>JAWNMW010000409.1:0-2400000 GCA_035043565.1 Drosophila robusta
ATTAGTTACAAGTAATAGTGATTTATGTGGTAATTCTAGTATGAGTGTTGATACTATATATATGAATATAGTTTTTTTTTTTACTTCTAGGGAGTTTTTGTGGCGAAGTAACAGATCAGGTAACTCCTCCCCAACTGGTTTGAAGAGTTGGCCATAATGGGGTATTGCCTAAACAAACTGTGTGAGTGACGGAGATGGAGTGAAAACGGTTGTCTTCTTTCCTATATATGCTATTACTAAAACAATGCAGGTCATTATTATGATACACAAGTAAATAATGATGTTGGAATTTCGGCAAGTGAGTGCGCGAGGTTTTACAAGCGTTAAAGGAATAGAATAGCGATATTGGTTTATATTAATACGGAAATTATAAGAACAGTTTTATTTCATCATCCGACGACGTTCTTCACTCGACGGCTTACCAATAGAGAAGAGTGATACATACAGAACGATAGCTTAAAGAAAACTTAAGATAACGGCAAATGCGAGTTGCCAGATTGTTACATTGCAATTCATGAACAATGTCAGGGCTGCATTTCAATAAATGATAAGATGGTTTGATGAATTTTTGTTTATGTTAATTGTCCTCGTGTAGGTTTTTATACTCTCCAAATGTAGTTTCTGTATTTTTACGCCGATAATTGTGTTATTTATTTTTATTCCTTTAAATAGAGGTTCTAACGTTGTCGTCTTGTCTGGGTACGGTGTCTTCATAGGTATGACCGTTAATTGAAATGTTACAACCTTTGTAAGTTATCCTTGTAAGTTATCATTCGTGCAACTTGGAGTGACTTTAATATCTATTCCGTTGAGTATAAAGACGTATCCTTGTTGGGGTCCAGGATTTGTTCTTGCTCGCCGACTTCAATTACATCGCATGTTGTTGTCATAGCGTCGTATATCCCTTTAAACAGCTTGTGTCCCACGATAGGGCTGTGGCAACTCGCAATTTACAAATGAAATAATTATGAATTTTGTTATATTTCTCTTTAAACGTCTTAATGTTATTTTTGTTATGAACAATATATTATGGAATTTTCAAATATTTTAAGTTATTTAATTTAACGGGATAATATGTGCAAAATTATATTCTTCATTTTTGAAAATCCACGAAATCATCTGAAAGGGTGCGATAGTTTTGTTAACGAACGAGTGCATTTCTAATATGTTCTAATATAATTGTTATATTTATTACGCAATATTTATCGGCGCTATTGATTATATAAACTTGAAATTTTGAATATATACTTGCAGTTATCTGCTTCAGGCAAAGTGTTAAGATTTTTGTGACACGCCCACTGGGAGGCTGGCAAATCGATAACATGTCAATACATTTCAAATCACAATTCAATTAAAGTTTAATATTTCCCTCAATATTAAAGTTAGAGTCACCAAATTTGGTATGTAGATCGGTGACCTCTTCCAAAAATTGCGCTTCTGCGCTAGAATGCCCCCTAGCGCCCCGCCATAAGAAATCGGAAATGGCTATATCTCCCGCAGTTCTTGAGCTAGAGGCTCCATATTTGGAATATAAATTACTGAAAAGTTTCCCCAAACAAAAAATTTCCGGCCTCGCCCCCTTCCGCCTCCGCAATCGCTAAAATCGATATATTTGGAAGCGGTAACATGTGTATAATTCACACATTTTTAAAGCTAGAGAAACCAAACTTGGTATGTAGATTGCTGGTGACCTTACCAAAGGATTGCGACCTTGATATCCCGGCCATGCTCACTGGAACGCCCTCCAGCCACGTCGCCTTAAAAAATCGGAAATGGCTATATCTCCCACAGTTTTTGAGCTAGAGTCACTAAATTAATTAAAGGCAGACTGCAGACTACTTTTAAACACAGGTACAAACATTTCCCACCCATGCCCACCTCCGCCCCCGCAAAGCGCGAAAGCCTATATCTCCCACAGTCTTCCAAATATGGAAGACGAGACTCTTTGATTCAAGCAGGAGGTAGACTGCTTCCCCTTGAGTATGATGCCAAATTGCCAGTTTTGATGCTAAAAAATTCTGCCAGAGTTACACATTGCTGTTTGCAGTTTTGAAGCCATTTCATATCTGTGGAGTAGATTTTTGTGGCCCAATTAATGTCTCGTTGCGAAAAAGAGATCGCGCTTCAGTTAAAATGTATATTGCAGTATTTGTATGTTTTGCTTCAAAGACTGTTCACTGACAACTGGTTGCAGACTTATTGACTAATTGCTTTCTTTTAACCCTAACAACGGGAGGCCCTGACTCCAGGCCACCTGCTGATCGGTCAACCACATCGTTCGCTGTCGCAAGGATTCGAGCCGGACAAGACAGGCAGCGAACTTTCGTGCTCTTGCAGGTGGCAGTCCATGCTCAGACAGCGCTTCTAGCAAGCGTGGTCCAAGGTAAACATCCACAGCCTTCAACCTTGCGGCAAGTGGAGAACAGAACACCCTAACGCGGAGGTCACGACGCTCGTGATCCTCCACGAAAACAACACTCCATCACAGCGGTGGATAACAGGCCGAATAGTCGGAGTAACGCCTGGAGACAACCGAATAAGGGTGGCCGACGTAAAAGTGGCCATGGGCGTATGTAGAAGGCCAATCCACAAACTGGCCAAATTGCTCATTTATTGAGGCCGACTACTTCAACGTGGCCGGAATGTCGATTCACATCATTTAAATAAAATTATAAATTAGCATAAGAATCATGGAAGTCTTAGTTGTGATTTAAAATTAGATGAGGCTTAATATTATCTGAAGTTATTCCTAATGAAATGGACTGAAGTGTCATAAACATTGTCCGCTCTTATACTAACACTCACATGGCGGATCAAACAGCCGTCGGTGAGCAGAGTTTATAACTTCGTATACTTCGTTTTTTGATCGCTCAATGTCACAGACGTATTACACCTAACACATATTTCCATACTCTTTGCTGCAGTTCAACTTTGTAAATAAATTGTATTATTAATTTGAATAAGCTATTGTAGCTGTTTCATTTAATTTAATTTTTTGGATTTTCAAACATGAAAAGCTTGTAAAAATCAAATATATTAAAAATATCGCGGTTAGAAGGTAACTTCTTAATCGTAGAATATCTAAGTTCTAAAAACAGACCTTGGAACTGTGAGAGAGCCATTTGCTGGGGTAATATCCTTAATGAAATCTCATCAAAATACAAAATTTCAGCATCTTATATCAAAAAGAGCCCACTTATTTTCCTGCAAACCATAAAGCCAACCCATCCACCCTCAATATTATCCTAATCACCGATCGTAGGCTCATCACTGAGGTTTCGGTTAAAAGAGAGCTATCATCTAATCACCGACCTGATATCCTTAATCTCTCATCTACCTTCAAGATTATAAATAAAACATACCCACACTTTACTAGAACAAATTAGAATCTTTTTGAGCACCTTATCAATGGGGAATTTCAAACAAACACAACTCAACATGAAGGAGCCCCCTCATATGTCTCAATAAGCGACAACTTGAACAAGTTTACGAATGTGATAACCAGTGCTATAGATTGATCTTTAAACCTTTAGATATTTAGACAGCTAAAGATCTAGGGATCGATATTACAGATCTTTTTAAACTTAGAAACACAATACAAAGGCAATGGATAAGGACAAGGCTTCCATTATTCGTAGCAAAGCCAAATCATACAAACTCAAAACTGAGACTTGAAATATATAAGCTTAATAATGGTAGTTGGAATACCAAACTCCAATCTCTTCGTAGTCACTCAAAACCATTTTGGAACATTTGTAACATTTGCCTGTATGACAAAGACATGACATCACAACCTGTGACGATTTGTTTGGATATGTTTCACCACAAACACCACCTTACCTCATCCTATTCAGACGCACAAACCAAGTCTTTCCTTGACATACAATTCAATATAAATCGGACTGAAGAAATTAACAAAATCACTATTATGGAGGTCGCTAACATTCTAAAAGCACTAAAAACCAAAAAGTCCAACAGGCTTGATGGTCTGCCAAACATTTGACCTAAAAATGTACATAACAGCGGTAAAAATTTCTTAACCCAGCTGTGCAATGACTGCATCGTGGCCAACGATTTCCCATATAGTTGGAAAATTGCTAAGGTTGTCCCTATTTTGAAACCTAGTAAGGTAAGCCTCCTGAATTGCCCTGGTAGCTATAGTCCTACTAGCTTGATATCTTGCTTATCATAGGTCTTTGAAAAACTCATCAAAAATCGCCTTACCTCACACCTAGAAAAAAATAACATCTTACACTCTTGCAGTCACCCAGTCACCAACTTTCGAAATCATATTAGCGAAAGTCTAATTAACAAGCACTTAGTTGGAATGGTCACACTTGACATTGAAGCTGCATTTGACACTATATGGCACGAAGAGCTAGTACATAAATTAAAAATCATAAATACTCCTATGTATCTTTGTAAAATCATAGAAAGTTTTCTCGCACTCCGACTGTTTTACGCTAAACTAAACGGTAAACAATCTACCGCACGTCATATTTCTGCTGGAGTCCCACAAGGCTCAGTAATAGCCCCACCTCTTTAGAATATATATATTTATGACATTCCTAAGCAAGCAAATTGCACTCTTATAATATTTGCCGACGATACAGCAATTTACAGTTCCAATTTGAGAATAGACCGGATTACAAAATCCCTAAAAGATGCCTTAATTGATCTTAAGACCTACTATTATATATGAAAAATTAAAGTCAACTCAACGAAGACAATTGCTATTTTCATCCCAAGATAAAGACTTTTATTAATCAATAATTCCCCTATACAATGGGTTGAGACCGTCAGGTTCTTAGGACTAAACTTTGACAAGAAATTAACTTTTAACCAGCACATTAAAATGACCATTAACAAAATTAATAAAACTATTTGTCTGCTCTTCTAATAAACCGGAAATCTAAACTATCAACCTTTAACAAACTTATTCTGGTGAAAACAATTTTCTTACCTATTATGATGTACGGGTCCTCAGTATGGAAGAATTTCACTCAAACACTTATTAACAAACTTCAAATGTCAAAATAAATTACTAAAAATTGTTTTAAATCTGCCGTATTATTCAAACACAACATTTATCCACTTTTTGTTTGGAATACCTACAATAAAAGAAAAATTAAACTTAGCTTATATAGGGTCGTAACAGTTTCACCACTCCATAGATCAATAAACTGAGCTAAACTCAATTTACTGAACTTTGGAAAATGTTATCTATTACAACAATTAAAATTCCTTTTGTCCTCATTCCTCTGACCTAATCAACGATTAGCTTCATAAGAAGTTGTTTTCTTTTAGTTTTTAAGTAACTTGGGTAGTAAGGTTTCTCTCTCGTTTTTCCTTCTTAATAAATATATATATATATGTATTATTAAAAGAAATTAATTGTAAAAGAAATTACAGATAAAAAGCTTACGCACAACACAGTTATCATATATTCACAAACTAGCTTAAGAAAATTTGTATATCAAGGGATATAAGCAATCGAATAAACAAAAATTAAATAAAAAAATTAAATATATAAATAAAAATAAAAAAATATAAATATAAATATAAATGTAATGCCAATTATACAAAATATAAATGTAATGCAAATAAAACAAATATACGTATATAAAGAGGTTTGTAAAAAGATTAATTGATATAAAGAAAGGGCAACCGGATTTGCACAAAAAAAGTCTTAAATCCCAATGCAAAAGTTCAACTTGCTTATGTTCTTGATTGAAAGCTCGATTTAAAAGGACGGCTATGCCGACCTTACGACCTTGTAGAGGCCATCGATGCCAGCAGGCCTGTTGACGTTGATTGACTATAGGCGAAGAAAAAAGATTTATATGTGCAAATGTGTATGAAAGCAACAAAATCACAGCGGCAATGAGTCACTATACTAGAACATAAGAAATAAAGGTATTGGGGCAATTGTATAATATTAAACTCCGCTATGATACGCAAAGTAGTAGTAGCTGCTGCCTCCTACCTTTGGGCTTCAGTTCCCTCCTTTCTCTGTCTTGAGAGCTTTAGCGCAGGCGATGGTCTGTGTGGTTTCAAGCTGCCGGTAGGTGGAAATTAAGATGGCTCGCTGCTATGACCAGGGAAGCCGACACAATATGCCCCAATAGTCTAGAAGGTATGTGAAGCACAGTGGATTGGTTTGTAGTGCGGCGTGTAAGATGTGGTGTTCCGGCTTAGGCATGGTGCTGCGGCGAAAATGGCGTGCGAGTTCGGATACTGCAAAATTGAAAAAATAAATAATCTTTTCTCCCCATGCGGCTGCACAAAAAAAAACAGTTACCTTTTCAGAGCGTTTGCTTGCGACCTTCAACAAAGCTTTCTTATAAGTGGAATGCATGCTAAGTGCAGAAGTCTTCCTAGGCTAGAAAAAGCTGAATTTTGACTGAGCAAAGCTTTTTATAATTGCTTCAGCTGCGAAACTGCAGTAGGCTATCCACTCGCACGTTAGCTTGGTTTCGATGAAAAGCTTTACAGACGCGTCCTTAAAATTGTGCATACCTAATAAATTAACATGTGCTCCTGGAAATATTCGCACCCTCATACCTTAGGTCTAATCTTTGTCTACTAGTCCAAAATTAGAGCTGAAAAAGAAACAAAGGAATGCGATTGGCTACCGTTTGTCCTTCTTATAAACATTACCCAACTCCCTACGCTTCAAATCTTCTAGCAAATATACCGATTGACTTAGCTTTTTCTTTATGCGAGCCTTGGTACCCATAGGGGTTAGTTTAGCATTGAAGTTAGCAGCCGTCTTGCTTTTGACCACTCTTAGCCTTTTAAAAAAGAACGTAGCTTCGACCGCAAATCGCATGTACGCTGATTTTTCTCATATGCCTTGGACAGATGCTTTTCAAGGGAGCAGCCATCTGGGAGTGGGAGTGAGCTAGGCCGTGAAATAATTTTTCGTATCTTTAAAATTTGGTGACTCTAGCTCCAAAATTGTAGATGATTTAAATTTTCGCGATTTGTAGGGGCGTGGCCGGGAGAAAACGTGAAAGTTTTTCTGTGATGTTTGGGGGAGCTTTGCAGTAAAATATATTCCAAATATGGACCCTCTAGCTCAAAAACTGTGGGAGATATAGCCTTTTCCGATTTTTTTATGGCGAGGGCGCTCGGGGGCGTTCTTGTGTGCATGGCCGGCATGTCAAGGTCGCAATTTTTAGGGATGGTCACCAGCAATCTAGATAGCAAATGTGGTGACTGTAACTTTAATATCGTGGGAAATATTCACATTTTATCGATTTGCGATTTGAGGTGTATTGACATGTTATCGATTTTCCACCTTCAAATCTTCACACTTTGTCTGAAACAAATAACTACAAGTATACTATCTTCAAAAGCGCAAGAAAAAATTGCGTTCATCCGAACAGAGGGACAGATGGTCAGCATGATGGACATTACACAAAATTAATAAACTCTTGTCACTTCGTAAACAAGTATAAAGACAAAAATTCTGTAGTCTCTTGCTCGGACGCCAAAAGATAAGAATAATTAAGCTGCAAGGTAGAAAAGAGTTTGTGTACTAATGTTACTGTTGCGGATAATTCCTCTGATACGTCGGATAGTCGAACGAAGTGTTAAAGGCAAAATAAACTCTGCTCATAATACATATAAGAGAGAGGAACAGAGGAGCCCAGCATGAGTATTGTGATGTATTTCAATACATAAAATTTCACGTATAATATTACCTTCAGCTTAAACTTAATTAATATGGACCAACAAACCTGCTTTATTAAAATAATATCAATAAAGGAACAAGAAACAATATTTTCAACAATGTTTAGTATTTTATTTTATTTAATGAACTTTTCTATATATATACACATAGAGTATATTATAAATAAGGGTGCAATATTAAGATAGCAACTTACTACATGATCTCTGAGGCACTTGGCATAGTTAAATCCATATTCATAAGTATATGTTGTTTGGTTTTGATGCCAAAAAATTCTGCGAGAGTTACACATTGCTGTTTGCAGCTCTGAAGCCATTTCATATCTGTGGAGTAGATTTTTGTGGCCCAATTAATGTCTCGTTGCGAAAAAGAGATCGCGCTCCAGTTAAAATGTATATTGCAGTATTTGTATGTTTTGCTTCAAAGACTGTTCACTGACAACTGGTTGCAGACTTATTGACTAATTGCTTTCTTTTAACCCTAACAACGGGAGGCCCTGACTCCAGGCCACCTGCTGATCGGTCAACCACTTCGTTCGCTGCCGCAAGGATTCAAGCCGGACGAGACAGGCAGCGAACTTTCGTGCTCTCGCAGGTGGCAGTCCATGCTCAAACCGCGCTTCTAGCAAGCGTGTTCCAAGGTAAACATCCACAGCCTTCAACCTTGCGGCAAGTGGAGAACAGAACACGCTCCTAACGCGGAGGTCACGACGCTCGTGATCCATGAAAACTACACTCCATCACAGCGGTGGATAACAGGCCGAATAGTCGGAGTAACGCCTGGAGACAACCGAATAAGGGTGGCCGACGTAAAAGTGGCCATGGGCGTATGTAGAAGGCCAATCCACAAACTGGCCAAATTGCTCATTTATTGAGGCCGACTACTTCAACGTGACCGGAATGTCTATTTTCATCATTTAAATTAAATTATAAATTAGCATAAGAATCATGGAAGTCTTAGTTGTGACTTAAAATTAAATGAGGCTTAATATTATCTGAAGTTATTCCTAATGAAATGGACTGAAGTGTCATAAACATTGTCCGCTCTTATACTAACACTCACACGACGGATCAAACAGCCGTCGGTGAGCAGAGTTTATAACTTCGTATACTTCGTTTTTTGATCGCACAATGCCACAGACGTATTACACCTAATACATTTCCATACACTTTGCTGCAGTTCAACTTTGTAAATAAATTGTATTATTAATTTGAATAAGCAATTTTAGCTGTTTCATTAATTTAATTTTTTGTATTTTCAAACAGAAAACGCCAAAAATCAAATATAATAAAAAAATCATGATTGAAAGGTAACTTCTTAATCGTAGAATATCCTAGCTCTAAAAACAGACCTTGGAACTGTGAGAGAGCCATTTGCTGGGGTAATATCCTTAATGAAATCTCATCAAAATACAAAATTTCAGCATCTTATATCAAAAAGAGCCCACTTATTTTCCTGCAAACCATAAAGCCAACCCATCCACCCTCAATATTATCCTAATCACCGATCGTAGGCTCATCACTGAGGTTTCGGTTAAAAGAGAGCTATCATCTAATCACCGACCTGATATCCTTAATCTCTCATCTACCTTCAAGATTATAAATAAAACATACCCACACTTTACTAGAACAAATTAGAATCTTTTTGAGCACCTTATCAATGGGGAATTTCAAACAAACACAACTCAACATGAAGGAGCCCCCTCATATGTCTCAATAAGCGACAACTTGAACAAGTTTACGAATGTGATAACCAGTGCTATAGATTGATCTTTAAACCTTTGGAATATTTAGACAGCTAAAGATCTGAGGATGGAAAATATTACCAGATCTTTTTAAACTTAAGCGATACAAAGGCAATGGATAAGGACAAGGCTTCCCATTATTCGTAGCAAAGCCACATATTAGCGAAAGTCTAATTAACAAGCACTTAGTTGGAATGGTCACACTTGACATTGAAGCTGCATTTGACACTATATGGCACGAAGAGCTAGTACATAAATTAAAAATCATAAATACTCCTATGTATCTTTGTAAAATCATAGAAAGTTTGCTCGCACTCCGACTGTTTTACGCTAAACTAAACGGTAAACAATCTACCGCACGTCATATTTCTGCTGGAGTCCCACAAGGCTCAGTAATAGCCCCACCTCTTTAGAATATATATATTTATGACATTCCTAAGCAAGCAAATTGCACTCTTATAATATTTGCCGACGATACAGCAATTTACAGTTCCAATTTGAGAATAGACCGGATTACAAAATCCCTAAAAGATGCCTTAATTGATCTTAAGACCTACTATTATATATGAAAAATTAAAGTCAACTCAACGAAGACAATTGCTATTTTCATCCCAAGATAAAGACCTTTATTAATCAATAATTCCCCTATACAATGGGTTGAGACCGTCAGGTTCTTAGGACTAAACTTTGACAAGAAATTAACTTTTAACCAGCACATTAAAATGACCATTAACAAAATTAATAAAACTATTTGTCTGCTCTTCTAATAAACCGGAAATCTAAACTATCAACCTTTAACAAACTTATTCTGGTGAAAACAATTTTCTTACCTATTATGATGTACGGGTCCTCAGTATGGAAGAATTTCACTCAAACACTTATTAACAAACTTCAAATGTCAAAATAAATTACTAAAAATTGTTTTAAATCTGCCGTATTATTCAAACACAACATTTATCCACTTTTTGTTTGGAATACCTACAATAAAAGAAAAATTAAACTTAGCTTATATAGGGTCGTAACAGTTTCACCACTCCATAGATCAATAAACTGAGCTAAACTCAATTTACTGAACTTTGGAAAATGTTATCTATTACAACAATTAAAATTCCTTTTGTCCTCATTCCTCTGACCTAATCAACGATTAGCTTCATAAGAAGTTGTTTTCTTTTAGTTTTTAAGTAACTTGGGTAGTAAGGTTTCTCTCTCGTTTTTCCTTCTTAATAAATATATATATATATGTATAAATTAATTAAAAGAAATTACAGATAAAAAGCTTACGCACAACACAGTTATCATATATTCACAAACTAGCTTAAGAAAATTTGTATATCAAGGGATATAAGCAATCGAATAAACAAAAATTAAATAAAAAAATTAAATATATAAATAAAAATAAAAAAATATAAATATAAATATAAATGTAATGCCAATTATACAAAATATAAATGTAATGCAAATAAAACAAATATATGTATATAAAGAGGTTTGTAAAAAGATTAATTGATATAAAGAAAGGGCAACCGGATTTGCACAAAAAAAGTCTTAAATCCCAATGCAAAAGTTCAACTTGCTTATGTTCTTGATTGAAAGCTCGATTTAAAAGGACGGCTATGCCGACCTTACGACCTTGTAGAGACCATCGATGCCAGCAGGCCTGTTGACGTTGATTGACTATAGGCGAAGAAAAAAGATTTATATGTGCAAATGTGTATGAAAGCAACAAAATCACAGCGGCAATGAGTCACTATACTAGAACATAAGAAATAAAGGTATTGGGGCAATTGTATAATATTAAACTCCGCTATGATACGCAAAGTAGTAGTAGCTGCTGCCTCCTACCTTTGGGCTTCAGTTCCCTCCTTTCTCTGTCTTGAGAGCTTTAGCGCAGGCGATGGTCTGTGTGGTTTCAAGCTGCCGGTAGGTGGAAATTAAGATGGCTCGCTGCTATGACCAGGGAAGCCGACACAATATGCCCCAATAGTCTAGAAGGTATGTGAAGCACAGTGGATTGGTTTGTAGTGCGGCGTGTAAGATGTGGTGTTCCGGCTTAGGCATGGTGCTGCGGCGAAAATGGCGTGCGAGTTCGGATACTGCAAAATTGAAAAAATAAATAATCTTTTCTCCCCATGCGGCTGCACAAAAAAAACAGTTACCTTTTCAGAGCGTTTGCTTGCGACCTTCAACAAAGCTTTCTTATAAGTGGAATGCATGCTAAGTGCAGAAGTCTTCCTAGGCTAGAAAAAGCTGAATTTTGACTGAGCAAAGCTTTTTATAATTGCTTCAGCTGCGAAACTGCAGTAGGCTATCCACTCGCACGTTAGCTTGGTTTCGATGAAAAGCTTTACAGACGCGTCCTTAAAATTGTGCATACCTAATAAATTAACATGTGCTCCTGGAAATATTCGCACCCTCATACCTTAGGTCTAATCTTTGTCTACTAGTCCAAAATTAGAGCTGAAAAAGAAACAAAGGAATGCGATTGGCTACCGTTTGTCCTTCTTATAAACATTACCCAACTCCCTACGCTTCAAATCTTCTAGCAAATATACCGATTGACTTAGCTTTTTCTTTATGCGAGCCTTGGTACCCATAGGGGTTAGTTTAGCATTTACCACTCTTAGCCTTTTAAAAAAGAACGTAGCTTCGACCGCAAATCGCATGTACGCTGATTTTTCTCATATGCCTTGGACAGATGCTTTTCAAGGGAGCAGCCATCTGGGAGTGGGAGTGAGCTAGGCCGTGAAATAATTTTTCGTATCTTTAAAATTTGGTGACTCTAGCTCCAAAATTGTAGATGATTTAAATTTTCGCGATTTGTAGGGGCGTGGCCGGGAGAAAACGTGAAAGTTTTTCTGTGATGTTTGGGGGAGCTTTGCAGTAAAATATATTCCAAATATGGACCCTCTAGCTCAAAAACTGTGGGAGATATAGCCTTTTCCGATTTTTTTATGGCGAGGGCGCTCGGGGGCGTTCTTGTGTTCATGGCCGGCATGTCAAGGTCGCAATTTTTAGGGATGGTCACCAGCAATCTAGATAGCAAATGTGGTGACTGTAACTTTAATATCGTGGGAAATATTCACATTTTATCGATTTGCGATTTGAGGTGTATTGACACGTTATCGATTTTCCACCTTCAAATCTTCACACTTTGTCTGAAACAAATAACTACAAGTATACTATCTTCAAAAGCGCAAGAAAAAATTGCGTTCATCCGAACAGAGGGACAGATGGTCAGCATGATGGACATTACACAAAATTAATAAACTCTTGTCACTTCGTAAACAAGTATAAAGACAAAAATTCTGTAGTCTCTTGCTCGGACGCCAAAAGATAAGATTAATTAAGCAAGGTAGAAAAGAGTTTGTGTACTAATGTTACTGTTGCGGATAATTCCTCTGATACGTCGGATAGTCGAACGAAGTGTTAAAGGCAAAATAAACTCTGCTCATAATACATATAAGAGAGAGGTACAGAGGAGCCCAGCATGAGTATTGTGATGTATTTCAATACATAAAATTTCACGTATAATATTACCTTCAGCTTAAAGTTAATTAATGTGGACCAACAAACCTGCTTTATTAAAATAATATCAATAAAGGAACAAGAAACAATATTCTCAACAATGTTTAGTATTTTATTTTATTTAATATGGTCTCTGAGGCACTTGGCATAGTTAAATCCATATTCATAAGTATATGTTGTTTGAGTGTCTGCGCAAATGTTTCAAAAATTTATTTTTATATTATAAGATGCAAGTAATTATAGAACATATAAATGCGACGTCTCATACAGCGAAAAGTAATCAGAGATTGGCGATTTTGCATTTTCGGGATTTTGCCCACAAACATTTTCTATATGCGATGCTGCGAGATTAGCCGATTTTTTATAACTTCTATCCCAGAACCCATAGATAATTATCAGTTTTTTGACCCGGTTTTTTGAGCATAAGGCAGAAACTATGAAAGCAATAAAATTTGATTTTATTTGTTCTCATAACGGATACGCAAACTAAAGATATATCCGATTATGTATTTCTTTAAAATTTAATTCAAGTACTTCAGACATGCACTTTGGATTGTACATAAGTTTGAATGCTTTTGTTAAGCTCAGAAAATTTCATAAAGATAATTTTAGTTTAAAAGTGTTCACAAATTTTGTTTCCATAGTGGGGGCCAAATTTAAAAAAGGACAAAACTCTCACTTGTTTTCTTTTTGTTTTTTACACTGCTACTCTCGACGCCTGGATTCGAACCCACACCGCAAAAGAATTTTCTAAATGTGCACATTGCCATATTTATGTTTGTAAATCTCGTACTTGTAAAGATAATGATGAGGTTCAGGGTATCTCCAAGTTGGGACCACTCGAATAGACCATCCTTACGTAAAGTTGATCATTTTTGTTGTATCCGATGCGAACTCTATCTATTTTAAACTATAGAGATTTTTTAACTTTACACACATGTGTGTATGTTCATTTATCAAGTGTTTTTCTGTAATTTGTTGTTGTTATATTTTTTGTTGTAACTTAAGTTATAAAAAAACATTACATTGGTGCTTGGTGATATTGTTAGAAAGAAACGACCCGATCTAAAACGAATTTGTTATGGGACCATTAAATATTTTCATACTTTTCGTTGTCCCATCTATATGTTCTCTGGTTAGTTATAATACTTACTTGATTTGGTAATCCGGTTTCTCCAAAAAGAAAATCGTGTCGTCGGGCTGTACGTCGGCGCACTTTTGGACTTTTGTCGGTAAAGCTAAAATTTAAATATAAATCAAAAATTAAGTTTTTTTTTCAAAAATCTGAGAAATTGCATACAGTGTCGAATAATTGGTTGATTGTAGAGTAAGCTTCATTTTTATTTAATAGAATCGAGAGCACTCCACATTTACTTTCATCATGTAAGAAAATACATAAAATTCTTTCTGTTTTTAAGCAATTTATTTACAACCAGTTTAATATTATGTTCGTATAGTTTTAATTTTGTTGATTCACTTGTTGACATTTGTATATTTAAGTTCTCTTTATCCATTGCAAGTTTGGTTTAAATATCAAAAAATAAATTTTCGTCCGTAGAAAAGCCAGCCATATGATTTAGTGGTCCAATCCGGCTGATTCCTAAATTTATATTGCCGGCAACAACGGATCAATGTAAAGTACCGTGACGATAGCTTTAAAACGGAAAGACTAATTTGCATACAAACAGACAGGCGGACATTGCATATACTACATTGCATATATACTTGATATTTTGAGACAAAACTATATAAAATATCTCTCTGCATGGTATATGAAAATGAAAAAAGTCCAACTTGCACTGAAAAACTAAATTCATGTTATTGCATGTACCTTACAATTTTTTTATGAGCTGTAAATGGTAATGTAAAATTATTACATTTCCTAATATCAAAAACAACTGAAATAGTTTCGTATACCCGTATACTACACACATTTTATACACATTTTGACAAATGTTAAAAAAGTAATAATTGATTTAGGCAAAAGCGCTAATACTAGTTTTCCACATTCCCTAAGGTTTTGTATCCATCAAAACTTCACACAATTAAGGTTGACTTCAAGATATTAATATAGTTGTTTAAAACGAGATCTTACGTTTCAATGGTTGTGTTGGGTGATGAACATTTACTTTTGGGCTCATATTGTTCGGCAAAAGAAGAATATTCAATCAATTCTGAGCGAGGAATATCATAAGTTCCGTTGCTGATCAAAGACCTTTGCGAACAGCTTCGATTTAAATGACTGAAGTTAAGCGTCTCATCAAGATTCATAGAACTAAATAAGTCCGAAATCTGTACATTGGTGTTGCTAGACAAGAAATATTGTAGTAACTGTTGTTGTATGCTACTTTCATGTTTTGCTTCTTTAAGTAAGGCTTCATGTTCTTGCAATCGGGTTTCAATCACAGTTGAATTACAGGTAATAAAAACAGTGTTCTCCGACAATTTTTGGAGTAAATATTTTGCTTCCTCAATTGTACTTATTGTGTTTAAGATTTCTTGAATCTTATAAGAGTCACTGTGTGTAGGATCCTTCACATCTTCAAACTCCATAATAGCTTTTTGAATATGTTCAATATTTTCCTGTACATAGCCTATGTTCGTTTTTAAATTATCTTCTTCGTTTGAGTACTCAGAACCCTTTTCAATATGTTGGGGATCTTGAATTTCTTTTAAGTCATGACACAGTTGTTCCCTTTCTTTAACAAGACGTTCTAATTCAGTTTCCAATTGAGTGATTAACTGTTTATTTCTGGCTGAGTGTAATATAGTACGAGATAAGGTTTCCCAGCGATGATGTAGAAACCGCGTCTGTTTCATTTTTGTAGCTGACTGTGTTGTCGATTTTTGCCATACAACACCAGTGCGTTGGTTTTTGCGAAGTGCGGATACTTCCTCAGATTTTCTTTTTAAAATTTGTTCTTTTGCATTCATTTTGGACTGTAAGGACAAAACTACGTTTTTTTGCCTCCTCTGTTCTTTAAGTAATTGCGCTATTTCCTGCGTTTTTCTTGAATTTTCCTCTTTATGTCGGTTAGTTTGCTCTGATATTTTTTTCATCAGACGTACCTGAAACATTAAATTTATTTTAATATGTTTGAATTATTTTTAATAAACTACAGAAAAATGGTTTTAAATAGATTTGTTAAGATGGGTAACAGGCAAAATAAACGTCTTGGACCCCACGAAGTATATACATATAATCTTTTCTGTTTATCTGTATGAACTTCTGTATAAGAGACTATTAAAGCTAAAGGATCCAACCTATTTACATCATCGACAGCTCCACTGAGCCTGTCTTAATTATAATTGTTACTCTAATTGAGTTTTGTAATTTGAAATGATCTGAGTGCCCGTAGGCCTTTCGGCCTACGGAATTTGATTAATCTCGCTCTAAATATGTGGGTGATTGCAGTTTAAGGAATTTATATTTTAAGGTATTACGATTTTATTGATTTGCCACGCTTCCAGTATACCCGCATCAGATAAAATGTGAAGACTTTTTAACTTGTTTTTTTTATGTGATGCGGGTACTCACGTGTACATATTCCAAGTTCCAAGTATATAGCTTCAATAACAGTAATATAGTCGGGAGTACAGACATACTCAAAATCACACACACACAAGCTGCAAACTTACCTCAGCGGCTGAACTTGCTAGTAGTATGGAAACCAAGTTCTGGAATAGCTTCTAAGCAAAGCCTAACATCTAACATCTTTAGGATTTGAAAACAATTTTTTAATCTCTGTAGACAACAAAGCACAAGTCGGGGGTTGAAATCGGGGGTGGTATTCAAAAACCGAATTGTTTTGATCAGGGTATGCTTTACAACAACATATTAAGCCTAATGTTCATACCTAAGTGCAAATCTGTAGTAGACATATCATTTGTCTGATCGTAATTCCAATATTCTTTCGTACATCAACAACACCATATTGTAATTCGCTAAATTGAACCTTGGACACCGCGGGCATACCCGTCGCAGATCCAGTCAGTTACATAATTTAGAAGATTTATTTAGGACCTAGGTGTCATTTTCGATTTTTCGACACTTTTTATATATTTTCTTCGTCCCATTTTTTGGTCAAGGACCCACAATACACATAACAAGAATTTAATCAGTACGGAAGCAATTTTTACTATTTGCCTTTCGTGAATTAAACTTGGACCCTGATGACCAATAGCCATCATACTCTATAAAAAATCGGAGTACTATGCTTGGTGTAATCTTTGTCCACAAGTTAATTACTGACGAAATTCATCTGAGTTAATAAACCTATTAAGTTTAACGGTTCTAACTAGACTCAAACGTTATTAAAATCCTTAATTACTTAAGTAATGTTTAACCAACGACGCATAAATCCTTTATCTTTTTTTTCAACAAACATCAGTTCGGTGTCTTCTGTCACTGGTTTTAAATCTTTTCTCCTTCCTTGAAATGTAAACAGGAAATTAATAGTGAAAAACAAGTTAAGACTCATGATGATGATGATGATGATGATGATGATGATGATGATGATGATGATGATGATATAATGATGATAATGATAATGATGCTAATGCTGTTATACCAGGTATAAAACACTGCTCCGTTAAAGGGAACTAAATGGTTTATAACAAATAAAGGATTTAGTCGGAAGCGCCCGAATAGAGGATATCCTGAACCCTATATTTACAAACAACCCCCTTGCATTCTTACACACATACACAGAATCAAACATAGACACAAAGACACGCCGCAAGCTTAGCGTTTTTCTGAGTCGCTGCGCTTGGCCCGCACTATGAAAACTAAGTTCGTGAATAACTTCTAAACTAAGAGTATGTTCATAATGAAAATTATAAAGTAATAAGAGCATTGAAATTGATGTATTAACTACATCGCAAGTCTTCAGTATTTGAAATGCATTTTATTCATATATGGGACGAGCGGGGAAGATATGCAAAATCAGAAATATTCTTAAGCTCCGTATGAACATATTGAATTTGATGATATTTGATATCCGATATATGCCGAAAAACCGGCAAAAAATTGATTTTTATCAAATAATGAAACGGTGCAAGATATCGATAAAAAAAATTATAAGCCCGTACTGCGTATGGTTTAGCATAATCTATAGTGGAAAAGTCTATACTCGACTCAGATCGACGTTCTGATCAAGAATATACACACTTGCTGCTTCCTTCTGCCTGTTCATACATTAGAACAAAATCATTATACCGTTTTTAGCCATATTCAATGGGTTCAGGGTATAAAAATAATTGATTTACATCCAATGCGCACTGACGAAATAGTATCATCTTTTTGGAACCTGCATGCCGACGATAGGGAACTAATGGAAGCAAATATGAAAGCCTTAATACTTAAATAAATCAAACTACTGTTACTAGGTAACAACCAAATTGCTATTTTTCCCAAAGCTACTTTTTCTGATAATTATGCCCCCTTGGCATGTTGATTGCTGGTGACCTCATTAAAAGGTTGCGACCTTGATATACCGGCCACGCCCACTAGAACGCCCCCCAGCCACCCCGCCTTTAAAAATCGGAAATGGCTATATCTCCCACAGTTTCTGAGCTATATTCACCCAATTTAAAAGGTAAATTAGTGGTCACCTTCTTTAATTACGGGTACAAAATTTCCCACTCACACTCACCCCCGCCCACTCCCCGCCCCCGCAAAGCGTGAAAGCCTCAGTTTTAAAGCTAGAGTCACCAAATTTTAAAGGTAGACGACTGGTAACGCCCTTTAAAGATCTTAAAACGATTTTAAAGGTAGATGGCAGGTCACTTATTTTAAAGCTCGGTAAGAAAATTTCCCGGTCACTCCCACTCCCGCCCGCGCAAACCCAAAAATCTATATCTCTCACAATTTTCAAACTAGATTCACCAAATTTCGCAGATACTGTTTGGGTGACCTCCTCTTAAGATCGAGAAAAAATGTTGGATACGCTTACCTCAGCCCCTACGAAATTTAAAAATTCAATTTCTTTTTATATAAAAAAAATAACAATAATAACTTCTAAATACTGTGAACGAGTATACGCAGTCGGTGACGTCAGACTGCAACGAGATAACATAAGTCACAATTTCAACGATAACAAGATATGTCTTAGGAAAAACTAGGGGAACCCTGTATTTACATACATTTGAACAGCCTTCCATTCATACCCACATACACAAAATAACACACACAAAAACCCATGTCACAGGCTGTGCGTCTTTCTCAGCCTTTGCTCTTGACCCCATCTCTGGAAACTTAATTCGTGAATAACTTTTGAACTAAAAGCATAACCTTAATGAAATTTTTGAGGCTTAACAAGAGCATTGAATTGTATGTAGAAACCAAAAATCAAAATCCGTACTGTTTGAATTGCGTTATATCATATTTTTGCATATATGGGGTGTATGGGGGAGGTATCCAAAATCCAAAATATCCTTTACCTGCGTATGTTTTCCTAGAATATATTGAACCAAATTGGTGGCTGTAGCTCTTATAGTTTCAAAGATATGCTCAAAAACCCATAATTACTTATAACAAGAAAACGAGATGACTTATCTATGATTTGAAATAACTTGAATATGGTATACACGAACATAAAAACTCCAAGTTCAGATTCCTATCTTTTGTAGTCTCCGTAATCGACGCATATATACAGAAGGATTGACAGACGGTCACTCGGTTATTGATACTGATCAAGAATGTATATTCTTCATAATGTCGGAGATGCCTCCTTCCGCATGTAACATTCATTTGAACAAACGCATTATTCCCTGATTTGCCCATTTTCAATGGGTATAACGGGGCCGAGCGTGGCCAAGAAATAAATCCCCATTTATTCAAAAACAAGTTAGACAGTGGCAAAACAATGCCAGTCAAAAACAGAATACTAAAAAAACATGGTCACCCATTAGAACATATGGACGTAGACCCCTCAATATCACAGATTAGGCGCCGTACGAACTTTGGGGAAGGCCAAGCCGTTAAAAGGCCAAAAATGCAAAATACTTTCGAATAAATGTCAGGCCAGAGGCGTCAGTGGGTGTACAACATCATACAACATGCTTCTGATGACCACGACCAACCTACAATAACGCGATCTCTGCCACGGTAGTCAAAGTTCAAAATGACTGCGACTCGAAATGTGGTAACGATTCATAACATTTTTTAGGGAACGTTCCTCGCTACCGTTTAGCTGGCTGGAAGAAAAATAAAAATTCTACTATATACAGGGACGGCCAAGAAATATGTTAAGCCCGTAAAGGGGCTAAAAAATGTAGTTACAGTAATTCCGTAAGTTCCTTTTACCGTTAGTTCCATCCATAGCTGTAACAAAATCAACCAGAAGTGTTTAATGAAGATCTTCGGTAGGACAGTCTCGATTTTATACTCGTTCACGAATTGACATGAGCATATTGGTTCAATGCAATGTCCGTCATGCTATCCGTCTGACTGTGTGGATGAACGCAAATTTTTTCGGCGCTATTAACGATAAAGGCTTGAAATTTTGATCTATACTTGTAGTTATATGCTTCAGACAAATTGTTAAGATTTCTGTGTCAAGCTGGCAAAGCTGTGGGAGGCTGGCAAAACTATAACATGTCGATAATCCTCAAATCGTAAATTGATTAATGCTTAATATTTCCCACAATATTAAAGTTATAGCCACCAAATTTGAAATGTAGATTGCTGCTGACCTCCTCCTAAAATTGCGACCTTGATATCCTGGCCACGCCAACAAGAACGCCCCCCAGCGTCTCCGCCTGTTTGAGCTAGAGGCTCCATATTCGGAACATATAGTATTCCAAAGTTGCCCCAAACATCACAGATGTTTGGCCAAGCCCCTTCCCGCCTGCGTAACCTCTTAAACCATAATAAAATGTGTATAATGCACACAATTTTAAAGCTAGAGATACAAAACTTGGTATATAGAACGCCTTACCCCCGCCACCCTGCCCCCACTAATCGCGCAAGCCTATATCTCCCAAAGTTTTATTGCTCGAGTCACAAGACTTTAAATGTAAAACTTAAATAGCTATACAAGTTTACTCCCTAGCAAAGTCTGAAAGCCCCTATCTCCCACACTTTTAAGGGGGAGATGGTTCGTTACGTTGATGATATCGTCGTCGCCGGCACTCAAGCTCACCCTACAATTACCCAACTTGGGTAGTTGGTATAAAGGGAAGTGACAAAAAAAGCAACAACAAGCGCCTTGTCATTGACTTTAGGAAGCTAAATGAGCGAACTATTGCTGATAAATACCCAATTCCTATGATATTGGCCAACTTGGTTAAAGCCAAATATTTTACAATATTTCACCGGTTACCATAATATTTGTTTAGCCGAGCAAGACAGCGTAAAACATCTCTCTCTCTCTCTCTCACTGTAAATGGCGGAAAGTATGAGTTCTGTCGACTACCGTTCGGGTTGGAGATTGCTGGATGCATCTTCCAAAGAGCGATCGACGGGGTGTTGCCTGAATAAATTGCCAAAACGTGATATGTTTATGTGGATGAGTATAATATTCTCTGAGAATGAAAAGTACCGTGTTAAACACAGAAGCTGGGTTCTTAAAAGCCTGTGCAACGCTCATTTTTTCAAACAAAGCTATATAAGAATACGCGAATTAATTCGGGCGACTTTAATAAGACAGTAAAGTCCGAACTTCGCAGAAGATTTCGCCAAGACATCATTTATATCGCCAAAAAAGTGTCTCGCTTTAAAATGTTGTTATATCGCCATCGATTTGAATGGTTAGTATCTTAAACGACGCCCAATTATTATACCTATCTAAATAAATGTGTGACAAACAAGAAATTTTTTTTTTTGAATTTTCACCGAATTTTAAAGTCAAAAAAGCGTGAAAAATACCAGTCAAAAAATCATAATTTTCTTAATTCGAAAATATATAGTTGCAAAACAAATTATTTAAACTTAAAAGTGTGTATGACTGATTAATAGATATATTCATTAGCTTTCAGCAATCATTAAGCTTTTTAAAATCGACATTTCCGAATAATGATCAATAATGCAAGGTCACCTCTAAAAAAAAGCTAAAAAAAATTACCACATTTTGAAAAAACGACCGCTCAAATCAGGCTATTGCCGATCTATTTGCTGCATTATTTCAAGCAACCTATAGTTTTTAGAATTATTAATCTCATTTGCTATATGCATGTAAATGCTTCTAACAGTATTTTTGGGCCTTTGATCATAGAAGGTTCACTACTAAATGATCTAAGGGTCATGACGCCCATATTTTCACCGGTACCTCATGGAGTACCAACCTGCGTGCTTAGGTACTGTGCTGAAGGTCTCTCAAAGCCTTTATTTAAACCATTTAATTTGTCCGTGGAGTTAATTTCTTTTCCCAATATTTGGTAAGAATCATTTATTATTCCTCTCCTTAAAAAATGAATCATTTATTATTCATTTCCTTAAAAAAGGAAACAAGTCTAATGTTCTGAACTATAGAGGTATTTTTAAGTTGTCTGCTATTCCTAAGATGTTTGAGAAGTTGATAACTTTTCAACTACAACATCTCTGCAGATCTATTATTTCACCTTGCCAGCACAGGTTTATGAAATATAGATCTACTACCACTAATTTATTGGAATACACGTCTTTTGTTATTAAGGGATTCCAAAATAAAATGCAAACAGATGTTGTTTACACTGATTTCAGTAGGGCGTTTGACTCATATTCTGGGATTTCAGAAATAACTTAATTCTTTCGATATCTTAATATTTATCTTTAAGAACCCAAAAAGTTTACTTTAAAGAAATTGTCTCTAAACCTGTTATAGTTACTTCTGGAGTACCACAGGGAAGTCACCTTGGTCCGTTGTTATTCACGTTGTTCATGCATGTTCATACATATGGCGTATTTTGCTGAGTAAGCTTCTACGGATTTGTAGGCGGAGCCGGTTGCCAGTACTTTTCCACTGGCCATTCTTAGCTTAAGCTTTATGTCTTAGTTCTTTATGTTTTTAGTTTTGTACAGACAGTAAAAAAAAGAGAAACTACTTTGTCCTAACTTCGGCCTGTCAGCCTGCCAGCAACAGGGAGGTACTCCCTCATCGTAATCATCCCAAACTTCAAGAGGGACAGGATGACATTACTGGCGCCAAACGGATTTTAACATAAGAACCCCGTTTTTTGACTTCAATATTCAAAAAGATAAAAAAGAAGAGAATAAAATAGAAGATTTGCAAGTGAATTGTAAAGCTAATTCTAAACACTGTGTGCTAATTATAACGGGTTAATTGTTTTGCTTTGAAACGTTAAGATCTTATACGAGAGCATTCCTTTGTTTCTGAACACTGGGCAATTTCGTGGTATTAATGAGTTAGGCATATGGAGAAATTAAACAAGAATTTTACAGTGACGATAGCGAAGAAGCAGGCTTTCGCTCTCAGCAGCTAGACGATATAAATATAAATAGAAATAGAAATAAAACCCAAACAAATACAGTCGTTAATACAAGGCACAGTCAGTGCCGCTCTCGCTGAACAAGAGCAACGCTTAAGATAACAGTTTGCGGTGGAACGACAGTTGGCTAGCAGAAAACTAAAAAATCTGATAGACACTGGGGCGGCAAAAAATTACGTGAGATCCGTAAAGGAGTTGGAAAACGTTACACTTGTCGACGCTGTAAGCTTCATACATGGGTCCAGTGAAATAAAGAAAAAATGATCAATGAAAACTCTTGGTCAAATCGCGCCTTTTTTTCATTTGAGACACCCTTAATGCCGTTGATGCCATCGTAAGTTTCGATGTGCTAACGCATGCTGGTGCCACTCAAAAAGAATTGTATAACCTAAGGCAAAAGGTGCGAACCACTAAAATTTCACTCGTGCGATAATATGAATTTCACTCAAGTTGACGACATAGTAGTCCCTGATAACGTAAGGGATGAGTTCATACGACACAAAGGGATTTGATGCCCAACAAAAACAAACGACTTGTTATTGACTTTAGAAAATTAACGAAAAGAAAGAAAATTAGCAAACTGTTGCCAAGTATCCCAATGATCATAGCGAATCTGGATAAGGCCAAATTTTCCACAACTCTCGACCTAAAGAGAAAAAACATCATTCTCAGTGAACGGTGGAAAATATGAATTCTGCCGATTGTCCTTTGGATTGAAGAATGCTGTAACCATCTTTTAAAAAGCAATTGATGACGTTCTGAGAGAACAAATCGGAAAAAGTTATTACGTTTATGTAGACGATGTGATCATATTTTTCGAAATTGAGCATGTCCATGTGTCCTGCATATCGATAACTATATACGAGGCAAACATGAGAGTGTCAGGAGAAAAAAAACAGTTTTTCAAAGATAGTGTCGAATACTTTGGCTTAATCGTGGTCAGTGGTGGAGCCAAAACTGATCCCGTGGTGGTCAAAGCGATACAAGAGTACGTCGAACCGACAAACCTATATGGGCTGAGATCATTCCTGGGCCTAGCAAGCTAGTATAGAGTCTGCGTAAAAGATTTCGCTTCGATAGCTAGGCCACTAACCAACATGCTAAAAAACGAAAAAGGGTCTAATAGCAAGCACATGACGAGGAAAATTCCGATAGAGTTCCACGACACGCAACGTGATGCGGTCGAACGTCTAAGGCACACTTTGGCATCGGAAGATGTCATACTTATGTACCTGATTTTAAAAAAACCTTCGATTTGACCACTGACGCTTCGGCAAGTGGCATTGGAGCTGTGCTATCCCAAGAAGGAAGCCAATCCCAATGATATCTCGCACATTAAAACAATGTGAAACTCATTACGCTACCAACGAAATGGAGCTCTTAGCTATTGTTTGGTCTCTTGGTAAACTGCAGAATTACCTGTATGGTACCAGAGAAATCCACGTCTACACTGACCACCAACCACTTACCTTTGCAGAGTCTGAGAAGAGCACTAAGAGGTGGAAAGCGTTTATAGAAGAGCACAATGTAAGGATTTTCTATAAGCCAGGGAAGGACAATGACGTAGCAGACTCCTTATTGCGTCAAAACATCAATGCTCTGCAAGATGAGCCCCAATCTGATGTAGCCACCATCCACAGTGAGCAGTCACTCATTTTCACATTAGAGACTACCGATCAACCCATAAATGGTTTCTGAAACCACATCAAAAGATCATTATGTTTGGCAGCAAACAACAACAAAGACGAACAGGTAGAGATTGTCAACAATGAGCACAATCGAGCGCACAGGGCCAAATTAGCCAACGTTATGATACTAAACTTTAGTGTGCACGAAGGGAAAATATATCAGGCACCCAAAAACAAGAGCTTGGTGAAACACCTATTCCATATTACACCGGTGAGAGACTCCATATCGATATATTTTCCACTGACAAAAAACTGTTTCTAACTTGCATTGACAAGTTCTCAAAATTTGCCATCGTACAGCCTGTAGTGTCCAGGGTGATATCGGATATAATCACCCCCATACTACAAGTAGTGAACATTTTCCCAAACACGAAAACAATCTACTGCGATAACGAGGCGTCATTCAATTCTGAGACAATCACCACGTTACTAAAGAGTCAATTCAACATTGATTTGGTCAACGCGCCCCCGCTCCATAGCTTCTCCAATGGGCAAGTGGAACGGTACCACATCACATTAATAGAGATTGCCAGATGCCTCAAGATCGATAAAAAGATTAGCGATACAACGCAAGCAATTCTCAGAGTTGCTATTAAATATAATAGAACCCTGCATTCAATAACCGGATAGAGACCGTTGGATGTTATCCACGCAGCCTCAGACGAGTTACGCCAAACTATCAGAGACAAGTTTGTAAAGGCACAACAAGACTAGGTGAAATGCAGGTACAACCCGGACAGACATAACAGGGTATTTGACGTAGGCGAAACAATCTACATTAAGAGCACCAAGAGACAAGGTAACAAACAATCGGATTTATGTTCCGAAGAAAAGGTACAAGCTGACCTCATCGGGATTAACATTTTTGCATGGGAACAATTTACTCACGTAAGACACTTAGCCTAAGTAATTTCCTTAACATAGTAGATGACACCAAAAAATGTCAAAATTGTGTCCCCAATCGCATATGCGAAAATTGTTCGAAATATATGTAACAATTCACCATAGAATGGCTAAGAGTTTAAATATTTTAGGCACAGCATAACCCCAGACGCTGCAGACTTTGAGAGAATAAAAACGACAGAAACTCAGTTAATAGACTCAAACAATAGACAAGTGCTTATTAATACAGAAACGCAGAAACAGATTAATAAACTCACAGACATAGTAAATAAAATAATCCAATCAAAAAATGGTGAACTCTTAGATACACCACATTAATTTGAAACACTTATGACTCGAAATAGAATGCTCATTACAGAAATTTAAAATTTAATACTTACAATCACGGTTGCAAAATCAAATATTATAAGCCCAACATATTCGATACAAGTGATTTGAAGTTAATTTTCACTGCTCAGCCCACAGAAGTCCCCATAGTTAATTTGATGGAAGTATCTAACATCAAAATATTGCAACTTGATAATGAAATACACATGTCAATTGAATACCCTAAAGTTAAGCAAGTAAACAGTAGTTCTACCGGTACCCATAACCACACTATCCAACAAATCCAAGACAACATAGTTGCAGAGTGCGACGATGGAATAGTGGCAGTAAATAAATGCGAACCTGCCAATTACGCCACCTTTTGCAAAATATCAAGACAGGACAGCTGTGCCCGAGAAGTTCATGCCGGAGGCCTAACCAATTGTCGCACGCAACCGAGCCACTTACTATCAATTTCTATAGTGGACGAGGGAATAATCGTCATCAACGAACAACACGCCAAGGTCAGCGTCGACGAGGGGCCTGTGGTAACATTAACGTTCGAGCGCATAGCCCTAATCAACAATACAAGGTATTTGAACCGCAATTCCGTTGTGGGCAAAATCCCTAGTCTCGCTGCTTCTCCACTCCTTAACATCACCGAACACGACCAAGTTCTAAGCTTCTCTTCACTACATTGGATGAGCGAACAAAATATTTTCTTCATCCATCAGCTCAGAGAAGAAGTCGAAGTCGATTTGGGGTCAGCATTGTCTTCTGCGGATCTGTCATCCTTCATCAATATTGCCATAGAAGACGTGCCTCTTTGAAAATAGAAAGAGCCATTGCCCAAATTGACGTCACCGAGGCCGGCCACGATCTTAAAGGGGGAGTAGTTAACGAGCGTCACTCTCAACTAAACATCGAACTACCCTCGCACGCTCGAACGACAAAGTTATAGAGCGACCCACGCGTATATAACGTTTCATATGTCGCAATGCAGGCCGCACTTGCTTATGGCGTATTTTGCTGAATAAGCTTCGACGGATTTGTAGGCGGAGCCGGTTGCCAGTACTTTTCCACTGGCCATTCTTAGCTTAAGCTTTATGTCTTAGTTCTTTAAGTTTTCAGTTTTGTACAGACAGTAAAATAAAGCAGAAGCTACTCTGTCCTAACTCCGACTTGCCAGCCGTTATCAATTTAATTAATTAGTTGCTCTGCCGCAAGGTATTTAGCTTGCGCTCTCAGCAATTTTACTCTCTCCGGTCGTAAAAAATGGGAGCAAGAAATATGTAGGGTGCCACGAGCTCGAAAATTTTTGAAAACACTTTTTTTTTGTCGATTTGACTCTATATATTGTATACTTGGTGTCTATATATAAGCAAGCGTCTAACGTTTTTTTGTCATACAACTGGCGCTTCCAATTTAAGATGCGAGCAGCGTTTCTTGTATGTGGGCAAAAAAGTGTTAATGAATTTTGAGTTTTGTTTGCGAAACAATTATAAAATATAAAATATGGGCGCTGAACCAAAACCTGGGTCATAAATCTGAAAAATCAGGTTCATGACCCGATCCCAAGGGTGATAAATGGGCTCGAACCGGGAAGCAAACCAGCGAAATTTATTTTTGGACTAGCAGCCCCAGAATGAACATTCCAAATATTAAGTAGGATTTTGGCATATTTTAGCTACTATAAATTATATAGGATTTTGTTTTTCTTGCCTACGACATAATAAATTTAAAGAAAATACATTATAAAAATCAATAGCATTAATAATAAATTAATTTGCCAACCTATAACTTCAAAAAATAATTGGAAATACATGTTTGATTCATTAAAAAAAACTATCCATACTTGCCTTGCTACATTTTAATTCATTAAGCTCAATTCGCAAGTTTTGTAGTTTTATTTCTTTTGTTTTCATTTCTTTTTGTTGGCGAATATGGATTCTTTGAGTCTGTTGCAATCTCTTTAGTTCACGATTCATATCATTTAGCTTTCGTTCATAATCCATTTTAACAGCTTTTAACTTGTCTTTTGGTTGATTTGTTGAGGAGGAAGCTGCAAATATACGTAAATAAATATTAACATATACAAGAGAGAAGTAAACCTTACCCATATTTGCTAACACCTCATCTCTTTCTTTTTGAGTGTTGAAGATTTTAGATGTTAAGACAGTAAGTTTTTCTTCATAGTGTTGGCGCATAACTTGTATTCGCTCTTGAGAGAGCTCAATTGTTCAATTAATTTTGTTTTTATTTCTATATCAGAATTAATGTCATTTAAGTTCTCTTCCATTTCTTTTTCTGCAACGTAAAAATTCTTGTCATGAAAAATTGATTTATTATGATTATAATTTTTTATTACCATTAGAATCACTTTCACTATCTGAAAATTCAACTTCTAATATCTGGAAGTTTTCATTCGGTAGTCCAGGCAATGAAAGAGACATCAGGAGTTCACGCTCTTTCTCTAAGCCTCTTTTAGCAATGTCTATAATTACGTTAGGATCTACAAAAACACAGTTTAATTTTAAATTTAATAGCGCATAGTAAAGCTCTTACCATCGTAAACAGATTTATTAGCTCGTGGTGAATTTCCTGTCGAACTTAATTTTTTTAATTGTTGACACATATCTTCCGATTCTATTACTTTTGCTTGCAATTTTTCAATTTCGTTCAAGTAGGTTCCAACCAAATCGGTGACTGATAAATCTGCGCTATTGTTTTTTGACCACTCATGAGTTTGTTTTTCAAGTTTAAGCTCAGCATTTCGATTTGTTAAGATGTTAATAGTCTCTTGCATTGATTTAAGTCGCTGCTGTAGACGTTTATTATCAGCCAGCAACATAGAGTTTTCGTAGAATGTGTCTGAAATTAATGCATTTCCTTGAGAATCTAAAATACGCTTCCCCTGCAAAAAATATAAGCAACATATTAACATAACTAGAGATAAGAAGAAGATATCTAAAAGATACCCTGAACACAGCTGCGAGCTGTTGTTATGAAATCATACACACACACGCACACACACATAAAAACACGTTGCAAGCTGCGTACTTAGCGACTGCTTTTAAACTCCAAAATGGTAAATAAATTGTTGAATAATTTAAATTTTAGTCGTATGACCTTTAGTACTTACTGGACTTAAAAAGTGCACCCAAATGTATGAATACAACTCTGAGCAAGGCTGAAGTATTTGAAATTTAACAAAAATATGCTTAAAAAACTAAGTCAAAAACATTATATTTATCGATTATTGGAATATGGAAGAGGCATTTAAAAAAATTATACTTTTCTTTTCTTTTTTTTTTATTTGGACGTAGATGTACTAACGAAAAGTACATTCAAGTGGCCCAACGATACCAAGCACGGGCTTGTTAACGCGCGGACCCAGGCAAAATGTGATCTGACGAAGATCGCGTACAAATGGACAGATGGACAAAGGACTAACGTTTTAATGACAGGGACAGAAGATGCATTTTTTAATATATGGAAAAGCATAGTTTGCATTACACATATTAAGAAAAAGCGGTAAAAAATTCCTCGTATTTCTGCACGGAACCGCAAAACTAATTTGGCTGATTAATTCTGAAGAATCAATTTCCCCATTGATTAGTTTGTGTAAGAAGATTACACCTAGCATGGTTCAACGATTAGAAAGAGAGGGAAGATTTATTAGTAAGAGTCTACTAAGGTAAGAAGGCATACGAGAATTAGTTAAGACTCCGGAGGGCAAAAAGCAGAAATTGTTTTTGCACGGATTCAATTCTATCCTGATGAATCTTGTATTGAGGACACCATATACAAGATCCATATTCAAGAATTGGACGAACAAGTGAAGTATAAACAGTTTGAGTAATGTAGGGCTCGTCAAATTCTTTCGACCACTGCTTTATGAATCCCAGGACTCCAAACACTCGATTAACAGCAGTAGAAATATGCTTGTCAAACTTAAGCTTGGGATCAAGAAGAATGCCCAAATCATTAACGAACTCAATACGCTCTAGAGGGTCACCATTTAGAAAATAATTATTAAAAAAGGGCATACGTCTATAAAAGGACATTAATTTACACTTACTGTAATTAAGATTTAATAAATTTACTTGACAGCAGGTTTGGAAACTGTCAAGGTTGCATTGTAAATTACCTCAGCGAAATAAGTATATGTGCAAATTTTATTTTTCCGTTATTTTCCGAAATAGTAACGGCACAATTATTTTTAGTATGCATAAGTCTGCATTGGAATGCCAGTTGTACAATGCATATTATCAGATCTGTTTTGCACGCTATTCTTAGTAACGTTATCACAAATTTGTGTGGCGTAAATCTATTTTCAAGTGAAATAAGTATATGTGCAATTAGAGATCAGTGTGATTTTTGTAAGCATTGGAATCAGACCTTTTAATTAAATATCACACAAATACGTAAGTAACATGGAAATGTATAATAATTTATATAATCATAAAAAATCGTACCTTTGACGGATTTAAACTTAGAATGGCACGTGGAACACATTTGTCGCCAGAAGACCGCGGTTTAATTATAGAATTTAAAGAAAGCGGTAAAACTGTATTAGAAATAGCTGCTAGGCTCAATCGGCATCGGAATACAATTACAAACTTTTTAAAAAACCCGGAAAATTACGGGAAAACTGAGCGGAGCGGCAGACCGTCAACCATTGACAACAGGTGCAAAAGGGCAATTCGTCGCCTAGCTACCAAAAAAAGTATGTCTTGTGCCGAAATCAAGCATCATTTAGATCTCGACATCACTAAAAGACGAATTAATCAAATTTTAGTTGAAAATGGTTCGATTAAGTATTGTTCGCGGGAACCTGTACCAAAGCTGTTGCCTCGGCATATAAAGGCTCGATTGGCTCTTGCCGAAAAATATAAATTTTGGACAGACGAATTCCAGAATGTGGTATTTTCCGATGAAAAAAAGTTTAATTTGGATGGTCCAGATGGTTGTCATAAGTATTGGCGTGATATAAGGCATCCCCGGGAAACCCGACATCACCGCAACCACGGTGGTGGATCCCTTATGATTTGGGCGGCATTTGGATATGCTGGAAAGACCCCGCTCTGCATGATTCCAACCAGATGCAATGCGGAGAAGTATACTGAATTACTGGACGACGTCTTGGTGGAATTTGCTGAAAGTCATTATGGGGACAACTGGACTTTTCAGCAGGATAACGCACCAATACATGCTGCGCGCATCACAAAAACTTTTTTCACATCCAGAGAAATACCAGTTTTGGAGTGGCCAGCTGTTAGCCCGGATTTGAATCCTATTGAGGATCTCTGGGGAATATTATCGGCCCGAGTTTATAAACATGGCCGACAATTTCAAACGCTAAAGGACCTCAAAGCCGTTTTGGTGGAGGAATGGGAAAAAATACCCAAAACGGTTTTGGAAAATTTGGTGAACTCCATGCCAAAACGTCTAGGAGACGTTATTAACGTAAATGGCAAACACATAAATTATTAGAAATAGCCATTAGTTTATAAATATTAGTACAGAGTAGATATGCACATATACTTATTTCTTTTAAAGAGTTTCTATTTTTTTTAATTTACTAATTTGAAAAAAATTTAAATATTTTTTGTTAATTTTTTGTTACTATTTTGCCTTAGTTTTAATTTAAATAAAGTTGGATTTTTTACTTTTCGTCTTAACACTTTTATTTCCAAAAATATGCGTGCACATATACTTATTTCGCTGAGGTATGTCCAGCTAGAGAATTAGTAGACGACAGGCAAAGTTTCACGTCATTGGCGTACATCAGCACCCGAGAGTGATTTATTACAGAAGGAAGGTCATTTATAAACAAAGTGAATAATAACGGACCAAGGTGACTTCCTTGCGTACTCCGGAAGTAACATGAACAGGTTTAGAAACAAGGCCTTTAAAGTAAACTTTTTGGGTTCTTAAAGACAAATAGTTAGATATCCAACATACTTATACGTGGCAGTTGGGCGTAGCCGATTATATTCCGACAATATTCCTTCACAGTACAATAAATTAAATCAAAAAAGTCGAAGACATTATGAGTTATTACTGTTTTTTTGTTGGCCTACATTTTTGCATTAGAGGAGGTTATCCGATCACTGTCTGCTATATTTTGTGACTAAAGCTCAAAAATAGTGGGAGGATTTTTGCGCTTCCCGCCCCCAATATAAATAGATTTAATCTATTTACATCCATATCAGTTTTTTTTTGGAGGAGCTTAGTAATCTGTCTGAAAATTTTATGCTTAAAAACTAAGGAAAAAATACATTTAATCGAATTCCTACGCCCCCATTGGGCAAAGCCAAAAGCCCTAACACTTTATCTGATGCCGGCATACACGAGAATATCTACAAAATTTAAAATTTTTTGGCTTCAATAATGGAGATGACCAGCTCCAACACTTTGGGAGATATAGATTTTGGTGATTTGGAAAAATGGGATTTGGGAATCGGGAAATGTTTGCATTCAAAGGGGGGACTTCAAATTTGGTTTCTCTAGCTCTAAAATTGTGGAAGATATAGATTTAGATTTGGTGGGGCGGGGTGGCTGGTGGGCGTTCTACTGGGCGGGGCCAAGACATCAAGGTCTCAATCTTAGAGACAGGTTACCAGCAATATATATACCATATTGAGTCACAGTAGCGTTAATAAAATATATCGATTTGCGATTTAAGGTGTATCGCCATTTAATCTATTTGACAGTATCCTAGTGGGCGTGTCAGAAAAATTTTAACAACTTGTCTGAAGCACATAACAAGAAGTATATATCCAAAATTTCAAGTCACTATCTTCAATACCGCCGATAAAAGTTGCTTTCGTGTAGACGGACGGCCAGATGGATGGAGAGCACAACAGATATTGCAAAAGCTCAACATAATCTTTTCACTTTGTGAACGAGTTTAAAAATAAACTTCCGCTCTCTAGCTCTTGTAGTCTCTGAGATCGATGCGTTCATACAGACGGACACGTCTAAATCGCCGCTTCTAGTCATGCTAAACAAGAATATGGGGTTGCATATGGCTGCTTCAGGGTATATACAGAGAATCAAGACACATCCTCGCCATCAGTTTTCAATGTGATGAAATTAAAGCAGTTACTTTTAATAAGAATTACGCAAAATACTAATAAAAGCAAATACAAGAAATTTAATTAATCGAAACTGGGAAAATATAACTTATTAAAAATTAACAGGAAAAACCTTAGCAACGGGAGTAGGATCAGAGCCCGCGACTTTAGTGCGTATTTCAACATGCTATTCAGTTGATATTAAACGTGGCAAAATTCAACTTAAGTTATGAAAGAGGAATTATACGCAATTGTTAAAAAATAAAAAGTTCATTTGCGTCGCTCGTCTGGGTCCGACCGGGATTACAACTTGCGACTCCAACATAAGTAGTACCGCAAAAACGTTTCAAAGAGGTAGTCATTAACACCAGCAACCATTTAATTTTGAATGTCACGAAATGCAAGTAGTGTTCTCCAATGAGAATTAAATTAAAAACTGCAAACAAATTATAATAATGAAAGGTAAATACATATCTATTTTTGCAGAGAGTCTTCGCGTGCTTTATGAAAAATAAACAAATGGAAATAAAATAATGAACTGGAAAAATTTAAGTTGTTAGAAAATAATAAGAACAATATTTCGGCAGTAATGGAATACGAACCCGAGACGTATGACACGACTCGCAAAAATACAAAAATGATACAAGCTATCTACAATCTACATGCTAAATAGTTTAGTAGAAAGATTTAAAACGAAGGAGGGATATTTTGATCAGATCACTCACATCACATCATCACAAAGGACGCGGAATGGTTCATGCAATGCAAAGTTAGTAAAGCAATGTTTAAATAATAAATGTCTCTAATAACGTGTTAGCATAAACGATATGAACACTAAGATGCATAACGATGAACAAAAAAAATTTTAAAAGGCAGCTTGATTTTCATAAAAATGAGAACAAAAATGAAATCGTTGCCGTTAGGCTCTCGCAACTTAAAGAGCGTAAAATTCTAAAAATGGAATGCGCTCTCAGTTCGGCTTGCGAATTGCCATGAGTCCATTTAACTTAAGCAGGTACGTCTAATTAGGCGTTGCATTGGCTTTGGCTGCCTAAAATCTAATTTTTACGTTTTCATGGACCGCCAGCTTTGTCTCAGAGTTGGGCACACAACATTAAAAATTTGAAATACAAAATAGCTTCACATTAAATATTAAGCATAATAAGGGTTAAATATTCAATACTTTTCATATTTTTCTAAAATTATGTATTTTTTGTAATATGAGGAATTTCAAGTTTTGCCGCATTGTTTTCACAAACTTCCAACTATATCTATAATTTAACCCCCAAAAGACACTGTTATAAAAAAATGTTTATATGGAACCCCTTCCCCAAGAAAAATCCGGCTTACACCATTTAAATATTCATATATATTGTGTACTTGCGCATACACACACACACAAACATATGCACTCGCACGACAGGCTGAAACGAGAGCTTGTCTCCAGCACCGACCAGCTTTGCTGAAGCTAGCCTGGCGACTGAGATCATTGCTCGTGTCAGCAGCAGAGCGCAACGACTTCGGCATTTCCTCGTGTGGCTTTTGGAGAGCGAAAGCCACTCGGCTGGCATGGAGTTTGAAAAGCGAAAAGCCACTTGAAAAGACACACTACAAATTTTGTCTTGCATTCAAATGTATGCGCGTTACGCATCTTAGTGTTTATATTGTCTTTGGTGTTAGTCTGTTTGGAACCAAGAAAAATAGCTTATAATGTTGTTTTCCATGTGATAAATAATTCTTCTTCTGTTCCTATTCATAAAACGTTAGACCTTTAGATCTTCGCTACCGCACGTTATGCGTCGCGTTCCTCGGTCGGTTGGGCGGGAAGTGTCGGCATTTAACCTTCCGCGCGTAAACAAGCACGTGTCACTTGAATGTACAGTACGTTAGTACATCTACGTCCAAAACATTCGATGAAAGCTTCTATAAAAACGCATTATCTTGCAGTTGGAACAATTAAGATTTAGTAGGTTATCTTGACACCAGAAGGCGTCAAGATCAGCTTGTAGGAGATTACTACACGCCATATTCTTATATGCACCTCTCGAGAGTAATAATGTACTGAGGGAAGGTCATTGACAAAGACAGGAAAGAGAAGCGAACGGAGATGACTACCCTGGAGAACCCCAGATGATGGTTATATATTTCAGCGACTCTAAAATCCAATTAAAAAGATTTACTGCGAACCCGACTAGGCATAGTTTATGAAGTATCAAGGAGTGAGTAACTGAGTCAAAAGCCTTGCAAAAATCAGTATAAATAACATAATTCTGGATTTTGTTTTCAGGCACATCACTTACTAGAGAAGAGATTGGTGATTACAGATCTACGCTTTATAAATAGAGGCTTGGAAAGTGAAATAATAGAGCTGCATAAATGTTGCAGTTGATATGTTATAATTTTCTCGACAGCCTTTGGAATAGCAGACGATGTAGAAGTATCTCTTTAACAGCAGTCTTTTTGCTATTTTCATGGAGATTAAAGGTGAACGATTATTTCCAAATAACAGGGAAAAATAATGTGTTTACAAACAACTTTGAGAGTTTAAATATAGCGTTGCTAAGTGTTTTCCTAGTACCTAAACACACAGGCAGGAACACCATCAGGACCTGGTGAACACACTGGTTTCATTGTGTTCAAATCGCAAAGTAGCGAACATTCAGTAATGATAGGACACAAAACGCAAATTGACGACTTCAACTGTGGATAAGGCTGATTATTTATAGAAGATATGAACTAAATAGATCGGCGGTGCACCGGCGTGATAGATAGATAAAAGGACGGATTCAACTGCTATAAAGACACTTCCACCAGCACGAGATAATCTATCATATCTACAACAATTGTATTTCAACCTCAGTCCGATTTTCCTTTATGGCTTTATACTCTTTTACAATCAAATGATAGAGCATTTTAGCAAAGCAGAACTGTTTACGACAAATGTTTGTAAATAATTCAAGCTGAACACTTATATCGAAGGATGATATATCACTTAAATCTGCAAATTTTAAATTATTCCACAGTCACTTTTGGTAAACGAACTTGTTGTTGCTTAGTTATCTTTACGTTAATTACTGCCTATTATTTCTGCATTTTATATAATATTGCGGTTTATTTTAAGAGTGAATTTGCTGTGCAAAGTGCATTCTGTTGAGCAAGTCTTTTTAATAGGGTTATAAAATTTAACTTTCGTGTCTCAGTGCTGTGTTGTTGTTAGTGTCGGTTTTAATTATCTCTACTTGTCGCTTTACATTGTATTGTTTGTGTGCGTGTTTACTTGTTAATCTTGCTAACGCAAACTTTGTTGCTTTTGGTCCCAGACAAGGATTGTTTGTGTAAGTACTTATTTTGTCTGAGCGTAAACTTGCACTATTTTCGTCTACCGTTTTTCGTCTGTCTTGCGTTATCGCACCTAAATTAAAAGCGGTTGACACCTAAAGCCAATATGTCGTGCTACAATAAACCATACAATTTCAAGCAGGTTAATTCTGCTGGCTGTGCGCAAATATGATGTATGTGCAGGTCTTACTGCGCGTGATAACAACAAAATATCCGCTAATGTCAAAAAACACTGCGGCGGACTTCGTTGGTTGTGCCCAGTTTGCATCGAAATTCAAAATGATTTTTCCAGAATGTAGATTTGTATGAGAAATAAATATTTAACACTCAACAATGTCGTTAGGCAACTTTCTCCCTTTCCCCCTAAATAAGTCCAACCTATTTGTCCAGTCTTGGATACACCTAAACCCTTTGATACATCTCCAATGTTATCACTATCGCCTTTTCCAAGTGATTGCCCGATTGTTACTCCTCTAGCTTCTCCTGAAGAGCCGTCCATGAACCCAACTGTTGAACTGGCTCTTCCTAATAACTCTTAATACTCCAAAACCTCCGTGGCTTACATCCAGACTATCAAACTTAAACATGAAGTCTAAATGTTTAAAAAGTTTAAAAAGTCTGATTCTAGTGTTGAGTTAGCGAAAAATTCCATAGCCAACTCAAACTTTTTTATTCATAATTCTCAGTGCTATGAGAATTACCTTGCCCGTTGCAAAAGGCAATTTGTTCGAGGCCCTAAAAAACTTTACAGTTTTGTTAACTCGAAGCGCAAATCTTTCCTCATTTTCTCTAAGGATAGAAAAAGCAAGCAATGGTTCTGCTGCTTCTGATCTCTTTGCAAATTTTTTTCAGCCAACTTATTCCTCTGCCTCTGCTATGAATATGCCATATTCTTGCAAACTTCTTTCTTCTAATTCTATGTTTGTGCCTATCATTTTCGAAACATCCCTTTTTTGCGTTTAATTCTCAAATTCTCGCTCTCCTGGGCCCAATAACATTCCTAGTTGTCTACTTAAAGAGTGTAGTGCTTCTTTTCTCTTTTAATTAGATGTTAAACCTACTAACAAGTTCATGCTACTTCACGTGTACCCCAAGATAGTGCTTGCATACTTATGTACGCAGATGATGTGAATCTTATTTATTCTTAAACAGACTCCCAACATCACACTTTTTTACAGGAATATCTGAACTCTATGCAGCTTTGGTGTTCGATCAATCAGTTGGACCTTAATTGTTCAAAGTGTATGTTTCAGTCGTTCTAAATCACATTTGGTTAGCTATACAATTAACAATTTTCCATTGAACATTACCAACAGTAAAAGGGATCGACGTAGCACGAAGCAAACACATGTGCTATTTATGCGCTTGCGTTTAAATTTTTCTCTGCAAACCGGTGTTTTTTTTTAATTAAAATATTTTTATATTTATTTTTTTTAAATTAACTGTTTTTTTATTAGTTGTTTTTTTCCGTAGTCGTGTCGCGACTGCATGCGCTTTAAAATTCACATTTATTTGTGTACCGATTTGCAAATTTTTTGGCACATTTTTCGTTTGCCTTTTTCTCTTCGCTCAGGCGTTCAGCCTAACTATTTTTTCTTATGCTTTGTGCGCGTTGGTACAGTGGTAATTCACGTACAATTTTCCTATAAAAATGAGTGCAATTATCTGCTCTATTAAATCTCGCAAAAAGTAGATCACTGTTTCACAATCTAGCATACCCTGCTGCTTTGCGGGTTTGTCAGAGCTAGTAGACGATGTAATAGCCCAACGTAAAGGCTTGGTTTATTGTTGCGTGTAGGTAGAAGGTGAAATGCGAGCTTTTATGCGGTGACAAGGACTGGTTTCAAACGTCTGATCGCTGGTTTGATCTTCATCTTGTATTCGTCCAAAAGAATTGACCTGCTATTAAGACCTGAGGACCCTTTTCATCCTACTCTTTTGCCTATTATGATACCAAAACTAACGAACTGTACTCGTTGATTTGGATAGGCTGATTTTGATAAGCTTAATAATCTGTTTAAGCACACCGAGTGGTTCCCACTGTACAATTGTATATATATATACTATATATTTATGTTGCAATTAAACTATTTTAAATTATCCTGAACTTCGTTTTGTATACCTGGTGATGTCAAATCCGCTTCCCTGGTTCGCACATGAATTACTGAGATTAAAAAATGTTAAGTTGAGGAATTATAAGAAATTTAGGAAATCAAGGTGATTTCTTCCGTTATAAAGTTGTCAGATCTAACTTCTCTATGCTAAGTAATTCTCGTATATTACAAAAATTATCTAAACCAAATATTCTAAACCAAAATTGTCCATTTTGCCTTCACTGTAACGTTTGAAAACGTAAGTGCGGACACAGATCAGGGCATCGCCGATCTGTTTGCAAAATTCTTTCAAACTACATATTCCACAAATTCTATGAGTAATCGGCCTTACCCAACACAGTTACAGTCGTAAAACTGCATTTTGTGTCTTATCTTTACTGAAAGTTCACTACTTTGCAATCAAACACAAAAAAATAGTGTCTACACCTGGTCCTGATGGTATTCCTGCCTATGGGCTTAGGTACTGTGCAAAAACTCTTTGCAAACCTTTTTTAAAACTTTGAAATTGTCTGTTGCTATTTAAAATGCATAAAAAAGGCTCAAAGATTGCTGTCCTAAATTATAGAGGTGTTAAATTGTCCGCTATTCCATAAGCATTTGAAAGAATTGAAATATATCAACTGCAACATTTATACAATTCTATTATTTGAACTTCCTAGCATGGGTTTATGAAGCGTAGATATGTAACCAGTAACTTTCTAGAGCTATCTTCTCCGGTAATTGATGAACTTGAATGCTGACTGACTTTATTTATACTGATTTTAGTAAGGCTTTTGGCTTAGTGAACTACTCCTCGCTACTTCACAAATTATGCCTTCTCAGCTTCCCAGTAAATCTTATTAACTGGTTCTCAGAGTACCTGCGATATATAAACTAGAATGTACTTTTTGGAAATGCACATTCTAACTACACCAGGGTGACATCTGGGGTTCCCTAGAGTAGTCATCTCGGTTCGCTTCTCTTTACTCACTTTATCAATGACTTTCCCTCGGTATATTATCACTCTCGAGAGGTGCCGATGATGTGAAGTTGTACCATACATACATATAAGAATATAACTTCTATTTCTACTAAATCTAAGTGCAAGATAATGTCTTTTTACAGAAACACTCCTCAAATTTTTCCGTATACGCTGGGTAACATACCGCTGGAACGGATAAATATTACCAGTAACGTTTTTTATGACCCAGGTGTAATTTTTGACTACAAACTTAAATTTGACACTCATGTTATCATCATAGACAATAAGGCTACGACTGCTCTTGGTTTGATCAAAAGATGGTCCAAGGAGTTGATACGTGCACGACAACGACTCTTTTCACATCTCCTGTCGGTTCGATTCAGTTCGAGTAGGTACAGAAACAAGTGTTTCTATTGTCCTTTCGTGGATTAAGCTTTAATGCTTTAATTAATGCCCGTTATCGGATAACTATACTTGGTGTAATCTTCATAATTACTGCCGAACACAATTCCCCTGAGTTGATAGGCTAATTAAATTTCACGGTTACAATCAGACTAACACAAACAGAAAAACAGATTAAAAATTGCTGACTTAACTTTGCCTTTCATGTACCTTTCCGCGTCCTTTGTGATGATTTTAATAAACATTACAAAGTGAGTTGGAGTCTTCATTACCTAGTATTAAGTCCTCTTTGTTAAACTATTTCGTATACAGATAGATATTTTGTATCGTTTTCTTTTTTTGTAGTATTTCGCGACTCGTATCGCACGTTATTCGACTACGCCCCTCGGTCGATTGGGCGGGATGTGAGATGCTGCGCATAGCATTGGGATTCGCGCGTAAAAAACCCTTGAGTTCTCTTTGATTCTGAGCTGGGTTTCAATATTTACATATTTAATATTCTAAACGAGGCTAAGGGTGCCCTTGGGTTTATTAAACGTTTGTCCAGGAGTCCTGGAATACTGCTTATGTATCCAAATCGAATTGAATTTGTTCAGAAGCAATTTCTGCTCTTTGCCTTATGTGATTGTCGGCAATCGTACTCTAGCAGGATTTTTTTACTTCTTAAGCTCCCGTCGCTAACCAACCGTAGGACAATGCTTAGTGTTGTTTTCCTACATAAGTTACTTAATGGCGACATAGACTCTGCATTTCAAAGAGGTCGCCTGAACTGGCTTTCCGTTTAGATGTACTACAAACTATTACCCGTTATTCCTTTGTACATGCACGACAGATTACGTCTTACGTTATTCTTTTTATGTCTTATGCCTACAATATAATTGGTTTTCTCACGTGTTCCTTTCCCTAATAAATGCATTGCTTTCAGAATATCTTCGGGAAATCACTTGCCACCCTCAGCTCTGAGCATGGGCATAGCTTGCCGGATGGGCTAAGAACGCTCCCCCATCGGGTCAGTGATTTTCCGCCTCTGTATCTTTCCTTTTATCAATCTATCTAATACTAATCATAATTATTATTAATTTTTCTTTATTTTTTATTCTTTTATTTATTCTTTTATGCTATTAGCTTTTAATGTTTATATTTATATGTATGTATGTATATATGTATGTATATATACATTTTTATACGTGTTACATACGTTGACACTCGCTTCGTCAACTTATTAAATAAATAAATAAAACAAGTAAGAACGTTGCAATCGGACGTAACCGACTGCGTATACTCGATCACAGTACATTGAAGTTATTATTGTTATTTTGGAAAAATATAGAATTTTTAAATTTCGTAGGGACTGAGGTAGGCGTGTCCAACATTTTTTGGCTCGATCTTAAGAGGAAGTCACCCAAACATGGTGTGTCAAATTTGATGAATCTAGCTTAAAAATTGTGGGAGATATAGATTTTCGCGGTTTGTGGGGGCGGGAGTGGGCGTGGCCGGGAAATTTTCTTACTCAGATTTAAAAAGAGTGACCAGCCATCTACCTTTAAAATTTGTGGTATATATAGCTTTTTGCGATTTTTGGGGGCGGGAGTGGGCGTGGCTCGAAATTTTTTTTAAAGAACTTTAAAGGGCGTTACCAGGTACATTGAAAATTTGGTGACGCTAGCTTTAAAACTGTGGGAGATATCAGTTTTCGCACTTTGCGGGTTCGGGAATGGGCGGGTGTGGTCTTGGGTGCGAAAGTATTAAAACGGGGTCACCAGTTTTAATCACCACTTTAAAATTTGGTGACTCTAACTCAAAACCTGTGGGAAAAAAGCCATTTCAGGTTTTTTAAGGTAGGGTGGCTGGGGGCGTTGTAGTGGTCGTGGCCGTGATATAAAGGTCGCAATTTTTGCTGAGGTCACCAGCAATCTACATACCAAGCTTGATGTCTCTAGCTTTAAAATTGTGTGAATTATTCACAAGTTAGCGTTTTGAGCTTACAAATTATCGATTTTAGAGTTTGGGAAAACTTTCCAGTAATTTATATTCCAAATATGGAGCCCCTAGCTCTAAAACTGTGGAGACAGCCATTTCCGATTTTTTAAGGCGGGGGCGCTGGGGGGTTCTAGATGGCGTGGCATGAAAATCAAGGTCTTAATTTTTGGAGGCGATGACCAGCAATCTACATACTAAATTTGGTGTATCTTATTATTATATTGTGGAAAATATTGAGCTTTAATCTAGTTGCGATTTGAGGTGTATCGACATGCTACAGATTTGTCAACCTCCCATGGGCATGTCACAAAAACCTTAACACTTTGGCTGAAGCAGATAACTACAAGTATATATCCAAATTTCAAGTCTCTAACTTCAATAGCGCCGAAAAATATTGCGTTCATCCGGACAGACGGACGGACAGCAAACGGACATTCACAAAACCAATGTACTAGTTTCATTTTCTAATAGTGGACGTAAGGTAGAACCAAAGCTTTCGGAATGTGTGCTGCTTGCGTTTATATTTAATATTTTGTATATATAGATGGATATTCAAATAAATGTATATATACGTACACAGCCCACAAAATTTAGGAAACTATTAGCTCCCTATCTTGGAAACTATAAGAGCTACCTGAAAATTTGCATATATGAACATTATATACTATATTGTAGTGCTATACCACTTAGCACTCTATTTCAAAAAGTTTAATTAAGATCGGTTAAGAAATATTTTACGCACACATTTTCGTGTGTATAGACTTTTTGTAGTATATCTTGTGCTGTAGTATCACTAACCAAATAATATTGGTTTCGGGTAATATGCAGTTAATTCAGAAGTTATTCAAGAATTTATTTTCACCAGTCTTTAAAGGGGGTGACCAACCTTCCACATACCAAATTTGGTGGTAGATATCACCAGCAATCTACAAAATAAATTTGACTGACTCGACTCGTTCTTAAATATTGTGGGAAATATGCATTTAATAGATTTGGGATTTTATTGGGCGTGATTCAAAAACCTGAACACTTTTTCTGATGAAGATAACTTCAAGTATTTATTTTAAGATTCAAGTCTCTATCTTAAATAGCTCCGAAAAAAATGTTGTTCACCCGGAGAGACGAAGGGACAGCATGACGAACATTGCATAACCCCAAAATCCGTTTTTCACTTCATGAACGAGTATAAAAATCATAATCCTTATAATACTCAAGCAAATTATCAAGTTACTTAGCACATTAAAGTATGCAAAATTGCGCTTTTAATTATTAATCTATGTCAATGTCTCAGGATCATGCAGATATTAAATATTTCTTAGATTTGTTTTTGAACGATCTGTTTTTTTTATAGATATGTATATTCAAAATAGGTAAAAAGGGTACAATGGTTTTGTGCAAATGAATGTAGTAGACGGAAGGAAGCATCTTAGACTCCATAAAATATAATTTTCTTGTTCAGGTCGTCTGAATGAAAAGCTATGACATAGACTATTCGACTATAGATTCTGCTATACCATACGTATATAATTCTTTTTTTCTATATCTTGTACACCGTTTCATAATTATCGATAAAACGACTTTTAGACTTCGACTTTTAAGACTTGGTTTTTTTTAGCATATCTTGGAGACTAAGAACCACCAAATTTAGTTTATTGCGTTCTCGTAAAGCAGATGCAGGTTAAGAATATTTCGGATTTTGGATCCCTCTCCCGACCCGTATATAAAAAAAAAACGCTATTCTAATACAAAGCCTGAGCTTTGGTTTATACATAGATTTGGTTACTCTTATTAGGTTATTTAAAAGTTATTCACAAATTTAGTTGTCATAGTGGGAGTTAAGCGCAGTGACTAAGAAAAACGCACAGATCGCAACGTCAGTTTGTGTGTATATGTGAGATTCTGTGAATGTGTGAAAGGAAGTCTTAGCGTCCGGGGCGCTTACAACTAGAGTCTCTCACTTGTTTTGCTAAATTTATATACCGCTTTCATAATCTTTGGTACATGCACAGCTATGCATAACATATTTATAACTTAAATATAAAAATAACACGACTAAGCAGTACAAAGTATTATTGTTATTTATACCTGTTTGTATTCCAAAAGTTCCAATTGCAATGCTGCAATTTCCTTCGCAATAAGGAAATTGTTCGAGAACTTTGATCTTGGTTAATTTGCACTTTGTTTTTAATATTACGTGCTCTATTGGCATACTTTAATGTGTTCAAAGTTTCCATAAAATCGCGGTCACTTGGAGATATGCATGCAATCATTAGCGTTTGACTGTTACCTCCCAAAGAATCTTGAAGAAGGCGCGTGAGCTTTGAATCTCGATATGGCACATGCGAGACTTTCTTAGATTTATCGCCCAATGCTGAAATACAATTTCCAAGTGCTAACAGCCCACAATTAATGGAAATACCCTCGCGAGCACGATCTCCTGTAGCTAACGTTCGTTTTAATCGTTCCGAACCAGCTAAATCAACAAAATGAAACTTAGACGTCAAAGTTTCGAAGTCGTTTTGGGAAATATCAGTAGTTGTCTCAATGACATGTTGTCTTCGAACAAATAATGTAAACACTGCATGCGATCGCGATGATAGATCGTTCATTTTGGTTGAAGCAGTCGTTCGAGCTAAAGCACCTTGCTGGAGAAATCTGTAATTAGAAATAAATTTGTTTTAATTTTATGTACTTATTTTATTGTGTAGGTAAATACGATCGCCCAGAAACAGAGTAATTCACAGGCGAACCACTCATAAGTGGCGTGTTGTGATTCACCGTCAGCAGCTTTTGCGGGCATGGAACGACAACAAAGTTGTTAACCGATGTATGACCCCATGCTCGAGGCACAGCATCAGCAATTTTGGGGAGCAGGGTTAACTTACAATATAAGAAATTATGTTTTTAGACTTTAATCGCACAGCAGAACATTTGTTGGGTTCGGATTAAATGATTTCGATCACTTTACTTTTCTTTCGCTTTTAGAGAGCTGTGAAATATTAAAAGGGTTCGTCATTATATGATTTGTTTTAATAATTGTTGGTGAGGGTACTTAGAAGCGGGTGCGCTTGCAAGAAACGTTTTTCGGGATGAGTCTGCGCGCAAACTTATTCATTCTACATGTATATGTATAATTATATTGTAATTGTGTGACCATGGGTCTGGCTCGATTCAGAAAGTCTAGGGTATAATTTTAAGCGGATTTTCAGCTTAACACCCATGTTTAAATATATGTGTGTCTTGGACGCAAGCGAGACGTCGACGCCGAATGCGATCAGAGGCAAAAACTGCAGAATATATTAGATAGTCCTGTAAGAATTTTATTCAATCTTGTACTTTTTTTGTCAATGCCTCGGTAGACTCTCATTTCTAATTTTCTAAGGGCTTGCCGTTGAGCATCAATTGCTTACGAAAATGGCATACTGTTGCAACGGGTAAGTCCAGTCATTACAGTCTGTTCGAAACCGCATCATTTTTGAAAGTATACTCAATGTTATTGCTGTTCATAAGTTTGACTTGCTAGACTTGTTGGTTAGAATGCTATGGGAAATTGAACAGTTGCCTGACCATGAAAACTCACAACTTTTCAGAGCAAGTCTTATGTGAAAAGTCGAGAGTGGTCCGTCTACTCTCGGGTCAGTTCAACGTCAATTTGCCATTCAAGACTATTTATATGACACCGCGAAGAGCCGATTTCTGTCAGTTTTTATATATTCGATGTATAAAACAGTTGAATGACATTTACACTTTATCACTTCCTTCAGATTTTCGATCTGGTGTGGAACTAGTAATTATGACTCTTGTCAAAATCCTAATTCAAGAGCTTTTATTGGACGTAAATGTACTAACAAACAGTAGATTCAAGTGGCCCAACGATACCAAGCACGCGCTTGTTAACGTACGGACCCAGGCAAAATGCCACCCACCTCCCGCCCAACCGCCCAAGGGCGCGCCGCATAACGTGCGGTGACGAAGATCACAATCAAATGAACAGATGACAAAGGACTAACGTTTTAATAGCAGGGACAGAAGATGTATTATTTAATATATGGAAAAGATTGTTATAACTAGAGCATAAGATCCGAAAAGGGTTATGGATAGCATAGTTTGCATTACATATTTTAAGAGAAAGCGGTAAAAAATTCCACGTATTTCTGCTCGGAGCCGCAAAACTAATTTGGTTGATTGATTCAGAAGAATCAATTTCTGCATTGATTAGTTTAAGAAGATTACACCTAGAATGGTTCTAAGATTAGAAAGAGAGTAAAGATTTATTAGTAATAGTCTACTAAGGTAAGAAGGCATGCGAGAATTAGGATTCCAGTTAAGACCCCGGAGGGCAAAAAGTAGTATAAGTAGTATAAAAAGTTTTCAGATATCGAGTGTAATAGAAAAAGATCCAGATTTCTTGAACTTTTCGTACTTCCTTGATACATGTATCAAACGATGGTTCAAAGAGAAATAAAAAATCGCGATTGTACTATCCATGTCCCTACACGTGTCAAGCAGACACCAGTCAATCTGGGATAAGAGCAGAGTTAGCTTGGCAAAGTCGGTTTACCGAAATTGGCGAACTCGCTCTGGACATGTTATACGTTCAGTACGGGATACAGACAAGAAATATTCATCTAAAACATAAATAAGGTCAAGCATTTTATACAGCGAATTTGGAATAGCATTGATTTAACACAATGACATTCCAAATAAATTATCGAGAAAACATTTTGAGTCGTGGAAATCAACACGCTAGAATTAGGACTACGAATCCAAGTAGTCGCCGCAATGTTGAAATCGCCGAGAACTATAAGAAAATCACGATTGGAAAGCATAGCAGAGACATAATGTATAGCAGAGAAGTGCATTGAACAGACAGAATTATCTGAAGAAGGAGGAATATAAAAACAAGTAATAAAAAGGCAGACCCCGTAAATGCACAATTTGACGGCAACAAATTCTATACTAAATCAGCATCAACAGTAATAAGCACACCACCATCACGACGAAAAGTGCGATCTTTTCTATAGATAGAAAACTTGTTAGATAGGATTTCAGGCCTTTTCAGAGAAGGCAATGACATGAAAATGAAAGGATAGGCTGATTACTAAATTTAGTACAAAGACCTCTTACATTGAGTTAATTTTATGTTAATTTTTTGTACTAACATAGGGTGCAGGAGGTGGTCTCTTTTTCGCAGTGTATTCTATAATGATTAAGTGGTCTGGCCAGAACTCTTTACAGCAAATTTTGCTGAAATGTTCGGCCGGAAGACATATTTTAAATGAGGAAATGCCCCGAATGTACGAAAATTAGAATTTTTCCATCGTAATATTGGCTTTCAGTTTGGCCTGGACAAAGGCCTTAGCATCATCAGGGGCAAGCCTAGAAACAACATTTTTTTTTTTGAACACCTATAAGGGTCACATTTGGAACATCAGCAGTAGCTTCTAATGGAGAAATAGCCATGGTTAATTGACCAGTCGGTTTATTAGTACTAGAAAGTTGATCAGTATCAACAGGGCTAATAACTACAGAATTAGAAAGAGGTTCAGGAACAGAAGGAACAACATTCTTGGGAACTATGTATGTTGGTTTCGTCACTTCCGTCTTTGATGTGGGAAAGAGGGATGAAATATTAATTAATTGTAAGTTAGGAGCGGATATAGTGGGCAATTCTGCCGGGGAAGAGAGTTCATTAGGGCCAATAGACAGCCTAAAATTGGCTTTTTTACGCCTTGGAGATTCATTCTAAAGCATCACACCTTTGAACTCATTATCCAGAGCGGAGAACCTGTCGAACAGTTTTTTTAAAATGGCCGAAGATATCCCCAAAGCCCTCTGTGTCTGCTTCATGAATCTCATCATATCTCTTTCAACTTTCATGCAGGATTCGCAAGTCCACTTTAAATTTGATTTGGAGTCAATCAAGATAAAAAAGAAATAAAACGGCCATTGAGGCCAGCGCACTTTTCATGCGACATATTGTCACACAGCCAGCAGCAAACAAAACCCATCTTAACGCTTGCAAGCACCTGGCAATCTTTTTTATGATAGACAAAAATTTTGTAGTTATTTAATCAAAAGAAATAAATGAAATATAAATAAAATTCTAGTGGGCGTAGCCGCGACATCAAGGTCGCAAATTTAGGGGGGGGGGGGGGGGGTCACCAACAATGTACAAAATCTTAACACTTTGTCTGAAGCAGATAACTTCAAGTAAATATCAAAAATTTAAAGTCTCTATCTTCTACAGCGCCGAAAAATATTACGTTCATCTGGACAAACGGACAGACATTACACAAAACCAATATACCTTTTTCACTTCGTGAACAAATATAAAAAGGAATAGTGATTTTGTTGTTTCCACACACACACACACACACACATATTCTTTTCTCATCGCCTATAGTCAATCAACGTCAATAGGCCTGCTGGGAACGATGGACTCTACAAGGTCGTAAGCACGGCATAGCCGAAATTGAGTGGGATGCAAAATGCAACAAAAAAAGTACGTTATCTTGGAGAGCGAGTCGCAGACGCTAGTAATGTAACGGGCAACGTCAACGTAGCCCAAAGCCTAAAGCCCGGTATGCAGCTGCACAAAATGTCGCGAGAGCGCGTATAATATTAACAGCGGTAGCACCTCCAACAGCGAAAAAAACACGCAGACACAGCCCTACAGCGACAGCAACGCCGACAACGTGAGAGATGCAACGCAGCTTTAACGGAGATAGCGACGTCTGAAGAGAAAATGAGTGTCCGGCGCTGGGTAACAGCAGAGCTGTTAATAGATCAAAGTTGCAGTTTGAGAAAAGGCACAGCTGCAAGGCAAAGGAAACTCTACGAGACGTGCGTTCGGCAACAAGGAAATGACAAAAACTAAGAGACAAAGAATCATTATTGCGACAAAGGACAATCACGAGGGTAGCTGGCCGCTAATTCTAAATGAATAGTATAGAAGGTTTGGGAGTGCAGTTTGGCTTTAATGAAAATTTAAAAAAGGAAGGGATCAATGAATGTGAATACAAATTATTAAGATAATTGAGAGAATGGTTATTCCGTTACGTTTTTCTAGCTCAGTTGTGATCGAGTGTGGGCAAGGATCTAGGATCATCGACCATGCATGCTATGTTGCTTAATCTTATGTGCGGCCGAGTATAGATAAGTAGCGGGACCCAAATCCAACCTGCAGCATAAATCATTGTAGTATGTAACTCCTGTTGAAATATTGATAGTAAGGTGCTACTACTAGAAATGTTCCCAGAAGTTGCAGTTGGGTTTCGATAAGGAGATTCCATGAGGTATTTTTTTTTTGTTATTTAGAACCCATGTAAATCCAGAAACGAAGAGATATTTCCCATCAATACGTTTCATAATCAAAACCAGTTGTTCGGACATTGATTTCACTTTATCGCTTTTATTATTGGTTAGTTTTCTCTCTTCATTGCTTGCTTTGAGTTATACTTTGTTTTGCCAGTTTGGTTTGAGAAAAGGGGAAAATAAAAACATTAACTAAATAGGTCTCGGCTACACAGAAGTCAAATTCGAAATGTTCAACTTAAGTTATGCAACGAGATTTAAAGGCAGTCGTTATAAAGTTCAAATTGATATATGGTTCGACTCCGTCGTCGCATGCTTTTTTCCGGACAGACGGATGGACTGCATTACGGACATTGCACAAAACTAAAATACTCTTGTCACTTCTGTGACAAAAATGCACTGGTTCAGTTTACAAAGTTAAGCTTGAATATGCCTATGCTAGCGGCTGCGACTCGCTCTCCAAGATACCGCACGTTTGCTTTTATTGCTTTTTTTTAAATTTCGCCATGATGCACAAATGTACAAGCTGCTGCCGCCGATCGTTAGGCATTCAATTTCCTCTTGTATATGCCGTGGGAGCGCTAGCGTAGGCGTTGGGCGATAGCTCCTGGACGCTTCTGTGGCCAGGGGAGCCGACTCAATATGCCCTACTAATTTAGTAGGCATGGTGTGAGGCCGGTAGCACGTAAGAGATGTTTTGGCATGAGCGTGGTGCTGCATGGGCGAAATGTTTGTTCCGCACACGTGGAATAGAACAGAATGAACAGTCACAAATGTGGTGCAGGCGATTGCAGTCGTGTAGAATAACCGTAAATCTGCAAAAGTCTAACTTAGCACCCACAATAGATTGGGATGCTGCCACAGCCGGCACCATTGAAGACGCACACAATCGTAGTTCCGTACAACCACGGAAATTCAGTGTTTTGTCCAACCATAAAAACGTGTGTAGAGGACAGTCGTTCCTAGTCGGTGAAAATGGCTTCCAATTGAAAAGATAATTATTCTTTTCTACCCATGCGGCTTCACAAACAGTTACCTTTTCTGGGAATATGTTTACGACCTTGAGCAAAGATGTCTTATGAGTGGAACGCATGCTAAGAGCGGAAGTCATACTTGGCTAGAAAAACCTCAATTTTGACAGCAGCCACTCGCTCGCAAGCTCGGCTTTGATAAAAAGCTTAGGCGCGTCGATAAAATTCTGCATATCTTGTATTTGAATTGCGTTTTTTTTTATATTTAAAGCGAATGAGGTATAAAAAATCGCAAATATTCTTGATCTGCGGCTGCTGTACGAAAATATAATAAACTTAAAGCATTGCTGTAATGTAGTATATATTATAGTCTGTTGGATATGCTAAGAAAACCAAGTCTTAAATATTAAATAGGGGCAAGATATCGAAAAAAATAATAAACTCTTCCGGCTCATAGTTTATGAGAATCTATATTTATAAAGTTTATGTCTATAGCTTTTCAGACGGACGGACGGGCAGGCAGTCATGGCGAAATCGACTCAGATCGCCGTCCTGATCAAGAAAATATACTTTATAAAGTATATATGGCAGTTTACCCGCCCTCAAGTGGGCGTGCAGAACCAAAGCGTGCCCAACCAAAAAATGTCAGTCTATCTATATGAATGCCGGTTTTTTAGCATATCTCAGAAACTATTAAAGCTAGAACCCCGAAAATGTAATTCAATATGTTCGCGTGAAGCACACGCAAGTAAAGAATATCGGAATTTTAATTCACATTTAGTTTAAAAGGTATTCACGAATTCAGTTTCCATAGAGGAAGCCAAGCGCAGCAGCTTTTTACTGCGTGCGGTATGCCGTTGTATGCGTGTGAAGTTGTTTATGTATGTATGAATATAAATGGGTTTAAATGTATGACAGGGTTCAGGGAATCCCCTAGTCGGGTGGATTATTGTTGTGTATTGTACACAAATTACAACAAGAGCAAAAAGAATGATAAGTTCGCAGAAGTCGAGTTGGCTGAAACACAACGAGCAGGCAGTAGAAAGTGCAGAATGACGGGCAGAAGGCATTTTCTTTTACAGAAGTGAAGTTTAGCACAAAACAGCTGTGGTGTGAGATCAGCTTACAAGCGATGTACGACTGTTATTGTTGTAATCCAATTAAATTAATTCATCACTTATGGGTTTTATTCGCGCGAATCCCGATGCTATGAGCAGCACCTCATGCCAAACCGACTGAAGAGGCAGATGTGTAATGTACGACACGAGTCGCAAAATATAAGCACGATACAAACTATTCATGTAATGAGTATTGTGTGTACCTTTCGACCATCTTTTTATGAAACAAATATTAATTATAGCCTTATTGACTACAATCGTAACATGAGAATCAAATTTAAGTTTGTGATCGAAAATGACACGTAGGTCATTATTAACTGTATTGGTATTATTTACCCGTAGCGTAGCGTACACGGAAACATTTGAGAGTACAGTTAGAACCTGCATTTCAAAAAGAAACTACTGGATTCTTTTTCTCTGATACTCTGAGAACCTGTTAATAAGATTTACTGGGAAGCTGAGAAGGCATAATTTGTGAAGTAGCAAGGAGTAATTAACTGAGTCAAAAGCCTTACTAAAATCGGTATAAATAAAGTCAGTCTGCATTCAGCTCTATCAATTACCCGAGAGGATAGCTCTAAAAAGTTAGTGGTTACAGATCTGTGCTTCATAAACCCACGCTGGAAAGGTGAAATAATAGTGCTGCATAAATCTTGCAGTTGAGAAGCTATTATTCTCTTAGAATAGACTTGCAAAGTATTTGCGAACAGTTCCTACGCACGTTGCGAACTTTCAGTTATGATAGGACACAAAATGTATTTTGCCTACTGTAGATGTTGTGGATAAGGCTGTTTACTCATAGAAAATGTGGAATGGATAGTTTGAATAAACATTGTAACTAAATCGACGATGCCCTGATCTGTGCTTGCACTCACGTTTTCAAACGTGACTGTAGATTTTACTAAGCTCTAAAATTGCTAAGTAAAACTGAAGCCGACAACGGCTAAGGCTATTTTTTACATACGAGATTTAGCTTAGTGCCGTCAGATCTGGTAACTGCATAACCAGAGATATCACCAGGATTTCCCGATTTATTTTTTTATATTTTTATATTATCTCGACTTAAAATTGTTTATTCTCAGTAGTATATGTGAGAACAAGGGAGTCATATTTGACCTCACTGGGTGTACAAGTGGAACACACACATCAAAATCTAAGTTCAGGACATTATAAAAAAGTTTAATGGCAACATAAATATATGTACAGTTGTAGAGTTGGGACCAGTCGGTACGACTTATGAAATCAGTATAATGAAAAGGGTCTTCAGGTCTTAAAAGTCAACATGAAAACCAAATCAAGAGATCTGTCCTTTGAGTTACGCACTGGATTAACCTGAACTAGGGACAATTCATGTAGACCGTCAATAATTTCATGTGCCTTGGAAGGTAACAGTCAGCTCGCATTCACCTCCAACCTCCCTACACGATTCGCAACTTTAAACCAAGAATTTACGATGGGCTGTAGCATTAGATATTAGCCCTGAGAAATCCGTACATTTTGAATGTACAACGCAACCACAATGTCAACAGGGTATACTAGATTGTGAAGCCGTGATCTGCTTTTGGCACCCTTTTATAAAAACAGATATGATTAATAGTTTTATAGCGAGACACAGGGCATGCAATATAATAACATAAACAACAAGTGAAGAGGTTCTCGTCGGGGGAGCGACCGACTAGGGGATAACCTGATCCCAGTGTTTTCATAAATTGTAATCCCCTTGCATTCATAACCACACACAGATTCACACATACACACACAGGCATGTAAACGCACGCTGCATGCAGTGAACAGCTGTTACGCTTGGCCCACACTATGGAAACTACATTCGTAAATAACTTTTACATTAAGAGCATGATTTCGATTAAATATTCAGGGCTTAACAAGAGCATTGAAATCTATGTAAAAACCAAAGCCTATTTTTGCATATATAGGGCGAATGGGGGAGGTATCCGAAATCCGAAATATTTCGCAACTGCTTATGTTTCACGCGTATATTTGATAGTTCCAGCTCTTTTAGTGTCTAAGATAATTTTACAATCCGATAATTATCGATAATAAGAAAACAAGACGAGTTATCGGTGATTTGAAATAAACCATTCTTGCGTATGGTGTATACGAACATAAAGCGTAAAAGTGCAGCTGTCTAGCTTTTGTAGTCTCCGAAATCAATGCATTCATACAGACGGACGGATAGACAGACATGGCTAGATCGACTTGGCTAGTGATGCTGATGACTGTACTGTCTGTTACATACATTTGCACAAAACCACTATACTCTCTCTACACCAATTGTTTCAAAAAATTAATAGAACGAAAGCGCATAAAAAACACGTCTATGTTGTAGATGGCTTCTTACACACACTTTCACAAAGCTATTATTGCATATACTGAATAGCACAGACAAGATTCGCTTGCCCGTGTTCTAATATGGTTATTGTTGTTGTAATACAATACTCAAAGGATACGTTAACTTTGATTATTTTCTATCTGATTGATTTCTGCAATGTATTGGTTCATCGCATGTATGTATCAGCTGATCTGCTTATGTTTTACTCACTTTAAGGCTTCTTGGGGCTCATTTATTGGTTTTATGGTAGCGCCTGCCACAGTTATTTGTCCATCTCCATTTTCATGTATTTTAAAAGTTGAATTTTTATTAAATGGGTCCAAGAGATCGACAATCTCTTCGTTATATAACTCTATAAACTGAACAGCGACACTAAAATGTGAATTTGTAACGGACACTTCTTTAATTTCTGGATACTGCGTTTTTTCGATACCAGCAAATATATGTCGTATAGCCCGAGGTATAATACCAAGTTGATAGTCACCAGACGTGTGATCAAATCCGGTGCCCATTGTGTATGTCTTGCCTGAGCCCGTTTGACCATACGCAAGTACTGTAGCGTTATAACCATGCAGGGTACCTTCCACTAAGCGCTCCACGCATTCAGTGTATATGTCACACTACCAAATAAAGAAAATGAATAATATAAATTGTTATTGCTTGAAACTTACCTGACTTGAGTCCACATCATATACATAGTCAAAGGTAAACGCCTTGTCGGAGCCCAAAACAATTTGCTGCTCGCCAGGAGTTACAGTGGTACATACCCGACACATGTCAATTAGCTCTCTTGAGTTTTGGGGACGAATTCTACAAAAACAAAGTTATAATTAATATTAATTAGATTATAGGATATATTTTTTAACTATCAGTCTAACTATTTTAATTAGCTTTGGCTGATATGGCCTTCTGTTATGACAAACTCTTCATCTATACACTAGCCTGGGGTTCGGACGTGAATCCTCGTTGTTGAGTTGCCCAAATGCCTGAGCACTACCTCATACCACCGCACAACTACCGAAGATTGCTTAAATGAAAAACAGATCTTTAAGCTTTATTATACAATATCTATAACATAACATTAGCTTAATGCGCATAAAATAATCGGCAAGACTAATATTAACTAAGCCAAAATAAGTTTCTTCGTTATTTTGTACCATTATACTACAGTATCTATTCCTATAGGGAATACACAAATTACACAAATGGTACATATTACCGGAGCAATGTTCGCACATTCTACAAATGTATTAAACTGTAGTACAATCAGGGCTGCAAGCCCAAAAAGAAAATATCGTTGGTTTCGTTCTCGGTTCGAAACCATGTGTCACCTCTGGGTTCGGTTTGTGAATCTGAATTTTCACGTTTAGGAACACAGGTTTTGGTTCCAGCCTGAGTTCGGTTCTTTTTCGGTAGTTTATCTTTTGTTCACAATCTTTACTCAAAATTTATAAGAACTCTTTTGTCGAGAACTATTTTATAAGCGTGAAATTGAAAGAGATGAAACTTGGTGACGGCAGTGGTCTAAGGAAAAACACGTAAGACGCGTGCTAATTTATGTTTTAAATTTACAAAATGTATGAACCAAACCATTTTTTTATAAGTATGGTTTCGTTCGGTTCAAACTGGTACGGTTTACGGTTCGCTTCAAAATTTAAAAAGATGGAATGTTACGGGGGCGAACCAGTTCGGTTAAAAATCGGCTTGCAGCCTTGAGTACATTAAAATTTTTTTAAGTTATTGTACTTTTCAAACAAATTTTAAAATAAGTAGTAAAATTGTCACCTAAACGTTAAAAGATACTCTATGCATTCAATCATCCATACACGTATATAAACTTATACATGTATGTCACATACTATGGGAAATGCATTACTAAATAACTCAGGGATTCAAAAATGTGCACAGCTAATTCATGTTTAACCGATAGCGCAACACTCGTTCACAGTGTTCTAACAAGTAAGAGTGCCGTAGGCGGGAGTGCCCCACTGAACCTGAATACCCTGAATGCAGATTTAATACATATATTTCAACTCCTCGCATTCAAATATATATACAAAAAATCTCACACATACACAAGCTGCGCACTTCACTCAGCGGTTGCGCTTGGCGCCTTCTTTGCAAAATAATCCTTTATTAACTTTTAAGGTACTTATGGTAAATATGGAAAGGTTAGGTTAAGTTGACCCGGTTAACCGCCGCAGCGGTTACACATAGTGCTTAGTATTGCCCGATTTGGAGTCTTTGTCATCCAGTGGTATACGTTTGCGCTTGGCAAATGCCAATAGCGCATTTAGAGTGTGTCTGGCCGCTTCCTTCATGGAAACTATTGTGCATTACTTCACTTCGGCTGCAGTGTCAGGCATCTGCAAATAAGATGCTCCAGCGTTTCAGCAGACTCCTGGTTTCTTACATTTGCAACAGACTTCATCGGTTGTTTTTCCACTTTGTATCAGGTGCCTCCCAGGCGGGTTTTTCCAAATCGATATGTAGCGACTTTCAATGTTTCCAGAGTTTTTTTTTACTAGCTAGGACATTTTTGGAGCTTATGACAGATGCTTGCAAGGATTTTATTACTGTCTGTCTGTCCACGAATATGTAGATCATTTTGTGTCTTCGGTGTAGCGCTTACGCTGCTTCTTCTGCCTTTCGTATCGCGAAAACTTCCGCCTGGAATATGCTGCAGTTGTCGGGCAGTTTATACGGCAGCTTGAGTTTTGGCTCTGCACAGTACACTGCTACACCGATTCCCGAATTTTTGAGCCTTCCGCGAATATGCGGACTGCTTGTTGGTCCAATTCCGAACACCAGTCGTCTGGTTCCATAATTTGAAGTTGTTTTCTCTGTGCACAAAGCTTTGGAGCGTCGTGCTTTCAGTAGCACAGAGACTTTGAGATGTCTTGTGTGCTGTGTGTTCAGACGGTTGAAACTCATTAATTTTGCTATAGCCTTGGTTGGAGTGACCTCAACGACCCTGTGATGCAAACGAGTGCCTGCCGTTGCATTCTTTCCATCAGCTTAAGGTATCAGTCGACGTAAGAAGCCCCACGTACTGCTTGGCATCTTTTTGATGCATACAGCGCGACTGTGGCCGTATTCACCCTTTCTTCTACATTGAGCCTCCGTGTTAGTTTGCTGTCCAGATCCACTCCAAGATATTTTTATGTTTTTCTTTGATATAAGGAGTACACCGTTCACGTTTGGTAGGTCCCATCGTGGTACCTTGTATCTTTTAGTGAAGAGAATGAGATCCGTCCGCGTTGATGTTAAGACCGGCTGCTTTGGTCCATCTTAGTATTTTTTTCAGCGTGTAGTCCATAATAGAGCTGTGATTCGATGGACATTTTCCCGTGATAAGTATGATTATCACGCTCGTATAGGCAGTTATCTTAGAGGCTGTCCTGCGAAATTCCTTTAGTAGTCCGCCAAGTACTACTTTCCATAGTATAGGAGACAGGAGGGTCCCCACTCAGCACTGAAAATTCTGTAGTTCAACAGATTCTGTATAACCAGCTCTATTTCTGAGTGGGAATCAGTAGCTCTTAGGCTTCGCATTATTAATTAAGTCTATTATCTTAATAAAATGTTCATGACTTAACAAAAGTATTAAATTATTATGCGAAGAAAACCAAGCTAAAATCGATTGTTATCGATATTAATGAAATGGGGTAAAATATTGAAAAAAAAAATGATAAATTTGTCCGGGTATGGTTTAAGAGAATCTATAATTTAAAAGTCTATGTCTTTAGCTTTGGTAGTTTCCGAAATAGCTGCATTCATACAGGCGAAACTGGCTCAGCTCGTCGTTCTTATCAAGAATATATATACTTTATGGAGTCGGAGATGCTTCCTTTCGCACAAAACCATTAAAATATTTTCACCAATTTTCAACGGATTCTGGGCCCTAACTTTACATACATTTCAACCCCCTTGCATTCAGACACACATACACATACACAAACTCATATCGCAAGCTGTGCGTGCCTGATATCGTCAAGGTATCCCGTTATCGGGCACTTCCGACTAGAGCGCCTTACTTGCTTTATATTTGGGGCGAGTAGTGGTAGGTATCCAAAATCCGATATATTTTCAATCTGCAAAATTTCAAGCTCTTTTGCAGCGCTTCCTGCCAATTCGCTTGACATATTTGTCAAAAGTTACCATATGTTTTCTTTAATAACTTCTGTGTTTTTTAACCGAACTTGCTAAAATTTTTTTAATTTTTTTAATATCACATTGTGACAGGCAACAACATCACATAACATTAACATAACACTAGATGCCCATAGATAAACAATCAGCTGGGCAACTGGCCACCTTCATTAAATACATAACACTGCCCCCACACTCGTTATCAAACACTAATTATATAACACTAAATTACCGAGACTGTGATATAGAAGTAGAACAGCGTCAGTCTTGTCCTGGTGGTTGAGTAATAAAGTTGAGCTAGAGACGCATTCCTGGTGTTCTTATTTAAAGCCGTATTCAAGCCTACCACAATTCGGAAGTGGTCCTAATCCATACACCTACATCCGCACATTATGCCATATCATGGAAAATATTGAAATAGGCCAATTCTCAGTCATCAAGTTATAAAGTGGCTGGTGGCTTTGCATCAACCAACTACAGGTTCCAAGGCCGAGTTGATTACACGCACCTACTCAATTTCCTCGGAAAGAAGCTGTACGGCACCACCAGCCGCCACCGAGGAAGACCATAGCACAAGCGACGATGAGAGCATGATTAACGTATCATTACATTAGACCGTTGCGACGTAAGCAGCGAAGTCAGTCTCTTGCAGCAGCTACGTGCAGAAATTGACGCCAGGAAAATAGCGCTCCAACAAATTTCATAAGAAATCGCAAGTGCGAAAAGACAACCAGCCAATGACGTCACAAATCGGGATCGCAATGGCAACCCTATCGAGATTGAAGATCTTATCAACAATAGTCATGGTATCGATACCCATAGCATTCACAGCAACGATACTTTTGAAGATGACAAAGTTAGCAATCGCGAAAGTATCGAGAATATTGCCAATGTTGAACAAAGAACATGTATATAAAGTATCTAATCTGTCTTCAGGAGCAGCGCCTAACACTAGTTGACTACGACGGCACCTCATGCGCACACATTTGGGCGATGCAAGTACAGTGCATCGCCAACTTATACAAGCTTGACGAAAAAAACATACGCATGCTAGTCATATCAAAGCTCAAGGGCAAAGCGCAGCGTTGGTTTACACGTCAATACCACACGGATAATGGAACCAATAAGGACACTCATAGACCAAATAAAGTTGGCATTCGGCGAAAAACAGTCTAAGGCCGAACTGCGACGCAAATTTTAAAATCATCAATGGCAACCAGGCGAGAAATTTACTTCCTTCTTCGAAGCTAAATTACGCTAGCCCGCAACGTGATCGTCGAACCAGACTAACTATTCGAGCAGATCATCGAAGGAATTCAATTAAATTTAGTGCTTTGCTGATCCAATGCAAATCTTGGGAGCATTTGCAAGTATACACTTGCCATCGCGCTCAACTAAACGAAATCATTCCAGGGAGACAGACTGTACAGTATTCAACAGGAATGGAGCCCGTTGCGCCAACTGCAACTCTACTGGGCACACCGCGCTGGACTGTCGTAATAATAAGAGGGAACCAGGTTCATGCTACTTCATGCAAATTTGGTCACTTTGTTTCACATTGCACGGAGAGGAAAGGACTAACCAAAAACAATTACCTAAAGTTATTCAAAATTAATTTCGTAGGCAATATTTCAACACATCAATTACAGCATGTCTTATAGACTCTGGGAGCCTATTTCATGCATACAAACATTTTTATTACCAGGCAAAACCGAATTGCAGCTAGAATAAGATTCATATTTGTATTGAAAGAATCAATAAAATGTTATTTTTATTTGACAATAATGGCAAACGAGTCTATGAATCATGATGTCGTCTTGGGTAGAAATTTTGTAGATGCATGTAATTTAAGTTTTGATCTAAATACGTTAAAAATGGTAATAGTAGAACGCAACAATTCAGAACATCCACAATTTAATACAAAATCTGTAATTGATGGCAAAGCGCAACAAAAATAATAAATTCAGTACATCTAGGGAAATATTTAAAAATGTCATGACCAATAACATAAACAATAATTTAAAAACCAACCGAACAACAGTATAAAAGATATCGGATAAAACAGATCAAGCGATCATACAACAGACAACAGATCAAACAACAGTGCAACAGAAAACGGATAAAATAGATCAAGCGATCATACAACAGATCAAACAACAGCGCAACAGACAAGTGCAACGGAAACAATAAAGAAAGTATTAAAGAAGCGAACCAACAACAACAACGGATCAAGAAATTGTTAAGCTAGAAATAGGCCAAAGTAAAAATGAGATAGAACAGAACGACGAGGGGGAAAAAACAGTAAAGAGTATATAAATGCTGAGAACTTCGAATACGAATGATTCAATATTAACTATACAGATGACACGATTCACTATAATTGTGTTAAAGACATAAATCACAAAACAAAAAGCAAGTTTATACGAATAACACTAGGTAACAGCCAAATTGCCAATTTTTCAAAATCTGTTTTTTTTGTGGCTTTTTCAGAGGTGAGCTTGTATTAGTGATCATTACTCGAGAATGGCGTAATCGATTTTAAAAAATGTAATGACTACTGAAAGCTAATGAATATATATATTAATCATACACACTTTTAAGTTTAAATCATTTGTTTTGCAACTATATATTTTCGAATTAAGAAAATGATGAATTTTTGTTCGGTTTTTTCACGATTTTTTGAGTTTAAAATAAAAATAAAACATATATTTTTTGTCCGTCACTCACTAAATTATATAGATTAGTAGATCGACGAAATGCTTGGTGTTACTGAGGTGTTCGCAAACAGATGGCAGTGGTTTTGTTTTTCTGTTTTCGCCGAGGATTCTTGAATGTAGATGGCCTGCTTTACTCAAGCGATAGTCTCCCATTTACTGGTATAAGCTGGCGACCGGAGAATCAGCCCCTACCCCTAACTTCTACTGGTACTTGATGTAATGGGAAACTACCTGTTGCAGGTATCGGACTGCACATTAGTGCCCCAGTAAACTTATTAAGCGCTAAATAGGGAGTACTACTTGGGAAAGTTGGCTGACAACGTTTTCAACCAAAAGTTCTACCTGAGAGAATTTAGATCAAACAAACAAAGAATTTAAATTTGACCACAGATAATAACGACACGTCGGACCTTTCTGCCTAATTTAGAGTATTGTTATAAAGCTGCCTACCAGAATTACCGCTACCGTCTAGTTCTGACATTCATCGAAATACGAGCTAAAACAAAAATATACCGCATAAAATGAATAAAACTGTGCGCAAATATTCCGGCTGATACAATCCCGATTCGTTCTGCCACATATATGGAATCTACCTAGCAAAAACCAACTCCAAAATAATATTCAACGAAAGGTTGCAGTCTCTTTGGAATTGAACCCAAAAATTGGAATGAAGATTGGAGCAAAAATGACATAAAAAATCCATTTCCTGCATTCCCACGTGGACTTTTTTCCGTGCAACTTAGGTGAGCTCAGCGAAGAACAAGGAGAACGATTTCACCAACAATTGAAATATATGCGATGCAGAAATGATAAACGTCACTGTAAACAGTGCATTAATTTCAATGAATGATATCTTAACTGATGATCCATTAAAATATGTATGTGATTATAAAGTCAAACAACCAACAAATTAATTCGGGACGGTCGAATGACGATTTGAATGATTAATATTTTAAACGACGCCTAATTAATGCAGCTATATAATAACAATATACGTATTATATTTAACATAAAAATCGGAAAATGCATCTTTAACATAGGAAAAAAATCGAATAATAAACAAACAGGTACTTTTTCTACTCAAAAATTATTCGGACAAGCATGAATATGAATGAAATAAATCAATATATTTTAAACTTTTTAAGGTTTTAATAGTTTGTAGTGCCGCCTTTGGCATCAATGACGGCTTGTATACGTCCCCGCTTGCTATAGACAAGTTCTTGGTGTCATTTGTGCTAATTTTCTCCCATGCGAATAAAACCGTTTTTGAGGGAATATTGTGTCTGCTTATTCTTTTTTTAGAATATCCCAAACGTGATCTATTGTTTAAGTCTGGTGATTGCGGTGGAGTTTTCAATAGTTTGCAGTGATACAACAACCATTCTTGAACCAAATACGATGAGTGTTTGTAGTTGTTATTTTGTTGAAAAAAGAATGTGTTTGGAGCAAGTCCTAGTTTTGTGACGCTAGCAATTAATTTCTCATTCAATATATTCTTATACATATGCCTATCCATTTTTTACTCGATAAACACTATACTTCCAGTGCCAGATGCTGCTATATGCTTATATGTTTAATAGTTGGAATAAGGTTTTTTGCATTTATGGCTTCATTCACCTTTCTTCAGACTTTAGAAGGGCCATCGTGTATACATATATTGTATTTAGATTCATCAGTAAATACCACGTTTTCCAAAAAAGATTCAGGCTTATTTATGTGAAGTTTCGCGAACTCTTGTCCTTTTCTTTTGTAGACATCCGATATGAATTGTTGGCGACGTGAAACTCTACCATGTAAGCCGGCATTATTTAGGTAGTTTCGAATAGTTTGGGCACAAACTATTTTTGTGTCGCTTCTTCAACCCTTTGGCAAAGTTCTGTGGAGTTGTTCGTGGACTTTTTAGAACATTAAATACAAAATTCCGCCCTTCTTGGGGTGTCAAAATTTCGGGCTTTCCAGCTTCCTTGTGATTTGCAGGCAAATCGCCAGTGTTATAATAGCTTTTAATAACACTGTGTATGGTAGAAGCTGCCTTGCCAGCCTTGTTGTTGCATTCCATGGTAAATTTGCTGCGTTTGAATTTGCTTTTGCGGACCGTCTGCATCTCATGCCCGCCATAAATATAACTGTATTAACCGCGTATGTGTCTGAATTCCGCTCTTTATACTTTAGTTCTCTCTGTGTAAATACAATTTTCAAATTAATAAACATGAACCGAACTATTTTTTAATAAAAATGGTTTGGTTTGGGTTCAGGTCTTTCTTCAAATGGGTTCGGTTCAAGGTACGGCTCCAAAAGTTTAAAAATAATGGATGAGCCGGGTTCGAACCGGTTCGGTTGAAACCCGGTTTGCAGTATTGAACAAGATAGCAACTGGATCGCCTCAATTGCCAGGTAGAAAAAGTTAATAGAAGTTTAGGGCCAATGATCTCAAAACTGGTAGAACCAGAAAGCAAATTATATTGGGACAACGTCATAGATAAAGTAGAATAAGCACTTAACAACACGCAACACTGTAGCATTAAAAAGTTTTCAAGCAAAAGGCTTTTTGGAACACAACAAAAAGCTATTGCAATAAACAGCTTAAAAGAAAAGTTAGAAGAGTCAAATGTTACAGCAGTAACAGAAAGTTTAACAAAAATTAGAAAAGAATCCGAGAAAAACCAAAAGGAAGCACAAGAAAAAATTATGTACAATATAATTAAAATAAAAGGCAACTCAAAAAATTTCAAAAGGCGATTTAATAGTGGTAAAAAATGTTGACTCGACAGTAGGCGCACCTAGAAAATTTATTCCAAAACCCAAAGGTCCGTTCATGATAGTCAAAGTGATGGGTGATGACAGATTTTTATTAAAGGATGTGGAAGGATTCCAAGTTTCCGGAAATCCTTACAAAGTTGTTTGGAGCATACAAAATATTAGGCATTGGATGAAAAAAAAGAAATAAATGAAATAAAAGACAGAAAGAAAATGTATATATATGTATACATTTGGGTTGGTATTTCTCCGAATATGTCATTTCCCAGTTTCGACACAAGAACAACAACGAGATCCCTAAACAACAACCAGCAAAGTGAACAGCAACATATGAACCGAAGGCGAATTCGCATGTCTGCAAATCCGGCAAAGCAACAGACGACGACAAAGACGAGAATCATGGACTTTGACTAGAGGTTGTGAGAGCTGTTTCCAAACGAGATCATGCGACGATATTACTTGTTACTTAAAATATTACAATTCTTATTTGTTGATTACTTTATATCAATAAAATCCCACATATGTTGGGGACTCGCCCGTTATAAACGACGAAAATTTTTATGAAATTAAATATGCAGGCAAATAAAGAAGCGTCGAGCTGCAAATTTTTCTAAAGCTGAAAAAGAAGAAAAACTAAAAATGAGATTAAACAACGTAAAGTAGCGTAAAATAGTGTGAGAAATAAAAAGAAAGACGGAATTTTTTTCGATTAACTAAAATGGCACATTTAAACGAACTAATTCCAAAAAGCCAACGAGCAGCAACGAAGGCAATTCTTTGTGCTTTACACAAAATCATATTTGAGGATGATAGTGACCGAAATAATTGAAGCCATTTGCGGAAATTCACTGGCTTTAAATATGACGAGAACGACGTCAAATATGGCGAAAAATCAATAAATACAGGAGGCTGAGTGAGCGTGACCTTTTATTGATTTGCGCAGCATTAGGAATAAGTCACAATGTTGAGTATATGGCGTTACATATTTTTCGCAACTTGCTTGCCGACCAACCAACTGCGGCACAGCAATTGTGAAGACGAAGAAGACGACGAAAGCGGCGACGAAGATCACGAAGAATTCGAGAACAATACGTATGGATTTGACGACGATGATCAATACAGAAAGTGAGAGGACAATGTTCAAGAGCAGTACGAAAAACAAAGCGAAACGACGATTACCGACGACACTTTAACGACGCACAGCCACAACGCTTTACTATAAGTTTTCGCGACTCTATTAGAATTTTCAATGGAAGTGACGAAATTGCTTTAGAAGTTTGGGTGAAAGAATTCGAAGAACAGGCGATGCTTATGTGTTGGAGTGATTTGCAAACACTATTTTTCAAAGAAATCGCAGATAGGCATTGCGAAATTATTTCTTTTGAGTATGAGACATCTGAATTCATGGGCTGCATTGAAGAGTGCATTGTTGAGTGAATTTAAGTCGGTAGTGAACAGCAAGCAAATAGACACACAGCTTAGTGAGAGCAAGCGTCGAAATAAAGAAAGCATTTATGAATATTTTTATCGAATGAGAGACATTGCATCTCGTGGAAATGTGGAAGACGACGCACTGATGCAATATGTGATTTAGAAAACAACTGCACGAGCAAGGAAAAAGGAAGAAAGTGTTTTAAAAGTAACCAATTTGGTCACATATCGAAATTTTGTAAAGAAAATCTGGAAAATCAAAAGGAAGGAAAATTAAAGGTAAGTGTTGTGAAAAACAAACTCAGTTAACATCTAAAGAAATTTTTTTCACAAATAAGAAGTGCTTAGAATTGTTTGATACGGGCAGCAAATTCAATATCATGACGATGTGTATAAAGATTTATTCTTACCTAAGTTAAGAAACTGTAACGTTTATTTAAATGGATTTGGTAGTGGTCATGACGCGAATAAAATTAAACCGATTGGACAGTTTGAACACTCTGTAAGTATAGATGAAAATTATTATGTTTTGAACTTTTATGTGATGTCGCAAGCTGTATGGAGGATAAATTAATAACAGTAGATAACAGGCAAATTGTCATTTTGGCGAAACCCACTTTTTCTGATACATATGTCGAAAAACCACTTTAAAAATTGTACTATGGTGACATTTTTTTTTAAATTTTCAAAATTTGGTATTTTTTGTGGTTTTTTCTAGAGGTGAGCTTGCATTATTGATCATTACTCGAGAATATCGTAACCGATTCAAAAGAGCTTAACAATTACTGAAAGCTAATGAATATATTAATAAATTAGTCCTACACTTTTAAATTTAATTTAATGCGGTATTTTTCAGGATTTTTTTAGCCATGAGATTCACTCTGTGAACTGGGAGGTTGGGTGCGACGTTCGGAAGACCTGCTTTTATCCCGATGGCAACAAAATTTTAGAACAGGGTTTCCTACAAATAGGACAAGTTTCAATGGTTTCCAACCAATCTAAAAGGCAAGACCTGTGGTGTTTACAAGAGGTGCCAATGAAATCCGGTTCGGAGCTGGTGTCGATACAACGTACTGACTCATCATTTGAAAGAGCAACCAAATTCTCGGAACTTCGCCTAACCGCCATATTTGCCAACTATTATACAAACTAACAAAATTTGTTTTTTAATGTTTCTATCTTATTTTTCTATTATTTATTTAGTTTATTTTATTTTCTTTTTCTTTTTAGTATTATTTAAAGGAACTTATCCATAAGCACTAGCACCGCAGAATACATTGAGAAATAAAATACTCAGAATCCATAAACATAAATTATTTACACATATAACATTGTGAATATCTAATCCCATTACAAGAGGCACAAGCTGAAAACATCCAGTTTGAGCAATTTAATTTTAATACAAGAAAAAAAATCGTATATACCTATTGCTTGGTATAGATCCGAGTTAAATGTAACGAAGAGAAATACTACAAGCAGGTATCCAAAACTATCTATCTACCGGTGTGGCTCCGACAATAATCACAATACCAGCAATTTCCAGTTGGATGGAGAGTTTGCTCAGAAACCAAAAGAAAAAGTTTGGGTGGAGAATGGTTTGATGGAAAGAATATAAGAACACGACTTTTGGGAAGCGTGGGGTGCAAATATATCTCTTTCGATAAATCCGGTCATCTTAGGCACGTATACCCTATGGCTTTTTTCTGACCCACGTTGTGCGCCAATTATTATGTAACGAACACGCAAAACTATTTCTCAGCAAGCACACCTTGTCCACTAGTGGGTCGGCTGTGTTCGGGGAAAGTGGCGTGGGTGTTGTGTGCCGCTTTGACATATGCGTTACGATAATAAAGTCGTAGACAGGAAGGGGAGACAAAATGATCGGAAAAACAAACTACACTATATACAGCCTCTCATAAATTCCGAGAACTCTGATAACGTTGTTCCCCGTCTTTACCCACTCTACCTGAAGGAACAAATCAACTTCATGATCCTACCTTATATGTTCCAGCGGTGCTATATACTTAAGATTCCATTACAAAGATAAAGTTACTTCATTTTAAAATGTTAGCGAATAATATTTTTCAAATATTCTTCAAAAGAGTTCCTTATACATTACTTAAATTTTATACAAATATTCCAAAATATAAATTTAATGCAAATAGCTAATAAGTACATATTTAATTATAAATAAGTAAATATAAATTTGATGCAAATGCAACATATATATGTCTGTAAATAAATATAAAATCATAAAACGATTAATTAATATAAAGAAAAGGCAACCGGATTTGCACAAAAACAGATGTCTTCAATCCCATTTCAAAAGTTAAACTAACTTTTGTTCTTGAGGGAAAGCTCGATTTAAAAGTGAATAATATTACAAATAAAAAGAAAAATGAGCGGATCAACAAACGCATCCACAGTCAAATGCATTGCCAAAATAGAAAAAAAATTTGAATGTAAAAACAAACCGAGCACTGGTGCAGCTGGTTTATAAAGATAAGCTTGAATATGCCTACGCTAGCGTCTGCGACTCGCTCTCCAAGATAACGCACTTTGCTTTTGTTGCATTTTGCATCACACTCAATTTCGGCTATGCCGCACTTAAGACCTTCTCCATCGATGCCAGCAGGACTGCTGACTTTGATTGACTTAAGGCGTTGAAAAAATAATAATATGTGAGTGTGTGTGTGGAAATACTAAACAAAAATATATTCCTTTTTTACATTAAACGCTGCTGCGATACGCAAACATAGTAGCTGCTGCCTCCGATAAGTGCTCAATTCTTTCCTTTATCGATGGGCTGGGTGGCCACAAGCTGCCTATAGGTGGATAATGAGGTGGCTTGCTGCTATGGCCAGGGAAGCCACAATATGCCCTACGACATTCATGCAGACGGACAGACGGACGGACATGACGAAATCGTCTAAGCTGGCGATGCTGATTAAGAGTATATATACTTTATGGGGACGGAGGTGCATCCTTCTGCCTGTTACATACATTTGCACAAAATCATTATACCCTTTTTACCCAATTTCAATCTGTTCAGGGTTTAAAAAAGATTGGTATTTTGAAATATTGGTGACCGTAAATCGTTAATTGCAATTCATATTATGTTCTTCGCTAGCAGCGAAAGAAAACTCGCGCGCCAATACGCTCACATACAATCGACTCGAAGAAGGCATCGAACTTTATTCGTTTTCTTTTTATACCATTTATTTGCATATATGATGGACCGATTATAAATTTTCGCTCGGACAATTAGTTGTCTGTGTATATTTTTGTTTTTATAGCTTGTACCAGGGCAATATTACGTTTGTGGAAGGGTAAGCGTATTTTTTTGGTGATATCGTTGGAGCTAAGTTCAACTTTTTAGTCTGCATTACATACAATCGTGTGTCAGCAAACATGTTTTCATGCAAATAGTCTAAAATTCATCTTGTACTGCTTTTTGCATTAAACATTTTGTAGTTAATTAATTGATATTTCGCTTCGTTTATATAAAGCATAATTTTGTTTATATAAAGTATATCTAAGCGCACACAATACACACACACACACACACACACACAATCTTTCCATCAAACACATCCGTCGACATACACATATGTATACATAACACATATGTATATATAATAAAGTTTTGTTTTCTGTTTCAAAATAACCTCTCGGTGTATAATGGCCCACTAGTGCAACTGACTTAAAAACAAGTAAGATTTATTCGATTCGATTCGATTTATTCGATTTTCAGAACTTTAAATAAGCATACAAGTATCTGCGCAAGCCAATGGGCAGGCTGTAGTACTTGAATGTCGTTATTTTGGTATTTTGGGCGAGTCAGCGAATGTATCAAAATTCCGAAATATTATTTATTTATTTATCTTAATTATTTATCTGCATATTCTTTAGAACAAATTTAAATTAGTGTATATGATATGCACAGGAAACAGATCAGAATACCGATAATTATCGGTATTAAAAAAATAGTTCAGGCTGTCGACAATTCGAAATAAACCACATTGCGTATGGTATGGCACGAACTTAATAAAAAAACAAACTTTAACATATAGCTCTTTTTGCAGCGGTTGCTATAAATTCGCTTGTCAAATTTCACCATGTTTTCTTTAACACATTCCGTGTTTCTCAATCGATCTTTATAAAACTATTTGCAATCGATTCTTTTAGTGCCATAATAAGTGAAGACGTATATATGCATAGATGTTTTTATTTACAGTACTCATGAATGGAAACAAATATATAATCCAACAGTTTTAATTAGTTTTAACTTATGAAAATTAAAAAAATAAAAATAGTCCTTGAGAAATAAGTATATGTGCATTTTCGTTTTTAACGTTTTGGCTTTTTAGCTTTTGTGATTATTTTAATAGTTAATATGTTCTCTTTAAGTTTTATGTTTGTCTTGTAGTAAAAACCTTATTAAGGCTTGCCTAATCACCTTAAAAGGTTTCCGACAATTTTTTAAGAATTGAATTATGGATTAGATTCCACTCTGCCAGCAAAACGTCTTTTAGTTGTTTGATAGTCTCAAACTGTCGCCCGTTTTTGAAAACTTTGGCTGACAAGATACACCAGAGGTACTCAACCGGATTTAAGTCCATGCTAATGGCACCACTAAAAAACTCTTTGTTGCAGTGTGAATCGGGGCGTTGTTGTGTTAAAAACTTTAAATATCCCTGTAAAGGTGCTCCGGAAATTCAACAAGTTCACTTTTCATCAAAATAACATAAATTTCTTCACTGGTTTAAGTTGGAAAAAAGTTGATCTTGACTTTCAAGAATAGCCAAACGAATCAGTGATCCGCCGCCCTAGCGCCAGGTCGGGTTTGACGCGGTTGCCCTAAATCATCGCAATATTTATGACAGCCGTCTGGACCATCTAAATTACACTTTTCCAAAATCACATTGCGAAATTCATTTGTCCAAAGCATATATTTTTCAGCAAATGCCAAGCGGGCTTTTAGGTAGAGTGGAAGTATCTTTGGTACAGGCTCCCAGGAGGTATATTTAAGATTTATATTTTCAACCAAAAGTTGATGAATGCGTCGTCTGTCACATTGAGACCTCTTTTGCGTTACGTGTCATGTATTTTTCACCGCTTTAAACACCGATTATCGATATTAATTGGTCTGCCGTAGTGTTCGATTTCACTATAGGAATCCGGGTTCTTAAAAAGTTCGATTGAATTTCCGTGTCGATTGACTCCGGCAGCAACTCATTTCGTATAACTTTCTATGGTTATATGCCTCCGATTGCTTATTTACATGTTCTTTTTTTATGATATGAGCTTATTTTATCAAATATTCTCTGAAACATGGTTAAGGCCTGACATCGTAGATTCTGAAATCCTTTGTAACAAGTTTTCTATCTATAGAATAGATCGTACTTCTCGTCGTGGTGGTGGTGTACTTACTGCTGTTGATACTGATTTAATTTCAGAGATAGTGATAACCAACTTTAGTGTAGATATTGAATTTGTTGCCGTCAAATTGTGCATTAACGGTGTCTGCCTTTTTATTACTTGTTCTTATATTCCTCCTTCTTCTGATAATTCGGTCTATTCAATGCACTTCTCTGCTAAACATTCTATTTCTGCTATGCTTTCCGATCGTGATTTTCTTATAGTTCTCGGCGACTTCAATATTGCAGGAACTACATGGATTCCCAGTCCTAATTCTAGCGTTTTGATTTCCACGACTCAAAATGATTTTCTTGATAATTTATTTGGGATATCATTGTGTCAAATCAATGCTATCCCAAATTCACTGCATAAAATGCTTGACCTTATTTTTGTTTTGGATCAATCTATTTTGTCTGTTTCCCGTACTGAACCTATATCATGTCCGGAAGATCCATATCACCCTGCATTAGAGGTGTTGATTGATGTACCTGCCCGAGTGCTAAACCCAGGTAGTAAACCTCCAGAGCGAGCTCGCCAATTTCGGAAAACCGACTTTGCCTAGCTAACTCTGCTCTTAACCCAGACTGACTGGTCTCTGCTTTACACCTCTAGGGACATGGAAAGTGCAATTGCGATTTTTATTCCACTTTGAACCATCTTTTTGATGCAACCTATAGTTCTCAGAATTCTTTATCTCATTTGCCATATCCTTATCAAGTAAATGTTTCTAATTGCATTTTTGGGCCGTTGATCACAGAAAGTTTACTATTAATTGATCTAAGGGTCATCAAGCCCGTATTTTCACCGGGACCTGATGGAGTACCAGGCTGCGTTCTTAGGTATTGTGCTGAAGGTGTCTTAAAGCCTTTGTTTAAATTATTTAATTTGTCCGTGGAGTTAAGTTCTTTTCCTCACATCTGGAAAGAATAATTTATTATTCCTCTCCTTAAAAAAGGAAACAATTCTAATGTTTTGAACTATAGAGGTATTTCTATGTTATCTGTTATTCCTAAGCTGTTTGAGAAGTTGATAACTTTTCAACTACAACATCTCTGCAGATCTATAATTTCACCCTACCAGCACGGGTTTATGAAATATAGATTTACTACCACTAACCTATTGGAATTCACCTCTTTTGTTATTAAGGGATTCCAAAATAAAATACAAACAGATGTTATTTACACTGATTTCAGTAAGGCGTTTGACTCTGTTAATCATTCGCTTTTACTGTATAAGCTTCATATTCTGGGATTTCCAAATAACTTCATTCTTTGGATATCTAACTATTTGTCTTTAAAAACCCAAAAAGTTTACTTTAAAGGCCTTGTTTCTAAACCTGTTCATGTTACTTCCGGAGTACCGCAAGGAAGTCACCTTGGTCCGTTATTATTCAGTTTGCTTATAAATGACATCCCGTCTGTAATAAATCACTCTCGGGTGCTGATGTACGCCGATGACGTAAAACTTTGCCTGTCGTCTACTAATTCTCTAGCTGGACAAAATTTACAATCCGACCTTGACAGTTTCCAAACCTGGTGTCAAGTAAATTTATTAAATCTTAATTACAGTAAGTGTAATTATTTTCTAAATGGTGAACCTCTAGACCGTATTGAGTCCGTTAATGATTTGGGCATTCTTCTTGATCCCAAGCTTAAGTTTGACAAGCATATTTCTACTGCTGCTAATCGAGCGTTTGGAGTCCTGGGATTCATAAAGCAGTGGTCGAAAGAATTTGACGATCCCTACATTACTCAAACTGTTTATACTTCACTTGTTCGTCCAATTCTTGAATATGGATATTGTATATGGTGTCCTCAATACAAGATTCATCAGGATAGATTTGAATCCGTGCAAAAACAATTTCTGCTTTTTGCCCTCCGGAGTCTTAACTGGAATGCTAATTCTCGTATGCCTTCTTACCTTAGTAGACTCTTACTAATAAATCTTCCCTCTCTTTCTAATCGTAGAACCATGCTAGGTGTAATCTTCTTACACAAACTAATCAATGGGTAAATTGATTCTTCAGAATTAATCAGCCAAATTAGTTTTGCGGTTCCGTGCAGAAATACGAGGAATTTTTTACCGCTTTTTCTTAATATGTGTAATGCAAACTATGCTTTTCCATATATTAAAAAATGCATCTTCTGTCCCTGTCATTAAAACGTTAGTCCTTTGTCCATCTGTCCATTTGTTCGCGATCTTCGTCAGATCACATTTTGCCTGGGTCCGCGCGTTAACAAGCCCGTGCTTGGTATCGTTGGGCCACTTGAATGTACTTTTCGTTAGTACATCTACGTCCAAATAAAACGAAATAAATAAAACAATAAAATAAAATTACTACATTTTTGTTAAGGCAGACCGTCAAGTCCGCACTAACCTCTGTTTAAACACATACTTCTTTACTAAGAAAATCACTTCACGCCACATAAATTTATGAGTTTCGCATATACTTTTTAAAAGTAGAAAATAACAACAAATTTCTGTATACCGAAAATAATTGTACAGTTGTTATAAAGAAAGATAGAAATAAATTCATTTTTACCCCAACATTGCATTAATAATCTACGAAAGAAGCTGAAACAACTGAGAAGGCTCTAGTCGGAAGAGCCCGACCAAGGGATATCTATATTTTTAAACATTTTAATCCCCTTCCATTCATACATACATACACAAAACTACACACATGTAAACGCGTGCTACACCTTGTGAATGTACAAGCCAAATCCCAACTCCGTAGTATTTGAATTACGAAAGATTCTCGATAATAAGAAAATGAGACGAGCTATCTATGATTTGTAATTGACTTGATCTGCGTTCAAGTTCAGCTTTTTAGCTTCTGTAGTCTCCGAAAAAGACGGACGGATAGTCAGACAGACGTGACTAGATCAACTCGGCTATTGATGCGGCACAAGAATATATATATATTATAGTGTTGGATATACCTCCCCCTACCTAATACATACATATGTGTGGGGGTTTATTTGTGTTCAATGTAATTATACGTTTAATTTAGTTAAGATTCAACAAACTCATTTAACGTCGTAGAATGTTTTTCTGGCGCGACCGTCTGTCGCATCAGTGTCGTCAGTGTGTGTCTCTACACATTCGTCGTCGTCGTCGAAGTTGCAGTAGCCGTCTTGCCACTTGCGCGTCTTTCTTCAACTGCGTCGTACTTCTTTCTACGATTGATCAAGCTCGATCTCGACTATCGTTGTTGGTCATCGTTGTTGGTCATCGTTGTTGGTTATCGTTATTGTCTAGGGATGGTTATTTAAGGGTATCGTGCAAGGCTAGTATGCACATTCACTCCCACAATCGGCCATTCTGACTAAGTATTCGGCCCGAATGCGTCCTCGTCATCGCTGTTTATGGACCATGGCTTCATGTACTCTGCACAAGTTGATGTGTTTTTGGGTCCTTCGGTGTTCCCGATCTTCTGTACATCGTACGCATCGTTGCCTTTGACTTTCATAACTTGGTACGGGCCTAAAAATTTTGGCTTCAGTTTAAGGCCACTGCCAAACTGCGTGCGTTTAATGGCTACCAAATCGCCCATGTCATATTGCCTGGCCTGTTTGCGTCGCTGATTGTATGTATGCCTGTTCTCTCGTTGTAGCTTCAATATTTGGCCTTTCGCTTTAATTCGTAATTCGTCGCGCTGGTCGTTGAACATAGATCTCATCTCTACGTTGATCAGTTCGTGCAACTGATGATCGTCGGTGGAGCGCATTTTTACACCAGTCAGAAGCTCAAAGGGGGTTGTATTTATGCTTCTTGTGTAAGTTGAGTTGACAGCCTGCTGGACTCTATTGATGTGCTTGTACCATTTCGTAGGGTCGTCGACGCTTAGTTTGGAGAGAACTGAAATGATAACAGAATTTAGTCTCTCTACTTGACCATTGACACGAGGAAGTCCTGTTGTCGTCTTGATTGCCTTTATATTCTGGTCGTCGCAATACTTGAGGAAAACTTGAGCTGTGAATGCTGTGCCTCTATCAGATATGATGTACGCTGGGTTGCCAAACACCGTGCTCTGATTCTGTAACTTCGTTATGACCTCCTTCGCAGTTGTCGATTTAGTCGGGTATAGCCAACAAAACTTTGTAAATGCGTCTATACAAACCAGTATGTGCTTGTAGTCCTTGCTCGTAGACTCTAATGGACCCAAAAAATCTATGTGGAATGTATGTAGTGGTGCCACGTCTTTTTGAAGCGGATGCAGTAAACCCTCTTGTTTGTCTCGTTTGCGGTTGCTCAGGATACATGGAATGCAACATTCTATATACTTCTTGATCTTGTCGTCTACATTAGAAATGTAGTAGTCCTTGCAAATTAGATCTTTAGTTTTTTTCCATGCGAAATGACCTCTGTCGTGAGCTCGACTTATGATCTGCTTCTGCATATCCTTGGGAACAACTACCAATTCCATGTCATCGATTAATTTGTGAAGAACACCAGACTTGAGAAAATAATTGTCGTATGTTTGCCGCTCGTTGACTATCTCCATAATAGTCTTCAATTGTTCATCTTGATCCTGTGCCCTCTTCAAACTAATTGCGATGTTCTCCTCTGAAATAGTCATGATCGGATATCGGCTAAGAGCATCCACGTGCTTTTTACGGGATCCAGGGCGATGTTCGATCTCGTAGTCGTAATCCTGGAGGAAAAGGACCCAACGTGCAACTCGTGTAACCAAGTTCTGCTTGTCCATGGTTTTAGTAAACGCATCGCAGTCGGTCACAATTTTAAAGTGCATGCCTAGAAGGTAAACTCGAAATTTCGTTAAGGCTTCTATGATCGCTAGCACTTCTAATTCATAGCTTGGATACTTTCGCTCTGCATCAGTTGTTTTTTTGCTCATGAAGTACACTGGATGTAATTGGCCGTCGTCTGGTATCTTTTGTAGTAATGCTGCGCCAAAGCCGTCTATTGAAGCATCGGTGTGAACTTCGGTAATGTACTTCTGATTGTAGACGCCTAGAACTGGATTCTCAGTTAGTAACTTCTTTAATTTATTAACTGCCTTTTCTTCATCTAAACCCATTACAAAATTTTTGTCTTTTTTCGTCAATTCTGTCAGTGGCTTCGATATAACTGCATAATCTGGTATGAATTTACGAAAGTAGCCTGTCAATCCTAGAAAACTTTCTAATTGCTTTTGGGTTTCGGGCATTTTAAATTTTATTTTGTTGATGGGTAAATCTTTTGGTCTTCTATAATATGGCCCAAAAATGTAATGCGCTTTTGCAAAAAATAACATTTTTTCAAATTTAGCTCAAGACCATATTGTTCGCAAAGTTGGATAACTGCTTTAAGATTCTTCACAGCTTCGGTTGCGTCTACGGCAGGTATACTCACGTCATCAATATAAGGCAGGGCTATGCCTTGGCGCGTCAGCTGGCGGAAAATTGCATTGATATGCCTCTGGAAAACACCGGGAGAGTTTGAAAGACCAAAAGGTACTTTTCGAAATTGAAATTGTCCACTTTGTGTTACAAACGATGTATACTTCTTGCTTGATTCAGCAACCGGCACATGAAAGAACCCGTTCTTCAAATCTATGGTGCTGAATATCTTGGCATCTTGGAGACGGTCCAGCTGATCGTCGATAAGAGGCAATGGAAAATGATATTTTACTATTACCTTATTTATGCGTCTATAGTCGACACAGAGTCGCGGACTACCATCTGCCTTCTTTACCAGTACTATTGGACTTGTAAACTCGGACTCAGATTCTTCGATTACGTTTGTCTCTAACCATTTATCGATTTGCTCGTCTACAATAAGCGCTTCAGCAAAAGGAAGTCGTCGTGGGCGTGCAAATATTGGAGTGTCGTCATTGAGAATTATTCGCATTTCTACATTGGTTGTCATTGTTTTACGCGGACTATAGTTTGCTATCAGTTCGTACACCTCACGTTTGGCATTCTCACTAGCCGCTTCACTGATATTAAACTCATCACACTTATCAATGGCCATGTCAATCTTCATAATGGTCATTTCATCATTTGTTTGCGAATTGTTATTATTTTTACGCACTTATGCCGTCGCGATTAAAAACTATTTCAGCAAAATGACATAATTGTTCTCCAATAATCATTTTAATGTCCATGCACGTATATGGAACCACATAAAAATCCAATGTAAACTCTTCGTTGTCGATTGTCACTGCATGAAGAAAATGTCCTATTGGTTTTATTTTGCTTTGATTGTGTTCACTTCCAAAACCAACTAAACACATAGAGCAACTCTCTTATTTCGGCTTTTTCAACTGATTGTACAAATCCTCACGAACTATATTAAATTTGCTGCCTGTGTCAAACAAAGCGATACATTTTTGACCATCGAAAAATAATTCTTTGCTTGTTAAATCGTGTTTTGACTGCAAGCTGCGCGTATTTGCTTTGCTTAAATCTTGTTTTTCTTTTTGTGAACAATTACTCGCGATATGTCCATGCAAATTACACTTAAAACACTTTTTTCCTTTTTCTTTGGATGTGCAATTAACTGACATATGCCCTCTTTCGCCACAATTATAACAAACTATTTCTTTTTTCACATGTTTGTTAATCACTTGATTTTTCTTGTTATTATCAATACGCTTCATTTTGTCAATATTATTGCGTCCTTCTTTTTTGTTTTTTAATTCATAGCACTGAAGCTTCTGTTTAAATTCAAACAAGTTTTTTGCACCATAAAGCAATGTTTTGTCAATTAAAATTTCGTCAATGCCATCTATTATATATTGCATTAGTACGCTGTCACTAACACTTCCACGGAAAGCTATATCTTTCATTTTATAGTAATATGCAAAAACACTTTCGTCATTAGCGCGTTTGCTTTCGCTCAAAGTGCGTATTTTAGAGCGTTCCAACTGTTCAAGCCTCTCTCACTCAATATAAATGATTTAGCAATGCCCCTCAATGACTTTTTAGCGAATATTAATTTTTGCACGTCGTTCCAGCACATAAGCAATGCTTGTACCTCAAAATCTGCAATCCACGTTTCCACCGGTATTGCGTTGCTACCGTCGTATTGGCGAATTGAGTCTTCGATATCGCGAAAACTAATTGCGAAACGAGGTACTTGCATTCCGTCGTTTATTTGTACATGTTGCAAATTTCTACCGATCTCTTCTTCGTCTGCTTGTGAATTGTGTGTTAGCGCACGGCTGCGCGGTTCTGGTGCTGCGTCTTCTTCTTCTTCACTGCTTGAGTCGTTAAAGTTGTTGCAGGCTCCGAGTATACTGTTGACCTTCAAATTGCAAAATATATGCAAGACCACGTCGTCCATATTATGGCCTATACGCAAAATGTTACAAATGGATATGAGATCGTTCTGCGTCAGATTTTTATCTACATAAACTTCTTTTTTTGCGTATCGATCATCTCTTTCGTCGAACTCAAATCCGGTAAAATCTCGTAACCTTTGTCTATTACGTCTGTCACCTGGATACTCGAATATAAATGCGTGCAATGCAGCAATACTATCCTCGCTTGCGGTTCGCAAATTCTTGCCGATCATATCGTTTAAATTATTTCGCGTCATTCTGAGAAAAAAAATTGTGTGTATCTCTCAAACACTTTTTTCGTCACTCGCTCCTATTCGTCTGTATAGGCTTTTTTCTTCTTCTTATATTGCGTCGTTTTTCACGATTTCCAGGAATTATGTCGTTTCTAGAAATTTCGGGAATTGCGTCGTTTCTATGAATTTCAAGAATTGCGTCGTTTCTATGAATTTCACCACCTCTTCGAATTTTCAATAAGTTTGAGCAGAAAAATTTCCGGGATGAGTTTCCAAAATGTGGGGATTTAACACAAAAAATAATCCGGACTGGCTCCCAAAATGTTGGGACTTAACACAAAAAAATATCACGGACTGGCTCCCAAAATGTTGGGACTTAACACAAAAAATATCCCACGGACAAGCTCCCAAAATGTGGGGGCTTAACACAAAAAATATCCCGGACGAGCTCCCAAAATGTGGAGGTTTATTTGTGTTCAATGTAATTATACGTTTAATTTAGTTAAGATTCAACAAACTCATTTAACGTCGTAGAATGTTTTTCTGGCGCGACCGTCTGTCGCATCAGTGTCGTCAGTGTGTGTCTCTACACATTCGTCGTCGTCGTCGTCGTCGAAGTTGCAGTAGCCGTCTTGCCACTTGCGCGTCTTTCTTCAACTGCGTCGTACTTCTTTCTACGATTGATCAAGCTCGATCTCGACTATCGTTGTTGGTCATCGTTGTTGGTCATCGTTGTTGGTTATCGTTATTGTCTAGGGATGGTTATTTAAGGGTATCGTGCAAGGCTAGTATGCACATTCACTCCCACATATGCATACATAAAAAGATTTGTGCTTTGAATTACCAAAACTATATAATTGCGTAGGGTCATGTGAATAGCGTTTTGCAACGGGCAAGATAATTCTTAAAGCACTGTGAATTATGAATAAAAAAGTTTGACTTGGTTATTAAGTTTATTAAGCAAGGTAACATTTCCTTTAAGTAAGCAACGGCTTTTTATGCGTTATCAAATGAAAATTTTAAGATTTGCTAATTACCCCTAGAGTAGGATGATAAATATCCTAAGGGATTGATAAGGGATGACTAGACATGAATACGACCTTGTCTATAAACCAACTTTACGGTTTATAGACAAGGTCGTATTGCTGATGTCTCTAGGTCATCCCTGCCTGAATAAGAGAACACTTCGCAGTCAGATATGGTAGACTTAAACCAAGTTTCTGAAAAACCGATACTGTCAGATTTTCTATCTAAGTGCCACACATAGAAAGAGTGTTAGGCTTAGATGTAAGACCTCTAAAATGGTATAAAATGGAAAAATTTCGAATATAAAAATGAGTTTTGATTCAATGCTACTAGATGTTTGCAAAGAGGAAATTGGAAGTGTAACAGGCCAAGGCGGACTTTTCTTTTTAGGTTTAAACTCTTGAACAACCATGTGACGTGTTCAACATTTGGGAACACAAATGATTGTAAGCGAATCATGGGAGAGGGTGGAAAAATATGCTTATTGTGACGTTAGCAGAAGATTTGTTCGCAATATAAGCTTTCAATGAGTCACTAGTGGTGTTTGAGAAAAGCCTAGAAAAAGACCTGTTTACGAAGCGAAGCAATAGTTAAAGTCGGAGCTGAAGGGGTAGAAAGGGCAGCATGATTGCTGTTGGAATCCTCTACAACCAGGAACAGCAAATGCAATACCAGAGTTATTAATAAGAGCCAGGTCAACAGTTATGGGCGGCTCTTCAAAAGAAACTAGAGGGGTGGATAACAATCGGAAAATCCCTTGGAGAAAGCGATAGTGATAACATCATCTAAGGGATGTGGTGTATACAAGGCTGGAGGCTGGAGAGGTTGAACAAATTTAGCGGGAAGGAAGAGGGTACAGTAAAAAATTGCGACTCTAATAGCGATTGGGTGAAAGTCACTCGAAAGTTGCTTAACAACATTGTTGTTTTAAAAATTGATTTCTCATAGAATTATACATTCTGGAAAAATCAATTTGAATTTCGATGCAAACTGGGCACGAACAACGTCTTTTTTGACGTTAGCGGATATTTTGTCGTCATCACGCTCAGTAAGACTAGCGACATTACATCATATTCTCGCACTACCAGCAATTTACAAATTGCGGTGGTGCAGAATTATCAACCTGCTTAAAATTGCAAGAGTTTCTGCAACACGAGAGGTCAAACGATTTTAATTTGGGTGCGACAGCACAAAGAAAACGAAAAACGGTAGACGAAAATGGATCAAGTTTACGACCAAACAAAAGAAGTTTTTACATATACAATTCGATGTTTAGGGCAAATAGATCAAGTTTACGCCCAAACAAAAGAAGTTTTTACATAATCAATTCTTGTATGGGACAAAAAGCAACAAGATTTGCGTCAGCATGATGCACAAGAAAACACGCACACAAACAATACAATGTTAAGCGAGAAATAGAGATAACCAATACAAACACTGTACAATACCACCACGAAAGTTAAATTTAATAATTTTATTAAAAAGACTTTCGATGCACAACAGAAAGCACTTCGCACTGCAAATTAACTCATTTTAAATAAAGCACAATATAATATAAAATATTGCTAGTTATCGTTGGTCCACTTGAATGTACTGTTCATGAATACATCTACATCCAATAATAATATTGAATTGGTTGTCCCAACAGCACACAGACGCCTTGCACAATTGGAAAAAAACATGTCTGCGTCTGACGATTTGTACAGGCTTTGAAGGATCGGATTTTAAAGAGGTGGGTTACTAAATACCTCCTTTAGTTGGAGCGTTGCCCGAAGTGGCACGACACCACCGAACACATTACGATAGGAGATGCCCTAAAACTTCGAAGAGGAAGCGAGTTCTAGTTGTAAAAGCTCATGCTGCAAAGTACAAGCAGATTCGATCTGCCGAAATACGGACGGCGGCCACCATACTACGGCGAAAAGTTTTAAATTGGATCATATTAAAAGAAGTAAAGGCTTTAGTCGGGAGCTCCCGACTAGGGGATATCCTGAAACTTGTCTTCACTTACATTTCAATATTCTTACTTTCATCATTCATACACAAAATCACACACACAAATTCACGCTACAAACTGTGTTTTCTCAGCCGTTGCGCTTGGTCCCCACTATGGAAACTAAATTCGTGAATACCTTTGAACTGAGAGCATGATCTTTATGAAGGTACGTATGATATTTGTAGGTACGTAATTGGAGCATTCAAATCTATGTACAAACCAAATCGCAAGTCCATAGTATATGAATTGAGTTTTTTCATATATGGGGTGAGTGGGGGGAGGTATCTAAAATCCGATATTCTTAGCTTGCTTATGTTTCACGCGAACATATTGCACCCAATTTGGTTGCTCTAGCTCTCATAGTCTAGAAGATATGCTAAGAAAGTATAAATTCAAGTCTTAAAACCGATTTTAATCGATTTTAATGAAACGGTGCATAATATTGCAAATGATAAACTCGTACTCTGCATTGAGTTACACAATCTAAGTCGTTTAGTTTGTTTAGCCCCACCTGCATAAGCAATATTTACAACGGCGTATTAATTACATTTGTAACTTTGAGGAACTTATGAATATGGTTTTAGATATAGAAGATACTTAAAAATTAGGAAAGAAAAATTATTCATTATGTTTAACGTTTTTAACATATTACGGCTTTTTTTTATTAAAATTGAAAAAAGGGACGAAAAAAAACACTTCAAATATGCAATGAAAATTATAAAAATGTGAAATAATTATGAACTTCATTACTTAAAGATACTTGTGTATAACATCTAAGTTCATTCCATAAATTTAATATATAGTTGCGTTGCGTAAAGTCTCGTCATCGATTCAACGAAGTCCTCACATCGTTATAGAAAAATTTTTCTCTAGTGATTAACGTGATTGGCTTCCCAAATGATCCGTTGCTGGTTTATTTAGAAGGAACAACTGCGTTTTGGCATCAGCCTATAGATTTTCAATGCGCTTAAGGTCTGGTAACTGCGCAGCCCACTCCAAACCGTTCACTGATTTTCTTTTGAACCATGCTTGCCATTCGCGATCTAGCTTTCAAAGCGTGCAGACGTGCAGCTCTGTTCGATCGCCGCGCACAAAAAACGTTGTTTTTTTTCTCTTTAAATTTCACCGTTATTCTATTGCTCACCAGCGAGTTTCGCGGTTTCGATCGTCGCGCACAAAAAAAAACGTGTTTTTTCTCTTTAAATTTCACCGTTATTTTATTGCTCGCCAGCAAGTTTCGCGCGGTGAAACGGCGCCAGACATCGGAATCTCTCTTTTGTGTCGCTCTTTCTGCTACAAAAAAAGTTAATTTCATTGTGCGTATACAAACAAAATACGTGGGCCCGCTCTGCGAAATTCTGCAGAAAAGGCCCGAGGAATTTTCGAAGCATATTTTAAATGGAAAACAATCGCAATCACATAAAACTTACTTCACGCATATTTAAAATGACTGATTCAAATCACGAATTTGCAAACATTATGACTAACCATAATAATAATTTCCCCAATTGCCAGAGGGCAATGCGGATCAGCCCACTGCTGATAACGGCTCTATTAATGAACAACCGACCAATCCGTCACCGCGCCACTTGCTAATACAGCAAAATAAAAACGCAAGCTGCCCAACTCTCCAGCTTTAAACATAAAAAAACTGCTATAAACAATAATAACACCATCAATGCCACCAATGCTACCGCCGCCAACAATTCGGCACTAATCGACAATAATCCTTTAGAAGGAAACCCATTCGCCATTCTAGCAGAAGATGAAACTCCTGATATGGATCTAGATGAGTTATATCCTGGTCTTGTTCCACCTCAAAACCATATCCTCGAAAGTGAGCTTCCCAGTACCAGTGCCGCTGCTGCCCGCGCACGGTTAACTGCCGGATCACAGTCTAACAATAACACTCCTGGAAACACAGCCAAAAAACCTCGAAGCCGCCACCTATTGTCATTCAGGACGTAGTCAACCTTCAAGAGCTTTTAATCTGTATAGAAGAAGCTTGCGATTTGGACAACATTGAAGTCAAACCTCGATGGGAGGAATAACAAGAATTTACGCCAAAAATTCTGAAAGCTATCGAGCAACTGTCCGTCAGCTAAACGCATATAAAATTGAGTTTCACTCGTACCAATTAAAAGAGGACAAGCCTTATAAGGTGGTTATTCTAGGACTATCCCCCTGCACATCTAAGACACAGATTGAGGACCAACTAACAAAATTGGGTCATCAAGCTTTAAACATCTACAACCCCAAATCAAGGAAGACAGGAAATCCTATGAACATGTTTTTCATAAGTCTAGTCCCCAAAGAAAATAACAAAAATGTTCTTGGGTCCAAACTTTTCTGCAGACAGAGAGTAAACATCGAGGTCACAAGGAAATCTGCAGAAATAACTCAATGCCATCGCTGCCAGGATTACGGTCACACATCCAAATTGCCATCGAGAATACATTTGCGTCGTCTGTGGCGAAGAACATAAAACGTCCGATTGCACACGTCCAAAAAATACTCCAGCCACCTGTGCCCTGTGTGGGGGTGATCATCCGGCCAACTTCAAGGGCTGTGAAAAATTCAAACAATATTTGCAACGAACACAGCCTAAGAAAAAACCTACAAAGAGTGCAGGACCCTCGAGCACATATACTGCTTTGGCGCCATCCCCTTACGTAAATGCAACTGGAATCTCCTATGCAGACATGGCACGTAGTCATGCAAACAGAGGTCCCAAAAGGCAGGCTCCACTTAATGCTACCAATCATTTTAATAGTGATACACATAACTACCAACAACAACACCAAGGGCACACAACCCAGCGAGTACATTTCCGACAACAGCCGCAAAATAATCAAGCTCAATCGCCTTTCACCTTTTACCAGTGGGAGAATGAAGCGGCTCATGAGACGAAATTTGAGCAAATGATTAAAGTGATGCAAGAAAACTTTAATAAATTCTTCGAGCAGCAAAATAAACTATTTGAGATGCAGAGCCAAATAATGGCTCTACTTATCTCGGCCAACCAAAAATGAAGCTCAAAACACTAGTGTGGAACGCCAGGGGCCTGACTGGCAAAATGCTAGAGCAAAATTTCATCACAGACAACAAGATCGACATAGCCCTAATATGTGAAATAAAAACAACTAGCAAAAGACCTATCCAACTAAATGGATTCTGTGTATACACAGCCATTCATTCTAATGACAGAGGAGCAGGAGGAGCAGCTGTTATAATACGAAGAAATATTAGGCACTTTCGTCTCGAGCCAATCGCCACAGAGCGAGTCCAGCTCTCACTTGTCAAAGCCAACACAGATCTTGGCGAAATCACGTTTGGAGCGATCTACTGTCTCCCCAGATTCACTTGGCGGAGCGACGATTTTTCTGACCTGCTCACCTGCATGACCAACAGCAAATATATTGTAGCAGGCGATTGGAACTCCAAACACCCTCTATGGGGCTCAAGATCCGTCAACGCACGGGGAAGGGAGCTTGCCTGCACTCTCCAAACGCATCAGGCTGATATCCTTGCAACAGGCGCCCCCACTTGCTACCCCAGCAGATTAGATGCCACGCCCTCATATATTGATTTTGTAATATACAAAGGCGTACCCCACGCAATGCTTAGAATATCCGATAGTTGGGACCTGGAGTCTGACCATTTTGCATTGGTCATTGACTTAGACTCCGAAGCAACTGAGATGACAACGAACTCGCCAATATCGCAGCATTCAGAAACTCACTGAATAGGTCCATCCATCTCAATTTGGATATAAACACCGTGGACGACATAGATCATGTGGTTGATCTCTTTACTAGTAAGGTGTTGCAAGCAGCCGAAGAAGCAAACAATAACGGTAACAACTCTGAATTTCGTTTTAATCGCCCAGTACGTCGCTCTTCCCCCGAAATAGCAAACCTTTTAGCCATCAAGAGATTATTAAGAAGGCGATACCTTTGGACTCACCATCCCGAAGACAAAATGCTTTGGCAAATAGCTGCCAGCGAGCTGCGTGAAGCCTTACAACTTCTTCGCAACAAGCATTTTGATACATTGCTGGCGAACTTGGAATACACCGCTGACTCCCACTACTCGATATGGAAATTTACAAAAACTATCAAACGGCAACCACAGCAAGTGACTCCCCTGCTTAATAACTCTGGAGAATGGTGCAAATCATTTGAAGAACAGGCGACAACTTTTGCGAAGCACTTAGCCGAGCGATTTACGCCACTGGACACAGCCACAACAGCTGATAAAGAAAACACGATCCGTCTAGAAAAGGTCAGCAAAACAATCCGTAAGCTTAAAAACAAGAAAGCCCCAGGTCTTGATCTTATAAATAATACAGTACTGAAATTCCTTCCAAAACGAGCAATTCTTATGCTCACGATAATATTTAATGCATGCTTAAGATTGCAACACTTCCCCACGCATTGGAAAGTCGCAAGGATAACAATGATACTTAAACCTGGGAAACCTGAAAGAAATACCGACTCATATCGACCTATAAGCCTTTTACCCTCCATCTCCAAAGTCTTCGAAAGACTAATTGCTCCGCGGCTACTTGATCACTTAAACCAACATAAAACGATTCCCGAACATCAATTTGGGTTCCGCGCTGGTCATAGCACAATAGAACAAGTGCATCGGGTAACTGATCACATTCTTCAAGCGTTTGATAAAGGCGAATATTGCAACAGAGTATTTCTGAATATACAACAAGCATTCGACCGTGTTTGGCATCCAGGATTACTAGCCAAAGTTAAGCAAGCCACCCCAGCTAATATGTTCAAACTACTAAAATCATTTATGGAAAATAGAAAGTTCCTGGTACAAGTCCAGGATAGTCAATCGCCAATCAACCCAATACTTGGTGGAGTCCCACAAGGCAGCGTTCTCGCTCGTATTCTATATACAATATTTTCAGCTGACATCCCACAAATTAAAAATTCTGGCATGTTATTGGCTTCTTACGCCGATGATGTCTGTGTTTTAAACTCAAACACATCAGAAAGTGAAGCAACAACAGGTATTCAGCGATACCTCGATGAATTTGGTAATTGGGCCAAGAAGTGGAACATGGGCATTAACACCAGCAAATCGATTAATGTCTGTTTCACATAACGACGTAAACGAACTTCACCAGTTTCTCTCAACATGGAACCAATACCACAAGCATCCTCGGCCAGATATCTGGGCATCACCCTCGACCAACGACTTACTTATCGAGAACATTTTGAAAAAGCTGCGACAACCTGTTATCTGAAGAGAGACAAACTTCACTGGATGTTGAACCAAAGAAGTAAGCTTCCATTACGGTGCAAAACTCAAATCTACCAGCAAATCATTGCGCCAACTTGGAGATACGGCATCCAGATTTGGGGCACAGCTGCCAAATCAAACAGAAGACGTTTACAGACAATCCAAAATAAAGCTTTATGCCTAATAACTGGCTGCAGCTGGTATGTCAGTAATCTGACCCTTCACAGAGATCTGAATATTACTCTAATAGAAGATCAGATCTCTTTCTACTCCAGTCGCTATAACGAAAGACTGATAAATCACCAAAACAGATCTGCACAAGCTCTTGTCGGATTCCTATAAATAGACTGAAGAAAAGACTCTTCGGTCTTTTACAAAACTAAAAACAATTCTTAAGACGACAGCTTAGCCTTAACATTAAGTAGAGCAGGAGAAAATAAACTAAGAAACAAACATTGTTAAATGCAAATTTTGAAGCATGTACATGTTTAAAACTCATATTATCTGTTAATATAATAAAGACTTTCAAAATAAAAAAAATAAAAAAAAGAACCATGCTTGGGGTCATTGTCTTCTTGGAAGACTTATAATAGTGCCATCTTATACTCTCTGTAGCATCACTGCATTCAAAATATTGACACAAACGTGTTGGTCTTTTATGGTTTTGACCCAATGTATTGCACCCACTCCTGATAAAAAGAACAAGTCCACACCTTATGTATGGCCCTCCACGATTAATGATCTTTGTAGTGAATTTTGGATTGTAATCTGAGTTTCAGGAAAACTTGACGTTCGAAGCCAGCAGTCATTGTCAAATTTGACTCATTTTTGTGTAATTCATTTGCATTGTATCAAACTCGAGCTTTATTTGAGACAGCTCTCCCTTTTCTGTACTAAGCTGCAGCTGCCTTGCGGCAGCTCGCAGTTTTTCCAAATTGATCACGAACGAATAAACATGTAAATCGACATAGCGCGGTCCAAATATATAAATGAAACATTCTTGTTGTACATTTCGGCTAAAGGTAGCACTAAATAATGCTTCCTCTAAAATGACTACTACATTTTTGGATTGGCCAGTTTAGATGTTTCTTTGCTAAATTCATACGCTTAGCTATGTTTTGTGTTTAAAAGACGGACATTTCTTGAGATGAATGCTTTTAAGTTTTGTTGTTTGATACATGTGTGAACTGTTTTCACAGTTGTAGTTATAATTAAGCTGCTTTTTTTAGCTCAGTTGCAGTCTCTTCCTCCTCTTTGTGCTCTCGAGGATGAACCCTTTAACATAAAGCTAGCTTAGGGTTTTTGTCGTCCACGTTTTTCAACGTTTTCTTTATAGTTTATGGAGCTTAGTAGAACTGTAGTTGAAAAGATAAGCAATGGACCAAGTTCTCTATTTGATTTTCCATACAATATTAATTTGATTTGATTAATCTGATGATTTTGCGCTATTCCCATTCCAAGGCCCGTACTACCATTTTCGTTTAGGGGGAACACTAAGCAATATATTAAATATCAAGTTTTTAATATATCACAGTACTAATTGTTTTTTTTTTAACAATAAGATAAAGTATTATGGTGGTGCTGCTATTTTATTCGCAACTGTACATAATGTAAAAAAAAATAAAAAAAAGTCTGAAAAAAGTACAAATTAGTAAACATTTTGTTAAGGCGTATTTTAGTTTTTAAGTATAAAACTATTAAAAAAGTGATAAACATCAAGACAGGCCGGAAACTTCATAAGCAGCGTCCAGTACAGTACAGCACCGAACAGAGGTGGGACCATATGCTGACTGCCACTAAATAGATAAGAATGCATTTTGTATATAAAGTTCACATATTTTAACTAAGAACATACATATGTATGTTTCTCTCTGTTTCACATACATCTAATACTGATTTTATATGTATTTTATAAAAGACTTCTCCTTATAGCATGGTCGCGTACAGAAATCTTAAAGAGCGAAAACGGTTCAGTTAGCAATCACATACCGAGGAAGGTGCCTAATTACTTCAATGACAAACAGCGTTTGAAAAAATTACGTATTTGTTCGATACACAATATACAAACATCTATACCGACCACCAGCAGTTAGCGTTAGAGCATTAGAAGGCTTCTATAGATTAACACAACGCCAAACTCTCCAAAGAGAATTTACTTTCAGACAGAGAACCTACGGCAAAGTGTAGCAGAGTTCAAGGCTGATCCGCACGGTCAACAACTGAATAATCAATTAATTGATTTCAATACTTAATTAATAAGAGTCACAGCTTTCTGTGAAAAGAATATTCAGATTATTTGGCTACACAATCCTCATCACGGATAGACTTTTTCATGCTAAAGACATCAATAAGGTGTGTTCAACGTTGGTGTTGTAAATGCGATATTTTTTGAGTCAATAACGCTAGCTAGCATCTAACATGAATTGGTGTAATATATCCCATCGGCCAGATTTACACACTAATAACATGGCTAGGGATATGACATATCAGAATGAGCTTAGGGATACTATGAATTGCCAATTTTAAATATGTTTTCGAAATCAAAAGAGTTGTACTAACAACGATTAATTTTTCTCACAGACAGGCAGAAATTCGAACAAGTGGACATGGTTTTATCGGCTCGATTGTTGATACTCAACAGTTTCGACTTTTCACCGAATTTTGAAGTGAAAAATTCGTAAAAAAATGTTAAACTGAAATTCATAATTTTTTAATTCAAAGCTATATAGTGGAAAACTAATGATTTAAATTTAAACGGGTGTATGAATTATGAATAGATATATCACAGAAATAAAGCTTAAGAAAAAGCCAGAATTTCAAAATAAACCAAATCTCAGCATAGAAAAATGTTAAATTCTTTTTCCTCAGTTGCATCCGAAAAAGTAGGTGTGGTAGGCTGATACAAAAAAAAAATTAATTGTTTTTCTTATAATTACCATCAATTGCTTATTGGTTTCCTACACAGATATAAATTTTGAATTGCGTTTAAAGATATATTTGGTTATACCAAATAACAGATGTATATTTTTACAAAAAATTACCAGTGTTTTTGGCTCATCTGAATATGTTCAAAGATTTAAAATTAAAACAAGTAAGAACGTTGCAGTCTGACGTAACCGACTGCGTAATACTCGTTCGCAGCACACAGTAATTATTGTTGTTATTGTGGAAAAGTATACAAATTTTATATTTCGGAAGGAAATCTACCACATTTAGGGACTCCAGCTTTAAAATTGTGGAAGATATATATTTTCGCGATTCGCGGGGGCGGGAGTGGGCGTGGTCCTTTTTTTTACCTTAGCCTTTACCTTTTTATCGATTTGCGATCGTCATGTTATCGATTTGCCAGCCTCCAAATGGGCGTTGCACAAAAATCTAAACACTTTTGCTGACGCGGATATACACGAGTATATTTTTCAAGTTAAGTCTCTAGCTTCAATAGCGGAAAAATAGCGAGCAAATTGCGTTCATACGGACGGACAGGAAAACAAACATTACAAAAATTAATTGTACTCCCCCTTTATTCAGCATAACTTCAGAAGAGGGGCGTGGCAAAGACATAGTTTTTTCAACAACTATAAGCGAAACCGTTGAATAGGCTTCTTTTAATGACGTCAACTACAATGCCAATATACTTTTAAACATGTGTTTAAACGCAGCGCTCTCGGAAGCTACAAAAACCAGCGGGACTTTTCGAGTATTGAGACTTGTATATCTCGGAGACTATAAGTGCAATAGCCACCAAATTGTGGTATACTACGAATGCTGGCTGTTGGGTTCAGGGTATACCCTAGTCGAGCGCTCCCGACTTGTTTTATTTATTTTTTTGCTTACCGCACTGCCACTCGAACTAAACACTCCTTGTCCGCAGTATCACCTTCATTAGCCATTATAAATTGGCACACTAAAATAAATATTGCGTTAAAAATATGTACATTAGTAATAATTTATAAAAAGAAAAAAAATATACATATATATATATATATATATATATATATATATATATATATAATATTTACTGTATTATGTTACTTTGAAGCTACAAACAACTAAAGCAATTTTTTATTACTACTTGCATTGTTCAGCCATGTTCTTGGGTAGTCGGTCTTATGTTAAATGTTAATTAGTTGAAGTAAGTTCGTTTTTCGTACCCTTGCTGTATCGTAAAATGTAAAATTATTTGGGGTTACCTCTTCGTAAATACTAAATGTCTTAAGCGGTATTTAAGGTATCTTCGACAAAGGTGGAATCTGTCTGCTTTACATAATTTATAATTTAGAATAATTGAAAATATAGTAAATTAAAGAACATTATTTTTGCCCATGCAATCGAATTCCGCGGAAAGTAGTTATATGCTTAACATTTAAGTTATGTAATAAAATTAGTTTGGCAGTGCCAAATGAGAATATTCTTGGATATTAGCACTAAGCATACAATATATAGAGTCGTCAAATCGACAAAAAAGTGGTTGCAAGAATTTTCGAGCTCGTGATACCCCAGACAGTTCTTACATTCATTTTTTACGACCGGAGAGAGTAATATTGCTGAGACCGCAAGCTAAATAACCGAGAAAGCAAAATAGTGCTAAGCTCTTTCGTCTCAATGCATAGCATGAAGATCTTGTAGAACCCCGTATAGTGTGTCTCGCTCACACTGCAAGGTCCTGATTGAGGACTCGTGGCACCCCTTGCATGTATTTGTTTGCATGTGCACACAAGCTGAGCACGAAATCTATGCATGAATGTGTGTATGCACAAGTAGCAATGCGTTGAAATTCAAATTTTCAGCCGAATGTCTTCTCTTTCAATTGAAGAGTAATGTGAAATTTTTAAAGGGTTCGCCACATCGGCATTATCTCTTTGAATTTTCAACATTGATTGTTGATGAGGATACCTCAGCGTTGGTGCGTTTGCAAAGAAAAAGTTTATCGAGACGAGCATATATGTACGTAAAGCATCACGAGAATATATTATACCAGTTTGGTGGTTCTAGCTCTAAAGTCTACGAGATATGCTAAGAAAACTAAGTCTTAAAATCTATTGTTGAGAATAAATGATAAACTCGTACTGCGTATTGTATTACAAATCTATAGTCGTTTAGATTGAGTCTCCAGCTTTTGTAGTTTCCGAGATCGCTGCGTTCATACAGATGGACAGACAGACGGATAGCCGGACAGGGCTAAATCGACTCAGCTCGTCGTCCTGATCGAGAATATATATATATACTTTATGGGGCCTAAGGTGCTTCGTTCTGCCTGTTGCATACATTTGGACAAAACCATTATACCCTTTTTACCTATTTTTAATGGGATTAGGGTATAAAAATAACGATGGTATGGTATTTCAGAATCTATATTCGAAAGTCTCTAGTCTCCAACGCAATTGTTTTTGCCGCTATTACAGCAAGAGTCTTGAAACTTGAAATATATACTCGTGTATACCAGACAGTGTTAAAAAAGTTGTGCCATGCCCACTGGCAAATCAATAACATGTCAGTACACCGCAAATCGCAAATCGATAAATGGTGAATATTTCGCACAAAATTAAAATTAGTCCCCCAAATATTGCGAACTTGATATTTCGCCCACGCCCACCACTATAACGGCACCTAGCGCCCCCACCTCAAAAAGTCGGAAATGGTTATATATCCCATAGTTTTTGAGGTAGAATCTCCATATTTAGTACAACTAATACTGGAAGCATTCCAAAAGATTGTGACCTTGATGATCCGCCCATGCCCACTAAAACGCCCCCAGCCCCCATGAACCGCGACAGCCTATATCTGCCACAGTTTTAGGGATATAGTCACCAAATTTTGAAGGTAGAATACTGGCCACTCTCTTTACAGTTAAAAACCCACTTTAATTTAAATATTCTATATTTTTCCAAAATAACAATAATAGCTACTGTGTACTGTCAACGAGTATTACGCAGTTAGCGACTGCAAATTTCTTATTTGCTTTGTTTTGTTATTTGGTTAGTGGTAGGAGTCTGCTGTATTGTATGGTATGTGTACCCGTAGCTGGATTACTGACATTGCTCAGGTGAATAAACGCCTTCGCCTGACCAGTGGTACCTTCACGAAGCCAATCGTTCATTTACCAATACACCAAAGGAGGACGATTATGTTGTACACTTACAAAAGCCTAACTTTTCCTGTAAGGTAATGAATATTTAAATTTGTTATTTTCTGGTGATCAGCTGCAACAGTTTAGGAATGACTTTCACGGTTGGAAATCAGACTTGTAGTATTTCAATTTAGTACCAGCGGATGAGCAGATAGTACAACTAAGCTGCTTCTATGACGCACTAAACGGCGCCACCGGTTACATCCAAGGGAGTGTTTATTATTATTGTGTAAACATCTCTTTATTGCTTCATTTCCTTAACATACGATTCTTGGAGTTGCTCTTTATTATTCGCTGACTAAATTCTGTGTGATACACATTTACATACTTACGAACATATAAAATGAAAGCAAAACCAAAAACATTGACTTAAGCGATACTATTATTAAAGAGAGCGAACAATTACCGCGATTGTTTGCTAAATTAGAAAACCTTTTCTAATGTGACATCGAACGTCAAAGAACCTCATTAGCAAACAAAAATACAGCTCCAAGTAATATGAGATTCAGTGCCTGATAAACATTCTAAATTCAAACATTCCGAAAGCAATGGATCTGCAAATAACCCTCGTTTGCTATGTCCCTTATATTCATAGCTGCCTTCGCATGGGCATTCTGTTGACAAATCAGCGCAATGCCCAGCTACAAAGAAATCGCTGGTAACATGACACTTGCCTATGTCGCAAGTTGAATTGTTTATCAGTTATGCGGTTTTGCCGGCTATGACTTCGGCAGCTTATACTTCTGGTTTTGACTTTAGCCTTAGTTTTCAGATCCAACAATATTTAGTTTTGTATGAGCACTCGATTGTAAAACAATAAAGTAAAAGTTGCTCCGGCAGTTAGCCGTAGAATCATAATGTTATTATTTGACAAAATAACTATAACTCGATCTGACCAGCCCAGAAGACATAATTTGCATTGATTCTAGTCGTGCTTTACTTGAGGAAACATGCGTTCTAGCAAGATATTCATATATGGCTTAACGCTTACCAAGCGGCAGACAGTGTGCCCACAGTGCTCCTTCACTTCAATCTCCCAAAAGTAAAACTACGTATATTTATTGAAAAGCATGCTGAGTACAAACAGTTCATTAGCTTGATCGAAGGTTTAGTGGACTCCGGTCGTATCAAAAATAGAGAAGTTCAACCTCATTTCATGTTTTGTCAGATTAGGCACTAGGAACAATTAAAGCTTTCCAGGTCTCAGATGCAAACCACCAAAAAGCCTTAACAAGTCTAAAACACGTGTATGACAACAAGTTTCCTATTTTCTTTGATACTTTAACACAGTTGTTCGACATTGCGCCATTGAGCAAACCCTCGCCATTTACGAGTCGTTAAAGTCAATAGGTAACGGGAAAGACTTCGCAAACGCTGTACTCATTCATATTGTCATGTCAAAAGTTGATTCTGCCCCTAAATCTAGACATGATGAACAACTCGACTACAATTTGCTGCCCCAAAGGTCTGATTGTGTCTCAGCATTAAATAGGCGATATCAGCATTTATCTGTTGACGAGAGTCTAGGAAATATTAGAGTTAACCCCGACAAAGAATAGCAAATCGACGCATGTACTAACGGAAAGAAGAGTAGCGAACAAAAATATCAATTTTGCAGCGCAAATAACATTAATGGAAATTGACTAGGACTTGCAGCAATGTCTGTTTCAGATCGGTTCAATTTCTCCAAGACAAAGAGACTGTTCATAAATTGTTTGCAACCAGGACACAGACTTGCACTGCGTCGAAGTGCAGTCTATTGTTGAGCTCATAATACTTTCCTTCATAAATACGCAACTCCTGATTCAGACATAGGACAACCTTCTGCAAGACCACAGGCTTTAGCACAGCCCGCTCATGTAAACCATGTTACGAGCGAAGTGGATCATGTCGTCCTTGCGCAAGTTGTTGTCAAAATTCGTGACAGGTTCGGACAAGTTCGGTTCGCCAGAGCTCTGTTAGATTCTGGTTCCGAAGTCAACTTCACGACAGAGCTTGCTCAAGCATTCACACTTTCCTTAAATAACCAAGTACTAACAGTTTCGTCGGTCGGGAAAGTCAGCTTGGTAGCGAAATGTGAAATATCGGCAATCATTTCGTCTCGTTTAAATGCGCATAAGTTTAACGCCGATTTTTGGGTTCTTACTTCAATTTCGAGCAGGCAGCCAGATTGTGTTCTCCCAATAAATAGTTGGAATATCCCAGCAAACGTAGAATTGGCTGACCCTGAGTTCCATAAGCCCCAGCGAATTGATCTGCTACTCGGAGCAGACTCATTTATCCACCTTTCATGCACTGGGCAAATTAGATTGTCAGAAAATGGACCTTTGCTAGATTAGGTAGCATCAGGACGTTGTAAGAAATTATATACGCAAAGTCCTTTATGTTGTGCAATTATGCACCCCAGGGAAGAATCCAGACTAGAGGCCCTCGTATAGCGGTTCTGGGAACTAGAACGCATAATTCGATGCAAGTCTGCTGTTCACATCACTAACTTGTGGGAAGGAACAGGTGAAGAAAAGTAAACGTCGCTCGCTGCTATTAAATGTTATAAAATTTAAGAGCGCAAAAAGAAACGGCCCCACACCACGCTCACCCGAGCCCCGAACGAATTACAAAAACCTTATGAAGGAATTCGGGCGGTTGACAACATGAAGCCATGGTTTAAAACAAAAGAGCAGCATGATCGTTGATCTATTAAATATAGAAGAGAATGACATGAACGAACAAAATTCAAATACTGATATAGATATGCATCTTAAAATGGAGCTGTCAGCATAGAGAAGAGAAAAGCAGACCACATTAAGCCCGATTTTCAAAACGCAGCATTTGCATATTTGCTTAACTGCCTATGCGGCATGCTCTCGATCTGCCACCAGCAAGTGTTATTTTATACATTTTTTGACAAATATACAAGTTTATGCCATTTGGGCAACTGACCAACTAGAATCCAGTTTCGAATCCACGGCTAGTGTATAGATGTAGTGTCTGTCTTAACCGAAGCCCACAGCAGAGTTTTAAAATAGTTAAATTCATAGTTTACAGCTATATCCTATACTCTAAAATATAATAATTATTAATATAATCTTTAAACCAGTGCCGTAGGCAGGAGAGGTTTGTGGGTTAAGCCACCACCCCTCTTCCAACTCAATACATATTTGAGAGTTTTTTAACATAAAGCTGCTATTTTCTAACATCCTTATATTGACAGACAGACAGGCTTCAAAGTAGTTTATAAAAGATATTTATGAATCATACATATATTACAAGAAATTATCTTCATTACTTCATATATTGTAATATTGCACGACATTATTATCTTCATTACCTTTACAAAAATATTTAATTTGATCTGATATTCCTGATCTGCGTATGTCGCGAGAACGTATTAAATTTATATTTATAAAAGCTCAAACTCTTATAGGATCTGAGAAATGCAAAGCCAGGTCTTAACATCGATTTTTATCGATACTAATAAAACGGGCCCAGACATAAAAACAAAATGTATAAATACAGTATAGCAGAATCCATAATCGAAAAGTTTATGTGCTGATCATACCCTTTCTAGAGTCGGAGATGCTTATAACTGCTCCCTTTCTTTGCTTTGTTTTCTTCAATCATTACACCATTTTTACCCATTTTAAATTTAAAAAAAACACCAATTATTCTATGTGTAGCATTCCGTTTTGGTTTCTGTATACCCTTGGATGCCACATTTAAACTCTCAAATCTAAGTTCGGACAATAAACGAAATTATTCGAAAGTTTGTACATACCATAGTGTAGATTGCAGCAACTGTTTGCGTGGATGTGTGTATGTGTGCATATTTCTGTTTGTTTACGTGTGAATAGCGTTTGATGGAAGCAGATCGAGGCCACTTTCCTTCTCTAAATTTGGCATTTTGGATACCCATCCCAAAGTAATTAAAGAGCCGTTAAGATAAACAAAGTTACTATTTTCAACATAGAACATGCAAACACACATCATAAGCCACACATTTTCATTTTAGGTATGCTGAAAACGAGCTACTCAAACAATCACCACATCAGGTAAATCTTAACAATTCACGCTAAAAGACGAATACCCTTATTCTATTATCTATATTTATTTAATAAGGCAACCTACGTGGTAGGAACTCAGAGATCCTGCAAAAACTGAACTTTCGAGGGGGTTATCGATATACAAAGCATCCTTAAATAAATAAATCAGCGGGCTCTAGTTGGGATGTATGTACAATGGAGTACTATGGAACTAAATGCGTAAATAACTTTAAAGCTAAGAAAATGATCCAAATGAAATTTTTAGCGCTCGACAAGATCATTCGAATCTATTCCTTCAATTCATATATGGAGCGAGTGGAGGCACGCATCCAAAATACTTTTAATCTGCGCTTGAGTTATTGATCCAAATTTGGTGACTCTAGCTCTTATGGTTATGTGCTATGCTCAAAAACCGGCTAATTATCGATAACAAAACGAGACAAGTTATCGATAATTTGAAATAAACTTACCCTGCGTATGGGTACCAAAAACTTAAAAGGTCGAAGTTCAGCTTTCTAGATCTTATTTTTTAATTCGACGCGTACATACAGACGGAGGGACAGATAGATGGACATGGTTAGATTGACTCGAATATTGATGCTGGCCAAGAATATTTATATATATCTAATGGGATCGGATATGCCTCCTACTGCCTGTTAAATTTAAACCAGTTAAAACAAAACCAGTATTCCTTTTTTACATTTTCAATGGGTTCAGGGCTTAAAATAATAACACTAGGTAACAAAATCCAAATTTTTTGAGTAAAAAGCATCTCAAATCCTATAAAGTATATCTATTCTTGATCAGGACGACGAGCGGAGTCGATCGAGGCCTGTCTTGGAAACTACATAAGCTAGAGACTCAGACTAAATGACTATAGATACTGTAATACAATATGCAATACGAGTTAATCCTTTTTTTCTTGCACCTTTTCATTAATATCGATAAAAATCGATTTAAAAACTTGTTTTATTTAGATCTCTAAGCATATCTCCTAAACTATAAGAGCTAGAGCATCCAAATTTGTTCGACATGTGCGCATATATATTTTTTTATTTCGGATTTTGGATACCTTCACCCACTCGCCCCACATAAACGCAATTCAAATACTACAGACTTGAACTTTGGTTTTTACATAGATTTCAATACTCTTACTACGTAATAAAAATTTAATTAGGATTATGTTCTTAGTTTAAAAGTTATTCACGAATTTAGTTTTCATAGTGGGGGCCAAGCGCAGCGGCTGAGAAACGCGTTGTCTGCAGCGTAATTTTGGGTTTGTGTGTGATTTTGTGTATGTGGTTATAAATGCAAGGGGGTTGAAATGTATGTGAAGACAGGGGTTAGGGTATCTCCTAGTCGGGCGCTCCCAACTAGAGCTCTTTACTTGTTCTAATAAATATGGGGCCCCACATGATGAAAAACCACTTTAAACATTTTTCTATGGTGAGACTTTTTTTTTATAAAATTTTCAAAATTTGGTATTTGTGTAGTATTTTTTCAGAGGTGAACTTGCATTGATTGATCATTACTGGATTTAAAGGATTATTTTAAAGCTAGACACTTTTCTGTCGATATATATAGATGATTTTTTTTTAAATCTTTTAAATTTCGACTTTAATGTCTCGGGAATGAGGCCCCGAATTAATTTGTTGGCTGTTTGACTTTATAATCACATAAATATACTAATGGATGATCAATTAAGATATCATTCAATATAATAGCTAATTTATATGATTGATAACGCCCCCAATCTATAGACAAATGGTCATAAAACAATCAGAAATAATATATATCAACATTTGCTGTTTATTAATAACACGATTTACTATTTTTTTTTACATGTTATTTGTATTTTTAATTATATTACAAATGGTTGAAGTACCGTATCTTTCTGCTTACGGTATTAAAATCAGATTCTCGTATGAGACCCCACACAAAGTAGCCCATCATGTTCTGATTCTACAATCCCTGATAACATCGCTCCCTAGATTTTAATTGTTTTTGAAATCGTTCTCCGTGTTCATCGCTGAGCTCACCTTTTTGAGTTGTACGGAAAAAAGTTCAAGTGGGAATGCAGGAAATGGATTTTTAGTGATATGTTTGCTCCACTGTTCTTTCTTTTTGGGTTCAATACCACAGATTTTATTATATGCACTTTGCAACCTTTCTTTAAATATTATTATGGAGTTGGTATTGGCTAGATGGATACCACACATGTAGCAGAACGAATCGGTATTGCACCGGCACGAATATTTGCGCACAATTTTACTCATTTTATACGGTATATTTTCGTTATAGCTAGTATTCCTATGAATGTCATAACTAGACTGAGCACAGGTAATTCTGGTAGACAGCTTTGAACCGAAACTTCAAATTGGGCAGAAAGCATTAACGTGTCGTTATTACCTGAGGTCAAAAAGTAGGGGCTGATTCTCCGGTCACCGGCCAATACTAGTAGATGGAACTATCGCTTGAATAAAGTAGGCCATCTACATGCGAGGAGCCTCGTCGAAAAGAAGAAAAACCACCGCCCTCTGTTCGCGAACACCCTCAGTAACACCTAACATTACGCGCATGAACGCATGTGGATGGCCTGTTTGACCCATGATTTATATGAGCGAATTTGAAAAATTGAACACAAGCAGGTTTACTGAAATAATAATCTTAGTCGTCTCACCATAATATCTTAAACTACGCCCAAATTATTAAATGGGTGACGAACAAAATATATTGTTTTTAATGACTTTCCCCCGAATTGTAAAGTCAAACAAGTAAGAACGTTGCAGTCAGACGTAACCGACTGCGTATACTCGTTCACAGTACACAGAAGTTATTGTTATTTTGAAAAAATATATAGAATTTTTATATTTCGAAGGGGTAGGGGAGGGAGTTGCCAACATTTTTTGGCTCGATCTTAAAAGGTCACCCAAACACAGTCTGCCAAATTTGGTGAATCTAGCTTTAAAATTGTGAGAGATATAGATTTTCGCGGTTTCCGGGGGCGAGACTGGGCGTGGCCGGCAATTCTTTTACGGATCTTTAAAGTGGGGGTGACTACTAAACTGCATTGAAAATGTGACTTGTCACTTAAGCTCTTAAACTGTGGGAGACATAGCCATTTCCGATTTTTTAAGGCGGGGGCGCTGGCCGGGCAATCAAATTTTTGGGGAGCTTACTAGCAATCTACATACCATATTTGTTGACTAACTTTACTATTGTGGGAAATATTTTGTCAGCCTCCCAGTGGGCGTGACACAAAAATCTTAACACTTTGCCTAAAGCAGATAACTACAAGTATATATCCAAAATTTCAAGTCTATCTTCAATAGTGCCGAAAAATATTGCGTTCATACGGACAGACGGCGGACAGTCTCAGAGACTATAAGAAGTAGACACCAAAATAATAAGAAGGATCCGCGTCATCCACGGGCAACTTATTACAATTGAAATTATGGATGTGGATGATATGGGCTGCCTTTAACGGTAAAAGCAAATCTCCAATATGTATGGGTCCGGATGAATGCTCAGGCATATATAGAATCGGTTGACAGAAAACTGACCTCATTTGCTGAGCATTTCAATGGTAATCAGTGACTTTTTACCTGGATAATGCGCGGATTCTTGTTTCCCGGACTACATTATGTTATTTTAAGACCCACAATATACCACTATGATGTGACCGGCAATAAGTCCGGGCTTAAATCCAATTAAGGATCTATAGGGCATCCTTGCAGCAAAAGTTTCTGACTATGCAAAGCAGTACGATACCCTAAAGGACTTAAAGTAAGCTATCGTAGCCGAATGGCTAGTTGAGTTATCAATTCTACAAAACTTAGCAGGTTTAATGCATCGTAGACAGAAACTTCAAAACCATAAGGGCGACCCCATTAAGAGAGTAAATTTGTTTAATTACTTGTTCCTTGGAAAATATTTTTTTATAAAAAAAAAGTAATTTTTCTTTGTGAAACATAAAAAAAATTTTTTTTTGATTCTTAAAAAATGAATTTCGAATTTGTTTATTACTTATTACTTATTATAGTATTTATTAAAATATGTTTTGAAAGAAAACATCATTCAACGCATTGCACATAAAGCCCGTTTTACTGATATGTATGTACATATGTATGAATGCAAGTTGAAATCTTTGTTCGACAGTTTGCAGCTCAGGTTCAGGCAATTTCAATGTCGGACGCTCCCAACTATAGCATTCTTTCTTCTTTATTCTTAACTTCGCAAAGTTTTATCAAAGTTTTAAATGCTGCCATAGAAAGGGTTAATAATGATAGTTAATTTGGAAAACATAGATTTTTACAATTTGTAGGGGCGGTAGTCGATGTGGCCGAAATTTTCAGCTTGATATTTGCAGGTCATTATAAAACTGTCTGCTAAATGTGGTCACGCTAATTCAAAAATTGTGGGATGTTCGAATTTTCGTAGCTTAGACGCTCCCAAGATTTCATCATTTGGCACGCTCCCAGTGGCGTTTCGAAAAAATATTTTTTGTGCAATCGTGTCTGCAAAAATTTACTGATCAAGATATATACATTAACGATTTGCCAGGCCCCTAATGGGCGTAGCCAAAAAATCGTTATACTTTATCTGACGCGGTTAAACACGAGTATATATTTCAATTTTCAAAAGAAAAAATTTCAATATTCTAAAAATCTTTTAGCAACACAAGGATGTTTTCATACATAAAACAAGTAAGAACGTTGCAGTCGGGTGTAGCCGACTGCCCAATACCCGTTCACAGTACAATAACAGCTTGAAAGTGTCGCAAAAGTGCATAGTTACTCTTGTTATTTTGGAGAGGTAAATATTCACCTTTTATTAATTTGTGATTTTTATAAGTTGATAACATTTGAAACTTTAGAAATTTCTAACCGATACTTCATACTACTTAGAAGCTATATACTATATAGATTGATGAGGCTTGCTTATATACTCATATGTTATATCCACTATCCACTAATTTGCATAAACAGACGGTAATTTGATCGACTCGTCGTCGACTTTATTAAAAATATAATTTATTACAAGAATTAATTTTTGTGTACCAACATGCAAAGTAATTGCATATGCGCAGAAGTAAATTAAATTTGGATTTTTGAATATTTCTGACTAGTGGACCAATTCGTAATTGTACATTGGACATTTTTGGAAATTTTTATACCCTTATTTAAAAGTGATGACCATTAATCTACCTTTTTTCGTGACCGTAGCTCTAAAACTGTGGGAGACATAGCCATTTCCGATATTTTAATGCAGGGTGCTGGGGGCGTTCTAGTGGGCGTGGCCGGGAAATCGCAATTTTTGGGGGAGGACACCAGCAATCTATATACCAAATTTGGTCACTCTAACTATAATATTGTGGGAAATATTCATCTTTTATCGATTTGCGATTTGATGTGTATCGACATGTTATCGCTTTGCCAGCTTCCCAGTGGGCGTCGCATAATAATCGTAACACTTTGTCTGAAGCGGATAACTTTAAGTCTTTATCCAAAATTTTAAGTCTTTATTTTCAATAGCGACGAAAGAAAGTTGCGTTTATCCGGACAGACCTTCAGACGGACGGAGAGCATGACGGACCAATATATTCTTTTCACTTTGTTAACGAGTATAAAAACCGCCAAAAATTTGGAGTCCCAATTTTAGACTCCTTGAATAGGACATATATAGAATTTGATCTTTATCTTTAGTACGTGGACATAAATTTATCGTTAATGGATCCTTTTTATTAATTTTGACTGTTGAATTTAAAAACAATCCATTATGGGTCTAGCGGAAAAAGGACAAATCAAAGCTTACAAGGATGCTGGCCTGTTCATTGCCAAAATATCTAAGAAAATCTAGAGAAGACAACATAATTTTTTATGTAATGAGTCTAAATGTCAAAAAAAAAAAATAGGAACATGTTACCATTAGTGCAGAAAGAAAGAAATATTAAGAAAAGCATCAAATTCTCACGACTCTGCCAAAAATCAGGGAGGATGTGGTGTCAAGGCAAGTCTTACAACTATCCGTCGTGTTATTTCGAATGCTAAGCATATAGAAAAATTAAAAATCAAGAAAAAGCCACCCCTTAACCCGGTTCGACGCCTCAGGCTTTGCAGCACACATGTGACCTGGACTGCGGAGTGGTATCGAGTGGTCTTACTGGACAGGTTCGGCGCCCATAATTATCTTTTATAATTTCATCACAAACAAAACTCAAAATTCATTAAAACTCTTTTCCCTACTGCTTCTAAGAAGTCAGTTGCGTAACGAAAAAACCGTTAGGCACGTGCACAACATGCTTATGTATTTATTAATATACATATGATAAAAATAAATTTTTCAAATTAAAAAATATTATGAACCACACTATTTTTTAATAAATGTGGTTTGGTTCGGGTTCAGTTTTGGACGTATTTCGTCAAACCTCTTCAGAGTACGGTTCCAAATTTAAAAATAATGAATGTTTCGGGCTCGAACTGGTTTGGCTTAAACCCGGCAGCCTTGTTTAAAATATCATTCATGCTGCTTAAATTTTAAATACATTTAGACAGATTGACACCACAGGATCGACCTCGACTGGAAGATATTAATGTAATAATCTGCCCATGGTCAGCACAATGAAGATTAATAATAAATAAATAAATAATTGCTTGCCACTTGGATGTATACGATGACATAAATTTGAAGGAAGAAAATTTTTAAAGAATTTTCATAACATTCGTAATGTAATGTGTACATGCGCAAAAATGCAACAAAGTCAAATGCTAGTTCGCCCGACCGTTCAACAGCTTATTATAATTATCAATGAGAAAAAAACAAAGGACAATAATCAAAACAAAAGATTTGTATTGTTGCTTTCTATAGCTTCACATTGCTTTTCGTTCAGCCCATTATCATGCATGAAATTCTGAAAGTTGGGATTTTTGCAAACACGCGACGTCACAGCAAAAGTTTTTATGTGAATATGCACTTTTTGCATGCCGAAAAGAAGCCGATGTGCTGTCACGTGCTGCGCTGCATTACGAACCATTTCATTTTTGATACTATGCTAATCTGGCATAATAATAATATATAGATAGGTCACCTAAACCAAAAAAGACTTGGGTTCTGCTCCGGCTTTCATTTCACACACAATCTCAACGAATATGAATAGAAGCGTCCCATTGCCTAGTGTGGATTGAGGGAGATAGAAGATGTTTTCCAACTTGCTCGCTCACACTGTAGAACATTTTATGTGTTCGGACTGAGTGATTTCAAGCAGCAATGCGCCGAAAATTGAAGAAATATCAATTTTCGGTCGCTTTATTTCCCTTTCGCTTTTAGAAAGCTGTGAAATATTGAACTCTCGCCACTTTGGTGTGAAATTTTGGGATTTTATTAATAATTGTTGGTGAGGGTATTTAAAAGCTGGTGCGCTTAGAAGAAAAGTTTTACGGAAGGAGTGTGGACGCACACTTATTAATATTCCTACATGTATATGCAATATTGTAATTGTGTGGCCATGGGACTGGTTTTACACACATATGTCTGTATGTATGTGTCTTGGGCGCAACCGAGAATCGTTTTTATAACGTGCGCCAGTTTTCGAGCATTTGCACATCCAAATATATGATAGTGAAGGTGGGTATTTTTTTTTATTTTTTATTATTTTATTGCTACCCAACACCCTAACCTGCACATTTATTAGTTTTTTTTTTTTGCCATAATAAAATAAACGGCCAAAAGTCAGGCCAAATCATTCAACTGGCGCACGTCACTATTCCATATTGAAAGCCAAAGCCAAAGCGCTATGCTTGCCATACGTGTTTAACGTGTCGTAACAACAGCTCGCGGCTGAGTTCAACTCCGAGTTGGACACTATCCGATCTGATTTGTTCCAATGCTTGGGCAAGAGGGGATGGTACAGACGGACACAATTTAGTTCGGCGTTCTAATGAAGAATATATATCGTATGTTCGGGGGTAAGATATGCTTACATTTGCACAAAGCCCTCATACCCTTTTTACTCATTTTCAATGGGTACATATTCCATTCAACAGATATGTTATTGGGAAACTTATAACAGTCATTAATAGTTTATAGTAATATAGTAATAATTTTCGCTATTTACTTGAAGGCTTAGATGGCTTGAGGTAAAAATTTTGAGAAATTAAGAGCAAATTTATTTAACTTCGACCGTTCTCCGACAGCCTTCTACATGGCATAATACAAAAATAAAATATATACATACTGCAAAAAAATATATACTCGCTCACAAAGTGAAAAGGGAATATTGGGTTTCTGCAATGTCCGTTACATCTGTCCGTCTGTCTGTTCGGATGAACGCAACTTTTTTCAGCGCTATTGAAGATAGAGACTTGAAATTTTGGATATATACTTGTAATTATCTGGTTCAGACAAAGTGTTAAGATTTTTGTGCCGCGCCCACACCTCAAATCGCAAATAGATAAAAGGTAAATATTTCTCACAATATTAAAGCTAGTATCCAATTTGGTTTGTAGATTACTTGTGACCTCCCATAAAGATTGCGAACTTGACATTCCTGCCACGACCACTATAACGCCAGGGACGCTCCCTGCTGAAAAAAGTCGGAAATGGGTGTCTTTGAGGTTGAGGCTCCATATTTGGTATATATATATATTACTGAAAGTTTCACCAGACATCACAGATTACAAATTTCCCGGCTACAACCCCTCCTGCCGTTATACGTAATCGAAAAAATCTATATACTTGAAAGCTCAAATCGATAGCATGTGTATTATTTCTAAATACCTAATTCATATTTGTGAGCTGGCGAGGACCGACTCGACTCGCAAGCTCACAAGCATTTGGTTCGTTTTTTTGCTTGTGATTTTTTAAATTAGAACATACTGAAATCTTTTGGATATGTAAACAAAGAAATTTTAGCTTTATTAATTTTTTAATTTAATTCGATTTCCGGCATTTCGTATTACAGCCAACGTTTTTGGAACGAGTTAAGGCCGTAAGACGAATTAATTATTTGATTCATATACCCCAAAAATTTTTTGTATATAATTTATAATCGTTTTCTTTTTTTCAGATCACTAATATAATGATGTCAGAATCCAGACTATATCCAGAAATACCATTTACATTCCAGCAAAATTCAAGGCGTTAAGTTGAGGTAAGCTGCCCACAGAATTAGAACGATAATATGGATATGCAGCCATTTCATTATAATTAATAATCTCCAGATATGTTCCCTTATATAAAGTTTTATATAAAATATTTTGAATTATTTTATATACCCTCATTAGTCCCAAAAATATTTTGGCAGTATTCACGAAATCTGCAATACTTAAAACTATTCGAATATAAATGTAGATTCTCCTATACCAAGCGTAAAACAGGTTTCCATTCTGGGGGTCAAGCGCATCAGCTGTTAACAGCATGAGGTGTGCGTTTGTGTGTGATTTAGTGTACGTACATATGTACATATGAAAGCGAGTGAATTGAAATGAATGAAAAGACAGGGTTAACTTTAACTTTAAATAATGGTATATATAATAAGTATAGTACAAACCCACGAAAACATGTTTATAAATATAAATGTACAGTACTAAATAAATGATACAGCCGTACCTAAAATGTCTGACACCCACTCCTTCAAAACAAAATAGTCCTCGAGAGTGCCAAATTAGGATACCCCGTACCGTATTTGTAGCATCTATTTCTGTCCTCGTCTCTCTAGCATTTTCACAATATCATATAATACCATTTTTAGCTGTTTTCAATGTGTAAAGGCTATAAAAAACCACTTCTCCTTTTTCAAAAGTTGATGCATATTTAAACAAAATGTATAAGAAAACGTGACATACCAACTAAATATGTATTTCTTTGGCAGCTTTTATGCACAAATTAAAGACCATTTGTTTGAACAAGATCAGCGTCTTCTAAGCACATAAACGTATTAACACAATCCCATACATATATGTAAACACTTAACAGCTGTACACAACTAATGTCATTTGAGATGAACTCTATTTTTTTGATCGGTTTGAACAGTTATACCGTGCACGCACTATACACGTTTTGACTTCACATTTTAAATTAATCGAGTGATTAAATGTGTTATACCTAGTTTCCATTACCAAGCGTTTGGCGTTTGGCGTTTACGTCTATGATATATCAATAACTTTGACAATTTCTTACTATTAATGGTCATAATTCACTTTATTCACTTGTTTTTTTGCGCATCGAAATTAAATGTATAGGTACTTTTATGTGTTCTTGCAACTTATGTTCTCCGTTTATTGCAGATCAAAATGCTTACATGCATTGTATTACATTATTATTATAGATGGGATATCTCTCAGCATCATCAGTTCTCCGCATTTCACTCACAATCTCAGAGAATATGAGAATAAACGTACCGTTTGCTTATCGCGATCACGCGTTTTTGGGTAACTTACTCGCTCACACTACAGAGCAATACCTGGGTCTTTCAGACTGCAAATAAATGTATGTACATATGATACCTTTATCACAAGTAGCAAAGCAGCAAATTGATATCTAATAATTTGCGGTCGCTCTTCTTCCTTGCACTAGAGGAATTTTATGAAGTACGTCACTTTAGCGTGAGATTGGATAAGATTGGTCGGGAGCGCCTGGCTAAGACATACCGTGCACTTGGCTACGAGCTGTCATTACATATAATGCTGCTCAAGGGCAGATTCTCCTGGTCGCCATCCTACTGTGTGTGTTGTCCGGGTTTACCAGTCCCAAGATTCATACTGGAAGTATTCTTTTAGAATACGAGTTTTGACCAGAGGATTCATCTGGTACCACGGTGTAGGGAATCACATAAGAGGTTTCGGCTTTCTGCTCTCTGCACAAAGTTCTTTGAAATTTTTTGGGGATATTTGCTGGCCGCCTAGCGGTTTGACCTTTGATCAACGAGTAAGACCGTTGTTTGCGGTTGTTGTTTTCTCACAGTGAGAAAACCGTGTCCATGATCATGGTGTATATTGTTCGATCTTTGGATGGTTGTTTACATCAATTCGCGTTCTATTCCATACAGCAATGTTCAAATCCTTTGGGGTCACCAACCCGTAACTGTTTGGATTTAAAATTGGAAGTATCCTTTGTGGTACGCGGCTTGAACGGAGGCTTATATTCTGGCACCTCGGGTAATCAGGAGCCCGCGGAACTTCTTCCGCCCTGGTTTTTGGTTGCGGTCTTTCTTTTGGCGTAACACCCGACGTGGTGTTGCGTTATACAACCAGGTGCCGTGGCCCATAGATCTTTAGAGAATTAGGTAGGCCTCCCTCCAAACCATGGTGGAACAGTAGGAACTTCAAATTGGTACCTGCGGAATTGCTGTTCCAATGGGGCTTTGATTGACGTTTAAATTAATCCTGGCCTTGGGACCGTGAAATTAAGACATCGTGGTAGGAGCTCACTTAAAACCTTGACTTAAGAGCTTGACTTTAAATGCTCAGCAATACTAGCTTCTGTTGCTCTGCTAGTGCCGGTGCAGACGGCAAATCTCAGGGCTGTGCCGGGAATACGATCGATTTTAGGGACTTTTGGAGACCTGAAATAAATGCATCCAGTTCATGAAACCCAGCTTCTTTGTTGAACAAGTCATCACATTCTTGGTCATGGGACATGACGATCTTATTGGGGACTGGAGTCAATTTTTGTTCGACTAAGGTTAGTTCGCCCTGTCTGACTATCTCTAGCCCCTGTCTCAGGAGGAATAGCGATGTTCTATCGGCATATGTACAATCTAGTCGTGCTATTACGGCATCGAAATTGAGTACAGTGTTATGCGAGATCAGCAGTCCTCTCGGAGACCCTCTGATCTTATTTCTAATAATTGTAACAGCCTGGTAGTGTACGCAGCTACCGTTGAATGGCCTGAACAATTCGAATGCGTCATTGGCTGATTGTCGCCATGACACATTCGTCTTGGGTACTGTCGAAGTCGGGAATTGATTTTATGATATCTAATGGTATTTCACATATAATGGCTGGGATCACAAAAATTTTTTGGTACGTCTCGAAATGATGCATGGAAACTATTTATTTGAGCTTGCACAGCATTGAGCTGTGCTCGGAAATTTTCCTTTTGCTGGGCTAAAGCTTGGCTAACAGCGCTTGCTATCAGAGCCTCTACTTGGTTCACGTCAATGGTTGTTTCTGTTTGGATATGAGTTCGATAAATATTTATGGGATCTTTATTGGTCATCACTATCGTATTCAACTTTTATTTCCCTGTATGAACTCAACTCATCAGCATATCCCAAAAAAAATTATTAATCTACACTTCTCATATGATCTGGTAGAGGATTATTAAAAGCCGGCAAAAGAAGCACTTAATTTATTTTTATAATATTTAATCTTATTTTTGCAAAGAGAAATGTTTTTGAAAATATTGTTTTATTTTTGTTTTGTAAAAAACAAAAAAAATTTTGGCGGGTAATTTTTCGTCTTCCAGATGTCGTCTTCGTTGGCGTATATCGTGGTATTCAAATGTAATCCAGTTGCAAGTGCTCTCCTGAAGATAATGTTGGGATCGCTGTAAGTTTCCCAATCGCCTTGTGGCACAACAATAAAATAAATTATATATGTAATTTGCGGCTATGCCGAAGCAATGTATGTGAGCAGCTATGTGCAGCTAAAGCTAAAGACAATAATATAAAAAGGTTAACTCTAATCAATACGCTACAAAGTCATGGGCGATAACCAAAACTCTTGCGACCTACCACGAGTATCTGGTTACCGCCACTGACCGTTGCAGCTAGGGCGCTGAACTCAAGTGTTTGTGTGTCAGCGCGTACGACGGTTACTTAATACATAAGCGCTAGGGTTACTTGTTACGTGTGCCTGCTCGATGCAAAAAGTCTAGATTTAAATTTTTTGTATGTATGTGTCTTGGGCGCAAGCGAGAATTGCTTTATGACGTGCAAAAGTTGCGAGCATTTGCACATCCAAATGTATAAAACTGCAAGTCTGCGCTGGGTTGTTTTATTTCTTATTGCTTTTTTCTGTGGTTGTTTGTTTTGTATTGTTTTCTACCTAACCACCTACACTTTTTTATTGTAATGACAATATATCGGGCCAAATTATTCAGCCAGCTCGCAACTGAAGCTCGTCATAAAACAAGTCATACAAACATATGTATGTGTGTAAAGCTGAAAATCCACAGAAATTTAATTTAGACTTTCTGCCTTACATATTTTTATTATTATATTCTTCTTCGCACAGACTTTATGAGCTGGAGCTACCAAAGGGCAATAACAGCGTCATTAAATGACACATTGCAACAGACTGCTCAAAGTGCGCACACCACACATCCGTTGCATTCGTGAAGGAAGCTTTACTTTACTTAATAAACTTATTTATGCAAACGATTGGTTTATTCTATTCGACGTGGTTGTTATAAATATTGCTATACCATTTTTTTAAAAGACCTTGAACTCTCTCTTAGATATGCGTATCCCTAATTTCATTCCTGTGCTTAGTTTTCCAAAACCTCCGTGGTTTACTCCCAGACCAGCAATCTTAAAAAACATTAAGCTTAAATATTTTAAAAATATTAAAAAGTCTGGTTGTAATCTTGACTTTGCAAAATATTCCACTGTCAAGTCAAACTTTTTTTCTTCAGTACTATAATAATAAGAAAGACGCTAAACAATTTTATAGTTTTGCTAACTCGAAACGCAAAACTTCTTGTTTGCCTTCCTCATTTGCTCTGGGGATGGAAAAGCAAGCAATGATTCCGATGTCTTTGCAATTTTTTTTCAGTCATTCCTCTCTTCTATGAATGTGCCTTATCTTAACAACTTTGCTTCTTCTTATTCTGTCTTGGTGCCTAAGATTTCTGAAACCTCCCTTTTTCTGCTTTTAATTCTCTAAAAACTTCTTACTCTTCTGGGCCCAACAACATTCCCAATTGTCTACTTAAAGAGTGTGGTGCTTCACTTCTCTTCTAAAACCTCCGAACAAGTTCATGGTACTTCAGGTGTACCACAAGGTAGTGCTCGCATATGTACGCAGATGATGTGAAACTTTTTTATTATTACACAGACTCCCAACATCACACTAGTTATATAATTGACAATTTTCCATTGAAACGTATACTAATAGTGAAAGACCTTGGAGTTCTCTTCTATTCAGAGCTGAGTTTTAACATTCATATATCTACGAGGCTAAAGGTGTACTTGGACTTATTAAACGTTGTAAGGAGTTCAGTGATCCCTTCACTACGAAACTTCTTTACATATCTCTGTACGCCCAATCCTGGAATACTGCTCATGCCCGTAGTATAAAATCCACCATAATCGAATTGAGTTCGTTCAGAAGCAATATCTGTTCTTTGCCTTACGTAGCTTAAACTGGGATCCCAATCTTCGTCTGCCATCGCACTCTAGTAGGATTTTACTTCTTAATCTCCCGGCGCTAACCAACCGTAGGACAATCCTTGATGTTTCCTTCCTACATAAGTTGACTAATGGCAACATAGATTTGCATAATTCTTTACGTGTCTTATGCCTATGCTATAATAGCCTTTATCATTGTTCTACTCAGAGCTCTCTCTTCCTCTTATAAATTCATTGAAATCTTCACTGACCACTGTGAGCAGAGGCATAGCTGCCGGACGGGTTAAAAGCTCCCCCCATTGGGTCAGGAATTTTCCGTACCTGCATCTTTCCTTTTATCTATTTATCTAATACTAATCATTATTATAATATTATTAATAATTATAATTGTTTCCTTCAATTTCCAAAATATCTTGTTTATTTTTTTAGATTAAATTTACGTTTTAGAATATATTTTTTTACTACTAGGAACGTTCGCTTTAGGGGTCGGTTCTCTTAACGTCACTGGCAACAATTAGCTGTAATTAGGGGCATAGCTAGCCAGACAGGGAAATAAAATACTCCCATTGTCGGTGATGCTATGACAAATGTTTATAATTCTTTTTGTCTTTTAGCTTTTATGAGATATATTTATATATGTATATATATCTTTTTTGTGTTTAATACGCCTTACTTACGTTGAAACTCGCTTTGTCAACTTATTAACTAAATAAATAAAAAGTCTGTGGTTCCAAATACAAGAGGTCCTTTTGCGAATTTACGAGGAAATCGAGGACCCGGAATGTGAAGGATACTATAACGACTATCTAAAGGCGGAATTGGATGTTCAAAGGCGGCTAACATAAAAAAATAATACACCGAACAGCAATAACACAAATCTGCCCTGAGTAACAATTCCAAAATTTGATGGAAATGTGTTGAAATGTTTTTCGACATGTACATTGGACACAACACCAACCTGCCCATGATCTGAAAAATATGGTATTTAAAAACCAGTGTGATCGGAAAGGCAGAAAAAACGATTTACCCCATGGATTTGAAAGAAGAAAAAAGTTATCTTCAAAGGCCGGGATAAATTTACGGTAGTAGGAACATAGTCCTACGAACGACCGCACATCTCTTTGAGTCCGGGGCTGTGGCCAGTCTGACCAGCGCTTACCGAGCGAACAAACACTTGTTTTAAATGGATCAGATGTTCCTGTACCAGAATGGATAATGATGTCATCTAGGTAGATCAGTACCGACTTTCATACGGTACCAACAAATAGGCCGTCCATCGGTCCTTCATAAGTGGCCGGAGCGTTAGTCAGGCCGAAGTACACGACGTTAAATTCGTATACGCCATTTGTTTGAGTCGATCCACCTCCGATTTATAAGACAGCGCCACTCGCCGACGTGGCTGTTTGATGGGGCGCGATTGCCCTGTATCGATAGTGTGGCATGATAAGCTGGTGCATCCGGTATCATCGTCGCTCCGCGCGAACACGTGATCATAGCATTTGAGCAAGTGTAGCAATTGAGTGCGTAACTTCATGGGTATATCATTCGGTTGTAGAGAATTCCAGTCAATTTGAGCTTGCACGGGCGTAGTGTGGCCTTCTGTTGTGAATGGCGATACTTCCTACGTCTCCAATTGGCCCAATATCGTCAGTGCAGGCAGTTTACGTTCCTGTCGGCTTAGATTCAACACGCGTATAATGGCCGTGTGTTGTGTGCTGGAATGTATTCCACGTTCCAAGCTAAACAATGGCAGTTGACTCGGCGACGAAGAGTCCACTTGAATATGTCTGTCGCTATATAGCGGGATACAAGTAGAAACCGTAGCGCATAACACGCTGGGCGGTGCTGAGTTAGGCACATGCAGAGATACTGAACCCCACTGAAAGTTTAGACAGCGCTCTTTTAATTCCACGGTGGCCTGGTAACGCAGTCAGAAATCGACGCCAAGCAGGCTGGGCGTATCGCCTTTCACTAACAAGAATTCGTGCTTCTGCCCGCTATAGTCAATCTTGCCGTGGCTTGAGCGGTGGCCACAAACTGTTCTGAGGATGGGCCTTGTAAAGTCACCTGACACGCGGTGACTGGCAACGAGACAGCTGCGCCCGTATCAACGACAAATCGGACCATACGCTTCTGCAAAAAGATAAAACAATGTAAGCTCTGTACACCTAGTGTACCAAGTCTATACGTTGCTTTTGGGGAGGCGTTGCGGTCCCACGGTGGGAAACGCCTTTTGAAATGCGGTCGGCTGCCGGAACGCTTGAAGCTCCGCGTCGAGTTGCTAGCTGCTTCTGGACCTCTCCTGGCGGCGATTTATCAAACGACATGGTCAAGACGGTTTCAACTTCTTGAGGAGGAAACTGAGGTCCTGCAGAGGGTTGTTCCGGTGGCGGCGGGTCCGTGGCGAGGGGCTCCAGTAGGTCCGGGGCGAGGACGTGGTCGGAGGAAGCTCAACTAACGGTGGATGCGCACTTACTCCGGCCGGCGGCTTAGCAAACAAAGGGGTCAAGACGGCTTTAACTCCTTGAGGACGAGACTTAGGTCCAGTAGAGGGTTATTTGGGCAGGTCCATGGCAAGGGGCTCCAAACGGTGACACGTGGCTGTCTTTCCAGCCAGGGGTCTACGCAGCGGTTGACAGGTACTCACTCCGGGCGGCGGTTCATCAAACAAGTTCAAGTTTGATGTTCATTGAAGGGAGACCTATGTTCGTCACAGGGTTGTCTGGGCGGTGGCATGTGCACAGTGAGGTGCTTCGTTATGTTGCGGGATATGGGCGCGGCGGTGTTGAGTTCTGAATTCTGTGGAGCCGTTTTCTGATTCGTGGATACTTATTGGGGCAGTTTTGGCTACTTGCCAACCACGCCCCTGAAGACTGACTTGCTCTAGTTTCCCATATACATCAAAGCGGCTAGCGGTCGGCTCGAGGGGCTCGCATTTCTCCGACGCGAGTTCGTGCCATTCCTCCTTGGGAACTGTACCTGAGTTGTGGGCGTTAACGTGGTGACGTTTAGCACGGCGCCATTGGTCCTCCGTCGGCATTGCGCCTTCAGACGACTCGACATGTCGAGCACTTCCGTAAGTGTCCTTGGCTTACTAGCGAGAATCAACACTTGGTAGATCGTCGCATGGAAGCCGTCTATAAATCGCTGTACCATAATGCTGAGGTAAGCGGCTGGCGAATACCTCTCGGCCCAGCCGGTTCAAGCCCATCGTGAAGTCCTCAAGCGATGCTTTCGGCCCCTGTACACGACTGTGGAACAGGTGGTATCCGGTATGGGTACTCAAAGAAAAGTGTTCCCGCGATCAGCGCGTCGTATGAGCCCAACGTTGCCTCCGGCAACGTAGCTTGGAATTGTTGGGCCCGGCCAAGCAAGCCCATATAGAGTTTCCAGCATTTCTTTTTCTCCGACCAATGGTACTCCTCCGCCATATCGTCTAGCAGTCTTTGAGGCTCGGACCAGCGTCTAGTTCCGCCGTATACACTGGGTGGCTCCGTATCCACCATTTCTAACAATCCCCATGGATATGTGAGATTAGCAACGGATGAAACGCTTGGGCCTGCGCCGGCAGTTTCAGTTGCTGTAGTGGCCGGGGGTACCAATATAGGAACAGTCTGGCCGAGATGCCGTGACGGGTCGCATCTGGGCTGCCGCTTGTTGGGGCTCAGGCAACGGTTTTGTAGCTCCACCAGTAACCGCTCCAGCTGGCAGCATCGATATTCGTGGTGTACTTGACATAAGCCCAGCATTTGATGGTGGAGGCGTCGCGGCGGCTGTGGTCACAGCAGCGCCGATGCCGGTAACAGTGCCGTATGAACCTTGCAAGCCATTTGGGATGGTGCGTTCGAACGAAGCCCGCATTTGTTGGAACTTCTGCTGAAACTGCTGCTCTCGGGTGTCCATTCGGTTGTCCAAGTGACCCGTGCGTCGTCCCAACGACCGTCGTCCCAATGACCGAACATAACCCCACACCTGACGCCAATGTTGCAAAATTTGACAACAGTTATATGGCTTCGCCACGAGTAGCCGAACGGTATTAACGTATTTGGTGGGAGGCGGCCAGTTACATGCGCTTAATTTGATATATCGATAAAACGATCAGGATCTGCTGTGTTCTGCGAATAAGAGCAACTACACAGCAGGAACAGTAGAACGGACCAATGTTGGTTCCACTGTTTTCGTTACAAAAATATACAAAATGGGTTGTGAATGGCATAGTTATAATGACACATTTGAAGGGAAAGCGGTAAAAAATTCATCGTATCTCTGCTCGGAGCCGCAAAGCTAATTTGGCTGATTGAATCGGTAGCATCAATTTTACCATTGGTTAGTTTGTGGAAGAAGATTACACCAAGCATGGTTCTACGATTAAAACGAGAGCGAAGATTAATTAGTAATAGTCTACTACGGTAAGAATGCTTGCGAGAATTACGATTCCAGTTAAGACCCCGGAGGGCAAAAAGCAGAAAATGTTTTTGTACAGATTCAATTCTATCCTGATGAACTGTATTGGGGACACCATATATAAGATCCATATTTAAGAATTGGACGAACAAGTGAAATATATAGAGTGTTACTAACGTTGGGATCGTCAAATTCTTTCGACCAGCGCTATATGCATCCCAGGACTCCAAAAGCTCGATAAGAAGCAAAGAAATATGCTTGTCAAACTTAAGCTTGGGATCTTGAAGAATAACTGACTTAATACGCTCTAGAGGTTTACCATTAAGAAAATAATTATTAAAAAAGGGCATTCGTCTATAAAGACATTAATTTACAGTTACGGTAATTAAGATTTAAGAAATTTCCTTGACTCCAGGTTTTAAAACTGTCAAGGTCGGATTGAAAACTTTGGCTAGATAGAAAATTAGCCGACGACAGCCAAAGTTTAACGTCATCGGCGAACATCAGCACCAAAGAGTGGCTTATCACAGAAGGATGCTTATTTATGAACAAACTGAATAACATCGGAACAAAGTGACTTCTTTGTGGTACTCCGGAAGTAACTTGAACAGGTTTGGAGACAAGATCTTTAAAGTAAACTTTTGGGATCTTGAAGATAAATTGTTAGATATCCAAGGAATTATTTTATTTGGAAATCCTAGAAGATGAAGCTTATGCAGTAAAAGCGAATGATTAACAAAGTCAAACGACTTTGTGAAATCAGTGTAAATAACATCTGTTTGCATTTTATTTTGGAACCCTTTAATAACAAAAGACACGAATTCCAATAAGTTAGTGGTAGTAGATATATATTTCATAAACTCGTGCTGGTAGGGTGAAATTATAGATCTCCAAAGATGATATTGTTGAGAAGTTAATAACTTCTTAGGAATAGCAGACAACTTCGAAATAACGTTATAGTTCTGAAGATTAGACTTGTTTCCCTATTTAAGGAGAGGAATAATAAATGATTATTTCCAAATGTTAGGAAAATAATTTAACTCCACGGACAAATAACGTAGAACTTCAAAAGACCTGATCAGATTTGAAACCTCAGCAGTGGCTTCCAACGGAACAATAGCCTTGGGTAATTGACCAGTTGATTCGGTCAATTTATTAGCACTAGAAAGTTGATCAATGTCAACAGAGCTAATAACTTCAGAATCAGAAACAGGTTTGCGGTCAGACGGAGCAACATCTATGGGAACGATGTTGTTTTCGTCAATTCTATCTGTTATGTGGGGAGAAGAGGAAGAAAAACTGATTAGTTCTAAATTAGGAGCGGATGTTGTGGGCAGTTGTGAAGGGACAGAAACGCCTTGGAGATTCATTTAAAAGCTTTATAACTTTGAACTCAATATCCATAGCGGAGTAACCGTCGGATAGTTTGTAAAACCGACCGAAAATAGCTCCACAGTCTTGTTTAGTCTGCCTCATAAATCCCAACATATCCCTTTCAACATCCCTTCAGGATTCACAAGTCCACTTTAAGCCTGATTTGAACTCAATCAGGTCGAGGATGCGGCCATTGAGGCCAGCACATTTTTTGTGCAACATATCACACAGCCGGCGACAAACAAAACCCATCTTGACGTTTGCATGCACCTGGTAATTTTTTTTATAGCAGACAGAGGTTTCTTAAATTTTTTTTTTTTGAGGGATAGATAAGATATAAAATAAAATTAAAAAAAGAAAATACAAAATGCAAAATATGAACACACTCGGGTTAAATCTATGGCAGATTATGTGCCATGCTTTGTATGCACCAATGGTGGATACAAAAAATCAATAAATAAAACTGATTATGATAATATATTTATTGACCAATTTTAAATTCGAGTTCTCTCTTACAAAGTAAAGTACCAAGCTTGTGATTTTCAAAGTAAAGATGTTCGGAAGCTCCGATCATAATTTTTTAAGCGATCGATAACGCTACACTTGACTGCCGCTGATATTTCCAATAGGAGGTGGCTTGCACTGCCACAATACTCCCCCAAGTCAGCATGTTACGGGTTTTCAGCTTCGATGCACTCGATGCTTTTTCTCATATGTCCATATAGGTCTGGTTGAATTTGGCAGAAATTCCTCCCTAATATTTTTTGTGAAAAACGCTGGCTTTATGCGGTCGACCGAAATTGCTACTTCCTTTCCAGCAACGCGTACCATAAAAACTCGCTCAAACGGTTGACGACTTTGGAAGGTTCAGTATAAGGAGCTTCCAACGGTTGCTTGACTGTGTCTGTTCTGATAAAGACATGTGAGCAAGTGTCCGTATGCTTAATGCGAAACATATTTTTCTTTAGGTGTTAAGCCTTAGGTGAGGTACGTATCTGGCGCATGTGTTCGCAAAATTTTATATGAATCGACGCAGGATCCACAGCCGTATTAAGATCATCGAAAAGTTCATTTGGAAGACATAGAGTCATACCATATAACATTTCAGCTGCCGATGACTGCAAATATTCTTTAAAAGAGTACCTAAGAGTACGGATGATAGTAATTCAATCCAAGAAGAGCCACCGTCGCATATGAGAGCTGTCTTGAGCGATCTATGCCACCGTTCAACAAGTCCATTGGATTGCGGGTAGTCTGCAGTTGTATGAATATGTTTAGTTTAGCGCCGACTACCGACTACCAAAAATGTTATCAAACTCAGCGAGAAGGTTGATGAATTGGAAAAAGAGTTAAAACAGTTACAAACAGGTAACCGCAATGGAACCAATCTACCACCACAATCGTGCGATACAGCGAGCCGTGATCAACAGGCAGGCAAGCAACATGCAACGATTTGTTATTACCATGACAAGTTTGGAGACAAAGTGCGTAAGCGCAACTCAACCTGCCCTAAGTATCAAAGATTTTTTGCCGTTAATCATGTAAGGCTATCGCCCAACACGCTGTGGGACAGTAGCAAATTATCAACCAGCGTGCCTATCAATTCTCCTGCCAAAATAAAGGAAAAACGACTACACATCAACGATATCATATCCCACACTCGATTCCTGACTCTGGATCCGTCGTCTCTGTGATACCACGTACTGTGTTTTAACAGAAGGCCCGTGAAAACAATTCAGTTCTATATGCTGCAAATAAGTCTATTAATAATACATATGGTAATTATGTAACCGAAATATATTGGGGCTTACATCGTAAGTTCACCTGGCCATTCATCGTTGCTGACGTCGAGGCAGCAATAATTGGCGTTGATTTTTTGACACACTTTAAATTGGTCATTGACCTAACAAACAAATGTCTAATCGATTCAAACACAGGCTTAACCACTAAGGGATACCCTGCCTTTTCGATACAAGCTCTGGTTTCTACAGTACAAGGTATCAGCAATTTTGGAGGTGTCACGACACCAGCTAGTAATAAACAAAGCAACGACAAGAGCGACGTGTGTCATTATATTGAGACAACCGGCAGCCCGGTAGCAGAATGCCCACTTCGTTTGGCAGGGCAGAAACTGGTGGTACCAATGACCGAACATGATATCAAGAAAAACTGCAGTTTGCACACCTTTTGGTCTCATTGAATTCGTTTACATGCCATTTGGGCTTAAAAACGCCACTGAAACGTTCCAGAAATTTATGGATAACATTTTCCGAAATCTTTTATTTTGTATTCTCCTATATTGACGATATATTAATAGCTTCAAAAGATGCAGGTCAGCACGAAAAACATATTCGCACCAACGTTCTACGCAGACAAGGTCTTTGCATAAACGCCAGCAAGTGCCAAATTGTACAATCTGATGTGCGTTTTCTTTAAGTTATGTCATCAACAAGAACGGCATAAAACAGCCTTTAGATCGAGTAGATGCCATTCAAAATGTTGCATTGCCGAAAACCATTTGTAAACTTGGTCGGTTCCTGGGCATCGTGAACTATTACAGATGCTGCTTGGCAAACTATTCTCACATTCAGGCGCCACTCACCGAGGTATCTAAAAACATAAAAAAAACGACAAACGCCAAATAGAGTGGACTTTGGAACTTTGTGCAAATTTTGAATTGTGTAAATGCAGCGTGGCTGATGCAACAATGCTGACATATCCCTCACAACAAGCAAAGCCTGACCTTGTATTTGGCGGTTGGCGCGGCACTAGATCAACAGGTAGATAATGTATGGCAACAATTAGGGTTCTTCTCTAAAAAAACTGAATAACGCCGAAAGGAATTATCGCAGCTATGGCCGAGAATTATTTGATCTATGAGTATGTCAAGCATTGCAAACATCTTCTGGAAGCCCGCGCGTTCATCATCAAGACTGACCACAAACCGCTCATTTATTTATTCAGCCAACATCCAGAAAAGGCGTCCCCCTGACAGTTACGCCATTTAAAATACATCTCACAATTTTCAACAACAATTGTTCATGTTAAAGGTGAAGAAAATTCTGTCGCGAATGCATTATCCATGTTTAACGCCATAGCAATGCCGACAAATGTTAATTTAGCCCACATAGAGGAAGAACAAGCAACCGATACTGAGTTGAAACCACTACTTATAGGTGAAACATCACTTAACCTGCAGTCTGCCTTGTTTGATAACAATATTACTCTCTACTGCGATTCATCAAGCAGACGTTTTCGTCAACACGCACTACATTTTTGCAGCAGTCCACGGTCTGTCGCATCCAAGTGGCAGGGCAACATTAAAACAAATCCGAAAAAAATATGTCTGGCCGGCAAAGACATCATGCTATGGTGCTGGAATTGTTTACCGTGTCAACGCGCCAAGATCAACAAACACAACAAGCTGTCACCTGAAAAGCCCACTGTTCCCGACAATAGATTCGATCTTGTTCATCTGGATATTGTTGTGATGCCATTATGCAATGGATTGCGCTACTGTCTAACAATGATAGATCGATTCCCGCGTTGGCCGGAAGCGGTACCTTTAGGATATATGACAGCTGAAACAGTGGCAACTACATTTTGGAGGCATTGGATTGCTCGGTTCGGTGCTACTAAGACTATAACAACGGATCAGGGCACCCAATTCGAATCAGTGTTTTTTAAAGAACTCGCAAAACTAGATTGGTTCCATTGCGGTTACCTGTTTGTAACTGTTTTAACTCTTTTTCCAATTCATCAACCTTCTCGCTGAGTTTGATAACATTTTTGGTAATCGCCGTCAAAATGCCTGAAGGCGAAATGGCACTTACATCATCCATTGTATGTGTCGCAATTGACTGTTGTTGTGCCTCCAAAGAGAATGTAGACGCGGAGCTGACAACCTCCAGCAATCGACGAAGTTTGGATGATGATGATTCAGCGTATTTTTGTAGTAATCGTGCCTGAAGCGACTCATATTTATTACTTATAGGAGGATTTGTTACCAAATCTTCAACGTCTCCGCTCCCAGTTAAACGATGATTAAGTCGATGTCGACATCTTCCAGGACTTCATTTAAACGAAACAGTCGCTCAATCTGGGCAAAACACAAATGCGGGAGAAGAATGTGTGTGCGTCCTATTGAAGCGCGAGAGTAGTTCGAGGACACATTTTGTTGTTTATGTTGATATTGTGGCTGTCAGAACTCAATGTCTTCAGTTGCTGTTGTAGCTCCCGAATTTCGTTTTTACGTTCTAACTCCATGGCCACTCCCTGACTAGTTTCAGGCAGTTCTTCGTCCGCAATGAACTCCAATTTTCGTTTTACAAACGATCGCAAATTATAACTTGATTTTTGCATTAAGTTGTAAAATTGTTTCTGCGTGTATGTGTGGCGTCACACCCTATGTGTGTGAATTGCAATTTTTTTGTTATTTTCTTTCTTTAAAGAAAATAGTCGGGGTCACCACTATGGCGTATAATGTACCATGTGTTTGTATGCGCCAATGGTGGATACAAAGAATTAATAATCAAAGTTGATTATAATTATATTTTATTTGCCAATGGCAGTTCGAGTCATCGCTTACAAAGTAAAACTCGTGGAATTCATAATTTCTTAATCTATCGAAAACGCTACACTTGATATTTCCGATAGGAGGTGGCTTGCGTTGCCACATACACTGCCGATCAACTGAATAGGTTCACATAATATCGCGTGCATTTTCATGATTTTCTTAATACGTATTGAATGTATACATGTTATTTTAATTCATTGCAATGTTATATTCTTGTGAATCACTGTGCGCTTGTAATGTGCAGTTTACTAAGTACCGTTACTTTGCATATTCTCTTTTCTTATCTCTTTCCTTAAATTCTATGCAATTTTTTGGTTTAACTGAATAGGTTTAGTTGAATGATTTTCAGTTTGTGATGAAATTCGGCGGTATATTGACACACTTTTTTTGCAATTTCAAAGTTTAATATTTTTTCTTTATGTTTAATGAAATATGGGTCGCGGAGAGCAATTGTCCGAGTACGAAAGAGGACAAATCGAAGCCTATAATGAAAGTGGTCTTAGTCATCGCAAAATCTCACAAAAAATTGGAAGAAGCCAAAATGTTGAGTAACTTTTTAAGGAACAAATCCGAATATGGCCAAAATATGAAAGGCGGAGTCAAATACGCGACCACTGTGGCAGACAGGAGACATATTGTTCGAACTGCGTCCAATTCCCATCTCTCAGCACCCAAAATTAAGGAAATTTGTGGTGTTAAAGCAAGTGTGTCTACTGTAAGACGTATGATTTTGTCGGCTGATCATCTTAAGCGATTGAAACTTAAAAAAAAACCACCTTTAAATGATGCACGTAAAGCTTCACGACTGCAATTTGCGCGCAAGCCATGGGCTGGACGAAGGAATGGCACAAAGTAGTCTTTTCCGACGAAAAGAAATTTAATTTAGACGGCCCAGATGGTTACAACTATTACTACCATGATCTTCGAGAAGAAGAGCATTTCCTGAGTCGTCGTCACTTGTATGAAGGAGGTGTAATGGTGTGGGGATCGGTATCAGTTTATGGTACTTGCGACCTTGAATTTGTAACTTCCAAAATGAACGCGGAAACCTATAAATTCATAATCCAGAAGGCGTTTCCTCACTATACAAATATATTTCACTCTCTGCAGTGGACTTACCAGCAAGATAACGCTCCTATTCACACTGCTAAGGTGGTAAAAAAATGGATTAAGGCTCAAAAGATGGACTTGCTAGAATGGCCTCCATATTCGCCTGACCTTAATATAATGGAAAATGTGTGGGGGTTGTTATCTCGCAAAGTATATGAAGGAGGCAGACAATTTGACAGCAAGGAAACTTTAGTTGCGGCGATTAAAGCGACCTGGACAACAATTTCAATGCAAATATTACAAAATTTGTATAGCTCCCTACCCACCCGTTATTTGAAGTATTATTTACGACTTGAGAGTTATAGAAAAAAAATTCATGTCAATAGGAACATTGGTTTAGGAATTTCAGACCAATTCCTACCTCGGTGATTATGAACCTATTCAGTTGAGTGGCAGTGTATCATAGACGTAAATGCCATTAAATCACTCGGTTAATTTAAAATGTGAAGTCAAAACGTGTATAGTGCGTGCATGGTATAACAGTTCAAACCGATTAAAAAAATAGAGTTCATCTCAAATGACATTAGTTGTGTACAGCTGTTAAGTGTTTACATATATGTATGCGACTGTGTTAATACGTTTATGTGCTTAGAAGACGCTGATCTTGTTCAAACAAGTGGTCTTTAATTTGTGCATAAAAGCTGCCAAAGAAATACATATTTAGTTGGTATGTCACGTTTTCTTATACATTTTGTTTAAATATGCATCAACTTTTGGAAAAGAAGAAGTGGTTTTTTATAGCCTTTACACATTGAAAACAGCTAAAAATGGTATTATATGATATTGTGAAAATGCTAGAGAGACGAGGACAGAAATAGATGCTACAAATACGGTACGGGGTATCCTAATTTGGCACTCTCGAGGACTATTTTGTTTTGAAGGAGTGGGTGTCAGACATTTTAGGTACGGCTGTATCATTTATTTAGTACTGTACATTTATATTTATAAACATGTTTTCGTGGGTTTGTACTATACTTATTATATATACCATTATTTAAAGTTAAAGTTAACCCTGTCTTTTCATTCATTTCAATTCACTCGCTTTCATATGTACATATGTACGTACACTAAATCACACACAAACGCACACCTCATGCTGTTAACAGCTGATGCGCTTGACCCCCAGAATGGAAACCTGTTTTACGCTTGGTATAGGAGAATCTACATTTATATTCGAATAGTTTTAAGTATTGCAGATTTCGTGAATACTGCCAAAATATTTTTGGGACTAATGAGGGTATATAAAATAATTCAAAATATTTTATATAAAACTTTATATAAGGGAACATATCTGGAGATTATTAATTATAATGAAATGGCTGCATATCCATATTATCGTTCTAATTCTGTGGGCAGCTTACCTCAACTTAACGCCTTGAATTTTGCTGGAATGTAAATGGTATTTCTGGATATAGTCTGGATTCTGACATCATTATATTAGTGATCTGAAAAAAAGAAAACGATTATAAATTATATACAAAAAATTTTTGGGGTATATGAATCAAATAATTAATTCGTCTTACGGCCTTAACTCGTTCCAAAAACGTTGGCTGTAATACGAAATGCCGGAAATCGAATTAAATTAAAAAATTAATAAAGCTAAAATTTCTTTGTTTACATATCCAAAAGATTTCAGTATGTTCTAATTTAAAAAATCACAAGCAAAAAAACGAACCAAATGCTTGTGAGCTTGCGAGTCGAGTCGGTCCTCGCCAGCTCACAAATATGAATTAGGTATTTAGAAATAATACACATGCTATCGATTTGAGCTTTCAAGTATATAGATTTTTTCGATTACGTATAACGGCAGGAGGGGTTGTAGCCGGGAAATTTGTAATCTGTGATGTCTGGGGAAAGTTTCAGTAATATATATATATACCAAATATGGAGCCTCAACCTCAAAGACACCCATTTCCGACTTTCTTCAGCAGGGAGCGTCCCTGGCGTTATAGTGGTCGTGGCAGGAATGTCAAGTTCGCAATCTTTATGGGAGGTCACAAGTAATCTACAAACCAAATTGGATACTAGCTTTAATATTGTGAGAAATATTTACCTTTTATCTATTTGCGATTTGAGGTGTGGGCGCGGCACAAAAATCTTAACACTTTGTCTGAACCAGATAATTACAAGTATATATCCAAAATTTCAAGTCTCTATCTTCAATAGCGCTGAAAAAAGTTGCGTTCATCCGAACAGACAGACGGACAGATGTAACGGACATTGCAGAAACCCAATATTCCCTTTTCACTTTGTGAGCGAGTATATATTTTTTTGCAGTATGTATATATTTTATTTTTGTATTATGCCATGTAGAAGGCTGCCGGAGAACGGTCGAAGTTAAATAAATTTGCTCTTAATTTCTCAAAATTTTTGCCTCAAGCCATCTAAGCCTTCAAGTAAATAGCGAAAACTATTACTATATTACTATAAACTATTAATGACTGTTATAAGTTTCCCAATAACATATCTGTTGAATGGAATATGTACCCATTGAAAATGAGTAAAAAGGGTATGAGGGCTTTGTGCAAATGTAAGCATCTCTTACCCCCGAACATATATATTCTTGATTAGAACGCCGAACTAAATTGTGTCCGTCTGTACCATCCCCTCTCGCCCAAGCATTGGAAAAAATCAGATCGGATAGTGTCCAACTCGGAGTTGAACTCAGCCGCGAGCTGTTGTTACGACACGTTAAACACGTATGGCAAGCATAGCGCTTTGGCTTTGGCTTTCAATATGGAATAGTGACGTGCGCCAGTTGAATGATTTGGCCTGACTTTTGGCCGTTTATTTTATTATGGCAAAAAAAAAAAAAACTAATAAATGTGCAGGTTAGGTGGTTGGGTAGCAATAAAATAATAAAAAATAAAAATAAAATACCCACCTTCACTATCATATATTTGGATGTGCAAATGCTCGAAAACTGGCGCACGTTATAAAAACGATTCTCGGTTGCGCCCAAGACACACATACATACAGACATATGTGTGTAAAACCAGTCCCATGGCCACACAATTACAATATTGCATATACATGTAGGAATATTAATAAGTGTGCGTCCACACTCCTTCCGTAAAACTTTTCTTTTAAGCGCACCAGCTTTTAAATACCCTCACCAACAATTATTAATAAAATCCCAAAATTTCACACCAAAGTGGCGAGAGTTCAATATTTCACAGCTTTCTAAAAGCGAAAGGGAAATATTGCTGCTTGAAATCACTCAGTCCGAACACATAAAATGTTCTACAGTGTAAGGGAGCAAGTTGGAAAACATCTTCTATCTCCCTCAATCCACACAAGGCAATGGGACGCTTACATTCATATTCGTTGAGATTGTGTGTGAAATGAAAGCTGGAGCAGAACCCAAGTCTTTTTTGGTTTAGGTGACCTATCTATATGTTATGATTATGCTAGATTAGCATAGTATCAAAAATGAAATTGTAAAATTAAATAGTTCGTAATGCAGCGCAGCGACGTGACAGCACTTCGGCTTCTTTTCGGCATGCAAAAAGTGCACATTCACACAAAAACTTTTGCTGTGACGTCGCGTGTTTGCAAAAATCCAACCTTCAGAATTTCATGCATGATAATGGACTGAACGAAAAGCAATGTGAAGCTATAGAAAGCAACATATATGCATTTATTGCATATATATTGCATTTGTGCACATGTACACATTACATATGCGCTGCTATATGTAGCTCAAAATCCAATGCAAACTTTAGGTATATGTTTTTCTTGGTAGTGAAAGCGAAGAAAATCAAAAAAATAAGAAAACTTTTAACATTTTTTAAATTTTTGAAATAATAAAATTGAATCTTTAATTACATTTATATTATTAATTATATTATTTTATATTATATTATTATATTACGTTTATATTATTAATTAGTTTCCTTTTTTTGGCTTATTCCTGTTTTGCTCCATAATTACCCAATTGTAACTATCACTTAAAAATATTATATGTATATATAAATTAACAAAAACAAACGAATGTTATAAAAATTCTTGAAAATTTTCTTCCTTCAAATTTATGTCATCGTATATATCCAAGTGGCAAGCAATTAATTATTTATTTATTATTAATCTTCATTGTGCTGACCATGGGCAGATTATTACATTAATATCTTCCTGTCGAGGTCGATCCTGTGGTGTCAAATATATTTGAAATTTAAGCAGCATGAATGATATTTTAAACAAGGCTGCAAACCGGGTTTGAACCAAACCAGTTCGAGCTCGGAACATCCATTATTTCTAAATTTTGAACCGAACTCTGAAGCTGTGTGACGAAATACGTCCGAACCTGAACCCGAACCAAACCACATTTATTAAAAAATAGTGTGGTTCATAATATTTTTTAATTTGAAAAATTTATTTTTATCATATGTATATTAATAAATACATAAGCATGTTGTGCACGTGCCTAACGGTTTTTTCGTTACGCAACTGACTTCTTAGAAGCAGTAGGGAAAAGAGTTTTAATGAATTTTGAGTTTTGTTTGTGATGAAATTATAAAAGATAATTAAGGGCGCCGAATCCACGTTCGAACCATAACCTGGGTGCATAAATCTCAAAAACCGGTTTTATAAACCAAACCCAGAGGTGACACATGGGTTCGAACAGTGAGCCGAACCAACAACATTTATTTTTGGGTTTGCAGCCCTGATTTTAAATTTTCATTTTGAATGCAGACTTCCCTTTTAAGGCGTATAACTTATACTCTAGACCTTCACCAACCTACCCTGCCGCTGATTCTATTCACATTTTAAGGAAGCAATTTAAAAAAAATTAAACAATTTAAATATGGTCTACTATATTGTGTCTACTTTTATAATATTCTAATTTTTCTTGCAGCTGGCCCAAGTCTTTCTTTAAAAATATTTTTTGACGTTTCTATTGTTTCGGATAAAAGCTAGCTGGCATTTTTCTTAACAATATAACAATAAGTCTTTTTAATATAGAAATTCGAGGAGTGTGACAATCGTACGTAATAACGAATATTTCTTATTCGTCTCCATAATGCAGTTAGATATTATACTCCTGCAAATACCTGCATGGGGAGCATTTTTTTCAAAATATGGCGCTAGCACATTGCAGTGAATGTTTGTAATATTAAACAAGTGAGAAAGCTCCAGTCGGGAGCGCCCGCTGGGGATACCCTGACCCTGTGTTTTCATGCATTTCAATCCTTTTGCATTCATAACCACAGACCATTTTCACACATGCACACCCACACACATGTAAACGCAGGTTGCGCGCTGTGAACAACTGCTGCGCCCACACTATAGAAACTAAATTCTTGAATAACTTATAAATTAAGAGCATGATCTAGATGAAGTTTTCAGGGAGTTAAAATCAAACCAAAGCGTCTGTAGTATTTGAATTGCGTTTTTTCAAATTTATGCATATATGAGAGGAGGTATCCAAAATCCAAAATATTTGGTGGCTCTAGTGCATATGGTTTCTAAGATATGCTCATAAAACGGGGCAAAAAACTAATAATTAGCGATAATTGGAAAACTCGACGAGTTATCGATGAATTGAAATAAACTTGATCTGCGTATGGTATACACGAATTTAAAAAGTCCAAGTTCAGCTTTTTCTAGCTTCTGTAGTCTCCGAAGCATCTCCGACCCCATAAAGTATATATATTATTGATCAGCACGACGAGCTGAGTCGATTTAGCCCTGGCCGTCTGTCCGTCTGTCTGTATGAACGTAGCGATCTCGAAAACTACAAAAGGTAGAGATGCAAACTAAATGTCTATAGATTCTGTAATACAACACGCAATACGAGTTTAACATATTTTGTCGATATTTTTCACAGTTTCATTAATATCGATTTTATTACTTGATGTTTTTTTAGTTTTCTTACACTACACTATAAGAGTTAGAGCCACCAAATTTGGTTCGACATGCATACGCAGATTAAGAATATTTCGGATTTTGGATACCTCCGACTACTGGCCCCATATATGAAAGAAACTCAATTCAAATACAACACACTACAACTAAAAGAAAAACTTCTTTAAGATCATGCTCTTAGTTTAAAAAATATTCAGGAATATAGTTTCCATAGTGGGGGCCAAGCGCAGCGCCTGAGAAACGCACTGCATGCGGCGTGAATTCGTGTGTGTGTGATTTTTTATGTGTGTATAAATGCGAGGGGTGGAAATGTGTATGAAGAGAGGGTTCAGGGTATCATCTAGATGGGCGCTTCCGACTAGAGCCCCTTACTTGTTTCTTCTACGTTTTTTTGCTTTTGTTTTAATTCTGTTGTGCTTATTTCGGTCGTCGCGCACGTTCCGTTTATATTTGTCTAACATTGTTGTTGAAGTGTAAGCATAAATCAGCATCAATTTTGCATTAACCTTTGTGTGTGTATTTTTTGAAGACTTCTTTTTATTTTATGCAGTTATGTTTTTTTCTGTTTTAAAAAAATTTTTTTTTTTTTGAATATCCCCCAAGTTAAATAACTAAATAATGTTCGTCGGTTATACAATATAGTCGGTTATACAGTATAGCCCATTGGGAACAGCCTGTATTTGTTAGTCACAGCACGGAACCCCGCTCGAAGTATTGCACGGGAAAGACTTTTAGCAATGATGCACAACTCGAACCCGGCTAGCTCAGTCGGTAAAGTACGAGACTTTTAAGCTTAGGGCGGGGGCGTAAGCGTGGCGTCTGTTGGCGCCGTAGTATCACTGTGATATCGGTGGGAAGCGATGGCTGCGGAACAATTACGCAAGGTGCAGGAATGGCCACTCCCATCGATAGAGACAGATCTGGTCGCTCCTATCGATAAGCATCGGGAAGAGTCAGAAAAAGAAAGACCAGGATGAACAGATAACATTTTACCGGAGACGAAAAGAAAAGGCGTGAATGAAAAATTAGACGAAACAAGTAAGAACGTTGCAGTCGATCGTAACCGACTGCGTAATACTCGTTAACAGTACAAAGTTATTTTTATTTTAGAAAAATATAGAATTTTTATACATTTTTCGGCTAATCTTGAGAGGAAATCACCCAAACACTGTCTGCTAAATTTGGTGACTAGCTTTAAAATTGTGGGAGATATATACTTTCGCGATTTGAGGGGCGGGAGTGGGCGTTGCCGGATCTTTAAAGGGGGTGATCAGCCATCCATGTTTAAATTTTGTGATTTTAGTTCCAAAATTGTAGGAGATATAGCTTTTCGCGATTTGCGTATTTTGTGTATTTATATTATTTGTGATGTGTATTTTCTGTGATGTTTTGGGGAGCCTTTCAGTAATATATATTCCAAATATTGAACCTCCCGCTGAAAAGCTCTTGGAGATATAGCCATTTCCGATTTTTCAAGGCGTGGCGTTGGGGGTCGTTCTAGTGAGCGTGTCAAGGTCGACACTTTGGGAGAGGTCATTAGTAATATCAAATTCGGTGACTCTAACCTTAATATTGAGGGAAATATTCACATTTTATCGATTTGCGATTTGAGGTGTATCGACATGTTATCGATTTGCCAGCCTCCCAATGGGCGTGGCACAAAAATCTTAACTTTCTCTGAAGCAGATAACTACAAGCATATATCCAAAATTTCAAGTCTCTATCTTCAATAGCGGCGGACGGTCAGACAGACAGCATGACGGACATTGCACAAAACCAATATACTTTTGTCACTTCGTGAACGATTATAAAAACTGCGACACGTGGGAGAAGGAGGAAGGGGAGAGATATCACTGCCCTGACTGAAACTCCACGGACGCCATCGACCAGTAGCCAGGCAGCAGTGAAGCAGACAAACGGCGGATCGGGATCAGGAGAAGGGTTGGCCACCGCCCATCTTGCTCGGCGCAAAACACACGACGTGCTGCGTGATGCAACGCCGACTGGCACAATTTAGGGCATCACCCGTCACTTTCTTCAATGAGCTACTAAATAAAAATAAATGTGCTAAAATCGAGAGCGGAGTGTTGCTTTTTTCGATTATTCACATTCACACACACATACATACAAGCACACAATTTTCATACACACATGAACATATGCAAACTCATGCATCCTTGCACTAAAAGACATAAATTGCTCTTATATAAAAAAAAAACCTACTTAATTTAAATTTAACTTTTAAATATCATTGCCTTTAAATGTTCCAGCGGTCCCCCGCAAGTGAATTTATTAAATTATTTGTTGGACCCGTTGCTGATCCCCAAATACTGGAGTGTTAGGTGTCGCAGTAGGTTAGCTCAGCGTGATTGTACTTTTTGTTTCTTGATCGCGATTCGCCGTACATCGGGGAGTACATTTTTTGTTTTTCAATAATTGTTTATTTTTGTGCATTTATAATAAAACTGGGGGAATAAGGTTTTTTCTGTCTGGGGTGAGACAAGCATGATTTTGGGCGGGTGCAGATTTAAATTTGAGAGTTGGCCGGTACTCAAATGGCCAACTTAATGTGAGTAACGGGGTGAACGATAAGAGCTGTTTGCCTAAATATTTTTCCTATTGTCTGCCGCTTCTAATGTTATCCGCGTGAGTCCGAAATTCGATTTTGATAAATATAAATAATATTTTTTAGTGACTTCGTTGAGGAAACCGATGGTTACCCAGCAAATCGATAAATGTACTACGATGTGAAGTCGCCCAAGTAACTAATCTACGAAATCAGATTAAACAATTTAAGGTTGCTGCAGATGTTTATTTATTTTAGGAAGCGGTGTGTTATCGATCATTTGAAATAATCTTGATCCGAGCGTGCCATTCCACACTATATAGTGTAGAATAATAAATAATGAATACTGAACGCAACGATTTCGCATATTGGCCTTGCAGATCATAAATATTTTGACCGCAAGTAGCTGCTGTGATTTTTACCCCACTTTCTATAACAATTATAATATATACATGTACGTAAATATATGTGTATATGTATTCAAAATATGTCCCTATTTTACCATTAAATTGTTCAACCAAATCCAAGCTTCGCTGAAGCGTTGTCTGTAGTGAAGCAAAATGAGCGTGTTGACCGCTGTCGGTCATTCTAAAGAAAAATTATAAGTGTAAATAACACAATATTTAAAAATATCAATTTCATGCAGTCAATTTTCTTTTAAATTCATGACAATTTGCGGCCGAATTTACTAAATTTTTCACGACTTTCATCGATAGTGTGCACTTCTTTTTTGCCCATCTAAAAGCCGTAGGATATAGTACATACATATGAAATATTCATCGTGAAGTGGTATCGATACGAAAACCTTCGGTATCGTGCTCCCATCGATTTATGGGCAACTTTGTTTTGCTTGTATTTGACAAGCAAAATGAAAATGGGGAACTCGTAAAAGCTAAGTGAAGTTTTAACACAAACCGAAATTTATTTGGACACTAACTACGGTGACTAAAAAGAAGTATTACCTTTATACTCTGTTTACAAAGTGATAATCCGTATGTTTGTTGTGTGCAATTTTCGTCTTGCTTTCTGAATGAGTGCAATTTTTTTTGGCACTGTTGAAGATACAAGCATAACGATGCGAACCGACTTCTGAAAAAATGCTAAGTATTTTAGGCTATGCCTATGCGTGTGAAAATCATTGTCTATAACAGTACATATAGTATGGGGTAGTTATTAAATTATTTATGCAGACCTCTGATGACATTTAAAAATTGAGTCAAACATGTTTTTCTACTCCCACTCCTAACCCCAAAACTTACATAAATCTATATATTTCAATGTATGTTAATAAAGAGCCTGCAACCCAATAATGAACAGGAATAAAGCTTCCTTTAAGGTTCCGAACCATTGCAAACAGAGTATTTCTCGGTCGATTGCATCCAAGTACAATGTTGCTTATTTTTATTTACAGCATAATTAAAAACTTCTTCGTCGGATCATTGACCACTGAAAAATATACAAGAACAGGAAAGCTAAAACAATATGACACAAGGAAGTGAGCTAAACTTTAAGGCAAAAAAAAGTAATTAACCTTATATGTACATTGACTCAGAGCTTATTTCATCCAGAACATAACAAAAACTTTTAGCAATTACAGTAACTGAACTAATAATAACATCAAAATGATGTAAGTGCTGGTTGTTAGTCAAATGTTTTAAGTCATTTTATAAATTATAGTTGGCTGACATTTTTGTTAGTTGCTAGTTGAAATAAGTTGTGAACCACTGTTTATCTACCGCTACATACAAATTTTCTGGGTCTTTTGGTCTTTTGATATTTTAGCTTCAGAAAAAATATCTGAAAATATACACATATTCGCAAATGACCCATCTTTGGCTTTTTTTCGAGTTCAGGTATGTTTCTGATTTCCTAAATATAAATCGAAAAATATAAATCTTTATGCTTTCCAGGAACACATTCGTAAAGTATTACCTGCCATTTTGGAGAAACGAACCGAAGTTCTCAGTTTGCAAAGCAGCTTGCAAGGACATTGCTATGATATGGAATATGGTGTTCAGGCACTTAAGTCAATAGAAAAATCAGAAGATATTTTTAACAATATACATGAAAAATTGAAGACATCAATTTTTCTTAAACAGCAGCTAAAGTTTGAAGAAGGTAGAAAAAAAAATAAGAAGGAAAGCGTCAAAAACTCTGTCTATAAAAGATTTTCAGCACATCTTGCACTAGATCTTCCAGACTTGCCTGACTTTAGTGGAGTTGTGCGTGACACAACCCAACGAATGGAGACAATAATAGCAACAGGTCATGGACGTCCTGATATTTCATCTTTGTCTAATTCACTTGAGCTTCATAGGTCACATACAACCTTGCATTAGAAAGTGTGAATTTGAAATAATATGTATGTGACTTTAACATTAAGTATTCAAAATATAAGAAATGCTGTAAGTTATAAGAAATAGCACGTTGCTTTGGTCGGGTCTTCAGAATACACTATTGTCTTCTAAATACTGCGAACAGAACTTGCGTAATAAATCGAATCCATATAAAATATATTCTGGTGTTTTTTACTATATTATATTCCCCATCACACAATTTACAAACATCTGTCTACTAACTTCATTGGAGCTGGTATCACAGGCAGCGGTAATAACTTAGATAACCTTACATAGGTTTTTCAGACATACGAGGCGATTTTCATTATACCCACGCTACTCTATCGTCTATATTGGTATAGACTGTATAGGTATCGTCTATATTTGTATACCCTGAATCAATTGAAAATGAGAGCAGGTTCTTGGTTGGGCGCCACGAGCTCGAAAATTTGTCACCACTTTTTGTCGATCTGACGACTCTATGTATTGTTTGCTTAGTGGTTGTATGCAATAACAGACCTACTTATCAGCAGAATCCGATTGCACCACTCTGCTCTCTTTGGCAGCAAAACTGCTGCCATCACCATAACCTGTGGTCGTGGATTCCAGCATTAGGACTAAACTTATCAATCACATAAGCCGACCAAGTTTCAAGGTTGGCAAACGACCCCACATGCCAATCGACAATAGGCAAAGAAATTTTAGCATAGATATCAACGAAAACAATAATAAACGTCATGACAGTACAATCAGGGATTACGAACAAACATTGGGCAACTGCGAAGTGAAGGACCACGTAGAACTACTTAAAGAATACTAGGACCGATTTGACTTTGACCATACTAATGACACCTCACAAGTGGAATACTGTCGTATCCATTTTATAGAGAAACTAGCTCCTCGCTACCTTATATCGAAGCCAAGGGTCCGGGCGGAAAAATTTTAAAAACTGTCATTGATAATTGAAATAATATTAAACCAAATTTAGTCTCAAATTCAATCTTAAATAATAAACGTTTCGAAGTTTCATCAATAGGTGGTAATATAAAAATTACGCATCATAACATTGCGAACTTATTCAATATGTTGGATGTCCCAATTAACTTTTTCAAACTCCCCACATTGAAATCATATGATGCCAACAATAATAAACACTGAACAAAATTGTATAATGGTTAATATCCAATAGAAGAGTAAAAAAATAAACTCACTTATAGATCATTTGTCTGAAAACAAATACTACAGAACCTACTCAACACATATTTCGTATTTGTTTACGAACAAGTTCAGAAACTCCAGTCTATTCCAAGTATCCTATTCAATATAATAACTTTTCAAGTACAACATCTTAGCAGATCTATAATTTCACCCTGCCAGCACGGGTTTATGAAATATAGATCTACCACCACTAACCTATTGGAATTCACCTCTTTTGTTATTAAGGGTTTCCAAAATAAAATGCAAACAGATATTATTTACACTGATTTTATTAGGGCGTTTGACTTTGTTAATCTTTCGGTTTTACTGTATAATCTTCATCTTCTGGGATTTTCAAATAACATAATTCTTTGGATATCTAACTATTTATCTTTAAGGACCCAAAAAGCTTACTTTAAAGGCCTTGTCGCCAAACCTGTTCAAGTTACATCCGGAGTACCACAAGGAAGTCACCTTGGTCCGTTGTTATTAGGTGCGCAACTAAGTTCCCGCTGTTTGTCAATAGATGCCGCCAGCAGTGTGTGCTAGTCGGTTCTAACATAACCTAAACGTCGTAAATCAAGCTTAGACATATGGTAAACAAACTGCATCCACACATTAGTGATTTTTTTGGTATCATATACTTTTGGTTTTGTGAAAATGTCTGATTTTGTGCCGAATAAACGTCATTTGCGGGAAGTGTTGATTTTCTTCTTTCATTCGAAAAAAAACGGCGGCTGAAGCGCATCGAGAGCTACAAAATGTTTATGGAGATGCTGGATTAAGTGAAGCAACGTGCCGAGATTGGTTCCGTGGCTTCAAAGATGGTGATTTTAATGTTGACGACCGTCCGCGTGAAGGAAGGCCAAAAACCTTCGAAGACGCTGAATTGAAGGCATTGCTCAATAAGGATCCTTGTGAAACGCAAGAAAAGTTTGCTTTAGTATTAGGAGTTATCCACCAATCCATTTCCAAGTGATTGTATGCTTTGGGAATGATTCTGAAACAGGGGACTTGGGTTCCTTATGAGTTAAAACCAAGGGATGTTGAACCCTTTTAGGATCTTATGTTCTAATTATAACAATCTTTTCCCTATATTAAATAATGCATCTTCTGTTCCTGTTATTAAAACGTTAGTACTTTGTCCATCTGTCCATTTGTTCGCGATCTTCGCCGCCGCACGTTACGCGGCGCGCCGGTTGGGCGGCAGGTGGGTGTCATTTTGCCTGGGTCCGTGCGTTAACAAGCCCATGCTTGGTATCGTTGGTCCACTTGAATGTACTGTTGGTTAGTACATCTACGTCCAAAGAATATCTTTTGTACCTTAAGGACGAAGTTAAGAAAAAAATTTCTCAACTAGTGGAGGACGGTATTATTCGACCGTTGAGATCTCCATATCTTACCTGTGTTGGTCGTACCAACGAAGTTGGACACCTCAGAAGAGAGAAAATACAGGATAGTAGTAATCGACTATAGGAAACCTAACAAGGTAGCAGGAGCCCTTGCGTAACGTCATGTCAGCATTCCCGCTGCAACCGGCAACGGCTGTAATCGGATACAGTTATGTTATGCAGTATCCGTTATTACTCAAATGCTTGGTCGGCTTGCCGACCACGACTTGGCTGCATGTTTTTATGCCTTCAAGTTGTCATATCTTGGCATCACTCCGGTATCAAGCTGTTATTGTAAACCATAATTGTCAATCTTACAATAAATAATTTATATTTACATTACTCTGATGTTAAGTCTCTATTTATAACTCACAATTGCCAAACGGGCAATAAATAAATGACATTTAATTAAAATAACTAAAAGACACGTAATTGGCGCCCAACTAAGTGAAGAATCCTAACAAAAGCCTGCTTAAATAATACAATATAAAGTGAGCTTTGATTCTACAAATTCGCGACAAGCCACCGTTGTGAAAATTGAACTTTAATACAAACAACAGAACAGTCAGCACAATTAGCGTCTGACAAAGAGTCCATGACCAGCATCAAAACGGTCAGAGCGTTTTCGCTCTCTTGACCTACATTGGTTTGGTCAATGTGCGTGTGTGTTGAAGCACAAAAATTAATTATTTGTTCGTCGTGCTTCACCAGAATAGCTTGCATGCTAGACTGGGCAGCGATTTGGAAATCGATCTTGACCGCGGCGAGGAAGCAACAGTGCCATCGAATACATCATAGAACGATTAGGGACGTCCCCAACGAAAACAATGTAAGTGGGTTGCTCAGCAACAATCATATTTTAAGTTTGCGTGAACCTTTTAGCGTAATAATAATAAAGCGGACTATAAGAATATTGTGTTCTGTGTGCCATTTTTTTGCTAACATTTTAACAATTTTGTTGATTTTGTTACACAGCGATCCATGAATAGGGCATACTAAGAATATAGGGACCCCAAACCAAGATATTCAGATTCAGAGTGTTCAGATAACGACCTTAGTAGAATCCCAGTCCTTGAAAATAATCAGAGCGACCCAGTTCTAATAAACAAACCAAACATGGACCCCCAGCTAGTTAAAACTTAAGTAGAGTCGGCGGTCACAGCTGCGTTGCAAGCGCTGAATTAACAAAAAAAAAGGGGCAAATGCGACAATTACTGCCCCTCCTATTGAAGTTTTCGAAGAAGTACCAATTACAGACAAAGTTCGTTGCGATGAGCCGCTGGACAGGGTCAAATGTCTGCCAGAATTTACAGGGGCATAAGAAGCCAACTTTTCTTGGAGACAAACTGCGAAGGCAGCAGTATTAACCAATAAAGTCAATATGTCATACGAATCAAGTATGACAAAAGGCCTGTGTGAAAAATTCCATGATGAAGCGTTGCTGGTATTCATATCAGGGCTTAAGCGCAGTCTAACAGATGTACTTTTTGCGGCAAGGCCCAAGAACTTGCTTGCGGCACTGGCTCTCGCCGAAGAGGTCCAGTCGAACCATGAAAGATATGCTTTCGCTGCCAATTTTGCGCGAAGCCAAGAAGAAAGGAAGCGCAGGCCAATCGCGAAGGCGCAAGGTTAACAGCTGGAGAAAGCTGCGCAGCGAACAGATCTACCAACATGCGGTGCAAAAAACCCGCTTTTCAATAAACAGCATAAACCAGGTCCAACAGGGCCACACACTCAACGTAGTGGTAGGGGACCAATGGAAGTTGACCCTTCAGTGTCTAAGTGCTTGATGCCATCACAAACTCCGGCTTACGTCGACTCCAATAATCCTCAGGCTTATAAGCGAAAAAACACTTCTGACCGATTAACTGGCCAGAGGCGTCAGAGAGTGAATCATACTACTAAGGAGTATGAAACTGCCGCTAGGGCTGCTGAAGCGCAGATAGCTGATGAATCAGATGAAGATTCGGACGTTATAAATTTTGTAGGGGAAAGTCCCTGCTGCCTTTCATCAGACGAGAAGTAGCGGGGGCGCAGATGAAAATTCTTATCGACACGGGCGCGGTGAAAAATTACATTTGCCCGTACCCTGGGCTAAGAAGAGTTCACTTGGTCGATACACCATTTACAATCCACTGAATTCATGGCACTACCAAAATAACACAGAATTGTTATATATCAATGTTTGGGCAGAAAGGAACGTTGTTCCTTCTCCCGGATCTTTTAACTTTGTCTAAACACTAGCCAACTCAAGTTTGGTAATCAATTGGAATCGATACTGTACCATATGTGCGTAAACGTCAATTTTACTAACGTAGATTGCGCTGACGCACCCCTTTCAATAAGAGACAAATTCTTAAAAATATTTGAGGATATGAAAAAAGACCTTTGCAGACGCTATTAAAGCTCTGCCTTACAACACTTCTGTAGTAGCCACCATAAGGACTACAAATGAGGAATCTATCTATGCCAAGTTGTACCCGTATCCCATGGGTGCAGCTGCATTTGTGAACAAAGAGATTCAAGATCTTTTGAAGAACGGTATAATTCAAAAATCCGTTTTTCCCTATAATAACCCCATTTGGGTGGCTGATAAAAAGGGCATGGATGAAATGGATAATCGAAATATGCGCCTTGTAATGGACTTTGGAAAACTTAACGAACGAACCATTCCAGATAGGTATCCCATGCCCGATATTTCGAAGCAAACATGAGGGTATCCAAGGAGAAAGTTAAGGCCATACAAGAACTCCCGGAGGCCAAGATGGTTTTAGAGGTGAGATCATTCTCAGGTCTCGCTAGCTATTACTGGTGCTTTATCTAAGATTTTGCAGCAAAAGCAAACCCCATTTAAGACATCCTAAAGTGTGAAAATGGGTCAGTCAGTAGACATAAATCAAGAAAGATTCCGGTCGAACTCTCTGAACTACAACGCAGCAAAAGCTGCGAAACATACTGGCGTCTAAGAATGTCATGCTACGATGTCCCGCTTTCAAGAAGCCGTTTGATCTAACGACAGACGTTTCGGGATATGCTATAGAAGCAGTTCTCTCCCAAATGAGAAAGAGAGCTTATAGCTCGAGAGCTTATATATCGAGTGGGCCTCTGGCAAATTGCGACATTATTTATACGGGGTGAAAGATCTTAATATCTTCACAGACCAACGGCCTCTGGCCTTCGCCGTGTCTGAGTCTAACTCTAATGCTAAAATGAAACGATGGAAGGCGCGCATTGACGAATATAACGCACGCATATTCTACAAACCAGGCAAGGAAAATCTGGTCGATGATGCCTTGTTTAGGCAACATCTTAATGCCTTGAGCCACCAAGATAATGAATCATGCATTGCCACGGCTCACAGTGAGCTTTGATTCTACTGAAAACCCATTGAACTGCTTACAAAACTAGATAGTTGTCTAGAAAACGAGCTTCCCGTTGGAGCGTAGCTTCATTCTGTTTGAAAATAAAAGGCGGCACTCCCTAAATTACACCTGCAAAGTATCACTGTTTGAGGAGTTATGAGAAGTAGCAAAGCCTATTGCGGTAAATGCATTACTGTGTGATTTGCACAGCTTAGCGCTGATGCAAGATGAGTTGGTTCGGCAATTCCCGATGACCAAATTCTGGCACTGCAAAAACCGAGTTAAGGATATTTTCAGAGTTAGTGAGCGGAGAGAAATCCTTCTCACTGAGCACAACTGGGCTCACAGGGCAGCCTAAGAAAATGACAAACAGGTCCTGAAGGAATATTATTTCCCAAAAATGACTAAGATTGCCAATGAAATCGTGCTGAACTGCAAAATTTGCGCAAGGGCAAAATATGATGGACATCCTAGAAAACAGGAACTCGGTGAGTCTCCGATTCCCTCTCACGCAGGGGAAATGTGTTATGTGGACGTGCATAGAAGATTTAAAAGTACCCATATTACAGCTCATGAATTTCTATCCGGCAGTCAAAGCAATCTACTGCGACAATGAGCCGTCTTTAAACTCCCAGACGATCAGCTCGCTCCTGATGAATCATTATGGTGTCAATATTTTAAATGCACCACCCCTACATAGTGTTTCTGTTTTCATAGCACTCTGCTCGAGCTCGCTAGATGTCTGAAGATCGCAAAAAACATAAGCGACGCTGTTGAGGTCATTTTGTTGGTTACAAGCGAATACAATAATACAATGCAATCGGTCACTAACAAAAGGCAGTTGATGTTGTGAAGGCTCATCCAGATATAGCGCTAACGGACGTTAAGGATAGCTAAAAAGGGCTCAAGACACGCTCAGAGCTTGTGCGAAGAGAGAGCCGTGGAAGCTGACCTGGGAACCACAGCTTTTTAGCCACTTGGCATTTTAGTTAATTAGGTTTGGTGGTGGTCGTTTAATGTTCTCTCGGTTGAGATAAAATATAGCAATTTTTAATCCACAGGTTTGGGCTTCTGGTATTGTTTTCCGTCACGATGACCTTGGCGCACGTTACTAACTACTCCAATGCTAAGTACATTTCGATCATAGATGATATGAGCGAATGCTCGATGAAACAACAAAGCTTTGCGAGATGTTTCCACAGTCCCACATGAAAACTCCTAAATGTGGATGCATATCAGAGACTTGATTGAAGCACTCGGCTTACACCACAGAGTGACTAGGAGTCTAGATTCTAGGTTCTGTCTTGAAAGTGGTGGCAGGTACGCCCGACGCTAGGGATCTACAGTACATTAGAATCACTGATGCACAGCTTGTAAGCTTGAACAATAGGCAGGTCGTAATTAATTCTAGAGTGCGGGATCAAATCAACCAATTACCTTCTACCGTCAACCAAATTTTGAAAACATCAAAAAATAATCAAATTGACTCCGGGCACTTATATGAAACACTCTTAGCCCGGAATAGAATGTTGCTAATAGAGTTGCAAAGCATAATGCTCACCATACATTTCTGAAAGTTTATTTCTGTTTTTGTTATTAATATACTCATATAATATTTTTTTATATATTTTGAAAATAAATGAACTCATCGTTACACCATATTTATTTTAAATTTTTTAGTACCCATTTAAAAAGTTATTAACCGAAACGCAAGGTAACTTCTTTGTCAAAATATTTATTCCGTCGACTGTACATATATGTATTAACATATAATATAAAATAATAATTTATTTCAATCATCTGCCTTAAAGTTATTAAATTTCTACAAGCCAAGAGAGAGATCTCAGCTTGAGTGTTATTGACGTGCTTTACTTTGTGCTCCAATATTTTTATTTATTTCTGCATTAATAATCTGCCTTTTGTTTCTGCATTTAACTCTATTTTGGGCTTTATTTTGAAAGCTTTATTTTTTCTGTCAAAGTGCCTTCTGTTGTGCAGTGTAAGTCTTTTAATAAACTTATTAATTTTAACTAACGCGGCGTCAGTGCTGTGCTATTGTTATTGTCTGTTTTGCTTATCGCTATCTTACGCTCTTCATTGATTGCTTGTGTGTGTGTTTCCTTGTGAATCACGCTCTCGCAACTCTCGCTGCTTGTTGTCCGTTACAAGAATTGTTTGTGTAAAACTTTTTTTGTTTTGAGCGTCTGCCTGCGCTAGTTTCGTCTGCCGTTGTTTTATCTGCTTTTCGCTCTCGCACCTAATTTGTAATAGTTTGACCCCTGTTGTCAATATGTTGTGCTGCAAAAAAGCTTGCAATTTCAAGCAGGTTGACAATTCTGCCCCACCGCAATTTGTAAGTTGTTGGTTATGCGAGAATATGATGCATGCTAAATGTGCAGGCCTTACTGGGCGTGATAACGACAAAATCTCCGCTAATCTTAAAAAAGATTGCGGTGGACTTCGTTGGTCATGCCCAGTGTGCATTGAAATTCAAATTGACTTCTCTAGGATGTATAATTCTATGAGAAATCAATTTTTAAAACTTAATAATGTTGTAAAGCAGCTTTCGGGTGATTTTGACTCGGGCATACAGCTGCTTAACAACTTCAAATTTGAGACACCCCCTAATCGCCAATTAGCGTCTCAATTTTTAACTGTTCCCCCTAATCCTGTCCAGCCTTCTTCCCCTGTATTGCATACTCCTCAACCATTTGATACATCTCCGATGTTATCACTCTCGCCTTCTCCAAATGATTGCCCCATTATTACTCCTCGAGCCTCTCCTGATGAACCGCCCATCATTCCATCGGTTGAACCGGCGTCTTCCTAGTACTTCTGGTAACGCTCGGGTAGTTCCTGGTCGCAGAGGCAGGCCGGCTCGCATTCTAGCCCCAGCCTCTGACAGCAATCATGCTGCCCTTGCTTGCCCCATAGTCCCGATTTTAACTGTTATTCCGCCTCGAAAACAAGTCTTTGTGTCTAGACTTTCGTCTGACACCACTTGTGACTCTTTGGCAACTTATATTGCGAGCAAATCTGCTGCCAAAGTTACAATCACAAAATTCAATTTCTCCACTCCTCGAGAAATTGCATCATTTAAAATTAATGTTCCTTATGATTCTTTTTCAGTCATTTGCGACCCTAAATTTTGGCCACCGCACATGATTGTTCATGAGTTTAAGCCTTTAAAAAGAAATTTGCCTTCGCCTGTTTCCCTTCCAATCTCCATGCATGCACCTACTAGTTTGGGAGCAAAAAACTAATTTCTTCTCCTAACAATTTTTTAATTCAATATCAGAATGTCAGAGGTCTGTTATCCAAACTCAAAACTCTTTTCCTGAGTAGCCCTTCTTTTCTATCTGACATTATTGCCTTTTCTGAAACCTGGTTAAATCCTACTATATCCGATTGTGAAATGTTCTCTAATCATTTTACGGTTTATAGACACGATCGCCCAAATCATCGTGGTGGTGGGGTATTAATTGCAGTTAAATCCTCACTACAGTCTGAACTTTTTCATTTCACTGCACCTACCGATGCAGAGATAATCTCTGTTAAAGTAACTCTCCCATCCTGTGCTGTTTTTATCACATGCTCCTATATACCCCCTTCCTCAAATATTGAGGTTTACTTACAACATCTGGCCTGCATTAGTCAGGTCTCTTCTTATGTGCGTGATAATGACTATTTTGTTGTGTTGGGTGATTTTAATATACCGAACACTTCATGGTCAATATTCTCACCCACAAATTACCTTGTGCCATCTACCTGCCATGACTTTTTAGATGGTATGCTCGATCTCTCGTTGTTCCAGATCAATTCCATTTCTAATCATTTGAATAGAACACTTGATCTTGTTTTTATCAACGATCATCGTATTGCTGCCGTGTCCAGGTCATCCCCGCTATCTGTCCCTGAGGATATATACCATCCCACGCTTGAAGTGGAACTGTTCGTTTGCAAATCCCATAATTTACACTCGATAACGCCTATTAAGCCCCGCCGCTGCTTTCGTAAAGGAAACTTTACCTTGCTTAATAAACTTATTTATGCAACCGATTGGTCTTTTCTTTTCGACGCGGTTGATATAGATAAGGCTATTAACTTTTTTATGAAACCCTAAACTCTCTTTTAGAAATCTGTATCCCTATTTGTACCCCTATGCTTTGTTCCTTAAAACCCCCGTGGTTTACTCCCAGACTAGCAAACTTAAAAAACATTAAGTCAAAATGTTTTAAAAAGCTCAAAAAGTCTGGTTCTAATGTTGACTTGGCGAAATATTCCATTGCCAAGTCAAACTTTTTTATTCATAATTCTCTGTGCTATGAGAATTATCTTGTCCGTTGCAAAAGGCAATTTGCTCGTGACCCTAAGCAGTTTTATAGCTTTGTTAATTCGAAGCGCAGGTCTTCTTGTTTGCCTTCCTCATTTTTTCTAGGGATTGAAAAAGCAAGCAATGATTCTGCCGCTTCTGATCTCTTTGCTAATTTTTTTCAATCCACTTATTCCGCTGCTTCTTCTATTAAAATGCCTTATCCTTACAACATAGTTTCTTCTAATTTCATATCCGTACCTATTATCTCTGAAACCTCCCTTCTTTCTGCTCTTAATTCCGTAAAAATTTCATACTCTCCTGGGCCTGACGACATTCCTAGCTGTCTACTCAAAGAATGTAGTGCTGCTCTTCTTCGCCCATTGCTAAGGCTCTTTAATCTATCTCTTGAATCTGCTGTTTTCCCATCCCTTTGGAAAGAATCCTTTATAATTCCTATCCACAAAAAAGGCGGTCGGTCCGATGTGTCAAACTATAGGGGCATTGCTAAACTGTCCGCTATTCCTAAATTATTTGAAAAAATAATTACCTCCACTTTGCAGCACCTCTGCAAATCCATTTTATCCCCTGCTCAACATGGCTTTGTAAAGAGTCGGTCAACAACGACCAACTTGCTTGAATTCACATCGATGGTAAATGATGCTTTCCTTACTAAAAAGCAAACTGATGTCATTTACACCGACTTCAGTAAAGCATTCGACTCTGTACACCATGAACTTTTACTGCTAAAACTTGACCTTATAGGTTTCCCTCCCTCTCTCTTGGCTTGGATTTCATCTTATTTAAAAGGACGTACCCAAAGAGTTTTACTTAGATCCTCAACCTCTAAGCAAGTTCATGCTACCTCAGGTGTACCCCAAGGTAGCCATCTTGGACCTTTACTCTTTACTATTTTTATAAATGACCTCCCTTCTATAGTTTCACATGCTCGCATACTTATGTACGCAGATGATGTGAAACTGATTTACTCCTACACTGATTCCCAATATCACAGTCATCTCCAAGACGATCTGGACTCTATGCAGCTTTGGTGTTCGGTCAACCAGTTGCACCTTAATTGTTCAAAATGTATGTTTATGTCTTTTACACGTTCTAAGCCATATCTGGTTAGTTATACAATTGATAATTCTCAATTGAAACGTACACTAACAGTAAAAGATCTTGGTGTTCTCTTTGATTCAAAGCTGAGCTTCAACATGCATATACATACTATTGTAAACGAGGCTAAGGGTGTACTTGGCTTTATTAAACGTTGGTCGAAGGAGTTCAATGATCCCTTCACTACTAAACTTCTTTATATATCGCTTGTACGCCCAATCCTGGAATACTGCTCCTGTATCTGGTGTCCGCAGTACAAAATCCACCAGGATCGAATTGAGTCCGTCCAGAAGCAATTTCTGCTCTTTGCCTTACGAGACCTAAACTGGAATCCCAATCTTCGTCTTCCATCTTACTCCAGCAGGCTTTTACTTCTTAATCTCCCGTCACTAATCAACCGTAGGACAATCCTTGGTGTAGTATTCCTACACAAGCTGATCAATGGCGACATTGATTCTGCCTCTCTTTTAGGTCGCCTGAACTTCTCGGTTCCGTTTAGACCTACTAGAAATTTTGTCCCCCTACTCCTTCCTACATGCACGACAGATTACGCTTTGCATAATTCTTTTCATGTGTTATGCCAACGCTATAATACCCTTTACCACGTTTTCTCCTCTGAGCTCTCTCTTCCCCTAATAAAGTCTTTGCTTTCAGGATATCTTCGGCAAATCATTGACCACCCCCAACTGTGAGCAGGGGCACAGTTTGCCGGACGGGCTAAATCTCTCCCCCATCGGGTCAATGATTTCCGTCTCTGTCTCTTTCCTATTATCTATTTATCTAATTCTAACAATTATTATAATTAATAACTAAAACTGTTCCCTCACTTTCCTTATTTTATTGTTTATTTATAGGAATTATATTTAAATTGTAGAATATACTCTTACTACTAACACCTTCTCTTTAGCAGTAGAGTCTCTTAACGTCACTGACAACAACTAGCTGTGATTAGGGGCATAGCTAGCCGGACTGGCAAATAAAATACCCCCATCGTGTCGGTGATGTTATGAGTATTGTTTATAATTCTCTTAGGCTTTTAGCTTTTAATTGTTTATATTTATTTTCAATGTATTTCTTAGTTTTTATACATTTTACTTAGGTTGACCCTCGATCTGTCAACCTATTAAATAAATAAATAAATAAATAAACCTCTGCAACACATTTTAATAACATTGGGAAAGGTTGCTGTCGGCGTAAGAAAACTAGAAAAAGAAACGTTGTTCGGCAACCAAAGTCAATGCAGTGCATAAATAACATATTTCAGTAGCGTTGGAAGGTTTTTTCTTGGGGGAGGCGTGGAATTTCAAGTTTTGCCGTTTTTACAAACTTTCAACTGTATATTTAGGTTGGGGTGTGATTAAACCCCCAAAAAACCCTCTGCCTTTATTAAAAAAATATTTATTTTTAACCCTTCCCGCAAGAAAAATCCTGCCTACGCCACTGAAATATTCATACATATTGTGAATTTGTGCATACACACACAGACACACACAAACATATGCACTCGCAAGACATATGCTGATACGAGCGCTTGTTTCCAGCACCGACCAGCTTTGCTGAAGAGTAAGATTGCTTTGCTCGTGTCAGAAATTATTAAAATTAAGATGAGTAATGCCGAACGAATAAATAAAAGAAGGCAGCTTGATTTTCACAAAATTGAGAACGAAAACGAAATCTTTGCCCTAGCGCTCTACAGCATAAAGAGCGTAAAATTCTAAAAATAGAATGCGCTCTTAGCTCGGTTTTCCGAGTGACATGAGATCATTTATGTGCGTATGTATATCAACTTATGTGTATAAGTTACCTAATTCTTACACTCGCAATGCTGGTGGGTGAAAACGTCATGTCAGCATTCCCGCTGCAACCGGCAACGGCTGTAATCGGATACAGTTATGTTATGCAGTATCCGTTATTACTCAAATGCTTGGTCGGCTTGCCGACCACGACTTGGCTGCATGTTTTTATGCCTTCAAGTTGTCATATCTTGGCATCACTCCGGTATCAAGCTGTTATTGTAAACCATAATTGTCAATCTTACAATAAATAATTTATATTTACATTACTCTGATGTTAAGTCTCTATTTATAACTCACAATTGCCAAACGGGCAATAAATAAATGACATTTAATTAAAATAACTAAAAGACACGTAATTGGCGCCCAACTAAGTGAAGAATCCTAACAAAAGCCTGCTTAAATAATACAATATAAAGTGAGCTTTGATTCTACAAATTCGCGACAAGCCACCGTTGTGAAAATTGAACTTTAATACAAACAACAGAACAGTCAGCACAATTAGCGTCTGACAAAGAGTCCATGACCAGCATCAAAACGGTCAGAGCGTTTTCGCTCTCTTGACCTACATTGGTTTGGTCAATGTGCGTGTGTGTTGAAGCACAAAAATTAATTATTTGTTCGTCGTGCTTCACCAGAATAGCTTGCATGCTAGACTGGGCAGCGATTTGGAAATCGATCTTGACCGCGGCGAGGAAGCAACAGTGCCATCGAATACATCATAGAACGATTAGGGACGTCCCCAACGAAAACAATGTAAGTGGGTTGCTCAGCAACAATCATATTTTAAGTTTGCGTGAACCTTTTAGCGTAATAATAATAAAGCGGACTATAAGAATATTGTGTTCTGTGTGCCATTTTTTTGCTAACATTTTAACAATTTTGTTGATTTTGTTACACAGCGATCCATGAATAGGGCATACTAAGAATATAGGGACCCCAAACCAAGATATTCAGATTCAGAGTGTTCAGATAACGACCTTAGTAGAATCCCAGTCCTTGAAAATAATCAGAGCGACCCAGTTCTAATAAACAAACCAAACATGGACCCCCAGCTAGTTAAAACTTAAGTAGAGTCGGCGGTCACAGCTGCGTTGCAAGCGCTGAATTAACAAAAAAAAAGGGGCAAATGCGACAATTACTGCCCCTCCTATTGAAGTTTTCGAAGAAGTACCAATTACAGACAAAGTTCGTTGCGATGAGCCGCTGGACAGGGTCAAATGTCTGCCAGAATTTACAGGGGCATAAGAAGCCAACTTTTCTTGGAGACAAACTGCGAAGGCAGCAGTATTAACCAATAAAGTCAATATGTCATACGAATCAAGTATGACAAAAGGCCTGTGTGAAAAATTCCATGATGAAGCGTTGCTGGTATTCATATCAGGGCTTAAGCGCAGTCTAACAGATGTACTTTTTGCGGCAAGGCCCAAGAACTTGCTTGCGGCACTGGCTCTCGCCGAAGAGGTCCAGTCGAACCATGAAAGATATGCTTTCGCTGCCAATTTTGCGCGAAGCCAAGAAGAAAGGAAGCGCAGGCCAAACGCGAAGGCGCAAGGTTAACAGCTGGAGAAAGCTGCGCAGCGAACAGATCCACCAACATGCGGTGCAAAAAACCCGCTTTTCAATAAACAGCATAAACCAGGTCCAACAGGGCCACACACTCAACGTAGTGGTAGGGGACCAATGGAAGTTGACCCTTCAGTGTCTAAGTGCTTGATGCCATCACAAACTCCGGCTTACGTCGACTCCAATAATCCTCAGGCTTATAAGCGAAAAAACACTTCTGACCGATTAACTGGCCAGAGGCGTCAGAGAGTGAATCATACTACTAAGGAGTATGAAACTGCCGCTAGGGCTGCTGAAGCGCAGATAGCTGATGAATCAGATGAAGATTCGGACGTTATAAATTTTGTAGGGGAAAGTCCCTGCTGCCTTTCATCAGACGAGAAGTAGCGGGGGCGCAGATGAAAATTCTTATCGACACGGGCGCGGTGAAAAATTACATTTGCCCGTACCCTGGGCTAAGAAGAGTTCACTTGGTCGATACACCATTTACAATCCACTGAATTCATGGCACTACCAAAATAACACAGAATTGTTATATATCAATGTTTGGGCAGAAAGGAACGTTGTTCCTTCTCCCGGATCTTTTAACTTTGTCTAAACTCTAGCCAACTCAAGTTTGGTAATCAATTGGAATCGATACTGTACCATATGTGCGTAAACGTCAATTTTACTAACGTAGATTGCGCTGACGCACCCCTTTCAATAAGAGACAAATTCTTAAAAATATTTGAGGATATGAAAAAAGACCTTTGCAGACGCTATTAAAGCTCTGCCTTACAACACTTCTGTAGTAGCCACCATAAGGACTACAAATGAGGAATCTATCTATGCCAAGTTGTACCCGTATCCCATGGGTGCAGCTGCATTTGTGAACAAAGAGATTCAAGATCTTTTGAAGAACGGTATAATTCAAAAATCCGTTTTTCCCTATAATAACCCCATTTGGGTGGCTGATAAAAAGGTCATGGATGAAATGGATAATCGAAATATGCGCCTTGTAATGGACTTTGGAAAACTTAACGAACGAACCATTCCAGATAGGTATCCCATGCCCGATATTTCGAAGCAAACATGAGGGTATCCAAGGAGAAAGTTAAGGCCATACAAGAACTCCCGGAGGCCAAGATGGTTTTAGAGGTGAGATCATTCTCAGGTCTCGCTAGCTATTACTGGTGCTTTATCTAAGATTTTGCAGCAAAAGCAAACCCCATTTAAGACATCCTAAAGTGTGAAAATGGGTCAGTCAGTAGACATAAATCAAGAAAGATTCCGGTCGAACTCTCTGAACTACAACGCAGCAAAAGCTGCGAAACATACTGGCGTCTAAGAATGTCATGCTACGATGTCCCGCTTTCAAGAAGCCGTTTGATCTAACGACAGACGTTTCGGGATATGCTATAGAAGCAGTTCTCTCCCAAATGAGAAAGAGAGCTTATAGCTCGAGAGCTTATATATCGAGTGGGCCTCTGGCAAATTGCGACATTATTTATACGGGGTGAAAGATCTTAACATCTTCACAGACCAACGGCCTCTGGCCTTCGCCGTGTCTGAGTCTAACTCTAATGCTAAAATTAAACGATGGAAGGCGCGCATTGACGAATATAACGCACGCATATTCTACAAACCAGGCAAGGAAAATCTGGTCGATGATGCCTTGTTTAGGCAACATCTTAATGCCTTGAGCCACCAAGATAATGAATCATGCATTGCCACGGCTCACAGTGAGCTTTGATTCTACTGAAAACCCATTGAACTGCTTACAAAACTAGATAGTTGTCTAGAAAACGAGCTTCCCGTTGGAGCGTAGCTTCATTCTGTTTGAAAATAAAAGGCGGCACTCCCTAAATTACACCTGCAAAGTATCACTGTTTGAGGAGTTATGAGAAGTAGCAAAGCCTATTGCGGTAAATGCATTACTGTGTGATTTGCACAGCTTAGCGCTGATGCAAGATGAGTTGGTTCGGCAATTCCCGATGACCAAATTCTGGCACTGCAAAAACCGAGTTAAGGATATTTTCAGAGTTAGTGAGCGGAGAGAAATCCTTCTCACTGAGCACAACTGGGCTCACAGGGCAGCCTAAGAAAATGACAAACAGGTCCTGAAGGAATATTATTTCCCAAAAATGACTAAGATTGCCAATGAAATCGTGCTGAACTGCAAAATTTGCGCAAGGGCAAAATATGATGGACATCCTAGAAAACAGGAACTCGGTGAGACTCCGATTCCCTCTCACGCAGGGGAAATGTGTTATGTGGACGTGCATAGAAGATTTAAAAGTACCCATATTACAGCTCATGAATTTCTATCCGGCAGTCAAAGCAATCTACTGCGACAATGAGCCGTCTTTAAACTCCCAGACGATCAGCTCGCTCCTGATGAATCATTATGGTGTCAATATTTTAAATGCACCACCCCTACATAGTGTTTCTGTTTTCATAGCACTCTGCTCGAGCTCGCTAGATGTCTGAAGATCGCAAAAAACATAAGCGACGCTGTTGAGGTCATTTTGTTGGTTACAAGCGAATACAATAATACAATGCAATCGGTCACTAACAAAAGGCAGTTGATGTTGTGAAGGCTCATCCAGATATAGCGCTAACGGACGTTAAGGATAGCTAAAAAGGGCTCAAGACACGCTCAGAGCTGTAAAATCCAATCGCAGGCTCGGAAACAATCTCTCGTCTTTGTGCGAAGAGAGAGCCGTGGAAGCTGACCTGGGAACCACAGCTTTTTAGCCACTTGGCATTTTAGTTAATTAGGTTTGGTGGTGGTCGTTTAATGTTCTCTCGGTTGAGATAAAATATAGCAATTTTTAATCCACAGGTTTGGGCTTCTGGTATTGTTTTCCGTCACGATGACATTGGCGCACGTTACTAACTACTCCAATGCTAAGTACATTTCGATCATAGATGATATGAGCGAATGCTCGATGAAACAACAAAGCTTTGCGAGATGTTTCCACAGTCCCACATGAAAACTCCTAAATGTGGATGCATATCAGAGACTTGATTGAAGCACTCGGCTTACACCACAGAGTGACTAGGAGTCTAGATTCTAGGTTCTGTCTTGAAAGTGGTGGCAGGTACGCCCGACGCTAGGGATCTACAGTACATTAGAATCACTGATGCACAGCTTGTAAGCTTGAACAATAGGCAGGTCGTAATTAATTCTAGAGTGCGGGATCAAATCAACCAATTACCTTCTACCGTCAACCAAATTTTGAAAACATCAAAAAATAATCAAATTGACTCCGGGCACTTATATGAAACACTCTTAGCCCGGAATAGAATGTTGCTAATAGAGTTGCAAAGCATAATGCTCACCATAACCCTTGCCAAGGCAAACATTGTCAGTCCAAATATTTTAGACCACGCAAACTTAAAATCCGTTTGGCTTGAGGAGCCCACAAATACCCCTATTGCGGACCTAATGTCTATGTCGTCCGTGAAAGTCCTGCAGTCCACAAACATGATTTATTTTATAATTAGGTTTCCTAAAGTCAAGCATACTTGCCGAAAAGTCACACTCTACCCGGTCTCGCATGAAAATCATGTGCTGCAATTGGATGGCAACACCGTCACCGAATGCGAAGGCCAAGTTTAAGCATTGAAGAACTGCACGACTACTTTGAGAACAACCTTTTGCCAACTGTCAACGGCCAGAGAGCTCCATGCGGGCGGTGTGGCTCACTGCCAAATCTAGCCAAGTCTCCTGGATGCTATCACATGGATTGACGACGGAATCATTATCGTCAACGACGCATCGGTATTAGTGTGCGTGCACAATAATAATGAGAGGTGGGTGCATGGTAGCCATCTAATCACATTCCACGCTTGGGCTATGGTTAACGGAACAAAATACGTTAATCGCGACAACATCCAAAACCGGGTCCCAGACATCGCAGCGTCACCTATATTGAATGTCACAGGTCAGCAAGTCGTTCTTAGTTTCCCGTATCTTCATCGATTGAATGAACTTTATTTGGAGACGATTCATGAAGTCAGGAGTGAAGTTAACAATATCAACACAACCATAATATTGCTTCTCTTTGGCGCGGCCTGCGTCTTAATCATCCGCATCGGCTTCGTCTATTGGTGCATCATCAAAAAGAGGATCGCAGTTAGGAATATGAACGAGGTGATCGCTAAAATAGCATCGGCCGGGGCGGCCGTCACTTAAGTGGCATGTGAAAACGTCATGTCTGCATTCCCGCTGCCTCTGTAATGCAGTTTCCGTTATCGCGCATATGCTTGGTCGGCTTGTCTACCACGACTTGGCTGCATGTTATGCCTTCAAGTGTTCATATCTTGTATTTAGCTTTTAAGAACTTTTATAATGTAAATTCAGTTTTGAAACACTCGTCGTCAATCGCAGACGTCATTACTCTGGCATCATGTAGTTATTGTGAACCATAATTGTCAAACTGACAATAAATAATTAACATTGACTGTTCGCAGCAGCAGCTGAGAACTGATAAGTATACCTTTGCCCTGCGCAGCTCAATAATCAGTCAATAATATCGCTTATCGCTTCGATCATCAGCAGATCACATCGGATTTTCGTTGCTAAATATTCGTAACTCAAAGCCTCACAATTTATATTAACAATAATTAAAACTATATGAAATAAATATAAATTTTATGAAAAAAGAAACAGGTGTTGAAAAAGCTTGACATCTTTAAACATTGGTGACCCTGACGTGATCGCTGTTGTGTTATTTGCAATTTTGAACAATAAATAATCTCGTTCGGCAATTAATGTTCTAACTGCAATAGTTTTCGTTGCTTTTCGTTGGCAACAAAAACGCGTAAAAATGAAAGGGGCGCTTTCATTTCCCTTTTGTGCACAGCATACGCATACACTGCCGCTGAAATATATTCGTTCACTTAATCGAAATTGTTCGCATATTTCCGTGGTTCTTTAGCTTATATACTCTGCTGCATTTTTTAGTGTGTGCAAGGGAAACATAACCTGTGATATTGCAAGTGATTTAACTAAAAAAATACAAAAAATATGTAAAATGCCTGAAGAAGGTGCTACAAATTCAACTCCGCAGAGGGACGCCATTAAAGTCTCCAGTGGCAACGTGCAAGCCGACAAGGTTGCGTTTCTGCGGTTGAAGGTCATTGCAATTCTAAGTAGGTTTGAAAAACTGTGCGTGGACATTGACGCTGAGCGACTGAGAATCATGGCCGAATATGAAACAAAGGCATATCTGGATTTAGCGGGCGAGCTAAAGTCTAACGTCAATATTATGTACACTAAGTTGGGACGAAATTAGTTTCGAATGCATTTCTGCATTCGCACAATTCAGTGCGAAATAGGCAACAGCCTCTGACTACTGCTCTACATTCAGAGTGGGACCAAGCGATTCACAGCAATTATACCCCATGGCAAATCGTTGCCATAATTATAATTGCCTAAATTCAGTGGTGCCATGTTCACCACTGACATTGGAAATGAGATTGAACTCACTCCTATCAAGAAGCTGCAGAACCGGCGTTCTTGTCTTAGTGGCAGCGCCCTGGAAACTATTCTCTCGCTGGAAATCAATCACAATAATTATGAAAATGCTTTTGACATTCTTAAAAATCGGTTTGCTAATAAGCGTCTTATTCTACAGGCACACATCAGAGACTTGCTGGGGCTTTAACGGGCAGATTCATCGGTAGGCAAGCTACGCGAGTTAACGGATAAAATCACCTCACACCTGCGCGCATTGCAATCACTGGCTACTTGGCAAAAAATTGGCGATTGTCTACTTGTGCAAGTTTTGCTTCCAAAATTTGACAAGACAACTCAATCCAAATGGGAGGAGAGTTCGCCTATTAACAGCTGCCATCGTGGGATAAACTGTCAACATTCTTGGATAAGCGATGCCAAACAATGGAAAATGTGGAGCATGCAAGTTGCGCGCAAGATGGTCAGATTGGCAAGTCGATAAAATTTGTAAGTATTTTGAAAAAGTTGCTGCGTTCTTTGCGAGGGAATAGACCACTTTGCAAGTCTGCCTCCAAATGCTCGCCATAAAGAGGAAAAAAATCGCACTACGCCTTAATTGCCTAAAAAATGACCATCAGATGCGAGATTGTAAATTTGGAGCTTGCCGCACTCGCCAATCGAAGAACCACCCTCTGTTGCATTACAATCGATAAGCAGTCGTTGAAGCCGTAGCAGCACCATCGAATTCGCCATCGTCAAACGTCATGGTAGCAATGTCGCCAGTTTCGGCCCTTTTCCCAAGCTCTCAGAATACTCCCAATGTATGTGATGCTGTGTTTTTAGCCACTGCTATTGTTCTCGTGCGGAATCGTGCCAGCGTGTTTATGCCGGGCCGTGCTCTTTTAGACTCTGGGTCACAATTGCATTTGGTCACCACTCGATTCGCTAGCTAACTGCAGCTCCATAAAACCAACTCTCTAACTGCTGTTTCGGGCATAGGAGACGCCAACTTCGCAACATACGGATATTCTGCTGAAATTCAACGTGCCTCATCGGATCTGCTCATAGGAGCAGGCCTTTTCTTCGAACTGCTCCGTATAGGCCAGATTCAACTTTCCCCGGGCTTACCATTAGTGAAAAAAACTCAGCTTGGCTGGTCAACGGTGATCGGACATCGTCAAGCCCAGCACACAGCTGGACGAATTGTTCCGCCGATTTCGGGAAATAGAGCATGCATTTGAGCTAATTTCGAAAACAACCGAGGAAGAGGTCGATTGTGAAGCGCAATTCACGAGAAACGACACCCGATTACTATCCGGAGGATATTCAGTTCGGCTGCTTATTAAAGGCGACATCGACTCTTTAGGCGACTCTTTTCTACAGGCCAAACGTCGTTTCGAAAATCTCGAATTAAAGCTTTCACGCAACCATGGCCTCAAGAAACAATAGTCTGCCTTTATCAGAGAATCACATGATCACATGACGTCCGTTCCTATCGCAGATGTACATAAGTATCAATATTTCCTACCGCACCATTCTGTCATGAAGAATGACAGCACTACAACGAAGCTGATAGTTGAATTCGACGGCTCTGCAGCAACAACTACTTGTTAGGGCTGACAATTCAGGCCAAACTCTTCAACACGTTTATTCGATTTCGAACCTTTCCCATTGCTCTCACTGGTGACATTTGCAAAATGTATCGGTGCGTACGAGTCACTGCTCCAGATAATATGCTCCACTGCATATTATAGCGTGACTCTCCCACTGACACTTTGAAAATCTTTAAACTGGACACAGTCACATACGGAACTAAGCCTGCACCGTTTTTGGCCATACGCACTATGCAGCAGCTCGCCTCTGGTGAGTCATTATCGTATCCTTTAGGCTCTCAGACCATGTTGTGGAATTTTAATGTTGAAGTGATATCTGGCTTCAATTCAGTGGATGAAGTGCGTAATATCATATATCAAACAACAAGCGTACTTGCTAAGGGCAACTTTTGTTTAAGAAAGTGGTGCTCTAGCAATCGTGATGTCTTTTTTGACATCCCTGAGATTGAAAGAGAGAGCATGCCTAAATTCAATGATGGCAGCGATGTTAAAAAGGCGCTTGGGCTCGTTTGGGAGCCACTTCGGAATGAGCTGCAATTCACATTTGCACCCCAACTTGGTACCAGCAACCATACAAAGCGTTCAGTGTTGGCAACCATTGCACGTTGCTCGGCTCGATAGGACCAACCTTGACCTAAGCTAAAATACTTTTGCAGCTCATGCGGATGGACAAGTCGGATTGGGACGAGAGCTTGCTAAAATCGATCCATACTGCCTGGACAGCGCTTTTTAATAGTTTTGATGGTGCCCGCCACGCAACATTTTCGCGCTACATGGTGCACCTTAATGCTGCGATTCAACTTCACGATGTCAGTCTTGAAGCATATGGAGCATGCATTTATGTTCGCTCTTGCAAGGATAATGTCATTGAATCGAAATTACTCTGTTCGAAGTGCCCAAACTGTTTCGTGCCCAAGCTGGAACACTGCGTAGCTTCGTTACTTGCACAATTATTGAGAGAAATCGTCAAAATGAAGCTTGTTGGCTGTGAATACTTTTGCTGGTCAGATTCTTCTGTTGTGCTTTCATGGTTGCGAGAGGAGTCGTCCAAATTTAACGAGTTCGTCGCCAATAGAGTTTGCGTCATACAACAGCTTACAGAGGGCATGGAGTGGCACTACGTCTCAACGAATAAAAATTCAGCTGATGTATTGTCGAAAGGTGCCGTCCCTCGAGAACTTTTTAACTCCAGGCTGTGGATGAAAGGGCCGTCATTTTTGTTGGACACAAGAAGCAATTGGCCACAACACTGCATACCCAAGGTCGAGCTGACGGAAATCCGATATAGAGTTATGTTGTCTGCAACCAATTGTGACGACATAACGCTGTCGTTTAAATACATCAACTCCATCGGTATGACGCAGTGCATATTTGGATATGTGCATATGTTTATCAATCGCTGCACTGACGGACATTCAGCCGGGCTAATATGATAAATGATAATATGCGCCTCGGCATTTTTTCTTCGCATCATTCAAAGACTTCATCTTTCGTCCGACTATCATGCTCTACAAAATAAGAAAGCAGTACCATTGTCCATTTATATCATCTCGCTAGCGCCGTTCTTGGATGATTTTGGTTTAATTCGTGTTGGTGGCCGCTCGGATTTCAGGCTCGGCATCCAATAATTTTGCCCAAAAATCACCCACTAAAGTTGAGCATCATCACGCACTTGCATCGTAAACATCATCATGCTGGTCCAAAATCGTTGGTGGCATCTATTAGACAGTCGCACGAGCGCTTAGAAGGTGCATAATTTGCTGCAGAGCCAGACCTCGCCTCGTTCAGCGTATTCAAGATTCCAGAAAATTTACTGTCACCGGCGTTGACTACTGCGGGCTATTCTACTACAAAACCGAGGTCCGCACTAGATCTCCTCAAATGAGTTCGTGAGAGCTCATCAAACGATTTATCGCAACCCGTGGAACACCAAGATGTATCTGGTCTGACAATGTCACTAATTTTGACGGAGCCAAAAACGAGTTGGAAGAGCTACGTCATCTATGGAGCAACGAAAACCAGCACCAAAAAGTGTGCGCCTATGGTATCAGCAGTGGATTGGACCGGCGCTCCGTTCGCTGCAGTAAAAATGGCCAAGCATCATCTGTACCGCTCTATTGGCTCATCCCTTCTCGACTTCGACGAAATTCACACACTGGTATGCCAAATCCAGGCAATAATCAATTTACGACCGCTTGAATCTATTTAAGAGAACCCAGCTGATCTTGACGTTTTAAACCCAGGACATTTTGTCGCTGGTTGTCCTCTCACATCGCTTCCGAGCCAGATGTCACGCCACTTAACTACAACCGGCTCGATCGTTGGTAGCGTGTCGCCTACGTGTAGCAGCTGTTCTGGAATCGTTGGACTGGGGAGTACTTAACGCTTTTGCAAAACCATTCTAAATGGCACGTATCACAGCCCTCCATACGAGTCAATGACGTGGTTTGCATCAAGGACAAAAATCTTCCGCCTCTGAGGTGGCCACTTGGACGAGTTACAGAGACGGTAACTGAAGCAGATGACGTGATATGACCTATGCGAATTTTATCTTAAAATGTGTTGCACACATAGGTTGGATGGCAGAAATGGTTTAGCCTTTAGCGCCCGAGAATTTAAAAAAACTATTTTATTTCAAAGAAATGTAAATATTTAAATAAAACATAGTCGACAGATTGATGCACTGGTAGGGTATCAATTAAATTCGTCCGTCCGATTTTCTGAAGTTCGCCGCCCATTAGGCTAGGAGAAAGGTGATCGGAGCAGCTAAACTGAAATGGTGGGTAATTATGATGAATTTAAGGGTGCATTGTTCGAAGAATTTATTTGCTGCTATAATTGTGCGGACATTCATCAGCAGCTGTAAAATACAAGAAGAAGAGCAACGAGACACAGTAAGAGTATTTGTTACATATGAAAAAAATAGTAGCAGTCGGCTATGTAGAAGAAGTCATAAAGATGCCGGTTCGCACTCGTATTCGCAACAAACGTGTTTTTTTCTTGCGCTTCGAATTGTTTACTGATTTAATCAATCATAATATCGCTTTTTTTTGACTAAAAATAGTACAGTAACAGTGCGATTCAATCGGTTGTGGAAAACATATTATTCGCATCTATTTGGCAATCTTTTAAATAAATTTGTTTAATTTGAGTTTAAATACAACACCAAGTCGCAGCGCAAGTTTGCTGCTTTCACTTTGCATTTTTCCTCTCTGCATATTTCTCTTGCTATCATTCCGCGCTCTAAAACGGTTTTTACTTTCTCCGCGCTTACATTAATATTGTTTTTGATGTTGGTCGGTTCTTTTGTTTTTCTTACTTTTGCTGTTGTTTTGATCTCGTTGTGCTTATTTCGATCGTCGCGCTTGCGCTGTTTATATGTGTCTAACATTGTTCTTGTTGTATTCCAAGTACAACTTTGTATTAACCCAGGTGTGCATATTTTTTTTAACATTTTGCTTTTATTTTAATTTTTTTTAGCAGCGATTTTTCTTTATTTACTTTATTATTAGTGAAATGCGTATATTGATTTTGTGCAATGTCCGTCATTTTTAGTATGTAGATTGCTGGTGACCTCCTCCAAAAGTTGAGACATTGATTTTCCGGCCACGCCCACTAGAACGCCCCCTAGCGCCCGCCTTAAAAAATCGGAAATGGCTATCTCTCACAGTTTTAGAGAGCTAGAGGCTCCATATTATATATATTACTGAAAAGTTCCCCCAAACATCACAGAAAAATTTTCGGCCACGCCTCCTTCCGCCTCCGTAATCGCTAAAACCGATATATTTGAAAGTTCAAAACGGTAACATGAGTATAATTCACACAATTTTAAAACTAGACCAATCTTGGTAAGTAGAATGCTGGTGACATCACAAAAAGATTGCGACCTTGATATACCGGCCATCTCCACTGGAACGCCCCCCAGCCACTCCGCTTTACAAAATCGGAAATGGCTATACCTTCCACAGCTAGAGCTAGAGGCACCAAATTTTAAAGGTAGATGTCTGGGCACTCATTTTAAAGCTCGGTAAGAAAATTTACCGGCCACGCCCCTCCCGCCCCCACAAATCGCGAAAATCTAAATCTCCCACAATTTTAAAGCTAGATTTACCAAATTTTGCAAACAAATTTTGGTTGACCTGCTTTTACTGCCCTTACGAAATATAAAATTTCTATATTTTTCCAAAATAATAATAATAACTTTGTGTACTGTGTGCGACTGCAACGTTCTTACTTGTTTAAAATTTATTCTGATTAAATACATAAAAATGTTTGTCTGCTACAAAAAAAGATTGGTAAATGCGTGCAAACGAGGGTTTTGTTTGCTGCTGGCTGTATGACAATATGTCGCACGAAAAATGCGCTGGCCTCAACGATCGACCTGATTGAGTCTAAATCAGGCTAAAAGTGGAATCCTGTGGGGATGTTCAAAGGGATATGTTAAGATTCATGAGGCAGACTAATAGGGGCTTTGGGGATATTTGCGGCCAGTTTAAAAAACTTTCCGACGGTTTCTCAGCTCTTGATAATGAGTTCAAAGCTATGAAGTTTTTGAACCAGTCTCCAGGTCGTAAAAAGGCGAATTTTAGGCTGTCTATTGGCCCTAACGAACTTTTGTACCTGCAGAATTGTCCACTACATCCGCTCCCAACTTACAATTAATAAATTTTTCATCCCCTTCTGCCCACATCGAAGATAGAAGTGAGGAAAACAACATCGTTCCCATGGATGTTGCTCCTTCTGACCCCGAACCTTTTTTGTGAATCTGTAGTTATTAGCTCTGTTGACACTGATTAACTTTCTAGTGCTAATAAACCGATCGAATCAGATGGTCTATTACCCAAGGCTATTGCTCCATTAGAACCTAGTGCGGCGGCTCCAGATATGACCCTTGTAGGTGTTCCACAAAAAGTCTTTGTTTCTAGGCTTCCCCCTGACACCACATCTAAAGATGCCAGGACCTTTGTTCTGGCCAAACTGAAAGTCAACATAACAGTGGAAAAATTTAAATTTTTCATTTAAACTAAGTGCTCCGGCTGAACATGTCAGCAAAACTTGCTGTAAACAATTCCACTTAATCATTAAAGATACTGCGAAAAAGAAAAATCGGTCTCCGATTGCACTTCCGCCTCCTGGTGTTAATCTAAACCCACCTCTTGCAGTCTCTGTTAAAACAGAAAAACTAACATCATCCCTCTCACTTGGCTATCAGAATGTAAGAGGTCTTTGTAGTCAACTTAGTAATCTTTATCTTATAGGCCTATCCTTACCTTTTCATGACATTTCCTACTCTGAAGCATGGTTAAGACCTGAAATCCTATATTCTGAAATTCTATCTAACAAATTCTCTATCTATAGAAAAGATCGCACTTCTCGTCTTGGTGGTGGTGTGCTCATTGCTGTTGATGCTGATTTATTTTCAGAGATAGTAATAACTAACTTTAGTATAGATATAGAATTTGTTGCCGTCAAATTGTGTATTCACGGTGTCTGCCTTTTTATTACTTGTTCCTATATTCCTCCTTCTTCAGAGAATTCGGTCTATTCTTAGCATTTCTACTATACATTCTGTCACCTCTATGCTTTCCGATCGCGATTTTCTTGTAACTCTCGGTGACTTCATTACTGCTGGAACTACTGGGATTTCTAGTTCTGCGGGATCCTTAACGGTTCTATAACTTCGTTAATGCAAAGCGCAAATCATCAACACTACCATCAACTGTATTTTTTGTAGAAAACGATAGCTGGCTTAGATCAGGCTATTGCCGATTTATTTGCCAAATTTTGTCAGTCGACTTATAGTTCGCAGAATTATATATCTCATTAGCCATATCCTCATCATGTAAATGTTTCTAACTGCATTTTTGAACCTTTGATACAGAAAGTTCACCACTAAATGATCTAAGGGTCATCAAGTCCGTGTTTTCAATGGAACCTGATGGAGTACCAGGCTGCGTGCCTACGAACTGTGCTGAAGGTCTCTTAAAGCCGTTGCATAAACTATTTAATTTGTCCGTGGAGTTAATTTATTTTCCTAACATTTGGAAAGAATCATTTATTATTCCTCTCCTTAACAAAGCAAACATGTCTAATGTTCTGAACTCTAGAGCTATAGAACTAAGCTGTCTGATATTCCTAAGCTGTTTGAGAAGTTGATAACTCTTCAACTACAAGATCTTTGTAGATCTATAATTTTACCTTGCCAGTGCGGGTTATTAAAGGATTCCAAAATAAAATGCAAACAGATGTTATTTACACTGATTTCAGTAAGGCGTTTGACTCTGTTAATCATTCGCTTTTACTGCATAAGCTTAATGTTCTGGGATTGCCTGTCGTCTACAAATTTACATAATTACAAATTAATATAATTAGTGGCCCAACGATACCAAGCACGGGCTTGTTAACGCGCGGACCCAGGCAAAATGCCACCCACCTCCCGCCCAACCGACCGAGGGGCGCGCCGCATAACGTGCGGTGACGAAGATCGCGAACAAATGGACAGATGACAAAGGACTAACGTTTTAAAAACAGGGACAGAACATGCATTTTTTAATATATGGAAAAGATTGTTATAAGTAGCGCATAAGATGCGAAAAGGGTTGTGGATAGCATAGTTAGTATTACATATTTCAAGAGAAATCGGTAAAAAGTTTCTCGTATTTCTGCTCGGAACCGCAAAACTAATTTGGCTGATTAATTCTGAAGAATCAATTTACCCATTGATTAGTTTGTGTAAGAAGATTACACCTAGCATGGTTCTATGATTAGAAAGAGAGGGAAGATTAATTAGTAAGAGTCTACTACGGTAAGAAGGCATGCGGGAATTATGATTCCAGTTAAGACCCCGGAGGGCAAAAAGCAGAAATTGTTTTTGCATAGATTCAATTCTATCCTGATGAATCTTGTATTGGGGACACCATATACAAGATCCATATTCAAGAATTGGACGAACAAGTGAAGTATAAAGGGTTTTAGTAATGTAGGGATCGTCAAATTCTTTCGACCAGCGCTTTATGAATCCAAGGACTCCAAACGCTCGATTAGCAGCAGTAGAAATATGCTTGTCAAACTTAAGCTTTGGATCAAGAAGAATGCCCAAATCGTTAACGGACTCAATACCCTCTAGAGGTTCACCATTCAGAAAATAATTATTAAAATAGGGCATGCGTCTATAAAAGGACATTAATTTACACTTACTGTAATTAAGATTTAATAAATTTACTTGACACCAGGTTTGGAAACTGTCAAGGTCGGATTGTAAATTTTGTCCAGCTAGAGAGTTAGTAGACGACAGGCAAAGTTTTACGTCATCGGCGTACATCAGCACCCGAGAGTGGTTTATTGCAGAAGGGAGGTCATTTATAAACAAAGTGAATAATAACGGACCAAGGTGACTTCCTTGCGGTCCTCCGGAGGTAACATGAACAGGTTTAGAAACAAGGCCTTTAAAGTAAACTTTTGGGTTGTTAAAGACAAATAGTTAGATATCCAAAGAATTAAGTTATTTGGAAATCCCAGAATATGAAGCTTATGCAGTAAAGCGAATGATTAACAGAGTCAAACGCCTTACTGAAATCAGTGTAAATAACATCTGTTTGCATTTTATTTTGGAAACCCTTAATAACAAAAGAGGTGAATTCCAATAGGTTAGTGGTGGTAGATCTATATTTCATAAACCCGTGCTGGTAGGGTGAAATTATAGATCTGCAGAGATGTTGTAGTTGGAAAGTTATCAACTTCTCAAACAGCTTAGGAATAGCAGACAACTTAGAAATACCTCTATAGTTAAAAACATTAGACTTGTTTCCTTTTTTAAGGAGAGGAATAATAAATGATTCTTTCCAGATGTGAGGAAAAGAACTTAACTCCACGGACAAATTAAATAATTTAAACAAGTGCTTTGAGACACCTTCAGCACAATACCTAAGAACGCAGCCTGGTACTCCATCAGGTCCCGGTGAAAATACGGGCTTCATGATCCTTAGATCAATTAATAGTAAACTTTCTGTGATCAACGGCCCAAAAATGCAATTAGAAAAATTTACATGATAAGGATATGGCAAGTGAGATAAATAATTCTGAGAACTATAGGTTGTTTGAAAAAACGTAGCAAATAAATCGGCCTGATCTGAGTCAGCAGTCGTTTTTTCAAAAAACATAGTTGATGGTAGTGTTGATGATTTGAGTGTAATCCAAGAAAGAGCCAGATTTCTTGAACATCCCGTACATCCTTGACTTTTTATTTTTTAAATTGGTTAATTCCTGTGTAAACCAAACAGGTTTGTTAGACCTAATTGAGTTACAAACCGGGAAACATGCATCAAAAAGTTGGTTTAAACTCGAATAAAAAATCGCAATTGCACTATCCATGTCCCTACAGGTGTAAAGCAGAGACCAGTCAGTCTGGGATAAGAGCAGAGTTAGCTTGGCAAAGTCGGTTTTCCGAAATTGGCGAGCTCGCTCTGGAGGTTTACTACCTGGGTTTAGTCCCGGGCAGGTAAATCAATCAACACCTCTAATGCAGGGTGATATGGATCTTCCGGACATGATATTGGTTCAGTACGGGAAACAGACAAAAAAGATTGATCCAAAACAAAAATAAGGTCAAGCATTTTATGCAGTGAATTTGGGATAGCATTGATTTGACACAATGATATCCCAAATAAATTATCAAGAAAAACATTTTGAGTCGTGGAATTCAACACGCTGGAATTAGGACTGGGAATCCATGTAGTTCCTGCAATATTGAAGTCGCCGAGAACTATAAGAAAATCACGATCGGAAAGCATAGCAGAAATAGAATGTATAGCAGAGAAGTGCGTTGAATAGACAGAATTATCAGAAGAAGGAGGAATATAAGAACAAGTAATAAAAAGGCAGACACCGTTAATGCACAATTTGACGGCAACAAATTCAATATCTATACTCAAGTTGGTTATCACTATCTCTGAAAATAAATCAGTATCAACAGCAATAAGTACACCACCACCACGACGAGAAGTACGATCTTTTCTATAGATAGAAAACTTGTTAGAAAGGATTTCAGAATCTAGGATGTCAGGCCTTAACCATGTTTCAGAGAAGGCAATGACATGAAAAGGAAAGGATAGGCTATTTAGATAAAGATTACTAAGTTTAGTACAAAGACCTCTTACATTCTGATAGCCAAGTGAGAGGGAGGATGTTAGTTTTTTGTACTAACAGAGACTGCAAGAGGTGGGTTTAGATTTACACCAGGAGGCGGAAGTGCAATCGGAGACCGATTTTTCTTTTTCGCAGTGTATTCTTTAATAATTAAGTGGTCAGGCCAGAATTCCTTGCAGCAAATTTTGCTGAAATGGTCGGCCGGAACACTTATTTTAAAAGAGGAAATGTCCCGAATATATGAAAATTTGAATTTTTCCACCGTAATATTGGCTTTCATTTTGGCCTGGACAAAGGCCTTAACATCATCAGATGTAGTGTTAGGGGCAAGCCTAGAAACAAAGATTTGTTTCTTTTGTGGAACACCTACAAGGGTCACATTAGGAACCTTAGCAGTAGCTTCTAATGGAGCTATAGCCTTGGATTGACCATTTGATTCAGTCGGTTTATTAGCACTAGAGAGCTGGTTAGTGTCAACAGGGCTAATAACTACAGAATCCGAAAAAGGTTCGGGAACAGAAGGAGCAACATCCATGGGAACAATGTTGGTTTCGTCACTTCTGTCTTTGATGTGGGGAGAGGGGGATGAAAAATTGATTAATTGCAAGTTAGTAGCGGATGTAGTGGGCAATTCTGATGGGCCAGAAAGTTCATTTGGGCCAATAGACAGCCTAAAATTAGCTTTTTACGCCTAGGAGATTCGTTCAAAAGCTTCATAGCTTTGAACTCATTGTCCAGAGCGGAGAACCCGTCGGACAGTTTTTTAAACTGGCCGAAGATGTCCCCAAAGCCTCTCTTAGTCTGCCTCATGAATCCCATCATGTCCCTTTCGACTTCCCTGCAGGATTCGCAAGTCCACTTTAAGCCTGATTTGGATTCAATCAGGTCGATAATGCGGCCATTGAGGCCAGCGCATTTTTCGTGCGACATATTGTCACACAGCCAGCAGCAAACAAAACCCATCTTGACATTTGCACGTACCTGGCAATCTTTGTTATAGCAGACAAACATTATTATCAAAGAATAAAAATTAGAGAAAAATAAATAAATAAATAAATAAATAATTAATAAAATAACTGCTCAAAAAGTTAAAGGTTAAGGTGTACAGAAAAAAATAAGCACACTAGGGTTAAACAGAATTGATGCTGATATCTACTCACAATACAACGACAATTAGTACACAAATGCAAATAGCGCGGGCGCGACGACCGAAACAAGCAACGGGATAAGATCAAAAATTAAAAGAACGAAAGAAACCGTCCAACACCAACAACAATATTATTGTAAGCGCGGAGAGAGTAAAGACCGTTTCAGAGCGCGGAATGAAAACAAGAGAAATATGCAAAGAGCAAATGCAAAAACAAAGAGTTCACAGCCGGCAATGCAACTGCACAAGACAACCAGTATACTTGCGCTGCAGTTTGTTGTTGCACTTGAACACAAATTTTGCAAATTAGTTAAGATTGTTAAATTGATTTGAACAATGAGTTTCACAGAACCGATTGAATCACACTGTTACAATACTATTTTTAGGCAAAAAAGCGAATATAATATTGATTAATTGAGTTCAAAATTAGACAATTTCGATGCGCAAGAAAAAGACGTCCGTTGCGAATGCGAATGCGAAAGCGACAACTTGACTCGGCGACCTGAACGTATATGAACGTTTGATAATAACCGAAAAGCAATACAATAAAGATCAGCCGAAATCAAGTGTCAAGCAGCAAAGCGGTAGAAAAGAAAAAGATCAACCGAGCACAAACGCAAAGTGATTGCACAAAATGTGAATCTTCAACGTGCCGTTACAGTACAAGCAACTTATTTTTAATTAGTTACTTTTAATTAGTACAGACAGACTTAATGAAATGCACTTGCACCTTGGATGTCGATTTCAGAATGATTTAATTATTTATGTTGTTTATGCTACAACCGATATCTAACAGGTGCGAGTACCAATTCAGCGTATTACCGAGCGAATAAGAGTCTGAACTTCATTTGGTACTCTTAAGAATGTAAGAGGTCTTTGTAGTCAACTTAGTAATCTTTATCTTATAGGCCTATCCTTACCTTTTCATGACATTTCCTACTCTGAAGTATGGTTAAGGCCTGACATCCTATATTCTGAAATTCTATCTAACAAATTCTCTATCTATAGAAAAGATCGCACTTCTCGTCTTGGTGGTGGTGTGCTTACTGCTGTTGGTGCTGATTTATTTTCAGAGATATTAATAACTAACTTTAGTATAGATATAGAATTTGTTGCCGTCAAATTCTGTATTCACGGTGTCTGCCTTTTTATTACTTGTTCCTATATTCCTCCTTCTTCAGAAAATTCGGTCTATTCTTTGCATTTCTACTATACATTCTGTCACATCTATGCTTTCCGATCGCGATTTTCTTGTAGCTCTCGGTGACTTCAGTACTGCTGGAACTACTGGGATTTCTAGTTCGGGATCCTTAACGGTTCTATAACTTCGTTAATGCAAAGCGCAAATCATCAACACTACCATCAACTGTATTTTTTGTAGAAAACGATAGCTGGCTTAGATCAGGCTATTGCCGATTTATTTGCCATATTTTGTCAGTCGACTTATAGTTCGCAGAATTATATATCTCATTAGCCATATCCTTATCATGTAAATGTTTCTAACTGCATTTTTGAATCTTTGATACAGAAAGTTCACTACTAAATGATCTAAGGGTCATCAAGTCCGTATTTTCAATGGAACCTGGTGGAGTACCAGGCTGCGTGCCTACGAACTGTGCTGAAGGTCTCTTAAAGCCGTTGTATAAACTATTTAATTTGTCCGTGGAGTTAATTTATTTTCCTAACATTTGGAAAGAATCATTTATTATTCCTTTCCTCAACAAAGCAAACATGTCTAATGTTCTGAACTTTAGAGGTATTTCTAAGCTGTCTGATATTCCTAAGCTGTTTGAGAAGTTGACAAGTCTTCATCTACAAGATCTTTGGCGAAATTGATTCTACCGAATCATTAAGCCAAATTAGTTTTACGGCTCCGAGCAGAGAGAGAAATACAGAGAATTTTTGAATCACAATCCATTTCGTATATTATGTTCTAGCCATAATAATTTGTTCATGTAATACGTAATGCTTCTTCTGTTCTTATTCTTATTCTTTTGTTCTTATTCCTTTATCATCTGACCATTTGATTGTGATCTTCGTCACCGCACGTTATGCGGCGCGCCCTTCGGTCGGTTGGGCGGGAGGTGGGTGACATTTTGCCTGGGTCCGCGCATTAAAAAGCCCTTGTTTGGTATCGTTGGGCCACTTGAATATGCTACGTCAAATAGAATAAAAGGAATACAAGTGTGCAATGTATCGCTGCAAATCCTTCAGAGCTTTGAAAGAAGAGTTTGATATATATGAACGTTTGATCATAACCGAAAAGCAATACAATAAAGATCAGCCGAAATCAAGTGTCAAGCAGCAAAGCGGTAGAAAAGAAAAAGATCAACCGAGCACAAACGCAAAGTGATTGCACAAAATGTGAATCTACAACGTGCCGTTACAGTACAAGCAACTTATTTTTAATTAGTTACTTTTAATTAGTACAGACAGACTTAATGAAATGCACTTGCACCTTGGATGTCGATTTCAGAATGATTTAATTATTTATGTTGTTTATGCTACAACCGATATCTAACAGGTGCGAGTACCAATTCAGCGTATTAGCGAGCGTATAAGAGTCTGAACTTCATTTGGTACTCTTAAGAATGTAAGAGGACTTTGTAGTCAACTTAGTAATCTTTATCTTATAGGCCTATCCTTACCTTTTCATGACATTTCCTACTCTGAAGAATGGTTAAGGCCTGACATCCTATATTCTGAAATTCTATCTAACAAATTCTCTATCTATAGAAAAGATCGCACTTCTCGTCTTGGTGGTGGTGTGCTTACTGCTGTTGATGCTGATTTATTTTCAGAGATAGTAATAACTATCTGTAGTATAGATATAGAATTTGTTGCCGTCAAATTCTGTATTCACGGTGTCTGCCTTTTTATTACTTGTTCCTATATTACTCCTTCTTCAGAAAATTCGGTCTATTCTTTGCATTTCTACTATACATTCTGTCACATCTATGCTTTCCGATCGCGATTTTCTTGTAGCTCTCGGTGACTTCATTACTGCTGGAACTACTGGGATTTCTAGTTCTGCCGGATCCTTAACGGTTCTATAACTTCGTTAATGCAAAGCGCAAATCATCAACACTACCATCAACTGTATTTTTTGTAGAAAACGATAGCTGGCTTAGATCAGGCTATTGCCGATTTATTTGCCAAATTTTGTCAGTCGACTTATAGTTCGCAGAATTATATATCTCATTAGCTATATCCTCATCATGTAAATGTTTCTAACTGCATTTTTGAACCTTTGATACAGAAAGTTCACTACTAAATGATCTAAGGGTCATCAAGTCCGTATTTTCAATGGAACCTGATGGAGTACCAGGCTGCGTGCCTACGAACTGTGCTGAAGGTCTCTTAAAGCCGTTGTATAAACTATTTAATTTGTCCGTGGAGTTAATTTATTTTCCTAACATTTGGAAAGAATCATTTATTATTCCTCTCCTTAACAAAGCAAACATGTCTAATGTTCTGAATTATAGAGGTATTTCTAAGCTGTCTGATATTCCTAAGCTGTTTGAGAAGTTGACAAGTCTTCAACTACAAGATCTTTGGCGAAATTGATTCTACCGAATCAATAAGCCAAATTAGTTTTACGGCTCCGAGCAGAGAGAGAAATACAGAGAATTTTTGAATCACAATCCATTTCGTATATTATGTTCTAGCCATAATAATTTGTTCATGTAATACGTAATGCTTCTTCTGTTCTTATTCTTATTCTTTTGTTCTTATTCCTTTATCATCTGACCATTTGATTGTGATCTTCGTCACCGCACGTTATGCGGCGCGCCCTTCGGTCGGTTGGGCGGGAGGTGGGTGGCATTTTGCCTGGGTCCGCGCATTAAAAAGCCCTTGTTTGGTATCGTTGGGCCACTTGAATATGCTACGTCAAATAGAATAAAAGGAATACAAGTGTGCAATGTATCGCTGCAAATCCTTCAGAGCTTTGAAAGAAGAGTTTGATATATATGAACGTTTGATCATAACCGAAAAGCAATACAATAAAGATCAGCCGAAATCAAGTGTCAAGCAGCAAAGCGGTAGAAAAGAAAAAGATCAACCGAGCACAAACGCAAAGTGATTGCACAAAATGTGAATCTACAACGTGCCGTTACAGTACAAGCAACTTATTTTTAATTAGTTACTTTTAATTAGTACAGACAGACTTAATGAAATGCACTTGCACCTTGGATGTCGATTTCAGAATGATTTAATTATTTATGTTGTTTATGCTACAACCGATATCTAACAGGTGCGAGTACCAATTCAGCGTATTAGCGAGCGTATAAGAGTCTGAACTTCATTTGGTACTCTTAAGAATGTAAGAGGTCTTTGTAGTCAACTTAGTAATCTTTATCTTATAGGCCTATCCTTACCTTTTCATGACATTTCCTACTCTGAAGAATGGTTAAGGCCTGACATCCTATATTCTGAAATTCTATCTAACAAATTCTCTATCTATAGAAAAGATCGCACTTCTCGTCTTGGTGGTGGTGTGCTTACTGCTGTTGATGCTGATTTATTTTCAGAGATAGTAATAACTATCTGTAGTATAGATATAGAATTTGTTGCCGTCAAATTCTGTATTCACGGTGTCTGCCTTTTTATTACTTGTTCCTATATTACTCCTTCTTCAGAAAATTCGGTCTATTCTTTGCATTTCTACTATACATTCTGTCACATCTATGCTTTCCGATCGCGATTTTCTTGTAGCTCTCGGTGACTTCATTACTGCTGGAACTACTGGGATTTCTAGTTCTGCCGGATCCTTAACGGTTCTATAACTTCGTTAATGCAAAGCGCAAATCATCAACACTACCATCAACTGTATTTTTTGTAGAAAACGATAGCTGGCTTAGATCAGGCTATTGCCGATTTATTTGCCAAATTTTGTCAGTCGACTTATAGTTCGCAGAATTATATATCTCATTAGCTATATCCTCATCATGTAAATGTTTCTAACTGCATTTTTGAACCTTTGATACAGAAAGTTCACTACTAAATGATCTAAGGGTCATCAAGTCCGTATTTTCAATGGAAGCTGATGGAGTACCAGGCTGCGTGCCTACGAACTGTGCTGAAGGTCTCTTAAAGCCGTTGTATAAACTATTTAATTTGTCCGTGGAGTTAATTTATTTTCCTAACATTTGGAAAGAATCATTTATTATTCCTCTCCTTAACAAAGCAAACATGTCTAATGTTCTGAACTATAGAGGTATTTCTAAGCTGTCTGATATTCCTAAGCTGTTTGAGAAGTTGACAAGTCTTCAACTACAAGATCTTTGGCGAAATTGATTCTACCGAATCAATAAGCCAAATTAGTTTTACGGCTCCGAGCAGAGAGAGAAATACAGAGAATTTTTGAATCACAATCCATTTCGTATATTATGTTCTAGCCATAATAATTTGTTCATGTAATACGTAATGCTTCTTCTGTTCTTATTCTTATTCTTCTGTTCTTATTCCTTTATCATCTGACCATTTGATTGTGATCTTCGTCACCGCACGTTATGCGGCGCGCCCTTCGGTCGGTTGGTATCGTTGGGCCACTTGAATATGCTACGTCAAATAGAATAAAAGGAATACAAGTGTGCAATGTATCGCTGCAAATCCTTCAGAGCTTTGAAAGAAGAGTTTGATATATATGAACGTTTGATCATAACCGAAAAGCAATACAATAAAGATCAGCCGAAATCAAGTGTCAAGCAGCAAAGCGGTAGAAAAGAAAAAGATCAACCGAGCACAAACGCAAAGTGATTGCACAAAATGTGAATCTACAACGTGCCGTTACAGTACAAGCAACTTATTTTTAATTAGTTACTTTTAATTAGTACAGACAGACTTAATGAAATGCACTTGCACCTTGGATGTCGATTTCAGAATGATTTAATTATTTATGTTGTTTATGCTACAACCGATATCTAACAGGTGCGAGTACCAATTCAGCGTATTAGCGAGCGTATAAGAGTCTGAACTTCATTTGGTACTCTTAAGAATGTAAGAGGACTTTGTAGTCAACTTAGTAATCTTTATCTTATAGGCCTATCCTTACCTTTTCATGACATTTCCTACTCTGAAGAATGGTTAAGGCCTGACATCCTATATTCTGAAATTCTATCTAACAAATTCTCTATCTATAGAAAAGATCGCACTTCTCGTCTTGGTGGTGGTGTGCTTACTGCTGTTGATGCTGATTTATTTTCAGAGATAGTAATAACTATCTGTAGTATAGATATAGAATTTGTTGCCGTCAAATTCTGTATTCACGGTGTCTGCCTTTTTATTACTTGTTCCTATATTACTCCTTCTTCAGAAAATTCGGTCTATTCTTTGCATTTCTACTATACATTCTGTCACATCTATGCTTTCCGATCGCGATTTTCTTGTAGCTCTCGGTGACTTCATTACTGCTGGAACTACTGGGATTTCTAGTTCTGCCGGATCCTTAACGGTTCTATAACTTCGTTAATGCAAAGCGCAAATCATCAACACTACCATCAACTGTATTTTTTGTAGAAAACGATAGCTGGCTTAGATCAGGCTATTGCCGATTTATTTGCCAAATTTTGTCAGTCGACTTATAGTTCGCAGAATTATATATCTCATTAGCTATATCCTCATCATGTAAATGTTTCTAACTGCATTTTTGAACCTTTGATACAGAAAGTTCACTACTAAATGATCTAAGGGTCATCAAGTCCGTATTTTCAATGGAAGCTGATGGAGTACCAGGCTGCGTGCCTACGAACTGTGCTGAAGGTCTCTTAAAGCCGTTGTATAAACTATTTAATTTGTCCGTGGAGTTAATTTATTTTCCTAACATTTGGAAAGAATCATTTATTATTCCTCTCCTTAACAAAGCAAACATGTCTAATGTTCTGAACTATAGAGGTATTTCTAAGCTGTCTGATATTCCTAAGCTGTTTGAGAAGTTGACAAGTCTTCAACTACAAGATCTTTGGAGCGCCCTTCGGTCGGTTGGGCGGGAGGTGGGTGGCATTTTGCCTGGGTTCGCGCATTAAAAAGCCCTTGTTTGGTATCGTTGGGCCACTTGAATATGCTACGTCAAATAGAATAAAAGGAATACAAGTGTGCAATGTATCGCTGCAAATCCTTCAGAGCTTTGAAAGAAGAGTTTGATATATATGAACGTTTGATCATAACCGAAAAGCAATACAATAAAGATCAGCCGAAATCAAGTGTCAAGCAGCAAAGCGGTAGAAAAGAAAAAGATCAACCGAGCACAAACGCAAAGTGATTGCACAAAATGTGAATCTACAACGTGCCGTTACAGTACAAGCAACTTATTTTTAATTAGTTACTTTTAATTAGTACAGACAGACTTAATGAAATGCACTTGCACCTTGGATGTCGATTTCAGAATGATTTAATTATTTATGTTGTTTATGCTACAACCGATATCTAACAGGTGCGAGTACCAATTCAGCGTATTAGCGAGCGTATAAGAGTCTGAACTTCATTTGGTACTCTTAAGAATGTAAGAGGTCTTTGTAGTCAACTTAGTAATCTTTATCTTATAGGCCTATCCTTACCTTTTCATGACATTTCCTACTCTGAAGAATGGTTAAGGCCTGACATCCTATATTCTGAAATTCTATCTAACAAATTCTCTATCTATAGAAAAGATCGCACTTCTCGTCTTGGTGGTGGTGTGCTTACTGCTGTTGATGCTGATTTATTTTCAGAGATAGTAATAACTATCTGTAGTATAGATATAGAATTTGTTGCCGTCAAATTCTGTATTCACGGTGTCTGCCTTTTTATTACTTGTTCCTATATTACTCCTTCTTCAGAAAATTCGGTCTATTCTTTGCATTTCTACTATACATTCTGTCACATCTATGCTTTCCGATCGCGATTTTCTTGTAGCTCTCGGTGACTTCATTACTGCTGGAACTACTGGGATTTCTAGTTCTGCCGGATCCTTAACGGTTCTATAACTTCGTTAATGCAAAGCGCAAATCATCAACACTACCATCAACTGTATTTTTTGTAGAAAACGATAGCTGGCTTAGATCAGGCTATTGCCGATTTATTTGCCAAATTTTGTCAGTCGACTTATAGTTCGCAGAATTATATATCTCATTAGCTATATCCTCATCATGTAAATGTTTCTAACTGCATTTTTGAACCTTTGATACAGAAAGTTCACTACTAAATGATCTAAGGGTCATCAAGTCCGTATTTTCAATGGAACCTGATGGAGTACCAGGCTGCGTGCCTACGAACTGTGCTGAAGGTCTCTTAAAGCCGTTGTATAAACTATTTAATTTGTCCGTGGAGTTAATTTATTTTCCTAACATTTGGAAAGAATCATTTATTATTCCTTTCCTCAACAAAGCAAACATGTCTAATGTTCTGAACTTTAGAGGTATTTCTAAGCTGTCTGATATTCCTAAGCTGTTTGAGAAGTTGACAAGTCTTCATCTACAAGATCTTTGGCGAAATTGATTCTACCGAATCAATAAGCCAAATTAGTTTTACGGCTCCGAGCAGAGAGAGAAATACAGAGAATTTTTGAATCACAATCCATTTCGTATATTATGTTCTAGCCATAATAATTTGTTCATGTAATACGTAATGCTTCTTCTGTTCTTATTCTTATTCTTCTGTTCTTATTCCTTTATCATCTGACCATTTGATTGTGATCTTCGTCACCGCACGTTATGCGGCGCGCCCTTCGGTCGGTTGGTATCGTTGGGCCACTTGAATATGCTACGTCAAATAGAATAAAAGGAATACAAGTGTGCAATGTATCGCTGAAAATCCTTCAGAGCTTTGAAAGAAGAGTTTGATATATATGAACGTTTGATCATAACCGAAAAGCAATACAATAAAGATCAGCCGAAATCAAGTGTCAAGCAGCAAAGCGGTAGAAAAGAAAAAGATCAACCGAGCACAAACGCATAGTGATTGTACAAAATGTGAATCTTTAACGTGCCGTTACAGTACAAGCAACTTATTTTTAATTAGTTACTTTTAATTAGTACAGACAGACTTAATGAAATGCACTTGCACCTTGGATGTCGATTTCAGAATGATTTAATTATTTATGTTGTTTATGCTACAGCCGATATCTAACAGGTGCGAGTACCAATTCAGCGTATTAGCGAGCTTATAAGAGTCTGAACTTCATTTGGTACTCTTAAGAATGTAAGAGGTCTTTGTAGTCAACTTAGTAATCTTTATCTTATAGGCCTATCCTTACCTTTTCATGACATTTCCTACTCTGAAGAATGGTTAAGGCCTGACATCCTATATTCTGAAATTCTATCTAACAAATTCTCTATCTATAGAAAAGATCGCACTTCTCGTCTTGGTGGTGGTGTGCTTACTGCTGTTGATGCTGATTTATTTTCAGAGATAGTAATAACTATCTGTAGTATAGATATAGAATTTGTTGCCGTCAAATTCTGTATTCACGGTGTCTGCCTTTTTATTACTTGTTACTCCTTCTTCAGAAAATTCGGTCTATTCTTTGCATTTCTACTATACATTCTGTCACATCTATGCTTTCCGATCGCGATTTTCTTGTTGCTCTCGGTGACTTCATTACTGCTGGAACTACTGGGATTTCTAGTTCTGCGGGATCCTTAACGGTTCTATAACTTCGTTAATGCAAACGCAAATCATCAACACTACCATCAACTGTATTTTTTGTAGAAAACGATAGCTGGCTTAGATCAGGCTATTGTCGATTTATTTGCCAAATTTTGTCAGTCGACTTATAGTTCGCAGAATTATATATCTCATTAGCCATATCCTCATCATGTAAATGTTTCTAACTGCATTTTTGAACCTTTGATACAGAAAGTTCACTACTAAATGATCTAAGGGTCATCAAGTCCGTATTTTCAATGGGACCTGATGGAGTGCCAGGCTGCGTGCCTACGAACTGTGCTGAAGGTCTCTTAAAGCCTTTGTATAAACTATTTAATTTGTCCGTGGAGTTAATTTATTTTCCTAACATTTGGCAAGAATCATTTATTATTCCTTTCCTCAACAAAGCAAACATGTCTAATGTTCTGAACTTTAGAGGTATTTCTAAGCTGTCTGATATTCCTAAGCTGTTTGAGAAGTTGATAACTCTTCCACTACAAGATCTTTGTAGATCTATAATTTTACCTTGCCAGTGCGGGTTATTAAAGGATTCCAAAATAAAATGCAAACAGATGTTATTTACACTGATTTCAGTAAGGCGTTTGACTCTGTTAATCATTCGCTTTTACTGCATAAGTTTAATGTTCTGGGATTGCCTGTCGTCTACAAATTCTCTATCTGGCCAAAGTTTGCAAACCGACCTTGACAGTTTTCAAACCTGTCAACAAAATTTATTAAATATTCATTACAGTAAGTGCAAATAAATGTCTTTTTTATAGGCAAATGCCCTTTTTTAATATTTATTTTCTTAACGGTAAGCCTCTTGAGAGTATTAAGTCATTTAATAATTTGGGTATTCTTCTATATCCCAAGCTTAAGTTTGACAAGCATATTTCTACTGCTGCTAATCGACCCTTGGAGTCCTGGGATTCATAAAGCTCTGGTCGAAAGAATTTGACGATCCCTACGTTACTAAAACTTTATAGACTACACTTGTTCGTCCAATTCTTTACTATGGATCCCCAATACAAGGTTCATCAGGATAGAATTAAATCCATACAAAAACAATTTCTGCTTTTTGCCCTCCGGAGTCTTAACTGGAATGCTAATTCTCGTATGCCTTCTTACCTTAGTAGACTCTTACTAATAAATCTTCCCTCTCGTTCTAATCGTAGAACCATGCTAGGTGTAATCTTACACAAACTAATCAATGGCGAAATTGATTCTACCGAATCATTAAGCCAAATTAGTTTTACGGCTCCGAGCAGAGAGAGAAATACAGAGAATTTTTGAATCACAATCCATTTCGTATATTATGTTCTAGCCATAATAATTTGTTCATGTAATACGTAATGCTTCTTCTGTTCTTATTCTTATTTTTCTGTTCTTATTCCTTTATCATCTGACCATTTGATTGTGATCTTCGTCACCGCACGTTATGCGGCGCGCCCTTCGGTCGGTTGGGCGGGAGGTGGGTGGCATTTTGCCTGGGTCCGCGCATTAAAAAGCCCTTGTTTGGTATCGTTGGGCCACTTGAATATGCTACGTCAAATAGAATAAAAGGAATACAAGTGTGCAGTGTATCGCTGCAAGTCCTTCAGAGCTTTGAAAGAAGAGTTTGATATATATGAACGTTTGATCATAACCGAAAAGCAATACAATAAAGATCAGCCGAAATCAAGTGTCAAGCAGCAAAGCGGTAGAAAAGAAAAAGATCAACCGAGCACAAACGCAAAGTGATTGCACAAAATGTGAATCTTCAACGTGCCGTTACAGCACAAGCAACTTATTTTTAATTAGTTACTTCTAATTAGTACAGACAGACTTAATGAAATGCAATTGCACCTTGGATGTCGATTTTAGAATGATTTAATTATTTATGTTGTTTATGCTACAACCGATATCTAACAGGTGCGAGTACCAATTCAGCGTATTAGCGAGCGTATAAGAGTCTGAACTTCATTTGGTAGTCTTAATTTAAAGAAGAATATAAATTAATATAAATTGGCTGAAGTATAAATCATAATCTTTTTCTTCATAATTTATTGTATGCTATATGTGTAGGACTAACTATAAAGATTAAACAACTGTCTCTGTCACGACGCTGGTTACTCACACTGAGTGTGGTTGCAGATTCGTGGCCTCCTTAGTCCATTTTGCGAGCTCTAAAGACTCGTTAGGTAGTCCCTTGATCAGTCACTCCAAAACTGCTGTTTCATGGCAGAGATGAGCAGCCAGCTTTTCTTCCCCTTTCTTGATGTCTTACCTTGGCTGCCTGCGTTGTTGTAGGTGCGCTGGAGTGAGAACGTCGCCATCGTTGGGATTGCTGTTGTTTGCTGTTAGTGGCCTTGAATTGAGCACGGCCTCAACCTCCACCAGCACTGTTTCCCTTTCGTCCTTTCTGTGCAGAGTATTTCCTATTGCTCTGACTACCAGATGTTTGGTCGACTTGAGTGCAGCCTCCGACAGGCCGCCGAAATGTGTTGCTCTCGGGGGGATGAACTCGAAGCTGATCTTGTGAGTTGCAACATATGCCTTGAGGCACCCACAAAATTGGTGACATTGTCGCAATACGGAGTCCTATATAAACCCAGTTAAGCACAATAAAAAGGTGTTAGATATCAAAAATTTAGCAAGTGCAAGGTGTACGGCCCTTGAGGCGAAACAGACAAATACCGCAATGTACAGTTTTAGTGGTTGTTTGCCATGAATTCCTATAGAGACTCTTAATGGCCCAAAAAATCCACTCCGCGTATTTCAAATCAAACAACATTCTCGACAAATTTACCTTATTAAAGCATGAGCATGAACTTCGCGTTGTGGGTCAATGGAGCATGCAATAACCTCACAACAAAAAGAATTTGCTTTTGCCAACCTGCTCAGAAGAGATAAGGGACTAAATTTTTTACGTAATGACTGTAATTTCGATGAATTGTGGATTTTACTTATGTGATCTGCAAATGCCTCTTTTTGAACAGCCTTGACAACAGTAAGAAGGGCGCCAGCAAATTCATCCGCTAAGGGCTCAACGGATTCCCACGTAAATCCTTTTTGCTTGTTAATGAAGCGAAACATATATGAAACGATGAAGACTATTTTCAAATTGGATTTGAGTTAACATCGACTGCAATTAGCTCCATGGCAGATGTCTTCTTTTCCAGTGCCCATTCTACCTCTCTAAATTTAAGATGGGCATTTTGGGGCCAACTTGTAGTATCTTGCTGCAAAAACTTGGGTCCTGTAAGCCACAGCGACGAATTCAGCTCACTTACCGAGCAACTTCTTGACACCAAGTCAGCTGGGTTATCATGGGTAGGCACATGACGCCAAACAGCAGTTGAAGTGATGTCTTAAATGTCTGTAACCCTGTTTGCACCGAATGTGGTCAATAACGATGGGTGTGTCTGAAGCCAATGAAGAACCACCTCAGAATCGGACCACAAGAGTACTTGTTTGATCGGAGAAACAACTATGTTTCGAACTTATTCCCAGACGTTGGGTAATAAGTGAGCCGCACACAGCTTCAAACCAGGTATATTTTTTGTGTTGAGAGGTGCTAGTCTAGATCGGGCATTAAACAACCGGACCGATATTTTCTTGTTGTTATGAACAAAACGCACATACAAACAACAACTGTATGCCCTTCTTGAAGCGTCTAGGAATATGAAATCGTTATCCATTGCCATCCATCTTTGATTCACGTTATTCGGAATGGATTCAATTTTTGGAGAAAAATGTTTGTTTTTGTTATTAGAGGACATAATAACCCTAGCGCAACGAACAGCCGGGCAATGAATGACAAAATTGATCGCTTGGTTGTCACTTCATCTGCCTTTATTTCCGCGAAACGAAGTTTGAAAACATCCACATGTGGGTTCTTCACTAAATTAAGTGTCTTCAAGTCATCTTGATCTCTACAACAAATTGATGAGTCATCTTGGCTGTCTTCATCTGTTTGACAGTTTGCTGCCATTTTGTTAGAATAAATCCTGCTCTAATATTTGGCCTAATTGCTTTCGTTATTGCGAATCGTCGACATAAAAATAATTGGCTAAAGCACGGCCAAGCCGAGAGGATGCTATTGTTTGTGAATTTCACTAAGATATTTTAAGCTTCTGACTGCAAAAAATTAATTGCTCGCAGTACCATATGTGACTGTGCTTAAACGATATATTTGCAAGGGATCTGTTGGATTTTCTGTCCACAAAATCAGCTGAAAGTAACGCTGCGGCTTGGCAACTTCAACTTGACGGTACATTTTCGTAATGTCTGCAGTTATTGCGTATTTGCGACAGCGAAACGTTAACTATGTGGCATACAGACATGATTGACTGGTCGCTTCAACCATGAGTATATCATTCAGGGAGACCTGACTAGTGGTCTAGTGGTCAGAATGCGTCGAAAACGACCCGACGTTTTGTGGTCTAGGTATGCGGTTCTCTCGAAATGAGGCTGTCAGCTGCAGTCATGTGTCCAAGGCTCAAGGCTTCTTCTGTTATAAATTAACGTGGTTAGAGAACACAGAACTAGATAGTTCCTGTGCACATTGCGTTGGCATATCGGGTACAATAGACTCTGTCGATAGAGGTGCAGCAAGGTATGATGGGTTTAGAACAAACAATGCGATGACTAGCATTTTTAAACAAAATGCCCTTTCCTCAAACAGTTTAAACATAACGCGATGTTTTCAGATAACGTAAAACGATTCGCAGCAGAAGCGGTAGCGAAAGACGAGGAATTGCTAATGAAATGATATTTAGAGATGCAAAAATACATTTCGGCTCTCGATTGTTGCTCGATTGGGATACTGGTAAAGATGTTTTACCCTACTGCCTTTTAGCAAATTCCCAATAGATTCTGGTAGCACTTATTGAGTGCGGCTTAATAATCCACAATGGAATGGTTTGGTAATCTAGACTCTCTTGCCATCTGGATCGAGTTTTCGGATCTTCCTTGGACATAACGATGTGTACCAGCATTGTGTTCGCGATTTTATTCTCATCATTCGCGGACAACAAGGACTCGAAGTAGGCAGTGACTGAATGTGCTGTACAATCGAAAAAGCTCAAGCACTCATTATCGTATATCTATTTTATTCCTGCTAGAGCCTTGGGATAATTAGGATTTACTGTTCCCAATGGGTTAATGGTTAAATTTTTCAATATTGCTTATTTTGACATCAGAAGTCCCTTAGCTGATACGCATAACTCCTCGTCATCTGCATGAGATGACAGTTCTCTGGGTTTATGTTATCCAGTTTGAGCTGCAAACTAAAGGCCTGCTCGATATGTTGGTCTAAAATGTCTAAGCGAAGTGAAACTAATTTGACTTCAATGGACTTTTTTGTGCGTTCAATATCTCTTTTTACGCTCTCTAAGTGCACGAGGAGCACATCAATGGTCTCAGATGAATCAGAGGACTCAAATGATTGTTGCTTGGTGGCATTGCGTCTACTAATTTTAAACAGAATTGCAACATGGCTTAATGTGATAACAATATGTATGATATGTCCCACTGTATTACCAATGTTAACCCTTGACTCCGACTATTGACCGTTAATATTTGTTATTGACTAGAATTGTTAACAGCTTAAGAAAAGTGATGAAACACCTTCAATAAAGTCAAACCAATTGATTATCGGCCAGCAAACAAATGCAAAGACAATCTCAATTTATGTTTGAACATGTATGCAATTACAACTTCTATAACGAACGCCAACATACATGAATAAACAAACAAATTAGAATAATTGCAGCGGCGGTAAAACAACAATAATGATATGAGCGCAACGCTCAAAACGAACGCCAGCTTAGGCAAAGAAAAGTCGAGAGAATTGCATCGGCAGATAAAACAACAATGATACGCACGAGTTACCCATTAGTGACCCCACCCAAAAAACGGCGAGATTCATCCATATACTCGAGCCATGTAAATAACTCGAGCAATGCCTCAAACCCGACACGAGCATCCGACCCGTAAAGTATTAGTACCCAAAGCTGATCGGTCAGCAATCCTCATAACACCACTTAGCATTACATACAACAAGAAATACACTTTAAGAATGTTGCAACATAAGTCGCCTACGAGCGACATTACATACATAAGAACATAAGTTTCCGAAGAGCGACAGTACATATATATGCATAAGTTGCCTACGCTGCAACGTTATACTCGTAAGTACATACAGTACAAGTATAAGTTCATTCAATTTATTTCTTCCAACGAAGACGCGACGAGGGATGACCAGCTTCAGGTTGCCCAATTTCCAACAGCTCGGACAAGACAAGTGTCAAATGACAAGCGACTCTAGATGACAATGTCCAAAGACTCGCAATCCGAGAGCAAAATGTCCAACAACAAACAAACCAAACGCAATGGTGCCTGTCCAGCAATAAGTGTCCACCAGGGGGTCGGGGGTGCCTTTACAGCACAAGCAACTTAATTTTAATTAGATAAATGGACACAAAGGACACTGGATCGATTACGACGCTCTGTTAGGGCACGATTTTATCAAAAAGTGTCGTTAGGTTGCCGACAGGTACAGATATACGTTCTTAAAGCTAGACGCAGATCCGATGCCGATAGATGAGCATACTCTTCTGTATAACCTTTGAACTAACGATATTCCCCGATGGAGCGATCAAGCCGTTTCATCATTCACCGAGTTGTCTAGCAGCAGACGAATTTAGCGCTGTAAGGAAACAGGACGTGGAATGGATCGAGCAAGGAATTGTGCGCAAGACTTCAAATGTAGCGCGCAGCGTTCTCGTCGTTATAAACAAGAATGGTATACTGCGAGTTTGCATTGACTATAGAAAGTTGAACAGCATAAACAGCATGCCCACAGAAAAGAAGAGTAAGCCGTTTACAGTATTCATCGCAAAAGAGTAGCTTGTTGAGTTTAATAAGGCACGTTTCGGCTTTAAAAACTCACCAGCTGCGTTCATTCGACTCGTAAATTATATTTTTTTATTAACTAATTAATTCTGATGATATGCATCCGGTCGAATTTAGTCCGGCAATAAGAAAATATCAGCAGTCAGTCGCTTTGCTATTCCCAAGGACATTAAAGCAGTTCAACCATTTCTGGGACTCACCGGCTTCTTCAGAAAAATCATTCCTAGGTGCGCACTAGACGCACGGCCGCTCACAAATCTACTTAGAAAAGAAGTGGTGTTCAACATTGGAGAAACAGAGTAACAATGGAGCCGGTACTGAATATTTACTCACGAGAAGCGCCAACTGAGCTCAACACGGGTATATCCGAGGAGGGTTTCGGAGCTGTGTTGCACCAGCAGTTTGATTGCAGATTTCATTCCGCTTATTATTGGATTATAAAAATAACAGAAGCTGAGTCCAAACGTCACAGTTACAACTACTATCTGTTGGAGATCCAATTTGATCTTGCGACTGATTGTATAGCTTTCAAGCTGACAATGACTATAGCAGAGATAGCCAGAGAAGAAGACTAAAAGCTTAAAGGTGGCCTTCTGTTCAAAGTCGTTAATGGCAATTAGTTGCTTGCTGTTCCAAACTTGATGGACGTGAAGTTATTCAAAAATCGCACGAAGTTGGTTATTTTTCAACAGTCAAAACAACGCACTCAATTCAATTCAAAATGCTGACGCTGTGCTTTGTGAACGGTGTCATATATCGGCTGCCAGCGTTCACAACTTTATTGTTGTTGAATGCCCGCAAAAGCCGCTGCCAGTGCATCACAAAACGCCATTTGTACGTGCTTGGCTTCTGAATCGCTCTCTGTGTGGGCTATCGTGTTAACTCCTCTCTTAAGTGAAGCACGTCCTCTGACTTCTTGTAACCTTCAACGCCAGGATGTCTTGTTGACTTCGAATAGTCTGACGCTTCTTGTAAAATCTGAAAGAAGCAAAGTAACAAACTAAAAAGATAGTCACATACAATCCAGATATGATGGGCTGTTTTATCAATCCCTTCTCGATTTTGTCAATGTACTGCGTGTTTTCTATAGTCAGTCTTTGTAGGTACAGTAGGCTTAATATCTCTTAGTAGGCTGTTATGTTGACCAGCGTTGACGCTGCTGGGCCAGGAGACTTGTTTACATAGCTCTTTAGGTTACGCTATAAAGATCCATCAAAAAACATCTTCGTCGAAGGTAAGGGAAAATATGCCGGTTACGCCAGTTATCACTAGTTGTAATCGCCGACGTTTCTTCATTGATGATGACGCCTTGATTTGGGCTACTTCCATCAAGTCAGTAACAGTTATGTTCGAACGCTAATTGATTAAATTTTGTAAGTCGCTAGAGTCTAATATTGGTGTGTGTTCTGTATTTATTTGGCTATTGTTTGAATTATTTATTATAATGTTTACTGCTTTTGCTAACTTATTTCACTGCGTTTTTGCCTAACAGATTAATGCTTTAGGCGTGCCGATGATGAATATTTATTGTAGCCAAGAGTGTTCCCATGTGTCGTATATCCGAGTCCAGTATCTGTCTGACTTGGGGAAAATGGTTTCTCAATTTCATAGATTCCCTTGTCATGTTCGAGTACATTGTTAAAAATTAGGCGAGTGCTTTAAATATTGAAAATCTTTCCAAATTGTCATGTCTCCGTCCATGATCTGAATGTAGTTCGCGTTCGAGTAGTCAGCCGAGGCAACTTTCTTCTATTAGTATTATCTTTTGAAAGCATTTGACCGGTTCGTCTGTTAATTCGACAGTGTTCGTAAGTTATAACTCGCTAAGTATTGTGGAAATATAGGACTATGCATCTTCTTTTAAAGCCTGAATGTTTTGTCGTGAGAACACGTCCTCGACGTAATTATCTTTCCCTGGGTTGTAAAACATTTGTACACTGTGGTTGTCAATGAAAGCGCACGAAGTTGTGTCAAAAAAATTAACCTGGTCGTATTTAGCCTCAGTCTGGTATTCAAGGATGTCTAAAACATTAACCTGGCCATATTCACCAAGGTCATATACCTCTTGATTTGCCATAGTCGGGTATTCAAGGGTGTCCTGGTCAAGTGGGACATCATCCTGGTCAAATGATTCATTCTTTGGTGTTTCGGTCCTGTAAACCTTGCAGTGAAACTGTTTGTCTTTTCTCGGTTTGTTACTGGTTATTGAAGGTTATTGAACCCAGTGTAATAATGTTATGTGTTTTGTCTAAAACGTGATGAGTTGTTTACGTCCATAGGTTGTGGTTGTTCTAATTTTTGAGGAGATCCGTTAGGAAGTCCTCGTAGCCTACTAAAATGTGGATTTTTCCAATGTAGGGTCTTACTATTTTCCCCTGCCGGGCTTCTGTTTTTGGCTAGTTGCCTCTGTTTGTTCCTTTGGGCTCTTTCTTCTTTACTCCCAGCATAATTGTGGCAAACGTGTAACGTTCGTGCTTAGATTCGATTTCCTGGGCTACAGCCAAAGCGGAAAGAAAGCCTTTCGGCCTTGCCGAAAACAGTACGTTGCTTAACGATTAGTTTAGTTTAGTCTTAGTTCCTTAAATGAACACCCGGAAAGCGTCCATTCTACAGTTTTCGTTCAGTCTGACAGCTATGGTGTTTTCGTAGATCATTATCTTTTTGTTTGTTAGTAGCGTAAGTTTTTTTCTACCTCGTCATAGTATTGTAGAGTAGCAGATTTCCTTGTTGGAGCGCCAATACTTCTTGTTATATTAAATATATGAATATACACATACGCAAAGTTATGCCGATTTGTAATCGCTTTGAAATTTAAGGGCTTTTGAACAACGCTAGTTTTTTTGTTGCTTAGTTAGTTGTTTAGTTTTTGTTTCTCATTATACCTAAAGCCTGGTAGTGTGTTGAACTACTGTCGTAAGCTTTATAAGCGGTGTGTGCCGCTTCCACCATGAGACCTATGTCTCATGTTTTCCCTCAAAGTCCGGAAAAGATTTAGCTATGTCTAATGATTCATTGCACGAAACAGTTACTCGAATTTCTGAGCCTTTGTCCTTCACTACTTTTGGAGCCCCGATACAGATACTGCCAAAACGCTGTTTTAGATCTTGTATTTGTGCATTGTAAAGTATTGTCTACGCCGGGGTATAACTCTCAGTCTACCACGTGCAGCTGTACAAGAAATTTGTAAAATTGCCAAGACACCAAGCTGAAATGGGCATGGTAGTATAGAAAAGGGGGAAGGAGCTCGTGTTAATTTTGAGGCACGACTATTATACTCTGTCTTTCGGGTTCGTTCGCACGAATACCACGAAGGTGCAGTCGACGTTCTGCGTAGCTTCGGGCCGAGATGCCGTGAAGCTCTAACTACCGAACAACTTTCGGCCTCAAAACCACGATTAATTCCAACAACGAAAAGAGTCGTGGCGAGTTGCCGCCGACACTTGCAACAGCTAATGTTGTTAAGCTCGTGCCCTCGGGTTTTACGCACGAACTATTGCTCGGGTCGCTGCCGCGTTCGATATAGGCAGTGAACTCTCAAAGTCGGGGCGAATTGCCGCCGGCGTTTACGACTACTACGGTTACTACGGTTTTACCCACGAACTATCGCTCGGGTCACAGCCGCGATCGATACAGACAGTGAACTTTCAAAGTCGAGGCAAATCGCCGCCGACGTTTACGACTACTACGGTTATTGGGAGCACACTAGATACGAGCGTTAGTTTCTACGATTATTAAATTAAGTGTAAGGCAATTTATTCCATTTCTCAATTCTTTAATCGGATCGGGTTCTTGCCTGCACTTAACGGACCCTGCTGCACTGCTTCGTTTTCTCCCTACTAACAGAATCGCTCGTTCGGACACTCGGAATTGTTTGTGCCTTTCTCCTTCGCAGTTTACTCTTGAGCAACGTGGCTTTGGCTGCTACGCGCTCACACTATTCTTACTTATCGTCTACGACGTCGCGTCTACGCATGCTGACGTTCACTCGTATTCTCTTTTATTTCTTTTACGCACCGCGCTCACGAGACTCGGCCACTTTTTAGTTCTTATGTTTCGAGCACCGGTACCTTCGGTCGCGCCACGTTTCGACTTATAACTTTCCGTCACGCGTCTATAATCGCCGACGTCTCGTTCGCTAGTCTGCTGCTCGCGTCACGCACGTCTACTCCCTTCCACGACCACGATCGCAAGTCTCGAGCCTGGGCTTTGGCTCTGCTCTTCGAGGCTCGCGAGCCCTTCCCACCACGCAGCTTTCGCTCTAATGGTGAAAAGCTCGCCCTATGCGCGCTCCCTCTGGTCGCGGTGGCGTTGCCACTCCTAACGGTTACGCCACTGTTCCGATCTCTCGAACCCTCAATCTTAATTAGCCCTAAGTGACATTGCGCGCTCCTTGCGACTTATTTTAATAATTTAAATTTAGCTTGCGCATACTTTATAGTAAAAGACAAGTACTCTTACTTATATATACTCTTAGATATACTATTAGATATATACTATTTAATTGTGGCGCGGTTTAACCCGCGTCAATCCCTCTCCTTTCTTCCCAAAGGGGACGACACTCACGGTGCATTCCCAGTGCCTTATGGTCCCTACACCCAACAGTGCAGCTTACACTTGGTCTTCTATGTCTACTGTTAGGGCTAATTACAACTAGCTTACATTGGGGTTAATTCTGATTTAAATTACGTCGCAGGGTTGCGTCGACAGCCCGTCCGGGCCTTCATCCTGAGTTCCATCCTCGCCGCTGCCATCATCTGAGTCCTCCGAATAGTTGCCGACCTAGGCGTGACCTCGTCGTGTAGAGCTGTCGGCAGGCTTGGTTCCCTTCCGAACATCAGAAATGCCGGCGAATATCTAGTGCAATCGGCCACACTCGAGTTAATCGCGAGTGAAATCTCGGGAAGGAGTTTGTCCCACGAACTTTGTTGGTCTTTTATAAATTGAGCGACCATCGTCTTGACCGTCGGATTGGTCCGCTCGGTCGGGTTTTCCTGGGGCAATATGTGGCCGTATGCTGAACCTCTACACCTAAGGAACCCAGATATGCCTTGAAAACCCAGCTAGTGAATTGTGCCCCGTTGTCGCATATGAATTTACGAGGGATCTCGTATTTATTTAATAATCGCTCCTTGAATGCTTTCTGCAAACTCGTCACGGTGGCTCTCCTTAAAGGGCTCAATTCCACCCACTTCGTAAACGCGTCGTAGAATACAAGCAGCATTGTGTTGCCGTGCTTGGAGCGCGGAAACTGTCCCACGAAGTCCGCACAGAGCACTGCAAGGGGTTCCGCCACCTGCCTAGTCAACATCCGACTGGCCGGCTGGAACTGTTCTATCTTGAACTTCTGGCACGACGCGCAGCACCTGACATTTTTGGCGGCATCCCTGAACATGCCCAGCCAATAGTACCGCTGGACGAGGCGAGATATCGTCTTCCTGACTCCCTGGTGGCCCGCCGTGGGTATGTCGTGACATTCCTGCAATACCCTCTTCCGGCTATGAGTGGGAACACATAGCTTCCATGTCTATGTCCCTCTATGTACCATGTGACGGTAGAGCTGGCCATTATCGCTCTCGTAGTCCGGGAACTTAGCTGGCTTCTGCGCGATGTGAACGAGCATGCTGGCGATCCACTTACAAGGGGGTGATTCCTCCACGGCTCGTCGGAACGCCTCTAACGGTTGCCTTGACAGCGCATTGGCAACCACGTTGAGCTTAGCCCGCCTGTAATGGATGTCGAACTGGAACTGTTGGAGCTCGAGGGCCCAGCGCGCGATCCGGCCTGAAGGGCTTTCGATAGAATTCAACCACTTCAGCGCCAGGTGATCCGTGATCACGTAGAAACGGTAACCGTTGAGATAACACCTCAGCTTACGTATCGACCAGACTATCGCCAGACACTCCTCTTTTGTGGCGGAATAGTTCATTTCCGCCTTCAATAGCTTCCGACTCGCGTAAGCAATGACTCACTCCTCGCCGGTGACCATCTGTGTCAACACGGCTCCGAGTCCATGGTCGCTCGCATCCGTCTGGAGCATAAATTTCTCGTCGAAATCGAGGAATTGGAATCTGCCAGTATCCGTGCTTTAGATCTAGCGTGGATATAAATTTCGCATCTGGGACCGAGTGGGCGTTTAGCTACCTGTAGTCTACGCACATCCGCCTGTCGGTGATTTGCTGCACGGCCGGGTTTTTCGGGTATCATCGCTGCTTCACCGGCTTATCGTCCCGCATGACTATCCACAAGAGAGACAACCTGTAATTCCTCAAATAATGCCAATTCTGCTTCTAGGAATGCCCGCAATTCGGGCTCCAGGTCCACCGGCCAGACGTTATCCTCCTCCGTCGATTCCTTCTCCGTAGCGTCGGTAATGGTATCGGCCCCACTGACCACCGCTTCATCGGTGCTCACGTTGTGTCCTTCGGCTCGGGATACCGGTAAAAGGCTCCTTGACGCACGCCAATTCGCATCCGTCCACTTTTAACCCCGGTCCCACTCCCGACATCACCCCTCAAACGCTCGTCTGCACCTTAAACCGCCCTGTCTTTAACCGCGGGATGCCAATGATGGACTCCGCGACGGTCGCAGGTAGCCTAGCCTCCGCGCTAGGACGTACCACCGCCCGTAGCACCAATTCGGTGCCTCCGCAGCATAGCTTTGAACCTATCACACATAAAAAATCCATCCCCAATATGGGGTCTAACATTGAGGGCATTATCAACAGATTATCACTAACCTGCATCATCCACGCCACTTCCAGGCAGGAGCCGACTGCGAGACATATCCTTGTCCACACCTCTCTTATTTCGCCTTCGGCAGCTACCATAGCGGCGCAACTCTCGCTAATAAAACTGCTGGTAGATTGTTGCTGACACCGCATACTTCCCGATCTGGTCAACAATTCGACCCCTCTATACTCTCAAAACATTTACTGCTGGCGGGATTTGGATACCTCGGCGCTTACCTGATCCCGACCTGGGTAGCGCCGTCGAGAGTTTTCCTGCTCCGATCTCAAGCAACACTCTTTGCTATATACCCCTTTCGCACCGCACTGCCTACAAAATATCGCGTTAGGATTAGGACATTCCCGCGCGAAATTGCCCTCCTGCCCAGTGGTGACACACCCGACGCGCGTTAAACTGGGATCCGACGTCCCGTCCTATCATGCGATTCGTGGCCTCGATTGGGTCCAACGACGGGTTAAAATTCGCGGCCCTATTTGTGGTCAATGGCGCAGACAACGAAGCTGCCCTGAATGGATTCTGACCTAGCGTCGGATCACGCTGCGGAGTTACTACTACTGGATCCCGGTAACTTCGGAGCGGCGGGGAATACGACTGTTGTTTCCTCCACGAGCTCTCGGCAGTCTGACGCTTCACGCCCTCTTACTCCACAGCCATTTGCGTCAGCTGGGTCTAGGTTGTAAAATCATGCCTCCGGAAGTACAGCCTATATTCGGGAGCGAGATTCTCGTATACTCTGTTTAATTCCCTCACCGAATCATATCCCGCATAGTGCATCAGCGATCTCAGGTCGATCAAGAAATACATGAAACTTTTACCTTCCCCGCCGTTCCGAATCTCGACCTGTAGCCTCTCAAAGTACCATGGAGGCAGGAAAATTTCCAGAAATCCAGCTTTGAACTCCTCCCACGACACATCGCGTAACCGGATTGTCTCGAACCATTGCGCGGCTTTATCCGTCAACACGCTACTCATTGTCCGAGGCAGCCGATCCAGGTCGATGTCGTAAGTTATGGCGCGCTCGTCGATCGTCTCCAAAAACGCGAGGGGGTCGGCCGTTCCGTGGAACCTTACTCTCCATTTGCCGACCTGTTCCATGATAATCGGATGGCCTCTCGCCTCCGCGTGTGGTCGCGACCAGGCATGGTGATCTTGCCGGGCGGGACTCACACCACGCAGTCGCTCTCCCTCGGTGTCTTACACCCTTCCGGGTCATTGTCCTCTACCCGGATCTGTTCTCGTCGGAACGGTCAACCTCAGGTGCGCGAATTTCGGCGGCTGGAAGCCACTAGGTTGAGTACTATCCTTCCAACCCGTCGCATCCGAATCGGACTTTGACTTGGTGCGCCTCTCGGGCTCCGCAACCTCAATCGTTCCCCGCGGTTCGACGGTCCTCACATATTGGCCCTCCAGTTCCACCAACCGCGTCCACATTTGCGTCGAGTGCAGCCCCCTGGACACAAAGTTGGCGATTCTCTTGCGCAGCTCTTCTACGCGCCCCTCCTTATTCAAGCCGTACTCAAGAGCTATCGCCTCTAGCTCCTCTTTGCGTCGCAGGTGCACCCAACGCGTACCCACCCCGGGATTCTTGCACTCACCCATGTCCATGGTAACGCTATTACCACCGGCTCGGATTCACCTTTTTGGTTAGCGTTGCTTATTCTTCGAGGCCCTTCTCACTCAAAATTTTACGAGCCGAAAAAAATGTCGTTTTGGGTTTTTCTCGCCGGCCTTTTATTTTAATCCCTCTTGGAATTGTTCACTTAGCCAATTTCACCCGTAACTCGCACAGTCTTAACATGCACTTCAAAATCCGGTTCTGCACCACATACAACGTTTACTTGTTTAAATTTTTTTTTATTTTCCATTGTTCACTTCTCAAAAAAAAAACATTCACCAAAACCTTTTTTTTCAAAAAAAAAATTTTTTTCTTTATTTATCCAAGTTTCGGGGGACCAAAAAAAATATTTATTACTTATTATTATTTTTTTGATTTTCGCTTATTCCAAAAAAAATATTCACCAAAACCTTTTTTCCTTTTATTTTCAACAAAAAAATATTTTTTCGTTTATTTATCCAAGTTCCGGGTGAGCAAAAAAATATTTATTAGGTATTATTATAATTTTTTTTTGTTTTTTTATATTTTCAATTATTCACTTTCCAAAAAATATTCACTAAAAACCATTTACGTTTTTTTTTGCTTATTTATCCCAGTTTTGGCGGAGCAAAAACAACATATTTATTAGTTATTATTAATCTCCTTTTGTTAGTTAGTTTGTTTTGTGTTTGATTTTATTTGTTGCAGTCAGATTATTATTCTCCACTTTGTTCATTACTGTACTCCAGTTCATTACATCCACTCGATTTATTCTGTATAACTTTTGTACTTTTGCTCATTACGCCCACTTGTCTTCTTTTGTATAACTTCTGTCATTTTCATTTTACTTTATAAATATTTTTTTCCGATTTGTTTTTTGTTGTTGTTTTATAAATTAATATTTCTCCATTTTTGTTAATTTATATATTTATTTTCCAATTTTTTTCCCCAAAAATATTCTTTATTTTTTTTTGTTGTTTTATATATTAACATTTCTCCATTTTTAAATTTATTATACGCTCCCGTTCACTTTTAAATTTATTTTATTTAATTTTACTTGTCCAGTTTAGTTGCACTTGCACTATTTTCTGTTCAGTTCCATTCCACACATCTTTACTTGTGTTCTTTTGTTTGTTCTCGCCGTTCAATTTCGGCACGCTCGCTCACTTGTACATTTATACTTTTTGTTTTGGTGTATAACTCTCAGTCTACCAGGTCCAGCTTTAAACGAAATTTGTAAAATTGCCGACACACTTAGCTGAAATGGGCATAGAAAAGGGGGAAGGGGCTCGTGTTAATTTTAAAGCACGACTATTATACTCTGTCCTTCGGGTCGTTCGCACGAATACCCAGAAAGTGCAGTAGACGTTCTACGTAGCTTCGGGCCGAGATGCCACGAAGCTCTAACTACCGAAGAACTGTCGGCCAAAACCACGATTAATACCAACAACGAAAAGAGTCGAGGCGAGTTGCCGCCGATACTTGCAACAGCTAATGTTGTTAAGCTCGTGCCCTCGGGTTTTACGCACGAACTATTGCTCGGGTCGCTGCCGCATTCGATATAGGCAGTGAACTCTCAAAGTCGGGGCGAATTGCCGCCGGCGTTTACGACTACTACGGTTACTAAGTTCGTGCCCTCGGGTTTTACGCACGAACTATCGCTCGGGTCGCAGCTGCGATCGATACAGACAGTGAACTTTCAAAGTCGAGGCAAATCGCCGCCGACGTTTACGACTACTACGGTTATTGGGAGCACACTAGATACGAGCGTTAGTTTCTACGATTATTAAATTAGGTGTAAGGCAATTTATTCCATTTCTCAATTCTTTTATTCGAATCGGGTTCTTGGCTACACTTAACGGACCCTGCTGCACTGCTTCGTTTTCTCCCTACTTACAGAACCGCTGGTTCGGACACTCGGAATTGTTCGTGCCTTTCTCCTTCGCAGTTTACTCTTGGGCAACGTGGCTTTGGCTGCTACGCGCTCACACTATTCTTACTTATTGTCTACGACGTCGCGTCTACGCACGCTGACGTTCACTCGTATTCTCTTTTATTTCTTTTACGCACCGCGCTCACGGGACTCGGCCACTTTTTGGTTTTTATGTTTCGAGCACCGGTACCTTCGGTCGCGCCACGTTTCGACTTATAACTTTCCGTCACGCGTCTATAATCGCCGACGTCTCGTTCGCTAGTCTGCTGCTCGCGTCACGCACGTCTACTCCCTTCCACGACCACGATCGCAAGTCTCGAGCCTGGGCTTTGGCTCTGCTCTTCGAGGCTCGCGAGCCCTTCCCACCACGCAGCTTTCGCTCTAATGGTGAAAAGCTCGCCCTATGCGCGCTCCCTCTTGTCGGGGTGGCGTTGCCACTCTCAACGGTTACGCATATATATTCTTAGGTATACTCTTAGATATATAGTATTTAATTGTGGCGCGGCTAAACCCGCGTCACAGTACGAAAACTTATTTTTTGAGCGGCAAGCGCACTATTAACTGCAGTTTCTATTACTTCCTGCAATTGTTCTGAAGACATTGGCATAATTAATTTATTGTGTACTGGTTTTGTAGGCAAGCCTTACCTTTTTTCTTAAATTTTTTGAATCTTCGAAGTCTTTAATTTCACTGTCACTCATATAAGGTTTTCATTTATTTTGAATATAGTATCTTACTATACAAAAATTGGTAATTTAACTTTGTAATAGCTTTTTTAAAATTTTAAAGTATCAATGAGCGCTATATAAGAATGTTTATGATTAGTAAATATATTTTATTATATATAAGTAGTCCGAACGGGAGCATATGATAAAGTTACAGTTCTGAAGGTATTTTAAAACTGTTTAGCAAATCGACTTGGCAACTCTTTTCTCTCAGTTGTACGCTCCTTGTCATCATTCCTGCATTGGCCACACTTGTATGTGATACCATATATATATAAATAAATCGCGTTACGTTACTTTAAAAAATATAATATTATTTATTGTTTTATTTTCGCGTTACAATTATTCGGAAGTTTGGACTTTATTACTCAAGCGCAACAATCAAACTTTACTCTCAAATTGACGTTGACGCTTAGCAAACCTCGGTTGTGAGCTTTTTGGATGGGAAGCTTAACAGGAGCTGTGTCTCTTTTTTTTTTTTTGATTTTCAATTTGATCGTCACTTTGGAGATGTTGCTAGGTCTTGGATTTGAGCTGCGTCGGCAATTTGGGCCTTTGGAGGGAATAATGATTTTATCGGATATTTATGTTTACTGCTTGTTTCGTGAGAACACCAAAATCGTTATTATCACCAAGAATTTCTTTGTTTAAATTTTTGATTATTCGATTACATGCTAATGTTTATGTGGTAGGGGTTGAGTGTTTTGGTTGACATATGTGGTTTGAGTTAAGTGTATGGGTGTGGTTCATATGTCACTATATATATAATTCTACCTAAAGAACATCGAAAACATATTCGAAAATATGCATAAGGTTAATATAAAATGTCAACTATACAAGTCCAAGTGCAATGTAAAATTTTTGGGCTTCGTCATTTCCGACAAAGGCGTGAAAACTAACACAGAAAAAGTTTTAGCAATAGCCAATGTAAAGTAGTTCCTTTGCTGACACGTGTCCTAACAGAGTCTGAAACCGCGAATACTTACCCTGAAATTATTTCGCCTGAGCCGAGCTGTAACCTTGAATATGTACCCTGTGCACAGGAACAATCCACACATACATATAGAACCCTAATATATCGTACTAAATATCCAATCGGTATCTGATTTTCCTACAATCCTACAATTCTTATGCCGTAGTTGGTAGAGACAAGCGGCAGAGGATTAAAAACTGTGGGCGGGCGAAAGCCGTGATGACTCAATGGCACCCGATCGTTATACCTCTATTTTACTGGTTTATCATCTCGTACAATCAATTTGTGGTCAGCGACGTGCGATTTTAATTCGTTGAATATTGCCGACTATTGTTCCGACTGCAAGAACCCCCGCAGTTCTGACTCTAAGTCAGTGGGCTTGATTGTCTCCTCTTCCATAGGCTTTCTATCCACGACGTCGGCAACAGTGGTTGTTATCCTGTCCACAGATTTGTCTACCTTTGCCACCTGGCACATCAGCGCTTGGGCTCCGATTAAAGGCCATTCAACGTATGCCACCTCGCACTTTTGCTTATGAACTACTACTAGTAGCCTGTGTTGATGTCTTGAGTAGTGCCGTTGACGCTTTAGTCCGAGCGTTGACAACAATCATTACTGTGCACCCCTTTTGTTCCGACACAGAGGTGGATCCGGGGATTGCTCGGAACGGATTGTGCGATAATTTCACGACAACTCTGTTCGGATCACTGTGAGTTCGGAATGGAGCGGTGTATTCATGGCTTTGCCTTGTACTAACTTGTATAACTTGTATTCGGGCGCAGCGTTCTCGTACACCCGGTTCAATTCCCTAGCCGAGTCGTATCCTGCATGGTGTTTCAATGCTCACTGCTCTGTCAGCAAATCTTAAAACTAATCCCATTCCCGCTGACCTCTGTTTTGGGTCTCATCCTCTAATCTTTCAAAATATCAGGGAGGATAAAATAAAAATGAAAACTCCGCCTTAAACTCTGCCCAAGACACATTGTGCGGCTCTTTATGTACCATCGGACGGCTTTGTCGGTTAAAAATGCACTCATGGTTGAAGGCAACCGGTCCAGGCCAAGATCATATTATAATCCGATACACCTGGTAACTATGTCCATGAGTATCTAAAAAATGTTTTCTCACTTTTTAATGGCAAAAATTATAGATGGCGTATTCGATGGCCCAAAGATTCGAAACCTATTAGGAAATAAACAATTTTACTCTATTTTGACATCAGAACAAAGAGCACTGGATATCAATACATCAAGTCACTGCACAATTTTTTGACAATAATAAAAGTGGAGATTATATTGGATTCGTCAGTTTATAACAAATTATGAAAATCCATGTCCTAAATTCTCACTTGGGCATTTTCCGCCCAACTTACGTTAGCTCTGCAATAATTTTTTTTATTTTTTGTACGTAGATGTACTACCGGACAGTACATTCAAGTGGCCCAACGATACCAAGCACGGGCTTGTTAACGCGCGGACCCAGGCAAAATGCCACCCACCTCCCGCCCAACCGACCGAGGGGCGCGCCGCAAAACGTGGTGACGATGATCGCGAACAAATGAATAGATGACAAAGGACTAACGTTTTAAAAACAGGGACAGAAGATGCATTTTTTAATGTATGGAAAAGATTGTTATAACTAGCGTATAAGATGCGAAAAGGGTTGTGGATAGCATAGTTTGCATTACACATTTTAAGAAAAGCCGGTAAAAAATTCCTCGTATTTCTGCTCGGAACCGCAAAACTAATTTGGCTGATTAATTCTGAAGAATCAATTTCCCCATTTATTAGTTCGTGTAAGAAGAGTACAGTACCAAGCATGCTTCTACGATTAGAAAGAGAGGGAAGATTAATTAGTAAGAGTCTACTACGGTAAGAAGGCATGCGGGAATTAGGATTCCAGTTAAGACCCCGGAGGGCAAAAAGCAGAAATTGTTTTTGCACGGATTCAATTCTATCCTGATGAATCTTGTATTGGGGACATCATATACAAGATCCATATTCAAGAATTGGACGAATAAGTAAAGTATAAAGAGTTATAGTAATGTAGGTATCGTCAAATTCTTTCGACCAGCGGTTATGAATCCCAGGACTCCAAACGCCCGATTAGCAGCAGTAGAAATATGCTTGTCAAACTTAAGCTTGGGATCAAGAAGAATTCCCAAATCATTAACGGACTCAATACGCTCTAGAGGTTCACCATTTAGAAAATAATAATTAAAAAAGGGCATACGTCTATAAAAGGACATTAATTTGCACTTACTGTAATTTAGATTTAATAAATTTACTTGACACCAGGGTTGGAAACTGTCAAGGTCGGATTGTAAATTTTGTCCAGCTAGAGGATTAGTAGACAACAGGTAAAGTTTTACGTCATCGGCGTACATCAGCACCCGAGAGTGATTTATTACAGAAGGAAGGTCATTTATAAACAAAGTGAATAATAACAAAACAAGGTGACTTCCTTGCGGTACTCTGGAAGTAACATGAACAGGTTTAGAAACAAGGCCTTTAAAGTAAACTTTTTGGGTTCTTAAAGACAAATAGTTAGATATCCAAATAATTAAATTATTTGGAAATCCCAGAATATGAAGCTTATGCAGTAAAAGCGAATGAATAACAGAGTCAAACGCCTTACTGAAATCAGTGTAAATAACATCTGTTTGCATTTTATTTTGGAATCCCTTAATAACAAAAGAGGTGAATTCCAATAGGTTAGTGGTAGTAGATCTATATTTCATAAACCCGTGCTGGTAGGGTGAAATTATAGATCTGCATAGATGTTGTAGTTGAAAAGTTATCAACTTCTCAAACAGCTTAGAACAACTTAGAAATACCTCTATAGTTAAAAACATTAGACTTGTTTCCTTTTTCAAGGAGAGGAATAATAAATGATTCTTTCCAGATGTAAGGAAAAGAACTGAACTCCACGGACAAATTAAATAATTTAAACAAATGCTTTGAAAAACCTTCAGCACAATACCTAAGAACGCAGCCTGGTACTCCATCAGGTCCGGTGAAAATACGGGCTTAATGACCCTTAGATCATTTAGTAGTAAGCTTTCTGTGATCAAAGGCCCAAAAATGCAGTTAGAAACATTTACATGATAAGGATATGGCAAATGAGATAAATAATTCGGAGAACTATAAGTTGTTTGAAGAAATTTAGCAAATAAATCGGCAATAGCCTGATCTGAATGATCAGTCGTTTTTTCAAAATACTTAGTTGATGGTAGTGTTGATGATTTGCGCTTCGCATTCACGGAGTCATAGAACCGCTTAGGATCCCGCTAGAACTGTATCCTACAACTTCTAAGGTAATCCTTATAACATTGGTTATTTAGGACAATGAAATAAGATCGAGCGATCAGATATCGAGTGTAATCCAAGAAAGAGCCAGATTTCTTGAACTTCCCGTACATCCTTGACTTTTTATTTTTTAAATTGGTGAATTCCCGTTTAAACAGGTTTGATAGACCTAATTGAATTGCAAACCGGGACACATGCATCAAAAAGATGGTTCAAAGTCGAATAAAAAATCGCAATTGCACTATCCATGTCCCTACAGGTCTAAAGTAGAGACCAGTCAGTCTGGGATAAGAGCAGAGTTAGCTTGGCAAAGTCGGTTTTCCGAAATTGGCGAGCTCGCTCTGGAGGTATACTACCTGGGTTTAGTCCCGGGCAGGTAAATCAATCAACACCTCTAATGCAGGGTGATAAGGATCTTCCGGACATGATATTGGTTCAGTACGGGAAACAGACAAAAAAGATTGATCTAAAACAAAAATAAGGTCAAGCATTTTATGCAGTGAATTTGGGATAGCATTGATTTGACACAATGATATCCCAAATAAATTATCAAGAAAATCATTTTCTGGGACTGGACTGGGAATCCATGTAGTTCCTGCAATATTGAAGTCGCCGAGAACTATAAGAAAATCACGATCGGAAAGCATAGCAGAAATAGAATGTATAGCAGAGAAGTGCATTGAATAGACAGAATTATCAGGAGAAGGAGGAATATAAGACAAAGTAATAAAAAGGCAGACACCGTTAATGCACAATTTGACGGCAACAAATTCTATATTTATACTAAAGTTGGTTATTACTATCTCTGAAAATGAATCAGTATCAACAGCAATAAGTACACCACCACCACGACGAGAAGTGCGATCTTTTCTATAGATAGAAAACTTGTTAGAAAGGATTTCAGAATCTAGGATGTCAGGCCTTAACCATGTTTCAGAGAAGGCAATGACATGAAAAGGAAAGGATAGGCTGTTAAGATAAAGTTTACTAAGTTTAGTACAAAGACCTCTTACATTCTGATAGCCAAGTGAGAGGGAGGATGTTAGTTTTTGTACTAACACAGACTGCAAGATGTGGGTTTAGATTTACACCAGGAGGCGGAAGTGCAATCGGAGACCGATTTTTCTTTTTCGCAGTGTATTCTTTAATAATTAAGTGGTCTGGCCAGAATTCCTTGCAGCAAATGTTTCTGAAATGTTCGGCCGGAACACTTATTTTAAAAGAGGAAATGTCCCGAATATATGAATATTTGAATTTTTCCACCGTAATATTGGCTTTCAGTTTGGCCTGGACAAAGACCTTAACATCATCAGATGTAGTGTTATGGGCAAGCCTAGAAGCAAAGATTTGTTTCTTTTGTGGAACACCTACAAGGGTCACATTTGGAACCTCAGCAGTAGCTTCTAATTCAGCTATAGCCTTGGATTGACCATTTGATTCAGTTGGTTTATTAGCAATAGAGAGCTGGTTAGTGTCAACAGAGCTAATAACTACAGAATCCGAAAAAGGTTCGGGAACAGAAGGAGCAACATCCATGGGAACTATGTTGGTTTCAATAGACAACCTAAAATTAGCTTTTTTACGCGTAGGAGATTCGTTCAAAAGCTTTATAGCTTTGAACTCATTATCCAGAGCAGAGAACTCGTCGGAAAGTTTTTTAAACTGGCCGAAGATGTCCCCAAAGCCTCTCCTAGTCTGCCTCATGAATCCCATCATGTCCCTTTCGACTTCCCTGCAGGATTCGCAGGTCCACTTTAAGCCTGATTTGGATTCAATCAGGTCGATAATGCGGCCATTGAGGCCAGCGCATTTTTCGTGCGACATATTGTCACACAGCCAGCAGCAAACAAAACCCATCTTAACATTTGCACGTACCTGGCAATCTTTGTTATAGCAGACAAATATTATAATCAAAAGAATAAAAATTAGAGAAAAAGAAATAAAAAAATAAATAATAAAATAACTGGTCAAAAAGTTAAAGGTTAAAGTGTACAGAAAAAAATAGGCTCACTCGGGTTAAACAGAATTGATGCTGATATGTACATACAACAATTATTACACAAATGTAAACAGCGCGGGCGCGACGACTGAAACAAGCGACGGGATCAAAGCAAAAGCCAAAATTTTAAAAACAAAAGAACCGACCAACACCAACAACAAGATTAGTGTAAGCGCGGACCGTATAAAGACCGTTTCAGAGCGCGGAATGAAAACAAGAGAAATATGCAAAGAGCAAATGCAAAAACAAATAGTTCCAATATACCAATATACTTGCGCTGCAATTTGTTGTTGCACTAGAACACAAATTTTGCAAATTAATTAAGATTGCTAAAGAGATTTGAACAATGAGTTTCACAGAACCGATTGAATCACACTGTTACAATACTATTTTTAGGCCAAAAAAGCGAATATAAGATTGATTAATTGAGTTCAAAATTAGACAATTTCGAGGCGCAAGAAAAAACACGTGCGTTGCGAATGCGAACGCGTTTTTACCAACCTAAAATTTATGGGAAGATGTTATCAGGGTTTGTAAAATTTGAATATGATGGGCGATTATGTGTGGTGTCTCATACATGAATCTGATTTTAAAAACGTAAGCAGAAAGTCACGATTTTTTAACCATTTTTAAAATATCGACTATATAACCGAACTAATGGTAGTTCGTCTTATTATTTAACATTTATTGATATATATAATGTCTGATTGTATTATAAATAATTGCCTGTGGATTGTGGATGTGGATGTCGCTCGGTAAATAGCACCAAAAATCGTATCTTCTGTGAGTATAACATAAATATATTTGTGATTATTCACAGTTAACAAATTAATTTGAGGCAGTATTCCTGAGACCTTGAAGTCCGAATTTTGTAAAAGATTTCGCAAAGAAATCAAAAATATCGACAAAAACAAGTCTAGTTTTAAAACGTTGTTATTTTGGCGACTCTCTATCGATTTCAATGATAAATATCTTAAACGAGGTTGAAGTTAATGAAACTATATAAATAAATGGGGGAAGAATAAAATACAATTTTCCTTCTAGTTTTCCCCGAATTGCAAAGTCTAGAAATTATAAAAAATTTCAAGAAATCATAACTTTTTTCAAAAATATATAGTTGCAAAACCAATGATTCAAATTTAAAAGTGTGTATGACTGATATATTTATTAGCTTCCAGTAATCGTTAAGCCTTTTATCGGTTGTGAAATTGTGATATTTACCAATAAAAGATTCGAGAAACCGATCAGTTTTCACATTTAATCAAAACGCCGAATGAATCAACACATAAAATTCGTATATGTGCGTTAAAAGCGCGTATATGTGCGTTGAATTAGTCAGCCAGCTCCCTTAAAGCAACGCTTGATTAAGGCTCAATTATGTGTGCCTGGAAAACTAAACATCGGCTATTAAATTATGTTTCCAATAATTCAAATGTGATAGCATAATTATCATTTCAAATTTCCTGTGTCGCGTGATCACGCAAGAATGTATGTACGTATTAATATGTAATTAATATGTATCGCACAAACACTTAGTTGCATATATCATAAACAGCCCAATACAATAAACATAAGTTAAGCCACTTATATTCGCGCACATTACAGTCCCACAGAAACATAAACAGCCACTGCCGTCAATGACCGTCGAACTCGAATATGTTGGGTTTGCATTTTAACGCTCTCAAAGAGCGGCCTATACGAGAGCGTTAGGCTCTCCACCTTCAACACAATTAAGCCTAAGTTAAACTTATATTATTGAATAAAGAACACGAATAATTTACATATTACGGTCGTAGTGTTTCGTACGCGCTCTAAGAAAAACTCACAGTATTGCACGAATTTAATAGCCAAAAATATTGCAAAGTGTATTGGAGTGATCCGATAATAGAGAAAAGACGCTGTAAAGTACTAAAAACTGTTTTATGTTTAAAACAGGTGCATGATTAATAAAAATATGATGTGTGTAATGAGTAATAAGTAACCCGCACAAAATGAACAGCGCTCAATCGAAAGAGCGTAGAAGATTCATAGATCAAAGCATTGGGTTTTACTCGTACTTTTCAACGCGTGAAAATGAAGTAGGTAGAAAAACAGTGCAGAGCAACTCAGCTCTGTGACTACAAGTAGCCAGAAACACGTTCGCACGCTCCCACTCTGTTCACTATAACTCCCATGTCATGGAATGACAACAGCTGCAACAGTCATCGCATAAGTGAAGTGTGTTCTCAAGATACAAGTTCCACTGCCAATGAACAACAACCTAACAGAAGAATCAAATCAAAAGTGGAAAGGGAGTTCGGCTGTGCAGACTGGCATTGTTACATCCAAATCAAATGCAATAAACAATAAAACAAAAATGGCAATGATGGTAGCGAAATAACAGAGGCACCCAACTCAAATAGATATGCCGTTCTGGTGGATGCTGAAACTGACCAACCGAGCGAATTAATGAGAGGGACACCGAAAAATACGCCTCCACCATTATTCATTTGCGAGCAAAGCTCAAGTGCATTAGTAAACAAACTAGTTGCACTAATTGGAGATAAAACATTCCATATAATTCCCTTAAAAAAAGAAAAAAAATTCCGATATAGAGTCTACGCACCGTATAGTGATTAAACACTTAAATGAAACAGGCAAAAACTACTGTACATACCAGCTCAAAAATTGCGAAGGACTACAAGTTGTACTGAACGGCTTCTAAAGACAAGAACATCCATGCTAAGACGGTCATTAACATTATAAACAAAACAAGTGAAGAGGCTCCAGTCGCGATCGCCCGACCAGGGGATACCCTGAACGCAGTGTTTTCAGACATTTCGGTCCCCTTGCATTCATACACACGATTCATAAGAGCATCTTCTTAATGCAATTTTCAAGCCTTAACAAGAGCATTAAAATCTATGTAAAAACTCAAGCCCAAGTACGCAGTATTAAATTGACTGTTTTTTCACATATTTGAATATATGGCAAATGGGGGGAGGTATCCAAAATCCACAAAAATATACCTTACCTGTGTATGCTTCACGAGAAAATAGTGAACCAAATTTGGTAGCTCTGGCTCTTATGGTTTCTAAGAATTGCTCAAAAACCGTGTCGGAAAACTGATATTTATCGATAATAAGAAAATTGATCTGCGTATGGCTTACACGAACTTAAAACGTCCAAATTCAGCTTTCTAGCTTCTGTAGTCGCATAAATCTACGCGTTCATACAGACGAATGGACAGACGGACATGGCTAAATCGAGTCGGCTAGTGATGGGGTCACTAGTGAAGGGGTCGGAGACCCTTCTTTCCGTCTGTTACATACATTTGCACAAAATCATCATATCCTGACTTACCCACTTTCAACGGGTTCAGGGTATAAACAGCACTCTTCAAAGTTAAGCTTGATTCAGAGGCAACTTCTTTAAATATAAATGAAGTGCACACGTTCAATAAGCTACTTTTCCCATTGCACCGGAGGATCACCGTGGATGAACCGCATAAGCCTGAGAATTCAGTGCAGTGCACTAATTGCCGAGAATACAGCCACACCAAAGCTTACTGCGCTGTGAGGCCTGTGCCTGTATTTTAGAGCTACATAGCAGTTCAACAACTCCCGCTGACATGGCTACAACGAGGAATTCCTTGTAAGTAATGCTAACCGCAACGCTGCGCAATTCCACCATCATGACACTGCCAGGACAACAGTTACTACATCCACAGCGTCTTTCAGTAGCGGCTACGGGACTTCTGCCTCCGCAGGCATAAGCCATGCTGCAATAGAGCGTATTGGAATACGCCCCACTAAATGCCGCAATTGAGCTGAAGGATGCCCAAGCTCCACAAATTGGTACTCCCAATCCCAATAATGGCTACCCAGATACGCCCCGGAGAATGGAACGCTCGCAGCATCATCCAAAATGCTATCGAGCTTTAACTAATGATATGGATTTGATTCCATTGTTTGACCAACTTGCGCTTTACGAAGAATTCATTAGTTGCTTGGACCAGATCCTGATCACCGGCAGACCCACCCACTTTCTGTGCAACAGGCAGAGTACTCCATCTTGTTTGGATTTTTCACCTATCAGGCCATCTTGCCCAGAAAAAGCGACTCAAGAGGGAGTACGTCCGCACCCAGCATCGACAGGATTTACCGCCATATCTCCAACAGAGTCAGGAAGGAGTTAGCTACCCAAACAAGAAAAGTCGTTGATACCATACGGGAGAAAGACCTCCAAGTTTGCGCTCTAGAACCTTACTAGGCATTACGGAAGGCAAGCGGCAGCAAAATTACTTGTCCGCCAACCTACACCAGATCACCAATGGATAGAGTTGAAGCCTTCACCAGCAACTTGGAGGGGCGTTTCAAGCCGTTTAAGCCCACATTGCAAGGCAGGATGCAGCGAGTCGCACAGATCCTCGAGGCCCCACTTCACTGTCCCTCCCCGTAGCACCCATCATTTTCCACAAGGTAAAGCAGGTGATTAGTCCTATCACCCCATCAGCCTTCTGCCAGCTCTCGGCAAAATCGTAGAAAAATTTATCCTTAGAGGCATCCTGGAAGCCTCGTCTATAAAGCGGTGGAACGCCAGACGAATTCCATCGAGTGGTAAGCTGGACGGCATCCACGGTAAGGGTATGAGTGTAGCACACCGGGCTACTTGCCTTAAGACGTTTTGAAAACTGGACCTGTTGGTGGAACTTTTCAGTTAACCCGGAAAAGTGCGCCACAGTAACCCATATAGTGCCCAAGGACTCCTGCCCCGTATGTATGAAGTATCTAAAAGTATCAAAAACAAGCTCGGGCGAAAAACCTTTCTCATAAGTTCATAGGACAAGCGGTCAGTTTCCAACAGGTAATCCTAGCCCACATATGGCGATATGGCGATAGGTATATGGGATAACTGGGAAATCACACCTCCATAAAATCCGCATCATCAAAACCACGGTTTTGCGAAAACTCACAGGTGTCGGTACATTCGCAAGCGTTACATCGCCAATGCCCTTAACGTTCCAATGGCAGGTGACGTTGTGAACACGCAGTCAAGGAGCTACCTGGGCAAATTTCGCAACCATTCCAATGTTGGCAAGGAACCTGCTAAGGGAGAAGAAGACGTTTTAAAAGAACCCATTCAAAGGGCTCGGGAGATAGCTACCTTTGGTAAGCAACAACCTACATGTATATTGGACGTATATGTACTAACGAACACTACATTTAAATGGCCCAACGATACTAAGCAAGGGCTTGTCACCGCGCGGACCCAGGACCCATAGCATAGTTTGCATTACACATTTTAAGAGAAAGCGGTAAAAAAAATTCTTCGTGTTTCTACTCGGATCCGCAGAAATAATTGGGCTGATTAATTCGGAATTGCGATTAGAAAGAGAGGGAAAATTTATTAGCAATAGTCTACTAAGGTAAGAAGGCTGGCGAGAATAAGGATTGCAGGTAAGACCCCGGTGAACAAAAAGCAGAAATTGTTTTTGTAAAGATTCAATTCTATCCTGATGAACCTTGATTGGTGTATATGGTGTCCATATACAAGATCCATATTCAAGAATTGGACGAACAAGTGAAGTATATAGAGTATTCGTTACGTATGGATCGTCAAATTCGTTTAACCAGCGCTTAATGAATCCCAGGACTCCAAAAGCTTAATTAGCGGCAGTAGAAATATGCTTGTCAAACTTAAGCTTTGGATCTAGAAGGATACCCAAATCTTCAACTCAATACGCTCAAGAGGCTTACCATTAAGTAAATAATTATTAAAAAAGGATATTCGTCTTTAAAATGACATTAATTTACACTTACTGTAGTTAAGATTTAATAAATTTACTTGACACCAGGTTTAGAAACTGTCAGGGTCGGATTGCAAACATTGGCCAGACAGAGAAGTAGTGGACGTTATGCAAAGTTTTACGACACCGGCGTACATCAGCACCGGAGAGTGATTTATCACAGAAGGAAGGTCATTTGCAAACAAAGAGAATGACAACGGGTACTCCGGAAGTAACTTGAACAGGTTTAGAAACAAGGCCTTTAAAGTAAGCCTTTTGGAATCTTAAAGATAAATAGTTAGATATCCAAAGAATTAAATTATTTGGAAATCCTAGAAGATGAAGATTATGCAGTAAAACTGAATGATTAACAGAGTCAAACGCCCTACTGAAATCAGTGGAAACAACATCTGTTTGCATTTTATTTTGAAACCCTTTAATAACAAAAGACGTGAATTCAAATAAGTTAGTGGTAGCTCTATATTTGATAAACTTGTGCCGGCAGTGTGAAATTATAGATCTACAAAGATGTTGTAGTTGAAAAGTTATCAACTGTGGGAAAAGAACTGAGCTCTAAGGCTTTAAAAGACTTTCAACACAGTACCTAACACAGTGCAGTACCACAGCACGCAGCCTGGTACCGCAGCAGTACCACAGCCATCAGGTCCCGGTGAAAATACGAGCTTGATGACCCTTATATCATGTAGTAGTGAACTTTTTGTGGTAAAATGAGATAAATAATTCTGAGAACTATAAGTTGTTTGAAAAATGTTGCAAATAAGGCGAGAATAGCCTGATCTGAGCCAGCTATCGTTTTTTCAAAAAAAAAAAAACAGTTTATGGTAGGGATGATGATTTGCGCTTTGCATTCACGGAGTCATAGAACCGCTTAGGATCCCGCTAGAACTGTATCCTACAACTTCTAAGGTAATCCTTATAACATTGGTTATTTAGGACAATGAAATTAGATCGAGCAATCAGATATCAAGTGTAATCCAAGAAAGAGCCAGATTTCTTGAACTTTTCGTACATCCTTGACTTTTTATTTTTTAAATTTGTTAATTCCTTAAAAACAAAAAATTAGATCAATCACACAATGACATCCCAAATAAATTATCAAAAAAATCATTTAGATCGTCGAAGTCAACACGCTAGAATTACGACGAGAAATCCTAGTAGTTACAGCAATATTGAAGTCACTGAGAACTTTAAGAAAATTACGATCGGAAAGCATAGCAGAGACAGAATGTATAGCAGAGTAGTGCATTGAATCATCTGAAGAAGCAGGAGTATAAGAACAAGTAATAAAAAGGTAGACACCGTTAATTTACAATTTGGTGGCAACAAATTCTATATCTTAACTGGAATCCTAATTCCTGCATGCCTTCTCACTAATAAATCTTCCCCCTCTTTCTAATCGTGGAACCATGCTAGGTGTAATCTTCTTACACAAACTAATCAATGGGGAAATTGATTCTTCAGAATTAATCAGCCAAATTAGTTTTGCAGTTCCGTGCAGAAATACGAAGTATTTTTTACCGCTTTCTCTTGAAAAGTTTAATGCAAACTATGCTGTCCATAACCCTTTTCGCATCTTATGCGCTAGTTATAACAATCTTTTCCATATATTAAAAAATGCATCTTCTGTCCCTGTCATTAAAAGGTTAGTCCTTTGTCATCTGTGCATTTGTTCGCGATCTTCGTCACCGCACGTTATGCGGCGCGCCCCTCGGTCGATTGGGCGGGAGGTGGGTGGCATTTTGCCTGGGTCCGCGCGTTAACAAGCCCGTGCTTTATCGTTGGGCCACTTGAATGTATTGTTCGTTAGTACATCTACGTCCAAATAAATTAAATATAATCTATACTAAAGTTAGTTATTATCTGTGAAAATAAATCAGCATCAACAGCAATAAGCACACCACCACCACAACGGGAAGTGCGATCTTTTTCATCTTAACCATGTATCAGAGAAGGCAATGACATGAAAAGTGAAGAATAGGCCTATAAGATAAATATTACTAAGTTTACTACAAAGACATCTTACATTTTGATAGCCAAGTGAGTGAGGATGTTAGTTTTTTGTGCTAACAGAGACTGCACTGAGGTGGGTTAAGATTTATACCAAGAGGCGGAAGTGCAATCGGAGATCGATTTTTATTTCTCGCAGTGTATTCCTTAATGATTAAGTGGTCCGGCCAGAATTCTTTACAGCAAATTTTGCTGAAATGTTCGGCCGGAACATTTAGTTTAAATGGTGAAATTTCCCGAATATCGGAAAATTTGAATATTTACACCGTAATATTGACTTTCAGTTTGGCCAAAACATCATCAGATGTACCCATCATCAGCACTGTCAAGGACAAGCCTAGAAACAAAGATTTGTTTATTGTTTTAACACCTACAAGCGTCACATTTGGAGCCTCAGCAGTAGCTTCTAATGGAACAATAGCCTAGGTTAATTGACCATTTGGTTCGGTAGGTTTATTAGCATTAGCAAACAAAATCAGGAAAAGGTTGGAACAGAAGGAGCAACATCCATTTGAAAGATGTTCTTTTCCTCACTTCTATCTTCGATGTGAAAAGAAGGGGTTGGAAAATTAATTTATTGTAAATTAGGAGCGGATGTAGTGGACAATTCTGCCGGGGCAGAAAGTTCATTAGGGCCAATAGACATCCTAAAATTGTGTTGTTACACCTTGGAGATTCGTTCAAAAGCTTCATGGCTTTGAACTCATTATCAAGAGCAGAGAAACCGTCGGAAAGTTTTTTAAACTGGCCGAAAATATTCCCAAAGCCCCGCTTAGTCACCTCATGAATCCCATCATGTCCCTTTCAGCATTGCTGCAGGATTCGAAAGTCCACTTTAAGCCTGATTTGGACCCAATCAGGTTGCGGCCGTTGAGGCCAACGCATTTTTCGTGCGTCATATTGTCACACAGCCAGCAGCAAACAAAACCCATCTTAACGTTGCACTTAGCAATCTTTTTGTAACATACAAACATTTTTTAGGTATTTATTCAACAGAAATAAATTTAAAATAAAGAAATAACAGAAAAATAACTGCTCAAGAAAAAATATAATAAGTGTTCAATGAAATAATAAGCACACTAGGGCTAATACAGAATTGATGCTGATTTGTACTTACAATACAACAAGAACGGGATCAAAGCAAAAGCAAAAATTAAGAAAAACAAAAGAACCGACTAACACCAAGAACAATATTAATGTAAGCGCAGAGAGAGAAATGGCAGAACCAAAATGTTAGCAAACAATAATGCAACTGCACAAGTCAACCATTATGCTTGCGCTGCAGTTTGGTGTATTTAAACTCAAGTTATGCAAGTTATTTATTTAAACGATTGTCAAATAGAATCGTACAATGTGTTTCACACAACCGATTGAATCACACTGTTGCTATACTATTTTAAGGCCAAAAAAGCGAAATTAGGATTGTTTAAATCAGTAAAAATAAAAAGTTCGAGGCGCAAGAAAAAAACACGTCCGTTGCGAAAGTGAGTTCGAATGTGAATATGTCATACCATCTCTACATAATTTAAAAAAGGTAGACTACCTTGGGAACTTAGTGGCTGAAGGTACGCTCCAAGTTAATCCTTCATCGTGCGATTGAAGAGTTTCCAGGAACGCGAAGTAAAAATCAGCTTCGTAGATTTCTCAGTTATTTTTTTCTTACCGAGCTAATGAAAGGTAAATCGTTCGAATGGAATGATCAAGCACAGGTTGCATTTAAGTATTTGAAATGCAAACTGTGTTCAGCCCAATTTTGGTGCATCCCAATTATGACAATCCGTTTGTTGTGCAATGTGACGCATCCTTTCATGGCGTTGATGCTGTATTAGCCTAATGCGACGAGTCAAGATGTGAGCGTCCGATAGCATAAATGTCGAAAAAACTAAATAAAGCTCAACGTAACTATACGGTTACTGAACTTGAAAGTTTGGCGGTAGAACTGGCACTTAAGAAATTTTGAAGGGTACTCATTCAAAGTCGTTACCGACTACCGACAGCGTTCAATGGGTTATGAACCAGCCTGATCTTAGTGGTAGGTTATCGCGTTGCGCCATCAATCTCCAGGGGTAATGTTTTGAAATCGTAGAAAGGGAAGCGAGAATGTCGCAGCTGATCCTCTCTTTCGATCATTTGAAGGTGGCGATGAAATCTAGATTGGAGGTCTTTTCCGAAATCAATTTGACCTCGTTTGCATTTCAGTCAGCCGAATATTGCACCATAAGAGACAAATTCAAGTTAGCTATGCGACCAGGCTTTCAGGTAGTATATGGCTATATTTATCACCGCACATGTTTCTCAGACAACGCTGGAATATTTAGTATTCTCGACCATTTCTCAAAATATATATTTTTAAAGGCAGTAAAAAGGTTCACTTCAAATGAAGTAATGGATATCCTGAAGGAAGAGATATTTTCATGGTTTGGAGTACCTGAAATAATCGTGACTGATAACGGTAATCAATTTATGGGCCGTGATTCCTCAACTTTTCTTTCTAAATATGGCATTCAACATTTGTGCACTGGAGCTTATGCTTCGCAATCAAATGCGGCAGAAATAGTTAATCGTTCAATTAAACAGGCTTTGAGAGCATACGTTCGCACGGATCAGCGCGAGTGGGATGTTTTCATATACGTTCACGAAGTGAAACTGGTATATTGGTTTTACGTCTGTCCGGATGAACGCAATATTTTTCGGCTCTATTGAAAATAGAGACTGAAATTTTGGATATATACTTGTAGTTATCTGCTTCTGACAAAGTGTTAAGATTTTTGTGCTACGCCCACTGGGAGGCTGGCAAATTGATAACATGTCGATGCATCTCAAATCGCAAATCGATAAGAGGTCAATATGTCACACAATATTAAAGTTAGAGTCACCAAATCTGGTATGTTGCAGGTGACCTTCTCCAAAAATTGCGACCTTGATATCCCGGCCACGCCCACTAGAACGCCCCTTAGCGCTCCTGCCTTAAAAAATAGAAAAGGCTATATATCCCACAGTGTTTGAGCTAGAGACACCAAAAGTAGATTAGTGGTCACTCCCTTTAAATACAGATACAAAAATTTCCCAGCCACGCCCACTCGCTCTGAAAAGGTAATTTTTTTTTGTACATACAATTGCCTAGGGTCTCGAACAAATTGTCTTTTGCAACGGGCAGGATAATTATTATAGCGCTGGGAAATATGAATAAAAAAGTTTGACTTTTTTTTTTAAGTTTTAAAACATTTAGATCTAATTTTTTTTAATATTGCAATATCTATATCAACCGCGTCGAATAGAATAGATCAATTGATTTCATAAATAAGTTTATTAAGCAAGGTAAAGTTTCCTTTACGAAAGCAACGACGGGGCGTTGTCGAACGTAAATTTTGAGACTTGCAAACAAACAGTGCCACTTGAAGAATAGGATGATATATTTTCAAGGACCGATAGAGGGGATGACCTGGAGACGAGCGATAATGTCAAATAGAAAAAAATTGAACCCTAAAAAGAGTTTTAAGCTTGGATATAAAACTTCTGACATTCTGGTATAAAATGGAAAAATTGTCAGAAAAAGAATTTAGTTTATATGCTACTAGATGCTTTCAAGGAGGAAACGGGAGAGGTAACAGGCGAAGCCTGATTTCTTTTTATAGGTTTAAACTCATGAACAACCATGTGAGGTGGCCAAAATTTAGGTTCGCAAATGATTATAAATAATGAGGATCATTAATTTTAAAAGATTAAATTTCGCGAGGAATGGAGAAATTGAATACATTTATTGTTACTATTGTAAACGATATGCTCGCAATATAAGCTGCGAAAGAGTCACATTAGTGTCCGTAAAAAGCTTAGACACAGAGACTTGATTACGGAGCGAAACAACAGTTAAAGTTAGAACTGAATGGGAAGAAAGGGCAGCATGATTACTGTTTGAAGCCTGGGCTAGAATGCATGTCGGTCTACCTCTGCGACCAGGAACGGCACGTGCAATATCAGAGTTCATGGGTTCTTCTGGAGAAAATAGAGCAATGACAACCGGACAATCACTTCGAGAAGTCGATAGTTATAACATTTATATTGGACGTATGTGTACTAAGCCCAACGATACCAAGCACGGACTTGTTAACGCGCGGACCCAGGGAAAATGCAACACACCTCCCAACCGTCGGAGTGGCACACCGCACTCAGTAAGTACTGAGACGAAGATCGCGAACAAATAAGCAGATGGTATACGACTAAAGTTTTAAGAATAGGAATAGAAGTAGCATGGCTTATTATATGGAAAATATTATTGTAATTTGAGCATAAGATCCGAAATGGATTATGAATAGCATACTGTGACACATTTCAAGAGAAAGCGGTAAAAAAATTATAGTATTTCTGCTCGGAACCGCAAAACTAATTTGGCTGATTACTTCGGTAGAATCAAAATCCCCATTCATTAGTTTGTGGAAGAAGATTACACCAAACATGGTTCTACGGTTAGAAAGATAGGGAAGATTTATTAGCAATAGTCTACTATGGTAAAAAGGTATGCGAGAATTAAGGTTCCAGTTAAGACACTGGAGGGCAAAAAGTAGGAATTGTTTTTGTACAGATTCAATTTTATCCTGATGAACCCTGTATTGGGGACACCATATACAAGATCCATATTCAAGAATTAGACGAACAAGTGAAGTATATAGAGTATTAGTTACGTAGGGATCGTCAAATTCTTTCAACCAGCGCTTTATGAATCCCAGGGCTCCAAAAGCTGAATTAGCAGCTGTAGAAATATGCTTGTCAAACTTAAGCTTTGGATCTAGAAAGATACCCAAATCATCAACCGACGCAATACGCTCAAGTGGCTTACCATTAAGTAAATAATTATTAAAAAAGGGCATTCGTCTATAAAAAGACATTAATTTACACTTACTGTAATTAAGATTTAATAAATTTACCAGATTTTAAAACTGTCAAGATCGGATTGCAACCTTTGACCGGACAGAAAATTAGTAGACGACAGGCAAAGTCATGGGCGCACATTAGCATCCGAGAGTGGCTTATCACAGAAGGAAGGTCATTTATGAACAAAGTGAATAATAACGGACCAAGGTGACTTCTTTGTGATTCTCCGGAAGTAAGTTTAACAGGTTTAGAGACAAGGCCTTTGAAGTGAACTTTTTGGGTTCTTAAAGATAAATAGTTGGATATTCAAAGAATTAAGTTATTTGGAAATCCCAGAAGATGAAGCTTATGCTGTTAAAGCGAATGATTAACAGCGTCAAACGCCTTACTGAAATCAGTGTAAATAACATCTGTTTGCATTTTATTTGGGAATCCTTTATCAAGTTCTCAAAAATCTTAGGAATAGCAGACAACTTAGAAATACCTCTATAGTTATCAACATTAAACTTGTTTCCTTTTTTAAGGAGAGCAATATTAAATGATTCTTTCCAAATGTTAGAAAAAAACTCCACGAGCAAATTAAATAGTTTATACAAAAGCTTTAAGAGACTTTCAGCACAGTATCTTAGCACGCAGCCTGGTACTCCATCAAGTCCCAGTGAAAATACGGGCTTGATGACCCTTAGATCATTTAGTAGTGAACTTTCTGTGATTAAAGGCGCAAAAATGCAATTAGAAACATTTACATGATAAGGATATGGCAAATGAAATAAATTATTCTGAGAACTATGTCTGTTTGAGAATATTTAGCAATTAAATCGGCTATAGCCTAATTTGAGGTAGCTGTCGGTTTTTCAAAGTTGATGGCAGTGTTGATGATTTACGTTTGGCATTAACGATGTTAAAGAACTGTTTAGGATCCCGCTGGAACTGTATCCCACAACTTTTCAGATAACCCTCATAACATTGGTTATTCAGGACTGAGAAATTAGATCTAGCAATCAAATATCGAGTGTGAGCCAAGAAAAAGCCAGTTTCCTTGATATTCTTGTACATCCTTGACTTTCTATTCTTTAAATTAATGAATTCCCGTGTAAACCAAATAGGGTTTTCAGATCTATTTAATCACAAACCGGGTCGCATATATCAAATAGTTTAAAGTGAAATAAAAAATCGTGATTGCCCTATCCATGTCCCTAAACATTTTTAACCGAGAGCAGTCAGTTTGAAATTAGAGCTGAGCTAGTTTACCAAAGTCGGTTTTCCGAAATTGGAGAGCTTGACAGATAAGAAAGAGTGATCCAAAACAAAAATAAGATTAAGAATTTTAAAAAGAGAATTTGGGATAGCTTTAATTGGATACAATGACATTCGAAATAAATTGTCGAGAAACTCTTTTGGGTCGTCGAACTCAACACATTAGAATCGGGACTAGAAGTCGAAGTAGTTCCAGCAATATTGAAATCACCCAGAGCTACAAGAAAATAACAATCGGAAAGCATAGACAGACTTATCTGAAGAAGCAGGAATATAGGATCAAGCAATAAAAAGGCAGACACCGCTAATACACAATTTGACGGCAACAAATTCTATATCTGTTCGTTCAAACTAATTTTAATACAACAATCCTTTGATTTATTTGCTGTTAACTTGCCAATTGTGGATTCTGTACAGCAAATCTGCTATATCTTGGTCACATATGTAAATACCAGAAAGTAAATATTCTTGTCGATATAATAGAGAACGAACCAGTTCGAGTTCAACTGCGCAACAATCAACATGTACGCGCATTCTTTTGTAAATCAAGATATAATATATTAATAAAATAGTTTATAGACCGCCGAGACCTGAAGACTCATGTTTGCATAAAGAAAGATTTGTGCAACAAACATTTTGGCTTGCTTTTACATTGTCATGTCCGGGTTCGTTGTGTCTATGCACACATAAACGTACCAAACGAAAACCATTCGACTCGGATGCAAATTGCTTCCAATGCTTATAATAATAAGCTAACATCGATTTATTAAAATAGTTAACAAGTTTCTTCGCACACTTCGTAAAGGCAATTGCACACGTGCCTGCATATATTCTGAGGTAACGGTTAATGTGCTGTGCCCTTCTTGCTCGTTCGATGTCTACGTGACGTACAGAACTTTCGCTGTTCGTTTTGGTTGCATTTGTCGTTAATTTCGATATACGCTTGCAAATTAGTCGTCTCATCGCTTTCATTGCCTCCATTATTCGCTGCACTCGTCGCACTTATCGCTGCTACTAAAACGGCCAGTTATCTGCTCGCAATCGCCGCTTCAGTCACTGCCTTTAGTATTTTATTCAAATTCGAACTTCGTTCACTGGAAAAAGAGCTACCGCGACGATCGGGGCCGTTGGAACTCATATACATACATACACACATACATTTCGTCGCTCTTGCTGGAACACGCAGAGGTTAGGTCCGGCACCAACCGATACTTCCAGCAAGATATCAAACTTCGTTTTAACCTCGTTGCACATTTTTCTTCGAATATGTCGCAGGCATCGCAATGTTATAAACGCCAAAGTGCAAACCTTAAAAGCAACATTTCGCGCATGAAAACCTTGGTAGGAGGACAATCTGAAGAGGATTGCAAAATATCACCGGCTGAACTTCAATGCTGTTTGGACATTTTGGAATCATATTTTAAGCAATCATTAGCTGTACAATCGGTAATCAAAATTCTGGATGCTAATGATAGTGGACTTGCAGAATTAGAAGACAGCTATGTGCATATTAAAATGACTATTACGAATTTGCTCGGCTATGACTTAAACAATACAGTCATGGATGCCACCACATACCCCACTCAACAGTCCCGTCTACCTCGGTTGACCTTGGGCAATTTTGATGGTAATCATTTGGAATAAAAAACTCTCATTCGCTCTTTTAATCAACTCTGGAATGGAGAGCAGATAACAAACATTGAAAAATTGCACCATTTGCTCAACTGTTCGAAATTTGGATGAGACCAATCGCGACACATCGATATGTTGCTAGGAACAGAAGCGTTCATCGATATTCTTGCAGTTGGCCAAATAAAACTTCACTCAACTGTGTGTGTAAGTGTCAGTCACGACAGGGTACACAGCTTGGCGCGTGCTTCAAACTTGACACAAATCTAATTGATGACCATCTCAAACTTTTATGGGAAATTGAATTAGCTGAAGTTCCAAGTAAGCAGCTGAACCCAGAACACAATGCTTGCGAGGCACACTACATAAAATCGACTTATGTAAGTGCAGGCAGTCACATTGTTGTCAAACTCCCGTTTAAGTATAATCCCAGTCAACTCGGTCATTCAATCGATATAGTACGCAGTAGAATTCTCAGTTTGGAACGCTGCTGGAATACTGTTCGGAAGTTCGCAAACAATATTGTCAATTCATGGAGGAGCATGAACGTTTGGGACATATGTCGCTTGTGGCAGAACCAAATCTTTCGCAACCTCACTACTACATACCCCCGCATTGTGTCTTCAAGCCCAGCAGTGAGTCAAACAAACTTAGAGTGGTCTTCGACACCTCGTCTTTTACGTCTAATCAGACGTCGCTCAACGATCAACTGCTTGTCGGCCCGACTCTTCAAGTCGAATTATACTTGCTGTTGCTGCGCTTCAGATTTCATCGCTATGCCATCACAGCTGACGTAACCAAAATATACAGGCAAGTAAACGTTGAAATAAATGATCGCAAATGCCAGTACACCTATGATACAGCCTCCGCACCATACTTAGCGATACGCAGCCTGCATTATTGCAGATTTACATCGAGCCAAATATCCAATCGGTGCGGCAGTCTTTCCTTCATCGTTCTATGTAGTTGACCTATTGTCTGGAGCCAATTGGACATTTCCGCTATCAATGTGGTATTCAAATCATATTAAATTTGTCGAAAACTTCCCTCTTAATCGTTTGCAAGAGCTCTGGATTGGAGAGCTTACATGGGATAAATCTGTTCCACAGCACTTAGAACTGGCAAATGTGCTTGGAATAATTTCAAACTATTTCGTCGTTAGCTGTCCCGCGTTACTGCACCCATCTCAAACCAATATCCCTCCAAGCCCATGGATTCTGCGATGCTTCGATCCGAGCATACGGCTGTTGTATCTACATGTGTTCGGAATCGGCCTGCGGAAACGTTTTCATTCACCCACTCACGGCCAAGTCCCTGGTGGCTCCAGGCAATCCATATACTGCATAATTGTGGACATATTCAAAAAGTACATTCGATGCCACGATGTCTTCGAAACATATCTTATATAAACTGGAGAACATCGGCTCATATGTTTGCTGTATTCGCACAATCGCTTACATTTTTCGCTTCTGTCAGATCACACGTCTGAAACGAAAATTCAAAATAGCTCTGTCACCTAAGGAACAATGCATTTTACAGCATAATCTGGAACATTCAGCAATTCTCCTTCGCCGTTGAATTTTGCCAATTACAAAAATGTCAACCATTAAAAAGCCACTTAAAATTTCTTAATCCGTTTCTAGATCGCTCCACAGGATATCCATGTATTAGAGTGGGCGGCCGGCTGGAGAATGTGGATTTCATAGGCGTCGAGAAACATCCCCTATTGTTGCCCAGCATATCACATTTCGCTTGGCTTTATGTGCGTCACCTACATCTTCGTAATTGCCTCTAGTCGCACTTATTCGGCTGGAATACTGGATTGTAACCGACAGGGACTTAGCGCGTCGAATCGAGCGTTCTTGCTTGGCATGCGTTCGATACAGACCCAAATTGGAAAGTCAACTTATGGGATCGCTACCACCGGAGCGCCGTCAACGGGAACATATGCTGCGGAGTCGAATTTTGTGGGCTAATAAATAAATATATTCGCATACGAGGAAAAAGTCCCACAAAATCATATTTGACCTTATTAATTTGCATGATATCCAAAGCGGTACACATCGAGGTGGTTGTTGTTGTTGTTCACACAAGCATTTGTGGCTGCACTCAAACGAATGGTTGCACGACGTGCGCTGCCAACGAATATCTACTGTGACAATGGAACGAACTTCGTGGGAGCGGCAAATCAACGACTCAACGACTTAAAAAAGTTCTTGTTCTATCGATCTACGCAAGACACAATCACGACGTATTGTGCTACTAATTTCATTTCATTTCAATATATTCCTTCCAGGGCACCCTACTTTGCCGGACTCTGGGAAGCAGCAGTCAAGAGCGCTAAGGGGCTGCTGTACAAGACTCTTTAAAAAAAGCGACTGACTTTTGAGGAGCTCTGCACCATCACAGCAGAAATCGAAGCTATTCTCAACTCTCGGCCACTGTCTCTAATGTGGCCCGATCCCAGTGATTTTTCAGGAATCACCCCGGGACATCTGCTGGTTGAAAAATCTCTGAGTGCGTTACCAAAAAGTGTCGTATTCACCTCTATGTTTAACAGATTCGAAAGGTTTGACGTCATAACCGCTGCCAAACAACAATTTTGCCGCCGCTGGTTAACGGACTACATCAATGAGCTTTGTGCCCGAACCAATGTCGACGCCGAACCACGAAAGCAACCTTCCACCGCAACAATGGAAGCTCGGACGTGTCGAATCACTTGTGCTTGGAAAGGATGGTCATCTTCGACTTTTCCAGCTCCGCACAGCCAATGGCGGCTGCTTCCAACCAATGCATAAGCTGGCCATTTTACCAACGGAAGCCTGATTATGTTGATAGCGGATCCTTTCAAGGAGGCCGGGATGTTCGGTCAAACTCATTTGAATACAACGATCCTTTGATTTATTTGCTGTTAACTTGCCAATTGTGGATTCTGTACAGCAAATCTGCTATATCTTGGTCACATATGTAAATACCAGAAAGTAAATATTCTTGTCGATATAATAGAGAACGAACCAGTTCGAGTTCTACTTCGCAACAATCAATATGTACGCGCATTCTCTTGTAATCCAAGAAATAATATATTAATTAAAAAGTTTATAGACCGCCCAGACCTGAAAACTCATGTTTGCATAAAAAAAGTTTTGTGCAACAAACAATATCTATAGTAAAGTTAGTTGTTACTATTAACAAAAATAAATCAGCATCAACAGCAATAAGCACAACGAGAAGTGCGATGATTTCTGTAGATAGAGAACTTGTTATTGTCGATAAGATTTCAGAATGGCAATGACATGAAAAGGAAAGGATAGACTGTTAAGATTACTAAGTTTACTACAAAGTCGTCTTACACTCTAATAGCCAAGTGAGAAGGAAGATGCTAGTTTTTATGTGCAAGCAGAGATTGCAAGAGGTGGGTTTAGATTAACACCAGCAGGCGGATGTGCAATAGGAGACCGATTTTTGATTATCGCAGTGTATTCTTTAATGATTAAGTGGTCTCGCCACAATTCTTTACAACAAATTTTGCTGAAATGTTCAGCCGAAACACTTATTTTAAATAAAGAAATTTCCCGAATGTATGAAAATTGGCATTTTTCCACTGCAATATTGGCTTTAAATTTTTCCAGAACAAAGGCCAAAAGACTATACATGAGGGCAAGCCTAGAAACAAAGATTTGTTTTTTTTTTTGTGGAACACCTGCATTAGGAAAATCAGCAGTAGATTCCAATGGAGAAATAGCCTTGGTTGATTAACCATTTGATTGGGCCGGTTTATTTGCATTGGAATGCTGATCAGTGTCAACAGAGCTACTGAATTCAGAATCAGAAAAAAGTTCGGAGTCAGACGGAGCAACATCCATGGGTACGATGCTGTTTTCGCCCCTTGTATCTTTGCTGTGGGAAGAAGGGGATGGAAAATGAATTATTGTAAATTAGGAGGGGATGTAGTGGGCAATTCTGCGGGGACTGAAAAGTCATTAGAGCCACTAGGCAGCCTAAAATTGGCTTCAAAAGCTCCATAGCTTCGAACTCATTATCCAGAGAGGAGAAGCCGTCGGAAAGTTTTTTAAACTGGCAGAAAATATCCCCAAAGCCCCTTTTAGTCTGCATCATGAATCTTAACATATCCCTGTGAACATCCCTACAGGATTCTACTTTTAGCCTGATTTAGACTCAATCAGGTCGATAATGCGGCCGTTGAGGGCCCCGCATTTTTGTACGACATATCGGCCAGCAGCAAATAAAGTTTTGGAGCACAAGTAAATCACGTCAATCACTCTCAAGCTGAGATATTTCTAGTCATTAAATATAAGAAACATACATGAATGTCTAGTTATAATTCGCTGCTGCCTGCGAGTTACTCACTCAACTGTTCTTCTCTAATGCACTTGTAATTCGTCTGCCCGCGCGCAATGTTCGGCAGCTGAAGTCAGTCCTCAATAAAACTTATAAAGAATAAAAGTATTGTTTAAAATCTTATTTTATTTTTGAGGCAGATTTACTATTTATTTTTAGCTTTTCGTTTTTAGATTTATGTAATCGCTCAACATTAAAAATTCCATTTTTACTCGTTGCGATTGTTATGTTTACGCCTTCAGATTTTAAGCATAGCTGTAGTGGTGCGCATGAATGCTGAATATTTATCTACTTTGATTTTTTTTTTTTGGTTCACCAATGTCGTTAAAAATATTGACTATTGCCAATCTCTGCTAGTTACTTCAAATAAGGAAGCATATTTGGAAGATACGTCCATGTAAGATAAAAATTGTTTATTATCGACAATGTAAAAATTGATAACAAATTTTTCTCTTGGGTTAAAAGTTTCTGGAGTTTATATTTTGTGTTTGCTATATTACAAACTTCGCACAATTCTTACAAATTTGCCGGTGTCTTATGAATCGCAAGACATATGCCATGATAAGTACGAATTTCAGCCACACACGTTCAACTAGGACGATCATAATGGAGTTTGCATTGTGGTCGTCTTTACATCTCCTTGTACGCGGTTATCTAAAATGGGACTTGATCTCCGTTTACTGCTCAAATTTACTGTGTTGTGGTTTTTGTCGTACAACCAGACTTTACCTTCCCGCAAGAGTTCAAAATGCAGTAAATCTGATGCCTCTTGATGCACAATCAACTGAATTCTCCTTAGAAACTACATGATGCCATAAATTTCCCGGAATCATGTCTGGAATCTCGGCAGTGCGATTAACGACAAATGTTTTTAATTTTAATAGAACTTGCGACAGCCATGCCAGAGTAATTGTGGATTCGCACCAGACATATACCGTAATGTCCAGGTGTTGCAGAGCGCTCTTGATGTATGCAACTAATCGGCTTAACAATAGCGAGTTCTAATCGAAAGAGAGATGATTACTTAAGTGGTGCAACGCAAATCTTTGCACCAAGTAGAGTAGAGTAATTCGGCTATAAACAACCGCAGCAACTGCCTTTATTGAAGCATATGAGAATGCATGCTGATCCATGGTGCTCGAATTACAGCCGCTATGTCGCGGTAACTTAAGTTGTTCTAATGAAAGGATGTCATTGCGATACTTTTTCCATAATTTTTATCAGTTTAGGTGGATTTTGAGAGTCCCAACCTCAATGAGCCAAAGTTCTTCAAATAGTATTTTTACTGAATGGTTACCGGTGCTAAAAGACTGAGTGGATAAAATATATAGGATACACCTTACGTTTAGTACTTTCGGCATGTGTGTTCAACGCTACTTTGTTTGCCAGCGTGTCATCTTTTGGTTGTCAAAGAATGCCAATTACTTTGCTTGTGTTCTCTTGCGTGTTGTGTAAAACATCGAAAAAAAAAAACACCCTGTCTCTTGGTTTACATTGCGTTGGCTGTTTAAAACCCATTTTCCAAGTTTTAATTGGGCGTGTGTCATAAGTTGAACAAGCTCGTCTCTTAGTTGAGGCAGCTCTTCCATATTGGCCCCTGTTCGAATATCGTCCACGTAAATATTCTCTAACAGAATCCTTGCGGCGCGGGGGCATTCTTCCATATAATCAGTTGCAAGTTGTTTCCACACGCGGATAGCTAATAAAAAGGCGCACAAGCCGTACAATATGTGATTTAATTGCTGCCAATTCCTGATCTGTTGAAGTTGGAGTCCATTGTAGTTTTGAGATAAAACTACTTCACATGCTTCATTGCTTGCATCGGTTATTATGTAAAATTCTTTACTGAAATCTGTTGGATTCATTAATTAATCGAATGCCCTTTACAATCAGGTGTCCTTTCGAATTTAACATTCCTTTTACATAATCTTGTTATAGGACGAGAATGATAGGAAAAGTTTTTGATAAAATGTCGATACTAGTTGCAGAATGCAACGAATCTTCTAGCGCTATCTGCGTGCGCTGGGACTGGGTATTTTTCAATGACTTCAGATTTCTTGTCATCTGCTAAAATACCACTTCATGCATGGAAAATGAGCACTTATATGGGTGCAGTTTAATGCTGTTTTTCAGTAAGGTTCTTAATATGTTTCTCAAAATAACCGATGACAATTAACTCATCCATATATGAGAATGCTTGAAGAGGTTCTAGACCCAAAAATGTTTATTAACTGTCTTTCAAGTTATATTTTGTGAGACTCAGGTATTAAGTCCAGGCACGAAAATATTTTGCTCGGCCTAATTGATCAGAAATATCATCTATTCTTGGTAGTGGCAATTTATCTCCTAGTAAGTGAAATATTTTTTTCGAACTAGTAAGAGTGGGCTGTTATATTCAGACACAGACGGTAGGACTACATTGTCTTTAATGAGGAATTTGAGGAATTTTATAATTTTTTAAATAAGTCAGTTCCTCATCCTTCAATCTCAGCTTTTGTTTATACAAATTATTTGTAGTTATGGGTTCTGTTTCTAATCCAAATATAAGTTAATTTTGAACAGGTTTGTTTTATTCATGAATCAATCTTAGACTGAAAGTACAAGAGCTTAGAGACCCTAGCTAGCTGTGGGTTCGTTGGCAGAGGCAGCGGTGACAAATTCGTAGCGACAGTTTTGTTGGCAGAGTCAGCGGCATCGGCGTAGCGGATCAATGCGTTGGTGTCATATTTGCATTGTCAGCGTAAAGGGTCAAGTGGTGAGCGATAAAGCTACGATCGATGTCGATTTGATTCGAACGGATTATTATGGTATTGAACTTGTTGTTTTAGGATTCATTGCAAATCTACATATTTGTGGCACAATGTTGCATTGTTGGCTTCGCAATATTGCGCGTGTTAACTTATTTGTATCTGTATACGTGGTGCTTAATTGTTTTAGTACATTTCTGAAAATAAGGGGATAATTATACTCGTTCACGAAGCGCAACTAGTATAGTGGTTTTGTGCATTGTCCGTTATGCTGTCTGTCCATCTGTTCGGATGAACGCAATATTTTTCGGCCCTAGAGACTAGAAATTTTGCATATATACTTGTAGTTATCTGCGTCAGACAAAGTTTTAAGATTTTTGTGCTACGCCCACTGGGAGGCTGGAAATCGCAATTCGATAAAAGCTCAATATTTCCCACAATATTAAAGTTGGAGTCACCAAATTTGGTATGTAAATTGCTGGTGACCTCCTCCAAAATTGCTTCATTTCCCGGCAACGCCCACTAGAATGCCCCCTAGCGCCACCGCCTTAAAAAATCGGAAATGGCTATATCTCACACAGTTTTTGAGCTAGAGTCACCAAATTTTAAAAATAGATTGGTGGTCACCCCTTTAAAAGTAGAGTCACCAAATTTTCAAGGTAGATGGCTGGTAACCCCCTATAAAGATCGTAAGAAAATTCCGGGCGAAGCCCACTCCCGCCCCTACAAACCGCGAAACTCTATGTCTCCCACAATTTTAAAGCTATATTCACCTAATTTGGCAAACAGTGTTTAGGTGACCTCCTCTTAAGATCGATCCAAAAGATGTTGGAAACGCCTACATGCCCTTACGAAATTTAAAAAATTCTATATTTTTCCAAAATAACAATAATAACTTCTATGTACTGTGAAGTATACGCAGTCGGTTACGTCCGACTACAAAGTTCTTAATTGTTTTTCATTAACTTTGAGAGAATTTCTTCAACTCTGGTCTTGTTTGTGTGACTTAAAATTTCGTAGTTATTCATTGGTTCAAATCGAACTTTGTTTAAATTAACTAATTTGTTTGCATTTGTCAAGTTTAAGATTCAGACAAATGTATTTTTGGAAACATATACAGTACTTGCTACAAATATACCATTTTTAATTTTTTAATTTTTAAATAATGAAACCGTTATCGTCTGTTGTAATTCATTTAGATTGACGGATAACTTAAGAGCGTGATAGTAATATTGTTGTATTATTTTCAAATGAGTGTATTATTGGGAATCTTATTGGAAAATTTCAATTTTGAGGTCTAAGTATAAACAAGTCTTCGCTTACTTGAAAGTCCAATAGAATTTGTTTATAAAATCCATACCGAATATTCTATCACATAGTATGGGAAAATTTGAATTTACTAAATGAAAATATTGTATTTTCCTGTCGTTAATTCGACGAAAGCTATACCAGTGGAATTGGTTGAACCTTCTCCAATTCTTTTAAGATTGAAATATCTGCACCAGTATCTATTAGCAGTGTTAACTTTGTACCTGTATTGTTATGAAATTTCATAAAAATATTTCTGCTGAGATTTACAGTGTGATCCTTGGAATTTCTTAATTTAGAGAACTTAAGGGAGCTTGCTAGTTTTTCGTGTTACCATTTGCAACTTAACTATTAATTCGACAATTATTGTTTTTGTTTCTGTTGATGGTATTGTGGTAGTTTGTCTAACTCGATGATTGTGTCCACCTCGGTAGATTTAAATACCTCTAACTCCTTTTATTTATTTAATAAGTTGACAAAGCGAGTGTTAACGTAAGTAAAACATAGAAAACACAAAAACAAATTTATATATACATATAAATAAAACTGTTCTGGCAAGTCCAGAATCAACACACAAAAATACAACACGACAACCCGCTCGTTACAAGATTAACCTTATTCATATACAAATTTACAGTGTCGAGCAAGCCGAAGCGATTTATTTCGTTGGTTGAGTTTATTTTAACGTGTGCTGCCGTGCGCATTCTCTACAAATCTGATCTGATCGCGCCATGTTTTTGAGATGCAAGCACGCTTTCCTTTTTAGTGTCGATAGCTTATCGATACTACTTCGTAAAGTATCGAACAATAATAGGTCAGGGAATGGCTAGAGCTGGCATGATAAGGTGGCAGTTATTTTAATAATTTATTGCTCCGAAACAATAACTATTAAAAGCTAAAAGCCTAAAAGAATTATAAATATTTCTCATTTCTCGACATCACCTACACGATGGGGGTATTTTATTTGCCTGTCAGCATATTGTCGCTAGTGACGTTAAGAGAACCTACCGCTTAAGAGAAAGTTGTTAGTAGTAAGAATATGACCTAAAATGTAAATCTAATCTAATAGATAAACAAAATATAATTAGTATAAAAAAAAGATAAAAGACGAGAAAAATCACTGACCCGATAGGGGAGAGTTTTTTGCCCGTCCGGCAATCTATGCCCCCGCTCACAGCTGAGGGTGCTCAGTGATCTGAACATGTCCTGAGCGCAACGACTTTATTAGAGGAAGAGAGAGCTATGAGGAGAACACGTGATAAAATTATTGCGTTATTGCGTGGACATAAGACACGAAAAGAATTATGCTAAGTCTGTCGTGCATGAAGGAAAGGAAAAGGGCAGAAAAAAAATTCTACCTATATAAAGAGTTTTAAGCTTGGATATGAGACATTTGACATTCTGATATAAAAGTGGATAAATTATCAGAAGTATAATTTCAATGCTACTATGTGCTTGCAAGGAGGAAACCAGAAGGGTAACAGACGAAGGCTGATTTCCTTTTAAAATTTCAAGTATCATGAACAATCATGTGAGGTGGCCAAAATTTAGGATCGCACATAATTGTGAATGAATCATAAAGAACAATAACTTTAGCAGAGAGAAAATGAATTTACTTATTGTAACTTTGGCAGCCGATTTTCGCGCAATATAAGCTGCTTAAAAATCACAAGTGGTGTCGGAACAACAGGTAAAGTCGGAACTGAAGGGACAGCATAATTTCTGTTAAAAGCCGGGGATAGAATACGCAACGGTTTAGCTTTGCGATCAGAAACTACACCACACCAGAGTTATTAGGAAGAGCCAGTTCATCAGTTGGCTTTATGGACGGCTCTTCAGGAGAAGCTAGAGGAGTAACAATCGGACAATCACTTGGAAAATGCGATAGTGATAACATCGGAGATCTATCAAAGGATTGAGGTGTATCTAAGGCTGGAGAAAGAGGTTAGACAGATTTAAGGGGAAAAGGAGATTTTACAGTTAAAAATTGTGACTCTAATTGGCGATTAGGAGTAGTCACAAATTTGAAATTGCTAAGCAGCTGGATGATCGAGTCAAAGTCACTCGAAAGTTTCATAACGACATTGTTGAGTTTTAAAAATTGATTTCTCATAAAATTATACATTCTGGAAAAATCAACTTGAATTTCGGTGCAAACTGGGCACCCCCAACGAAGTCCACCGCAGTCTTTTTTCACGATAGCGGATATTTTAGCGCACATTTCGCATGCATTATATTCTCGCTCAACCAGCAATTTAATTAATTAAAATTATTATAATTATCAACCTCCTTGAAATTATAAGATTTTTTGCAGCATGATATATCAGACTACAGGGGTCAAACGACTTTAAATTAGGTGCGAGAGCGCAAAGCAAACGAACAACGGCAGACGAGAATAGATTAAGCAAGCGCTCAAAACAAAAGGAATTTTTACACAAACAATTCTTGTGAGAAACAAAAAACCACAATGAGCGTGATACTCAAGAAAACACACACACAAACAATGCAAAGTAATACCGCGAAATTGAGATTACCAAAACAGACACTGACAAAAACACAACACTGACGCCGCGTTAGTTAAATTTAATAAGTTTATTAAAAAGACTTACAATGCACAAGAGAAAGCTCTTTGCACAGCAAAAAAATGTTTTTAAAATAAATCATAAGTATGGAACAGTTTTTGATCGCAGCTTTCACAGATTGCTGTGCAGAGTACTTGTTGGCTAATGCTAGTGGGAGACCATCACATATATAAGCACTTTCGAAAGATTTTGCTAATTTTTTTACCCAATGGGTAAACTTTACATTAGTTTTACTCTTTTATTAAAGGTTGTTAAGCTTACTTGTTACTTCAACAGAATCGCCCTGTACTGTGTTGTAATACGTGCTCACAATTTGGTCTATTGTATTTTCTTTACTAATTAAATTGCGTACATCTGCCTTTAATTTTCTTTTTATAGCGGTTTTAAATGACTACTAGTGGACAGCGGGCTGCGCCGATAACACTCGGTAAGAAAATGACTGGCCTGTTTGGCCCATGATTTATATGACCGAATTAGGAAAATTTGACAAAAAGCCGTTTTGCTGAAATAATATCTCATCCGTCAAATCATCGATTTCAATGATTAATATCTAAAACGACTCCCAATTAATACAGCTATATAAATAAATTGGTGACGAACAAAGAATAATTTTTTCGACTTAACCCTGAATTTAAAAGTGAAAAAATCATGAAAAATACCGCACAAGAAATCATTATTTTCTGAATTCGAAAAATATTTAGTTGCAAAGCCAATGATTTTAATTTAAAAGTGTGTATAGATTCATAGATATATTCATTAGCTTTCAGTAATCGTTAAGCTTTTCAAACTCGCTTACGACATTCTGGAGTAATGATCAATAATGCAACCTCACCTCTTAAAAAAAAACGCACTAATATAAATATTTGAAACATTTTTTTAAAAAGTTTCACCAAAGAAAAAATCTGAAAGTGTTTTTTGGTCATAAGGGATATCAGAAGAAGTAGGTTTGGCAAACAATACAATTTGGCTGTGTAATAAACATGCTCAACGTTTTTGTATATCAGCTATGCAAGAAAGTGATACAAATAAATTTAGATGCACTTGTGCTATGCATATTTATATTGTATATAAATTATTATTTTAATGCAATTACATACTACAGAATGTAACGACAGCTCACATCTCAGCTACTGGTATCATCTAGTTGGGAACTCCTTACTAGAGGCATGCTACTTGTTTTAGTATGTTCACTAAATTATGTTGTACATATATATGAAACAAATTATATATGAATAATTGTTTCATTCCATTGTTCGAAAATTTATCTGGTATTTATTTTTTAAAAATGTACACAATAGTGCTGCGGCCTTGAAACTATTCGATTAAACTTGAAGCAACCCTGTTCGTTGACACCGTTTCCTGCCTGCACCACGTTTGTTAAGTTCTTTTTGATCGAGCGTTGGGCAGAGTAAGGTACGTTAAATTGAAGTATATTGTATTGAGGGGAATGTTAAAAATTTTTAACCATATTATTGATAAAAGACTCGACTATGAAAAATTAATAGTTTTAAAAAATAATGTGGAGCTTGTTTGTCCTGCGTTGTGAATGCCTTCATGCAATATTTGAGCTTGAATAGCCCGTGAATATATGTATGAATGTGCATAAAATTGTGCAAAATAAGCATTCATATTGCGCTTCATTTTGCTTAATGTAATGTATAAATGTAATGCGTGCGGAAAATGTTCAAAAATTAGCAATTGATGCTATGTATGTACATACATGTGATGTATTCATAAATGCGTTACATGTGCGTTTTTCGTATTTTGTTTCATATAAATAAATTAAAAGAATGTGAAAGGTGAGTGTTTATATCCAATATGTCACTTGTGGATTGTCAGAAAGTACATTTACGAGAAATATAATGACTTGAGAATTCACAGTGTACATACAAAGTTTAAAAATTATATTATTTTAATAACATCTTTAACGTTACAGGTCTGCAGGAGAAAGGTAAAACATGCCGCAAAATGAGTATATGGAACGACATCGAAAATTGTATGGTCGGAGACTCGACTATGAAGAACGAAAACGTAAAAAGGAAGCGCGTCTTCCAAAAGAACGTGCCCGTAAAGCGCAAAAATTGCGAGGCATTAAAGCAAAATTGTTTAATAAGGAGCGGCGTAATGAGAAGATTCAAATAAAGAAAAAATTCAAGCACACGAAGAAAAGAAAGTCAAAAAACAAGAAGAAAAAATTGAGGATGGAGCTCTACCACATTATCTACTTGACAGAGGGATCCAGTCCAGTGCAAAGATTCTATCAAATATGATAAAGCAGAAACGAAAGGAGAAGGCTGGGAAATGGGATGTACCTATACCAAAAGTACGTGCTCAGTCTGATGCTGAGGTGTTCAAGGTTCTGAAAACAGGAAAAACTAAACGGAAGGCCTGGAAGCGCATGGTAACAAAAGTTACATTTGTTGGTGAAAACTTTACCCGAAAACCACCAAAATTTGAACGCTTTATCAGACCGATGGCATTACGAATGAAAAAGGCGCATGTGACGCACCCAGAATTGAAGGCAACTTTTCACCTACCTATCATTGGTGTCAAAAAAAATCCCAGCTCCCCAATGTTTACCTCCTTAGGTGTCATCACTAAGGGTACGGTAATAGAAGTAAATATCTCCGAATTGGGGTTGGTAACGCAAACTGGTAAAGTTGTTTGGGGCAAATATGCACAAGTTACAAACAATCCAGAAAACGATGGAGTTGTGAACGCTGTTCTACTTGTATAATTGTACATGTGTTGGGCGACGGATTTGTAATCAGGTTTAACAATAAAAATAATACAAAAAGAAAAATGGCGTTTAATTAAAATTCATAATAGAAATTAATATGTTATATTCCTATTTGTAAATGCTTTTAACTTGTGTTTTATTTTCGGAATTTTTCAGTTTGCCACGGAAGTGTACGATGCAAATTTTTGTTAAAACCCTCACGGGTAAGACCATTACTCTCGAGGTCGAACCTTCGGATACCATCGAAAATGTCAAAGCCAAGATTCAGGACAAAGAAGGAATTCCTCCAGATCAGCAACGTTTAATCTTTGCTGGCAAACAATTGGAAGATGGTCGAACTCTTTCTGATTACAACATACAAAAAGAGTCGACTTTGCACTTAGTACTCCGCCTGCGTGGTGGTGCCAAAAAGCGCAAGAAGAAGAATTATTCTACTCCCAAGAAAATTAAGCACAAGAGGAAGAAGGTCAAGCTAGCTGTCCTTAAATATTACAAGGTACATCTTGAGTAACTTGAACATAACAAACATTTCGATCTGTTAATGGAATTCTTGAGTCTTGGTCTTGAGCTTATTGACTTGCTTGCTAGGTTTTCAAGTGTAACCAATTCAATATTATATTTGTTTTTTCATATTTTGTTTTCTTATTTAAACAGGTTGATGAAAATGGAAAGATCCATCGTTTGAGACGTGAGTGTCCTGGAGAGAATTGCGGTGCTGGAGTCTTTATGGCTGCTCACGAAGATCGTCATTACTGTGGCAAATGTAACTTGACTTTTGTGTTTAGTAAGCCAGAGGAAAAGTAGTGCACTTTTGCTTTCTATCAGGCATTCATTTCTACTGTAATTAAATGAATAAATATTATCCAATATTAGCCTGACACAGTTAATCAGCTAGTTTTAACTTATTTCGGCGCATTGACTTGGGTTTTATGTTTTTTGTGGAATGCCCGTACAAACGCACCTTCTTTAGCCACTATTAAAGCTGGAGACTTAAATATTTACAATATACCTTTGCAATTTAGTGTTTTTTAGATACATCGACTGTGGGCGTGGGAATTCGATATTTATCATTTTAAAGCTAGGTACTTTATTTTCATAAGAAAGAAAATGCTTTCAAAGCCATTTTAATATATATTTATTTATATGAGTTAGTTTGGAAAAGTAGACACAGTTTTTGCTTAATATATTAGAATTTATTAGTAACGAATAAAAAGTAGGTTTGCCATTATTTCATATTTTGATATAATTAATCGGGTCTTTCGGGATGCTGTGCAGGGCAGCCTAAAACACTCAGTTTTGCTTTTAGCAGTGTGCTTGCCCTGCATATGAAGCCGGTATGTGCTCGTCTACAAAAGGATTCATAGTTTCTTTCATAATATTTTTGTACAAATGCTGATGCATTTTTTTATTTATTCGACGAATAGGTCCAACGTCGTACCAAAGACAATATAAACGCTAAGATGCGTAACGCATACATTTGAATGCACGACAAAATTTGTAGTGTGGCTTTTCGCTCTCCAAAAGCCAAACGATGAGATGCCGAAGTCGTAGCGCTCTGCTGCTGACACGAGCAACGATCTCAGTCGCTATGCTAGCTTCAGCAAACCTGGTCAGTTCTGCAGACAAGCGCTCTATTCAGCCTATGTCGTGCGAGTGCACATATTTGTGTGTGTGTGTGTGTGTAGGCACAAGTAGGCTGGATTTTTCTTGGGAAAGGGGTTTCAAATAAATATTTTTCTTAATAAAGGCAGGGGGTCTTTCGGGGTTAAATCACACCCCAATCTAAATCTAAAGATATTGTTGGAAGTTTGTAAAAACTTTCCCCCAAGAAAAATTCTGCCTACGCCACTGAAATATGTTATTTGTGCACTGCATTGACTTTGGCTGCCGAAAAACTTTTTTCTAGATTCCGCCGACCGCGACCTATCCCAATGTTATTAAAATGTGCTGCAGAGGTTGGGTTGTAGAAATTTAATAACTTTAAGGCAGATGGTTGAAATAAATTATTATTTCATATGATATGTTAATACATGTTATTTCAATTGTGGAGTAATTAATTGATGTATATACATATATATACAGTGGGGAACAGCTTAAATGATACAGTTTGATTTTTCAACTTTACAGCGCAAAATCTCCGCATCTAAATGCAATAGACAATAAGTTTCAACTAGCAAATTTTAATTTGACAAATTATACATATTATAGGAAAAAAATTTACAATATGTGAGTACATCCAGCGCAAGAAGCAACGGAAAAGAAAAAGGCTTCAGTTTTGCTAAAATTTGTTTCATTTGAAAGCGGTAGTCAATTGAGAATAGACGCATATTTTAAAATGGGAAAGCGCACAACCATTGAACAGCGAGAGCTGGTGATTTTTCATTTTAAAAAAGGACTTTCATACAGGAAAATTTCGGAAATTGTTAATATACCATTTGGCACCATTCAGCATATAATAAATAGATTTTTGCACGAAAACAGAATTAAAAACAAAGGACGAACAGCGCCAAATAAAATTTTTACACAAGAGGAAGAGCGCTTGATCGTGCGGAAAGTAAGGAAAAAAGTTAGACCTTGATATCCCGGCCATGGCCACTAGAACGCCTCCACTTTAAAAAATCTGAAATGGCTATATTTTCCAGATTTAAAGCCACCAAATTTTAAAGGTAAATGACTGGTCACGCCCTTTAAATAACCGCAGACAAAATTTCCCGGCCACGCCCACTTTCGCCCCAGCAAATCGCGAAAATCTATATCTCCCACAATTTTGGAGAAGAAATACCAAATTGTAAAGGAAGATGGCTGGTCACGTCCTTTATATATCCGTAAATAAAAATTCTCCGGCCACGCCCACGTTTTGCCAGACAGTGTTTGGGTGACCTCATCTTAACATGGTGTCAAAAAATGTGGGCCCGCCCCTACAAAATATAAAAGTCTATATTTTTCCAAAATAACAATAATAACTTCTGTGTACTGTGAACTAAGTATAAGCAGTCGGTGTTCTTCAGAGAGATCGCACAAAAAGTTTTTTGATACTATTGCATCCACTACATATCTTGTGGCGAATAGCCCGAGAAAATCCAAATTCCATAACCTTAGGGCTAGAGACCTCAAATTTGTATGTTACCGCTATTTTGTGTAAGTCAATGCATGAATAATTAAAAATATGCCAGCTTTTCATAGCGTTGCTGAATAATACAGATTTTTTAATATACATGTTAATGTTTTTTTGTAGTCAATTTTTTTAAAGTCTGAGAATTTGTAAATAAATTCAAGTTTTTCAAATAGAATGTATGGTTCCCGCCAAATATCAAATGTATATATCAAAATACATAACAGTGTATTCACGCAATGGTTCAGTTAATTTATGAAATAGCAGTTTGATAGACTCATTAAATGAACTAACAGGTTGGTTGACAATTTCTTAATATTCTCTAAAATTGTACTACTAATATTTTCCAAATTAATGTTCAAAATTACCTAAACCATGTACCTGCAAACCAACAATTGCACAATATCATTGTGGGCGATTGTCTGTGATGTGAGATGTAACACACTTTGTTTCGGGCCGGCAACGAGGTTGCTGCATATAGTGTAAGTATGATCGATAGTTACTTTTGTGTCACAATGACGACTGTGACAGTTACATAAAAATAACAGTGCCAAATAGCAGCGTATATAAAAATATATGTATTGAAATTTAATTTAAACATATTTTTCATTAGCGTTAAAGAAAAACAACATCTGTACTTTTTCGTATCAAGTACAAAATAATATTCAAACACACATCAGATTCAAAGGAGTCAGCTTTCCAGCAAGTTCATATATAACGATCTATTTCGCACTCAGCTTTTCAGAAACTACAAAAGCAACAGCACAGTACGCCTCCCAATCGATCTATCGAGCACACAAAAGAGTGGCCAAAGAAATGAAATGAAATTTTTGATATGTTTACAAATTGCAAGCGATCTGATGGGTCGAATCAACCCAGATAGTTTTCGTCAGCTACATGAAGCAAAAAAACAAATTTTATTTTATTGTTTTGTTGCATTTGACCGATAAATCATCAGCCACAAACGCAACCCTGGGGGAAAATTTATTGAGATAAGCTACTCTGTGCATAGTGATCACGATTGGGAAGGGCAGACTTGAGGGTGTTCACATATTCTGCAGGTGGGCGTTGCCAAACTTTTAAAAGGGAGAAAAAAATAGGGCACTCCACGTTTTTCATGCGGGAAGGCGAATGACAGAGGTGTTCGAGGTTGTCGGTTACGTACGGGTTCAAAGGCCCCAATATATAAAATTTTGAACAGCAATGTTCGGCGTAGTTGTACTAGTGACAAATCAAGAACATACAATAAAGTCTCCTCTTTTACGCAGGTGGCCAACAGCAGGTCACGCCGCTTATTTTTCGTTTTCGACATATGCGTTTCTCTGTACAGACAAGACTCTCCTGGCTGCGCACAGCAAGCACAACTGCACGCCTTTTTCTAGCACAATTTGCATTCATGGTTATCAGTTCTGAAAAGAAAACAATACATAACCATCATCATTCCACCCTGCAGTACACTAAAAATTGAGTTTATTCCAGTACCGGCTGAAGCCGCTGTGATCTGCCTATACTCCGGTCGCTGCGGAAGCTAATACTAGCTGGCCATCTCGCCCAAGACGGACATACACGAGCCGATCCTTTTTGCAAGTCTAGTCGTAAATCAATTGCCATCACAGCCCGCCCCCGCTAATAGGCAATGTTATGTGCCTATTACTGCTTTCGTAGCTAGCGATTAAGTAAATTATTTATTCATTTATTAATCCGTACATTCTTTATTTATTTATGTATTTATTGATTTAAAATTTACTATGTCAAATCCGGCATTCGGATTTTGCCAAATTAGATTACTAGTTCATGAAATTCAGGCCGCTAGTGCGAGGGTGAAGTAGCTATTAACAAAATTAATTATTCCCCTCTACATATTTGTTGGAGCTCCAATATGTTAGGGCAGGGATTGCGATCAAATTAATTTATGATACAATATATCTGTGCCGTGCTTTTGCTGTCATGATAATTATTCTCTTTTCTAAATTATTTACGCGTGGCAAGATTTCGGACCAGTGTTACGGGCAGCATATGTACGATATATATCGGTTGGGGCGTTAGCAACGGACCAATCCCGATAGAGAGAGAGAAGGGACTCCGACCGATAAAAAGAGGAGGATGGTCGATGCGAGAAGGAAGAGGAGGAGAGTAGGAAAAAGAAGGAAAAGTGAAAAAAGCTGACCACGTGCAGGGAACAATAAACAAAAGAGGAGGAGACCTCGAGGCACGCCCAAAGCCACACCGACCAAGTGACCATGGCTAGTTTCGGACATCGCAGTCCGAATCACAAGACACCAGAAGTTGACAAGTGCTCGAACAGCAGTTCTGTGCATCCGGGAGAACGAGAGAGGCAACCCATGGAGAGGAGACGACCCCTGCCCTGACTGTGACATCACGGACGCCGCCGACCAACAGCCAGCCAGCAGAGAAGCAGCCAAGCGGAGAATCGGGGTCAGGAGGAGGATTGGGCACCACTCCAGGTTTTATAGCCGACACGACCCGCCTTGCCAGGTGCGAAACGCACGACGTGCATCGTGGTCCGATGCCGATTGACACAATTTCGGGCCTCGCCCGCCGCTTTTCGGAATTTAAATAAAACTATTACAATCGAGAGTGGAGTGTTGCTTGTTTCCTTATTTTCTTTACATTCACACATACATACAAGCACACAATTTTCTTGCACACTTTAATATTCTGTACACCTAGTAAAAACAATAACTGCATAAAATTAAACCCCACTGCACCCGTAACTAATTAATAATTAATTAAATGTCAAGTTGACACCCTCGCACACACACATTCATTTACCTTAAAAATCATTTCCGCATATTAAAAGTACGCACTCATCTTATATGCAACCTGCATCCACATATATAATTTAACCAAAAATATATATTCATTTAGACTAATGTACTTACTTATTTATTCCTAAAAAGTCTTTACTTTGAACGTAATTCTTAATTAATTTTAAAAACTGTTGTTAAATGTTCCAGTGGCTCCGCGCAAGCGTATCCGTTTGTGAGCTTGCTATTCCCGCCCAGATACTCGAGTGTTAGGTGTCGCAATAGGTTGACTAGGCGTGATTGTCCCGTTGTTTTCACAACCGCTATTCGCCGTGCCCCAGGGGAGTAAAGGATTCATTTTCTGTTTTAGTAATAATTTTAGTACCGTTAAAAATGTTTGTTAATAGGCCAATAAATATTTATTTTTGAGCATTTTTATGAAGAAATGATGGTGTAAGTTTTTCTTTGTTGAGTGAGGCAAACACGATCTAGGGCGGATGCATAAATAAATTTGGGAGTTGGGCTTATATGGCCAACTCAAGGCGGGGAGGGCATCATCCAGGTAAACGGCAACAGCTGTTTACCGAAAGATTTTTCCTAGTGTCTGCCCGTTTTCAAAGTTACCAGCGCAAGTCTGAAATTGAAATCGGAAAATATAAATAATGCTGTTGAGCGGCTCGTGCATTTATCGAGGGTTAAATTCCTCCCTGAGTAAACCGATGGCTTGCCGGTAAATCGATAAATGTACTGCGATGTGAAGCCGTCCCAAATAACACCCGTCAGATTCTCGGCTAGTTTATATATATCGAATATAGAATAATTCCATAAATTTGCTACTATAAGTGCAACATGTTTATATATTAAAATTCAAGAAATTATCGTATAGAAAATGAAGCGTGAGTGTAGTGTAGTGGCAGTTAGTTCCAATTAAAAGGCAACAGACCAGCGAATTTTGAATTAGACCCTTGCAGGAAGGGGAGGTACGCCTTGGCCGATAACACCAGGTCTGCCAAGTGGTCTGCTCATTTGTGTGTATGTAGGTAAATTCGAATGCATTGCTGTGTAGGTTCTGTTTGTTTTGGGAATTTTGTACCGTCTTAGGGCAGGGTTGAGGTTACCCACCTCTGGGAATACTGAGCTAGCCGAGATTGCCTACCGAAACCACAAGACATCCTACAGTTTGTTACTTAAATTGTTAAATTAGAAATAAGAAGAGGTATTTAAATAATATAAGTTTCAGGTTTATTTTAATTTAAACTAGGGATTGAATTAAATGAAAAAAAATGTTTTCAAATAAGAAAACAATGGACAGTTCGAAAGATTGACCGATTATGAGACGCGAATCAGCTGAACGAGAAAGGGACTCAAATGAATCGTTGAACGAGAATGGGAATCAAATTACTCGATGAACGAGAATGGGACTCAAATGACTAGAATGAACGATAATCAGAGATTTAGATCATTTGATCAGTACGAAAATTAGTTCAATCCAACTAAGTCTGAACGATTCGATACAACTCTACTCGAAACAACGACATGCAGTATTGTTTTCAAGCTATTGCTATTATTGTTTGTTGTGTTCTCAATTTGAAATTAAAGGAATAATATAAAAAAAATGTATATCTTTTAACATTAGTAATTAACTAAACAACAACAAAAATTTAATTATGAGCATAATTCGTCACGAATTTTTTTCTACGGATTCCAAATAGGGTGTTTTCAAAAAAACGAAGGATGACTAAAAAGTGTACTAAATATAAGGATGACGTTACAGGGTTAAGGCAATCTTTTAAGAAAATCTAGGTTTGGCTACAAGCTTGAACCAAGTTTCAAAATGTCCGATACTAGTTTGATGCACATCGCATACTTCCTGAACTATATGAGATACATATATACATATGTGGTATTGACAATTTCATATGTTTCAAAATTTCGATAAAAAATTGGATAAATCATCGCAAGAACCGCAAATTTCATGGTGCGAATGCACCATTTTTTAAACGTCTTAAATATGAGATAGTAAGTAAGATACATCTCTGTATATATATAATTCTTCTGTGAGTGTGTATTTCACTGAACTTCTCTTAAACGACTGGACCGATTTTGATGAAATTTTTTGTGTGTGTTCAAGGGGATCTGAGAATGGTTTAGATTCACAATTTTGTCCGCTGGACAATGTTTTTTTTTTAATTTATTAGTAGTTGTTGATTTTGGAATGTTTTACATTGGATCCGACAGACGGCGCTACCATCGCAGTGTCAAATTTTAAATAATATTCGAATTTTAATTTTAGTCTGTCCCGACAGTTAGCGCTGCGATCAAATTAAAAAAAATGTTTTGTTATCATTGTGTTATTGTAGACCATGTGCTGGATCAAATATTAAATTAAAAGGTACTGAGTGTTTTGAGAAGAGTTTTGAAGTGTGCCTAAAAAACTATACATTTTGCGAATTTAGTGCAGAATCGAAGTGAGTATATTTCTTATAATTTTTTTATCAAATTTACACGTGCGTTAGATAATAACCTACAAATTTATTTGTGTACTATCGGCGTCATTAATTTATGACTGTTTCGAGATTTAAGGGAAAATAAAATAGAATGCAAATAATATTTAAATAATTGAATATAAATGAATAAAAAAATATATGAATACAGTAAAAAAGCATAAAATGAAATATTCGATATTTTGAAATCTGTGTCGATAAAAAATCCATCCAAATAAAACTCAGTGTTAATAAAGAGGCAAATATAAAACGTGAATAAATAAAAATCCATAAAATTAAAGTATAATTTCATAAACAATACATAGAAATTCTATATAGGTATCTATATAATTATACTTTTATTTAATTGTTGTATTTTATTGTCTTCTATCTATTTACTTTTTATATTTGCCTCTTTATTTACACGAATTTTTGTTTGGACAGATTTTTCATCGATACAGATTTTGACATTGAATATTTTATTTTATGCTTCTTGCTTATAAATTCATTATACCGATTTTATTCAGATGGATTTTTATTTTTATTAAATCTCAAAAAATTAAAAGTCAAAAATTAATGACGCAGATAGTAGCTTATTAATTTCCTAATGATTTTTTTCAATTGGTATTATTAAAAATTATTCCTTATTAGAAATATTGAATAGAAAAAACATAAAATTACGCGTTTTTTGATCTAAAATTTGTTACAATAAATCTTTTCAGTTTATTACTTAAAATTTCATCTTTAATAAATCAGGCATTTTCGTTATGTATTATTTTACAGAATTTTCCTTATACAGAAAAATGCCACGTCTTCGTGGAAGAGCAAAAAACATTGGTCGGCGTACTCGGAACGCCCAATTAGTCCATGATCGTCGGTTAAATAGATCAATTGAAGAACACTCAACGGATAATGCAAATTTAAGAGATCAAGTTGCATGTTCACGAGCAAATGAGAATTCAGAGCAACGCGTTCAACGTCTTCATGCTAATGCATTGAGACAACGAGAGGCACGTCAACGAGCTACCAACGCACATAGGGCTGGTATGTATATATGTTTGTTGTTTGTTAGAGAAAAACTTACAGGCAACTTCACCTAATGTACATTTTCAACATTGCAAAATATTTAAAAATGGTTATCGTGAAAAAGCGCTGTTAATTGAGCTGCAGTAAGATACGCCTCTATAGATATTATGTCTATTGTGTCCATTCAACGTAGATAGTGGTAAAAGTAAAAGTAAAAACTACTAAAATATAGATTCCATGCTGGGTAATATTATTTTTATACCCTCCACCCGAGTCAATCCATCTGTCTGTACGTACGTATGAACACGTCGATTTCGAGAACTAGAAAGCTGAAGTTGGATTTGTTAACTTCGTGTACACAAGTTTATTGCAAATCATCGATAACTCATTTCGTTTTCTTGTTATCGATAATTCTCGGTTTCTTGACCCAGTTTTTGGAGAATATCTCAGAAATTATAAAAGCCACGAAAGCATACACAGAATATTTCAGATATTTATATATTTCGCCCCATATATGAAAAAGATCCAATGCAAATGCGTGTGATTTGGCTTATACTAGCTAACACATCCGGCTAATCATAGGTTAATGGCCATGCGATCATGCAAGCTAAGATCAATTGTGCATGGTCGCCAGTCGGAACGTATGCCTCGTGTGCGGTTACAACAAAATAGCCGCGCATCAGCAACTATGTTGCCCTCATCGTGCCAATGCGCTAGCTGTCCAAAATATGATCCGCTTGCACAGAGCGCTGCATCAGCGGAAATAGGTTTCAGGGCTACCTTCGCTTAAGAATATTTTTGTACTTAGCTTTAGTTTGATTCAATGCATAAACACGATCGGACGTTAAAATTCGTCTTTCTTATTACTTAGTGACTTCGCACAAGTCAAGAAACTAGACTAAAGTTAATTTACACAGATTCCAATGTTCTTTTTAATCCCTGAAAATTTCAATAATCATGTTCTTAGTTAAGAAGTTATTCACGAATTTGTTTTCCATTGTGGGAGCCAAGAGCAGCAGCTGTTCACAGCACGCGGCGTGCGTTTACAGGTGTGTGTGTGAGTGTAGATGTCATTGTTTGTATGGACGTATGAATGCAAGGGGATTGAAATGTATTAAAAGACCGAGTTCTGGGTATCCCCAAATTGAGCGCTTGCGACTATAGCCTCCACAGTTGATTTTTTTTATCCTTATACCCATAATAAATGGGTAAGAAGGGTATAGAGGTTTTGTGCGAAAGTCTGTAAAAATAAGAATTGAGTTTTGAACGTTAAGTTTATATCATAGAGTAATAAGAATAAAGAGTGGAATTGCGAAACCGAGCTTCTATTACAGTTATTTGTTTGAAGTTTAAGGCTTAAGATCGGTCTTCAAACGCAATTCAAACACAGGCAAACTTACTTTAGAATCTTTTGCTGGTCTATCAAGTCTATCCCCATAGTTGGTTTGAAAAATTGCAACCTTCAAATTTGCATGAATGTTAATGGGCTGCGCACACACAAACTTATGCATTGGCACGACAATTGGGACGTCAAGATATAAATACCCTTATTTCTGTTTATACACAAAACGTACACTAAATAATAGTTCTAATTGTAACTGAACAAATAGGAATGAACATTTTACCCTAATATTGATTTAACATTTTATTTGGAAGTTTTAGGATCAGTGTTAAAATCACTAAGAGAAAGTTGAAGTTGAAGTACTCTATTTAGGGAAAGGGTGTACTGGTCGCTCGAAAATGAAAAATTATAAAAACTGACCGGCCTTCTGCAAGTAGAAACCAATCCAAGAAGAACAAGACGTATGTTTGAGCCTTTGCAAAGCACAACAACAGTAGATGGGCGAAGAGACAATTGCGCGTCGAGCTTGCATATTGCGTTTGCGACCTGTATTGCTTGAACCATTTTGAGAAAAAGCTAGTGCTCATGAATTCTGCTCTTTATTCTTATTACTTTATGAGTTTGTGTGTACCATCGCAGATGAATCTTTTTTAGATAACCTCTCCGTTTTCTTCTTATTGATATTTATTGGTTTTTCGACCCGGTTTTTTGAGCGCACCTCAAAAATTATAGGAGCTAGAACACCAAATTCGGTTTAATATATTCTCGTAAAGGATATCACTCGCCAAAAATATCAAAAAATTTAACTCAAGTAATAAAAACGTGTGCTTTTTCAAGTTCTAAAAATCGTATTAAGATTATAAATACGCTTAGTTTAGGGTTGATTCCAGAATTTAGCGTTTGTTATTTTGTGTATTTATGTATGTATAAATGCAAGAAGGTTAAAATGCAGGTAGGTTCAGGATATCTCCTTGTCGGACACTCCGGACTGGGGCAATGTTATGAATTTTGGAATGTACAACTTTAATGAAATGACAAATCTCCATGAATTATTTTAATATCGTATTATAATAAATAATTTAAAATTTTTTTTTGATTTATATCGATAAAGCGATACACATCTATGTTCGATCTAATATTTGTTTGGGTATGTGTTGTGCTCCTCTCTAGTTTTATTATCACAATGCGATATTTTTCACATCAACGTCAGTGCAAAGTCATTGTTCGTGCATTAAGTCTAAGAATGGCAAGTAAACGTAAGTTTAAAGCAGACTGTATAGGAAACTATATCTTATTAGTAGTACATTGAACACATTTTCATCCTATTTTAATAGATTCGGCAACTATTCCAGTCACCGGCATGTCAGATCACACTCAAAAATCGTTCAAATCAATGAAAGAAAAATTTGTATATCCTGTTGCTCGAAAGGACGTTACGATTGAGGAGAATTTTCATGGTTTAATGATAAAGGACGTTTACCGTTGGCTTGAGGACCCGGACGCCGCTGAAACACAGGAATTTGTGAATAGCCAAAATAACATAAGCCAGCCTTTCCTTGAAAGTTGTGAACAGTGGAAAAAAATTAATAACAAACTTACAAAGTTATGGAACTATCCGAAATATGGATGCCCCATGAAATATGGAAAATATTATTACTTTTTCATGAATACCGGTCTTCAGAATCAAAGGTTATTACTTATTGCTTGATCGAATATATATTTACGTATATGTTTGTATAAACATAAATATTTTCGTATTTTTCATATTTTAGTGTTATGTATCAACAAGATTCTTTACATGGCGAGAGCAAAGTATTTCTTGACCCGAACAGTCTGTCTGACGATGGTACAGTTGCATTATCGCAGAAATCTTTTTCCGACGATGGTAAATTTATGGCATATGGGCTTAGTGAAAGTGGATCTGATTGGATTAAAATACGCATACGAAGTGCTGAAACCGGTCAAGATTTTGACGAAGTGTTAGAAAAAGTAAAATTTTCGGAAATTTCATGGACAAAGGACAACAAAGGATTTTTTTACGGAGTATGTAGATAAAGTCTTTGTACAATGGCACTGAATAATTAAAAACCTTATTTCAACAGAGATATCCTGACCAGGATGGTAAAACAGATGGTTCGGAAACCAAGCAAAATCAAAACCAAAAACTTTATTATCATCGTGTAGGAGAGAGCCAGACGAAAGATGTATTAGTTGTTCAGTTTAATCAAGAACCGTCATGGCGTTTGTACGAATTTTTAATATTTCATAATTATTTTGTTAAATAATGTAAAATTAACCAATTTTCTTATTTAATTTAGTCAATCTGTCGTATCCGATTGTGGAAAATATTTGATAATGGCAATTGTTAAAGATTGTCGTGATAATATAATATACTATTCCGATCTTAAACCTGGAGAAGATATAATAGCAGAATTGGACGTTAAAATCATTGTTGATAAGTTTGAATCGGACTATGACGTAAGTTCATGCATTTTATTATTTATTTTGACCATTAAACAAAAAACATATACATAACCAAAGCATGTATCCTGGCATTTTTGCGAGTTAGACAATAGCGCAATTTATCATACCCTTAAATTATGAATCAACAAGTTATCCAATTGACAAAACTGAAAAATGTTCAATAACCAATCGGTGGTTAAGCTTCTGTCGCTTCTGTTTTGCGTAGCAATATAATCAGTTAATCTGAAATGGAAAATTAGGATATTGTTGTGCCAGCACAGCAACGACAGAATGTTGTAAATTGGGAAATAACTACAGCTGTTTCACGGGGCGTAATTTAAGATACAGCACAGCTAAACTAAATATAAATTTCAGCTGCTGCTGTGGTGCGAAAAGTAATTTCTCTTTCTAAAGGTGTTTTTTTTATTTTGCTTTGCTGTTGAAATATGCGCAGTACAGTTTGTATCAGTTTTTCGAACGTTGGCTGGGGTAAGGACGTACCACAAAAACGCAGCGCCACCGACCATTTAATTTCGTCTGTAACAAAATTCAACTTAAGTCGTCCAACAAAAATTATAAGCAATTGTTAAAAACAGCATATAAGTGATAATGACGAAAACTAAAATTGCTTTTTAATTATTTTTTACAATATGCAAAAAAAAAATAATGTACATGCGTTAGAAAGTGTTTTCTTGTAGCATTGATGTGAAAATATCGTTTTATGTAAATCGTGAGGGTGGAAGTGGTGAAAAAACTTTATTTATCTAGCTTTGAAAGTGATGGACATAATTAATTTGCCAAGGTCCCAGTGGGCGTAATCACAAAATCTTAACTCTATTCACTGTTACTTTAACTAATAGCTGTTTAGTAATAAAGTTGATTGCAGACGTAATCCGGGCTCCAAGGTAAATGTAAAAGAAAACCGATTCGCACGGGATAAAAAATGGAAGTCGTTTTCGTATGCATCTAGAGAAAAGCCAAACCTTGCAAAATTTCTTTGTGCCGTTAATTTTAAAATGTGACTATTTTAGATTTTGTTGGATTAAAAAACCTTTGGGTTTTTTTTTAATAAAGTTTATGTTGATTCGGTAGTTGGAAGTTTGTAAAAACAATGCGGCAGTCTTGAAATTTTTCATATTAAAATTAAAAACATATTTATTTTGTAACTCCTTTCCCCAAGAAAAATCCTACCTACGCCGCTGGAATATGTTATTCATGCATTGTGTTGACTTTGGCTGCCGAAAAACTTTTTTTCTAGTTTTCTTGCGCCGACCGCGACGTATCCCAATGTTATATTAAAATGTGTTGCAGAGGTTGTAAAATTTTTTGGCTGCTTAAAGTCAAATTTTTACGTTTTCTTCGACCGCCAGCTTTGTCTCATAGAGTTGCGCGTGCAACATTAAAAATTTTAAATGCAAAATATGTAACTTCACATTGAATATAAATAATGTTTTAAATGTTCAATTTTTTATATTTTTCCAAAATTATGTATAAGCATCAATTATTATATTATTCATTGAAACGTCATTTAATATGTAATGTTTTAATTGTGGAGTAATTAATTGATGTATATTTCTACAACCCAACCTCTGCAGCACATTTTAATAACATTGGGATAGGTCGCGGTCAGCGCAAGAATACTAGAAAAAAAAACCTTTTTCAAAATAAATATATTTTAATATGAGGAATTTTTTAGTTTTTCCGCATTGTTTTTACAGGCTTCCAAGTATACATTTAGATTGGGGTGTGACTTAATCCCAAAAAGACCCCCTGCCTTTATAAAAAAAGAATATTTTTTGGAAAAATCCAAGAAAAATCGTTCCTACGCCCCTGTTATATTAATACATATTGTGTACTTGTGCACACACACACACACAAACATATGCACTCGCATGCCTGATACGTCCGCTTCCGACCAGCTTTGCTGAAGCTAGTCCAGCGACTGAGATCGTTGCTCGTGTTAGCAGCAGAGCGCTTTTGGAGAGCGAAAAACCACTCGGCTGGCGTGGAGTTTGAAGAGCGAAAAGCCACTTGAAAGCCACACTAGAAAGTTTGTCTTGTAATCAAATGTACGCGCGTTACGCAACTTAGAATTTATATTGTCTTTGGTATGTAGCTAGAGTCGCCAATTTTTAAAGGTAGATGAGTGGTCCCCCGTTAAATAAGGTTACAAAAATGTCCCGCCTCGCAACACAATTTTTGGATACGCCTACTGGGGTCTTGGAAAATCGATTTATAATGTACCGATTGCAAAAGAAATTAACTTCATTGATAATGTTTTGTAATGGCAAACTTTGCCATTGTTATTGGTACTAAGAAATAGATAATGCAGCCGTTTTCCAAACTGACCAAACTTTTAAAATCTCAAAAAAGAAAAATATTATTTTTTGTTTTTGGACGTAGATGTACTAACTATCAGTACATTCAAGTGGCCCAACGATACCAAGCACGGGCTTGTTAACGCGCGGACCCAGGCAAAATGCCACCCACCTCCCGCCCAACCGACCGAGGGGCGCGCCGCATAACGTGCGGTGACGAAGATCGCGAACAAATGGACAGATGACAAAGGACTAACGCTTTAATGACAGGGACAGAACATGCATTTTTTAATATATGGAAAAGATTGTTATAAGTAGCGCATAAGATGCGAAAAGGGTTGTGGATAGCATAGTTAGTAATACATAGTTCAAGAGAAATTGGTAAAAAATTCCTCGTATTTCTGCACGGAACCGCAAAACTAATTTGGCTGATTAATTCGGAAGAATCAATTTCCCCATTGATTAGTTTGTGTAAGAAGATTACACCTAGCATGGTTCTACGATTAGAAAGAGAGGGAAGATTAATTAGTAAGAGTCTACTACGGTAAGAAGGCATGCGGGAATTAGGATTCCAGTTAAGACCCCGGAGGGCAAAAAGCAGAAATTGTTTTTGCATAGATTCAATTCTATCCTGATGAATCTTGTATTGGGGACACCATATACAAGATCCATATTCAAGAATTGGACGAACAAGTGAAGTATAAAGGGTTTTAGTAATGTAGGGATCGTCAAATTCTTTCGACCAGCGCTTTATGAATCCCAGGACTCCAAACGCTCGATTAGCAGCAGTAGAAATATGCTTGTCAAACTTAAGCTTGGGGTCAAGAAGAATGCCCAAATCGTTAATGGACTCAATACGCTCTAGAGGTTCACCATTTAGAAAATAATTATTAAAAAAGAGCATGCGTCTATAAAAGGACATTAATTTACACTTACTGTAATTAAGATTTAATAAATTTACTTGACACCAGGTTTGGAAACTGTCAAGGTCGGATTGTAAATTTTGTCCAGCTAGAGAGTTAGTAGACGACAGGCAAAGTTTTACGTCATCGGCGTACATCAGCACCTGAGAGTGGTTTATTGCAGAAGGGAGGTCATTTGTTAGCTTTTACGCTGTACCCTTTTATTATTTAATATTAAAAATCACAGATAGTCGCTATCATGATTATACTAATTATACTAAAAATAATAATAAAGTCGGGAAAGATTGAAAATCACTGACGAGCGCGAGTTAAGTCCGTCAAGCTATGCCCCTACTCACAGCTGTGGGTGCTCAGTGCTTTTCCGAAAGTATCTTAAAAGAAATAGTTCTGAGGAAAAAACCTGGCATAGGCTATTATAGCGCAGACATAAGACAAAATTAATTATGGAAAGCGTAGTTTGTCGCGCATGTAGGCAGGAATAAAGGGTAATAATTTCTCGTAGGTCTAAAGGAAACATTTAAGTCTTGGTGACCCAAAGAGGAATCTAGAGCAACAATCAACTTATTTAGGAGGACATACCAAGGCTTTTCCTACAGTTTACTAACGACGGAAGATTACGAAGTTAAAGGCTTCACATAAGGCAAAGATTAGATCGCCTCTGAACAGACTCAATTCTATCATGGATTTTGTACTGTGGTCACCAGATACATTGGCAGTATTCTTGGATCGGGCGTACAAGTGAAACGTACTAAAGTTTCGTAGCGGTGAAATTGGTGAACTCCTAAGCATCATCTACTCTAAGCATCGGTTACAATAGTGAATAGAAATAAATGTAAATATATTCTTAGAATCAAAGAGAACTCCAAAGATTATAACTGCCAGCATACGTTTAAATAGAAACGTTCATTTGCATAGCTAACTTAATGTGGCTTAATACGAGCGAAAGTCATAAGATCTTTAAACTTATTTTCCTAAGTCGAAAATGCATACAGTTCACATCATCTTAGAGGCGAGTTTGAGTGTTTGTTTACATTTTCTACTTTAGGAGCTTTTTATACTCTGAACCCATTGAAAATGGGTAAATATTCTTGATCCGTCTGTCTGTTCATCTGTCCGTCCGTCTGTATGAACGAGTAAATTTCGGAGACTACAAAAAATTGAACGCTGAAATTGGACTTGTTAATTTCGTGTATTATTTTAAATCAACTATGACTCGTCTGGTTTTATTGTTATCGATAATTATCGGTTGCTTGACCCGATTTTATTTATCATATTTCAGAAACAGCCAAAGCCACCAAATTTGGTTCAATATGTTCGCGTGAAGCATACACAGGTATGCAAAAATACAAAAACGCCATTCAAATACTACGGACTTGCGCTTTGGTTTCTACATAGATTTCAATGTTCTTGTTAAGCCCTCAAATTGGGATCATGCAGTTTAGAAGTTATTAACGAATTTAGTTTCCAAATTGGGGGTCAAGCGCAGCTGCAAGGGGATTGAAATGTATGAAAACAGGGTTCGGGGTATTCCCTAGTTGGACCCCACCGGCCTCCACGAATCGCGAAAGCTTATATCTTCCACAGTTTTAGAGCTAGAGCCACAAAATTTCGAAGGAAATGGCTGATCCCATTTAAAGATCCGGCCACGCCCACTCCTGCCTTCGCAAATCGTAAAAATCTAAATCTCCCACAGTTAAAGAACTAGAGTAACAAAATTTGGATAATAGATGACTGGACCCCCCGCTATTTTTTTATATTGTTCGTTGATGTACTATGGAACATTACATTCAAGTTGCCCAACGATACCTAGCAAGGACTTGTTAACGCGCGGTCCGCCGGACCGACTGAAAGGCGCGCCGCATAACGTGCGGTGACACAGATCACGATCAAATAGACAGATGACAAAGGACTTAAGTTTAATGAATAGGAATAGAAGTAGCATTACTTATTATATGGAAATGATTATTATAATAACTATTAACTATAACTATAACTATAATAACTATTATTATGTTCTAGTTATAACAATCCTTTCCATATAATAAAAAATGCATCTTCTGCTCCTGTTATTAAAACGTTAGTCCTTCGTTATCTGTCCATTTGTTTGCGACCTTCGTCACCGCACGTTATTCGGCGCGCTCGTCGGACGGTTGGGCGGGAGGTAGGTGGCATTTTGCCTGGGTTTGGGCGTTAACAAGCCCGTGATTGATATCGTTGGGCCAATTAAATTTACTGTTCGTTAGTACATCTACGTCCAATAAAAAAAACTAGAACATAAGATACGAAATAGGTAGAATTCCTAGTGTTTCTACCTGGAACCACAAAGCTAATTTGGTTGATTAATCCGGAAGAATAAATTTCCCCATTCATTAGTTTGTGTATGTAGATTACACCAAGCATGGTTTTACGTTGAGAAAGAGAGGAAAGATTTATTAGTAATGCTCTGCTATGGTAAGAAGGCATGCGAACTTTAGGATTCCACTTAAGACCCCCGAGTGCAAAAAGCAGAAATTGTTTTTGTACAGATTCAATTCTATCCTGATGAACATTGTGAGTAACTTAGGGATTGCCAAATTCTTTCGACCAGCATGCATCCCAGGATTCTAAAAGCTTAATTAGCAGCAGTAAAAATATATTTGTCAAACATAAGCGTGTGATCTAGAGGGATACTCGAATCAACCGACCCAATACGCCTAAGTGGTTTACCATTAAGAAAATAATAATTCAAAACGGGCATTCGTCTATAAAAAGACATTAATGTATACTTACTTTAATTAAGATATAAAAAATTTACTTGACACCAGGTTTGAAAACTGTCAAGGTCGGATTGCAAACTTTAGCCAGAAAGATAATTAGTAGACGACAGGAAAAATTTTACGTCATCGGTATACATCATCACCCGCGAATGATTTATTACAGAAGGAAGGTCATTTATGAAAAACTTGAAGAACAACGGACAAAGGTATTTTCCTTGTGGTACTCCGGCAATAAATTGAACACGCTTAGTGACAGGGCCTTTAAAGTAAACTGTTTGGGTTCTTAAAGTTAAATAGTTACGGATCCAAAGAATTAGATTATTTGGAAATCTCAGAAGATTAAGTTTATTCAGTAAAGGCGAATGATTAACAGAGTCAAACGCCTTACTGAACTCAGTGTAAATAACTCGTTTGCATTTTATTTTGGAAACTTTTAATAAAAATTACATGAAGCCCAATAAGTTAGAGGTAGTAGATCTGAATTTAATAAACCATGCTGGCAGTGTGAAATTATAGATCTGCAAAGGTGTTGTAGTTGAGAAGTTGAGTTAAGTTAAGTTAAGCCTTAAGAGACTTTCAGCACAGTACCTAAGCACGCAGCCTCGTACTCCATTAGGTCCTGGATTGATAAACCTTAACATTTACATGATAGGATATGCAAACATAGTTGTTAATTCTGAAAACTATAAATAATTTAACAGATAAATCGGCAATAGCCTTATCTGAAAAAAAAAAATTAATTATTTTTTATATTTAAAAAAATACAGTTGATCGTAATGTTTATGATCTGTTCCTTGCACATCCTTGACTTTCTATTTTAATACTCGTTCACGAAGTAAAAATTATATTGCTTTTGTGCAATGACCGTCATGCTGTCCGTCCATCTGACTCTGTTCAGATGAACGCAACTTTTTCGGCGCCATTGAAGAAAGAGACTTAAAACTTTTGATATATACTTCTAGTTATCTGCTTCAGACAAAGCGACCAAAAACTGCGACCTCGATATTTCGGCCACGCCAACTAGAACGACCCATAGTGTCCCCGCCTTAAGAAATGGGAAATGGCTGTATCTCCCACAGTTTTTGAGACGACCTATTTGGTCTATCTTTCTTTATAGGAATGGTTTAAATATTTTCGGTATACATAAATTTGTTGTTGTATTCTACTCTTAAAAAGTATATGTGAAATTCCTCTTTGGTCATCAGTCTTAGTACCGTTATAAATTTTTGTTGCTTGAAGTGATTTTCTTAGGAAATAAGTATATGTGCAAATAGAGGTTAGTGCGCAGTTGACGGTCTGCCTAAACAAAAATTTAGTTATCTTGATTAAATAAGCTTTTAGCATAAATAAATCAACATATAAGTAAACAAGTGGACTGTATTTTATCCATAAAATGCCATGTGGAATGCTTTTGACAGCTGAAGAGCGCGAATTTATAATGGGTTTATAGAATAACGGAGCTAAAATTACAGAAATAGCTGTCTGAGTCAATCGACACCAAAATAAAATCGCGAACTATCCTACGAACCCGAATTCTCATGGTCAAATCAAAAGCTGCGGCAGACGGTGTAAGCGGGAGATTCGAAAGACGGATTCATCAACTTTTGGTTGAAAATATAAACCCTAAATATACCTCCCGGGAGCCTGTATCAAAGTTAGTTCCACACCTAAGAGTTCCACACCCTCGATTGGCATGGGCTGAAAAATATTAATTTTGGACAAATGAATTCCGCAATATGATTTTTTCCAATGAGAAAAAGTTTAATTTAGATGGTCCAGACGGCTGTCATAATATACGTTAACATACGTTAGGTTATGCTGGGAAGTTAAGGACATGTTTTATTTCAGCTAAAAGTAATGCAGAAATTTATATTAATATCCTGGAAAATCAACTTGTTGAATTTGCGGGAGACCTTTAAGGGGATAATTGGGGTTTTCAACAGGACACGATTCACACTGCATACGCCACAAAGAGTTTTTAGCATTAACCAATATACCATATACAACCATTGATTGCGAACCCCTGGGGTATCCTGTCAGCTAAAGTTTACAGTAACGAGCGACAGTTTGAGACTCTCAAACAACTAAAAGACAGAGTGGAACCTAATCTATGATTCAATTCTTAAACAATTGGCGGACTCCATGCCTAATCGCCTTAATAAAATACTTATTACAAGTGAAAAATACATAAAAAAATTAAAGCATAGACAAGAATGCACATATACTTATTTCCTTAGGAATATTTTTATTTTATTTTTTATTTTCATATGTTAAAACTAAATAAAAATGGTGAAATATATTTTTGTTTGTATTCATTATTCCTATAAATAAAAAATAAAGTTTACCTCATTTATTTTGTACAAAACCTTTTTTCGTTAAAACATGTATGCACATATACTTATTACTGGAAAGCTCCCTAAACATCACGGAAAAAATTTCCGGCCACACCCCCACAAGCCTCCGTGATCGCTAAAATCGATGTACCTGAAAGCTCAAAACGGTAATAATGTGTATAATTCACACAGTTTTAAAACAAGAGGCACCAAACTTGGCATTTAGAGTGCTGGTTACCTCGCCAAAAAAAATGCGATTCGCCCCCACGAACCACGAAAGCCTATATCTCTCACACTTTTAGAGCTAGGGCTACCAATTTTGGCAGAGAGTGTCTGGGTGACCTCCACTTAAGATCACCGCCTCCCCTACGAAATATAAAAATTCTATATTTTTCTCAAAATAATATAAATAATGTAATAACTTCTGTGTACTGTGAACGAGTATTTCGCAGTAAATAACGTCCGACTGCAACGTTCTTACTTGTTATTTTTAGAGATTAACAATGTTTTTAAAATTTAGTCTTATACTTAACTAAAATGTGAGTGAATACCGGTATGTTGAAGTCTACTTCGACTATCAACTAGACTAGCCGGGTGTTTCTTGCTTTGCTGGGATATTTCTGTTACGGCCTTGAATTTAGGTCACGTTCTCATTTCTCTCATACCACAGAATACCAGTGATAGTGCTCATTATCTTCGATTCGATAAAGAACGGAAATTGATAATCGAATGGAGATTACTGTCCAGGTCAAGGTGAGCAACTAGTCCCTGAGGATTCACCAGTTATCATCGGTGCAGATATATATATATATTTAAAAAAACAGAAATACACAACATCCTAGGCGTCTTAAATTCGTTCAACAGAAACATTAAATTCACAATCCATATAGACACCCAATGGTACAATAAACCGATTGCATTAAGCAATATTCTTAGCTTTTACTTGTTTGATTCAAAAATATGAAACATACATACTAAAAATGGCTTTCCACCAAAATAGTTTCAAAGGGTATACAAGTTCAAAAAACCACAGTAGGAGGAAGAAAAAACATGTGAGAATGTTGTTGTCAGGTCTCACCGACAGCGCAATACTCTTTCACAGTGTAACAATAACTAAAATATATACCCTAGCGCATTATATAATAATAATAATAATCTAGTAAAAAAAACAAAAAAAAACTGTTAGCCTCTCTGAGGTCATAATTGGCACCTAAACTGCGTGTGGGACGTCGACGACACGAACCTTTACTTTTCGATGTGGCGAAAAACGAATTAATATATCTATTAATATAATAAAATAATGATCAAACCTTCGAATCAACGTAAAATTCGTATAAAGGCCAAAAATGGTTGGTGTCTTGGGGTGTTGATTATAAATAAGGCCGCTATGTGGCGAAACGGGCCACTACTGCGCTTGGGTGGTTTCCAAATTAGGCTGCTAGATGGCGATATATTGAGATATATTGATTAAATCGAATTGCCACGCCTCCAGTACCCGGGCGTATCCGAAAGATCTTAACACATTTTCTGACGCGGGTACACACAAGTATATATTCCAAGTATCAAGTATAGCTTCAATCGCAATCCGTTCATATAGATGGACGGATGGACAACAAAACGGACATTGCACAAACCCAATATACTCTATTCACTTCATAAACAACCATAAAAATTACAAATCTCTTATATATGTACGGACCTTTCTGAACAGTTCAACAAACTGCTATAAACAAGGAAACAAGCCGTATAACACATTAAAAGGACCAGCCGTAGGCAGTGCGCAACTTCATTGTCGGAAATTCCCAGCAAAGTGTGACCCGGTTTTCTGTGGGTGAGTTGCTGGAGACAATTCCAACAATATATAACCAAGTTCGAGGTAATCCTGGATGAGGAAAGAGCTTGGATGACTGCTTGACTATACTAAAAGTTTTTTATGGTGGCTCCTCTTATCCCCTTGTAAGGATAGGTGGTGTGGAGTCAGTGGTGTGTATCTCTGACTGATAGGCACTGGAGCAAGTAGCCATTGCAATCGATATTTTGCTTTCCAGTGATCCCCGTACCAAGTCATTGATTATTTTTTGATCCGCCTGTAAAACACTGCAGGCACATGCCTCACCAAGGGTTGCAATCATCCCATTCCAAGGCATGCTATCATCCCATTCCGTACGGTCTGAAATAAGAGTTTTAAATTTCGACTCGAGAAAATTCGGTGGTCTCGAAACCCTTTCTGTCGCAGATTTTTTAGTTTGGAATTGTTTTTATTAGGCTTGCTTGGCCAATATCTGCCGCTAGCAGCCCATTGGTGGGTTTGATCCCCGTGAGAGATAAGTATACTAGCTGCTGAAGTTTGCTGCACTTTTGTATGGCAGTGGCCAGATGGACCTTTGGCCACCAAGTGAGGGCAGCGAAAAGGACACCTGGGATGACCGTCATACTTTACAGCCATTTGATGAGCTTAGAGTTCTTCCAAAGAACTTACGACATGCCCACGTGGCATGAGTGCTTTTGGTCAACTTTTTGTCTAGCTGCGAGTTCTAGTTGAGCCTTTTATCACCTTTTGTGGGTTCTGTTGGTTCAAAGGGTCGTGCTGAGAGCCGTTTGCATTAAATCGTGATGGTTATGACGAACTCTCCAGATACTTTTATTGCCAAGTCATAAGCATACCCTATAGTATCTATACCTAGCTCGGATTTTTTCATTAGTAGTTCATCGATCATTAGTGACTAGAGAAGGAGAGACAGGACCCCGTGCGGTGACCACCATTTGACTACTCGGATGCGGACAGGGGTGACGTCTAGTGAAGATCTTATGTCTCTGTGCATAAGCGTTCTCTCTATCCAAATACTAGAGAGGGTGTCAACGCCCCTAGAAGCTAACGCCCTAGTTATTGAATGATTACATCTACCTTCCGCCATGGTGTCGGAATTTACCCCTAAGTAAGCTAACTAGTGGACTAAGTATATCTTTGAGGATGCGTTGTAGCAGGCCGGGACAATCTTATCGCCCTCTGGGCCTTTAAAGGGAACTTAAGATTTGACGGCCAACCTGAAGTTAAGATAACACCCGACAGTATATGACCACGTCACGCTGGTGGTTCGGTGTCCTGATCATTACAGGGGTTATCTGGGTTTAAACCAGAACCACGGCAATGCACCTGAAGCAATAGCTCTATCGTTGCCCGTCGATCCTGTGTGAACGAACCATCCGTTTTTTTTAGCTTCTGGAAATGAATGCTCACTTTCTCAGTAGTTTTTGTGTTATGTTTAATTATACTCGGTGACCGCTCATCTCTATGCGTCACACGTGTCTCCATTTGGTCAAATAGAAGCATTCTTTGATTTTCCTTCTGATCAGGTCGGGCTATACTACAGTCGATGGCATAAATATTTTGACAAAGAAGTTGCCATGCGTTTCAGTTAATAACTTTTTAAATGAGCACTAAAAAAATTTAAAATAAATATGGTGTAACGATGAGTTAATTTATTTTCAAAATATATAAAAAAATATTATATGAGTATATTAATAACAAAAACAAAAATAATTTTTCAGAAATGTATGGTGGCATAAGTATTTTTACATATTGTTTAAGATTAAAAAAATTATGAATGCACATGTTTTTAAATAATTTTACTTATTATTAATAAAAAATATCTCCCTTGGCACTTATGTTGCAGTCTTCGGGGGACGGAATCAAAGTTCGGATATAGTCCAATGAAATATCCTTCCAGAGTGTTTCTACCTTGGATATTGTTTCCTCACGCGTCCGTGATAGATTTGGACATCGTTTTTGCTTTAAATAAGTCCATATATTTTCTATAATATTTAAGTCGGGGCTTTGTGGTGGCCAATCCAGCGTATTAACACCAACTTCACTTAAAAATTCGGTAATTAATTTCGCCTTGTGGCACGGCGCGTTATCCTGCTGGTATATAAAGTTTTCTCCGATCAAATTTTCCCCAGAAGGGAAAGTGTAATCCTTTAAAATATGTAAATATTTATTTTTATTCATTGTTCCATCGATGGGAACAAAGTTTCCTACCCCATTATAGGCAATACATCCCCAAAATATTACGGTTCCACGTCCATGGCTTACTCTCTCACAAACGAGGACTCTTTTTTTATGTGCTGTTCTTGGCATTCTTACGAAAACTTTTTTTAGAGCAGTGGTAATTAAAAGAACTTTCGTCACTCCACAAAACACTATGCCAAAAGGATTGGGGCTTGTCTATATATTTTTTGACAAATTCAAGGCGTTTGATTTTATTTCTCATGGTTTGTTTGAGGAATAACTCTGACTATGTACGTGCCGTAATCAGCTTCCTTTAATCGTCTGCGAATTGTCCTTTCACTTATGTTAATGTTGATGTAATTAGAAAGCTCCTTGGCAACAGTTTTAGGATTTTCTAAAGGATTATTCTTAAATTTTCTTAGAATCAAACGATCGTTCTGACCTGTTGTCTTACGCGGTGTGCCACAACGAGCCGAGTTTTGTGTGGTGTGGTTTTTTTTTTTTTTTTTTGCAATTCTCAAATTGATGTATTTTATTCAAGTACAAGCAAATATGGTTGGATGATCGATCGATGTATGATAATAATATAATATATATGTATTATCTTATTTTTAGAGCAGTGTGTTGGTTGTTGATTTTGTTTTTAATGTTGCAGTTGTATTATTATAATATAACTTTCAAGAGCAGTTGTCGTTTGTTCTTGTTGGTGTTTTCTAATTTAGAATCCAAGTTAAAAATGTATTGTGTAAAATGTAGATTGTATAATTGATTTATTGTGTGATTGGTTTGTTGTTGGGCGAGTTATTTAATCGACCTCCTCAATGGTGGGGCCAGCACCGCCGGCACCAGCGGCTCCAGGAGCACCAGCTGGGCCAGGCATACCACCAGGCATACCGCCGGGCATGCCACCGGGTGCACCACCAGCGCTCAGGTAGAGCTTGGTGATAATTGGGCTGCAAACGCCCTCCAGCTCCTTCTGGCGATGCTCGTATTCCTCCTTATCAGGCAGCTGATTGGCATCGAGCCACTTGATGGTCTCGTTGCACTTATCCATGATGGTGGTGCGATCAGCGTCCGAAATCTTGGTCTTCAGATTGTCCTCGTCAAGGGTGGCCTTCATGTTGAAGCAGTACGACTCCAGACCGTTCTTGGCAGAGATGGTCTCCTTCTGCTTCTCGTCCTCGTTGCGGTACTTCTCGGCCTCGTTGACCATGCGCTCAATTTCCTCCTTGGAGAGACGACCCTTGTCATTGGTGATCGTGATCTTGTTCTCCTTGTTGGTAGAACGCTCCAGGGCGGTCACATTGAGAATACCGTTGGCATCAATGTCGAACGTCACCTCAATCTGGGGCACACCGCGTGGGGCGGGTGGGATGCCCGACAACTCGAATTTGCCCAACAGATTGTTGTCCTTGGTCATGGCACGCTCACCCTCGTACACTTGGATCAGCACACCAGGCTGATTGTCCGAGTAGGTGGTGAAGGTCTGTGTCTGCTTAGTGGGAATGGTGGTGTTACGCTTGATGAGCACGCTCATTACGCCACCAGCAGTCTCAATACGCAGGGACAGTGGGGTAACATCGAGCAAGAGCAGATCCTGCACCTCCTGCGACTTGTCGCCGTGCAAGATGACAGCCTGGACAGCAGCGCCATAGGCAACAGCCTCATCGGGATTGATGGACTTGTTCAGCTCCTTGCCGTTGAACAGATCCTGCAGCAAGCGCTGCACCTTGGGAATACGGGTGGAGCCATCGACCAGCACAATATCGTGAATGGCCGACTTGTCCAGCTTGGCATCGCGCAAAGCCTTCTCCACGGGATCCATGGTGCTGCGGAACAGATCAGCGTTCAGCTCCTTAAACGGGCATTTTATATTTAATAATTTGATAATACACAGTTTGGCGGGGTACTTTGTATAATTTACTGATATTTTCTACAGAAATACCAGAGTTATACTTCGCCACCATATCATGTTTCACAAAGTCGCTTAATTCATTTGTTTTACCCATAGCTAAGCAAATCTATGAAGCAAATTTGTTCTTATCAGCACTTTGAATCATTAGACAATATTAATAGATGCGTCGCTTAGCTTCAAGATCGATAGTATTTTAACACCGACTGAATAGATCAAATTTCAAAATACTTTTGTCCACCTGCTATCAGCTTGCGAAAGATAAGAATGCGTAAAACAAGAAAACGCATAAAGGAATTAAAAAAATACTTTGCATTTTCCTTTTTGCATAAATGTAAATTTTACAATTCTTTCAAGAAAAAAGAAAAAACATAGCGCATAGTTTTGTCAAAATATTTATGCCGTCGACTGTATCATGGTGTATCATCGTCTTGACTCCAATGACATCCTCATTGAGCTAAAGTTAACGGAAAGTTGGTCAACTTTCGAGAGCTAAGTGGCTTTGAACAAGTGCCAATTTATTTTCTTTGTAAAAAAATTAGAATTTCAATGTAATTTAATTATAACTATAATATAATTTACTGGTGATTTGAAAGAGTGGCCTCATCGGCTCTTTTTGATATTACTACTACTACCCCAGATAGTGTGGGCGTTAGCGTTACCGCTGTTTGTTTGTCGCCATTTGCTCCGCTGTCAGAGGTGACGATTTATCAGTCGCGATGAAACCGCGCATAACACCACACGCCATTCGACTTTACGACAGCGCTGTCGACTCTGAACGAGTATTCTTCGGTTTCCTTGGCTAATCAAGTTTCGGATACTTTTTGTTTAAGCGACCCCTTTTAACTTTGTCATCAGCGGGAGGCGCCTTCTAGGCAGCCATTTAGCGATAACCGCCTTGTATAGGTCCTTTTCGCAAAACATCATCTTTATAAAGACGAGCTCAGAGTATAAATTCAGACGCTATCTAAGTGCCTGACGTCAGGGTTCGAATCAGAGACCAATGGCTATCGGATCCTGTCGGGACAAACATTTACTCGAAAAGAAAGTGGCACTTATCAACTAAAAAATACATAATTCAATAAGTTGGTTTAGATCTTGGTGTGTACACTCATTAGGATGCCATATATAAACACTTGCAGTATATGACCGCCTGTGTGTTTGTCCTGTTTGTGTACATGTGTACAGAGGCATGTTTGGCTCGGAGCTGTGTTCAAAGTATCCCCAAGGCGGACACTTCTATCTAGAGCACTTTTACTTGTTGAAGATGATTATCAGCACTGTACATGTACATAGATGCGAAGATGCACATAAAGTCAAATTCTTTAAACAGCCAACTGTTATAATAAGTTACAACTTAATTATTTTTCTTTTTGTAGTACGTGACTAATGTAGGATCCAAAGTGTATTTTCGTACAAACAAAAATGCTCCAAATTATCGTGTCATAATAATCGACTTTGAAAATCCCGCCGAAGAAAATTGGGAAACCCTAATACCGGTAAATAAATTACTCTAACGATTACTTAAAATAAAAATATTAACAAAATCTAAATTCCAGGAACATGAGAAAGACGTTTTGGACTGGGCTAAATGCGTCAATGAAGACAAGCTTCTTCTTTGTTACATAAGAGACGTTAAAGTAAGGTAAATTTTACTGAAACTGTAAACATTTTACTTATGTATCGTATTTTAGACAATCTTGCAAGCAAATTCACTTCAAACAGGATTACTTATTCGACAATTTGATTTGGATATTGGTACCATTGTTGGCACTTCTGGAAAAACGAAATATTCTGAAATTTTTTACAATTTCTCGTCATTTCTAAATCCTGGAACAATTTACCATTATGATTTTAAAAATCCCGATCAGTCCCCAAGAGTGTTTCGGGAAATTAAACTTAATTTGGACGGATTTCGACGAGATGACTACGCAGTTGAGCAAGTCTTTTACTTAAGCAAAGATGGTACTAAGGTGCCTATGTTTATAATACGAAAAAAAGAGATGTTATTGAACCCCGCCCCTGCCTGCTTTATGGTTATGGTGGATTTAATATAAGCATGCTGCCGACATTCGGGCTTACAGGGTGAGTGTGTACATATAAATATATAAAACAGTAGCATCACTATGACACTTTTCTTATTGATCATAAAAATAACAAATAGTAATGGGATATTTTAAATAAATTAAATTCAATATATTGCTTAATATTCCCAAATAAAAACAAGTAAGAACATTGCAGTTGGGCGTAACCGACTGCGTATACTCGTTCACAGTACATAGAAGTTATTATTGTTACTTTAGAAAAATATAGAATTTTTAAATAGGGCTGGGGTAGGGGCTGGGGTAGACGTGTCTAACATTTTTTGGCTCGATCTTAAGAGGTCACCCAAACACTGTCTGCCAATTTTGGTGAATCTAGCTTTAAAATTGTGGGAGATATAGATTTTCGCGGTTTGTGGGGGCGGGAGTGGACGTGGCCGGGATATTTTCTTACCCAGCTTTAAAATGGGTGACCATCCATCTAACCTTAAAATTTTGTGACTAACTCCAAAATTGTGGGATATATAGTTTTTTGCGATTTGCGGGGGCGGGTGTGGGCGTGGTCAGGAAATTTTTTATGGATTTTTAAAGGGGGTGACCAGACATCTACGTTTAAAATTTGGTGACTGGCTCCAAAATTGTGGGAGTCATAGATTTTCGCGATTTGCGGGGGCGAAAGTGGGCGTTGCCGCCAATTTTTTTTACGATCTTTAAAGGGCGTTACCAGGCATCTACCTTGAAAATATGGTCACTAGCTTTAAAACTGTGTGAAATATAGGGTTTCGAGCTTTGCTGGGGCGGAAGTGGGTGTGGGTGGGAAATTTGTACCCGTATTTAAAGAGGGTGACCACTCATCTACCTTTAAAATGTTGTGACTCTAGTTCAAAAACTATGGGCGATATAGCCATTTCCGATTTTTAAGGCGGTGTGGCTGGGGGCGTTCCAGTGGGCGTGACCGGGATATTAAGGTCGCAATCTTTTGGAGGAGGTCACCAGCAATCTACATACCAAATTTGGTGAATGTAACTTTAATATTGTCTGAAATATTCACCTTTAATCAAATTGCGATTTGAGGCGTATCGACATGTTATCGATTTGCGAGTCTACCAGTGGGCGTAGCACAGAAATCTTAACTCTTTGTCAGAAGCAGATAACTACAAGTATATATCCAAAATTTCAATTCTATCTTCAATAGCGTCGAAAAATATTGCGTTCATCCTAACAGACAGACGGACTGCATGACGTACTTTGCACAAAACCAATATACTAGTTTCACTTCGTGAACGAGTATTAAAAGGAGTACTGCGCTTGTGGTTATAGATTTTTTTTGTATTTTAAGGGAAAGGACGAAAAAATTGCGAAAAAATAATAGCACCACTTACGCTTTCTTTATACAAAACAGAGTTTCTTCGACAAAAAGCACGCATTTGGGGATTGAGCTTCGATTTTAATATTTTGATTAAGTTTAAAATAAATCCAAATACAGTGGGCCTTGGAAAATATTTCACAAATGATCCTTTTAAGGCTGCAACTGTGCTAAAAAAAGAGCTTAATACAACTGCGACAGTGAAAACAGTATCATGACATATATCATCACATACAACATAAAAGCCTGCAACACAATAAAGGCCCGTCTTTTAAACGCAAAACATATTGAAAACAAGCATGAAGCACGCAATGAAACATCTAAAATTGCCAGCCCAAAAATGGAGAAATATCTTATGGACAGCTGAGAGTAAAGTTGCTATGTTTGGTGGAAAAGGCCCTCGTTTGACACGTGGTATCCTTAAACCTCAGATTACAACTCAAAATACACTACAAAAACCATTTAACATGGACGGCCAAGCATAATGGTATTGGCTTGTTTTTCTTATTAGGACTAAGTCCAATACATTGAGTCAAAACCATAATGGACCAACACGCTTGCTTTAATATTTTGGATGCAGTAATACTACCCTACGCAGAGTGTGAGATGGCACTATTATGGCCAAAAAGACAATGACCCCAAATTCGACAGCAGGAAAGCAAAGGAACGGTACAACAGAAATACGGTGAAAGTTTTGCGCTGCCACCAGACCTCAATCCCATTGATCGGCGCTGATGTCAAAAAATTCAATTGTTGCTTCTAAACCAACCAGCAACGTATCACTTTGGGAAGTCATTTAGGATTCCTGGAGGAAAATTCTTCTAGTACGATGCAAGGCCGTGGTTGAATCGATGCGGTCACGCTACCAAATATTAAATTAATAGAATAATCCTTGCTTTAATAGACAATTATCTTTATGTAATAAAGTTCTTAATTATATCGATACTTATAATTTTATGTCCATATTTAAAAAGTGGTGCTACTTTTTTTCGACAATTCTTTTAATCTTTTAATCTTGAATATGTTTAAATCAGGGTATAATGGTTTTGTGCTAATGTGTATTCTGCAAATTCCAATTATATAAGTAAATATATATTCTTGATCAGCGTCACTAGCAAAGTCGATCTAGCCATGTCCGTCTGTCAGTCCGTCTGTATGGACGCGTTGATTTCGGAGACTACAGACGAAAATCTATTTTATGACAAATCTCCGATAACTTGTCTCGTTTTATCGATAATTATCGGTTTCTGGAGCATTTCTCCGAAACTAAAAGTTCTTGTGAAGCATATATGAAGATTATGAATACTTCGGATTTTGGATACTTCCTCCGGTCAAACGCAATCCAAGTACTACAGGCTTGCGCTTTGGTTTATACATAGGTTTGAATGCTCTTGTTAAGTCCTGATTCATAAAGACCATACTTTTGGTTTAGAAGTTATAAACGAATTTAGTTTTCATGCTGGAGGCCAAGCACAGCTGCTGAGAAAAGTGCTCAGCCTGCGGCGTGCAATTTTGTGTATGCATGCATGATTGCAAAGGGTTTGAAATGTATGTAAAGACAGAGTTCAGGGTAGTCGAGCGCTTCCGAGCGCCCTTGTAATTTGTTGTTTTGTTTGTATATCTTTCAACCGAATATCAGTCTTATGTTTGTAGATTCTTTTGATGGCGTTTTGGCTTACCCTAACATACGTGGTGGTGGCGAGTATGGCGAAAAATGGCATAACGGTGGACGATTGCTTAATAAACAAAACGTTTTCGATGACTTTCAATGTGCTGCAGAATATTTAATTAAACACAACTTTACCACAAAAGACCGTTTGGCAATTCAGGGAGGATCTAACGGAGGTCTCTTGGTCGGTGCTTGTATCAATCAGCGTCCTGATTTGTTTGGAGCAGCTGTTGCTCAAGTCGGGTTAGTATTTTGTGTTAAAATTTTTAATATGTTTTACATACATACATACATATTTATGAGAAAAATTATTTTGGCAATTTGGTAGAACCGTGTTAATTAAATAAAAATGCTAAAAATTTACGTAAAAATTCATTCGCTATTGTATTGCACAACAGAAGCCAAAATACCTTCTGTATGTAAAAAAAAACATCAATTTGCTTTAAATATGCTTTTAACCAAGTATATATTATCATATATATTATGTATCCCAACAGAGTGATGGATATGTTGCGATTTCACAAATTCACTATTGGCCACGCTTGGTGCTCGGACTATGGAAACCCTTCAGATAAAGAACACTTTGATAATCTTTTTAAGTTTTCCCCATTACACAATGTGCATACTCCACAAAGTGCATTGAAAGAGTATCCGTCCACACTGATCTTAACCGCAGATCACGACGACCGCGTTAGTCCATTGCACTCATTAAAGTTTGCTGCTGCGTTGCAAGAAGCTGTACGCGACTCAGAATTTCAAATAAATCCGTTGTTACTGCGCGTATACAAAAAAAGCTGGACACGGTGCCGGAAAACCAACATCTAAAAGAATTGAGAAGCCACAGATATTCTTACGTTTATGTATAGAAGTCTTAACATGGATATCATCAATCTATAACCTTCTTAAATATATTTTAATTTTTTCTTAGAAAATTCATATCTCTTAAATTTATTGTAATGCTGTAATGTAAAATTCTTTTGGCACCTTCAGTGTGAGTTGCATTTACCATGTGTAATACAAAAAACAATAAACTAAAGGCTTTTGAAACTGATTGTATAATATGTCTTTTTTTTCGTTACTGAACTAGACTTTGAAAAAATAAAATTGTATTATTTCAACTTAATTTCAAAAAAAATTTCTGGCGGCGAACTTTTTAACACCTTGCGAGTACATATATATCTTAAAGACATAACTTACTTTTCGCGAAATTAATTTCCGAGCGGACGTTTTTATTTGAGCTATTTGGTAGAGTGTTGTTAATAAATTTTCGGAAAAATGTAAGGGTCCGTTCTATATATAAGACCTGCAGATAAAACGCAAAGTTAAATTTTAGCAACAACGTTATTAATGATTAATGTAAAAAGAAAATAAATACATGTATGCATAGGTCGCTGCGGTATTTAATAGTTTCTTGGCATCGCCAAAGAAAAATATAGAGATCGGTGCAATCGTACACGGCAATAGATTAGCGTTGACTAACTACGACCGACGAGTAGCTCGACAGTTACGTTAATTTTTAAATTTTAGAATTTAAATAATTTAATATATGATGAATAAGCTGCTGCACCGAACAATAATAACAATAGGTAACAAAATTCCATTTTTTTTATAATGTTTACCAAACCTACTTTTACCGATACATATGGGGCTCCGTATGTCGAAAAACCACTAAACATTTTTCTATTGTGAGAGTTTTTTATAAATTTTTTTTTTAAAATATAGTATTTCTTTTAGTTTTTTTTCAAATGTGAGGTTACATTATTGACCATTACTCCAGAATTTTGCCACCGATTTTGAAAAACTTAACGATTACTGAAAGCTTATAAATAAATCTATTAATCAGTCATACATATATTTGTGAATTAAGAAAATTATGATTTCTTCACGATTTTTTGATTGAAAATTCGGGGAAAAGTCGAGAAAAAAATTAATGTTGTTCGTAACCCAATTATGTATATAGCTGTATTAATTGGGCACCGTTCAAGATATTAACCATTAAACTCTATGGAGAGACGGCGATATAACAACATTTTAAAGCTAGACAAGTTTTTGTCGATATAGATGACTTCTTGGGAAATCTTCTACGAAATTTATTTAGTGTCTCATTTATGCCGCCCCGAAATAATTTGTTAGCTGTTTAACGTTATAATCATATATAAATATAAATATAAAGTATATAAATATACCATCAATGAAGATATGCATTAAAATAAATGCAGAAACGACCACTTTAAATGATGTTCTACTCACAGAAGGAACGATTTTCGGTGCTTTTGACCGAGATAAAGCCCAAAATCTGTAGATAAATAGTCGTAACAAAATCAGAAATGATAAATACCAACAAATGTTTATTAATAATACGATTTACTATGTGTTTCTTAACTTTTTACATGTTATTTGAATTTTTATGTATATTAAAAATGGTTAAAATAGCGTATCTTTCTGCGAACGGTATTATAATCAGATTTTCTTATTCTCATAAGAGCCCTTCATGTTGTGATTCCCGGATAACGTCGCTCTATAGATTTTAATTGTTGGTGAAATTGTTGCTCTAAGTGGGAGTGCAGGAAATGGATTTTTACTGACATGTTTGCTCTAATTTTTCATAATTTTGTATACATTTTTTAACGATTTTAACATAATTCGCACTTTTGTTATTGCCCTAAAAGTGTGCCATGACTTGTCGGAATGAAAAGAGCTGGCACGTTTATCTTCTCCTAAAACAGAATCTGTAGTGATCCCGTGTTTTTAGTTGTACGAAACTGAAAGCCACCAGTAGATAATTGCGGATATATACATTTCATATTTTTCCCAAGACCAATATTTTCAAATGCGCGGAAGTAACCATGAGAATCGGTATTTGCGCATATCATAGGTCTTGAAAAGTATACCTAAAAACAGAAAATATATAGTATTGTTTTTAATATGAATTGGTTTCATAATAGGTTTTATTTTTTGAGAAATGAGCTTGGTACGTTGGTGCCCAATCTTCTTTCCCATTTGTGGGTTCAATTCCAAAGAATTTATTAAATACACTGCAACCTTTCGTTAAATATTATTTTGGAGTTGGCATTGGCTAGGTAGATACCACATTTGTAGCAGAACGAATCGGGGTTGTACCGGCGCCAATATATGCGCAAATTCTCCCAGGTAATATTCTCTATATAGCGCTCAATAAGTGTACTGGTGCACTAATATGCAGACCGATACCTGCAACAGGTATCAGGTACCAGTTAAGGGTAAGGGCTGATTCTGCGGTCACCGGCCGATACTAGTAGATGGGAGACTATCGCTTGTGTAAAGTAGCCCAACATGTAAGCACCCTCGGCGGAAAAAGAAAAACAAACCCACTGCCATCTACGAACAACCTCAGTAACGCTAAACATTCCGCTGATTCGGGCCGATCCGAGCCAAGTTTGTGCGCATGAACGCATTTGAATGGCTTGTTTGATCCATGATTTATATGAGCGAATTTGAAAAACGTGACATAAAGCATTGATTTCTATGATTAATATCTTAACGACGGACAAAATATTTCTTTTCGACTTTTCCCCGAATCATCATTTTTTATTCGAAAATATATAGTTGCAAAACCAATGATAAAAAATTAAAAGTGTGTAGGACCAATTAATAGATATATTCTTTAGATTTCAGTGAGCTCATGACGCTTTTTAATATCGATAACGACATTCTTAATAACAACATTCTCGATAACGACATTCTCACCTCTGAAAAAAACACTAAAAAATACCATATTTTACAAAATTTTTAGAAAAGTTTCACCAAAGAAAAATTTTTAAAGTGTTTTTTCGTCATATGGGGCCCATATGTATCAGAAAAAGTAGGTTTGGCAAGCAAGGCAATTTAGCTGTTACCTAGTGTAATTAGTTTCTTTTCGATTCGTACTCGTATGAGGTGGTACTTAATATAAATATGTTTTAATCTATTGTGACACGTTGGGTTGTTGGAAATACTTATGCATTTTTGATTGTCTTCATACACCTATACAGCTTTATCTAATTTCAGCTTGAAACTCCTATCCAATGACCTTAGCCACACATCTTATCTTGTGGCTTCAAAAAGAGCCAGTTCGGCTCAGCAGATAAGAAGTCAATCTGTAATTTATAGAAATTTTGTTCGCTATAATTACAAAACAATAAGCTTATTGCTTATTATTAAAGCTTATTTGATATATATTTATGCCTAATTACAAAAGTTTATTTTTGCAAGAAAACATATAACAATAATTGTGTGCTAACAAAAACGCTTGTTAGCCCAGCATTTTGATTTTTTTTTGCATAAAATAACTAAATATTATTCGATCGGTAAATTATTTGTTTCGGCGGCAACAAAACATACTTATATACAAGCAGATGTCGTGCGCTAAGTTGCACAGTGGCGTCTGTACATAAACATAAATACATTGGCATTGGCTCTCGCTATTCTTGCATTCTGCTTGTAATTGTGTCCAGGTAACTGTTGCGCGTGCGCTTTCAGTACTTTCAGTTCGCTGACACTGTACAGTGGACAGTAGGTCAGCGAACTTTGCACGCGTACGTGCACATATGTACATACATACAGAAGTGCCGTTTCGGTTCAAACTATTTTGTCGCACTCTGATTCGGTCGCCCAGCCTACAAACAGGGTGTCCTTTTCAAAGCGCAAGGTGGCGTCTTCTTATGAGCGGTTACAAACCAACCTCACCCAAACACACCTTGCCAACATCGATGAGATTTCGTTGTCGGTGCTGCTTAAACGGATTGAAAAGATGGAATCTGTATTTGAATAGGCTCACAATTAATTGGAAGAATTGGATTTTTACGAAATCGGCATTGAGTTGCGAGAGGCATTCGATAAACTTGCAGTCACATTAGAGCGTTGCCTTCTTGTTTTACGCTTCTAAGTGATCCTCTTCCTGCGTCAGTGAACAGATCCAGATCGTTGCCGACTTTTTCTGCTGGTTATCCGGAGTGGGCAGATTTCTTTTCCATGTTCACAACTGTAATCAAAAATCACCCCGAACTAACAAAAATTGAACCATTAAGAACGTTGCAGTCGGACGTAACCAACTGGGTATACTCGTTCACAGTACACTCCTTAAGAGAAGGTCACCCAAAGACTGTCTGCCAAATTTGGTGACTCCAGCTCCAAAATTGTGGGAGATATAGATTTTTGCGATATGCGGGGGCAGGGGTGGCCGAGAGAGTGTGAGAGATAATGGCTTTCGCACTTTGTGGGAGGCGGGAGTGGGCGGCGGTGGGCGTGGGTGGGAAATTTGTATACCCGTATTTAAAGGGGGTGACCACTAATCTACCTTTAAAATTTGGTACCCTAGCTCTAGCTGTGGGAGATGGGGGTGGCTGGCGTGCGTTCTAGTGGGCGTGGCCAGGATATCAAGGTCATTTGGTGAGGTCACCAGCAATGTGCACACCAAGTTTGGTGACTCTTATTTTAATATTATTGGAAATAATTTGTCTCCAGCCTTGCGTCTTTAAGAAGCAAAAAGGTTGTCTCTATGCCTCAACTGTCTTGTAGCACATGTGGATCGAAACACCATACATTGTTGCATTTGGATCTTTCGCCTTTAATTGCTCACACTTGCATTCCCGCTCCAGCTTCTCCAGCCCCTGCTTCTACTTCTCTTGTTGCCCACAATCTCAGCAGCGATGTTGTGGTCCTGGCCACTGCTATTGTTCTGATAAAGAATCGCGCTGGCACGTCAATTCCATGTCGTGCAGTGTTGGATGGTGGATCACAGCTACATTTAATTACCTTTCGATTCGCTCAACTGAAGAAAACTAATTCCTTAGCAGAAGTTGCTGGCAATGTTCCTTTCGCTACTGACGGTTGTACTGTTACAGTCAACTTACAATCTCAAACTTCAGGTTATTCCGCAGTCCTCACAGCAATTATAGCTCCCGCTAAAGCCAAGTGTTGCCCTTAATACATCTCAGTGTATGAATGTATCTGGATATATTATCCTAGCTGATCCGTTGTTTTACAAGCAGCGAGATGACCTGTTAATTTTAGCTGGCCTGTTCTACAAACTAATGTGTGTCGAACAAATCAAGCTTCTACCGGGATTACCTCTCCCACAAAAGACAAGCCTTGGATGGATAGTTGCAGATGGCGGCACACGGCAAACCGGTACTTCTCTTATGGCCCATCACGCATCATCTGATGCCCGAACCGATTCTGATAATCTTGCTGATGAGTTGATTCGACGATTTTGGGAAGTTGAAAGCTTTGCAGAATCTCTTAACAAGGCAAAAAAGGCAAGAGCTTGACTGCGAGGAACATTTTCTTAGGCAAAGAGGTTGCCAACAGGAGAATACTCCGTGCGGCTGCACGCTAGAGAAGAAGTTGCAGCGTCAGCTTCTCCTTAAATCCCAGTATTCCACGTTCGTTCAAGAGTATATGGAACTCGGCCACATGACTCTCGTCCTTCCAGATTCTCTGCGTCTATGCAAATATTTTCTTCCTCATCATTACCTGCTAAAGAAAGAAAGCACGAGTACCAAACTATGGGTCTTGTTTGATGGTTCAGCTGTTACCAGTACTGGATGTACGCTAAATGAAGTATCAATGGCTGTTCCTGTTATACAACCGAAGCTGTTTAATATTTTGATGCGATTTCGTACGTTTTCTATAGCCCTTACTGAAGACATTGGCAAGATGTATCGCTGCATTCAATTTACGCACCCAGATAACTACCTACAATGTATCCTCTGGCGAGATTTAATTGAATCTGAAATAAGTGTGTTCAAGTTGTCCAACTGTATACATATGGTACGAAACCGGCTTCTTTTCTTGCAATTCGAGCAATGCAGTAATTAGCAGACGATGAGCAATCATTATTTCCAATTGGTGCCAAAATTTTTCGAAGGGATTTCTATGTCGATGACCTTATATTTGGCAGTGACTCGGTGCAAGAGGGAAGTTTTGAACCAAACAAAAGGCATCCTCTCTAAAGGTCATTTCCGATTCAGAAAATGGTGCTCGAGTCAGTCTGCCGTGCTAAAAGACGTCCCTGATAAAGATATAGACTCATTTTTAAAGTTTAGAGATGGAAGCGACATTACCAAAACTTTGGGCTTTGCTTGGGGTCCTTCGACTGATAATGTAATGTTTTCCTTCATGTCTGTCAATCAGACTCTAAGCCCTGCAAGAGATCTGTTCTGTCCACTATCGCTCGTTTTTACGATCCTTTGGGATTAATTGGGCCAGTCATCGTAAAGGCCAAGATTTTTCTGCAGCTTCTTTGGAAGGAAAACTTAGATTGGAATGAGAGTCTTCCAGCTGCTTTGGATACTGCCTGGAAGGAACTTCGCCGAAGTTTCAATAGTGTTCAATCGTCTACATTTCCTCGGTTGGTTTGCAATCCAATATGTGAGATAAAGGTCCACGGTTTCTGCGATGCCAGCATTACGGCGTACGGAGCTTGCATATACGTGGTTTCAAAGGGACAGCAATCGTGATCACGTCTATTCTGCTCTAAATCACGAGTGGCTCCACTTAAAACTCTTACCGAAGCTTAAGCATTGTAGTGCACTTGGTAGCTGAAATGAAACTGTTTACTGGAACATTCCATTGTTGGTAAGTCTCGTCAATATGTCTTATTTGAATCCGAGATGCCTAATCGAAATTCAACGTATTCGTTGCAAATCGAATAGCGAGGAACTCACAGCAGATTTCCAATGACATTATATTCCGCCAGCCATTAACCTAGCTGACATTCTTTTCAGAGGGGCAACTCCCAATGAGCTTATAGGATCAGAACTCTGGTCATGTGGTCCTAAATTTTTGCTTGGTTCGCGAGAGACGCAGCCTGCATTTTGTCTTCTTGAAAATACAACATGGGAGGTACGCCAAAGAGAATTTCTTATCAAAGATAATGAGATACAAATACGTGAACTCCTTTTCCAACATTCAACGAGTATTCGTGTATGTGTACAAGTTCATCCACCGCATTCAACACTCCGGATAATATCCAACATACGCTTTGGATTGTTTATACTTTTACAGAATGTTCTCAGGGATGATATAAAGTTTGGTCATTCGCTCCAGCAACCTGTCACCATTATTGCTTTTTTTGGATGATTTTGGTATTCTTCGCGATGGTGAGCGTCTCGAAAAGTTATCACTTCCTTATAAGGCCCGGCGTCCTATTATACTGCCTAGCAGCGAGCTATGTTGCCAGTAAATCGTCTGCAGTACTGGCCAATTGTTGGGCGTAAAACAGTCTCCATGATAGTCAACAAATGCATAAGATGTTTCCGGAAAAAGCCACGTTTGGTGGAGCACGTAATGGCTGATCTGGCAAAAGAGCGACTTGCTGAATCTTGCGCGTTTGCAGTAACCGGCGTGGACTTTTGCGGACCATTCTTCTACAAGTCTGATAGTCGCAACAAAGCTCCCATAAAATAGTACATAAGCGTCTTTATTTGCATCTCACGAAAGCCATCCACCTTGAACTGGTTACGGATCTGTCTACGGCTGACTTTCTAAACTTTGAAAGTAACTTAACTTTGTCGGCGCCAAAAATTATCTTTTGGAACTGAAAAATCTCTTCCTCAGTAGTTGTCATCAAGATGCTGTGCTCCAGTTTTGTTTGGCAGGCATAATTGACTGGTTGATTGATTGATTCATTCCTCCGCGTTCCCCTCACTTTGGTGGCATTTGGCAGGCGGCTGTGAAACCTGCAAAGTATCTTTACCAAGTTGTAGGGCCGTCTGTTCTTCGATTCGAAGAGCTAAGTACGGAGCTCGGTTGCCAGATAACGACAGTCAATAATTCTCGACCGTTACCTCTCATTTCAGAAGATCCAGAAGACCTTGATGTTCTTACAACAGCCCATTTTCTTGTTGGTGGCCCACATTCTATATTCACAGAGCCAGATGTGACACGGCTTAACTTTAATAGTTTGGATAGCTGGCAAAGAGTTTCTTATCTGCAGCAAGTCTTTTGGTCTCGCTGGCGAGGAGAATATTTAAATCTTCTGCAATCTTCTGCAAAGGAACAGATTACATCGCACGCGTTGCAGTTGTAAAGATGCCTAAAACGAGCAACTAACAAGCTGTATCTGCTTCCCCTTAATGATTCTGTTGAAGCTCAATCGTTCAACGGGAGGTGTATATACGGCTTAGCAGATAAACACAAAATCTTTATTTTGTCTAATTTTGTAACTTGCCCAGCGAGCCAAGCAAACTCTCTATATCGTTATTTGGCGCTTCTCGCATAACACAACATAGCTCAATATTATCCGCTGTGATCTATCTAGCACCTCTCGCATTACACTCAATTGTTTTCCTATTCTCGCTCTTATCAATTGTTCTCAGCGGCTAGCGCATCAATATCAGCGTCACTCTATCATTACTTAATATATTGAATAGATTACTATAACTAAAATATAAGATACGAAATGGGTTATGAATAGCATAGTTTGCATTACACATTTTAAGAGAAAGCGAAGAAAGGTCTAGTATTTCTGCTCGGAAGAATCAATTTCCCCATTAATAAGTTTGTGTAAGAGATTACACAAAGCAGGGTTCTATGATTAGAAAGAGTGGGAAGATTTATTAGTATAAGTCTACTAAGGTAAAAAAGCATGTGAGAATTATTCCAATTAAAGCCCCGGAGGGCAAAAAGCAGAAATTTTTTTTGTACATTTGAAACCGTCTTGAATCTTGATGAGCCTTGTATTGGCGACACTATATACAAGATCCATATTCAAGAATTGGACGAAAAAGTTAAGTATATAGAGTCATAGTAACGAAAGGATCGTCAAATTCTTTCGACCAGCGCTTTATAAATCCCTCGATTCCAAACTTAAGCTTGGGATATAGAATTATATTAAATTATTAACCAACTCAATAAGCTCGTGGTTTACCATTAAAACAGGGCATTCGTCTATAAAGACATTAATTTACACTGGCTGTAATTAAGATTTAATAAATTTACTTGACACCAGATTTGTAAACCGTCGAATTCAGATTGCACCTTTGGCCCGATAGAAATTAACGACAGGCATAGTTTTATGTCACGGCACACATCAAAAGTGATTTATCACCGAATGTTGGCCATTTATGAACAAGGGGACTTCCTTGTGGTACTCCGGAAGTAACTTGAACAGACTTAGAGACAGGGCATTTAAAGTCAACTTTTTAAGTTCTTAAAGTTAAATAGTTAGATATCGAAAGCATCAGGTTATTTGGAAATCCCAGAAAACGAAGTTTATGCAGTCAAAGCGAATGGTTAGCAGAGTCAAACGCCTTACTGAAATCAGTGTAAATAACATATGCTTGCATTTTATTTTGGAATCCCTTAATAACAAAAGACGTGAATCCCAATAAGTTATAGGTAGTATATCTATATTTCATAAACCCGTGCTGGGTGTTGAGATGTTATTGTAGTTCAGAAGTTATTAGCTTCTCAAAACACTTAAGAATAGCAGACAACTTCGAAATACCGCTATAATTCTGAACATTGGACTTGTTTCCTTTTTTAAGCAGAGGAATAATAACTGATTTTTTTCCAAATGTTAGGAAAAGAACTTAATTCCACGGACAATTTAAACATTTTTACAAAGACTTTAAGAGACCTTCAGTACATTACCTAAGCACACAGCCTGGTACTCAGGTTCCGGTCAAAGTACAGGATTGATGGCCCTTAGATCATTTCGTAATGAACTTTCCGTAATCAAAGGCCCAAAAATGCAACAGATACATTTGCTTGATTGGATATAGCAAACCCAGTTAATAATGCTGAGAAATTTATGTTTGAAAAAAATTAGCAAATGAATCGCCAATTGCTTGATCTCAACCAGCTGTCGTTTTTTCAAAAAATACAGTTGACAGTAGTGTTGAAGATCTATGTTTCGCATTACCGAAATTATAAAACCGTATAGGATGCCACTGGAACAGTATCCTACAACTTTTCAGGTAATCCTTATAACATTCGTTATTTAGGACAGGAATATTAGATCCAGCAATCTGATTTCGAGTGTAATCCAAGAAGAAAAAGATTTCTTCAGATTGCCGTACATAATTGACATCCTTTTATTTTTGAAGTTGATTAATTCCCATGTAAACCAAACTGGTTTGTTAGACCTAATTGGTTAACAAACCGGGACACATGTATAAAATAGATGGTTTGAAGTGGAATCAAAAATCGCGATTGCACTATCCATGTCCCTACACATGTGGAGCAGAGACCAGTAATTCAGGGATAAGAGCAGAGTTAATTTGACAGTCTGTTGTCCGAAATTGGCGAGCTCGCTCTGGAGGTTTACTACCTGGGTTTCACACACGGGCAGGTAAGAGGATGTTGTGGACAATTGTGTGGGGACACAAAGTTCGTTAGTGCCAATAGACAGCCTAATTAATTAGTATTTTTATGCCTTGGAGATTCATGCAAAAGCTTCATAGCTTTAAACTCATTTTCCAAAGCGGAGAAATCGTCGGTCAGTTTTTAAACCGGTCGAAAATATCTCCAAAGCCTTTTTTAGTTTGCCTCATGAATCCTACATATCACGTTGAACATCCCTATAGGATTCACAAGTCCACTGATTTGGACTCAATCAGGTCGATAATGCAGCTGTTGAGGGAATCGCATTTTTCGTGCGACATATCACACAACCAGCAGCAAACAAAAGCCATAACGTTTGCACACACCTGGCATTTTTTATATAAGACAAACATTACTTTAATTATAAATAAAGAAAAATAATTAATTTTAATTGAGCGAAAAGGAGAAGAAATGTTGAAGAGAAGTGTTCGAGAATAGGTATAATTCGTTTAAGTATGAGTAATTAATTAAATTTTAAATTTAAAAATATAATTAGTACAGGTGGTGCACATTAGAAGTGGAAACTTGGTACAGTTAGGATACGTGTTCGAGGTTCCAGCGCGGCATTGATAGGTGGCATTCGTTTATGGCAATAGCACGGTATAGTTTAGTGGCGCTATTGAGCTTCTGACCCTGCGTGCTTAGAGGCGGCGTGGATCAAGTCCCTGGACCTGGCCCGAACATTCGCGCGTTGTTTTGCATAGTGTTGTATCTAAGATTGTTGCTATTACAGTACTGTTGGTTGTTTTTGTCTTTCAGGGTACCTAAGACTTAGCGCGCTTGCAAGAAAAAGGGGGAGAATGTATAAACACTTATTTATATTTCGTATATAAATATGTGTATGCAGTTTTGTGGTTGTGTGCCCATCGTTTGTTGGCTGCCGATACAAAAATATCCGGATTTACAAGCAAATTTTTACAAAAATCGTCAAAGCGTCAGTTAAATACGGCTCCTACTACAAGGCCGTAGTTTTTTACTTATGGGAGAAACATTTTGTGGCGTTTAGGCCTGCATCAAGTCGTCTTCATATTTTGAATTCAATTTGGTTTTCCCACTCAAGTATTTTGTGCGATGTAATTGTAAGGTGGGCATTGTGTTACAAACTTGTCTTTCTAACACAACATAACTCATTTTACTGTATTTATTTCGCAAATATAAATCAAAACAAACCGATTACCGTTTCATATAATGCACATGTTTCGCGACAACGGACACTTGCTAATGGAACCGCAAACCGTAAAATATGTATATGTAAGATATGTTGGGAAGTGTAGAACTGGGCTATAAGTGAATGCCTATCTCGTTTCGTTTATAATATTTTAAAAGACTGATTTAATATTGTAATACAGGAATTTTTATGGAATTGAAAAAAGTTTCTTAATTTCTTCTTTTTCTGCTACTTCAGCATAGCTTTGACCGTTTGGAGTAGCGCCACCTTTATCTGCACCCTATAAAATTAAATGTATATTATTTTAATTTTAAATAATTTTCAAATTTAAGTATACTTTTTCCAACAGATACTCGACGCATTTTGTATGTCCTTCCCAAACTGCCGCTAGAAGAGGAGTAATTCCATGTTTGTCTTTTTTCTGTAAAAAATATATGGTTAATTTGACTGTTGAGGTATAAATCATACATTTAAAAAACACCATCTGAATGTGTGTATCTGTACATTCTTTCATTAACTTGTCCTAAAAAAAAAATACAAAATGAATACAAAATAGGGCTACAAGACCGTTTCAGTAATCATAAAAAAAAGAAATTTTTATTAATTAAAGAAAGACTGAACTGGTTCTGCGTACATAGTACACACACTTACAAAACCAAACTTCAAGTTATAGTATCGAGGGCTTCATGCAGACAGGCGGACGGTTAAATTGACTCGGCTATTGATGCGAACATACATGTATGTATATGGGGTCAGAGATTTTGCTTGTTACAATCATTTGCAAAACGATCTTCATTTCATTTTTATTGAGTTAAGGCGAAGTTGTTGAAAGAATCACAGCCTTAATGCGAAACGTAGATCTTCAACATCAACCGTATTTTTGAAATAACGACAGCTGGTTGATATCAAGCTATTGCCGATTTATTTGCTAAATTTTTGAAACGAAATATTTCTCAGAATTATCAATTAGGTGTGCTATTATTGTAGTAGGACAAATACATAAACACACATTCATACATATAACAACAGTCAGCGGGTCCCTTACCTAAGTTTAAGTTTCTCGCTGGAATCAAGCATCTAACGAGAAAAGCTAGACAAGTACAAACAATGTATCGTTCACACATAAGCACACACTCTTACAATTATACATTAGTCGCTAAGCAGAAAAACGAACGTCGAGTCAGTCTTGATCGTGCCAGAGAAATAAGAAGATGTCTTGCGCAAACTTTTTATTGATCTATTACGAACATCATTTGCCTTCCACATTAGGAACATCATTTGCCTTCCACATTACGTAAATGTTTCTGTTGCATTTTTGTTCCTTTGATCACGGAAAGTTCACTGAGTCATAAAACTTATAAACCGCAGTCTGGTACGTGTGCTTAAGTGCTGTGCCGAAGGTGTCTTAAAGCCTTTGTGTAAACTATTAAAATTGTACGTGGAGTTAAGGCCTTTTGGAAATAATCATTTATTATTCTTCTTCTCAAAAAGGAAAAAAGTCTAATGTTCAGAACTACAGAGGTATTTCAAAGTTATCTGCTAGTTCCTAAGATTTTTGAGAAGTTGATAACTCGACTACAACTACATCTTTGTAGATCAATAATTTCACCTCCCGACTGGAGCCTTCTCACTTGTTAAACAATTATTTTCTTAATGGTAAACCGCTTGAGCGTCAGTTAATGATTTGGGTATTCTTCTAGATCCTAAGCTTAAGTTTGACAAGCGTATTTCTACTGCTGCTAATTGAGTTTTTGGAGTCCTGGGATCCATTAAGCGCTGCTCAAAAGAATTTGACGATCCCTACGTTACTAAGACTCTTGAATATGGATCTAGTATATGGTGTCCCCAATGCAAGGTTCACAGGATAGTGTTAAATATGTACAAAAACAATTTCTGCTTTTTGCCCTCCGGGGCTTTAATCCTAATTCTCGCATACCTTTTTATCTTAGTAGACTTTCACTAAGAAATCTTCCCTCTCTTTCTAATCCTAGAATCATGCTTGGTGTAATCTTATTACACAAACTAATTAATGGAGGAATTGATTCCACCAAAAATTCAGTAAAATTAGTTTTGCGGTTCCGAACAAAAATACTAGGAAGTGTAATACAATCTATGCTATCCATAACCCATTTCGCCTCGGTCTGTGGCATTTTGCTTGGGTCCGCGCGTTCGTTAATACATCAGCGTCCAATAAAAAAAAAACATTTAATTACTAACATTAAAGTACGAATACCAAGTACGTTCATCCCAATTGACAGAGGGGCGCGCCATATAGCGTATTTGTTCAATGGCGATCAAATATACTTATATATAAAGTTTCTTAAAAGTAAAGTTTTAACAGTCGGAACAGAAGTAGCATTTCCTATTATATGGAAAAGATTAGTATATAAGATACGAAATGGGATATAGGAAATATGGATAGCAAAAAAAAAATTCCTAGGACTTCTGCTCGGAACTGCAAAACAAATTTGACTGATTAATTCGGAAGAATCCCTTTCCCCACTAAAATAATAAATTAAACTATTTGGTCTCTAAAAGTTAGTTAGATACCCAAGGAATAAAGCTATTTGGAATTTCCAGAGCATGTAGTTTTTGCAGTAAAAGCAAATGATTAATAGAGTCAAAAGCCGTACTAAATTTTTGTGGAATCCTTTAATAACAAAAGACGTGAATTGCAATAAGTTAGTGGCAGTAGATCTATACATATTTCGTAAACACAAGGTGGCAGAAATGAAGATGTTGCGGTTGACAAGTTATCAATTTCTCAAAATTCTTAGAAAAAGAAAAAAATAGAAATACTTCTATAGTTCGGTTAGGCTTGATTTATTTTTTTATTGTGTAAAGAAAAGAAAAGAAATTAAAACAAAAGTATAAGAAAATGTAAACACAAAAGTGTTAATAATAATACTACCAATTTTGAAACTAGCGGCTCGCGACAAACGCATGCGCAGGCAATAATACGTAACCAAAGCACAAGCACAAACAACGCTTATACATGTACAAAAATGCGTAAGTGTGCGTGCATGGTCGTCTCGAAAAACTTTTTTTTACAAACGCACCAACGGTAAGGTACCCTCACCAACAATCAATGTTGATCATTTCGAGGAACCCTTTAAAAATTTCACTCCATTCTTCAATTGAAAGGAAAGCCATGCGGCCAAAATTGAAATATTTGAATTTCAGCGCATTGCTACGCTTGTGCTTACACACATTTATGCTTACATTTCGTTGCTCAACTTGTGTGCACATGCAAACAAACAAATGCAAAGGGTTGCACGAAATTTTAAGTAGCACGATATTTTAAGTAGTGTGAGCGACACACTATACGGGGTTCTACAAGATCTTGATGCTATGCAGTGAGAGGAAAGTGCTAGCACTATTTATCTCTGTGGGCATTCAGCTTGCGCTATTAGCAATCTTACTCTCTCCGGTCGTAAAAAATGAGAGGAAGAGCTATGTGAGGTGCCTTGAAGCTTGAGCTTGAAAATTGTTGCAACCATTTTTTTGTCGATTTGACGACTCTATGTATTGTATGCTTAGTGGTTCAACTCTCTCTTGTAGTCTCCGAGATCGACACGTTCATATAGACAGACGAACATGGCTAGATCGACTCGGCACGTCATCCTGATCAAAAATAATTATATATCAAAAATGTATACTTTATGGAGCCGGAAGAGGGTGTCCCCCTTCGTCCTGTTACATACATTTGCACCCTCTGACCTATTTTCATGGGTTTAGCGTATATGCATATATATATATATATATATATATATATATATATATATATATATATATCAAGGAATATAACATGCTTACATTTACATCGGCTCCTAATTTAATTAAAAATTTTAGGACGTTTAGCTGGCCAAAATCAGCAGCATAATGTATTGGAAATCTTCCTTTGATTTCTGTATTAACTTTCTGGGTCTGCAAATAATATAAATTAGTCCATACAGTTTTAACCATGTATTCTTACCCACATCATTGCTGAAAGTTCCTTCTACTGCATCTAATTCTCCATTTTTTATGGTCCATATTATATTTTCATAACTTTCCTCGCTCATATTTTATGTATGTATGTATCAATTACAATTATATGTGGTAATGGTTTAATTAGGCGACTTTTGCTGAAAATTTGTTAAAACGAAAATTAAAAGGAAATGTATTCATTACGACGAAGGGGACTAATTAAGAAGTGGGTATGTGATTTTCTTTAATAACTAAAATAAAATAACAACAAAACGTGTTACCTTCAGTGCAATTTTGTCAACAGGACAGTTTTTGGCACGAGTATTGTGCGCTTTAGAATATTAATATGATCACAAAATAAATTAATTAATAGCACTAATATTTTCTTCTTATTTTTCTAGCTTACTTTCTGCAATCAGTTTTCAGTTCGGGTCATGAAAACAAGGGCTGCACAACACACGGCTTAGGTGATATCGAATCGTTCTGAATAAGTTCAATCGAACTGGTAACTGAACTTAAAGTTAAGGATTAAGGACTTATCGTTTATTTACTCATTTATTTTATTACTCGTTTATTTAGAGTCAATATTTATAATTACTTTGGAGCAGGAATCTTACTTTTGTGTGCAAAATCATTAAGAACCTATTTTTATTGTCCTATATTTATATATTTAATTTTTAATTTATCTTTTAGGATGGATACTTCTCAATGCCCGCTAAATGACGTAATGACGTACGTCATCTCAGGACATCAAAACCACTACAGAGCTACACAACAAAAATTAGCCACGACAAGAAAATTAACAACTACAAAAGAAAGAAGCGATCAACTGGGGGAGGTTTCGATGTTTCCTCTTTACGCGCCCACCCTGTTGTGGTATACCAACACTCATGCACAATAATTATATAGCATATTTAATTTATATATACACATACATATATATATATATATATATATATATATATATATATATATATATATAATTTTTTTTTTTTTAAAGATGTATCTATGAATAAATATATATAAGTTAACACATCCGGACAATCATAGGTCAATGGCCATGCGATCATGAAAGCTATGAACAATTGTGCATGGTCACCAGTCTGAATGTATGCCTCGTGTGCGGTTACAGCAACAAAGCCGCGCGTCAGCAACTAAGTTGCGGTTGATCAGATTAATAAAAGAGTCTATAGCACGGTATGTCTATGCCATGGACGTATATTCGGTCGACCAGGCCAGCCTGGGTCAGCGTTGTACTCGGTCGACATATGGTGCGCATCTGAAGTACATGGGGCAGGGCGAGCCAAATGTCAGCTCTCCGCAGGGCGACCCAACGGACGAGCCAGATGCCGAGCCAGAGATCGAAAAGCTTAGAGCGAAGACGGGGAACCTAAGACCTGGGTGCTGAAACTTTGGGGAGAAAGGACACGACTGGAGGGATTGCGTAAACGCACAGCGAAAAGTTTTTTGCTGTCGTTGTGAAAGACCGGATACCGTCGCGCCGAGCACTACATGGACGAAAAAGATCAGGGATTAGAGGCGGAAGCCTGGGAACCGGAAAAGGACTAGCAGATGCTGTTAGAAGCGGTAAAGGAAGAGTTTCTCGCTTTTGAGAAGGTAGGACTGGGACTGGTAGACAGCTACGGAATCGCATAGGATAGAACTGATTGAAGGATCGTCATTATCCGCTATCTCCAGCGATGCAGGAAGTGGTCTGGGGCGAGATGGATAAGATGTTGGCCTTGGGAGTCATCGAAGTAAGTGATAGTCCGTGGAGTAACCGTAATACAATCATGCGAAGGCCGAACAAAAATCCCTTCTGTCTGGATGCCCGCAAGCTCAACGCTGTCACCGTCAAAGACGCTGATCCACTCCTATGTATCGAAGGAATACTTTCGAGAATCGCTCAGACATATTATATTTCCAGCGCACCTTAAGTTCGCGTTTGGCAGATTGAGCAAGAGGAGAGCTGCAGAGCCTTCACGGCCTTTACTGTGCCAGGGCGTCCTCTCTAGCAATTTGTAGTAATGCCTTTCGGACTTTGCAAAGCCGCTCAGAGGTTGTGCCGTCTTATGGACAAGGTCATCCCCACGCAACTTAGATCCAACGTGCTTGTGTATCTCGATGACCTTTTGATTATCGCTCCAAATTTTGAGACGCATGTAGTACTTAAGGCTGGTGACGCAGAGTCTACGAGAGGCGAACTTGACGATCGGGTTAAAAAAGTTCAAGTTCTGCTTCAAGAGCCTCAAGTGCCTAGGTTTCATGATAGGTGGACGAGGTACCTTCCGGTACCGACCCCGACCGCGTAGCAGCAATTCAGCGAATCCCGGAACCACGATCCGTTAAGGAGGTGCGTAGTTTTTTGGGAACCGCGGGATAGTACCGCCGCTACATTAGGAACTTCGCGGAAATCGCGGCACCACTTACCGAGACTTTAAAGGGAAGTACGAGAGGAAAATTTAAGCTGAGCGAAGAAGCAGGAAAAGCAGTAAGTAATCTGAAAGATGCGCTTATGTCCGCTCCCGTACTGGTTCATGCGGATTTCTCGCATAGGTTGTATGTTAAGTGCGATGCATCTCATTTTGGAGTTGGGGTGGTACTTTTTCAAATTGAGGCCGAGGGCAATGACGCCGAGGGCAATAAGAGGCCAATATCTTTCTTCTCCGCCAAGATGGACAAGCACCAAGTTAATTACTCTGTGACCGAGAAGGAGTGTGTTGCCGCAGTGTTATCCGTCCAAAAGCTCAGGCCGTACATCGAAAAGATGCCAATCACACCGATCACGCCAGTCTCTCATGTCACTGCGAGATTTGAGTGGACGATTAGCGAGATGGTCTTTGCGCCTGCAGCATTTCGACTTCCAGATTGAGCACCGGAAAGGGGTAGAAAATGTAGTCGCTGATACTCTGTCACGCAGTGTTGCTAGATTTGAAACAGTTGTTGGGGATGCAGACACTGGCATTTGAATCAGAAGAGTACCGAGAGCTGACAGAAGAATTTCGCAAAAACCAAGATCGATTGCCAGACTTACAGGTCCATGATGGGGTGCTATACAAAACGGACTGGGTTCGAAAAACTGGAGGACGAAGTCGAGCGCACGTTGTGGAAATTGTGGGTACCAGAGTCACTAGTTTCGACACTCATAGAGTAGGCTCACGTGGACGCAAAGGCATCTTATGGAGGCATAGTAAAAACGATCCATTTGCTCCGAAGGCAATTTCACTCGGCCAGATGTGCGGTTCGCAAAGAAACGAAGGCACCAAACCATCGGATGCAGGTATCCTTAGGGCGGGAGGTAAAGACGGAACGGCCCTTCCAAAAGATATACATTGACTTTTGGGGAAATATTCGCGGTCAAAAAGGGTCACGCTTGGATATTGGTAGTCGTCGATCACTTTTCGAAATTCACTTTTCTAAAGGCCGTGAAAGACTCCACGGTAGATAACGTAGTCGAATTTCTGGTGTACGAAGTCTTTTACAAGTTCGGTGTTCCTGAAACCTTCCACTCAAACAACGGTCGGCAATTCGTGTCCAAGATATTTGAAAATATGACCGATGCGTTCGGAATAGCCCACATGAAAACGGCCATTTACTCCCCCCAAAGCAATGCTGCGGAGCGGGTGAATCGCACGGTGTTAGTTGTGGGTGGGTGTGGCCTACGTTGGGCGATGCGGAAGGTGGGCAACCACGGGAGCGGAGCGCACGAAACTTTTGATCATTCATGGCGGCGCAAAACTTGAAATTCTTGTGTATGGTGAACTTTGTGCCGATAAATCATCAACCACGAATACCACACTGGCAGGAAATTAATCGAGATATGCTATTCTGTGCATCGTGATCGCCATTGGAAGACTTAAGGGTGGTCACATAGTTCGCAAGTGGGCACTGCCGAGCTTATAAAAGAGAGACAAAAATAGAACTCAAGACGTTTTTTTCGGCGGGACGGTGACTGACGAGGTTATAGGTTTAATTATCCATTGCATGCGGGTACAACCTAAAATCTTGAGCAGCAAAGTTCGCCGTGGCCAACGGCAGGTCACGCCGCTTAAATTTGTATTTTCGGCATACGAATTTGCCTGCACCGACGAGACTTCCCTGGCGTCTCACTCCCGTCACCTGACTGCATGCAGAGAGCACAACTGCGTCCTTTTCCTGGCACAACTCACATTCTTGGTGGTCAATTCTGGAATAAAACTACACCCAGCCAGCAACATATCCGCCGGCAGTGAATCTTACAGAGTCAGTTCGTTCCGGCTTGCAGCTGAAGTTGCTCCAACCTACCGATATCCTCGTCGCTACCGAAGCTAAAAATAACCGGCCACCTCTTCCAAGACGGACCTATGTGCTGATCCCTTTTACATGTCCAGTCAAAGAAATTAATGGCCAACACCCGCTAAGAATCATTGTTATGTTTTTCTCAATGTCTTCGTTTAATAATTAACTAACCTACTTATCCGATTATTTCTCCTCCTATTCATACAAATATTTATTCTCCTTTTCATTAAATTATTCATTCATTTATTTATTTATAAGAACGTACTATGTCAAATCTGGGTTTTGCCAAATTTGATTTCTGGTTCGCTAAAGTCAGGCCACTAGTGCGAGGCAGAAATAGCTCTCGAGAAGTTAATTTATCCCCATCTTGACACCTTTGTTGGAGCTCCGATAGGGTAGGGCAGGGATAGCAAACACATCAATTAACATTACAGTATACCTGCGCCGTGCATAAATATTGTACTATCGTGGCACTTGTCCTATTTTCTCAATTATTTATATTTGGCAAGACTTCGAACACGTCTGATTTAATACTTCTGTTAAAACACCTAGTAACGCCATGTATTGGATAAAATTGTTAGTATAAGTGTAAAAAAATGTTTATTTATTAAAATTCGCGGTTGTACCATACAGAAAATGAAGCGTGAGTGAGTGTAAGGGCAGGGGAATCAAAGAAGCCTTGGAATACGTCGGCCGTCAATTCCAATCGAACGGCAATGGGCCTGCAAAATTCGAAATAGCCCAATGCAGGAAGGGCGGGTACGCCGTAGCCGATAACACCGGGCCTGCAACTGGTCTATTCATTTGGGTGTATGTAGGTAAATTGGTATGTAGTGTTGTGTATGTTTTGTTTGTTTTGGGAATTTTGTACCGTCTAGGGGCAGGGTTGAGGTTACCCATCCCTGAGAATACTGAGCTAGCCGAGGTTGCCCACCGAAACCACAAAACGTGTTACAATTGTGAAGTCAGTACCTGACTTTGAGGGAAAACACGAAACGTACATTTCATGGCGGCAAGCAGCCCATACCGCTTATAAAATTTATGAAAACTATTCAGTAAGTTCAAAACCTTACCAGGCACTAGGTATCATTAGAAACAAAATAAAAGGCCCTGTATATATGGTGCTGTCTTCGTATGACACGCCACTAAATTTACGCCGTTAAACGATTTATCTACCTAATTGAACAGGAACTATCGACTCTGTGTCAGGGAAATCTGACTATTATACAATATTATGAAGAGATCAAATTGAACGTTTCCAATTTGAAAATAATTGTGCAAAAAGTCTTGAAGAAAGAGCTCAGCGGAATTAACAACGACAGCAAAAAAGTCTAGTTATGGACAATAACAATCCACAACAGGGTAAAAGCTCATTTTTCAACAAGCAAAAAGCTCAGACTGGACATTGACAGTTCATCTCGGTTCAGACAACCAACTCATATAAACTAAAATGTCCCCACTTATACGTTAAGCCCAAAAAAAGAACAAATAGTGGCACTGCTAGGTATGCGGGACCAAAACAACAAAGGGTAAACCATCTTTCACTGAAAGAAAATCTACCCGACAAAGAACAAGAATACCAAACCACTGCTGAATCGGAAGTAGCCGACATTAGCGACGAAAATAACCAATACGATGAGTTCAATTTTTTAGACAATAGCTCCCTGCTACCGTATGTAGAGCGGATGATAGCAGGTAAAAAAATTAAACTTCTAATTGACACGGGTGCTTCAAAAAATAAAATCATAACAGAGCAAAAAAACGTAACTGCAGTAAATTAACCTTTCTTAGTGAGGTCACTTCATGACTTTAACTCTGTACAGAAAAAATGCCTTATGCATCTTTTCAACACAACAACTACATTTCTTATAGTCCCAAACTTGTCGAAATTTGTGGGAATAATAGGACTTGACCTGCTCAATAAAGTAAATGCCACCTTGAATTTCAAAAATAAAGTACTGCAAACCGAATTTGGATCTGAAATAATCCAATTTTTAAAGTGCTCAAATGTGAACTTTACAGAAGTTGAAAATATAGAGGTCCCTCAACAAATTCAAAAAGAGTTCAAAGAAATGATAGGAAATCGAACAGGTGTCTTTGCTGACCCTAACGAAGCCCTCCCGTATAACACCAATATCGTCGCTACATTCCGAACAGAAAACGAATGCCCGATATATTCCAAATTATACCCTGATTTTGTAAATAACGAAACCAGCAATTTATTGAAAGACAACATAATTAGGCCATCTAAGTCACTCTTTAACAACCCAGTGTGGATGATCGATAAAAAGGGAATAGATGAACAGGGAAACAAGAAGAAACGCCTCGTTATTGACTTTAGGAAATTAAATTCTAAAACCGTTGATGATAAATACCCTATTCCGAATATAGTAGCCATTCTCTCAATTTTCGGAAAAGCCAAGTATTTTACAACACTTGACTTAAAAACGGATTTCACCAAATATTACTTGCAGAAAAGGAAAGAGAAAAACTGCCTTTTCTGTAGGAAACGGGAAGTATGAATTTTGCAGACTTCCTTTTGGTTTTAAAAATGCTCCCAATATTTTTCAGAGAGCTATCGACGATGTGCTCCGAGAACAAATTGGGAAGTCATGTTACGTTTACGTAGATGACGTTATCATCGTCTCAGAGGATATGGAGGAACATGTAAAGCACATCGCATGGGTATTGGATATAATCTATGACGCAAACATGAGAGTCTCACGAGAAAAGTCACACTTTTTAAAAGAAAAAGTCGAGTATCTTGGATTCGTTGTCTCTCGAGGAGGTATTGCAACGAACCCCAGTAAACTAGAAGCGATCGGCAAGTTTGAACAACCAAACACACTTTTCCATGTCAAGTCATTTTTGGGGTTAGCAAGCTATTATAGATGCTTTATTAAAGATTTCGCATATATAGCTAAGCCGCTAACACAAATATTGAAAGGGGACAACGGCAAAGTGAGCGGCGGTCAGTCTAAACAAATACCTGTGATAAACAACGTCTGACCTTCGAGAAACTCAAAAGTATTCTCGTTTCAGAATGCGTCATATTACTCTACACTGACTACAAAAAACCTTTTGATTTGACAACAGACGCTTCATCTTTTGGCCTAGGAGCAGTCCTATCTTAAGACGGAAAACCAATTAATATGATTTCCAGAACGCTTAGAGACAACGAACAAAATTTCGCGACAGACGAACGTGAGCTACTTGCCATAGTGTGGGCATTAAAAACCCTCAGAAACCACCTATACTGTGTAAAAAATTTTAATATTTACTCTGACCACCATCTTACTTTCGCAGTATCGGACAGAAATCCAAACGCGAAAATAAAGTGATGGAAAGTTTTCATTGACGAGTATAATGCTCAAATTTTCTATAAGCCAGGGAAAGAAAATTTTGTTGCCGATGTCTTGTCGCGACAAAATCTGCATGCTTTAGAGGAAAATGCACCATCTGACTTGGCCACCATACATAGCAAGCAGTCGCTAACGTACACTATTGACTTCACTGAGAAATCAGGAAATTGCTTTCGAAATCAAATAATTATTGAAGAAAGCGCAGTCCCTGGTCAGTCCCCGGTCAGAAAACAAGACATATCATACATATTTCTGATAGAGAAAGTTTAATACAAAAACTTTATGACACTGTCAAGAAAGATGTCGTGAACGAAATTATGTGTGAATTGCCAATCCTAGCATTTATCCAAAGTAAATTGGTGGAAACCTTTCCGACAACAAAATTCTGGCATTCCAAGAGGGAGAGAGAAAAATGAACAAAAAATAATAATAATCGCAGAGCATAACACGGCTCATAGAGCAGCCCAAGAAAACTGCAAACAAATACCCTAAGATTATTTTTTTTCCCAAAAATGACCTGCCTGATAAATTAAATTGTAGCGAACTGCAAAGTTTGTAACAAAGCCAAGTATGACCGACACCGACAAAGACAAGTTATCGGAGAAACACCCATCTCTTCTTAAGTAGGCGAGATACTCCACATCGACTTTTTTACAGATAAAAAATATTTTTTAACTTGCATAGATAAATTCTCACAATTTACTATCGTTCAACCTATATCCTCCAGGACTATAATAGACATAGAGCCACAAATTTTACATCTTATGAATTTCTTTCCACATACCAAGACCATATACTGTGAACCATCTCTAAATTCAGGAACAATTAAGTCACTCCTAGAATATAGATTCCATCTTCAAATTGTTAATTCCCCACCACTCCATAGTACGTCAAATGGGCAAGTAGAGAGATTTCATAGCCCCCTCGCAGAAATTGCTAGGTGCTTGAAAACAGAAAAACAACTGAGACACGGTTGAACTGATACTTCAGTCAAAAATAGAATACAACAGGACAATACACTCGACCGTAAACAAGAAACCAATTGACGTAATACACTCTTCCTCACCAAAATTCGAAGCAGAAATAAGAGACAAAATTCATAAAGCTCAAGAGCTACAACTGCAAAGACATAATGAGACAAGATGAAATAGAACTTTAAAAGTAGGCGATAAAGTACTTACGAAAATAAATAAAAGGCTAGGTAACAAACTTACACCCTTGTATAAAGAAGTTACTATAGAAGGTGACTTGGGAACAACGGTCCTAATAAAGGGGAGGGAGGTCCATCCATTTACGATAAATTTGTATTCCATTTCTTAATCTATTTTATATTTTTATTTAGGCTCTCGACTGTGCTACTTTCATAACATTAACAACCGCCAAGCTAACAGATTACTTAAACTCGAATTACATCCCATTACTGGCAAAACTTTAAGTATCTCAGAGACTCATCGAATTTAACCATGTACTCGGAAATAGCCGAGGAAATGAGTTTGCTTAGAGTCTGACATAGGTTATATAAAAACACTTTTAGAAACTGTTAAAATTCACCATAGACATACAAGAAGTCTTAATTTCCTAGGAACAGCTTTGAAAGTAGTTGCTGGAACCCATGATTTTGAGGATTACGAAAAATTAAAATTCAATCAAGAAAAGTTAATAGAATCAATAGACAGGCAAGCAGTTATAAACACTCGGGTACAAGAGCAAATTAATAAATTAATCTAAACTGTAAGCATTATCGTCAAGGTTGCCAAAGAAAAACAAATCGAAACTGGCCACCTCTATGGGACGCTTCTCGCAAGAGATATAATTTTAATTTCAGATCTCGAGATCTGTCAGTTACACTCGCAAAGATTAAGATTATAAACCCCGCTATTCTTGATTCTAAAGATTTAGGAAAAATATTAAATGAGCACTCTACAAGTATAACAATAACTGATTTAATGGAAGTAGCATATGCCAATGTTTTATTAGATCATAATTTTTTACATTTTATAAGCAAATACTTAACTTAGTATGTAAAAAATTTCCTCTGTTTGCTATCCAACAAAATGGTACAATACTTAATTTCTTAAGACTGCACTGCTACGCTCACGTCAACATATTGCAAGCAGTTACCCTTCACGACATGCGCGTAACAACTGCATTCTGGCGGCACTGCGCATTGCAGCACTCGTCCCAGTCATCTCGAACCACTGGAGGTAGTTGACGACGAGATCATAGTAATAAACGAGGTAACCGCTAAAATAAAAATCGTCAACAGTACTGAAGCAACTGTTAATGGCACATTCCTGCTAACATTCAATGACGAAGTCGTATTAAATGGGTCTCTGTTCAGAAACATGAGAAGTATAGTCAGAAGACACCCAGGCTCCGCAACATCGACGCTTGTAAATATCACTGGGTATCAGGAAATTTTGAGCCTAATATATCTCCAAAGGCTGAACACTGAAGACCTGCGATACATCGACGGCATAGAAGGGAAGTTGACAACAAAACCTGCAATGTTCAGCGCATCCATCATTTTCATCCTATTCGTTGGGTTCTTTCTCCGGAAGATGTACCAGAGACTGAGAAGAGCAGAACACCAATCTTCTCTAAGAATTGGCATCGACAGCTTGCGGAAAACCGAGGACGGCCTTCAACTTAGCAAGGGAGGAGTTAACACATCCGGCCAATCATAGATCAATAGCCAAGCGATCATGTAAACTAAGAACAATTGTGCATGGTCGCCAGTCTGAACGGATGGCTCGTGTGCGGTTACAACATCATATCCGCGCGTCAGCAATTATGATGCCCTCAACGTGCTCATGTGCTGGCTGTCCGAAATATGATCCGCTTGGACAGAGCGCTGCATCAGCGAAAATAGGTCACAGGGCTACCTTCGCTTAAGAACATTTTTACTGTTACTTAGTGACTTCGCACAAGTGAAGAAAATAGACTAAATTCAATTTATATATGGCCAAATACTTTCCGCCAACACTATGACAGTCCAACCAAGAGCTCATGTTATGGGTCAAATGTTCAATAAAAAATTTTATCGCAACTTCAAAAAAAATTAGAATGATGCTTTAGTTCACCCCGCGACACCGCATACGGGTTACGGTTTACCCGGCTGATCCGCTGGTCGCTGCTTTGCAGATATCTTCTAAAAATTATGTGTTATAAGTGGTTGGGTGTTTTACAAACATTAAATAATAATTAACATCACCAAAAATAATTTTTAAATAAATAAATAATAATTAACAAAAAATAATTTTATTTTAATATGTAAATAAATAAATAATTAATAACAAAAAAAAATATTTTTTGATAAGTAACCAAATAAATAAAGGGCGGTATAATAGATATATTTAATTTATGTTTGGCTTAAGTCGAAGGCTGTGTGTGTAGGCGGCCAACTGCATTAGATGCAATTTGCGCGCGAGTGTGTATGCGTGGGAAGAGGAGCGGGTTGAGAACTTATACTTAGGCGCACAGGATTTATATTACACAAGAAACAAACAAAGCTTTCTGGCTCTCTTTCCGAAGGCTCTGGCTCTGGCTGCGTCCCCGACAAGCACATATTATTACTCGTTCACGAGTTGAAACTAGTATATTGGTTTTGTGCAATGTCCGTCATGCTGTCCGATGAACGCAATATTTTTCGGCGTTATTGAAGATAGAGACTTGAAATTATATATATATATATAAATAAATATATATATATATATATATATATATATATATATATATATATATATATATATAGTAGTTAGTTGTAGTTATCTGCTTCAGTCAAAGTGTTAAGATTTTTGTGCCACGGCCACTGGGAGGCTGGCAAATCGATGACATGTCGATCGCAATTCGATAAAAGCTCAATATTTCCAACAATATTAAAGTTAGAGTCACCAAATTTGGTATGTAGATTGCTGGTGACCTCCTCCTTCTTGATTTTCCGGCCACGCCTACAAAAACGCCCCCAGGCATCCCGCCTTACAAAATCGGATATGGCTATATCTCCCACAGTTTTTGAGCTAGATTCACCAAATTTAAAGGTAGAGTTGTGGTCACCCCCTTTAAATACGGGTACAAATTTCCCAACCACGCCCACCCCCGCCTACTCCCTCCCCTGCAAAGCGCGAAAGCCTATATCTCCCACAGTTTTAAAACTAGAGTCACCAAATTCAAATGCAAATTCAAGGTAGATGGCTGTTAACGCCCTTTAAAGACCGTAAAAAAATTTACGGCCTTGCCCACTCCCGCCCCCGCATTGCACGAAAATCTATTGGTTAGAGGAAACACTATTTTGTACTACCTTTAGCCGAAGTGTACAGCAAAAATGTTTCACTTACATATTTCGGCCGCGCTATGTCGATTTACACGTTTATTCGTTCGTGATCAATTTGGATAGACTGCGAGCTGCCGCAAGGCATCTGCAGCTTAGTGCAGAAAAATGAGTGTTACCTGCTCGTTTAGATAAAACTCGCTCAAATAAAGCTCGAGTTTGCAACAATGCAAATGGGCCGTTTCACAAAAATGAGTTAAGCTTGACATTGAGCGCTGTCTTCATAATTCAAATACAATAATTTTCAAATTACTTTAATTAGTGGTTCTGCTCCGAACATCTATATCTCCCACAATTTTGTAGCTAGAGTCACCAAAATTTTAACGTAGACGGCTGGTCACTTCCTTTAAAGATCCAATACAAAAATGTCTTGGCCACACCCACCCCCGCCCTGCAAATCGCAAAAGCTATATATCCCACAACTTTGGAGCTAGAGTTGCCAAATTTTAAACGTATATGGCTGCTTACTTTAAGGCTAGGTAAGAAAATTTGCCGATCACGCCCACTTCCGCCCCCACAAGCCGTGAAAATCGATATCTCCCAAAATCTTAAAGCTAGAATCACTAAATTTAGCAGACAGTGTTTGGGTGACCTCCTCTTAAGATCGAGCCAAAAAATTTTGGACGCGCCTACCTCAGCCCCTACGAAATTTAAAAACTCCATATTTTTCCAAAATAACAATAATAACTACTATGTACTGTGAAGGAGTATACGCAGTCAGTTACGTCCGACTGCAACGTTCTTACTTGTTGTAATTATGTACGTGTGAGGATCAGCTGTTCTGGTGCCACTGCACGTATGGAACGAACTCACTTGAAAATTTTGGGGCCTTTATGTTAGTCTGCGGCTGCCTCTGGTGACGACGAGGATGTTGGCGATACCTTATCTTCAGGCTATCGGCTGCACAACACACTTTGTTTTTTGGTTACAGAAAAATCTATAAAAAAACTGGCCTGGCTTTAATCGATACTTGTCCGTCCCAAAAAATGAAAAGCTTTAATCTTATTTTTAATACAAAATAAAATAACAACAATTTTTTTCTGGTGCAGTTACTGCTCGAAATAACCCAGCTTTTTGGAAGAACCGCTTTTTCCCGATTTTGCCCTTATTTATAGACACTGACCGCACGCATATCATGACAACTAATATTATAGATCTTCTTATATTTTCCTCTCTCGCCTATATATGGTTATATGGTGTTTCCCGCAGCCCTGGGCTTTGAAATGGCGCGCGTTATCTGGGGCGTTGCCACCTCGTCCGGATGTAAATGCAACACCACCATGGTTGTGCAGACTGACCCCGGAAGAATAACATACACGTGGGCATGATCACCAACATACCGATTTTGTCGCTAATCGTCCCGGCGTGCTCTGTATTTATCTGCAGAAGCGCCCAACGTAGGCCACACCCACATATACCTACAACCTCAGATCATTAACGTGGTAGATTCCAACGGGACGCCTGTTGAGATACTCTAGAGCGTATGCGTTGTTTCCCACTGGCTTCACGACTCCGCATCGGAGGAATTTGCGGGTTAATTTGGCGTTGAAAGACTTTCCAAGGTCGCTAAGGACTAAATTGCGGCGATATACTTAATGTCCAGGCTTCGCGTAGAGCTGCCGTGCTTGTAGGTTGTATTTTACGCTGATGCGCTCGAATGCGTGATTCGGTTTAGCCAGGATGATCTCCTGGATAAGTCATCGTTTATTTTGGGCTCCCAGTTGTGACACCTCATGGTCGGCTAGGGATCGCAAACGTTTGGCCAGTTTATTCCACGACCCATGCAAGTATATTTGCTGTCCAAAAACTGCGAAAAGCGGAGATACGCCTGACGCCTCATGCACCGAGTTACGAATGGCCAATTCAATTCGGTCGTCCTCCAGGTATGTCCGAATCGCGTTGGGTATGATTCACTCGTTTGGCTACGTTTCTCTGAGGGAAATGAACCGCCGTCCTCATATGGGTGGCTCCGAACGCGTCGAACATATCCTGGAATGTCTTGGACTTAAATTGTGCCCCGTTGTCTGAATGGATGATCTCCGGCACTCTAAACTTGTAAAATACCTCATGGACGAGGAATTTTAGCACTTCCCCTGCGGTTGCCAAACTCAGGGTTTTGATGAAGGTGTATTTCGAGAAGTGGTTAACAACAATAAATATCCACGCATGCCCGTTCTTTGATCGCGGATATTTGCCCAAGAAATCAATGTAAAGTTTTTGAAACGGGCGCTCCGTGACCACTTCCTGCCCAATCCTCACTTGCATAATCGCGTACTTCTATCACCATGTTCGACCGGTAATACTGCCTGCGCAGTAAATGCAAAGATTTTGCGATCCCACCGTGTGCGGCTTCATCGTCGATATGCGCTTGCTACATGAGGGCTGCCGTCAGCGAGCTTGTAACCCACAATTTACAAACGGAACCCTCCAATCGATCATCAAGCCGCTCGAATGCGTTTGAAAATCATGCCGTCGACAATCTGGATGTTAGGTAGGCGACCTTGGTTCTCCGCGATCACCTTTATTAAGTCCTGATACTCCCCAGACTTAAACTCTACCGTTTCGAAACCCAACAGTCTGGTTGGACCCACTTCTAGCTATTCGATGCTACGCGACAAGGTATTGGTATACTACGTTGTCCACACCTTTCCGGTGTTTTATGCCGCAGTCGAATGCCTGCAGCTGGAGAGACCATCGAGCCAAGCGATCGTCCAGATTTTTCAGCGTCATGAGTCATTTGAGGCTGGCGTGGTCCGTGATGACGGTGAACAGCATAAGCTCCTCATGCGGCCGGAATTTCAAAATTACCATGATTGCTAGCAGACACTCTTTCTCAGTCACTGACTAATTTTTTTTTGGCAATTTAATTTGGTGGAGAAGAACGCGATGGGCCTTTTGTTTTGTTCGTCGTCGCGCTGGAAGAGTACGGCACCTACTATGTAATAGCACACGTCGCACTGTATGTAAAAGAGCCGTTTGAAGTTGGCGTGCATCAAATCTGGAGCCGAGGTTTACGCCGATTTTAAATTTCCGATGGATCGTGTTGCCTCATCCGTTAGTTTGAATTTGCCTTTAGCAGGCTTCTTAAAAGTGTCCGTTAGCGGCACTGCTAGCTCGGCAAGGTTCTTTATAAAGCGCCTATACCAGAAACGCGCGCACTTCTCGTACAGATCGTAGTTCCGGAATGCGTAGAATAGTGGACACGCGATCGGGATCCATTTCCGTCGACGCTAGGTAGTGGATAAGCATCCTTGATGATCAATTTGATAAGTTTGCGGGCGTCGAGACAGAAACGCTCTTGATGCTCTTGATGACCCCCAAGGCCAACATCTCAACCAACCCAATCCGTGTTAAATTTTCCCCTTCCTCATTACTGGTCGGCGGTATTCTGTGTGCAGGATCGCGTTTGATAGTATTGGTTGTCCCCTGCTTGTGACATTCCCACAGAGTCACCCTAATACTGATGATGATAATTTAATAATTATCCCTACTATCTATATATATGAATACTTGTTGATAAATTAATAAATAAATATTTATAAGTAAATTAATTACAACCAAAAAAAACCGCAATAAAAAAATGTCCACAGCAAATTCATAAAAAAAGGGAAGGACACGTAACTGGCCGGGACCATCTCTCTATATGGCTATATGGCGTTATATACATTGGTGTGATCTATGCTAGTCATCACTCTGGGTGATGACCCGATAAATAAGAAGTTTCACGATGCATTTGCTCACTTTGCTAGCGTTTTGTGTCAACCCCCCATCCATCAGCGGTGTCGTGGTAGTGTCGCGGATTGTCGCGGATTCTATGCCGACATCCGGGCCAACCACGCTCACAACCAGACAGCTGAGTTTGACCAAAACTCGAAAGCGGCCGAATTCACTATAAACAGGTGAGTTACTATTTTGAATAATTAATTACATTAGGTAATAAAATCAAATTTTTTTTACATAGTTTACCAAACCTAGTTTTTATTTTACAAATGGGGCGTCATATGACGAAAAACCACTTTAAAATTAAAATTAAAATTTTTCTTGGTGAGATTTTTAAAAAATTTTCCAAATATGGTTTTTTTAGTGGTTTTTTATTTGAGGTAAGTTTGCAAGTATAATCAGTCATACGCACTTTTAAATCATTGGTTTTGCAACTATTATTTTTAAATTAAGAAAATTATGTATTTTTGCGCAGTATTTTTCACGCTTTTTTGACTTTTAAATTAAGGGGAAAAGTCGAAAAAAAAATATATTTTTTCCGTCACCCACTTATTTATATATGTACATCAATTGGGCTAATTCAGCTTTTCAAAATCGGTTACGACATTCTCGAAAAATGGTCAATAATGCAAGCTCATCTCTGAGAAAAACACAAAAAAAAATACCACATTTTGAAAATCTTTTAAAAAAAGTTTTACTACAGAAAAATGTTAAAAGTGGGTTTCCCATATGTATCAGAAAAACTAGGTTTGGTAAACTATACAATTTGGCTGTCACCTAGTGTTATAAAATACCAAACACCAACCTATTCTACTATCACATTTCATCACATATTTATTCGTTATCACAGTCGACCAGGCAAAGTGTCCGTCGTTAACTACCCGTTCATTTATGTGACGAACTGACTATAAAATCAGAATTGTTCTAAATTGATTCGTATATCTTTCCCTAACGTTCATCACTCTGCTATTAGAGTCAACTTTGCACTCCCTTTAAGCCTGCAACAGTGATTCCTGAAAGGGCAGCTACACTACTTATCGCGAGATGTCGGCTTCTCTCAAAAAGATATATTTTTTTTTTCTCTCTGCATCCGCCCAACAGACGCAATACTTGGGTGCCATTTGTTAGACTGGCACCTGTACCCACCAGAGGAGACTTAGCTTAAATTAGCTTAGAAAAAAGCTAAAAAATATATTTTGAAAAGTTTAAAAAAAAACTCACCATAGAAAAATTTTTAATATCAGAAAAACTAGGTTTGCTAAACTATAAAAATAATTAGATTTTCTTACCTAGTAATATCTGTGCTGACGACGGTCCCCGCGAATGGTTAAGCAACACGAAGTGTGTAAAAATCGACAAACTTCTTGAAGATTTGCTACAATAGTCCGATCAGGTAAATTTATACACCGATCGAAAGGATTCGTTGAAACTGGAAGAAAACAATTAAGAACGTTGCACAGTACTTAGAAGTTATTGTTATTTTCGGAAAATATAGAATTTTTATATTTCGTAGAAACGGGGGTGGGCGTCGCCAATCTTTTTCGGCTCGATCTTAAGAGAAGGTCATCCAAACACTGTCTGCCAAATTTGGTGACTTAAGCTTTAAAATTGTGGGAGATATAGATTTTCGCGATTTGTGAGTGCGGGAGTGGGCGTGGCTGGGAAATTTTTAACGGATCTTTAAGGGGGCTGACCAGAAATCTATGTTTAATATTGGGTGATTTGGGAAATTTGGTGACTCTAACGTTAATATTATGGGAAATATTCACCTTTTATCGATTTGCGATTTGAGGTGTAGCGACATGTTATCCATTTGCCAGCCTCCCAGTGTGCGTGGCACAATAATCTTAACACATCGTCTGAAGCAGATAACTACAAGTACAAATCAAAAATTTCAAGTCTCCATCTTTAATAGCGCCAGAAATAGCTACGTTCATTCGGACAGACGGACGGACAGCATGATGGACATTGCACAAAACCAATATACTCTTTTCATGAACGAGTAAAAAACCTTGCACAAACCACGCATTAAAATAATAAGTGAAGAGTTTAAATGTACAAAAACCATTATACCCGATAGTTGATCATCATATACACCTTTGCTTCCAGGACACTGGCTTTAAACACCTTCCAGAACATAGGGAATCCAGTAATCCAGAAAGCACACATTTAAAATATTATGGAAAACGGTATGATCTGAACAAAACTTTGTATGTATAAGGGACGTGATTTATCTGTAAAGCTTTTAAAATTGACTTCACTTTTAAATATATAATTTATTTTATTTTAATAGCTTGCCAAGTAGCCAAGGAATTTTTCCGTTCTTCTTCCATATTTGTGGATTTTCTTCTTAATTTCACGCCATTTCCTTTCTATATTTTGCGCGTGCGCATTTGAAACCGGAACGACAAAGTTTAAAGAATGGTTAATAGTCATATGTTTAAAGCCTTGTTCCTCGAGGCGTTGTTGTCCCATCTTCGATCCTCTCTTTTATTATATTTAACAGGGCTTCATTTTTGCGGTTGTCGACGGGCTCTATATAGAGTTTTATGTCTCCCGTTCATAAGACATGAAGCCCGGTTCTCCAAGTTTTGCGCAGTTTTGATCAATTGCTCACTCCATCATAACTACACGAAGGAAGTTTCTCCGATTTATGACGGTCACGCTGCTACAGCTAATCTCATTCATTAACAAGTAAGAACGTTGTACTCGGACTTAACCGACTGCGCAATACTCGTTCACAGTACACCGAAGTCATTACCTTTTTTTGGAAAAATATACAATTTTTAAATTTCGTAGGGACGGGAGTGGGCGTGGCTAAAATTTTTCGGCTCGATCTTAAGAACAGGGCACCCAAACACTATTTGCCAAATTTGGTGACTCTAGCTTTAAAATTGTGGGCGGGGGTGGACGTGGTTGGGTAATTTTAGGACGGATCGTAAATCACGAAAGTCTATATCTCCCACACTTTTAAAGCTACATTCACCAAATTTTAAAGAAATTTTCCGGCCACCCCCACCTCCGCCCCGGAGATCGCTAAAATCTATATCTCTCACAATTTTATAGCTCACCAAAATCGAGCCGAAAAACGTTGGCCACGCCGACCTCCGCTACTACGAAATATCAAAATTCTATATTTTGCCAAAATAACAATAATAACTTCTGTATACTGTATTATACATTCGGTTACAGTCGACTGCAATGTTCATACTTGTTTATTTAATTTTACAAAAACTTTTTAGCTGAGGAGTGGAACTTAAAATTACTCTCATCAGTCAAAGCTAAAATGAATAAATAAATAATAACGTATGCCTTTTTTTAGAGTTTTGAATGAAATTGGCCTTGCTATATACATATGACCTCAATTAATCGCCTACAAGGTGTTCTTTTGCTTAAGGGAAAATGTTGTCGTTCACGAAGTGAAACTAGTATATTGGTTTTGTACAATGTCCGTCATGCTGTCCGTCCGTCTGTCCGGATAAATGCAATATTTTTCGGCGCTTTGAAGATAGAGACTTGAACTTTGGATATATATCTGTAGTTATCTGCTTCAGACAAAGTGTTAAGATTTTTGTGTCACGCCCACTGGGAGGCTGGCAAATCGAAATTACGATAAAAGCTCAATATATCCCACAATATTAAAGTTAGAGTCACCAACTTTGGTATGTAGATTGCTGGTGACTTCAAGAGATTGCGGCCGTGATATCCCGGTCACGGTCACAAGGACGCCCTCAGCCACCCCGCCTTGAAAAATCGGAATTGGCTATATCTCCCACAGTTTTTCAGCTAGAGTCACCAAATTTTAAAGGTAGATTAGTGGTCACCACTTTAAATACGGGTATACGTTTCGCACCCACGCCGGTAATTGTTTAGCTTAGGGCCCGTACATAAAGAAGGTGCAAAAGAATCGGGGGTTTGACTAAAGCGGTGTAGTTTTGCACAAGGAATCGATTTCCGGTGGCGGAAAGTAGTTATATTGCCTAAAAAATTAAATAAATAACAAAAACAGCTTGTTGGGCTATCAGTGCCAAAGTGAGTAGAATATCGTTAAGTTAATGAGTTAATAAGATGAATTTCGTCATTCGATAAGTAGGTGTCTATCAACCAACGTAAATTAAATTCAAAGACTTGCAGAAGTAAACATTTAGTGAAAATAAATAGTATAGTACAGTATAGTGAAATAAAATATTAAAAGAAATTGTGGACATTACTCGTTGGAAAAAATAGCTTCAAGTACACTTAAGAGAGACATGGACTTAAACAGATAAGTTTATAATAACTTTAATTAAATTCAAAATTTACGTTTGCTATAATAACAATTAACAACAAACAAAAATTTTTCCTAAATAAAATAATTGTATAAAAAGCTTAAATATTTAAAAAAAAAGCTTTAAGTGGCAAGCGTTTATATTGTATATACTATATACATTGAATATATACAGGAGTTTGTATTCCGACGATTGGCATCTGCACAGTTCGGTATGTTCCAGTCCAAGCAGGAAAAAGGATGACAATATCATTAAATTAATTCAGAAGCTGAACAGCGTTGGCTATTTCTGCACGTAATTAGCAGAAGCAAATAAAACTGGTAATTGGTAACAAATATATTTTTGCTCCTTACCAAGTCAAAATAATATGGAGCTGCCAGGTACCCATATTTTCAAAGCGTCGCTCTAGCATATTTGCTTGCCTATGCCGTATGGTCTCCATCTGCCTCCTGGGCTAAATAATGTCATCAATATTTTAAACATATTCATTCCTTGGTTACTTGACAAGCTTTTTTCAAAGCTAACTACTAAGCTAACTAACTAGCTAACATTTTTGAATCAGTTTCAAAACTTTATGATCCGCTTTGCAGCGATAAAATGATTGATAAACGATGCCGACGTAAGTACTTTAAGAAAAAATACATTTTGAACTTTTTCTTTTGTATAAAGTTTCAACGGCTAAAACTATTTTCGTTTTATACCATCTATTAAATATATAATTTTTTCATCAATTATCATTCTACCTGTCAGTGGGAGTTTCAATAATATAAATATTATTTTTTACAGGATGACGATGAATTAGTCGAGCATTTAAATATAAATATTGCATAATAAGTCAGTCGCTGCTGCTTATGATAAGTCTAATATATAATAAAACAAAATAAAATAAATTATATATTTAAATGTGAAGTCAATAATTCAACAAGCTTTAAAAGTACATCACGTCACTCATACATAAAAACATTTTGTTCAGATCATTCCGTTTTCCTTATTATTTTGATTGTGTGCCCTCTGGATTACTGGTTTCGCTAAGTCGTATAAGGTTTTTAAAGCCACCGTCCTCGAAGCAAAGGTATTTGTGATGGTCAACTAACAGGTATTTATAGTTATTCTATGTACATTTAAACTTTTCTCTTATTATTTTCAGATGTGGCTTTCGCGAGTTTTTTTATCTCCTGTCGTCAATTTCGACGGTGAAGCCCGGTCCTCCAAGTTTTCCGCAGATTTTATCAACTGCCCACTCCATCACAACTTCCCGAATGAAGTTCGTCAATTTATGACTAAACCCACTCATTAAAAACGCCGTTATCGACTCCACGCCTATCATCTTATAGTATATGAACAGGCAAAGGTCTTGTATAGACATATGTACATATGTACATTTTCGAAAATTTTGTAAGTGTTAAACTATTATAAGATTTTGTTGATTAGCTAATCCTTAACTTCTTACTGTCAGCAGATGTATTTTTATGATGTGCTTGTCAACGACATATGTATTAGCCGCTATTTTTAAATACGACACACACTTGAAAATCTCTATACTAAGTATATGTTTAATATAAATGGGTTTGTAATTATAATTATATTTAAAATATAGCGGCAGCCATCAGCTCCAACAAAAGCCTGCGAGAACACAAATGCGGTGCTTGATCATCTCACATCGTATGCCTAAGTAAAAATGACAAACTGAATATTCTTAAAAGCATCTGAGTCTAGTCTATATTTGGATCCACGCTGTTGTTTTTGAATTCAGTATTATGATATAACAAACAAAAGCAATATATGTCATATATGTATATAAAATTAAATTAACATAAATTTTTACATAAATTTGGCCATAAGATTCAATATTAACTACATAATAATTAATTCAACTTTAGAAAAAGTTGGAAATCAAATTAAAATTCAAATTGTACACAACTTTTGAGCCAAATGAATTCCAATAATCAAGTTGAAATGTCATCGATAATACAATCAATATTATCTGTTCATCTCAAAGTTTTACCGATAATATACAAATACATAACATCGTTTTCAAGAATTTACTCATTTGGCACTGCTAAGCAAATTTATATCTAAATTATTTAATTTGTTCGGCAATATAACTACTTTCCGCCCCGGAAATTGATTCCTTGTGCAAAACTACTTCGATTTAGTCAAATCCACGATTTTTTTGCACCTTCTTTATCTACGGGCCCTAAACTAAACAATTACCCTCTCGCTCTATAGTTCTACATACTTCGGAGCTTCGTCGGCGCTTCGCTAGATGGCGTTTCCCGCCGCCATGGCTTTTGAATTTTTACGCGCGTTATCTGGGGCGTTGCCACCCCGTCCGTGTGTGAATGCAACAACCATATAACAGATAGATAGGACAGGGTGTTATATGGTAAGTGCTATAACTTATTCTAGAATTCTCTGCAATTAACAAAGTTACTAAAATATTTAAAATAATACGCACTCGTTGCCAGCGCCATACGATATATTTTAAAAATAACTGTCTTGTGGTTCAGAGCTTATATTAAATCAGCTGAAAGCATGCATTTTGAATTGTTTGTATCTATTTAATTCAAATAAGTTAGATTAAAAATCAAGATTAATTATATATGGATAAATCTATATTATAAGGCACTAGTATTAAGAGCGCAGCGAAGTTACCTTGTCGGTAAAAACATACGTTGAAAATATAATATATTCCTAATTGTGCACTACTATACTAACGCCGAAATTTGCTGCTTCAAATTTTATATATTGGCGCCAGTGCACCTGTACCAAGCCGAAAACTCAAAGTCAGACATTCTCCCATCATTCCCGACATTCTGCCTTCCCGCCTGAAAAACGTGGTGTGTCTTATTTTTCCTCGGTGTCTTATAAGCTCGGCAGCGTCCATCTGCGAAATATGTGAACATCCTTAAGTCCGCCCTGCCAACATCTCCCAACTACGATCAAGATGCACACAGTAACTTATCTCGATAAATTATTGGCGAAAAGGTCCAATGCAAAAATAGCCACAGACGTGTGTACACTGAGTGTTATCCTCTATATTTTTCTGAATATTTAAATATGTGCAAATTTATACTTGTTGCTCTACAAGTTATCCCACACTTCACAAATAATAATCACAATAACATAGTAGCTATACAGAGCCCAAGATCAAATAAAGTTTTAAATTACGGGCAAAATTAAGAAATGATGAATTATTAAATTACTACATTTACATACGTGCGTGTTAACACCTACATACAAATCCACACATGCTTATTACGAACACAACACACATTATTTGTCATCGGACGCATGTGCAAGTCGATATTTCTGCATATGTGCTTCAAAAGCTGGCCGGCAACTTACCATTTCGTAGGATTTCCCTTACAGGCCTGAAGTTCGCTTTAGCTCGCCGACCCCTGCTTTTCAAATAGTTCGTAGGTCAATGTGCTAATCAGCGCTGATGTGCTTCCTTCAAATGGTGTCAAAACCAAACCAAAGCTAAAAGCCTAAGAGAATTATAAACAATACTTATAACATCACCGCCACGATGCTAGTATTTTATTTGCCAGTCCGGCTAGCTATGTCCCTAATCACAGCTAATTGTTATCAGTGACGTTAAGAGACTCTACTGCTAAACAGAATGTTGTTAGTAGTAAGAGTATATTCTACAATTTAAATCTAATTCTAATAAATAAACAATATAATAAGGAAAGTGAAGGTAACAGTTTTAGTTATTAATAATAATAATTGTTAGAATTACATGGATAGATAAGAGAACAGAGACGGAAATCGATGACCCGATGTGGGAGAGATTTAGGCCATCCAGCAAACTGTGTCCCTGCTCACGGATGGTCAATGATTTGCCGCAGATATCCTGAAAGCAAAGACTTTATTAGGGGAAGAGAGAGCTCAGAGGAGAAAACGTGGTAAAGGCTATTATAGCGTAGGCATAGGACATGAAAAGAATTGTGCAAATTATGTTTCTAGTAGGTCTAAACGAAACCGAGAAGTTCAGGCGACCTAAAAGAAAGGCAGAATCAATGATTTTGTACTGCGGACACCAGATACACGAGCAGTATTCCAGGATTGGACGTTTGAGCGATATATAAAGAAGTTTCGTAGTAAAGGGATCATTGAACTCCTTCGACCAACGTTTAATAAAGTACACCCTTAGCTTCGTTTACAATAGTATGTATGTGAATGTTGAAGCTAAGCTTTGAATCAAAGAGAACACCAGGATCTTTTACTGTTAGTATACGTTTCAATTGAAAATTATCAACTAACCAAATGTGGCTTAGAACGAGTAAAAGACATAAACATACACTTTGAACAATTAAGGTGCAACTGGTTGTCCGAACACCAAAGCTGCATAGAGTCCAGATCGTCTTGGAGCTGTGTATGATATTGGGAATCAGTGTAAGAGTAAATCAGTTTCACATCATATGCGTACATAAGTATGCGAGCATGTGAAACTATAGAAGGGAGGTCATTTATAAAAATAGTAAAGAGTAAAGGTCCAAGATGGCTACCTTGGGGTACACCTGAGGTAGCATGAACTTGCTTATAGGTTGAGGATCTAAGTAAAACTTTTTGGGTTTGTCGTCTTAAATAAGATGAAATCCAAGCCAAGAGAGAGGGAGGGAAACCTATAAGGTCAAGTTGCAGCAGTAATAGTTCATAGTGTACAGAGCCAAATGCTTTACTGAAGTCGGTGTAAATGACATCAGTTTGCTTTTTTTGTTAGGAAAGCATAATTTACCATCGAGGTGAATTCAAGCAAGTTGGTTGTTGTTGACCGACTCTTTACAAAGCCATGTTGAGCAGGGGATAAAATGGATTTGCAGAGGTGCTGCAAAGTGAAGGTAATTATTTTTTCAAATAATTTAAGAATAGCGGACAGTTTAGCAATGCCCCTATAGTTTGACACATCGGACCTACCGCCTTTTTTGTGGAGAGGAATTATAAAGGATTCTTTCCAAAGGGATGGGAAAACAGCAGATTTAAGAGATAGATTAAAGAGCCTTAGCAAAGGGTGAAGAAGAGAAGCACTACATTCTTTGTAGACAACTAGGAATGTTGTCAGGCCCAGGAGAGGAAGTTTTTACAGAATTAAGAGCAGAAAGAAGGGAGGTTTCGGAGATGATAGGCACGGAGACGAAATTGGAAGAAACTACGTTGTAAGGATATTAATAGAAGAAGCAGAGGAGTAAGTGCATTGAATAAAATTTGCAAAGAGATCAGAAGCGGAACAATCATTGCTTGCTTTTTCAATCCCTAGAAAAAATGAGGAAGGCAAACAAGAACATTTGCGCTTCGAGTTAACAAAACTGTAAAACTGCTTAGGGTCACGAGCAAATTGCCTTTTGCAACGGACAAGATAATTCTCATAGCACAGAGAATTATGAATAAAAAAGTTTGACTTGGCTATGGAATATTTCGCCAAGTCAACATTAAAACCAGACTTTTTAAACTTTTTAAAACATTTGGACTTAATGTTTTTTAAGTTTGCTAGGTTGGGAGTAAACCACGGGTGTTTTATAGAATTAAGCATAGGGGTACAAATAGGGATACAGACTTCTAAAAGTGAGTGTAGAGTTTTAAAAAAAATTTAATAGCCTTATTTATATTGACCGCGTCGAAAAGAAAAGACCAATCGGTTGCATAAATAAGTTTATTAAGCAAGGTAAAGTTTCCTTTACGAAAGCAGCGGTGGGGCTTAATAGGCGTTATCGAGTGTAAATTATGGGATTTGCAAACGAACAGTGCCACTTCAAGCGTTGGATGGTATATATCCTCAGGGACAGATAGAGAGGTTGACCTGGAAACGACAGCAACACGATGACCGTTGATAAAAACAAGATCAAGTGTTCTATTCAAATGATTAGAAATGGAATTGATCTGGAACAACGAGAGATCAAGCATATCATCTAAAAAGGTAGATGGCACAAGGTAATTTGTGGATGTGAATATTGACCATTAAGTGTTCGGTATATTAAAATCACCCAACACAACAAAATAGTCATTATCACGCACATAAGAAGAGACCTGATTAATACAGGCCAGATGTTGTAAGTAAACCTCAATATTTGAAGAAGGGGTATACGGGAGCACGTGATAAAAACAGCACAGGATGGGAGAGTTACTTTAACAGAGATAATTTCTGCATCAGTAGGCGCAGTGAAATGAAAAACTTCAGACTGGAATGAGGACTTAACTGCAATTAATACCTCACCACCACGACGATTTGGGCGATTGTGTCTATAAACTGTAAAGTGATAAGAGAACATTTCACAATCAGATATAGTAGAATTTAACCAAGTTTCAGAAAAAGCAATAATGTCAGATAGAAAAGAAGTGCTACTCAGGAAAAGAGTTTTGAGCTTGGATTGAAGACCTCTGACATTCAGATATTGAATTGAAAAATTATCAGAAGAAGAAATTAGTTTTTACAACAGTTAAAGTCGGAACTGAGTGTGAAGCAAGGGCAGCATGATTGCTATCAGAAGCTGGGACTAGAATGCGTGCTGGTCTGCCTCTGCGACCAGGAAGTACCCGAGCGTTACCAGAGATACTAGGAAGAGCCGATTCAACCGATGGAATAATGGGCGGTTCATCAGGAGAGTCTCGAGGAGTAGTAATGGGGCAATCACTTGGAGAAAGCGAGAGTGATAACATCGGAGATGTATCAAAGGGTTGAGGTGTATTCAATACAGGAGAAGAAGGTTGGACAGGAGTAGAGGGAACAGTTAAAAATTGAGACTCTAATTGGCGATTAGGGGGTGTCTCAAATTTGAAATTGCTAAGCAGCTGTATGCTCGAGTCAAAATCCCCCGAAATCTGCTTAACAACATAATTAAGTTTAAAAAATTGCCTTCTCATAGAATTATACATTCTGGAGAAATCAATTTGAATTTCAATGCAAACTGGGCATGACCAACGAAGTCCACTGCAATCTTTTTTGAGATTAGCGGATATTTTGTCGTTATCACGCCCAGTAAGATCTGCACATTTTGCATGCATCATATTCATATTCATCATATTCATAACCAGCAACTTACAAATTGCGGAGGGGCAGAATAGTCAACCTGTTTGAAATTGCAAGATTTTTTGCAGCACAACATATTGACAACAGGGGTCAAACGATTTCAAATTTGGTGCGAGAGCGCATAGCAGACAAAACAACGGAAGACGAGAATAGTGCAAGCAAATGCTCAAAACAAAAAAGTTTTACACAAACAATTCTTGTAACGGACAACAAGCAGCGGGATTTGCGTGAGCGTGATTCACAAGAAAACACACACACAAGCAATAAATGTAGAGTGCAAAATAGCGATAACCAAAACAGATAGTAACAACAAAATTAATAAGTTTATTACAAAGACTTACACTGCACAAGAGAAGGCACTTTGCACAGCAAAAATAAAGCTTTTAAAATAAAGCCCAATATAAAATTAAATGCGGAAACAAAAGGCAGATTATTAACGCAAAGATAAATAAAAGTATTGGAGCACAAAATAAAGCACGTCAATAACTCTCAAGCTGAGATCTTTTTCAGATCATCTTTGGGTGGATTATCTCTGGCCCAGATCATCAAAATCACCGTCCAAATCCATGTCTTCGTTCTCTACTCCAGTAGTTCTTAGCACTTTACAAAAGCTTCTCACCAAGTTTTTGTAGTTGAAAGATCGATCAGTTAAACTGGTCAGAACCTCCGTGAAAAAACCAATTTTGTGCGAACCACTGTGGACCAGTAGTGGTAGATATGTCGGCACGATGCTATTTAGGACTGCCGAACATATATATATATGATAAGGTATCACATTAAATTTCTCAAAAATGAAGAAGGTTTAACAATACGCCCTTAAAAGGAATTGGGCCATGTGCACCAGGTTCCTCCAAATTTTACTTCCAACAGTTTTTATTTTTCAAACCATGCTGTATTGAATCCTGGCATCAGCAGTTCCATGTTTAACGTGGTATTAACCGCATCTTGTCCATTCTCGAACGGAAAAAGTCTGAATAGTTTTCTTTATTCCGAACCTGTACTCCAATCTAACCTACCGGTTCAAATCCTTAAATGCTGTTACTTTCGATATGTCTTCAATGCTAACACCACGCGAATATATCGTCAGATCCAAGCTAATCCGAAGCACACACCCTTCCAAAGGATCCTCTTCCGTGCAGTACTCCCTCGCAAGTAACATAATTAAAAATTGTTCGTATGTCGACGTATAACATCCTAGCAGGGGCGCATATAAAACAATGGGTGTTTGTATCCACAGAAAATCTCCGTGAATCCCTCGACAGCGCGGGATTCCCCTTAAGAACGTGGCCATCCTGTTCAAGGGATAACTTCCTGAGTCCTGACTGAAATTGTAATTCCTATGGTTTTGTGACGACTCACAAAGCGCATACGAAACGAACAATAGTGCTGCGAACGAACAATACAGCTTTGTGGCGCTGTCCTTCTTGTTGAACTATCGGCAACACTCATCTGGAGCTCCCCGTGGAGCATTGCGAAGAGTTCTTTTGGACTGACAACCTTCGACTTAGTGTAAGCCATCAACCACTGTCGATGATTATAATAGCTAACAGCCAAATTATATTGTTTGCCAAACCTACTTTTTCTGGCTTTCCATATGACTAAAAACACTTTAAACATTTTTTATGATGAGGTTCTTCTTCCAAAAATTTTCAAAATCTGGTTATTTTTATACTCGTTCACGATGTGAAAACATATAGATAATATAACCCGCCTTAAAAATCGGATATGGTCATATCTCCCACAGATTTTTCGTTAGATGCCATATTTGATATATTTTTTACGGGAAAGCTCCCCAAATATCAGTGAAAAAAATCTTTAGCCACTCCCCGCAAATCGCAAAATTGAAATCTCACAAAATTTTAGAGCTACAGTCACCAAATTAAGATCAATTCAAAAAATATTGGCCATATTGAAAACGCCTGCATTTTGCTCTGAAAATTGCTGTAACACCGACATCGGGTAAAACTCGTAGTCATACTCAGGTATCCAATCAAATTTAGAACATATGTATATTTGCATTCAGTCTACTGACACAGTACCATCCGTGGGCATCTTCAACAGTATCCTGATCCATAAGTTCAGCAAGACAATCTAGTGCATATCATTCACATCACTAAATCAAACAGGTAAGAACGTTGCAGTCGGGTATAATCGACTGCATAATACTTGTTCAATTTACAAGAACAGTTTAAACCCGCTTTAAACTCATTATACGGAACACATTATTATAACTGGAACATAAGATACGAAATGTGTTATGAAAAGCATATTAAGTATGACACATTTGAAGAGAAGTGGTAAAGACATTCTAGTATTTCTGCTCGGAACCGCAAAACTAATTTGGCTGATTAATTCCAAAGAATCAATTTCCCCATTAATTAGTTTGTGTAAGAAGATTACACCAAACATGGTTCTACTATTAGAAAGAGGGATGTTTATTAGCACTAACTAATTTACTAAGGTAAGAAATGCGAGAATTGTTTTTGTTCAGACTCAGTTCTATTCTAGTATGTTGTATAGTTGTATTGGGGAACAAGTGAAGCATATAGAGTCTTAGTAATGTAGGTATCGTCAAATTCTTTCGACCAGCCCTTAATAAAAGATTGCAAAAGCTCGATTAGCAGCAGTGGAAATATGCTTGTCAAACTTAAGCTTGGGATCTAGAAGGATACGCAAATCATTAAGCGGCTTAATACGCTCAAGTGGTTTACTCGAGAATGATTTATCGCAGGAGGAAAGTCATTTATGAACAACGTGAATATAAACGGACCAAGGTGACTTCCTTGTGGTACTCCGGAAGTAACTTAAGTATGTTTTGAGACAAGACCTTTAAAGTAAAGGAGGCCAAGCAGTAGTAGTCAACTTTCCGTGATGAAAGGCCAAATAGTAATTCTAAGATATAGAAGTCGCTTGAAAAAATTTAGCAAATACATCGACATAAGCTGATCTCAACCAGCTGTCGCTATTTCAAAAAATACAGTTGATGGTAGTCTTGATGATCACATTAACGAAGTGAAAAAACCGTTTATGATCCCGCTGGATCTGTATCCTACAAGTATTCAGGTATCACATTAGATAGATTGTACATATAAAATAATAAATAATTAAATTTTAAAAAATAAGAAAACAAATGAAACAAACCTAAATTGAACGAAAACTCAAAACAAAACAAATAATGAAACCAAACGAAACAAATAATTAAAATACACTGTGTTTATCCAGGCGTGTATTATTATATATATTTATTTAACTTTTGTGATTTTCATAGATATATCCCAATTCCACTAGCAATATTTCATAAATTGTGTGTAAATGTTAAAAATTTACAATATATCCGCAAATCTAACATTTTCAACATATTCAAATCAAGTAATAGCCCAATTCCATTACGCACAACAGATCTTAAATTAACATATTTTACATTAAAAAAAACGCAAGCCACCGAGTGTTTTGAAACTTAGAAGTACATATGAACAATTTAACATTACATAAAACTTTATTTATGGAAATATTTTTTATAGCAACGTTATGGTGTATTTTGGTAGAGAGATGTATCAGAAAACCCAACATCGTTTTTTAAAGACAGTTTTCGCGACGAGCGACGCAGTTTTAATATTCTTGTCGACCGTCTTTAATACCTGGCAAAACGAGTTACAATCTTCCAAAAACTATATCTCTCGATATGCACATTGTCATTGCACAGTACACACTTGACTCGCCGGAAGAGAACCGTAAAGTGGGCTGGTTGTTAGGCATATCACTTACAATTGTATTATTCTGAAAGCCAACCTCATCTGCATCAACAATTGGCGCATCTGCAATTATAAAAGTTTTTTTAAGATACGTATTTACGAATTAATTAAAAATTTAGGAAAAAAAACACCATACCTGTAATCTGCAGCACAATCTTCGATAAGTTGATTGGCTTTAGTGGGATAATAATTGGATAATCTGCTCAAAATGGGTCCAGCCTGATGGCGCCCCTCCAGACAGCTTTCAATTCTTTCCTTATAAATTCAATAAAAGGTGTGTATAATATTATAATATATAATAATATATAATATTGCAACGAAAACAGCGGAACCAACATTGGTCCGTTCTACTGGTCCTGCTGTTTAGTTACTTTTATCTGGAGAACACAGCTGATCCTGATCGTTGTATCGATATATTAATTAACTAATTAATTAATAATTAATTAACTAATTAGGCCCCCATCCCTAAGTTGTCAATTAGGCCATCTCTGTTTCCTTCTCTTTTCTAGACTACGGCACGCAAACAATATGCCTCGGTTGTTGTAACAAGGCCTCAAATAGCACGTGGCCTAATAAAGAAGAGATAAAGGTGCAAGTGATCCTGAGTGCTTCTGTAGGAAATTTGCGTTGAACTGGCCTCCAACTACCAAATAAGTTAATTTCATTCGTCTACCCTCGGCGAAGCCATATAACAGGCCAAATTTCACTACATTGGTGGCAAATGCGGGGTAATGTTGATATGCTTGAAAAGACAGCCCACTATGCCTAAAAAGACTTCTCGTCAACGTCAGGCGTTATTAGAGACAGCTTTTCAATAGCAAACGTTAGTGGCTACGTTGCTGAAGGCGCAACAGAGGTTGTCTGACACGCTGGCCAATCGCCTAGATGCTCGGAATCGGTCGTTGGAGCGACGCACGGCTCATTTGGATTACCGAATGGACGCCCGAGAACAGCAGTTTGAGCAGAAGTTCCAACAAATGTGGTCTTTGTTCGAACGCACCATCCTAAACGACCTGCAGGGCTCCTACGGCACTGTTGGCGACATTGGTGCCGCAGTGACTACAGCCTCCACCAGCAAACGATGGGCTTATGTCAAGTCAAGAAGCCACGAATATCGGAACCGATAGCGATGCCCTAAAGCCATTCAATATCTGCACTGACGGTTTTTTGTCATCCCTGGGATGCATTGCCTATTGCAGCATCAATTGTGCGAGCAGTTTGTCTACTAGCTCTTGCAGGAGCATAGGGTTGTTCATGTGGAGCAGCTTACTTTGGAGGAGCACCTTACTTTGCACCATATCGCTCGCTTTACCTTTAAGGCTGGCTTGTAGGCGCATGAGACTCAGCATGAGTGTACCCTGCGATCTCCGTGCTCGTTTGGAAGCTGCTGTAGAATAATGGCCAGCTTTGTGGGTATTGCCTGGCGTGCAGCAATCTGCGCGGCGCTTGGCAGACTGCTGTATGACATAAGCTTATTGTATTTTTCATATACATATCTGGCTCTCGCCAGGGCTAGTGGAATGTAACGCTTGTTAGCGGCTGTTCGCAAGTCTTTGCTTGCACATGTATCGTTGATGTTATGTTTGCATTCTTCGTGCAAATCGTTGTTGATGTTGGCATGGTTGAGTTTACATACGTCGGTCGTGGCCACGCCACAGAGTGGACGCCTCGCACCGATCACGTGTTGAAGTACTATTTGCCATGGCATTATTCAACCTTGCCTTGGCATTATTCAACGTTGACACTCCATACCAAAGATGATTCCCGGACCAGCTAGTGAGTTGCTGATATCCGGTGATAGAGAAGCTTGAAGCAGTGCTGCTCATTGTGGACTTGTCTGATGCTGCGGGGGGCCTGTCGTAGCTTTTACGGCTGTTATATTTTGCGGCACGTTGTAATCACAGCTTCTAACTAACGTTGGTGCCGAAGCACTCGAAGTGGTACCAAAGGCCGCAGCGGCAGCAATGTACCGTCCGGTCATTACCTGTCTGCAAGCACCTTTTGCAGTGATACACCCCACTTGAAATGTCTTTATCTGGCATTTTTGTCACGCTCCCTTCACCTCGAACCACGAGGCAGTTTTTTCACGCGTTAGTAAGCGATTGCACACTCATTTGCTCGCCTGAGATTGACATTTGATTTATAGATTGTTGAGACGACCATCTATTAGCTGACCAATAAAAATACGTAGACCTTTGATTCCAATGTTAATAAATTAATTAATTAATTCACGTATACGTTCAAGTCGAGCCTAAGGGGCTTCTAAGGAAAATGCGAAAGCGCTAGTTAGGTAGCCAGCTATAAAACAAATCGCAGCGGTGTCCGTAACCAGATTAAAAGACCTACAAGTTAAGCTGACCCTCGCCAGCTTTGCTTATCTCGTTTTACCGCAAGTACTGTATATTACAAGCATCTGCGACAAACAAATGCGATCAAATAACAATGCAGAAATACTCTACAGTTCGGCATATTGGGTGGCCTTAGCGATAACCACGGTAATTTGATATTACATAGTAGATTTTAAATAAATAATTTACGAATACATTAACGGACATATAACATTGCCTATTAGCAGGGGCGGGGCTGTGATAGTAATTGACTTATAGAAATGGGCATACAGAAGAGTCCATACGTGTATGTCAGCCTCGGGCGAGATGGTCAGCTAGTATTAACTTCCGCAGCGACCGGAGTATTGGCAGATCACAGCGGCTTCAGCCGCTACAGGAACGAATTCACTTAGTAAATTTACTGCAGGGTGGAATGATGATGGTTATATACGGTTTTCTTTCCAGAATTAATGACCATAAATGTGAATTGTGACAGAAAAAGGGGTGCAGATGTGCTACTTCGCGCAGCCGGGTTACGGACGAGAGACACCAGGGGTTTCTTGTCGGTGCATGCCATGGCATATGTTGAAAAAGAGAAAAAAGCGGCGTGACCTGCTGTTGGCCACGCCGATCTTTGCCGCATACAATTTTGGATATTTGTCCGTTAGAAGACCGTTAAGTCCGCCCTGCTAACTTCCAATCGTGATTACGATACGCATAGTAGCTTATCTCGATAAATTTCCGCCCAAGGTTTCGCCTGTACACTCTTGGCCTGGCATCGCTTGAAACTTGCGTGCACTTTTATCGAACTGCTGTTGGTTGCGCTCGAAGGCTTTGTGAATGTGCTATTTAACCTGTGCTTGCACGGACCAAATGTTAGCCCCCAAATCCAGCTTGTAAGTGGCCCATTAAGGTATATATCCTGGCCAAAAATTGCAAAAAACGGGGTCACCCCCGTTGCAGAGTAGATAGCATTGCGAATCGCAGAAAGGCAGAAAGGCATCCCACTCCCGGTCCCGGTCAACTGGTCCTGTTTTGAATACGAACGGATCGCCGTTAACACCGTGCGATATACCCGCTCAGCTGCGTGGGCTATTCTTTGACACGATTTGTCGGCCGCTTCTGAGTGGATTGTTTAAGGGCCAGCGAACTGGAAAGAAACCTCGTGCACCAGAAATTCAACCACATTATCTGCCATGGCGTCTTTCATGGCCCTTAGTAAAGTGAATTTCGAAAAGTGATCGATGACAAAAATATATTCAAGCATTACCTTTCTTTGTCAGCGCATATTTTCCCAAAAAGTCGAAGGGCCGTTCCGTCTTTATTTCCTGACCTATGTATACCTGCATCCGATGGTTCAGTGCCTTTCTTTTTTTGCAGAGTTCGTATCTGCCTAAATATTCTCGGACTTCAGAAGCCATGCTGGGCAAAAAAATTGCCTTCGGAACAAATGGAGGGTCTAACCCGCCTTCATGAGATGCGTTTGCGTCTACGTGAAACTGCTCTGTCGAAACTAGCGACTCTTGCACCCACGGTTTCCAAAACGTACTCTCGACTTCATCCTCCAGTATTTCAGACTCAGTCCGTATGTATAAGTGTCCATTCTGGACTTGTAAGTCTGGCAATCGATTCTGGTTTTTGCAACCTTTTTCCAAAAGTTCTCGGTATTTTTCCGACTCAAATTCCAGTGTCTGCATCCCCCAACAACTGTTCTAGGTCTAGCGACAGCTCGGCAACTCTGCGTGACAAAGTGTCAGCGATTACATTTTCCGCCTCTTTGCGATGCTCAATCTGAAAGTCAAAATGCTGCAGGTGCAAAGTTCATCCAGCTAAGCGTCCATTTAAATCTCGCAGTGACATGAGCCATTCGACGTACGGCCTGAATTTTTGGACGGCTAATACTTGGTGGTAATTTTTCTTGTCGGAAAAGAACGCTAGTGGTCTCTCATTGCCCTCGACATCATCTTGAAAAATACAGGCCCAACTCTGAAATGAGATGCATCGAACTGTACATAAAACATACGCGAGAAGTGAGCGTGAACCCCTGCAGCAAGTACACCCTGTCTGCTAGTGAGTGGGCTGTGCTCAGGGAGAGAGGCGTGGGCGTTAAATTAAATCCCTTTGCAAAAATTCAACTTGCTTATGTTCTTGACTGAAAACACGATTTAAAAGAGAAAAAAATTAAAAAAATAATGAGCGGATCAGTTTCGATCACATACATTGCCAAAATAGAAAAAAAGCATTAATGTAAGCACTGGTGCACCTCGTTTATAAAGATAAGCTTGCATATGCCTACGTTAGCGTCTGCGACTCGCTCTCCAAGATAACGCACTTTGTTTTTGTTACATTTTGCATCACACTCACTGCGGCTATGCCGTACTTACGACCTTATCGAGTCCAGCGGTACCAGCAGGCCTGTCGGCCTGTGTATGTGTGTGTAAGCAACAAAATCACTGCGGCAATGAGTGACTATAATAGAAAATAAGCATTGGGCTAATTGGATAATAATATATTAAAAATGTATTCCTTTTTTATTTTAAACTCTGCTGCGATACTCAATAATAGTAGCTGCTGCTTCCGATCTTTAAGCGCTCAATTCCGTTTTTTATCGGCCTTGGATGCGTTAGCGTAGGCGATGGGCTATGTGACTACAAGCTGCCTGTAGGTGGATATTGAAGTGACTCGGTGCTATGGCCAGGGAAGCCACACTACTAGTCTAGTAGGTATGGTGTAAAGCACAGTGGACTGGTTGGCAGTGCGGTGTGTGAGTGGAGTTCTGGCATGGGCGTGGTGATACACCGGCGAAATGTTTGTGGTGCACAGGTGGGGTATACAAAATGCACGGGTGCAATGTGGTGCAGGCGCCTGCAGTTGTGAAGAATACCGTGGACCAAATATTCGAACGCCAAATATCCGATTTAACGATTCTCACATGCACAATAGATTTGGATGCTACCACGCCACAGTCGGCACCACTGAACACGCTCACAATCGTTCCGTTCAACCACGAAAATTTTGTTTATTTCCAAACATAAAAATCTTGCATGTAGAGAACAGAAAAAGTCATTCCTAGTTGGCGAAAATGGCTTGCGATGTCGGATGCTGTGACTTTGAAAAAATAAATATTCTTTTCTCCCATGCGGGTGCACAAAAAATTAGTTACTTTTTCAGAGCGTATGCTTGTGACCTTGATGAAAACTTCATTGTGAGTGGAACGTATGCTAACAGCGGAAGTCTTACTAGGTTATAAAAAGCTCCATTTTAACAGAGCAAAGCTTTTTCTAGCTGCATCAGCTGTGCAACTGCAGCTGGCTACCCGGATTCGCTGAAAAGCATTACAGGTGCGTCCATATATACCTAGTAGTTAACATGTGCTACGAGAAATAATCGCACCCTCACAAACAGTACAGGAGCAGACGTAAGCGCACCTTTCAACTTACGCACTGCTTTTCCTGGTTCTTCACTCAACTTAAATTTTGCGCTCGGACGGCACAACCTCTGAGTGAATGTAAAATGTCTGATCGATCTTCGAAGTATTCCCTCGATACATAGGAATGGATTAGCGTCTTTGACGGTAACAGCGTTGATCTTGCAGGTAACCGAGCAGAAGCAGTTTTTTTCAGGCCTTTTCAAAATTGTAGTACGGTTACTCCACGTACTATCACTTACATCGATGATTCCCAAGCTCAACACTACTTCTACTTCGTCCCAAACTACTTCCTGCAACGCTGGCAATAGCGGATAATGACAATCCATCAACGGTACCGTACGTTCGAACAGCTCTATCCTATGCGTTTCCACAGCTGCCTTCCCCAGTCCTACCTTCTGAAAATCCAGAAACCCTTCCTTAACCGCGACCAAGTGAATCTTCTCGTCTTTTTCCAGTTCCCAGGCTTCCGCCTCTAACCCCTGTCCTTTTCGTCCACGTAATGCTCGATCTCTTCGGTTATATTCGGCTCTACTCTGACCGAGTGTACAGAAGCGTTCGCCTGAACCAACCTACAACGTCAGGAGCTCACCCGAAGACTCGCTAGAAGTCGATACCAATGTATGCCTACTGTTCCAGGTACGGGCAGATGTAGAACGTCATGTCCTTCGATGCATTCTAGTATGTGACAGTTGCTCGTACTCGGCCGATGATTGACCGTTCCTCGCCCGACGCCGTTCGCACCCTGGATACATAACGCTTCGTCGCTAACTGCAGCGCCTGTGTCCAAGACTCCAGCAATATATTTGTCTTCGGTGCTGACTTCTGCAAAAACTTTCGAATAGAGTTTTAATCCTCTCTTTATGGCGTCGACTACATTTCGTCTCACCGAGCGTCGCATCGTGAACAGATGCCTTCTTCACTTTGCGTGTGACTAATCGCATCCCATCAAGCTGTCGATCCTCAAAAATCTCATTCCTCCCCAACTCATATGCCCTTATCATTTCTTCATAGGGAAGGTGCCTTATATTCCTATTTTGCATGCAGTTAGTCTTAACTATACTATCGGGTTTATTTTCCCCTACTTCGCGGGACCCATTCGTAAACGCGCCTCGCCACTCTGGCCACGCCCACTCTGCCGTATCGCATGCATTCCGGACATTTCGACGCGAAGATATCCGGTCTTCCACAGCGACAGCAAATGTTTTTCGCTGTTCGTTTACACAATCGCTCTAGTGGTGTCCTTGCTGGCCACAGTTCCAGCACCCAGGTCATAGGCTCCCCGTCTTTGCTCTAATCTCTTCGACCTCTGGCTCGGTCCCAGGCTCGTCTGCTAGGTCGCCTTTCAGAGACTTGCCCTGTCCCACATATTTCGGATGCGCACCAAACGCATTAGCCAAAATTGATTACAACAAATGTTTGTAAACAATTCAGGCTGAACACTTATTCTGAAGGCTGATGGGCTGATTTACATTTTGCCATGGTTATACTTGTGGCTTAAATTTTAGCCTGTATATTGGCTTTAACATCATCAAATGAGAAATGAAGCTCTAGCCTAGAAACAAAAATGTGTTCCTTTGATGGAGCACCAACTAAAATTTTAGGCGCCACAGGTACTACAGTTGGGCAACTATCGACTGAGGCTTAGTTGCTTTGTAAAGAGAGCGGACGAGTCGGACAAAGCGTTTAACGTGGTTTCTCCGAGCTATCACATTCGGTAACCGAACTTGAGTCAACATCAAACATCGAAGCTACTGGATAGATCTGCTATAATATGATTACTCATTTTAATTGAAAGTTTTACATGAATTACCATAGTGCCATCGCATGAATAGAATACGAAAAAGAAAATTGTTTAACTAAGCTGTTAAAGCAGAACGCTTGAGCGCAATTTGGCAATTGAGCGTCGAGATCAGATAAGGAGATAGAGGCGTCTGATAATAATGCAAGCGAAAACAGCAAGACAGCTAAACACAGGGCATGTAAATATAGACAAATTTTACACCGCTTGCACTCGCGTTATGACCACGGAAAGCAAACAGCAATTTAATGAACAGTTTAATTTAATAAATAATATAAAAATATTTAATTAACAAAAAAACAGGTTGTTTTCTAAAAAAATTAAAACGAAAGCGCATAATAAATCACGTCTGTTTGCTCCGAGCTTGTTAATCTTTATAAAATGTAAGCGTAAAGGTATGAAATGTAGACCTCGGATTAAGGGGATTCAGTCGGAGGTGCTGGAATGGTCATGTAAGTTTAAATGAGTGGTCGCGGTGAAGTCAGTTTTTAATATACTTCATTTTTAGTTCACATAAATTCGTTAAGTCTAACATTAAAGGTTTTCCTTTAGAATGTGCCTGAAGACATAATGTGTTTTTTCAAGTGCATAAATATATTTGTATATTTTAAAATGTTTACAAATTAAGCAATTGCAGAGATCTGTAAATAATAACACTAGGTAACGCAATCCACTATTTGTCTCCCATTTTGGCCATACCTACTTTTTCTCATACATATGGAGCCCCGTACGATGAAAAACTACTTTAAACACATTTCTATGGTGAGGTATTTCTTTTTAAAATTTTCAAAAAATTGTATTTTTTTTAAACTTTTTTTCAGAGGTCAGCTTGCATTATTGATCATTATTCGATAACTTTAAAGAGATTAACAATTACTGTAAGCTAATGAATATATCTATTAATCATTTCTACACACTTTTAAACTTAAACCATTGGTTTTACAACTATTTTTCAATTAAGAAAATAATGATTTTTTGTGCGGTATTTTTCACGTATTATTGACTTTAAAATTCGGGGAAAAGTCGAAAAATATTATGTTTTGATCGTCACCATTTACTTATATAGCTGCATTAATTGGGCGTCGTTTAAGATTGTCATTCAAATCGATGGAGAGACGATATAACAACATTTTAAAGTTAGACACTTCTTTGTCGATATAAATGATTTTTGGCGAAATGTGTCATTAATGCCGCCCCGAATTAATTTTTTGGCTGTTTGGCTTTATAATCACATAAATATATTAATGGATCATCAGTTAAGCATCATTCATTAAAATTAATGCAGAAACGACCAATTTTTATTATGTTCTACTCACAGAAGGAACGATTTTCGGTGCTATTGACCAAGATAACGCCCCAAATCTATAGGAAAATAGTCATAAAACAATCAGAAATTATGTATATCAACAAATGTTTATTAATAACACGATTTACTATTTCTTTCTTAAGTTATTTCATGTTATTTAAATTTTCAAGTATATTAAAAATGGTTAAAGTACCGTGTCTTTCTGCGTACGGTATTAAAATCAGATTCTCGTATGAGACCCCACACAAACGCGCCCATCATGTTCTGATTCCACGATCCCTGTTAACAACGACGAAAAACATCTAAGCAGCGCATAAATTTCAATTGTTGGTGAAATCGTTCTCCATGTTCATTGCTGAGCTCACCTAAATTGCACGGAAAAAAGTCCAAGTGGGAATGCAGGAAATGGATTTTTAGTGGCATGTTTCCTCCAATCTTCATTCCAATTTTTGGGTTCAATTCCAAAGTATTTATTATATAAACTTTGCAACCTTTCGTTGAATATTATTTTGGAGTTGGTATTGGCTAGGCAAATACTACATATGTAGCAGAACGAATAGGGATTGTAGCGGCAAGAATATTTGCGCACAATTTTACTCATATTATACGGTATATTTTCGTTTTATAATTATTGGACGTTGATGTACTAACGAACAGTACATACAAGTGGCCCAACGAATCCAAGCACGGGCTTGTTAACGCGCAGGCCCAACCGACCGAGGGGCGCGTTGCATAACGTTCGGTAACGAAGATCGCGAACAAATGGACAGATGACAAAGGACAAACGTTCTAATAACAGGAACAGAAGATGCATTATTTATTATATGGAAAAAATTTTTATAATTAGACCATAAGATCCAAAAGGGGTTATGGATACCATAGTTTGCATCACACATTTTAAGAGAAAGCGGTAAAAAATTCCTCGTATTTCTGCTCGGAACCGCAAAATTTATTTGACTGATTAATTCGGAAGAATCAATTTCTCCATTGATTTGTTTGTGCAAGACGATTACACCTAGCATGGTTCTACGATTAGATAGAGGTGGAAGATTTATTAGTAATAGCCTACTACTGTAAGAAGGCATGCGAGAATTCGGATTCCAGTTAAGTCCTCGGAGGGTAAAAAGCAGAAATTGTTTTTGAACGGATTCAATTCTATCCTGATGAACCTTGTATTGGGGACACCATATACAAGATCCAAACTTAATCTTGGGATCAAGAAGAATACCCAAATCATTAACGGACTCAATACGCCCAAGGCGTTTACCATTCAGAAATAAAAGGACATTAATTTACTTACTGTAATTAAGATTTAATAAATTTACTTGACACCAGGTTTGGAAACTGTCAAGGTCGGATTGCTAAATTTGGCCAGATTGAAAAATTTGTAGACGACAGGCAAAGTTTTACGTTTAAGTTTTACGGAAAAATAAATGATTCCTTCCAAATGTTCAGCACAAAACCTAAGCACGCATCCTGGTACTCCATCAGGTCTCGGTGAAAATACGGGCTTAATGACCCTAAGATCATTTAGTAATGAACTTTCTGTGATCAAAGGCCCAAAAATGCAGTTCGCAACATTTACATGATAAGGATATGACAAATGAGATAAAAAAGCCTGAGAACTATAAGTTGTTTAAAAAAAATGTTTTTCAAAAAACACAGTTGATGGTAGTGCTGATGATTTGCGCTTCGCATTAACGAAGTTATAGAACCGTTTAGGATCCCGCTGGAACTGTATCCTACAACCTCTAAGGTAATCCTTATAACATTGGTTATTTAGGAAAATGAAATTAGATCGAGCAATCAGATATCAAGTGTATTCCAAGAAAGAGCCAGATTTCCTGAACTTTCTGTACATCCTTGAATTTTTAATTTTTAAATTGGTTAATTTCCGTGTAAGCCAAAAAGGTTTGTTAGACCTAATTGGATCACAAACCGGGGTACAGGTATCAAAAAATGGTTTAAATTGAAATAAAAAATCGCGATTGCACTATCCATGTCCCTGCACGTGTAAAGCAGAGACCAGTCAGTCTGGGATAAGAGCTGAATTAGCTTGGCAAAGTCGGTTTTCCGAAATTGGCGAGCTCGCTCTGGAGGTTTACTACCTGGGTTTAGCACACGGGCAGGTAATTCAATCAACACCTATAATGTAGGGTGATCGGGATCTTCCGGACATGATATAGGTTCAGTACGGGAAACAGACAAAAAAGATTCATCGAAACAAAAAAAAGGTCTAGCATTTTATACAGCGAATTTGGAATAGCATTGATTTGACACAATGACATCCCAAATAAATTATCGAGAAAATCATTTTGAGTCGTGGAAGTCAACACGCTTGAATTAGGACTAGGAATCCAAGTAGTTCCAGCAATATTGAAGTCGCCGAGAACTATAAGAAAATCACGATCGGAAATCATAGCAAAAACAGAATGTATAGCAGAGAAGTGTATTAATAGACCGTATTATCTGAAGAAGGAGGAATATAAGGAGAAGTAGTAAAAAGGCAGACACCGTTAATGCACAATTTGACGGCAACAAATTCAATATCTACACTAAAGTTGGTTATCACTATCTCTGAAATTAAATCAGTATCAACAGCAATAAGTACACCACCACCACGACGAGACGTACAATCTTTTCTAAGAAAGAAAACTTGTTAGATAGGATTTCAGAATCAAAGCCTTAACCATGTTTCAGAGAAGGCAATGACATGAAAAGGAAAGAATAGGCTACTAAGATTACTAAGTTTATTACAAAGACCTCTTACATTCTGATAGGCAAATTAGAGGGAGGATGTTAGTTTTTTGTACTAACAGAGACTGCAAGAGGTTGGTTTAGATTAGATTTAGATTTAGTTAGGAGGCGGAAGTGCAATCGGAGACCGATTTTTATTTTTCGCAGTGTATTCCTTAATGATTAAGTGGTCTGGCCAGAATTCTTTACAGCAAATTTTGCTGCAATGTTTGGCCGGAATACTTATTTTAAATGAGGAAATTTCCCGAATGTACGAAAATTGAATTGTTTCCACCGTAATATTGGCTTTCAGTTTGGCCTGAACAAAGGCCCAAACATCATCAGATGTAGTGTCAGGGGCAAGCCTAGAAACATAGATTTGTTTCTTTTGTGGAACACCCACAAGGGTCACATTTGGAACCTAAGCAGTATCTTCTAATGGAGCTACAGCCTTGGATTGACCATTTGATTCAGGCGGAAAGTTGATCAGTGTCAATAGGGCTAATAATAATACAGAATCCGAAAAGGTTCGGGAACAGAAAGAGCAGCATCCATGGGAACTATGTTGGTTTCCTCACTTCTATCTTCGATGTACTTACAATACAATAACAGTTATTACACAAATGTAAACAGCGCGGGCGCGACGACCGAAATAAGCAACGTGATCAAAGCAAAAGCAAAAATTATAAAAACAAAAGAACCGACCAACACCAACAACAATATTAATGTAAGCGCGGAGAGAGTAAAGACCGTTTTAGAACGCGGAGTGATAGCAAAAAAATATATGCAGAGAGCAAATGCAAGAACAAAAAGTTAGCAGCCGGCAATGCAACTGCACAAGCCAACCAGTATACTTGCGCTGCAGTTTGTTGTTGCACTTGAACTCAAATTATGCAAATTAATTTAGAAGACTGCCAAATAGATTTGAGTAATGTGTTTCACAGAACCGATTCAATCACACTGTTGCTATACTATTTTTATGCCAAAAAAGCGATATAAAGATTGATTAAATGAATTAAAATTAAAGAATTCGAGGCGCAAGAAAAAAACACGTCCGTTGCGAATGCGAGTGCGAATTAGCTCGTATTTCGGTAAATGTTAGATTTAGACTGGTGGGCAGTTTTATACCAATACTGCACATTAACGTGTCGTTATTACCTGGGGTCATCATTAAATTCCTTGTTGTTTGTTTGGTTCAAATTCTCTCAGGTGGAACTGTCGGTTGCAAACATGATCAGCCAACTTTGCCAAGTAATACTCCCTATTTAGCGCATAATAAGTATATTGGTACTCTAATGTGCAGATCAATAGCTGCAATAGGTAGTTTCCCATTACAGCAGGTACCAGTGTAAGTTAGGTATAGGGGCAGATTCCTCGTTCACCGGCCGATACTAGTAGATGGAAGACTATCGCTTGAGTAAAGTAGGCCAGCGACAGGAAGCATACTCGGCCAAAAGAAGAAAACCAAAACCACTGTCATATATTTGCGAACACCCTGAATAACGCTAAACATTCCGACGATTCGGGCCAGTCCGAACCAAGTTTGCGCACATGAACGCATGTTTGACCCATAAATTATATGAGCGAATTTGCAAAATGCGACATAAAGCAGGTTTGCTGAAATAATAGTATCTCTGCCGTCTCTTCGTCGATTTCAATGATTAATATCTTAAACGACACCCAATTAATGTACCTATATAACTAAATGGGAGAGAAAATTATTATTTTTTCGACATTTCCTGAATTTTCAAGTAAAAAAATCGTGAAAAATACCACATAAAAAATCATTATTTTGTTAATTCAAAAATATATAGTTGCAAAACCAATGATTTTAATTTAAAAGTGTGTAGGAATGAATAATAAATTAGCTTTCAGTAATAGTTCAGCTTTTTAAAATCGGTTACAACATTCTCGAGTAATGATCAATAATACAAGCTCACCTCTGAAGAAAACCAGGTTTTGAAAATTATTTTAAAAAAAATCTCACCATAGAAAATTTTTTAATGTGGTTTTTCGTCATATGGGGCTCCATATGTATCAGAAAAAGTAGGTTTGGTCAAAATAACAATTTGCCTGTTACCTAGTGTAATAAAGAGAGTTGTTGCGCCAAATGAGAAAACTTTTATTTAAACGTGGCGTGGCGATGACCGACGCGATTTTTTCTCCAAAAATTAACTAAAACGAAAGGTAGCACTATGGTATGGTATCACATAACGACTGCTTACGTCGCGGATCGTTGTCGCGGACTGAATCTTGCGCTTCTGGTGTACTTGTGCTATATCAGACGTTGCAGATCTTGCACTATTATCACGCCGGCTATGCGTGAACGATTTGACAACTTCTTTGTTGTTGGGTTGATCGTGTTAAATTCTTGTTTACGTGGAGAACGTCCTCGGGCTTCTTGAAACCCTTAATAATCACATAAAGGTCATGTTGGTGTCGGACCCTCTGGCGTCTCTGGAGGCTGGTATCTCTGAACGGGAGTAAGATTATTTTTTTACATACTAAGTTAGGCTTAGGATATATAAATAATTCTTTAATTTGGGCTACTACCATTAGATTAGTAATTGTAATATTTGTAAAATGTTCATTGATAATATTTTTAAACCATTTCAGTCTAAAAGCGCGGGATTGATGATACAATTTTCGTGAGTGCAACCGATAATATTAAGGCTTCGAGCTCTGAAATAATTATTATATTTCTTAAAAGCAATGTTTTGTATAAATGTTCTGCATTTATTTATTAAAGGATTTACTACGTTGTTAGTTCATTTATTCGTTCCTGTGTCTTTGTGTTACTATTTATCTATTTTTCGTCGCAATTGAAGATAGAGGCTTGAAATATTGGATAAAGACTTGTATCGGAAATCGGAAAGCTCATCCCAACATCACAGAAAAAATGTTTCGGCCACGCCCCTCCCGCATCCCTAATCGCTAATCGATTTAAAAGTTCAAAGTGTAACATGTGCATAACTCACACAATTTTAAAGTTAGAGACACCAAACTTGGAAAGTAGATAGCTGGTGACCTCACCAAACGATTGCGAGCTTGATTTCCCAGCCACACCTACTAGAACGCCCCGAGCCACCCCGCCTTAAAAAATTTTCAATAGCTATATCTCCCAAATTTAAGAGGTAGATTAGTGGTTATCCCTTTTAAATAAGCGTACAAAAATTTCCTGCCCACACCCACACCCGCCCCCACAATTTGCGAAAATCTATATCTCCCACAATTTTAAAGCTAGATTCACCAAATTTGTCTCTGCCCCTACGAAATATAAAAATTGTATATTTTTCCAAAATAACAATAATAACATTTATGTACTGTGAGTATACGCAGTTGGTTACGTCTGACTGCAACGTTCTTACTTGTTTTTAAGTTGAGTTTCTTGAAATCTTTTTCCAAACGTTTTTTCGTATTTCCCTATTCATCGGTCCCTTTTTTATCTACTTCCCAAAAGGAGTTGTTATAGGCTGACCGGGATGGTCGGATTATACCGTCCGATGAGGCTTGTGCTTCCGAATTTACAAAGTCTGGAGAGTTCCAATAATATTAGTATTGTACGATAGTACATCATTAGGTTCCCCAAAGACACCCGTTCGGTTTCCTAACGTTATCTCAATTTCTTCTGTTACCGCCTGGGTAATAAGAAAAATTTCGTATCTGTATTAAAGAATTTGTTGATTTCGTTCAGGCAATGTCAGGGCCTACCTGCTACTGTTAAAATAAAATAAAATAATAAATAAAATATCTTGTTTTTGTTTATTTAAAAGTATTTTATTCATCAAGAGCAAAAATGGAATAATTCAGATAAATGTTAAAAAAACTGACTGCTGATAACATGTGATTGTATCATTTACGTTTGAGCGCTGATAAGATTAGATAACTGTTGGGCAAATGAGTTGGCTAAGCACAAAGTGAAAATTTTAGTTGTTAGTCAGATATTTTCATGGAACGCACCTTCGTTTCTACTTGGTGTAAAGTGTAAATTCTAAAATATACAATGAAAACAATACTAAATACACTTTTTGTTTCAATAACACTCTTATTTATATTACCTTTGGACTTTACAAAATCAGAACAAAATGATGTTACAAAAACTGAAACCACATTCGCAATGGTAAGATTGTAAGATTACCAATACTTTACCCATTCGTGATTAAATTATGTATTTGTATAAGTACATACATACGTAGTCGTTGTTTCACATATACAAACAAACATATGTACATGTATAACAAATGTCGCATGTAGAATTGTCTGTCAAACCTACCATACTTCCACATATAAATGTACAAAATATGCATTACATTTACATACTATAAGATTATGTATTGTACACAAAAGGTTGTCTATACATATATATATTTATGTACATCGATGTATGCATATGTAACAGTGTGTATTACTTAGACAATATAACCTTATAAAGATTGTGACAGCTAAAATAATAAATCATTTAGTCATGATTCATGTATATATAAAAAATTTATAATTTCTATATTTATACATTTACCTATATACGTAAACGTATAAATACTATATTTATACATTTTACTAAACATATTTCGTCAATGAGTCATTAGGTCAATTTAATAAATCATTCCAAGTTCTTTTTAATAACACTAGGTAATAAAATCCAATTTTTTTTTGTGTAGTTTACCAAACCTAGTTTTTGTGATACATATGGGGACTTTTTTAATTTTCAAAATATGGTATTTTTTAGCTTTTTTCAGAGGTTAGTTTGCATTGATCATTACTCCAGAATGGCATAACCGATTTTAAAAAACTTAACAATTACTGAAAGTTTATGATTATATCTACTAATCAGTCCTACACACTTTTAAATTTAAATCATTGGTTTTGAACCATATATATTTTCGAAATAAGAAAATGATGATTTCCTGTGCGGTATTTTTCAATCTTTTTTGACTTTAAAATTCGGGGAACAGTCGAAAAAAAATTTTGTTTTTTTTGTCACCCATTTAATTCTAAAGCTGCATTTGAAAATTCAAATACCATGTAATAACTTAAAAAACAAATAGTAAATTATGTTATTAATAAACATTTGTTGATCTGTATACCATACCTCGGTCAATAGCACCGAAAATCGTTCCTTCTCTGAACTTAAAAAAACAAGTTAGAGCTTAATATAAATTGGTAGTTTTTTTTATTAATTTTAATGAATGATATCTTAACTGATGATGCAGTAATATATTTATGTGATTATAAAGTCAAACAGCCAAAAAATTAATTCGGGGCGGCATTAATGACACATTAGAGTCCGGATTTCATAGAAGATTTTGCCAAGAAATCCTTTATATCGACAAAACGTGTCTAGCTTTAAAATGTTGTTATATTGTCGTCTCTTCGTTAGATATCAGTAATCGTTAAGCTTTTTGAAATTAGTTGCGAAATTATCGAGTAATAATCAATAATAAAAACTTAGCTTTGAAAAAAAATAAAAAAACCATACCGTAAAAAAATTTTTAAATGTAGTTGCTTTTCGTCATATGGGGCCCCATATGTATCAGAAAAACTAGGTTTGCTAAACTATACGAAAAAATATTTGATTTTCTTACGTAGAGTTATTTGTGCTAACGACGGTCCCCGCTAATGGTGAAGCAATGTGAAGTGTGCAAAAAACAACAAACTTTTTGAAGATTTGCTACAATAATCCGATCAGTAGATTGATATACCGATCGAAAGGTTTCATTGAAACTAAAAGAAAACAAGTAAGAATGTTGCAGTCGGATGTAACCCACTGCGTAATACTCGTTCACACAGATGTTATTGTAATAAATATAGAAGTTTTATATTTCGTAGGAGCGGGGGTGGGCGTGGCCAACATTTTTCGGCATTATCTTAAGAGGAGGTAACCCAAACACTGTCTGCAAATTTGGTGACTCTAGCTCTAAAATTGTGATTTGTGATTTGCGGGGGCGGAAGTGGGCGTGGCCGGGAAATTTGTACAGATTTTTAAAGGGCTGATTAGCCATCAACTTTTAAAATTTGCAGCCTCTAGGTCTAAAAGAATGGGAGACATAGAGTGTTGCAATTTGCGAGGACAGGAAATTGTTAAAATTGAGGGAAATATTCAGCATTTATCAATTTGCGATTTGAGGTGTATACATATGTCACGGCCAGCACCCCCGCCTCGGATATGGCTATAACTCCCACAGTTTTAGAGCTAGAGGCACCAAATTATAAAAGTATATTAGTGGTCACTGCCTTTAAAGATTGGTAATAAGCTATAGTCACCAAATTTGGCACACAGTGTTCGGGTCGAAAAATGTGGGCCACGCCCAAAATTCTATATTTTTCCAAAATAATAATAATAACGACTGTCTACAGTGAACTAGTATTACCACTTACCAAATAACATATAGATAGGTCACCTAGAACAAAAAACTTGCTCGGGTACTTATTTCACTCACAATCTCGAATCAGCGAATATGATTACACTCCTATTTATTGTCCCATTTGCTTAGTGTGGATTAGGGAATATAGATGATCTTTTGCTCTCTCACACTACAGAACATTTTCTGTGTTCGCATTGAGTGATTTCCAGCAGCAATGCGCGGAAGAGATATCAATATATATATACTATATTTCGGTCGTTTTACTTCCGTTTGCCTTTTAGAGAGCTGTGAAATATTCAAAGGGTTTGCCACTTTGGCGTAAAATTAGAAGAGAAAAAGTTTTTCGGGATGAGTGTGTATGCACACTTATACATATTTCTACATGTATATGCAATATTATAATTGTCTGGCGCCTGCTTAATGCAGCAAGTCAAGATTTACATTTTAGTGTATTTTCAGTTTCACACACATATGTATGGCATGGGCGCAAGCGTGAATTGTTTAATGCATCCAAATGTATGAAAGTGCAGCTGCGCAGTACAATTTTTTGTTCTAGGTGACCTATCTACATATATGTTATTTGGCAACTGCAACTGCTTTGACGCTGTGCCGCAAAACGTCAACAAACAAACAAATTGTTTATTTTACTAGTGCAATTTATATTGTATTTTTAAAAATGACGAAATAAAGTTAAACGTTTTCTTTGCTGCTTATTTTGCAATGTTTATTTTATATATTTATTAAATAATTTATTTAATTAAATAGTTTTCTTTATTCTCTTATACTTATTTCAAGTTCCATCCTAAAAATATTTGAACAACAATCACAAGTATATTAATGAGTATCAAAGTAGACACCTTTTTACAGAGTAAAACTGTCAAAAATAAATTGAAATCGAAAAAAATTCTGATATCAAAAATCTCTAACATTTCTGATATCAAATTTTGTGACGAAGGCCAATTGGTCAATTTAATATATAAACAATTCCAAAACAACAAGTGAGAAGACTAGTCGGGAGCGCCCGACTGAACCCCCTACGGAAACGAAATTCGTGAATAACTTCTAAACTAAGAGCATAATCGTAATGAGATATTAAGTACTTAACAAGAGCATTGAAATTTGTAAATTTTGTAATCCGTAAATTTGAATTGCGTTTTTATACCCTAAACGCATTACAAATGGGTATATTCGTTTTGTGCAAATGTATGTAACAGGCAGGAGGAGGCATCTCCGACTCCACAAAGTTTATATATTCTTGATCAGCATCAGTACTCGAGTCGATTTACATATGTACGTCAGTCTGTCCGTCTGACTGTCCATCTGTATGAACGCGTCGGGTGCTCTCGACTAGAGGTTTCACACTTGTTTTTTATATTTTTGCATATATGGGGCTAATGGCGGGAGGTATCCAAAATCCGAATATTCATTACCTGCATATGCTTAATTTAGTGGCTCTAGCTCTTATTATTTCTAAGATATTCTTAAAAAAAATCGCGTCAAAATACCGATAATTATTGATAATAAGAAAACAAGACGAGTTGATCCTGATCAAGAATGTATATGCCTAATGGGGTCGCCTTCTTCTGCATGTTACATGCTTTTGCACAAAACCATTATACCATTTTTACCTATTTTTAATATGTTCACAGTATGACAATGTCGCGTTTTTGTAATAATTAGCAGTACTTTATTTCAGGCAAAGACAGAAATTATGCGAACTAATGTATGCAGCAAGTGCATTTGCGATGCAGATAATAGTTTAATTGATTGCACAAACAAAGTCAATGAGTGGTTTTCTAAAGAGGAATGGGAAATTCTTCAAAACAGTGAAATAATTTTCGAAACTATTAAAATGGAGCACAATAATCTTACTTTCGTGCCTACATTACCAACATATGGCGTAAAGAATTTGTATTTGGGATATAACCAAATTGATTCGATTGCACTTGGAGCTTTTCAGAATTTAACAGAGCTTACAAAACTTGATTTGTCAAACAATAAATTATTATCAAAGGACTTACTACCGGATGTTTTCAAAGGACCTTTTTCAGAAAAGGATTATGAGCCACTGAAAAACTTAAGGACAGTAAATTTAGGATATAACCTCTTACATTTCCTGAACGATGATTTGTTTGAGCACTTACCAAATCTTGAAGAACTTATTTTGTGCTCGAATACTTTTCAAGTAATCGATAAGCTTACGGAAACTGCTCTCTCAGGATTGTCGGCATTGAAGGTATGTATGTACAAGTACAAGCTTTTAATATCCGGAGTAAATGTCTGCCCTTTCTCGTGTCAAATTAGTTTATTCTAAACTAATTAAACCAAGAATAAACTTTTGTTAATTTAAAAAAATATCTGCCTGAGAGATGTCAAGAAGGTAAACACAGGTATCATAAGTTATACATTTAATAATAGAAAAATCCAGGCTTAAGCACCACAAAAACAGTTATCTTTGATGTGCCGAATTTTAAACATAGATTAGATGTAATCGGTAATATGTGAATAATTCACGCTATTTTAAAGCTAGAGACACCGAACTTGGTATGTAGATTACTGGTGACCTCCCCAAAAGATTGTGACCTTGTTATCCTGGCCACGCCCATTAGAATTTAAAGAAGTGTAATAAAATTGCCTAACCCCGCATCGTAATGACCACGTTTAATGATTGGGTAGGTCTTGCTGTTGTATATGCCAAACTCGATGAGGGCACGGTTTTATCCGTTGCCACAACTCTCGGGGTCTCATGTGTCGTCTCTCCCAAAATCTACAGCCATTTTTTCGATTTGTAAATGTTAAACGTAAATTGTGTATTTTGCCTTCTACTGTAAGGTTTGAGTACGAACACAGATCAAGGCATCGCCGATCTGTTTGCAACATTTTTTCAAACTACATATTCCACATTATCTTTGAATAATCAGCCTTATCCACATCAGTTACAGTCGTCAAACTGCATTTCGTGTTCTTCTTGATCCTAATGGTGTTCCTGCCAGTCAGAGCCATCTATTAATGAAAATCAACAACACGAATTTATGTCTAAACTGAATGTAAACGCTACGTACTGCTATTCTCCGCACAAAAGTATGCAATGATTGAGTGAATTCTAAATTAACAATAAAATTTCTTTTAACATTTTATCTGACGCGGTATATATTCCAAGTTTCAAGTCTCTAGCTTCAAAAGCGACGAAAGAATTGCGTTCGTACGTACAGATGGACACACGAACGGACGAACAGACAGACGGACGGACAGACTGCAAGACGGAAGGGTGTGAACGACTACACGCACTCGGTTACGTCCGACTGCAACGTTCTTAATTGTTTGCTTTTCGTATTTTGAGTCTCGTGCCGGACGACAGCGTCCCTCGGTCGGTTGGGCGGGAGATGGGATGCTGCACATAGCACCGGGAATTGTGTGTAATGTGAACGAGTATTACGCCGTCGGTTACGCCCAACTGAAACGTTATTACTTGTTTCAAAGAATTTAGGGATAGCAGCCATTCAAAAAATAACTGTTTTTTCCGGTTCACAAATATCAGTATAAAATTGTATTTGAAATTAGTTATTATATACATAAACATACATAAATATAATATTTTCTGGTTTGAAAAATTTTAGCTTCTGGATATATCGTATATGGAAATTAAAACCTTGCCTGAAACAATATTTCATGGACCACGAGAACTGGAAACTCTTATAGCATCTGGAAATCTATTTGATGAAGTACCCAAAGCTTTTTCGTACGCGAAGAACTTAAAGCGCCTGGTCTTAGATGAAAATCCCATTAAAAGCCTTGAAGGTGAAAAGTATGTAAAGAAAAAATAGTATTATTCAAACTAAATGTAATACAAATTTGTATTTCCTTTTAGTATTTTCCCACCAATGAATTACTTACAATACCTTAGCATTTCATATATGCCCGAGTTGTACAAAATTGGACCAGGTGCACTGAACAATTTACAAAGTAAGAATAAAAATATTATAAGCTTTCCAAATTGTGCGACCGTAACATTCCACCCACTTTTAAGTATATATTATATTCAAGTCTCAAACCGCAGGCACTAAACCTCCAGAGCGAGCTCGTCGATTTTGGAAAACGTATTTTGCTAAACTAACTCAGCTATTATCCCAGAGTGACGGGTTTCTGCTTTAACTGTGAAGGGGCATGAATAGTGCAATCACGATTTTTTATTCCACTTTAAATCATTTATTTGGTTCTTGTGTCTCTGTTTGTGATTCAAATAGATCTAATAAGCCTATGTGGTTTAGACGAGAATTATTCAACTTAAAAGATAGAAACTCAAGGGTGTAGAAGAAGTTCAATTAAACTGGCTTTTCTTGGATTACACTCGATATCTGATTTCTCCATCCAATCTCTCTGTCCAAAATAAGCAATTACATAAAAACTTGTACGATACAGTGCCTGTGGGATCCTAAACGGTTTAATAATTTCCATTAACTGTATTTTTTGTCAAAAAGACAGCTGACTCAGATTAGGCTACCGCCGATTTTTGAATTTTTTCAAACGACTTACAGGTCACTTAAATTCTTTGAATAAATGATTTGTTTTGTCCGTGGTGTTAAGCTTCTAACATTTGGAAAGAATCATTTATTATTCCTCTCCTTAAAAAGGAAAGAATTCTTACGTTCCGAACTATAGAGGTATTTCGAAGTTGTCTGCTATTCCTAAGATTTTTGAGAAATTAATAACTTCTCAACTGCAATATCTTCGTAGATCTATAAAGTCACCCTACCAGCAAGGGTTTGTGAAATATAGATGTACCACGATCTTATTGGCTTTCACGCCTTTTCTAATAAGAGAATTCCAAAATAAAATGGAATCAGTTGTTATTTACACTGACTTCAGTAAGACTTTTGATTCTGTTATTCATTTGCTCTTATCTGTATGTACTGGGATTTCCAAATAAACTTATTGTTTTAAATATTAAATGCACAAAGTATAAATAAATGTAATGTTTAGGCGAATGCCCTTTATGAATAATTATTTTCTTAATGATAATGATACTTGATCGTATTGAGTCGATTGACGATTTGGGTATCCTTCTAGATGCCAATCTTGAGTTTGACAATGTCTTCTGCTTTTAAAACCTGGGTTTCATAAAGCGCTGTTGAAATAATTTGACGATCCCTACGTTACTAAGATTCTATATATTTCACTTGTTTGTACAATTCTTGAATATGGGTCTTATATATGGTGACCTTAATACAAGATTTATCGGGATAAAATTTGTGTTTTTTCCCTCCAGCGTTATAACTGGAATCCTGGTTCCACGCGCCTTCTTACTTTGGCAGACAATTGCTAATAAATCTTCCCTGTATTTCTAATTGGAGAACCAGGCGTGGTGTAATCTTCTGACACAAGCACAAAAGTTAATGTCTATATTGATTCTTCGAATGAATCATCCAAATTAGTTTTGCAGTTCCGAGCAGAAGAAGCAGAAGAACTTTTTTTAGCGCTTTCTCTTCAAATGCTAACTATACTACTCATAACCCACTTCGAATCTTATGTTCTATTTTTAATATTTTTTCACATAAGTAATTATTCTTCTATTTCCATTGTTAGCACATTACACGTTATGTGGCGTGCCCCTCGGTCGATTGGGCGGGAGGTGGCATTTTGCCTGGGTCCGCGCAGTAACCAACCATTGCATGGTAGCGTTGGGCCTGTTGAATGCATTGTTGTTAAGACATCAACATTCAATAATTAATTAAGCAGCATTTTTTTATTACGTACATGGTTACTTCGATTTTTCTCTTCGTCCTGTCTTAAAATATGTCGAATGCTGGAAATTAGAATATATATCCAGGCTAGTTGCGTTTATGTGTCGCATTTATTGATTTAAATAAATGAATTGCTCAAATTTCATAACTTTTTTTATTTTTGTAGATCTAACAGAATTAATTTTAAGTGATGACAAGATACTAACAGAAATCGATGAACATGCTTTGGCTAAGAATGTTACAGGAGGTAACTTTTTAGACTATCCTCCGCTGGAAAAGGTAAGACAAATATGCAAACATTTATTTTATTTGTACTTAATCTGCTTCTTTTTACATCAGCTATATTTAAATAATGGCAATCTTACAACAATACCAAGAGCCTTAATTATTCGCTGGGATAAACTTACCGAGCTTGATCTTCGTTTTAACCCATGGAAGTGCGATACCTCTAACGAGTTTATGATTAACTATTTAATTAAAAGAGTAAACAACACCAGGCCACTTTTAGCAAAAGATGTTAAATGTGACCTTCCACAACAGCTAAAAGGTATTGAGGTTCTAAAAGTTGCGAATGATGATTTAATAGTAGCTTCTCAAAGTGACAGTGTCGTCTGTATTGGCATAATAGTGTGTGTTCTGTTAGTATTACCGCTGGCTGTGGCTGGACTAGTATTATATAGGCGTGGCTATTGTCGCAAGGGCAATAAAAATGAGGCAGCCAAAAGGGCGTTGTATAATCGGGCTAGCTTTGAAGAAGATTTTCGTACTTAAAAAACAATTAGTCATACAGCTATAACCGTTCATATACTAAACAGTAGAAAATAAAAAATTTTTGTACGTACCATGTAAAAAATAAAATAATTCTATCTATTCTATTCTATATAATGGGATATATATTTTTTGTTTTATATATATTGGATTTATATTTTTTTTAAATTCGAATATACGATTGCCAAATTAATGAATTTTTTATATCATGGACCCATTAAAAATTGGTAAAATGGTTATAACGGTTTTGTGGAAATGTCTTAACCCGCAAAAGGTGGCATCTTGTGATTTTGGCGGGCAGCCTTAGCTTGCTATGTATTCATAGGGTTGGGTAACCTCAACTCTACCCCTAGACGGTACATTTTAAAACAAACTGAACCTACATACGGACCTACATACATACACACAAACGAACGGATCAGTTGGCATGTCTGGTGTTATAGGCCACGAAGTATGCGCTCTTCCTTCAATGGGTTAATTTATATTTGGTTGCCCAATTTGGTTGTAGGAAGCGCCTACTAGGAGATACCCTGCAATCCATCTTTACATATATATCAACCCCCTTGCATTCATACATTCTGTAACGAAAAGAGTGGCATCAACATTGGTCCGTTCTACTGTTCATGCTGTATATTTACTTTTATTCGGGAGAACACAGCTGATCGTTTTATCGATATATCGATAAGTCCCCACTGCTAAGCTGTCAATTAGTCTATTGCTGGTTCCTTCTTCTCATCTGGAATGCGGCACACGAACAACGTGCCTCGGATATTATAAAAAAATGCTTAAATAATACGTGGCCTAATAAATAAAAGTTGGGATGCACCCAACGATATCTACAATTTAGAATATATATATATATATATATAATTCAGTTCTATATATCTATATAAATTTAAATCCAAGTAATTTCTGATTTAAAATAAAAACACCTATACTAATAATCTAGAAGCGAAAACATATATATATATATATATATATATATATATTTACTTTGTGAAAATAAGGGAAAGTCCGAGGAATAAAAAAGCTACATTAGCTAATTTAAATAAAATACAATAAACAATTTATTGGATATGTAGAGAAGAGATGGAATATTGATGAGGTCGTTGCGTGTAATAAGACTGTTGCCTTGTTGTCTTTTGTAAAAGCGAAACTAACTCTGCGCACCTACAGCTACCTGATCAGTCATTTAAGTTTGCCTTAGTATAAGAAATAGAGAGAAAGAGACTAAGCATACCATAAGCATCACAATTCAGCGTATTTCCATAGATACGATATAATCTACCGGTCAAGCTAATATAATCTTCAATTACATTCTAAATACTTCAATATACTTAACTTTTAATTCATCTACTATCTTATAATTCGGTAACGTTGAAGTAGTCCTATCCGAACTTCAAGAAATTGGCAATTTTATTTATTATTCACGGCCGTTTTCACGGCGGCCACCATGAATCTCCAAGTGTGACTCGGAGTCTATTCTGTCTTTTATCCAGCGCTATGGTTATGTATTGTCCTCGTGTATGACCACGAGCGATTCGACTTCCATGTTGGGTTGTCCTACTTTCCACTTGCCGAGGGAGTGAAGACTTTGGGTGTAGTCCAATTGGGGACCAAGCTAAAATCGTTTCAAAACTGATAAGCGATCAGCCGGTAAATTTCCCATTATCGGTTCCATTAACGTTGACTTATACCTAAAGCAATTCACACATTTTCAAACCACTGCCTTTTCGCTGAGCATATACGAGCCAAATTCGTTGCCAGAGCAGTCTAATGATTTCCTTTACGCCAGCGTGACAATTTCCAATATGAATCTCTCATGAATACATCCCAGTCAACTGAGAAATTTTCGGCAAACAAAAAACCTTGCACCATATTCAAGGGCTGCAATCAAAAGTTCGCCTCCTAACCGAATCAAAGAGACTCGTCTTAAAGCCAGGGTTCAGGGTGTCCCCTAGTCGGGCGCTTCCGGCTAAAGCCTCTACACTTGTTATACCCTGAACCCATTGAAAATGGATAAAGAAGCGTAAAATGGGCTTGTACAAATGTATGTAATGTATGTATGCAACAGGAAGAAGGAGGCATCTCCGACCATTCATCATCACTAGCCGAGACGATCAAGCGATGTCCGCCTGCCTATCCGTCCGTCCGGCCGTCTGTATGAACGCGTCGATTTCGGAGACTACAGGAGAAAGCTGCTAGAAAGCTGAATTTGAATTTTTTGAGTTCGTCTATACCATAGGATCATGTTTATGAAATTTTGAGCCACAAATTTGGTTTAATATGCAATGTAAGTTATGAATTTTTTGGATTTTAGATACCCCCGCTCATTCGCCCCATATATAAAAAAGAACCCAATTCAAATACTACGGACTTTCGGTTTGTCTTGTACCTAGATTTGAGTACTCTTGTTAAGCCCTAAAAATTTCATAAAGTTAGTTTAAAAGTTATTTACGAATTTAGTTTCCTTAGTGAGTGTCAAGCACAGCATCTTTTAACAGCGTGCGGCGTGCGTTCACATTATTAAGTGCGTGTATGTGTGATTTTATGTATGTATGAATGAGTGCAAGGGGATTGAAATGTATAAAAAGACAGGGTTCCGGGTATCCCAATGTCGGCGCTCCCGATTAGATCCTTTGGTGGAAGCGGCAATCGCATGCGCCATAACTCTTGTCACTCACTTTTGTACTTCTTGGGAGATCGGACATCATTTTTGTGCTTTCTCGTGTGTGTGTGTGTGTGTGTGTGTGTGTGTGTGTGTGTGTGTGTGTGTGTGTGTGTGTGTGTGTGTGTGTGTGTGTGTGTGTGTGTGTGTGTGTGTGTGTGTGTGTGTGTGTGTGTGTGTGTGTGTGTATTTGATGCACCACAGGCAGCTGGCAAAACCACATATAGTGTCAGTGACACTGCTGAAGCCCGCGCCAAGGCAACGCAATTAAATCCCACATTTAGAGGGTGATCAAAACACAAGACCTGCCTCTGGCAGCCAGTTAAAATAAAATATTTTTATTTTTGTGACAAAAAAACTATCGGGCGTAATGCGTGTAAGCTCACCCACACAAACAGCAGCTAACCAATAGAAGCATAGCCAGTGCTGTCAAGCCGGGACTATACCGTGACAGTGCCGACACTTTCAGACATTCTTGTCGTGATCTGCTCACAGCTAGTGATGAATCACTTTTTACAAAAGTGTCTGGTATTTTTGCAGTTTAATTAAGAAAAATCTCCTTGTGAACTAAAATTCGCCTTGTATTCGTTTTTATCTTATTTTTTTCCTTGCTGCAAATCGTAACAGTGTTGATAGTGCATCTGATGATGCACCATAAGTACCACCACAACAACGAACACAACAGCAACAAGCGGCAATTACAGGATTTCAGCTGCCGTTGAAGGCCTGCATGGTGCCACTGGCTCAACGTCATCAACTAGCAGCACCATAAATACAGAAAGACATGGCCATAGAGCCAAGTACGAGCAAGAGGCAAATCCTCCCAGCTCCTGCGCCTAGCTGCTTAAAAAGACTGTGAACATGCCAGACCACCAACAGCCAGCGGTTAGTTGGCAAAACGTAACCACAAAAAAGCGACGTGCGGCAGACGACGCCCTGATGGATACCACGGATGACGAAGATAATGAACCCAAAGAGAGACAGCAATCTATTGCTAGAGCGATGTCTCCTAACGTTGCAGCTGCGCAACCAGACAAAAAATCATTAACGCCTCGATAACCGTCCCTGGAGTCACCGGCATTGAGGCTTTTCAGCTCAGCAGATAAAAAGTAAATCTTTATTTTACCTAATTTTGTAACTTTCCCTGCGAGCCAAGCAAACTCTCCATATCGTTATTTGGCGCTTCTCGCATCACACAACATAACTCAATACTACCAGCTGCTACCTATCATGGACTTCTGGCATTACACTCAATTGGTTGCCAAGTCTGCTCCATTATCACTCTTATCAATTGTTCTCAGCAGCTAGCGCATCAATTTCAGCGACCCTGCATTTTTTTTATCGTGTCGCTGTTTCGCTGTTTCGCACGCAATAAAAGCTTTTGGCTGTGTTAAGAAGTTCGATCGTTTTTCTTGTTCTCGATTGTTGCTTAAAATCGCAAAGTGTAATTTATAGAAATTTAATCGCTATAATTACAAAACAATAAAGCATATAGCTTATTATTAAAGCTTATTATATATATTTATGCTCAATAACAAAAGTTTATTTTTGCAACAAAACATATAGTAATTATTTCTCGCGTTTAAGTGCTAATAAAAACGCTTGTTAACCCAACAGACATAATAAGGTTCGGGGTTAGGACAAACAACATCCATGGACACGATGTTGTTTTCGTCAATTCTGTTTTGATATGAGGAGAAGGGAAGAAAAATTCACTAACTCCAAATTAGAAACGGATTTTGTGAACGATTGGCCTTTTTACACATTGGACAATTGTTCAAAAGCTTCATGTCTTTAAACTCATCATCCAAAACACAGAAACCGTCAGACAGTCTTTTAAGCCGGCCAAAATATTTGGAAGGCCTTTTCTGTGTGCCTCATGAATGCCCTCATATCCCTTTCAACATCCTTACAGGATTCACAGTGCACTTTAAGTCTGATTTGAGCTTAGCCAGTTCGATAATGCGGCCGTTAAGGCCAGCGCATTTTTCCTGCGACACTCTCGATCACATAGCCAACAACAAAAAAAAAACACAACGCAACATTTGCTTTCACCTGGCAATTTTTTTTTGTATCGGACACAACTTTTTTGTTAAGTTTTTAAACTCCTTTACGAAGTAAAAAGAGTAAATTGGATTTGTACAATGTCTGTCATAATGTCACATTAGATAGAAACTTGAAATTTTCGATTTATACTTGTAGTTATCTGCTTCAGACAAAGTGTTAAGATTTTTGAGCCACGCCCACTGCGAGGCTGGCAAATCGAGAACATGTCGATACGCCTCAAATCGCAAATCAATTAAAGGTGAATATTTTCCACAATATTAATATTTGAGTCACAAATTTGGTATGTAGATTGCTAGTGACTTCCCCAAAAGACTGCGAACTTGATATCGAAGCCACTGCCCTCCAGCACCCAACCTTAAAAAATCAGAAAGAACTAAATCTTCCACAGACTTAGAGCTAGAGTCATCAAATTAAAAGTAGATGGCTGGTCACGCGTTTTGAAGATCCATAAAAAATTTCCGGGCCACTCCCACTCCGGCCCTCGCAATTCGCGAAAATCCGAATCTCCCACAACTCACCAAATTTTAATCGTTGATCATCCCTAAGTCATCCCTTTTAAAGCTCGGTAAGAAAATTTGCCGGCCAAGCTCACTCCCGCCCACCAATCGCGAGAATCTATATCTCCCAAAATTTTAGAGCTAGATTCACCAAATTTCGCAGACAGTGAGCTCATCTTAAGATTGAGGCAAAAATGGTTGGCCACGCCCACCCCCGCCCGAAATATAATAATATAAGAATTCTATATTTTTCCATATTTCTATATTTTTCTGTCCGACTGCAACGTTCTTACGTGTTTTAATTAATGAACAAAAAATAAATTTAAAATAAAGAAAAATAATAACTGCTGTAAACGTAGTGACTTATTGTACATATAGTTATTATATTGTTCAACACTACGAATATCGCTAATCTATGTTGTTATTAAAATTAAGTTGTCGATGTTATACAACTAATATTATTATCGATTATGTTAATTATTTGGTATTTTAAAGCACTTGAGGCTGGTCACACTAAAAGAAACCATATTTGAACGCTTGTGAAATAAGCGGCAACGCAATAAGACCAGAATATGAAATAAAGTAATTAATTTCGACAAATAAGAGGCCATATTACAATTACAATTATAATTACAAACGCCGACATTTTGAAATATTCGAAGGAAGAATTCTTGAATATACTTCGTGCGCAAAGCGTAAAATTTTTAGGCCACGTGACTATTCATCAATTTCGAGCGGCACTAAAAGCGAAAATTGCAGAGGAAGCTGGCGCTAAAAATTGGGGTTTGTCGGAAAGGCAAGAGACAAACACAACAACGGTGGACATAGTTGAGATTCCACCAGTCGGTGCTATAAGCGTACCAGAAGGAAACTAACAGAGGGTAGAAGGTTGTAGCCAGATAGAAGAATATGTATGCGAGAGAGGGACAACCGGTGTTAGCACGGAGACTTCTGGATCGCAAGTTTCCATAGTGAAATTAGAGCGTCCAAGGAATGACGGAGAATTTTTTCATCATGTCGACATGCAAGGGATTCAAGCTGCTGTTGAACCATTTTCTGGAGAGAACAAAATACCAGTGTGTGTATGGATTAATCATTTTGAATCAACCTGTATTAGCTTGGTGTACCGTCAAGTTGCTGTTGGGTGTATGCCAAACGCTTATTTACAGGTTCTGACAAATTGTATTTCGCATACCAAGGCGCAATAGAGTGGGATTGGCAGTTGGCGAACAGTTAAAGGTGCGAAGACAAAAAGAGAGGAGACAGCTTTCCAGTATTTTATTGAAATGTGTAGCATAGTGCGCCAAGCTGACAAGACAAGACAGGTGTTGCAGCATCGTTGTATTTCTGCGAAAATTTGAACAAGCTACGCAAGTATTTAATGAAATACGATACAATTGATTATTTGGATGCATCTAAGACTTGTTTCGGGTATGTCAGCTGGTCAGCAGATTTGTTGCTACAATTGTCTCCGGTTCGGACACATAGCGAAGGATTGTCAGCAGCCGAAACGTGCAGTGAATGTATGTTTTAAATGTGGAGCAACTATCGCAACTGTTTGAAGCAGGGTCAAACGGCACCCCAACGGTTGTTGGGGTTGCAAAGTTGCAGAAGGAAAATAATGGTTTATTGAAACCATTCTTAGTAAGTATCAAACCATATTGAAACCATTCTTAGTAAGTATCAAAATAATTATAGATAAACTTAAATGCAGAAATTTTAAAATGATTTCTGTTTTCTTGTTGATACCGGTAGCCCCGTTAGCTTTATAAGCATATCATATATACCTAAAGATATAATTTTTAAAAAGTCACGTGGAAGCATTTTTCAAGGCATTGGTGGATTTCCTTTTGCTGTTTATGGATCACTCAGTTGTGTTATTAAGTTTAAAGGAAAAGAATATGAAATTAAATTTTTTTTTAATAATCATATGTAACCGGTATCAATGTTACTGGGAAGAGATGCCATTAGCATTTTTCAACTAAAATTAGTTCAAATAAATCATGCAAATGTTGAGTTAAAAAATATTGTAATTGCAGTAATTCAAAAATTGTTAATGCATCTCTGTTTGATGACGTAACCAATAATCCATTAATTTGTAATGCATCTGAGGTTGATCTTGGTGTGAAGAATGATCCGTCTAATGAGTGGATATTAGAATTATTTGTAATGCATCTGAGGTTGATCTTGGTGTGAAGAATGATCCGTCTAATGAGTGGATATTAGAATTACAAAATGTGTGAGCTGGCATTGTTTCAGAGTAAAATCAGTCGTATATTCGTTATGTACCGTTTTCTCCTCTTGACTTCTATATATTATTCTTCTTTTCGTTGCCTCTCATTTTCTCCTCCTTTACTTTTCGAATGCTAGTCTCTTAATTAGAACACTCCGTTGAACTTATCTGTATGTCCGACCCCATTTTAAATTCCCGACTCCACTTTTGTAACTCTACTCGTTTTTATTGCACGTACGTCCGATTGCTTTTCAACTCTCTCGTCGTTTACTAATTTTACTCGTCGTCGCAGCGACAACCATTCAACTCTCTGCTCGACTTCTTCTTCGTCCGCATGCTTTCTAGCTCACAACGGGCTTCGATCCTCATGGTGGGGTCTAGTCCGCGTTAAAAGCTCCTCCGCCCGCTAATCGTCGCGTGGCAAAATCTTGACCGTTGACTGACTGCCTTGAAATTCGAATCTTACCCACTAACGCGTAACAACTAACTAACTACTAATACGCGCACTTTTGTCGCACTTAAATTTAATAAAACCAACCTCAACATCGGTTCGGAGGCTCTCCCTGGCTTGACCGCTGTTCATCTTCCAACGCCCACGACTGCGGTGATCCTAGTCGGGGGCTAGGACTGGGGGCCTCCTCTCCTTTGTTCACGTGTCGAGAGTGGGGTAACTGTTTCGAACCTGTGATCCAGGGTGGCGACGATGCCTCTTCTAGATTCGGCCATGGGGGCGGTGGCGGCATGGCCTTCGGTGTCGGTGGCTTCATCCTATCCGAAGGCAGTCCATGGCGTGGACGTTGGTGGCTGCTCTTCGTCTGAAGACAGCTCTAGTGCTGGCCACGCCAAGTCCTCCAACGCCGACCCTGGTGACGCCGACGGCGGTTCCGCCTGGCGAGGGCGGTTTTTCCGAGCCTGGCCACGAAAGTGGCGATGGTGGCTCCTCTGGTGTTAAGCACAGGGGCGATGATGATGACTCTGCCGGTATTGGCCCCGGGAGTGGCGATGACGGCTTCTCCATATACGGAGAATCTGCTCGTGCGTCGGACCACTCTGTCACCACCATAGTGGTGTCTTTCCTCACTACGGTGATGTAGCGGTCGACGAATTGATCCCTGTGACGGTGGAAAGTGTCTGCGCAGAAGGGGTGGATCCGAGCGACGGGAGAAGAGACTGCGCCCTTGACGTTATTGATGTTATATATTACTGCTTCTCGTATATGGACGTCGACCTAATAACATAACGTCGTAATAACAAAAAACAAACTACTGGGTTAATGGTGTAGCAAGATTAGTAGATTACGACGAGACCCCCTTATGCGTCGGCACCCCGCTCCTTGGTGGGGTCTCCTAACTATTCGTGGTCGTCGTCCACCTCTTCAGTTTTATTGAATGGCTTCAAGTGGGAGATATTCGCAATTCTGCTCTTGCGATCTCTGTCCCTAACCAGACGGACGATATTCGCGGAGACGAATTTCGTTGCGTGAAAAGGTCCGAGGAATTTTGCCGCCAGCTTCGTTGCGAACCCTTCGGAAGCTTTGGAAAGCTGGTGTTACCGTAAAAGCACCAAGGAATTGATCGTTTGTCTCCACTCTCTCCTCCTTAAATTATCACACCTTCTCTAGTCCTTGGCGGCGCGTTCCAGGGTGTACCTCACTATTTTAAAGATCTTGAGCCGTGTAGCCTTTTTCTGTGGCCCCTGGAGTATGTTCGCCGAACCGGGAGTGACCTCATCATATAGCGCGGCAGGGAGGCGAGAACCAAAATACTGGCGAAAATCCCGTCGAATCCGCTATCACTCCACTACCATCGTTTTTACAATCCGATTCGTCCTTTCGGTGGGGTTCTCTTGCGGGCAGTACGGCGCCATATACTGAATTTCCACTCCCAACGAGATCATTAACAACTTAAATCTTCGACTCGCAAGCTGTACATTGGTATCGCAGACCAACTTTCGAGGGACTCCGAATCAGCAGAGTATCCCTATTCCAATGTGCAGACGCCACGCAGAGTTTCCAGGGAATGTAATCCTCGTCATCCCTGTCGCCCAAATGCCGAAAAAATTGCCCGTTTTCAGTCGCGAAATCGGCATACTTCTCTGGTTTCTTGGCCAGTTTTTGCAGCATCAACGTAATCCATTTAAATGGGGGTTCGTTCTCCACCGCCGTTTGGCACACTTCTGCGGGTTGCCTCGACAGCGCGTCTGCTACAACATTGTGCTTGCCTCGGCGGTCGTGTTCGTCGAATTGGTATTGCTGCAACTCCAATAGCAAACTTTTCGTTGAAGTCGGGGCAGGCGAGCACAGGATCGGTTATCAAACTCACCTTGAGATGCGCGAATGCCTCCTGTTGCTCATCACTTCTCGCACTTCTTCAATAGCGGCGTCATAGGCTGCACTATCGTGGCGAAATTGGGGACGGGACAATGCCATTTCGAGGCATTGACGCAACTCCTTCCGGTTCGATGGTGATCTTAATTTCTGGATCGCTTTTTGGGGTCCGTTCGTAAGCCATGTCCACTCACGACGTGTACCAAGTATACTAATTGTCTCCTAAAGAACGAAAATTTTTTCCTGTTAACTTACAGATTCGATCTACCGTTTCGCCTATGACGATTATGTCGCTAAGTAGGCGAAGGCGTAAGGCTCTAGCTCGGGGCCTTTGACTATGTCTAACGCCCGCTAAAACGTGGCACTCGCCGAGTGCAATCCGAATGGCATCACCTGCCATTGATACAGTCCGCGGCCAGCCACGGTAAACGCGGTACAATCCCTACTATCCTTAGCCATCGAGATTTACCAATAGCAATGCTTGGAGTCTAGCGTCCATATGAACCGTGCTGCCTAAAACACTCCAAGATGTACCTCCAAGATGTAACCCTCGGTACTGGGTAGGCGTCGGGAATCGAATGTGTGTTGAGTTGGCGATAATCTACGCACGTAAGCCACTCGCCGGTCTTTTTCTTGACGAGGACGATCGGGGAACAATGCGCGCCTCTCGACGGCTCTATAGCCCCTTCTCATATCAGTTCCTCCACTTGATTGTCGATGACGCGCTGCATCGCTGAATTCTTCGGGTAGTAACTCTGTTTCAGAGGTTTGTCGTCTCTCAACACGATTCTATGCTCGGCTATGTGAGAGACGCCCCTAAGGCCGTTGAACAAAGACAACTCGTCACGAAGAATGCCTTTAGTCGCGGTTCCAAATCCTCCGGCTATATCGCCTCTGGCTCCACCGTCTCCTCCGGGTCGAATCCCACAGGGTCGGTACTACTCTCGACGAGTCACGACTTCGACCCGATTTTTCGATTTCGTCCGCCACATTTCTCTCGGCTTTCCACGTCGAGACCCGTTTGGCTTCGGCCTGCTCGCGACCTCAGAGCGCTCTGCCGATCTCGACAGCCCCTTCCCTCCCAGCCCCTTCCCTCTCGGCCTTGCGCGCCGACCGCACCTTTACGCTCCTCTGGGGTGCAAGCGACTGTTTTCCCCAGAATGTTTGCCGGATCCTCCCGGGGCGACCCCCTTCCACCCTAAGCAGGCTTCCAAACATCGCTCCTATGACCTTGAGTACCACACCACCTATAGAACAGGACCTCCATTGTGAAACGGCCAGCTTGACCACATTTCAAACACGCGCGCCTCGCGTCAAGCGGTCGGTCACTCTCCCGGCCTGTCATTTGGTTGCCAACATCCGGCGAGCTTGTCGCCGATGTTCCAGGGTTACTCCTACAGAAACCTGAGGGAGACACTTGGACCGGTTTCTACTAACAGAGACCGATGGCATCTGCTGAACAAGACCTGGGTGTTTTAGGGTCGGTTGGGCGTACAGAGCAACCGCGAGTCCAGAGCAAGGGCATGCCGTTTTACGGTTTCGTATTCCACTGCCAATTGTGTCAGCTGTGTCAGCTGGGGAAAAGTAGCGAAATCGTTCCTCCCCACGTACAGCCGGTAATCTTCTGCCGCCTTCTCTTAGGCCCGATGTAGCTCCCTGGCGGCGGCGTAGCCGGCGTGATGCATCATAGCCCTCAACTCTATTAAATACTCATTGAAATCTTCCTTCTCGTGCTGGCGTCGGTCGCGGGTCTCAAAGTAATGTGGTGGCAGAAAGAATTCCAAAAACTCGCTGCGAAATGTCGCTTAAGTCTGTCAAAACCTCATCCATTGCCTGTGTCAACCTATCCGGGCAGAAGCCGTAACCTGTCTGTGCTCTTGACCTTCCCTCTGTCTTGTACTGGAATGTTACGCCTTCTGCTTCCGGAAATGAAGCGGATATGCCGGTCTCAGAGATTCGGGCACACTGTGCTTCGCATTCCGCCAACCATACCTCAGGCGGGTGTTAACCCTTCTATATAAACTGCGCCAACCGCTTGCGAAACTCATCCACTCGCCCTTCCTTCTCAAGTCCGAACTCCGGTGTGAGCTCCTCTAACTCTTTTTTCCGCCGTTTATGTACCCAACTCCGGGATTCTTGGCCGAACCATCCTCGGCTTCGCTATGTTTTAAACTCATTGTGGGACGTGTTGGTGGGCTTAAAGGTTATTAATAACCCGTTCACTGTTTCGATTTTTTTGTTTAAGTTTATTATTTATTTTAATTTGTTTTTTTTGCACTTGATTTGTTATTATTATTATTGTTTTCTTTTATTCACTTCGATTTATTATTATTTATTTATTTTTATTCACTTTGCGTTATTATCATTTATCATTTATTATTATTATTATTTAGTTTACACTTTTTATAATTTAATATATTATACTCGTTCACGGAGTGATTGCAATGTCCTTCATGCTGTCCGTCCGTCTAACCGCCTGTCCGTCTGTTCAGATGAACGCAATATTTTTCGGCGTTATTGAAGGAAGGCGAAGGATATATACTTTTAGTTATCTGTTTCAGACAAAGTGTTAAGATTTTTGTGCCACGCCTACTGGGAGGCTTGCAGATAAAGTTAGAGTCACCAAATTTAGTATATAGATTGCTGATGACCTCTTGCAAAAAATGGGATCCTTATTTTCTGGCCATGCTCACTAAAACGCCCCCAGCCTTAAAAAATTAGAAATAGCTATATCTCCCACAGTTTTTGATCTAGAAGCTCCATATTTGGAATATATATTACTGGAAAGTTCCCCCAAACATCACAGAAAAATTTGCCGGTCACGCCCCCTTCTGCCTCCGTATTCGCTAAAACCGATATATTTGAAAGTTCAAAATGGTAACATGCATATAATTCACACACTTTTAAAGCTAGAGACAACAAATCCGGCATGTAGATTGCTGGTGACCTCACCAAATGATTGCAACCTTGATATCCCGGCCACGCCCACTAGAACGCCTCCCAGCCACCCCGCATTAAAAAATCGGAAATGGCTTTATCTCCCACAGTTTTTGAGCTAGAGTCACCAAATTTTAAAAGTAGATTACTGGTCACCCCCTTTAAACACAGGTACAAAATCGACACAAAATCCCAAGTCCCGTTGCTCGTCTTTTCTGCAGCTAATGTACTGTGGGACAAGGCACATGGTTTTCTAACCAACAAAAAATAATTTTTTTTGCTATTTTTGGGCAAATTTGTGGGGCTTTAAGCTACATTCGTTATGTAACGAATATATTATATACGTATTTATATACATGTATAATAAAAAAGATAATGTTTTTTTTTTGTTAGTAACGGCAGTTACGTTTCTCTTTCTCCTCTTGACTTCTATATGCATATATTGTTCTTCTTCTCGTTGCCTCTCCCTTTCTCCCCTTTTACTTTCCGAATGCTAGTCTCTTAATTATAACACTCAGTTCAGCTTATCTGTACGTCCGTCCACTTTTATAACTCTACTCGTTTTTACCGCGCGCAAGTCCGATTGCTTTTCAACTCTCTCGTCGACTTTACTAATTTCACTCGTCGGCGCAGCGACGACCTTTAACTCTCTGTTCGACTATCTTCTTCATCCGCACGCGACTAGCTTTCTCATCTGTCACGAGCTTTCTAGCTAACCACGGGCTTCGATCCTCATGGTGGGGTTTAGTGCGCGACAAAAGCTCCTCAGCCCGCTAATCGTCGCGCGATAAAAGCTTGACCGTTGGCTTTTCCCGCTAACGTCTAACAACTAACTAATGACAATACGCGCACTTTTGTCGCACTTAAATTTAATTAAACCAAACTCAATACTAATGCGATTCAGTTCGCAACTTAAACTGACACTCGTCTCTATGTGGCCTTTTTTATTTTTGTTTTTTTGGCAGGGGAGGGGAAATACCTTACACATCTCTCGATCGGCCATCGCAGAGAGGTATGTAGGACTCCCGCTCACTAAAACCCCCTCACATGGGCCAATCTGCACTTCGGAATTGCTTTCAGGCTACCTCTTTTGTCTGTTTCGTCATCTTGCGTTGAAATACTGTGTTTTTAAACGCAGAATATCACCAACATTGATCGCCCTAAGCTTCCACTTTTCTTCGCTGTTTATCATTTTGTGTATAATGTTCTCTGGCGTTAAATCTCAAATTCTAACAGCTAGCTCGTCACGTTTTTGAGACCATCGTTCACAGTAAAAGATAGTATGCTCTACACAATCATTTTCGACGTCAGCATACACGCGGCTTCTATATTCGCTTTTTCCGATTAAGTGCAGAAAAGAGCTAAAGTAACCATGTCCAGCTATCATCTGTGTGACGTTGTAGTCCACATTTCCGTGTTTCCTGTGTATTCATGATTTTATGCGAGGAATTAGTCTAGCGGTCCATCTTTCAGTGCGTTCGTTTCTTGTTTACATAATTCCGCTCTTTGCCTTGTTTCCCCATCTTGGCGCATGTCGTTTCCGTTCACTAGCTGCAGTGATGACGAGTGCTGCCGCTTCAGATACCGTACGGTATGCGCTTATTAATTTGAGGGCAGTCGTTCTTTGTACTGCAGTTAAATGCTTCACTCTGCAGTTCACTTTTAGCGTGTCATCAACTACCTCCATTGGTAGCTTGCGTCTGCTTTGCACTGGACCCACATTTGCCATGAGCCTACTGAGTGATTGAGCCGCTCTGTCTGCTTCGGATTTTGCTTGCTCTAGTTGCTTCCTGTTGGCGAGCTTTGCATCAAGCCAAACTCCCAGGTACTTGATAGCTTTGTGCGTCATAATTATACTTCCATTAATTCGCATATCCACCTCTGTTGGTATTTGTCGTCTAGTGACAAGCAGTATCTACGTTTTCTTCATTGCTAGCTGAAGTCCATGGGAGTTTAGCCAATCTTTAGTACGAATCATGATCTGGATGAGTTTACGTTGCGCATGCTCAAGGGTTCGTGCTGTAATGACCGCAACTATGTCATCAGCATATCATACTAAGAATGTATCGTCAGGCATTTCCATGCGAAGAACCTCAATTCAGTCTAGTATATTAGCTGTCAGTTTTCGAGGTAGCTGTGTATCATTCGCATAAGGTACCCGGGGATTCGGAATCGCTTTTCAAGTAACTCAATAATGTACTCCCATTTGACGCTGTTGAATGCGTTCTTCACGTCTAAAGTTGCAAAAGTACTATTGGGCGCGAGTAATGGTTCCCTTGTCGAGTTGCAACGGCTGCTTGGACGACTTCCTTTATTGCTCCAGCTGTAGATCTTCCTGATCTAAGCCCAAATTGTCTCGGGGAGAGTCCTCCTGAGTTTTCTATCGCGGGATCGGGGAAAGTTCCGTTTTGAACGCACGCATTGTACACTCGCAGCAGTACTTTTCGCTTATGAACAATGTTGTTCATTTTTTCTTTGTTTATATATGGAAGATCTTCGCCCTGAGCTTCTCCATGACAATTTTGTATCCATGGGTCAACATTGACGTCGTGGAGCACATTGGAGCAAAGCGCTTTCAATTATTCGCGTTTGCTGTTACGAATGGCAACATTAAGGTCCTTCTTTTCATTTTTCGCCCTTACTCCTTTATTAGTAACTATTTGAAATACGTCATCCGGTTGTATACTCCTTGCCTTCTTGTTGGAGTCCTGTACCACGGGCTGGTAGCGATTCACTTATGGAGAGTCGAAACTGGTGTGGCGCTCATTTCTTCGTCCAGTTTATTTGCATTTTTCACTAGCTGTTCCTTTTTTCCTTTTTGTTGGCGAGGCCTAATCTTCAGGCCATCGGCGGGCAGAAACTCCCCTTTGTTTGGTGAAAAAAATATATAAAAAAAACTGGCCCGGCTTTAATCTGTCGAATAAATATTTCACAGTTTAGCACTTTAACTACTCACGAAAAGTTCAAATTTAAATTTTTGCACAAAATAAAATAGCAATTATTTCTATAACATGTAAAAACGTTGCAGTCGGACGTAATCGACTGCGTGTACTCGTTCACAGTACATAGAAGTTATTATTGTTATTTTGGGAAAATATAGAATTTTTATATTTCGTAAGAGTAGGCGTGTTCAACATTTTTTGGCCCTATCTTAAGAGGAGGTCATCCAAACACTGTCTGCCAAATTTTGTGAATCTAGATTTAAAATTTTGCGAGCTATAGATTTTCGCGATTTGTGGGGGCGGGAGTGGACGTGGCCGGGATATTTTTTTACCGAGATATAAAATGACCAGTCATCTACCTTTAAAATTTGGCAACTCGAGCTCCAAAATTGTGGGATATGTAAATTTTCGCGATTTGCGGGGGCAAGAGTGGGCGTGGCCGGTATTTTTTTACCGAGATATAAAATGACCAGCCATCTACCTTTAAAATTTGGCAACTCGAGCTCCAAAATTGTGGGATATGTAAATTTTCGCGATTTGCGGGGGCAAGAGTGGGCGTGGCCGGAAATTTTTTTTATGATCTTTGAAGGGAGTGACCAGCTAGTAGGTGCGGCACAAATATCTTAGCACTTTGTCTGAAGAAAAAACTACAAGTATATATCCAAAATTTCAAGTCTCTATCTTCAATAGCGCCGAGAAATATTGCGTTCATCCGGACAGACGGACAGACATTGCACTACACCAATATACTAGTTTCACTTCGTGAACGAGTATAAAAATGGTGCAGTGACTGATCGAAATAGCCCAGTTTTTCGGAAGACACGCGTTGTCCCGATTTTGTCCTTATTTAAGTCCTCTGACCGTACGCAAATCGTGACAACAAACTTTACAGATCTTCTATTTTCCTTTCTCACTTTATAAGTCTATATACTTCGAAGCTTCGAAATGGAAATCGACGAAGCAAGATGATCATCGATGGTATCTGTGATAACTCATCGGACATTGACCAACTAATGGAACGTGCCCATCAGTACACCCAGCTGCGACGTGGACGTGGTACACGCAGTAGTGCGCCAGGTGAAGTCAAAGATGCTGTAAGTGTACGCTGAGACAACTGCTCCGGCTATGGACATATGGCTGCTGCCTGCTCAGAACCGCAACGAACCAAAGGATATTGTTTTCGATTTGAATCAACAACATGCAATCAAGTATTGCAAAGTGAAGACACCGACTCGCCGAATAGTGGCAGCTCTGACAGATGAACAACATACGAGTGCACTTGGAGTCCAAAAGTCAATGCAAGCAGATATAATGAATATGGTAAGAATCTCTTTCAATATTGCCAATTCGCCAATTAGTGAACTTTTATCTCTCTTTGATACGGGTAGCGATATTAATTCGACGTTCCGCATCGCCATTGAATTTAGAAGAAGAAGATCTGAAAAATACGAAATTTCGGGGATTGGGAAAATTTTCGTTTATGCACATTTGGAAAAATATTACAAATGAATTGCTGGTTTACGTAGTGCCAGACACTAATATTTCGTATCCTATACTGACTGTCAGAAATTTTTGAAAAAGTTCAATTTAAAATTATGTTTTGTTCATAAAGAGAAAATGCCGAACATTGAAGTTCTGATAAATAAAGATAATTTGAAAATCTCAAACAATTGTTTGCATTGCATATATAGTACATTTAAAAGTGATAAAATTGTAAATCAGTGTAGTTTGTGCAAAGAGAACCAGATCAGTTCCACGGCAAACAGTGACTCCGAAACTTTCGCCAATGCTTCTGAAAATTCTGCCACTAGTTTGGAAATTTTAGTAAGTTATTCCAAAACAGCTGATTCTAAGTTTACAGCTTTTAGAAGAAGCAAACCACATATCTTTAGAAATGATTTGTTCGACAGAAAAGAGTGTTCGATCGATTCGACGTTAGGTGCAGATAAATTTAAAATTATTTGCGAAATTACTGCTACCGAGCACACAATCCCTATTGATCATGACTACGAAATGAAAATAAATTTAAAGTATGAGGTCCCTATATCTTCAGCACCCCGTAGAATATCTTACCACGAACGAACATGATCAACGAATTGCAATCAGCAGGTCATGTACGACCTAGTAAATCACCGTACTCATCCCCAATAGTTATCATAGAAAAGAAGAGTGGAGTAAAAGACAATGCGTTAATTACAAGCAACTAAATTAAATTACAGAAAGAGATGGTTACCCATTGGCTGAGTAGATGATTGCTTAGAGAGATAAGAAGGAAAAGAGTTTTTCAGTATACTGAATCTTAAAAGTGGTTTCCACAAAATCAAAGTTTTCAAAGATTCTGTTAAATATACAGCTTTTGTTACTCCAAATGGCCAGTACGAATATATGAAAATGCCATTTGGACTTAAAAACGCTCCAGGTGTTTTCCAGCGATTTATAAATTATGTGCTTCAGCCATTGATCACAATAGGAGATGCTAATGTTTACATGAATGATGTAGCCATTGGAACGAAAACATTTGATGAAGATGTATTACTTAGCAACGTGTTGGCCTTTTGGCCATGCAATTTTTTGGATCTTTAACTTTAACTCTAACTTTAATATCGAATTGCGATTTGAGGTGTACCGACATGTTATCGATTTGCCAGCCTCCCAGTTGGCGTGGCACAAAAATCTTAACACTTTGTCTGAAGCAGATAATTACAAATAAATTTAAGTGGCCCAACGATACCAATCACGGGCTTGTTAACGCGTGGCCCCAGGGAAAATGCCCGCCCAACCGACCGAGCGGCGCACCGCTTAACGTGCAGTGACGAAGATCGCGAACAAATTGACAGATGACAAACGACTAACGTTTTAATAACAGGAACAGAAGATGCATTATTTAATATAGGGAAAATATTGTTATAATTAGAACATAAGATCCTAAAAGGGTTATGGATAGCATAATCTGCATTACACATTTTAAGAGAAAGCGGTAAAAAATTTCTCGTATTTCTGCTCGGAACCGCAAAACTAATTTGGCTGATTAATTCGGAAGTATCAATTTCCACCTTGATTAGTTTGTGTAAGAAGATTACACCTAGCCTGGTTCTACGATTAGAAAGAGAGGGGAAGATTTATTAGTAGTAGTCTAATACGGTAAGAAGGCATGCGAGAATTAGGATTCCAGTTAAGACCCCGGAGGGCAAAAAGCAGAAATTGTTTTTGCATAGATTCAATTCTATCCTGATGAATCTTGTATTGGGGACACCATATACAAGATCCATATTCAAGAATTGGACGAACAAATGAAGTATAAAGAGTTTTAGTAAATTCTTTCGACCAGCGCTTTATGAATCCCAGGATTCCAATCGCTCGATTAGCAGTAGTAGAATAATGCTTGTCAAACTTAAGCGTGGGATCAAGAAGAATACCCAAATCAGTAACGGACTCAGTACATTAATTTATACTTACTGTAATAAAGATTTAATAAATTTACTTGACACCAGGTTTGGAAACTGTCAAAGTCGGATTGCTAAATTTTGTCCAGCTAGAGAATTAGTACACGACAGGCAAAGTTTTACGTCATAGGCGTACATCAGCACCCGAGAGTAGTTTATTACAGAAGGAAGGTCATTTATAAACAAAGTGAATTATAACGGGCCAAGGTGACTTCATTGTGGTACTCCGGAAGTAACTTGAACAGGTTTAAAGACAAGGCATTTAAAGTAAACTTTTTGGGTATTTAAACACAAATAGTTAGATATCCAAAGAATTAAGTTATTTGGAAATCCCAGAAAATATAGTTTATGCAGTAAAAGCGAATGATTAACAAAGTCAAATGCCTTAATGAAATCAGTGTAAATAACATCTGTTTGCATTTTATTTTGGAATCCCTTAATAACCAAAGACGTGAATTCCAATAAGTTAGTGGTAGTAGATATATATTTCATAAACCCCTGCTGTCAGGGTGAAATTATAAATCTACAAAGATGTTGAAAAGTTATCAACTTCTTAAACATCTTAGGAATAGCAGACAACATAGAAATACCTCTATAGTACAGAACATTAGACTTGTTTCCTTTTTAAGGAGAGGAATAATAAATGATTTTTTCCAAATGTTCAGCACAAAACCTAAGCACGCATCCTGGTACTCCATCAGGTCTCGGTGAAAATACGGGCTTGATGACCCTAAGATCATTTAGTAATGAACTTTCTGTGATCAAAGGCCCAAAAATGCAGTTCGAAACATTTACATGATAAGCATATGGCAAATGAGATAAATAATGCTGAGAACTACAAGTTGTTTGAAAAAAATATGGCAAATAAATCGGCAATAGGCTGATCTGAGTCAGCAGTCGTTTTTCAAAAAACACAGTTGATGGTAGTGTTGATGATTTGGGCTTCGCATTCACGAAGTTATAGAACCGTTTAGGATCCCGCTGGAACTGTATGCTACAACTTAACTCTAAGGTAATCCTTATAACATTGGTTGTTTAGGACAATGGAATTAGATCGATCAATCAGATATCGAGTGTAATCCAAGAAAGAGCCAGATTTCCTGAACTTTCTGTACATCCTTGACTTTTTATTTTTTAAATTGGTTGATTCCCGTGTAAGACAAACAGGTTTGTTAGACCTAATTGAATCACAAACCGGGGCACAGGTATCATAAATGATTTAAAGTGGAATAAAAAATCGCGATTGCACTATCCATGTCCCTACACGTGTAAAGCAGAGACCAGTCAGTCTGGGATAAGAGCTGAATTAGCTTGGCAAAGTCGGCTTTCCGAAATTGGCGAGCTCGCTCTGGAGGTTTACTACCTGGGTTTAGCACACGGGCAGGTAAGTCAATCAACACCTATAATGTAGGGTGATCGGGGTCTTCCGGACATGATATAGGTTCAGTACGGGAAACAGACAAGAAAGATTCATCCAAAACAAAAATAAGGTCTAGCATTTTATACAGCGAATTTGGAATAGCATTGATTTAACACAATGACATCCCAAATAAATTATCGAGCAAATCATTTTGAGTCGTGGAAGTCAACACGCTTGAATTAGGACTAGGAATCCAAGTAGTTCCAGCAATATTGAAATCGCCGAGAACTATAAGAAAATCACGATCGGAAATCATAGCAAAAACAGAATGTATAGCAGAGAAGTGTATTGAATAGACCGTATTATCTGAAGAAGGAGGAATATAAGAAGAAGTAGTAAAAAGGCAGACACCGTTAATGCACAATTTGACGGCAACAAATACTATATTTATACTAAAGTTGGTTATTACTATCTCTGAAAATGAATCAGTATCAACAGCAATAAGTACACCACCACCACGACGAGAAGTACAATCTTTTCTATAGATAGAAAACTTGTTAGATAGGATTTCAGAATCAAGGATGTCAGGCATTAACCATGTTTTAGAGCAGGCAATGACATGAAAAGGTAAGAATATGCTATTACGATAAAGATTACTAAGTTGAGTACAAAGACCTCTTACATTCTGATAGCCAAGTGAGAGGGAGGATGTTAGTTTTGGTACTAACAGAGACTACAAGAAGTGGGTTGAGATTTACACCAGGAGGCGGAAGTGCAATCGGAGACCGAATTTTCTTTTTCGCAGTGTATTCTTTAATGATTAAGTGGTCTGGCCAGAATTTTTTACAGAAAATTTCGCTGCAATGTTTGACCGGAACACTTATTTTAAATGAGGCAATGTCCCGAATGTACGAAAATTGAAATGTTTCCACAGTAATATTGGCTTTCAGTTTAGCCTGGACAAAGGCCCTAACATCATCAGATGTAGTGTCAGGGGCAAGCCTAGAAACAGCCCAACAGCCTTAAATTGGCTTTTTTACGCCTTGGAAATTCGTTCAAAAGCTTAATAGCTTTGAACTCATTAATCTGGCCGAAAATATCCCCAAAGCCCCTCTTGGTCTGCCTCATGAATCCCATCATGTCTGTTTCCACTACCTTGCAGGATTCGCAAGTCCACTTTAAACCTGATTTGGACTCAATCAGGTCGATAATGCGGCCATTGAGGCCAGCGCATTTTTCGTGCGACATATTGTCACACAGCCAGCAGCAAACAAAACCCCTCGTAACGTTTGCACGCACCTGGCAATCTTTATAACAGACAAACATTATGTAGTATCAAAAGAAATAAATTAAATGTAAAGAAATTAAAAAAATAACTGCTCAAGAAGTATTAAAGTTAAAGTGTACAGAAAAAAATAAACACACTAGGGTTAAACAGAATTGATGCTGATATGTACATACAACAATTATTACACAAATGTAAACAGCGCGGGCGCGACGACTGAAACAAGCGACGGGATCAAAGCAAAAGCAAAAATTATAAAAACAAAAGAACCGACCAACACCAACAACAATATTAATGTAAGCGCGGAGAGAGTAAAGACCGTTTTAGAACGCGGAATGATACCAAGAGAAATATGCAGAGAGCAAATGCAAAAATAAAAAGTTAGCAGCTGGCAATGCAACTGCACAAGACAACCCGTATACTTGCGCTGCAGTTAGTTGTTGCACTTGAACTCAAATTGTGCAAGTTAATTTAGAAGACTGCCAAATAGATTTGAATAATGAGTTTCACAGAACCGATTGAATGACACTGTTGCATTACTATTTTTAGGCCAAAAAGCGAATATAAGATTGATTAAATGAGTTAAATTTAAACAATTCGAGGCGCAAGGAAAAAACACGTCCGTTGCGAATGCGAATATACACGATCCGTATATATCCAAAATTTCAAGTCTCTATCTTCAAAAGCGCCGAAAAATATTGCGTTTATCCTGACAGACGCACGGACAGCATGACGGACATTGCGAACGAGTATAAAAACGCAATAGACATAGATAAATACTTAGGACTCTTTTTATATTTTCGTCGCTTTATTCCTCATTTTCAATGTTAGCCAAACCACTTAAGAATTTGACAAAACCTGGCGTGTCTTTTGTGTTTTCTGAGGAATGTACGAGCATGTACAAATTCTTCTGTAGAAAAAAAAAAAGAAAAACATTTAGACTAAGAAAATGGGCGGATAATATTGAGAGTGATTCCTTAGATTAAGAGCATTAAGATATTAAATTATTATAAGTAAACACCAATTGATCGGGACGATCAAAAAATGTCAGAATGGCCGAGTTGTTAAGGTATTTTGCATTCAGACATGTTAAACTGTTAAGGTTAAATTAATAACAATTCTGCTGTTAAAAACCCCAATTGATAATATATTATCGGTAAGCTCGATTGTGACATGAGAAGTGGCATGATCGAAGCCGGCATTCACTAGGAGGAAGAGACGTACCGGATGGACGTCTTGCAGAAGCTTTGTGATGAAATAATTGAAAAGTGACAAAACCATAGAAAGTAACTAAACCTAAGACAAACAAAAACCTGAGAGAACAATAAAGATGACTAGAAGAAATTGATTTTAAATAAATAAGTAAAGCCTTTACACAATCTTACTCTTTTTTTGGTTATACGAATGTGATAACATATGTATTATGATCCCATAATTTGCTAATTAACATGATAGCATATTTTTTAAAGAAATAATTGTATTTTGAATAATCTTAATATTTGGTTTTTAACATTTTTATACTTTTAAAAGTAATTTTATGGTTTGTTCGTACATAAACAAGTACAGATCATAACAAAATATATAATAAGTTCAGTATATTAAATTGAGGTTTCACATACTAGATATCTTTTAAAAAAAGTTTCTACACATAAATGTCTGACAAAATCATTGAACATTCTTTGCTAACTTAATGTGCAAAATAAATACATATTATATGTTAGGTAATAGCGTTACAGGTCTTTATAGTCACATTTGATTTTTTTCTGCTACTATACTACTAATAAAATAATCAATACCTGTGTACTTCAAAAACTTGCGCATTTACTTCTTTTTTCGACACATAATCAATTTAAAATACTGCTATATCTTTTATAACGCAAACTATATACATCATTCATTTTTAAGTGTATAGTGTATACCAAATTTAAAATTTAATTTGGGTGTTATTTATTTACAAATAAATATATGTTGATTGTTCCCATCTGTATAGTGGAACGATTGTTTTTTTTTTTGGAGCACTTGCCTTTGAAAAATATAGTTATATCGAAAACATATTTACTACATATTGTGAAATATGTAAAAAAATGTTGAACATATAACGCCGAGTACATTGGTACAAATATAGGTATTACTTCGTTGTGCTTTAATTTTTATTTTTTTTACTGTCCTGGGGTATTTTAAGGTATTCCAGATAGACCGCTTAGGGTGGTCGCAACAAGATGCTGTTTCTTTTGTTGATGAATAAGATTGACGCGTGCTCTCTGCTGCTCCAGCCGCTGCACGGTGGCAGTCAAATGCGAATTCTCTACATACAAATCCTTTACAAGGATGTCGGCGCTCTGAAGGCGCTGTGTCTGATCGGTAAGTAAAATAGTCTGTGCTTCAATACGGCTATGCAATTCGTTGAGATCCACATGATGCTGTCGCCAGGATTCTAATGATTAAATAATAAATTTTAATTATAATGCAAACTTTGTCATTATTGAGGTATTTACGCTGCATCAGGGACTCGGTGTATTTTTGCTGCTGCTTAATCACATTTTGTAAATGTCGATTGCGCAATTCTAGTTGATTAAGCCTCTGTTGAAGAGTCGGATGTGTTGTTCTCTGACAAAAATTTAAAAAATAATTGGTAAAAAATCACGAATTACTAACAATGTTCTTACCGCATATGCCTTTTCTAGAACAGGACGCGCTTCCTGCAACTGCTGCAGTTCCATTACTAAACCGTCACGTTGCAGGCTTAAATTCTTTATCTGTTCTTTGAGAGAAAGCTCAAAAAATTTAAGACGCTTTAGTTCCTCCTTAATAACACTCGGGCTATTGCACTTCTCGTTAATAAAAGAAGATCCTTTGCTCGTTGACAATACACTGTGCGAATCGAAGCTCTTGTTTGAAGCAGTTGATGAAGTCTCATAATCCGCAATTTCGCCTTCGGACGGCGCCAGTTTAGGTTTGCAAATAGGCTCTGGTGGACAAATACCAGCTGATGAAGTATAATTTGTATCACTGTTTGTGGGTGATGGGCCCAATGGTGAAGTGCCAAGCGGTGTAGTACTAAATATCGAGGTCTCTGATGTAGTAAGGTTGTTGCTATAAAATAAAATTAACATAAGTTTAAGGTAAATCGGTAAGCATCTTAAATGACAAAGGGTGGGATCTTAATGCATATACCAACATTAACATATATCGCTTTCGTATAATTAACAATTATGCCTTGATTTACCCATTTTCAATGAATGCCTCGGACCCTAAACCCAGCTGCGAACTGTCGTTACATACATTTCAACCCCTTTGCAAACATACATACAGTCGACGGCATAAATATTTTGACAAAGAAGTTACCATGCGTTTCGGTTAATAACTTTTTAAATGAGCACTAAAAAAATTTAAAATAAATATATAAAAAAATATTATATGAGTATACATATTAATAACAAAACGGAAAAAAATTTTTTTCACGAATGTATGGTGGCATAAGTATTTTTACATATTGATTAAGATTAAAAAAATTATGAATGCACATGTTTTTAGATAATTTTACTTATTATTAATAAAAAATATAATCTCCCTTAGCACTTATAACTTGTTGCAGTCTTCGGGGAACGGAATCAACCAAAGTTCGGATATAGTCCAATGAAATATCCTTCCAGAGGGTTTCTACCTCTTATATTTTTTCCTCACGCGTCCTTGAAAGATTTAAGTCGGGGCTTTGTGGTGGCCAATCCACCGTATTAACACCAACTTCACTTAAAAATTCGGTAATTAATTTCGCCTTGTGGCACGGAGCGTTATCCTGCTGGTATATAAAGTTTTCTCCGATCAAATTTTCCCCAGAACGGAAAGCGTAATCCTTTAAAATATGTAAATATTTATTTTTATTCATTGTTCCATCGATGGGAACAAAGTTTCCTCATTATAGGCAACACATCCTCAAAACATTACGGTTCCACCTCCATGGCTTACTCTCTCAGAAACGGAGACCATTTTTTTATGTGCTGTTCTTGGCATTCTTACGAAAACTTTTTTTAGAGCAGTGGTAATTAAAAGAACTTTCGTCACTTCATAAAAGACTATGCCAAAAGGATGGGGCTTGTCTATATATTTTTTGGCAAATTCAAGGCGTTTGATTTTATTTCTCATGGTTATTTGTGGAATAACTCTGACTATGTACGTGCCGTAATCAGCTTACTTTAATCGTCTGCGAATTGTCCTTTCACTTATGTTAATGTTGATGTTATTAGAAAGCTCCTTGGCAACAGTTTTAGGATTTTCTAAAGGATTATTCTTTAATTTTCTTAGAATCAAACGATCGTTCTGACCTGTTGTCTTACGCGGTCTGCCACAACGAGCCATGTTTTGTGTGGTGTTGTTTTTTTATATTTAATAATTTGATAATACCTCAGCGAAATAAGTATATGTGCACGCATATTTTTGGAAATAAAAGTGTTAAGACGAAAAGTAAAAAATCCAACTTTATTTAAATTAAAACTAAGGCAAAATAGTAACAAAAAAATAACAAAAAATATTTAAATTTTGTTCAAATTAGTAAATTAAAAAAAAATAGAAACTCTTTAAAAGAAATAAGTATATGTGCATATCTACTCTGTACTAATATTTATAAACTAATGGCTATTTCTAATAATTTATGTGTTTGCCATTTACGTTAATAACGTCTCCTAGACGTTTTGGCATGGAGTTCACCAAATTTTCCAAAACCGTTTTGGGTAGTTTTTCCCATTCCTCCACCAAAACGGCTTTGAGGTCCTTTAGCGTTTGAAATTGTCGGCCATGTTTATAAACTCGGGCCGATAATATTCCCCAGAGATCCTTAATGGGATTCAAATCCGGGCTAACAGCTGGCCACTTCAAAACTGGTATTTCTCTGGATGTGAAAAAAGTTTTTGTGATGCGCGCAGCATGTATTGGTGCGTTATCCTGCTGAAAAGTCCAGTTGTCCCCATAATGACTTTCAGCAAATTCCACCAAGACGTCGTCCAGTAATTCAGTATACTTCTCCGCATTGCATCTGGTTGGAATCATGCAGAGCGGGGTCTTTCCAGCATATCCAAATGCCGCCCAAATCATAAGGGATCCACCACCGTGGTTGTGGTGATGTCGGGTTTCCCGGGGATGCCTTATATCACGCAAATACTTATGACAACCATCTGGACCATCCAAATTAAACTTTTTTTCATCGGAAAATACCACATTCTGGAATTCGTCTGTCCAAAATTTATATTTTTCGGCAAAAGCCAATCGAGTCTATATGCCGAGGCAACAGCTTTGGTACAGGTTCCCGCGAACAATACTTAATCGAACCATTTTCAACTAAAATTTGATTAATTCGTCTTTTAGTGATGTCGAGATCTAAATGATGCTTGATTTCGGCACAAGACATACTTTTTTTGGTAGCTAGGCGACGAATTGCCCTTTTGCACCTGTTGTCAATGGTTGACGGTCTGCCGCTCCGCTCAGTTTTCCCGTAATTTTCCGGGTTTTTTAAAAAGTTTGTAATTGTATTCCGATGCCGATTGAGTCTAGCAGCTATTTCTAATACAGTTTTACCGCTTTCTTTAAATCCTATAATTAAACCGCGGTCTTCTGGCGACAAATGTGTTCCACGTGGCATTCTAAGTTTAAATCCGTCAAAGGTACGATTTTTTCATGATTATATAAATTATTATACATTTCCATGTTACTTACGTATTTGTGTGATATTTAATTAAAAGGTCTGATTCCAATGCTTGCAAAAATCACACTGATCTCTAATTGCACATATACTTATTTCACTTGAAAATAGATTTACGCCACACAAATTTGTGATAACGGTACTAAGAATAGCGTGCAAAACAGATCTGATAATACGCATTGTACAACTGGCATTCCAATGCAGACTTATGCATACTAAAAATAATTGTGCCGTTACTATTTCGGAAAATAACGGAAAAATAAAATTTGCACATATACTTATTTCGCTGAGGTACACAGTTTGGCGGGGTACTTTGTATAATTTGTATAATTACTTCGCCACCATATCATGTTCTCAAAGTCGCTTAATTCATTTGTTTTACCCATAGCTAAGCAAATCTATGAAGCAAATTTGTTCTTATCAGCACTTTGAATCAGTAGACAATATTAATAGATGCGTAACTTAGCTTCAAGATCGATAGTAGTTTAAAATCGACTGAATAGAGCAAATATCAAAATACTATTGTCCACCTGCTCTCAGCTTACGAAAGATAAGAATGCGTAAAACAAGAAAACGCATAAAGGAATTAAAAAAATACTTTGCATCTTCCTTTTTGCATAAATGTACTTTACTTTTCAGTAGATAATGAAACCGTTACATTTTACAATTCTTTCAAGAAAAAAGATAAAACATAGCGCATAGTTTTGTCAAAATATTTATGCCGTCGATTGTACATTCATACAAGAAATCGCACACTTACACAAACGAACACCTCAAGCTGCGTACCCTGCTTAGCGCCTGCGCTTATGTCCCCTATGGGAACTAAATTCTTAAATAACGTCTGAACTAAAATAATGATCTTTTTGAAAATTTCAAATTTCAAATGTGAGTGTGTATTGCATGTTTTCGTAGTTAGGAGGTATTCACAAATTGATAATATCATTAGCTACGTATATTTTACGAGAATATACTAAATTCAATTTGATGGCTCAAGCTCCTATAGTTAAAAAAACCAATAAATAAAAATTAGAAAACCACAATTTAAAATAAACTTGATTTGAGTATGGTATTCACGAACTTATAGTCTCTGAGATCGACGCGCTCATACAGGCAGACGGACAGTGCTAAATCGACTCGGCTGGTGATGGTGACCAAGAATACTTATATACTTTATGGAATCGGAGGTGCCTCCTTATGCCTGTTATATACATTTGCACAAGACCATTCCAGGGTATACAACGGATAAACAAGTTTAGATTTGAACAAAACGTGAATGATGAATAAAACTTATTTTAAAATTAGAGTGTCTTGCGGTAATAAGTTGTATTTTCTACAGACTAAAATCCATCATCTATTGATTTTAAATCGATAAGACCTTTAAACAAATAAAATATAGATGGGACATATGTAAGAAATATGTGTGATCCGAATTTTTGAAAATAAAATTTTTGTTTATTTTTATACAGACCCCATATAGTATATATATTCTTTATCAGCATCGGGCCATATATGAAAAAAAAACAATTAAAATACTACGATCTTGCGCTTTGGTTTTTACATAGAAAATTCAGTTAAGATCATGCTCCAAGTTTAGAAGTTATTCACAAATTTAGTTTCCATTGTGAGGGCCGAAAATCTATATATCCCACAATTTTAGAGCTAGAGTCTCCAAATTTTAAAGGTAGATATAACTAGATATAATATAACTCTTCGAAAATTCAAAGAAAATTTAATTCAAGACTGATCGAGGGAATATTGAAATCGTCCGACAAATCAAAAATGACGTGCACCCGATAACCATCATATACAATATGACCATCATTATAGTTACAAGACGAATGGCAGTTATTTCTCTCATCATAGAAGCGTTGGACTTATGCAAAGGAATATAAAAGCAAATCCGATCCCATCACTGACAGGGAACACAGTGGCCGTGAACTAATAGGGTGGAGTTGCACGTCGGCTGCGGGCATGGTCGATTTGGTGTTCATTAAGGGCATGATGAACAAACAAATTTCTTTTATATTTTTGAAGAAGTTCCAAAAAGATTCTGAAATGCTAAGACTACCGATCAGTTTCAGTTTTTAATATGAGAACAACCTGGAGCATATGGCTCACAATGTCAAAATTTGGCTAACCTATAATACAGCTACGACTTGCCACACCTACATTAAAAGCGGTTTTAGAGGAGGAATGGCACAAAATTGGAATAGAGTCAATGCAAAAATATGTTATTAAACAAAAATCCTTACCAACAAAGTACTAAATGTGCCAATATTTATGTGAAGTGAAAAATTTAGGCTTAGCTGAGATATCAACGTTGCAATCTATGGGGGAAATCACCCAAAATTCTTAAAATGTTGTCTGAAGCATGTATATATAGTCCAAGTTTTAAAACTCTAGATTCTACACCGCCACAAAAAGGACAGAGAGACAAACAGACATTCCACAACCCCAATATACTCGTTTTCTTTGCAAAGTGAGTATAAATATATTGTGGATTCGTATATGCTAAACGGTCGGAGATACGTCTTTCTGCCTGTTACATACATTTGCACAAACCCAATATACCTTTTTTCCGAAAAAATCATTTTTAACCGATCGACCATTTTAGACTGTTTTAAGCTATTAAAATACTGTGAACAGAGTATTTCGCAGTCGGGTGTAACCGATGTTGTTATTTGTTTTATTTAAAATCAATTAATATGTTATCTACGAAAACATTCACAGGCATTACTAATAGTTTATTTATTTAATGTGATAAAAACACATTCCTATGAACTACCCAAGAATAACTAATTCGATTTTATTTAATATGACGAGGTATTGATATAACCATAGGGCTTTCAAGAAATTGTTATAGAAACTAAATCAGACGATTTAGCTATTTTACTTACCGGATAGTGGCTTTGTGAGTAGGGGATTCTCCAAGCAGAGCCAAGGCTTTAGTACTGCTGTCGTCAGTAGCACCGCCAAATTTTTTTAGTGGTTCCTGAATTGTGCTTTGGTGCCACAAGTAGCTAATTGGTGAAATGGTAGGACTTTGATCACTCTGTACACTTATCTGATGTAGTGCATCAGGATTGATCTCGCATGCACCAGTAAGTATTTCTACGCTTTCTCCTAGACGTGTTCGTAGATCTTCGACTTCAAACTGCAACGCAATGATTTGCTGAGATTTTTCTTCTAGCATGCGAATGGAGTTATTCCGCAGATTTGTGGCCTCTGCCTCGAGTTCGACGTACTGCTGTTCTAAGATGTCACGTTCATCAATAGGAGACAACCGGCCATCTTTGCTGAACTGTTCCTCATACTCGCGAACCTTTTCCATCAAATCAGTGAACTTTTTGTCGCTTTCAAGCTGCTCGTCTTCATATATGTGGCGCTCTCTCTCAAATATTTGCCGCTCTTCGCTCAGCTTGGATTGCCAGTAATCCTCGCAATCTTCGTAAGCCCGCTGCATTTGTTCTAGGCTGTTTTCGAGCTCCTTACAGCGTGTCTCAGGCGCGGTGGTGCAGCTACCGCTACCAACTTTGCCGACTGCTTTCGACGTTGCTGCTTGGAGCTCTAGTTCCAATCGCGCCACAGTCTGCCGCAGAGTTATTAGCTCATCTTCATGGCTTTTACAGCGTTGTAGTTCTGAGTTAAGCGCCAACCAATCACCGCTATTATCACTAACATCGCCTTCTTCGGAGCACTTACGCTGCTTTCCTAGCCGCGGACTTTCTCCAGTATTGTGCATTTTGCTAGGCGAATCACCTCGCCGCTTGGTGGCCAGTCCGATGCTAACGGCCTCTAGGTCTTCACATTCGACAAACTCCGCAGCTGGGGCAATTACAACTGCAGGCCCTGCATGCTTTTTTTTGACTTTGTACGCGCCAAGTCAATGTACAAATTCTCAATTTCCATTGTCAACTCATCAGTTTTATCGCGCAACTGTGCATTCTCCATTTGCAGTGCTGTCATTTTCTCCATGACATGCAGCATCTCTTCATCCTCGGAAGAATTATCTCTGCCATTGGCGACGTGTAGACTGTTTCCTGATTGGACATCTTGTGGACAATGCTCACACATGGCAAGCTCTTGGTTTAACTTAATATTTTTCTCCAATAACTCAGTCACGTGCAGCTGAACCTTTTGGAGTTCTCTTTCCAGCTCACAATTTTCTGTTCGCACCACCTCGAGCTCGGACTTTAGCTTAATTTCCTCTTGTTCGAAGTTTTTGATTTGGGCTTCTAGCCTTGCAGTCATACTCGTCCAATTATCACGATCGCTTGTAATGCGCACAGTCAATTCACGTACCATACCTGCGTGTCTCTGCTCCAGTTGATGCACTTGCTGCTTGCAGTTATCCTCTAGCAATGCATGACCTTCGTCAACCTCGGCGGCCAACGATACTACTCGTTGATTAGCCGCCTTATTATCAGTTCGCAGCTTTAAATTTTCCTCATGTTGTTGACGGTATGCCTGTCGAAAAAACCCTAACTCCATGGATTGGAGCGCCACCAACGCACGCAACAAATTAGAATGTGGATCTTGCTCCAGGCCCCGTAATTCCTCTTCAAGCGCTTTTGTTAGCTGGTGGATGTTTACCTCATCCTCGTCGAAGCCCAAAGCGTGTAACAGACATCCACTATTAACAATACTTGCCATTTCCCAGTTCTCAATAATACTGTGCGCGCTGATTGTTTCCAATTGTTGTAGAGTCACAATTTCTGTAAGGTAAAGAGATGACAATTATCATTACAGAAACACCAACTTCCGATGTCATTAAATTTGCAATTAATTACAGATATTTATAGCCCATAATACTAGATAGAGATACGTTTCTTTAATTAATTATTTAATAATTTTAAGCTGCCGATTCAGTAAAAAAGAGTTTACCAAATAAGTTATTTCTCTTAAAATTAACAGCAGAAGACAATCAAAGCCTATGTAAAGCAAAGCAAATATTATATTAGAGGGTTTTCATATAAAATTAAAGTCTTTGAGAGCATTGTTACTAGCCTTTATACGATGTCGGTAGCTTGGCATTTTGTATCCTCGCAAGAATGAACAAAAAAGGTTATATCCAATTATCATAGAAATGTAGCGTATTGATATTTATTTAAACCCTTTACGTCAATTGTTTAATCCTAGACTATCGTTCTTCGTCGAAACGACGACGCCCATTTTTTAATACGGACCTCAAATAGGGCGTCGTCAAAAAGAAGGATGACTTTAGTGTACAAAAAAAAGGATGACGTTCCAGGATTAATCAATGCATAACTGTGTTAAAGTGACAGGGTCTGTGGAACTAACAAGTGTTAAAATATAATTATAATTGGGTAAATGAATAACTAAGAATGTTATATGGTGGATGTTATATAATGTATTATTTTTTTTGGCACTTACCGAGCGACTCCACACTGCTACACTCCTTTTGCGGTGCTCTTAGACCACATTTATTGTTGCCACCGCCGACTTGCGTTGCAACTGTCGAGGACTTCGTCGCGCTTGCCGTTGAAGTGCTTATTTTAGATTGAAGATTCTTGCGGGCTGGTAGCGAAGCGCAGCGCTTAGCTTGCTTCCGCTGCTGTGGACGGAGCGCAGACTCCGGCTGCCGGGGAGATCGCTTTGTGATGATGACCGTTGGACCTCAAAAATCGAACAAAATAACACAATTAACGCTTGCGAGCAAAATTGGCGCCCGTCAACTTACTTGGGCATTGTTGTCGTTGCAGCTATTGAGGCTTTTGTGCTGATCGTCATCTGTATTGTCTGAATCCGTAACAGGTAACTCATTAAGACCCAGATTCTGCTGGGGTCGTGAACGACGACCGTACTTCTTGGTTCCTACTATTAGTTTAGGTGAAACCTCACGATCGGATGCATTTCCCTCGAGTGGACTCTCAGTGTATATGTAAGTTGGTGACTCGTTACTGATTACCAGAGAACGTTCTACAAAAAATGACTATTAATAATCAGCCTTTAAAATTATCGTCGCTTATCTCTGTACCAAAACGAGCAGCCAGCATTTCAATACGATTGAAAAGTTCTTGCATTGCTTATAATATAATCGTCTGCCCATTGTATCGTTATGACCGTGTAAGTGCAACTGATGCACAAGCACATACCCGCAAATATTTATAAGCAATTTGCCATGCTTTACCTGACCCCCTTGTAGGTCAACAAAAACAGGTACTTAACCCGTTTCCCCACCCTCATAAAAACTGATGATAATGGCGCATGTTTGATGATTTCCAGCTGACACCGTAGGTAAGGAACCATATCTGCTTACCCTTAAATCCAGATGGGGTGCCCAATCCCGAACACGATGTTGAACCATCAAACTCTGTGCCCAGAAAGTTAAGCAAGGCTTCCTTAAACTGCTCAAAGGAAACTCCCAGCTTAGCGCTACCACTGACGGTTAGACTAGAGATCAACGCTGATCCCTGGTCTCGAAGCTGCAGCAGCTGGCACAGGCGCGTCAGCGACTCTTCGTCGAGCAACCCATTATTTCGCTGTGATGTTTCACAACTTTGGAACATCTGATATAGTTTCTGCTCATACGGATCAGCCGACATTTCCATTATATACAAGCTGTTAGGTTTTCACCCGTGTATTCAATTTATAGCCGTTACTGAAATTCAAATATAATTTTAATTAATAATAAATACCTTTAGCGACTCTAAAAATAAAACTCTCCACCATTCTTATTTGTGTACTGAGCCCGAACTCCCACCCGATAATTTTAAGTTATTATTTTCCGCAAACACTATTCAAGGTTATATTAAAGATGTGCAGTATATTTTTATAGTTAACCAGAAAAAACACGTCTGTGTTTTTAAACGTTTAAAAATATTTTACGTTGTTTTTTAGTTTTTGTGCGATGCTGGCATCCCGCCATCCGAGTCACGAAATAGAAATACTAGAACTTTAAACTTTCAGTTTAGAAAAGATTTAAGATTTTAAGAATTAGTTATAATTACATGTTTGTCCGGTTGGAAGAAAAAATATAATCAGCTATGGGAACTATGTGATGTGGTGTTCAAATTTAACAATTCAGCTTAAATGTTATAATAGGATATTAAAATCAAACAAGTAAGAAAGTTGGAGTCGGTTACTTCCGATCAAGGAAATCTTTGTACCCTTATTTAAAAATCCACTTATCTACCTTTAAAATTTGGTGACTCCAGCTCTAACACTTTGGAAGATTTGGTGACTCTAGCTTTAAAATTGTGTGAATTATACACATATTACCGATTTGAGCTTTCAAATAACTTTAATATTGTGGGAAATATTCATCTTTAATCGATTTGCGATTTGAGGTATATCGATTTTCCAGCCTCCCAGTGCGCGTTGCAGAAAAATCTTAACACTTTGTCTAAAGCAGACAACTACAAGTATATATCCAAAATTTCAAGTCTCAATCTTCAATGGCGCCGAAAAAAATTGCGTTCATCCGGACAGACATTGCACAAAACCAATATACCTTGTCACTTTGTGACCGAGTATTTCAACCAACTTGCAGTCATACAAACATAGACTAAAATAAACATACACTCACAGGCGGATACAAACGCACGCCGCACTCTGTGCACTTTACTCAGCAGCTGCGCTAGGTCCCCACTATGGAAACGTAATTCGTGAATACTTCTGAATTAAAAAATTGATCTTTATGACATTTTCAAGATTTAACAAGTGTACAAATGTATATATAAACCAAAGCACAAAGCTGTAGTTCTACAATTGCGTTTTTTTTTCATTTTTGGGGCGAGTGGGGGAATGCAACCAAAATCCGAAATATTCTTAATCTGCTAACACATTGAACCATACCGAATTTGGTGACTCTAGCTCTTATAGTTTATGAGATATGCTCAAAGAACCGGGTCAAAAAAACAATAAAAATTGATAAGAAAATGAGACTAGCTATATATAATACGAAATTTACATAATCTCCGTATGGTATACACGAACTTAAAACACCAAACTTCAACTCTCTAGCACTTATTGCAGTGCTTTCTGAGAATTGGCTTGTCAAATTTGTCTAATTTTAGAAATTTAAGAAACAGAAGTTCTGTTTCTGACCAATCTTGACACAACTTTTACCAATCAATTCTTTTAATGCTATAGTATATTAAAATATTCATGTCAACCAAAATTGGTGTCTCTAGCTCTCATATTCTAGAAATAAGCTTAAAAAATTTGCGGTTGTATATTTTTAACGCTTTTAGGAAAACACGGTAGGTTATTGATCAATTTAAATAAACATGATCTGCGCTTGCCATGGACGAGTATACATTCGAATAATTAATTAATAAGTCTCTGAGATCGAAGAGTTCATACATACAGACGGACGGACATGGCTAAATCTACTCCTTTGTTGGGCCTTATCAAGAATATATATACTTTATGGGGTCTCAGATCCCTCCATTTGCCTCTTACATACTTTTGCACAAAACCATTATATCCTTTTTATAATAGTCCAACCCGGTCGTTGCTGCCATATGATCATAAAGTTAGTAAAATAGCCTATTTATAAAATATATTGATTTGTTTCCAGTATGATTTTAACGAAATTTGAGTAAGGTGCTGGCATAAATCCAATTTAGCATCGCTCATATTCATGATAAAAACAAACATATACTAATCATACAATATGTACATATGTATGTGCATTTTATCATTATTGCATATATGTATGTATGTATATAACTTATAAAGTTTACAATGTATGCAGCATGGAAGTTCGATGAGTGAAAAATTGTATCTAAATTTCTCATGAGTTTAACAAAGAATAGTTATATAAAGTTTATTGTATTTATACACTGTTTAGGGTGAAATCGATAAAGGTTTCTCCACAGTTTTAGTTTTGAGCTCGGCCTTCGCCTCGTTGGTCTTAACCTAAATTTAAAAGTTTTTAAAACTGTTATATGCACGTGAAACACAAAAGGGCAAACTGCACAGTCAACAATAAGAAACCAGATGTTTTAATTTTTGTAAATTGATGAAAACATATATTATAGCAACAGTCTGGTACAGAGGCACAGAAGTGGGGCTTTGCACTTTATCGATATATCGATTCAACTTCTAATATCCCAAACTAAATTTTAACGCATTCCCATTTTCTGCCTTAACTTTACAGTTATCGTGTCTAAAAACCATTAAACTTTACTTTTACTATACTTACATATGTTTACTTTTTCAAAAAATTATATTTAACTATGGCTATATTTTGCGCACCTACACATTTCAAGTGGTAAGCTTCGCTTAAACATAATTTTTTGAAAAAGTGAACATATGTAAGTATAGTAAAAGTAATATATATATATATATATATATATATATATATATATATATATATATATATATATATATATATATATATATATATATATACTTTCCGTATAAGTCTATATGAATACCCAGAATCACATATACACGCGCACGCTGTGAACAGATGCTGCGCTTGGCCCCCACTGTAGAAAATAAATTATGTATAACTTCTAAACTAAGAGTATGATCTTAATGAAATTTTCAGGGCTTAACAAGAGCATTAAAATCTACGTACAAACCAAAGCTCAAGACCGTAGTATTTAAATAGCGTTTGTTTACATATTTGCATATATGGAGCGAATGGAGAGAGGTATTCAAATCCGAAATATTCCTTACTTGCGTATGCTTCATGCGAACATTTTTAACTAAATTTATTTACTCTAGCTTTTATGGTTTTCAAGATATCTTAAAAAACCGAGTAAAAAACCCGAAAATTTCGATAATAAGAAAACGAAGTGAGTTATCGATGATTTGAAATAAACTTGAACTGCGTATGGTACACACTAACATAAAAAGTCCAAGTTCAGCTTTCTAGCTTCTGTTGTCACCGAAATCGACGCGTTCATACTGACGGATGGTCAGACAGACAGAGCTAGACCGACTCGGCTAGTGATGCTGATCAAGAATTCTTTATGGGGTCGGAAATGGTTCCTTCTCCCTGTTACATTTGCGCAAAACCATTAAACCGTGATTTATAAAAATTTTTTATAAAAAGAAATATGTATGCAAAATAATTCTGCATAATATTAGAAAAAATATTCAAATCATTTGAATTATTTTCATAAATTAGTGATTTAAGTCAGTTGAATTTGAAAACACATTAAATGCTTTAGAATGTTCTTTACCAAAATTTGTACATCCTATATGAAAAAGTTCGCCTACTAGACTTCGACATCGTTTTTGACAATCATTTAAGTCATAGTTCTCATACAAGATATACAAGACATATATTTATTATATTTTTAAATGTATTCGGTTTGACAAGTTTTCTCCGATATCATGTGGTCTTTTAGCAACGCAGAAAAAAAATACTTAATTAAATTTCGTTTTGTTTTATATCGCTTTGAAAAATTCATCATAACAATAACTGAAATAGAGTCCTTTCTTGCATCAGCAAAATAATAATAGAACATATTGCGTCAAAATACGCTATGTGAATTTGGATGTTTCCTTGTTAAGTCTATTTGAGGAACACCCTATTTTATTTAAATTCGTATGATACATAAATTGACATAACAGTGTTGCTCTCCCTGCTATCGGCTATCCACCACGTTAAAGTAGCGATAGTCGAACAGCTTCACTGCGACAAAAAAAAACAATAAAATAATATTTTATATTTTTTGAATTGTTGTTAGTCAATGAGTGTAGAAGCAAAAATATTTTGAAAAAAGCATTCCCAATTCGACGACGTCTAAATTTTATATTTTCTGTTGTTGAAATACACTGCCACTACCTTTGCCACGGCCTCGGTGAAAGGACAGTATAAATAATTTTAATTTATTACGAAACTTACGTGCACGAATGCTCATGTTTTAAGACTATAGCTAAAGTGTGGCACATACTCTGGCTCAAAATCGATTAGTAAGATCAGAATGGCCATGCATTCATATATGCGAGCCAACCCGAACCAAAACCAAACAAGCAGTGTGAGAGTAAATTTGAGCCCTGATGAGATAAATAACTTCCTTAAGGACAAACAGGCATGGGAACACGCAATACAGCATTACCAAGGACCCGATCCGCTCGATCACTGGTATAATTACATATGTTGGTATGAAAACCACGGACATAGCGATCCAGAATTCAAGTTCCGCGAGACACTCGAAAGGTGTCTCACAGTTTACGAGCACAACGAATACTATCGGCAGGACGTGCGCCTAGTGCGTCTCTGGCTTAAATACATTGCCATGCAGACTGACCAGTTGCGTTTTTATCAGGTCCTCTTTCAGCGTGGTACCGGGCGCCAAGTGGCGGCATTTTATATAGGCTGGGCCAGCTACTACGAGGCGCGCGAGCAGTTCAAGGACGCCGAAGCAGTATTTAACCTCGCTTTTCAAGAAAAAGCCCACAGCAATGCTGAGCTCCAAAATGCCCATGCCAAGTTTACATATGTCCGCTCAGTATTCTTCCAGCAGCAACAACAGCTTCAGCAACAACATCAGCACCAACCACAGCCTCATGATGCATTACAGCAATTAACCACGTACACACAGGTTCATCATCAACAAGAAGAGCATAACCAGCAACAGCAAGCATACACTCATCCAACGTCATCTACATCATTAAAGTCAAATCACTATCAAGATACCTTTCATCAATATCAGGAGCAACCCGAGGAGCTTGGGTATCTTTCGCAATCACAACAGCAACAATCACTTCCGCAGACACTCTACCAGCATCAAGCGCAGGTAATATTTGAGAATGTCCGCTTACATAGTTTAGTTATTTAACAGTCTGTGAACACAGTGAACACAGAAAAAAAAGAGGAAAAAAAAAAAAAAATATATATATATATATATATATATATATATATATATATATATATATATATATATATATATATATATATAAAACTCATCGGGGCTAACCGAGTTTATCTGGCTATCTTTTACAGCCATCACCGACACCAGCGCGCTTCGACCAACAGTACCACCAAATCGCATCTGTGGCTCCACACAACCCGTCGATTGCACGCCCGCATTTTTCTCCTATATTGCACCAAAGTCAGGTAAGTCACCTTTATACTTATACCTTTTGACACCACTGCTCTTACTGAATTATTGCTCTTCTAGTCAGCCACAAGTATACATGGCCCACAGCTACAGGAACAAATTCAGCAGATATCTTCCGAGGGAACTTCAAACGAAAAACAACCACAGCAGCAGGACCATGTTGAGTCCTCGACGGAAGTAGTAGGTGTGAAGTTGCCGCGCAATTTTCATGCTTTCGGACGCAACAACCACGAGACCTGGAAACCAGCATTGACTCTGGAAGAACCAGATGATCCCTCACGCATCTGTCACTACGCCAAGCAGATGGTATACCCAGTAGGCGCAGGCGTAGAGTACAGTCCTGAAGAGCTGCTAGCGCGAAAGTATGTAGAAGTACTGGAGCAGCGAAAAAAACTGGTGCAGACACAAGCGATGCATTCGCAATTTAAAGTCAAAATGCAAGAGCAGACAGAACCTGAGCAACTATTGCAAAAAGAACCTACTATTCCGGCTGAACAGCAACAGCAGCAACTTGTAAATTCCTATCAAGCAGAGCCATCATTCTACATGACGGCTATGGACGGTGAACTTTACACTCAGAACGATGACGAAGAGGGTCATGCAGAAATTGACGATGGTAATGACGAAAGCGAGGAGGATAACCAGCCTGAGCATACAGACGAAGAATCGGAGGGAGAGGGCTTTAAACAACAAAACAGTGATAGTGAGAAGGTTAAGCAGGTCTACAGCAATAGTGTGGATATGGACATGCACTTCAGGGCACAGACTTTTAAGCAAGAGAATCGCTCTATAAAGATGAAATTTAAAAAAGAACGCACACAGGAGAGCAGCACCTACGGTGAATATACTATCGAAAGCATTTACCATCAGCATCAAGAAGTACCTTCACCTGCGCCAGCATCCGCATTACTGCGAACATTGCCCGCCTCACCTAAGATTGTGCAACAATGGAGTGGAACCACCGCTATGCAGCGCCAGCGTAACGGAAACCATAATTTTCACCCTTATCTAATAAGTCATACATCGACTCCGAAAAGCACAGCTCATGAGAACAGACGTGCGCGCGCCAAGGCGAAATTAGGCAGCTTTCAACCTGATGTGTGCAGCAACAGCAACTCATCCTGCTCAGTGGCGGACCAAACAGTGAATGGTGTCGACACTGGCGCTGTCCAAACAGATTCTGAAACTGCACCAATACACAACGCTACCTTCAATGACAACGCCAATTTCTCATTCTCCAGTGCCGGTGGTCTGGACAATTCGAATAGCTCAGTGGCTATAGCCGTGGAGAGACTTAACTTTCGCGAAGCCTCACACGTATCCGGCATTAATAATAATAAATCACTGCATGCGCATCATAAAACCTCCAACATGACTACACAAAGCACGACAATGGCAGATTTTTCCACGTTTCAGGAGAACTCTTACTTCGCTACGCAACATGACGCGGAGGCACAGGAGCGCCGTCTATCAAAAGCCCTGGAGACAATTGAGCGTCATCTAGAAAAAGAAGCAATCGATCCGTTCAACAGCGAGCTCTGCCGAGCATTTTTGGCTAAACTCAATTTTCCTGGAGACAGCGATGCGCATGCCAGCTACAAAGTTGTGCAAACACCACTGCCAAAAATTTCCAACACGCGAACTTTGAGCGTCTTCGAAAACGCGCAATTTCACATTGACAAGGAAGTGGGTCGCGGATCCTATGGTTCCGTCTACAAGGCGACCGACTCTCGCACTGGTAACGTTGTGGCGCTTAAGTTCCAAAAGCCCCCAAATACGTGGGAAATTTACATATGCGATCAGGTGAATAATCTTATTTTAAAGTCAAGGATTTATACTTATGGGTATTTTTGATTTACTATAGGTGCTAAGACGCATAAAGGAGCCGGAAGTGATACCAGGACTAATGGACATATCGACGGCGATTATAGCACCAAATGCAAGCCTTATTGCTACACAATTTTCTCCCTTCGGTTCTCTGCTGGATATAAATAATAAAATACGCCAAGCCACCACGAAGGTGATGCACGAGTCCCTGGTTATGCACTTTTCGGCACAGATCTGCAACATTGTGGATCATTTGCATCGTCAGCATATTATTCATGCGGATATTAAACCAGACAACTTTCTGCTTATGCGCGTGCCAAGTGTTGACAATGCTCAGCCTTCGCTGCGGCTAATTGATTTTGGTTGTGCAATTGACATGTCGTTATTTCCCGACGCCGAGCACATCAAATTTCGTAAGGTGGTGCAAACGGATGGTTTTACATGTATTGAAATGCAGGAAGGTCGTCCCTGGTCATACGAGACAGATCTCTTCTGTATTGCCAGTACTGTGCATGTCATGCTTTTTGGCGAGTACATGCAGCCGCAAAAGCGAGCCGACGGATGGGACATACGTCAAAAGTTACCGCGCTATTTAAAGAAGCACGTATGGTCCAAGTTTTTTTGTGATCTACTCAACATGGAAGCCGACAAGCTACCCCAGCTGCAGCAGATGCGTAAAATCTTCGAAGAGGATGTTATCGCATGGACTCTGACTCCAGAAACAAATACGCACCCTCTCTAACATTTTGCATCGGCGATAACCAGCGCGCATGACCTGATCGTCATTATCATTGGCTTCGTTATTCATTGTAGCTCAGTTTATAACTCAAACTTTTTTTTTTTGTTACATTGCGCCAATTGGGTTTACATATGTACGTCTACATGGAAAAGTGTTAGGCCTCAATTAGCTAAAAATGTGATTTTCACATGTCAAGTCATTCTTCTTTACATGTTATTTATAGCATTTTTCAGACATCAATCAATTGATACCAAATCAATTTTTCTAAACTCAATCGAAGAAAACCAACATTTTAAGTATAGTACTTGAATAGTACGTATGTACTATTGAATTTAGCCCCGTTGACGTTGTAAACTATGTAATTTCTTTTTCAGAATGAAAAACTTTTTACCTTTCATATACAGTCACCGAAATAAATTGTTGAAACAAATTCAGCTTTATCTATATTCTTTAAGAATGTAGTGTACAATGAGAACATTATGCCATCGCCAGCACCATCGCCTGTTTAATATAAATAAATAAATCCCGAACATAATTCTTATATTCCAATATCCAAGCAAAATTGATTTTTCGGATAACCAAAACAATACCAAAAAGTTAATAAATAACATTATTTAATATATTTATTTGATTAACAGCTATATCTTGTACCACATTATTAGGTCTATAATTTTCCGAACGTACTATTTCTAAATTATTACAGTAGGTGCAATGAAAAAAGTTCAAGATTTGTAAATGTTCTTTGAAAGATCATTAATTTAGCTATTTTCAGAAATATTTGTATTCAAAAAGCATAATTAATTTTTTCAGTTTGTTTAGTTGCACGATAGATAATTTTTAATCTGGTAAGTTTCAGCCATAAAATGCATATAAATCTTTGATCTGAAACACTAGTCAATTATGTTATCAACGCTAACCAACAACAATTTATTAATTATAACAGCACGAATTATACTTTTTAAACAAGCGGGCATTGCTAATAAAATACCTATTTTCGTGCTAATACTGTTATAGTTAAAATATTTGAACGCGTATCGTGGCCAGATATCCAAATAGCGTTAAATTGGCTTCACAGTAAAAATAGTCAATTGTTATTTTCCTACATAATTTCCATTAAGATTTCAATATCAAACAAAATCATACGGATCACCAAAATGATGATTATTTTGTTCTGTTTTACTTCATATTAAATAATTAAGTACATGTAAATAAAAGTTTATACACATAAAATTCAAGGGAGCAACAGAGAAATAAGTAATAATTATACTTTTGTATGTACAAAAGACGGCAAGAAAAAATAAAACATACAAAAAACGAATGAAGTTTTGAACGCAATGTAAAGTAATTAATAATTTGATGTACTGTTTAGTTATATATAAAGAACATTAATTGCTAGAAAATAAATTGGAAAATATGTTAAACAAAAACTAAAAACCTTAAAACAAAGCATTGATTTAAGGGAAGCTGCGCAACGCTGTAGAAGTCGGAATTGGTATATACACACGTATATACACACTGCGGACGGTAGTCCGTGCTAGTGGCGAAGCATCGAAAGGTATCGTTTAAGCTAGAAGAAATCAAGTGAAAAGGCTCCAAGGAGCACCTGACTGGAGAATACCCTGAACACTATGTTTTCATTCCTTTTAGTCCCACACACACATGTAAACTAAGTTCGTGTATAACTTCTAAACTAAGAGTATGATCTTAATGGAATTTTCAGGGCTTGACAAGAGTATTGAAATGTATGGACAAGCCAAAGCGCAAGTCCATAGTATTTAAATTGCGTTTTTTTATATTTATGCATATATGGGGTGAATGGGGGGAGGTTCCAACATCCGAAATATACCTTACATGCGTATGCTTCACGCAAACATTTTGAATTTGGTTGCTGTAGCTCTTATGATTTCTAAGATATGCTCAAAAACCCAAATCAACAAACAGATAATAAGAGAACGAGATGAGTTATCAGTGATTTGAAATAAACTTAATCTGCGTATGTATTATGTTGTTCAGCTTTCTAGCTTCTGTAGTCTCCGATATAGACGCGTTCATACAGATGGGCGGACATGATTAGATCGACGCAGCTTGTTGATCAAGGTTTGCTGCTGATCAAGGATATATATACTTTATAAGGTTGGAGATGCCTTCTTATGCCTGTTACATACATTTGCATAAAACCATTATACCCTGGCACATTTATTAAAATCATTGATAATAATCAAACCGATAACGCACCGACCCCTAAAGTTTATAGGTACTATATTCTTGGTCAACAGACTATCAATCGTTCTGTGCGAAGAATTTCAAAAATTCGAAATTTTTACTGAAAATAATTTTTTCTGTTTTTGTCTTGTGTGCTTATTGTTTAGCAACAGGCGTACGTGTGTGTGTGTGTCAAACCGTCTTATCTATTGTCTATTATATACCACGGCCAGTAGAGACCTGGTCGTGCGCAGCAAGACTTCTGGCGAACATGCGAAGGACGTGGTCGAACAAGTAGTGAAGGAGGTAGAGCCTACCCTTGGTGTTCGTATACATAACGTGCAATTATAAGCACTTCATCATTTGTGGGTAGGAGGAAGATTGAGGATAACAAGAAGTTTTGGGAGGTAGGCATAGCTGTGAGCAGGTGAACAGGGAATGTGATTGTGGAGGTATGATTGTGAGGGCAATTAAAATTTGAAGTTTCTTTCGTCGTATGGGGCCTACCCAGAGGCCGATTTGTCTGGGTAAACACGGGTAATCAGGAGCCCACGGAACTTGTTCCGTTCTGGCTTTTGTTTGCGGGCCTTCGGGGAGTTTCGTGGTGGTTGTGGGTTAACAACCAAATGCGGGCATAGGCTGGGCTCGGCGTGGTGTTGAAGTTGGCTTTTAAAGATCGTGTATATCATACGTAGATCATGTTCATTTTGAAATATTGATATCGCTTTTTGTAGTCGGATTTTTGAGCATATCTCAGAAACTATAAAAGCTAGAGTCACCACAACAAATAAAGTGTTACGATTATTGTGCCACTGGGCTAAGAAATAGATAAGATGTCGATATGTCTCAAATCCCAAATCGATAAAAGGTGAATATCTCGTGAAGCACACAGATTAAGAATATTTCGGATTTTGGATACCTCCACCACTCGCCCCATATATGAAAAAACCCAAATTAAATACTACAAACTTCCGCTTTGAAAGCAAAATGGTTTAAGTGTATGTGAAGACACGATTTAATTTATCCCTTTGTCGGGCGCTCCCTAGAGCCCCCTCACTTCTTTGTCTTTGTTTTTTGACAATGCGAAAAATAATTAGTTGTGCCGCAATAAAATCGAAATTATTTACTAAAAATGCCAAAGTAAAGTTAAAAATCTGTGCTAGATATATTTAAATTAACATCGAAACGGATTTCATTTTGAGTATCTGTTCCCGGATGACTTTCTGATAGCGGACGGGCCACCCTCGAAACTTTGTTTTGATTTTGTATGGAACAGCTGATTGTCTATGTTCATAAACAGTTGAAATAAAGTGAAAATTAAGTCCAACTCAGTTGACGAAGAACAAGATATAGTACGCGCCATATTAATTAGCACATGCCCTCCTGTGATAAAATGAAAAAATAAAAATAATTATCAAAACTAAACACCTTTTGACAAAGTAACACTGACCCAAGTATTTTTTAATTCCAAAAAATGTCTTATATAAAATAAAGCAAGTAAGACTATAGCTGTCAAATTGTGGGAGATATTGATATTCACGATTTGCAGTGACAGGAATAGGCGTGGCGATCTATAAAGCTGTTGACCAGCGGTTTTACAGAGGCGGGAGGAGGCGTGGCCGGGGAATTTTTCTGTTCTGTTTGGGGAGCTCACCAATAATATATATTCTAAATATGGAGCTCAAAAACTGTGGGAGATATAGCCATTTCCGATTTTTTAACGGGAAGGCGCTGTCGTGGCGTGGCACAAAAATCTTAAAACTTTGTCTGACGGACAGACGGACAGACTGTCGGACAGCATGACGTACATTGAACAAAACTAATTTTTTCAGTTCACTTTGTGAAGAAGTATAAAAATCATTGATCATTTGGGACATTTCAAAAAGTTATTTTTAGGTAAAAAGAAGCAGGAGCTTTTTACGTAAAGTGCAACTACTTTTATAACTTGGGGAAGTATCTGAATAGTAAAATTTGTATTATCTGTATAGTCAAGATCTTACACGCTGAATTTAGCTGTTTAATTTTAAAAATTCAAGCTCAAATAATGGGCCTGGAATTCGATAATTTTAGGAAACATTGAAAAGCAATAACTAATTTGAAAATAATATTATTAGTAATTTAAAATTTACTAACCTGAGTTTAAAGTATTAGTGATCAACCACGCCTGACGTTTGTTGATGCCTGATTGACTGAACAACAATAATTTAAAATAAAGGCGACGTTTCAAATTTTTATCGCATATTTGTAGTGTCTGAGACAGACGGATGGATAGACCAACGGATCTGCCGGATACAAACACAACTTTATTATACCCATATATCTTAGATATAGCGTTAAAAAGAAAAGAGAAAATTATCATGGCAGCCTATTTTTGCCAATGAAATGCAAATGTCAGTAACACAGAAACGGCAAACGAAATTCACAATTTGGTTCGCTTGGCAATTGTCAAGTAAGTGCCACAAAGCGCCATGAACAGCATAAACGACAGCCATAGAAGTAGCAGCGCAGCGTACAGCGTACATTAGTGTGGCAACAATGCTGCGCTTGACCCACTTTTCCTTTTTGCAACAGGCAACGGTAAACAATTTCCACCAAGCAAGCGACTGGAAAAAGTTGTAACTTTTCATGCAACACACACACACTTTAACACAGCGACACAAAGTCAAAGTCAACGGTGTAGCTGACGCTGCGGCGCATCGGTATCTATCGGCGTCGTCGTCGTCGTCGTCGTCGTCGTTGCCGACCATGCGCGGTTGCAGTTGCATTTGTATTCGCATTCGACTCTCGCCAAGTGAAAGTAAAGTGGGACAAATGTAATTATTATTGCTTCTAGTAACCGTAACCGAGTTAGAAGCCTCGGCTGCGGTTGGAAAGTTGGCTACAACGTTGGCATTAGCTTTTACACAATATTTTATTCAATCAAATTGCAAAGAGAAAATTGCAGCAAGTGATTGCAGCAGCAACTGCAACTGCATCAGGCAAATAGTGCAACACGTAAACTTTCTTTTTTTGTGTGTCGACTTCGACGTCAACTTTGATTGCAGCTGCAGCACACACACGTAACATACCTACATAGTCGTTTAACATAACACATATGTATTTGTAAATGTATATGTACATCCACACATACATTTTTATAAATGTAAGTACAAATGCAAAAGAGTATACACTGCAATTCAGCATTTGTTGCATGCCGATTGGTGTTGCATGCATGAATTAATAAACGTGCTCCACTTTGCAACACGTCGGCGATTTGGATTGTGAGTTCTAATGACAAATTGGGTTGCATGCGCGTGAATATCTGTGTGTGTGGGTATATTTTCTATAGAAGGAATTAAGGAAAGCTCAAATTTTTTAATCTTCTTCGTCGATGGTAACCAAATTTGGCTTATGTACTTTGGCGTCATCGTTTTTGAAGTGAAAAGAGTATATTGGTTTTGTGAAATATCTGTCATGCTGTTGTCCATCTGTCCGGATGAACGCAACTTTCTTCGGTGCTATTGAAAACAAAGATTTGAAATTTTGGAAAAATACATGTTAAGATTTTTGTGCCACGCAAATCAAAAACACGTCGATACTCCACAAATCGCAAATCGATAAAATGTGAATATTTCCAACAATATTATAGTTAGAGTCACCAAATTTGGTATGTAGATTGCTGGTAACCTCTCCCAAAACTGCAACCTTGATATTCCGGCCACGCCCACTAGAACGACCCCGCCTTGAAAAATCTGAAATGAGCTAGAGGGTCTATATTTGGAATATATATTACTAGATGGCGCTCCCAAACATCACAGAAAAAATTTTCCGACGACGCCCCCTTCCACCTCCGCAAAAGCTGAAATCGATAACAGGTGAATAACTCACACATTTTGAAAGCTAGAGACTCCAAACTTGTTATGTACATTGCTGTTGACCTCCCCAAAATATTGCGACTCTTATATCCCGGCCACACCTTCGTGAACGCCCTCCAACCACCCCGCTCCCACGAATTTTTAAGGTAGATTAGTCGTCTCCTCTTTTAAATAAGGGTACAACAATTTCCCAACAATTTCCCGCAAAAGCCTATATCTCCCACAATTTTAAAGCTAGTCACCAAAATTTTAGAGGTGGCTGGCCGGTTACCCCCTTTAAAGATCGATAAGAAAATTTCCCGGACACGGCCACTCCCACAGCGCAATTCGCGAAAAATTTATTTTAAGGTATCGAGAGAAAATGTATAACCTTGCACTGCGTATGATTATGCAGAATCTACGATCGAAAAGTTTATGTCTATAGATTTTGTAATTTCCGAGATCGCTCTGTTCATAGAGATGAACAGACGGACAGGACTAAATCGACTCAGGTCGACTCACCTTCTGATCAAGAATATATACGAACGTTATGGTGTTGGAGATGCTTCCTTCTGTCTGTTACATATATTTGCACAAAACCATTATACCCTTATTACCCAATTAGTTCTTATCCAATTTCTATTGGTGCTGTAATAGTCAGGGTACACAATCGCTTTACAAACAGAAATTGTACAGTTGCAATCGACTCTGCTGGCCTTTTCGAATGTCATGACCAACTGATCGCAATTGCTATTTTTGTTTTCCCAGTTACTGCCCGTGGTTTAAATAGGTAATAGGCAACAACATGCAATAAATGCACCGCATAAATTGAACGGCAAAGGGAAATTTGGAAAATAGTTAAGTAATTTGCAGTGAAAAGCAGCATGCAGTTTGCGTGAGAGAAATTAGATTTTGTTGTCTACCTTTTCTATCTTTTACCTTTGTTGTTGTGGCATTTGGCACACATAGTCTACGATTTACATCCGTTAGTTGCCGCGGCCGTATTCGCAAATGCAGCTACAATATGGCTTTCTGATGCTGATGCATTAGAAAGTTTTAACTGACATTGTGTTGTTTTTTGTTTTCTCCACCCACGCGCTATGCTAGAATGAGACGTATTTATTCCTATTTGTTGTATATATTTAAGGAACATAAACGAGAGCGAACGGGGTGCCGCAGAATAAATATCATTGCAGGCAGACATATGGGAGATGAGCACTATATATCTATTGTTACCTGTGTTTGAACTCAAAAACCTGATTTTTGACCGGTTGTTTTATAGAAAGCAATATAATATAGTATATAGTATAATATATATAGTATATATAGTGTAGTATAGTTCAATGTTCGTTATATTTTGACCGATTGTTCCTTTGGAAGCTACAGGTTTTAGTAGGCCGATATGGATAAGATTATTCCTATATGTTAGTAGCATAGTGACTCTTAATTGCTGAGTTTGGCTAGAATATTTTGAAAATAAAAAAATGTTCTTTATACAAAAGCTTTCATTCGACATATTATTCCTATAGTTATATAATTAGGTGATCCGATCCGGCCAACTCCGACAAAGGTACAGCTTGCAACAAAAAGATATCATAGCTCACCTGCACCATATTTCATGATGATAGCTTATACAAAATAAATTCGTTGCAGTCGGGTGTAACAATCAATTTACCAAAACAAAGTCTGTAGTACTTGAATAGCGTTTCTTTGAGATTTGGGGCGAGTTATTATTTCTGATCTGCGTATGCTTTACGAGAACATAATATATTAAATTTTGTGCTATAGCTCATAAAGTCCCTGAGATATGCTAAAAAAACTAAGAAAAACCAAGTCTTAAAATCGATTTTTATCGATATTACTGAAACAGAGAAATATATGGAAAAAATTATAAATGCATTCTGCATATGGTTCAGGAGAATCTATAGTCGATAAGTTTAGACATCTAGCTTTTGTAGTTTCCGAGATCACTGCGTGATCTCTAGCTTTTGTAGTTTCCGATATCACTGCATTCATTCAGACGTCTAAATCGACTCAGGTCATCTTCTTGATCAAGAATATATATACCTAATGGGGACGGAGATGCTTCCATACAACATACATTTTCACAAAACTGTATACCCTTTTACCCTTTTTTCAATAGTTTCAGATATAACAAAAATTATTTCATCTTCATGGGGTTTGAAAAATATATCTACTTAATGGGGACGACGGAGATGCTTCCATACAACATACATTTTCACAAAACTGTTATACCCTTTTACCCTTTTTTCAATAGTTTCAGAAAATAACAAAAATTATTTCATCTGCATGGGGTTTGAACCAAGGATCCACCACAAACCATAATATGTGTTAGACAGCAACGCCACCGACCAACGCTTTCAAATTGTGCAAAGAAGTATACGCAAAATTAAAAACTTAAAAATACCAATTCCAACTACAAACATAATCAGCGCGTTCGACAGTAACGCCACTGATCACTTAATTTCCCATGTTACAAAATAAAAACAAGTAAGAACGTTGCAGTCGGATGTAACCGAGTCATAGTACTCGTTCTCCTCTTAATAGCTATCTATGTAGCTTGTACAAATTATTCAAAATCTAATAGACTTTAAATTTAAAAAAAATACTTGTTTACAGTACACAGTAGTTATTGTTATTTTGTAAAAATACAAAAATATAGACGGGAGTGGGCGTGGACGTGGCCGGGAAATTTTCTTACCGAGCTTTAAAATGTGTGATCAGCAATCTAACTTTCAAATTTCGTAACTCTAGCTCCAAAATTGTGGGATATATACTTTTTGCGATTTGCGGGGCCGGAGGTGGGCGTGGCCGCAAATTTTTTTCGATCTTTAAAGGGCGTTACCAGCCATCTACTTTGAAAATTTGGTGACACTAGGTTTAAAACTGTGTGAGATATTGGCTTTCGCGCTTTGCGGGGGCAGGAGTGGGCGGCGGTGGGCGTGGGTGGAATATTTGTGTATCCGTATTTAAAGGGGGTGACCACTATTCCACCTTTAAAGTTTGGTGACTCTAGCTCAAAAACTATGGGTGATAGAGCCATTTCCGTTTTTTAAGGCGAGAGCGCTAGTTGGCGTTGTAGTGGGCGTCACCAGCAATCTACATACCAAAGTTGGTGACAGATAACTAAAAGTGTATTTCCAAAATTTCAAGTCTCTATCTTCAATAGCGGTCAGAAGGACAGACTAACGGACAGCATGACGGACATTACACAAAACCAATATACTCTTTTCATTTTGTAAACGAGTATAATTATGTTATCAAGCAAGAACTATAATAAATCGTTAAAACTGGAATACGAATAAAAACCAGAAAAACTCTTGCGTCGGGAATGGGAATCCAACGTACAACTCACTGCGCCTATAGTGCACGTTAGACAGCAGCGACAGCTACCTGTCAACTTCTGGTGTCACGCAATTCAAGTTAAGTACAAAATTTGATATCAGAAATTACGGTGGATCGTGTTTTTATGTGTTTTTGTTTTATTTATAATTTACTGAGAGGGCTCTGCTTTTCTGTTCATGAAACCACACCAAATATACCAGTATGCATATAAAATGTTACAAGCGTATAATAAATCTCTGCGATCCTATAAAGTCTTCAGTTCTTTAGTCTCTGAGATCCATACAGTAGAAGAACTAGAAGGACTAATATGTATATACTATAATACTTCTTTCTTGCACTAGTTTGATACCCGTGCATTCGTTGAGTCAATGGCCAAATCGATATCAGAACTCATAGCTTTCGTAACGGGGCAGAGTTCGTTGGCTCGCAAAATTACAAAGCCGTAGAGGACACCGGCCGCGTCGCCGTCTGTTGATCCGCCCTCAAACCACACCCTGACGCTTCCGTCGACAAAGTAAAAGTGAAAGGTTATTATAACAAAAAAAGGAGCAGCCCCGGCGAGTGTCTGGGCTAAGTCTAATAACCTCTTGCTTTCACCGAACAGGGGACGATGCACACATTCAGAATAACAACAAGGACAACACCCTTGTAGCCACAGAGGGTAGGGACAGGGTGCCAGCCGTCTTTGCCGACGCATTTTCCTGCTCTTCCTTTGTACCTTTATGTATGTATTCGGTCAAGTGCGTTTGTTTGTGTGTTTATAGTATGTAGGTTGGTTTCGACCATATATGTATATGACTCCTAGTCTGCGCGGTTAAATATGTATGTGTGTGAACACACTGTCATCGTATTCAGCTGCAGCTATAGCACAAAACATCCGAAAATAAAATGTTTTAAATAAATTAATCATACAAAAAGTGCCCATTCTTTTTCTATATTTTAGAAGTTAAGTATCAATAGTAATTTACTGTATATTTTATAATATATTATTTAAACAAAATAAAAATATAAAATAAATATATACATACATACAGATATGAAAAAGTGTGAGGCATTGTACTAGTTATGTTTTAAACAATTAATAATTTACGTATATATGTAATATAAATACATATTACAATATTGTATTTACAACATCAGGGTGGATTTTTTTAAAAGCGTCTCGTATCTATCTATATATATATGTCAATAAGCCCAGCGAGGTAGAGCGTGATTCCTGAGTGCGAACGTGTGCAATAACAAGCAGACAGGCAGAAGTTAAGCAAGCGGAGAGAGCTAGAGGGATACGCACAGTGACATCAACTGAAAGAAAAGCAAATCCACCACATTTATAGATTCCAATTTAGCTCTTGTTTATACATATATATTATTTTAAACTTGGAAATAATTATGTATACATTATGTATGCCTGTTATCGAGTTCGAATCCGAGGACTATAATAAGGTATCAAATATTATAAAATTACATACATTTTAGTTATGAACACATCTACATATTATTGTTGATTTGCCCCACTGGGCGGCGGTCGATGGTCTCCGCCAGCCAAATGTCATTGTTCGATACCAGGGAGCTTAACCTTGAAAACTTCGCTTCATGTTGGTGAAGGCAATACAGCAAAAAGGACGAACTCGAAGCAAAAGCGAGGGACAGAGAGAAAAAAGGAACAGGGAAAGTGTGAGAAGTTCATGGAAACAGTCGATGGCCTTTTCAACGGACTCACATTTGTTATTTCGTTAATTTTATTCATACTTGAGTTTCATCTTTATGTATATATTATTATGTATGTATATATGCATCTATGTACGTACATCAATATATTATGTCACATATATATGTACGCCCACTTAGAGGCTAGCAAATAGTTAATATATGTATCACACGCAACTTTAAAGCTATACTTACAAAATTAAACTGTTATATACTGTTGATGTTCTTCATAGATCGAGGTCGTGAACAGAGTGTTGTGTGTATCGCTTGCACTAGATTGCACTTTTCTTACTGTTATAGAGTACTATTCAGAATAAGTAAACGGGTATGTATTAAGCATACTTTGCACGTGCATACATTCATGTACTGGTTAATTGATCTGAATCTAAAAACAGACAGACGGGAGGACAAGAAGGACAACTCATATTATCTTATTTTTTGAGCGCAGAAGTTCCCAAATCACATATAACAAGTAAAAGTGCTTTTACTGGAGCACCCGACTATGAGATACCCTGAACCCAGTTGCGAGCTGTTGTTACATACATACCAACAACATTGCATTCATACATACATACACAAAGTAACCCATTCCAATACACACCGCATGCTTTGCATTTTCCTTTTTTTCTAATAGTATGATCTTTACGAAATTTTCGGGAATAACAATACTGTTCAAATCTATGTACGAACCAAAGCCTCAGTCTGTAGTGTTTGATTTACATTTTTAATATTTGTGGAGAGTAGTTGTATCCAAAATCCGAAATATTCTTGATCTACATATGCTTTACGAGAATACATTAAGCCAAATTTTGTAGCTCTTATAGATTTTGGGATATGCTTAAGGAACCCGGTCAAAAACCTATAACTATCGATAATAAGAAAACAATACGAGTTATCGGCAATCTGATATAAACTTCATCTGCTATGGTATACTCGAACTTAGTAAATTTGTCAAATTTGTCTAGCTCTGGTAGTATCTGAGATCAACGTGTTCATATAGACAGACGCACCAACGGTCAAAGACAGACGGAGAGTTCTAAATCGACTCGACCAATGAAGAAGAATATATATATACTTTATAGGGTCGAAAATGCTTCCTTCTGCCATTTACATACATTTGCACAAAACCATTATGATGTCTCTTGCTTTTGTACTTTCCGAGACGGACAGTCGGACAATCGGCTAAATTGACTCAGCTCGTCATCCCAATCAAAAATATAAAATATATTTAGGGGGTCGGAGATGCTTCCTTCTACCATGAACTTATTTAAATTGTGTAAAAAGGGAATAATGGTTTTGTGCAAAATTATGTAAGAGGCAGAAGGAGACATATATTGTATAGTTACCGAACTTACTTCATCTGATACCCTATATGACGAAAAACCACTTTAAAAATTGTTCTATGGTGAGATTTTTTTTTTAATTTTTAAAATATGGTTTTTTAAGCTTTTTTTCAGAGGTAAATTTGCATTATTGATCATGACTTTAGAATGTCGTTACCGATTTTAAAAAGCTTAACGACTACTTAAAACTAATGAATATGTCTAGTAATCAGTGGTACACACTTTAATTTTAAATTATTTGTTTTGCAACTATATATTTTTGAATTAAGACAATTATGATATTTGTGGTATTTTTCACCATTGTTTGACTTTAAAATTCGGGGAAAACTCGAAAAAAAATATATTTTGTTCGTCACCCAATTATTTACATAGGTAATTTTATTGGGCGTCGAGAGTCCCGACCATGCCCTCTAGAACGACCTCCAGCGCCTCGGCCTTACTAAATCGGAAATGGTTTTTTCTCCCACTGTTTTTGAGCTAGAGTCACCACATTTTAAAGGTCGATTAGTGGTCACCCCCTTTAAATAAGGGTACAAACATTTACCGTCCACACCCACCCCCGCCCACTCCAGCCCCCACAAATCGCGAAAATCTATATCTTCTACAATTTTAAAGTTAGATTCACCAAATTTAGCAGACAATGTTGGGGTAACCTCCTCTTAAGATCGAGCCAAAAAATGTTGGACACGCCCACCCCTGCACCTACGAAATATAAAAATTCTGTAGTTTTCCAAAATAACAATAATAACTTTTGTGTACTGTGAACGAGCATACGCAGTCGGTTACGTCCGACTGCAACGTTCTTACTTGATTATTTTATTTCTTTTATTATCGATACTTATCAGTTTTTACCCGGTTTTCTGAGTATATCTCATAAACTATAAGAGCAATAGCCACCAAATGTAGTTAAATTTGTTCTCCTAAAGCATACGCAGATAAAAAATTTGATTTTGGATACCTTCCCCCACCCGCCCTAAAAATAAAAAACCCAAATTAAAGAACTACAGCTTTGCGCTTTGTACATACATACTTACATTTGGATGCTCTTTTTAAGTCCTGAAAATATGATAAGGATCATACTCTAAGCATAGAAGTTATTCAAGAATTTATTTTCTATTTTGGGGGCTAAGCGTGCTGCTGATTAAAATGCACGGCTTTCGGCCTGCGTTGTGTATGTGTATATAAATGCACATTGAAGATTGCAATCGGATATAAAAATGTATAAAAAAGAAAACTGAAACAACCAAAATATCGAATTGGAACAAGAAATGAGAACTTAATGTTATGTTAAATACCCAGTTCAGAAACTAGGTATCCAAAGCTAGCACATCTTATCAGTTGGCTTGGGCAAAAAAAGAGAAAGCTGGTGTTGGCTGAAGAACACTATGCACAAAAAGTTGAGTTGAGAGGATTACAAAAACAAATAACAACAACATCAGCGGGCAATATAAAATTACTAACAGCAAAAAGCAACGGAAAGAAATAATGAAACTGGGTCGCTACGCCTGTTGCAAACAAACTGAGTTCGTTGGAACATGTTCGATCTCGCCTCAGTCTGACACTGCAGTTTTATTCGACGACAGATAAATATGTATGTACATTCATACATGCTATATTCACATACACAAATACAAAACCATTAATACATATGTGTATACATTTGCATACATGGATGCAATTGATCTCTACAGGGCGACTCATCAAGTTTTGGACCATGCTGCAAGGAAAGCCCAGAACATGAGTGTGCCTAGACGCGGGCAGAAGTAGTTTTAGTTGTGCAGCCACTGAGTCGGTAGGTCGTCAACAATTAGTGAATATTTAAATGAAAATGTTAAAATCAAGATTGATATCTGATTTTAATACGTCAATCTTAAATTGGCGTATGCTGTTATCATAACGCGCATTTTACCGAAACGTGAGCGGATCAAAAAATTGGCAAGCAAAACAAAAACCCGAAAATATTAAAAACAATAAAAGGGTAAGAACTTTATTGTAATATTTAATTTGTAGTTTTTCTATTTACATAAAAATATATGTATTTAGAAACAAATGTATCTTACATGCATACGTAAATACATACTACATAAGTATGTATTTTAAAGAATTGCTAGTTTATATATTTTTTAACAATTTAGAAATATTTAGCTACTCCTGCTTTCCTTTGGCTACGTTTAGCATGAAAAGCTCAGCGACCGTCTCTGCCCTCCCTCCAATTCTGTAAAACTGAGTAACTCTTCTGCCGACGTCGCGACGTCTCTGCTCTGTAGCTTTTGTTTGTCCTCTGATTCGACTGCCGGTTGGCTTTGATCGCGTAACTTCGTTGAAGCTTCTCATTCACATTCATTCATGAGCTTTGAAAATTTTGCTGCTAACTCAGATAAAAGCTTTATGCAAGCAGTAAACAAAAATTCGCTGGACAACGCCAACGACGTCAATTAATTTGCGATAACACGCAATTCTCTTACGCGGAAGTCGTTGCACTTGAAAACAACAACAACTATGTACTACATACAATTTCACATTGGTGTCCATGACATTAGGATGGACACGCTGTTCCTTTGTTTCACAATTCTTTTGCATTCATATTTAATGTGTACATACATATGTATGTATGAGAATAAATACATATGTACATGTCAGTCCTTACAATGATCCGATTTTTCGCGCGTAAGCACCGCAATGTACCTTTAGTAACATTTAGAAGTATAGCAAAACAATTAATATTTGCTTACAATAACGATTACATGTATGAATTATTTAAAATACATTTTCTGTGCTCCTGATAAATTATTTGTAAGTATTTTAAATCATTTTGTTTAATTAAAATTCTATTTTTGGTTTAATATCACACAAATTGAACTGTTATTTAATTACTTATTACTATATGCATATCGTATATACCAAAAGAAAGCTGTATATGTACATACATATGTGGAAAGAACAAGTAAAAGTGCTCAAGTGCCGAAATTGGAAATATCCTCTACTCAGCTCCTCTCTCTCTTCTCGCTGCCTTCTGTATATAGTACATGCACTATGAGTAATGCATTCTGAACCAGCTGCATATTTCATAGTTCGGTCTTAATACAATTTTCTTCTAATTTCCGTAATACAAGAAATGAAGGTACAATCGAAGAAGCTATGTTCAGAATTTGAAGCCTTTATAGTTTATAGTTAAAATTTCGAAATCAAGATTAATGCGATCATACAGACGAAGGGACGGAGAAAAATATACACACATATGTAGATATGTAAATATATTTAATGAAATTTTAAACTTTAATTTGAATATAAAGTAAAACGACAATCCTAAGATAATTAGTTTGCACATGCCTAGGAAAAACTATGTTGTTTAGACATATGTACATATCTTATGTATGTATGTATGTATATTATATTATTATGTATTATGTGAACCAGATGCTCTAATTGCAATCGGATGCAGATAACTTTAAGACCGACAAGGCTTACATCAGCAGTTCATACTAGTAATAATGCATAGCTACTTTGCTACTGATAGAGTGAAAAATTTCAAGGTCGTGCGTCAGAGACGCGTGCAATGTTGTGTGGGGTCAGGCAAACTCAAATGCGAACACAAAATGTATGCATGTATATGTTACACACAGTGTGTTTGTGCCCTCGGATTTTACATATGCACATAGTAATCGTTATTATCTATAAGCATATATATACATATGTACATACATAGGTATTTGTGCAATGGAAAAACCAACAACTGGTGCAAGCCCTACCCAGGTTCAGGCAACTCCGCAAAGAATGAATTAAATTAAAGTAGCTGTAGCTGTAGTTGCTTTTCTTATCCCTGTCTTGTAGCTCCCCATTCTGTGGCGTCTAGTAGTGAGTTTGTGTTTTGCCAAGAATCCGCAACAACTGCGATGCCGCAGTGCACGATCGGCGGTAGGTTCAAGGCCAACGCCAGACGGGTTCAAAATGCTCATGGTGCGCCTGTGTGTGTGCAGAGAGTAGGCATTAAAAAAGGAACGAGTCCCTGCGTGTGTGTGCGTGTGCTCTTATATATACATACATATGCAAGTGTACATATACACGCCCACTTATTTTTCTGTGTATGCATGTATTTATATAAAAACGAAACTTATCGCTGGTCAACAACACCGTTTAGTGCCGCTTATGTAACACAATCCTAAATGGGGGCGCCGATAAAGACACAGGTTGCAGCTCAAGTGTAAATATACATACATATGTATGTATAATATAATTAATATTATATATGTATTTATATGCATACATTTATTTATAAACATATACATGTAAATACATATTTTTATAATGTGTGTACATACATATGTATGTAAATACATTTATTTCTATACAAAAGTACACAACTATATATACATTTATTTTTAAGTTAATGTGTGTACATGTACATACATACGTGTGTATGACAACACCACATTCTAGATTACATAAAGAAACAACAGTCTACAGCGAGATCAGACAGAAATGCACTCCGAACAAAAATTCTTACTCGCCCTCTCATACATTCGCATGTTCGAGCTAAATTTTTTTTTTTTTGCATGTATGAAAGACAGCCGCTGTCGCTGCTGCTGTGTGCTTGTGTGTGTTTCGGTTTGTTTTGTGCGGCCGCAGAGTTAATGCACTCCAAAGAGAAGTTCAAGGCTGAACAAATCAGTCGCTCACTCAGTTTGTTCATGTTCATGGCGTCAATGCATATACATACATATGTACATATTCAGACCAGACCGAGCACACTCATGTATATACATACATATGTTATTTATTTCCAATAAGATAATTTTTGCTGCAGCACAAATAAAAACAAGACTAAGAATAAGAAAAAAGAATGAATAAAACTCTTGAGTCGTGTATTTAGCGTTATTATATATTTAAATGTACATATAAGTTAGCACCAAATTGTCCAATTGGTGGTGGGGCTAAAGTCACAAATGTAAATATGTATGTATCAATAAACTCAAATGTGTCTATATATTCATTCTTTATAATGTACAGACTATTTACCAATGTACATACATACATGGCCAAGTGTTGCATGCACATATATATGATTATTTACTTTTGTGGGATTACTAGGATAGACTTCTTTGATGCCATGATATGAGCTTACTGACAACCTTAGTGACGTGTCACTGATGTCTTGTTTATTGACATACATACATACAAATGTATGACATGTCATTGATTTCGCCATTAAGTTTAGTTAATAAAATATTATAAAATATCTCTAAATATAGAGCCGAAAAATTCCGGACACGCCCACTCCCAACCCCACAATTTACAAAAATCAACATTTTTCAAGAAACCAAAAATATTTAAGACCGGTGTTAGATAAAGTGTTAAGATTATTTAATATCGATATATGTACATCTCTTCCTTAGTTTTAAAGGTAATTACACACATTTTTTAGCAGGCGTGGCAAATCGATCAAATTTATTTATCTTCGGGAAGGATGAACCAAGGAAACCCACACCACAATTTTAGAGCTAGACTCACCAAATTTGACAGGCCGTTTTCCGATGACCTCCTCAAAATTCGAGCTGAAAAATGCACACAATTTAAATTTAAATCGAGATTTTTTAAAATAACTATAAAATTTAAGTCCGTTTTCGACTGTTTTAAGCTGTTATTATACTGTGCACGAGTATTGTGGAGTCGACTGCAACGTTATTCCTTTATCTCGTATGAAATAAACTACTTATGTACTCGCTGTTAACTTAACAGTCTGTTAATGACTTTGCAATGCTTATGCGGCACAAAATTATATCAAATCCATGATTTGTTTAATACACATATCTTTATGTGAGTTCTAAACAAGTGAACAAATGTAAAGTACATAACTAAATTGAGATTTTTTTTATTTTAATTAATTTCAGCAATGATAAAAATTATTATTGAACATACATACATTTCTATACCATGAATCCATTGAAAATGGGTAAATCAGGGTATAATGGTTTTGTGCAAATGTATGTAACAGGCAGAAGGAGGCGTCTCCGACCCCATAAAGCATATATATTCTTGATCAGTATCACTGCCCGAGTTGATCTAGCCCTGTCCGTCCGTCTGTATGAACGCGTCGATTTTGGAGACTACAGAAGCTAAAAAGCCGAACTTGGACTTTTTAAGTTCGTGTATACCATACGCAGATCAAGTTTATTTCAAATTACTGATAACTCATCTCGTTTTCTTATTATCGATAATTATCGGGTTTTGAACTCTGTTTTTTGAGCATTTCTTAGAAACCAAAAGAGCTAAAGCAACTGAATTTGGTTCAATATGTTTGTGTAAAGATTACGCAGGTAAGGAATATTCGAATTTTGGATACCTGCCCCCATTCGGCCCATATATGCAAAAAAAACGCAATTCAAATAATACGGACTTGGGCTTTAGATTTCAATGCTCTTGTTAAGACCTTAAAATTTCATTAAGATCATATTCTTAGTTTAGAAGTTATACACGAATTTAGTTTCCACAGCGCAGCAGCGTGCGTTTACATGAATGTGTGTGTGTTATTCTGTGTATGTGTGTATGAATGGAAGGAGACTGAAATGTATAAATAGGGTTCAGGGTATTTCCAAGTGGGGCGTTCCCGACTGGAGCCTTCTCATTTGTTTTATTTAATTTTTGAACGTACTTATGTATATGCATGTGAATGCATAAACATATTCGAAGTGAACAGAGTCTATTGGGTTTACAGTCCGACATTGCGTTTTTACTCATATGAATTTAATAATAAAATTTCGGTAACATATCCCATGTCAACAAAAAAATAAGTGAGAACTTGACAGGTCGGTGTATCCGTCAACGCAATACTCTTTCACAGTGTAACAACTATCAACTGTATTCTAGCACTATTTGCACCTAAAAAATAAAATAAAACAGAAAATATTAGGCGACTGGGTGATTTCGAAACTAGGATTGACCAAAAACTTAAAATTCGTCTCAGACAGCAAAGGCATTCTACCCGTACATTTCTGTGTGCCAAATTCAACTAAGTGTTATTACAAGAATTCTACAGCTTCATAAAATTGTAATAAGTATGTGTATGTAATATATGAACGAATATAAAAATTAGTAGTTACCACAAAATTGTGGTTAAAATGTCACTGTGTTGAGGTTACAATAATCATTAAATTCGCTTTCGACTACTTATACCCGACTGCGACGATCTTGTTTTTCTTTCTCTTGGGCAACAAGCACCTCGATAATTGAGTAACCGAACGCAGAGAAGGAGTGCGCGATTCAGAGAGAACAAAAGGAAGAGAACGAGAAAGAGCGTATTCTGGTTTATTGAATGACCAATCAACCTACTGCTTGATGCGGGTTGCGACTGCTAATGCGGCTGCAGCTGGGCAATGGGTATTGGGGGCCTGCCCCTGCCCGTCATCTGTCGTTGTTGGCGCTCTAAATTTAGCATTTCTGAAGAATTTGTGTTGAAAGCCCACTGCCTGCGCTGTTGGCATTTTCTCCTATAAAAGGGATAATACGTTGTTCTGCCTACCCGCTCTAGTGTTCGTAAAACCAAAAACACTTAAATAGCACACACATAAACATATGCACATATTGTATGCGTTCACACTACATTCACGTACACGTATGTACATACATATATGTGTATGCATGTGCTCACACATACATATGTACATGCATTCCGTGCTCTTTGTGGTGCTGCTCATTCTGTTCTTTTATATTCTTCGTTTATTTCGTAATAACTGCTACGACCGGGATGACACGGTCTGCAGTGTTGAGGACTAATTTTGTGCTCCCTATCTGCGACAGAGACTAAGAGAGATTGCAAAATGGCTCTTTGCAAGTCGATTGTGGTTTTTTGTGCGATCGTACTGGTTTCGGGCCCCTACGTCTGGTTGGCCAACTTCGAAAAATCTTTCTTCCATAGTTTTAAACCATACTAGCTTTAGTTGACCTCCCCAACGGGTCGACCTAAAATGTTCTGGCTACGCCCACTCCCGTCCGTACAATTCACAAAAATAAATTGTATTTTAAAAATAAAGCTCTCGTGCAAATTTCCCATTTGCCAGTAACAGCAGTACAGTCAGACAATGGCAAAAGGGACAATAGTAGCAGCACAACAATTAGTAAACTAGCAAACACATCAACAAAACCGAAAGAAATTTGGAAAGTTTTAGTTGCTGAAATGCATAATTCATTTGGTTCGCTCAACGTACAGTTTGGCAATACACATTGGCAATAGACGACACAATTGCAAATGGCTGCCCTTAGAATGAAGTCGTAGTCAAGAAAATGGCCAATGCCCGAAAATCAAAGCCCAGAGCCCAGCGAAACGCAACTCACGATCGGCGAGCGACCAGAAGACGTTGTCAAAACAATAAATGAAGCGCATTGTGCAAAACTTTTACTCTGGCCTCGGTCTTGCTATGGTTATTGACACCGTTGCGCATACAATACATTCATACATGTGCACATACACATACATATTTACAAGTAGCTTCTACTCGCTCACGAGCGGCAAGACGAAAAATTAATTAAACAATTGGCGTAACACTTTCTCTTCTTAAGCAATAAAACCAAAACAGATCTTTATGGGTTTGCTTTCATAAGCATTGGGCGTGAGTAAACGTTCTAAACTAATGTCTCTTGCAATCGTATCGCATTATTAATTTCACCAGTTGGAGAGCTGAAATGTGGAACAGCCGTCGAAACCATACCTACCTACATACATACAGAGTGTTTGTGTGCGCACACACACGCTGCAAACAAAAGCTTAAAGCGATGCAGCATGTTTGAGCCGCAACCTGCATGAAAGCCAGGGCCAAAGCCGGGCACTAGGTAAGCGAGAGCAACTCAAGCCACGCTGCGAGACCGCAACCGGTTTCTGGTGCTCTGAATTTGAAATTCGGTTTGTGTGTTGAATACCGAAGACGGACAACGGTGACTGATGACGCGCTTGAGCTTTGTTACGTTCTTGCGCTGATCTTACCGCAGCAGAAGTTTCTTTGCGGGCGAATGTCTGAGTCTGTAGTGATTAAGTGAGTGCGCTGTTGCGTCCGCTGCCACGCAAGGCAAATACTCCAATCCGTTATTTGACCCAATTCTAAACTGGAATCTAAAGACAAAAAACTTCAAGCCCAAAAAAGTTGCAGCGACAGAACGTTAACGTTAAGAGCCGCGCCGCCACACATAGACACGTACATATGTATATGTATGTGTGTACATTCATTTTTATGAGATGGTGTTTTACTTGTGTTGGTGCTGGTGCTGTCACGTGTGTGCGTGTGTCTTGCGTGAAAGTTTCGTAATTACATGATGTGTTTCTTAATCGTGCTCTGCCGGCCTACTTTGTCGGAGAAAGTAAGAACGAACTGAGTTCGTTGGGTGAACGTGTTGTTGCACTTCTTTCTTTAACATCATTCTTATAGTAATTGATTACATAAGACGAAAAGTTGGCGTGCTCTCATTGGTACGCTTCGTTGATGTTGTGTTTGCATTGTCGCCTGATTGACTGAACGACCGAACCGTAGACAGCCGCTCTTACGGTTCTTGTTCTCAGCTCTGACACTGTGGGCATAACGGTATTATGGACTCGAAATGTGTCTATGATAATGTTGTTTACCTAATTCCAAAAACTTGTTTGGCATTGTCTCTCGCTGCGCTAGTCGGTGTGTATGCTTTGTGTACCATTTTCACCGCTTAGTATTTGGCCTAATTTACTTTGATAGTAAGTATATAGGCAGTAGGTGTTTAATTTTGATGCGTTACATACATCGCTGCTGACATATTTATGTTAATCATTTTTTCAAAGATGATTGCAAAATATTTTTATAAAAACAGTGATTCCAGGTTGGAGATTTACGAAGTAGAACTTCAACCTTCATGCTATGAAAATGAAATTTAGTCATTAAATGTGTGTATTTCATTTGTTATTAAAAACAAAACCTTATTGATCAAAATAAATAGTAGTATTGTTGTAAAATTTGAGTGTGTGCATAGTTCGTTCATCCTTTATTTAAAATTGCTTATTAAATAAAGTTCTATTATTATTTAGTATAGTTTTATACATTTTTCACAAAGTGAAAAGAGTATATTGGGTTTATGATAAAAGGTGAATATTTCCCACAATATTAAAGCTAGTCACAAAATTTGGAATGAAGATTGCTGGTGACCTCCTGCAAAGATTGCGACCTTGATATCCCAGCCACTCCGCCCCACGAATCGCGAAAGCCTATATCCCCCACAGTTTTAGACCTAGAGTCACCAATTTTAAAAGAAAATGGCTGATTACCGCCTTTAAAGATCCGAAAAAAATTTCCGGCCACGCCTATTCCCGCCCACGAAATATAAAATTCTATATTTTTCCAAAATAATAATAATAACTTCTTTGTACTGTTAACGAGTAACGAGTTCAAAAAGTGAAATATTCTTTATCTGTGTAGGCATACCAAATTTTGTACATACCAAATTTTGTGGCTCTAGCTTTTATAATCTCCGAGATATTCTATTAAAGCTATGACTTAATATCGACACTTATCAATATTAGAAAAAGGAATGTGACATCGTAGTAGAAAATATACTTTAAATGTCAAATCCTAGCGTTTATGGGCTGACGAAGATGACATAGATTTATACAAAGCTATTATACCATTGTTTGCGTAACAGTGATATAATATTTCTGAGTAAGCTAGCGATTTTCAAATCTTATGGGATTCATATGTATGTACGTGCATATTTTATACAATTTTTTCGTTGAAAGGGGTTTTGTCTCGTTTTGCAAAAATAACATATGTATGTACATGTATGTACATCTATCTTGATAGGCATCAACAACTATAAGACTGGATGAACACGTAGATCGCGACTACAGTTAATATCAATTTTCAATATAATTTTTAAGTGTGGCTCTACGAATATTAAGGCCATATGTAGTATGTTGGTTCTTATATATCATTTACATATATAAAAATGTATGCAGTATGGGAAATTCTAAGATTAATTGCATTACAAAAAAGAAAGCAACGCTATAAGCATGTCACGTTGTAGCTGCTGCCTTTGTTGTTGGTACTGTTATTATTTCTCTCGCTTCTCGGCTTCGCGTCGCTGTCGCTGCGTGCATTGACTTTCCATTCTTCTCTTACCGAAATGAAGAAATTAAAAAAATACTTAGATATGCAAACTTACTTATTATATATTTGTATATTTATAATAAGAATTATAAACTTACAACGAATAAGGATAAGAAATAAAAATTGTACCAAAATAAAGGTCAAAATTAAATCAAATATATTATAAATTTATTGTATACATACATATGACGAATTTCTTTCATACACCCATTAACAACAATGGAAACATCACCAAAGCGCAAAAGTTGAACGATAAAAAGAAAGCAGAAAGCGATGTCCGGCGGTCCCCCATTTCATTTCGTTCATATGTCTGTCCGTCTGCTTGTAGATGTTTCTACATATGACGTGCGAGTTCTGCACGACGCAAGAGAGTACGTATTATCATTACGTTGCCTCTCTTTTCACTGTCTTCCTTTCTCTCCAATGTTCACACACTCACGCATGAGCTTTTTTGGCTTTGCAATCGATCATTGAACTTTGGTTGTGAAAACTAGAGCAAGACCCATATTTCTTTAAAGCTTTGAGTCTTTGACAGTCGTTGCGCTGCTACGTATGAATGTATGTATGTATTATACACATATACATCTATGAAATAGTCTATATGTATGTAGCTTTTGTGTTAGTGTTATCAGCTTCTCTCTCTTTTGCTCTCACTCTCTGATTGCCTTAACTGCGGCTGCTTTCTTTCTCGGTCGCTACGATTGCGATTGCTGTTTATGTGAAATGATTTCTCAACTGCCCTCTTGCTGTGTGATAAAACGAAACCCGCTAAATTGTAGTGGTGTCCGATAAGCGCTAACAATGGAGGCATATGCACATGTACAATTGGATGTCTAACTAGCTCGAGTTTAGTATGTACAAGTGAACACATACATATACATATGTAAGTGTCACAAAAAAAAACATGTAAGCAAACATGCATATGATGTGTATACAGACAAACATTCGCAAGCGCATACATTAATTTGTATGTACATACCTATGTAAGAACTGCGCATATGAACCCCTAAAAATAACAACTTTTTTATTAATACGGACAGACGGATGGACAAGGACCGCAAGACGGACTGGGCACATTGCACAAAGTATATAAATATAGAATTCATTGTCAAGTTAGAACAGTCTTATATTGTTCTTATGTAGTAAATGCATGGAACTCTCCACCTTTCACATGTATAAGCAAGAAATTTCAACTTTGCGAGAAAGTTATAAGCGAACACTTTTTAGTTGGGATTTTCGGTTCGGTTTTGCAGAATGGCGGGAACAGAGGGTGAGAGCGAGTGAACAAGTGAGTGAGTAGCTGGCTGCGTGTGCGTCTGAGGCAAGTTCATTCACATTTGCACTCATTACGCGGCCAAAGCCAAAGCCAAAGCCAACGCAAACGCCGACGCCAACGCAGACAACAGTGCTCTTGAAACTGCTGCGGACTGTCGAAAACTGCAAGTGCCGACTCTCTGAGTTTGGCAGCGAAGTCGACATTCATATTCATTTATTGAGCTACACACATGTGTGTTTCTGAAATAGTTTTGGGATTTGCATCACGTTGCTGCGTGCAGATGAACAAATAATTGATGTAGCATAATAATAACATTTGCTGCACACCATTGGCATGGTTTTCTATGCCATGTAATAGGTGCAGCGACTACAGTAACTTTCGGGAGCGCACGGCCCGAACTTAAACCAGAACGTTCACAATCGAACTCTCACACTTGCCGTATTTTAGTCATTTGTCCTACTCTCATCCTTCGTTTTGCAACATGCCAACTATATACAATATAAATTGACAAATGCTTTTGAACCTATCTGCCCCGCTCGCCGTTTCTTAGCGCCATTACCTGTTCAGTAGGCCAGTCCGTAATCGCATCAAACATGCTGTCACGTTTGTCGCCTTGGTCGACTCACGTTTTTCCAGCAATGTAGCGAGCTGCGCAACGTGTTGCACTGCAAACAGGTTGGAACATGTTGCATGTGCCAATGAGTGGAGATTTAGCATAGAATAGGTGACAAGAATATAGGGATGGGCTTGGGGATGGATTGGCTTTATGGCTGGTGCCTGCCGTTGCTTTGGTAATGTCACGAGCACTCCAGAAAAATCGTTTTAAAACGCTTTCGAGGTCGAACTGGGTGGGCGAACGATTTAACTTCGCCGTCTGAAGCTAGGCAGAACAAAATATAACCTAACTCACTTACATACTTACAGCTTAGAATCATATTCAGTTGCTCGGAGTTGACTTTCGAAAGTTGACTGACAAGATTTTTCATATATTAGCTTATTATTAGCCGTAGATGTACTAACGAACAGTACATTTAAGTGGCCGATCGATACCAAGCAAGGACTTGATAACACGTAAATTGCGTTTGTTCATATATGTGGCGAATGCGGGGAGGTATCTAAAATCCGACAGACGGACATGGCTAGATCGAATCGGCTATTGATGATGACCAAGAATATATATACTTTATGGGGTCGGATATGCCGCCCTCTGTCTGTTACATAAATTTGCAGAAAATCAGTATAACCTGATTTACCCATTTTCAATGAGTTCAGGGTATTCACAAGTAAGAACGTTGCAGTCGGACCTAACCGACTGCGTAATACTCGTTCACAGTACACAAAAGTTATTGTTGTTATTTTGGAAAAATATAGAATATATAGGGTTGAGATGGACGTGGCCAACATTTTTCTGCTCGATCTTAAGAGAAGGTTCTCCAAACACTGTCTGCCAAACTTGGTGACTCTAACTCTAAAATTTTCGGAGATATATATTTTCGTGAATTGCGGGGCGGGAAATTTGTAACCTTTATTTAAATGAGATGACCACTAATTTACCTTTAAAAGCTCTACCTCAAATACTGTGGGAGATATAGCCATTTCCGTTTTTTTATCACGTTCGCAATCTTTGGGGGAGGTCACCAGCAATCTGCATACCGAATTTGGTGACTCTATCTTTAATATTGTGGGAAATATTCACCTTTTATCGATTTGCTAAAGTCGTGTTATCGATTTTCCAGGCTCCTGGTGGGCGTGGAACAAAAAAGGCCGGGTATATCCGAGTATATATTCCCAGTTTTAAGTCTCTAGCTTCAAAGTGGCGAATATACGGACAGACGGACGCACAGCACCTGACATTCATGCATACATACACAAAATCACACACACACACACACACAAACAAACGCACGCTGCAAGTTGTGCACCTCACTAAGCAGCTTCAATTGGACGGCACTATGTAAATTAAATTCGTAAATAATTTTTAAACTAATAGTATGATCTTTATGACATTTTCAGGACTTAACAAGACCATTCAAATCTACAAGCCAGGGTTCAGGGTATTCCCTAGTCGGTCGCTGCCGACTAGAACCACCTCACTTGTTTTCATCATAATGTATGGAATTGTGATGTTTGTTTACGGGCTTTCGCGTTACGACGTACTTTTCCGGTCGTAATCTAGGCCGTTAACTGGTGTATTGGTGTATTCTGTCATATACATATATAACTAATCACAAACTCATTAATATGCGGGAATTACGCAGAGAAAGGGCTACTCCATGGAACTGAAGAAAGTTTCTTGAATTCTGCTTCATCCGGTCCTTATGAAATTGTAAACGTAGTTTTAGTTTATCCCTTATTATGTGCCTGACAAATATCTTTTCTTTAACTTTTCATTTATTACAAGCAGGAACACTATTACCTCATAATGGCAATTTAAGCTAGTTATATATTACAAATATCTAGGACATATATTTTTCTACCCTGAATCTAAACTCTGTCATAGGTTTGTATGTAACCATGTCCGTCCGTCTGTCCTTCAGCCCATACGAAACTATAAGAGCTGGAGACTTCCAGTTTCCGAATATAATTTATTTCAAAAGAGCCTCGGTTTGCGTCCGTTTTCCCACAATCGCTAAAAGTCTATAACAACCTCAAACTTTTTTATCAAATTTTTTTCCTAGATTATAAGAGCTGTATATACCAAATTAGGTTCACATGAATATTTAAATATACTATGGCACTTGAATAAATTATAGTAAAAAGTATCAGTATTAGTGCACATAATATCTCCACTCGAGTCCTCTCGAATTCGTGTTCGAATTCTTGAATTCTTGTTCTTATACTTTTTGGGTCGTAGATGCATCCTTCTGCCTCTTACATATCTTTGCCCACCAACATAAATTTGCCCTCTTTACCCATTTAATACGCAAATAGCCTGGTTTAATTTAAGTACTTCGGTAAAGTTAAGCTCAAAATAATGTTGCCTTAGCTTTGTAGTCTTTAGAAGTATCAATAGCTCCGAATGCTATTGCGGTCTTACGGTCAAATGGTTGGTGAGAACAACTAAAATAAGAATGATAACAACAGACGCAATAACAATTCAAAAACAAGCGCAAAAACTGGGCAACACGCTCATTTCCATAGCGGACTCAAGTCGCGAACATGTGAGCTGCCGTCGCGGGAGCGTTGCACTGTCGACTGCACATTTCGCGACACGTGATCAGCACCAGCACCCAAGTATAAATAGCCCGTTGGGCGTTGCTTTAACTTGACATCCATGGGCAACAGGGTGGCAATGCGGGTAAGCGGGGCGCAAAGGGTTGCTTGAGCTGAACGGGCCAGCCATTTACTGCCGATAGCTTGTATTACGCTGTTGTTGGTGCTGCGCTGCTGACTTTGACGCCGACGACGGTTTTGTTTCGTAACAATTTGACGTCGTTGCTACAAACACTATCTTAACATACACATTTGTATATTTATATACATACATACAAGTCATATTACGAAGCCACTGCAGTCAGCGGCACTGTAACAATTTTTCCTGCCGCTCCACCCCACAACGTGAGCATACTCCGCATACATCGCCCACCGTTTACGCTGTAACCAATAAGCGAACTTGTAGCTGATTACCTTTGCCATGTGATTTGACAACGAGCACTCGCAATCGCTTCGCACTTGCACTTGCATTCTTATTCGCATTCACAATTCACATTCGCATTAGCATTCGGACCCGCTCTTTTTATTCAATTTTATTGCGACATGCTAGTTGAACTTTGCTGGCGGCATATAGATGATGTTTAGATGCCTATGTTCAAAGATGATGCAACCGGAGCGGAAGTGGCGCGATTGGACGACCCACGTGAGTGTGTCGGGTCACGTGTACCTGTTGCTGGAGCTGCAATTGTAGCTGGAGCTTAGCGAATGTGATGATTTAGTAAAGATACGGCAAATATTACATTCCTAATAACGATAGCATTACGTAAGTGATTCTATACTACAAATGGTTTTGAAGATATATCTTTCTAAAGACAAGAACTAGTTTAACGACTAAAACTATTAAAGGGTTTATTTCTTTTTTATACTATCAAGTCATTGAATCTGGTTAGATAAGGATATAATTTTTGAGCAAATATATAAAACAGGCAGATAGAGACATTTCCGAGGACATAGAATGTATATATTATTAATCTGGACTAGGCACTTAATAGCTGCTAGAGACTTAATATTAGTATGTAAAAGAAAAATATTGGTTTAAACTATCGGATTAATATTAAAAGACCTACTTAGAACAACTTTATTATTATAACGATATGTGTGTTTGAATGCATGTTACATCGGCTCGCAGTTAGGTACATCTCCTAGTCGGATACTGAACTCATTGAAAATGGGGAAATCATGTTTTAATGCTTTTGTGCAAATGTATGTAACAGGCAGAAGGAGGCGTCTCCGACCCCATAATAAAGTATATATATATTCGTGATTAGCATCACTAGCCGAGTCGATCTAGCCATGTCCGTCTGTATGAATCCGTTGATTTCGGAGACTATAAAAGCTATACCATAGTTTATTTGAAATCATCGATAATACATCTCTTATTTTTTCTTATTATCGTTAATTTTTGGGTATTTTGAATCGGGTTTTAGCGCATATCTTTGTAACCAAAGTAGCTAAAAAAAAACGGAATTCATATACTACGAACATTGGTTTGAACATAGATTTCAACGCTCTTGTTAAGCCCTTCATGAAGATCATTCTCTTAATTTAAAGATATTCACGAATTTAGTTTCCAACGTGAAAACGTGGAAAAACCACACTGCTTGCGGCGTGAATTTGTCTGTGTGTGTGTGATTTTGTGTATGTGTGTAGGAATGCTATGCAATGAATGTGAAGAAAGGGTTCAGGATATTCCCTTGTCGGGCGCTCCCGACTAGGGCCCCTTACTTGTTTTTTTTTTTTTGGATATTTGCGAGGACTATTAACGCACCGCTCCAGTTATAGCTATTCACACATTGTTCAAAACAGGAAATAGATGATCTTAAAAACGAATCACGCCTGGCGGTTCAAAGACAATATGGCTAACTTTGACTAACCGACTGCGTAATACTCGTTTCCAGTACACAAAAGTTATTATTATTTTGGAAAAATATAGAATTCTTATATTTCATAGAGGAGGTCACCCAAACATTGTCTGTCAAATTTGGTGAATCTAACTTTAAAATTGTTGGAGATATAGATTTTTGCGATTTGCGGGGGTGGGAGTGGGCGTGGCCGGGAAATTCTGTTACCGATCTTTATAGGGGGTGACCAGCCTCATTTGGTGCCTCATATTTGGTGACTAGCTTTAAAATTATGGGAGATATCGATTTTCGCGAAAAAGTAGCGTTTATCTGGACAGACGTCCGTCTGTCCGGACGGATAGCATGACGGACATTGGACAGAACCAATATACTCTTTTTACTTTGTGAATGAGTATAACAAGTAAAAGGGTTGCACTCGAGTGTGACCGACTGTGCCTTACTCTGTACATAGTCTACTAACAACTTATTAATACCTTGAAACAGTGGCTGCAAATCACTAACTTTTGGAAATATCCATGTGGTAATAGTTTAATCAGCAGGTCATTAGTACAATTTTCTATATTCCACACCCCCAGTGGAATGCAATGTTTTTCAATTATACCCTATACTAATTCAAAATAGGAAAAGCAAGGTACAATGGTTGTGTGCAAATATATGTTTAAGGCAGAAGAAAGTATATTTATCCACACAAAATATATGTATGTACAGTCTTCGCAGACTAAGACTAATACCTAATTATTTTGGTACGTATGTAAGTAAGTTCTTGTATAGAATACACAGGTTAAGAATATTTCACATTTTTGACAACTTTCCCACTGAGCTCAAAATGCTTATGCTTATATATGACTTTTGTTCCCCTTTTAAAAAATGTTAATTTTATACAGATCAAACAATGAACTTAGAAGTTATTATAGAACAGCCGCTTCCTTGTTTTTAGCTATGGGTTATATGTATGTAAGACGATTGCGTAACTAGATGACAACTGAGACACATACATATTAAAATTCATTTGTAAAATAATGAAAATACGAAATGAAAATATGTGTCTGTATGTACCCTTGAAGTGAGGAACCAGCGCATTGCAACGCAATTCTTAATAAAACACCTTTCGTCTTTATCACTGTCATTGTGTTCGTCGCCGTCGCTCACCGCTGAACCTAACACAGGCACAGTCACAGTCACGTTCTAGTTTTCAAATGTGAGCTCTAAATGATTTCGGATTGACGCTGATTACTTAACTACAGAAAGAACAGCAATGTGATCATTTGCAACTCGGAGCGCGCAACAGGCAGCGTCAGCAACCAGTTAAATTTCACTTTTACCCATGCCTTGCTGCGCTCGCTCTTGCTTCCAACATGTTGGTATATGTTCGATGTTCGAAAACAGTCGCGTGTCGCTACTGCGTGCAGCGGCAACGTGACCGGGCTTCGATTGGACTGCGGCTACCGAGTGAAATGCTTTTACAAATTCAATTGCGATTCAGCATTCGTTCGAAACGGTTGTGGATGCGCTCGCGATCCGCGTCATATTTTAATGGAGTGCAATCCGCTGCTAGTGATAAATAGTCGCAAACAGCAAAAGTTGAAAGAGTGAAATCGCTAGAGAGAACTATAAAAAGTGTTTAGGCCGACTATTTGATCGGTACTTATTATAAAAGTTTATGAACACAACAAATTTTAAGCACAAAATACTAAAAGTCGTGCATTAACATTAACATTTTGAGTGCAAATTGCATCAGTGATATTGTTGTTTGGTCGTTTGATTGAAATGCAAATCTATTAAATCAGCAATAGCAACGGCAGTGCCAATGCTCAAATAAAAAATGTGATTAAGCACATAAAACATTATGTCGATAGTGTGTCCATTGGAGCGAAATGTGAATTTCTTTAAAGGGACTGCAACAGCTTCAAGTTTGTTTATGCTTAAGAACAATATCAATAAAATAAACTGCACGGATAAACTTTACAACAACAACATAAGCAACGAGAACACAACATTATCAGCAACTAATAATAAAGCACAATGTAAGTGCAGCGACAACCACATTGAAAACAGCTAAAATTTGTTTTTATTTAACAACGCAAAACAAAACTCATGCTAAACAAAGAGACAGAGAGAGAGAGAGAGAGAGCGAGAGGAGAGAGCGCAGCAGCAGAGCGCTTAGTCATGTTGTTTTTGTGAATTTCGACACAGGCAGCGACTGCAGCTCAGCGTCGCGTCGTCGTCTGTTGCTTTTATTTGTAACAATGTGGCTGCTGCCAGCGTAGGAGTCGTAGGGGTTGCCGGCGGCAGCGACGTTAGCAGCGTCTGGCTGCTGACGTGAGTAGCCAGTTTATGGGAACGAGAATAAATGTGTGCGATTCTGTTTATGTTTATATATATATATATATGTATATATATATATATATATATATATATATATATATATATGTATATATTTGTGTGTGTGTGTGTGTGTGTGTGTGTGTGTGTGTGTGTGTGTATGTATGTGTGTGATGTAGCACATTGAACTGCAAATGCCAATTCGATGGTCACGGTGAGGGTGAGGCAACAATACAGAAACACAAAAAGAGAATACTAACAAATCTTGCCGTGTGATTTCTTGTTGACGTTGTCATTGCCATTGCTGTGTGGGTATATACATATGTACATACAGACATGTAGATGTGCATGCAGTGGCTATGTGCGATTGTGTGTGTTGCTTTGTAGTCGTACTGTCGTCTAATTTGCTGATTCTTGCATCATTTGCCGTAATCATTGTGTAAATAGCCGTGCTAAAAATGAAAGCAAATGTGCATACATTTATGTACACACATGCATATATACGTAAAATGCGATTGTCCCGTATTTGTATACGTGAGGGCAAGGCCAAGGACCAGACAAAGAAATACCGTTTTGACATACATATTTACATACATGCATACAAACATTGTATCTAAAACCAACATATGCGTATGCATATGTGTGTGCTTTTTTGATTATACAAGATCACAATAGACTGTTTGGGTTCGCTGCGATGTTTTGAATTTGACACACACATTTCAAATTCAATTAGCGCCAAGAAGCGATAAGGAAAAGCTACCAGTAAAACTCTGTGGTAGGCCAATATAGTACTCAAATCCTACTGTTCATAGCATTCTCTATGTCTTAAAATTCGTAACATAAGTACAATAAGTGAAAGTCAAAAACCAATTGGGAATTGAATAACTCCCAAAATTTGTTCTTAATCGTAGTTATGCGAACAGAATAATTTAAAATTGTGTTGTTGAGAGAAACTAGAACATGGCTTGGCCAGACAATTTTTACCCGCAGTATTTGTTTAATTGGGACTGTAAATAGGTTTGAAAAAGTAAAAGGAACAGTCATTTATATGCGAATATACATTCATCCATATATAAACCGTCATTCAATATAAATTCATCAGTTTATCATTCCTCATCTAATTGAAATGTTCTTTACTGATATTTTGCAGTAACGCACACAGACCAAAAGCTCCAGCTGCCGAATTACAGTCAACAACATCTGTTGAAGGGCAGCGAGTATATAACCTGGCCAGTTGTGCAGTTGTTACCGGTTAAGCAGCACCAGGAACGGAAGGCAGAGGAAGAACTGCAGCATTCGAAACTGTTTGCAGCGGCGTCGTCGACGGCAATGCCCGAGGTGCTCGCCGGAACACCCACTCAGAGTCACAACAAAGCCTCTGCTGTCGCGGCAACTGTATCCGCCTCGATTATGAGCACCGGGCGCCTGGCGACAATTTCGCCGACGTTGTCGATGAACGGCAGCTCCGATGAAGCTACAAATCGTAAGTGTATCCTAAAAAGCGTTTATTGCGATTGGTTATCAAAGGATCCTTCTTCTCTGCAGTGCATGCGTTGTCCATATATGGTGGCTCAATTAGCCCGCAATCGAACGACAGCGGAATGTCGGATAGTCACACCCACAGTCTAGGCAAGTTCTCTTCAGGCAACGCCTACGCTGACAGCCACAGCTTGATGACTAAGTCGACTGGACAAAGTGGTGGCGGCGGATGTGGGGCGCAATCAACACTGACCGCGGCACAGAAGGAGCTCTTCTCGCAACGAAAGCAGCGTGAGTTCACGCCAGATAACAAGAAGGATGAGAGCTACTGGGACCGACGGCGACGTAACAATGAGGCGGCCAAGCGGAGTCGCGAAAAGCGGCGTTACAACGACATGGTCTTAGAGCAACGGGTCATTGAGCTTACCAAAGAGAATCATGTGCTCAAGGCGCAGCTTGATGCCATTCGAGATAAGTTCAATATATCGGGCGAGAACCTGGTGAGCGTTGAGAAAATTCTCGCCTCGTTGCCCACCAGCGAGCAAGTGCTCAGCAACACCAAGCGAGCAAAGATGAGCAGCACCAACTCTTGCTCCTCTTCCTCCTCGGGCTCTTCGCCCACTGGTGCTGGCAGTAGTTCACCGGCCGCACATACACACAGCGGTTACAACAGTGGTATTGCACCACCGCTCTCCCCTATCATCTATGGACCTACTAATGTCAATTCGTCCAACGCACGCGTCAGCGAGCCGGTAACATCAGCAACTAACAAGAGTGGACATCTTGTGATGCAGCATGGGCCATCGCCATCGCCCCATCCTCATTCGCATCCTCATCCGTTCCAGCAGTTGCAACAGTCGCCGCACCACAAGCAAGCGCAGGAAGCCGTTCCCTCTACAATGGATGCACACAGTCGCCCGCCGAGTAACGCCATTGCCAATCTACATGTGTTTCAACAGGCGCTGCACCGGAATGTAAGGCCCGAGGATCTGGACAGCTTGCGGAAGGTGGTAGCCGTAGGAGCACTCTACAATGCAGCTTCCGTCGGAGTAACGCCGCCGGCTGTCCCCACGATATATACAGCTGCAGCTGTAAATGCAACTGCACCCTCAGCCGCGTATGTGGCCATCAGCAAGGAGCAGCTGGAAGGTAGTTACCTGCACACTCACAGCGTGGAGGTTGCCGTCACCAGCAGTGCCGTTGATGCAGTAAGCAGCTCCTGTTCGTCGGTCGTCAGCTCGGCTGCGGCAAGCGTGCTGAATCTGTCACGTCGTGCCTGTTCGCCCAATTACGAACAGTTGCTATCTTCGACCACGTCCCTGACTTCACATCACTCATCTGCCTCCTCAGCGTTATCATCGTCTGCTTCTTCGTCGGGCGCCGTTTCCGGCGACGATGAGCAGGAGCATGACGTCTCCGACGGGACTATTCTCACAAATCCGCATACGCTGCCACATGGATCACATTTGACGCCTTTGCAGCGCAACAGCCCTCCGCACAGCAGTGGCAACGCAAGTGAAGCCAACAACTGTCTGCCTCTCAAACTGCGGCACAAATCGCATTTGGGTGACAAGGATGCGGCCGCAACGGCGCTGCTTTCGTTGCAGCACATTAAACAAGAGCCCAGCTGCAATCGCGCCTCACCGCCCGCATGGAACGATGGTGGCGACAACTCAAGTGATGAGCGCGATTCTGGCATTTCAATTGGAAGCGCTGAGTGGACGGCACAGTTTCAACGCAAACTGCTTGCTCCCAAAGACCACGCCGGTTCAGTAGCCATGGCTTCCAACCATGATCGCGATCAAATGCTAAAGACTCAGTTAGAACGACTCGAGTCGGAAGTGGCCACCATTAAGAGCATGATGATACTCGCTGACTAGGCTCTTTAATCGCGTCTTTGACTACAAATTGAGAATAAGAGAGTAATGAAGTGAGGAGGAGAGAGAGTGAAGAGACAGACAAAAATTGTAAAGGCAGAGACTTTGGGATGACATATTTTGACTTGAGTTGGCGAGGAGGCGTATGCTGATCCGGATGGATGTTTTTATATATATGAATGTACATCTACATTACTACAGCTCTATCTGACATCAATCTTTTTTTAAAACTATGTTCACAAAGTGAAAAAGAGTATATTGGTTTTGTGCAATGTTTGTACTTTTGTCTGTCTGTATAAATGCATTTCAAATGAGTTGAAACTTGGAATATTTACTCATGTATATTTACGTTAGATAGACTTTGAACTTTTTTTTTCAACGCCCACTTGGGTGGGATACATCTCAAAAATCTTTTTTCTTCAGTTTTAGAGCTAGAGTTACCAAATTTGGCAGAAAGTCTATTGCTGAACTCACGCCACGCCGACTCCCGCCCCCAAAAATGGATTTTGTCATAAAGTCACAGTTTGAATGTCACTGATCGGAGGTTACAATAATAAGAAGGCTTCTTTCGACTCTTAAGCTTTTATTACACTGTGAACAGAGTATTCCGCAATCGGCTGCACCCGACTGCAACGTTCAACTTGTTAAATTTGCTATTTCTGTGTACAGTTTGATAATCATATCTAAAACATATTACTGTGCGATAAACTACTTATATAGATCTCGTTTAATTGGGTAATAACTGAGTTTCTAGTTTCTTTTGTTTGTCATGCGTACAAGTGCATATGTATATACAAGTACATCATATACTACATACATAGTATGTAGGTATGTACTGCGCGTTCATATGTCCATATTGAAAGTTAGTCACTTACAAAGTTATTGGGCTTGCTAAACATAAGTATGTATGTCTTAAAATACTATACACACATACATAGGCATGAAAGTATGAGTTAACCTATTACCCATTGTTGTTCTCTAAGTTTCCTTCTGCAAATAAGCATTATCTATATAAACATATATATTTATATATTATTTAATCGAAACGATGCTAAGTATTTTATATTGTACATAAATATAATATAGCTAATAACACATTTATTTTGTAAATATATTCTTAACTTCTCATTGTGCATATACATAGACATTACATACGTTAGCATCAACAATACATAAGATATATAATTATAAAATTTGTTAAAAGCTAAGCTTACTTATTACCAGATCACGAAGCAAATACTGTAAACAATAAGACAAAAAACTCGAGATTAAACCATAAACTATTTCCATTGCGCGTCAACAGTAATATGCGGGTCGGCCGGAAATTTGGAAATTATGTTTTTAGGTATTTGCAATTTTAAATCAGTTGCTGCTTAATTGTATGTTATAAAAGTTTCAAACAAAGAATTAAAAAGCTTATACACAATATATACTTGATAATATTAATGCTTTTAGAAAGTATTGTATTCATAGTGTCCGTATTCCTGCATATATTGATAAATTGGGATGTAAACATGCCAAGACCCGTGGGGGCTTAATCGTATATGTATCGTGTTGTATTTTGCAGTTAGCAGTTTGTGTAAGCTTAAGAAGCGTTGCCAGGGCAGCACTTAGTTACTACATAAGGTATATTACCGTTATTTTATATTCGCATAAATATTCTAATTTGCTTGCTCCCATAGAACGCAATACATAAAACATGCGTATAATATTAATAATAATAAGAGTAATAATAATTATGTGACACCTTATAAACGTAAATATACATACCAACTTTGAAACTGTTTGTTTGATCAATGAAAATAAAACTATTTATAATGACTACGTTAAATGTCTTTCATTTTCGGAAATCTTAGGTATACTTATACGTTTTCCTACTACCGACATTTATGTGCATATCACAGAAACTGTAGGAGCTGAGCCCATTTAAACTTTGTAGCTCTTGTAGTCTTTGAAATCGACGTGTTCATACAGACCGATGATTCTGATCAAGAATATATATACTTTGTAGGGTCGGATACGCCTCCTTCTCCTTGTTACATACATTTACACAATTCAGGTTCAGGTTATAACAAGTAAGAACGTTGCAGTCGGACGTAACCGACTGCGTATACTCGTTAACAGTACATGGAAGTTATTATTGTTGTTTTGCAAAAATATAGAATTTTTAAATTTCGTAGGGTCTGAGGTAGGCGAGTCCAACATTTTTGGTTCGATCTTAAGAGGAGGTCAAAGGAGGTTAAAATTGTGGGAGATATAGATTTTTTGTGGGGACGGTAGTGGGCGTGGCCGGGAATGTTTTTTACGATCTTTAAATTGCGTTGCCAGCCATCTACCTTGAAAATTTGTTGACTCTAGCTCGCCCTCTCAGTGGGCGTGGCACAAAAATCTAAACACTTTGTCTGAAGCAGATAACTACAAGTACATATCCAAAATTTCAAGTCTCTATCTTCAATAGCGCCGAAAAATATTGCGTTAATCCGGACAGACGGTAGCATGGCGGACATTGCACAAAACCAATATACTAGTTTCACTTCGTGAACGAGTATAAAAACGGTCCCTTGCAAAGTTTCAGGACAATAGTTTTCAAACAAAGAGTTTGCATAAAACATAACATATATCATTATAATATTATCTACAGGGTTATAAGAAATAATCTTACTCATTCTAAGAAACTTTGTTAAGAACATAGGAATGTAAATATGTATTTTGGCATATAGATTCCTATTCAATTTACCGTTGATTTATAAGTAGTACGTGTGTCAAAATTAAGTATTATGAAAGGTAAAAAATATCAAAATTTGTTGACTTTTTCTGTTGTTTTGGTAAGCTTGGTTATGCCAGCGAAATTACTAATTCAAAACTCGGTCATAGCGCTTAAACCTACAAGTTTTGAAAGCTCTTTAAAAGGCCAATTTGCTCTTGTTGATTTTTATGTAGCCAAGTGTGAGAGTTGTACTCGCTTGTATGTAGTATTAACTGATTTGGCTGCCATCGTAGAGGACAGGCTCTACACTAATATTACAATTGGGACTATTGACTGTACGGCGCATAAAGAGTTCTGTGTTGATCTGAATATTACCTCCTATCCAAGTGTAGCGTTATTTGAGAAGGCTGACACGCAATTCAAGTTGTTCAATGGATCGTATGATATTTTTTCATTGATACAGTTTTTAAATCAACAAAATATAAGTGAAAAAATTGTGGATCATAAACCTAGGAATGAATTGATTTGCCAGACAGGCAGTGTTTTCGTACTGACACCAGATACCTTCAGTTCAGCGATTTCCCACGGCGTGTTTTTTATAAAATTTTTCGCTGTCAATTGCCCACACTGCATTCTATTAACTCCTATATGGATGCAACTAGCTAAAGTGATGGCAAATAAGACATTATGTATTGCTGAGTACGATTGTAGCACGGATAAGTCAGTTTGCAAGAAACTAAATATAAAAGCAGTTCCGGTTATGATGTGGTTCGAAAATGGTAAAGATGTCGAAACATACAAAGGAGAACGGGACTTAGGCGACTTAACAACATTTGCAGACGAAATGCTTGCAGGAACCTATAAGGGATCGTCTTTATCAACAATGAATATTAATAAAGCAAATTCTATAATCTGTACAATATTAATTTTTGTGATTTACATTTCCATAATATAGTCATTAATGTAGTGACTAATTTGTTGCTCGGTCTTTAAATAAAAACAAAACATCGTTTCGTGAGTTAAAAAAATGCATCAGGCTTCCTTCAGGTGACTATGTAGCTTTATAGTTGCATGCTTTTATGGCGAATATTATTTTCCTTACATCCGGTTTATATAAATATATATAAATAAATGTAAAACTTAGTGCAGTTACTATTAAAATATCAATGATATGGATATGTCCGGTTTGTGTGGATGAAATAAATATTTGGATCGATATTTATATGAGACTGTTACTTATATTTCAATCAGACTGGCTTTAGTTTTAGAATATGCGTAATAACATTTTTGCAATTTCCCCGCACAAGAATCCGTTGTTTGAGCAAAGTTTTAGGAATAACCAAAATACTGTATTTTAGTCAAAGTCATTTCCTAACAAGTGAGAGCGCTACAGTCGGGTGTAACCGCTTGCGTAATGCTCGTTCACTGTGAAATAAAAATTTAGGACTTTTTAAACCGGTTTTATTGGTTTTTTTTAAATCTGGCATTGTTGAGTGGTTTTTTCAGAGGTGAGCTTGAATTATTGATCATTACTCGAGAATGTCAGAGTGGGAGTATTCAAAATTTGTAAGCTTATCCAATTACATATTTCAAACCTTCCAAATCGATATATTTGAGTTACTTGTTTAATCAATGTTACAGTGCAGTCTAAGTCTTGAGCTCCTCCAAAGTAGTGGTCCATGTAGTGTTTGACAAATTCTTGAGCATTCCGAGTTCTGATTTGTTGGGCTATGGTGGGGCTACACTTTTCGCCGTAAAACAGTACTTGTATTTCATATACGTTAGAGCAATTTGTGCGTACATTTCACAATCAAATTGTTTGACAAAATCGGTCAACTGTATAACTTTGATTTGCATCTTTTTTGTCACATAACAGTCTTGAGTAAGCATTCTTATATAATAACTTTCCGGTAAGATACGGTTGTCAGTCTTTCAGAAGAGGCCGCATTCAAATTGGTCATTTAAGGGTTTTGTCAATAATTGTGAAGCATATTTTATCCTCAATAGGCATAATTTACATCGGTTAATTCATTTTCTATAGTCCAATAAGATTTGACTATGTTGTGTAAAACATCGAGATCATCTTTATCTTTTTTGTTTTTATTTACACCGTGCACTACCTATCCTAATGCAGTTTTACTAGCAACTGATCCATTTACAGAGGAGTACTTAACTTTTCGAGACACTATTAATGACCAATTATCTTGACCTATTCAAATATTTGGTTGGGCATTCGAATGTAAGCAGTCTTTATATTGTTCCAGAAACATGGTGTTAATAGCCATGTCGGCAATTGATACTGTTTATAATGGAAAAATAGGATACGATATTGTTGAATGTGAATGTTTTATGTAAGTCTTTGAATTGCCTTGTTCATGAACTTTGTCGTTCGTCCACTGCATCCTTAACGGAGTGCAGAATCTTTAAGACAAACTGGTATTACTTTCAGCAAGACTTTGTTCTGATTTAAATTAACATTATAACTAGATATACTTTATATACCGTTATCAGTTTGAATTTAATTTTGTTTTACATTGTGTTACTGGTTTATCTTTGTGTAACAAATGATTATATAGATTTCTTTCTTTTACAATACTTTAGTATGTGATTCTTTCCTAGACAAGATGTACGCAACTTGTTTTGAGTGATGTGCTGCCATATTTGCAGTTGCAGTACACATTGATTTTAGCTTTAACAATATCAGTGTGTGGATTTGCTATTGTAAGAGTCGGCTCTTTTGCTTCAACTTGGCCAAAACCTAATAGTTGACGTACCTCAGTTGTTTCTCCAAACCACTTGTGAAATATAATTATTTTTGGCTTGTCTCCTTTAAATTCTTTAACATGTCTCATAAAAGCTATTTGTTGTGACAAAGGGATTTTTTCAAAAACATTATCAACAACAATGGAATTCTTACATAGTCTCTGTCTCCTAAAGACATTAGAGTGTAATTAAATTTGTTAATACATCGTAAATACTTATGAGTTGTTCAAGTTAGTTGTCTTTAATAAATGGAAAATTTCTTATCTTATTTATTAAGTTTTTAATTAAATGATTGGTGTCACCAAATCTCACTTTTAATATAAAAATGAATATAAAATCATCTACATTCTGAGGTAACAGTAAAAACGCATGTACACCATTTTTTGCTCGACCTGACAGAGCTTTTCTCTATCTATGTATTTATACTTCCATAACCGTTAAAATTTCATGCCTCAGTTGTATTTATAAATTCAACCTTAATGATGTCCATAAAAGGTATGTAAGTAAATCTGTGGTAAGCGTTTGTCTTGCTATAAATGTTTTGACGATATTTTGATTTAAATCACCACTGTTTTTTTCCCGTTGTCTACGAAGTTCATTATGTTTCTCCATAATTAAAAGCTCCATTTGTAATTTTCCCATTTGGGGGGATTGCAGTGCCGATGTCTCTCCAATCAAAGGCGCTTTTATACCCTGGTTTACTAGTCTCAAAGGGTGTCGATGCCACAACCGTGTAGCCAAAATCGGTGTCGTTTAACTAGCTTGTCTTCAATTGCAACTTCTCTACAGAAGATTTTGGTTTCGCTTTGCGTGGTGGCGCCATATTGCATTGCAGAATTCGCCAATTGGAAGAATTTCAAAGGACGATGAAATTGCACATTACTTTGAAAATGTGTCGAAGCGACTATGAAGGACCAGTTTGCAACCATAAAGTTATCCAAAAAGGCTACGAAGTACCATGGTTAACTCCTACCTAGATCAGAATTAATATTTAAATGTTGATCCGATTTGAACGACTGGCTTCACCATAAATAAGCTCAAAACAACTTCCGTCATCCATTCAAATTAATCAGAAAAGTTATACTCTTCAATCACTTATATAAATTATTCTGGAATTTATTAAGGAAAAAAACACAAATTTTAAACTTATTCAACTGTCCCACACTGGCAACTCGCACTGATTATCAATTTCCCTTATCGAACTTACGCATGTACATAAAAACTATCAATTCATATATCGATTAAAAATATTCACAACTAACCATATTTGAAGGACACGATATTTAAAGAAGCTGAAGACAAAGAACATTTTACATTTCTGTTATTTTCAAATGTTCGGTTACATTTCAAATTTCGATATATGTACATATTTCTGTAACAACTCCCATCAATTAAAACACAAACCGATATTATTATTATTATTATTATCATTATTATTATTATTATTATTGAAGTATGGGAAATAGTTATAAACTATCAAGTATTTTAAATATCACGTGCTGCGGCTGAGACACTCGCTGTACCCATACACCAGCCTGGTATTCGAACCCGGATCGTCGTTGTTCAATTGCCTGAGCACTTAGACAACTCATCTGCCGAGAACTGCACAGCCTGATATTGCGACTACACACGCTCTTAAATCTCGCACTTCTGTTTCGGCGAAGTTGTTCTTTGCGTAACCATTGAATCTCTTAATCGTGAACTGAAATGTATTCGACAATAGCTCGCAGCTGTGTTCAGAGTATTTACTAGCTGGGAACATGTGACTAAAGCATTCTTACTCAATTAATAAGGACACTGTTCCGTTCAGAACGAAATGTGTTAAATAAAATTGTGTTGACAAAATGTAAGTTTGCATCTCGCTTCGTTATTATGAATTATAGTCCAAAATAAGGTTATTTATTATTTTGTATTGATATAAATTTTACATGTGCATATACATGTTAATTTTTAACATCACGTGGAAAATTCATAGACCTGTTTTTTACTGTAAATACTTGCAGATTAGTTACCGCTATCGATCTTTACTTTGACATTCACATAAAATAGTTCTGTCTTTTGTTTTTATATCCTGAACCCATTGAAAATGGGTATAATTATTTTGGTTTTCTGTGTTTATTTTCGTTAGCCTATAAACAAAAACCCATCCAGTCCAAAAAGTAAAAGACATAGATGAGACCTATTTATAAATTTCATAAATGTAAGTGCATTTACAAGAGTAAAACGTACTACAATACAATTCTCAATCATATTTACATATATATGTTTGTACCTGTAAGTAATATGTATGAGAATGCATGTATATTAAATTTGAGGAAATGTGACGAGGTTGTAAATATTTATACTATTGTATATATTTATATATGTAAATGTTAAAATGCTTAAAAATGTTCGTTTTAAAAAACAACAGGCGCGATACTTGTATAGAAATCGGCATATAAGTAAATTAATATGAATGTGTGTAAGTATTGGTTAGGGTGTAACTATAAATTGTACTTTTTACTAACTACAAGACATGCCAAGCTTAAGAGCATTGCACCAAAAAGATGCATGGCATGAGAACTGTAAACTTATTATTTGGTTTTGCGATTTTGCTGAAAAAATACATCAAAATACATTATGCTATCTACATTTGGATATCGTTTTTTGTTGGCATTATCTAAGAGAGGTCGAAAGTTTTTTGTGATTTTGGAAAACGTTGATTTGGCCTTACACATTTGTAGATTCGGTAAATTTTGTAGTTTCGGTTGGGTTAAGTTATCTTTCTGTGTGTAAAAGGTACATAAATAAGATTGTATTTACGTCTTATCGCGATCATGAGCTGTTTGTTGCCTGGTAACTTTAAAGCGCTCAGCGCTATGTTCAGTCTGATCCAACAGCAACTGTTGTGGACTCTGATGTTGTGATCACAGTTGCAGTCCCAGTCCTGATTCCGGTTCCGGATGCTGCTGCCGCTGTACTTTGCTCCAAGTGCCAAGGATGCACCATGTTGTAGTATTTCAAATAGTCGTAGTCAAACAGCTCGAAATCAATGCGATAAATCTTGAGCAATTGGTCCAATGTTGAGCGATCCAGATCAGCAAAGTAGCGTTCCACCAGCTCCTCTGACTTGACGCCGCTCCGAGCCTGATTGCCAATCTTGCGCAACTTGCGGCGTGGCAGCTTCCCTAACAGCAACGACTCCAGACCCGCCTGCCGTATAATGAACTCCGAGTCACGCTGAAATGTCTCCGTTTTGCCTATTATGCTGAAATTCACACTGCACGGCGTACAAAAGCTGTACACGGGAGCCCAGTGTTCGTCAAACCGGTTACCCGCCTCATGCTCCTGGATAAGAAAGCGCACAAACTCTTCAAAAGTAGGACCACAACGAGGCCAGGGTCCGTTTATACTTCGATGGCGAAAGCGATGAACGATTTTAGTTCCCAGCGCCTTATAGAAACTATTGCGACTGCCCTCCAGCTTATTGCGATATGCGCTAAGTATGCGCTCAAAGGGATCACGCACAAACACAAAAGAGAGCGCGCTGGGCAGAAGTTCCAGCAGCTCGGATAGTTCCGGACGGGGAAAACGCTGACGGGCCAATTCCAGTGGCTGCACCTCCGTACGCTGTAGATACTTGAGATCGTAGCCAGCTAATAAGAAAATAAAGAAACCAAAAACGTAAGTTATCCACTTAATAAACAGTTGAGTCGGAATACTCTGTTCACAGTAAACAGATAAAAATGTTCAAAATGATTATTTTAACAGCAAACCAGTGATGTTCAAATCGTAATTTTTAGATACATCGATATTTGTCATATATGCGGGCGGAAGTGCGCGTGGCCGAAATATATATGGTTGATCTTTGGAAGTATGCACAGAAGTCCATCTGCCTAATTTGGTGACTAGCTCTAAAATCAAGGAATCAAGGAAGATTAGCGATTTGCTACGTCTCCCGTAGGCGTTGACAATAAATGTATACATTTTATCGTACGCGAGAATACTACTACTATACTTAATTATAATTTAATCATTCACTAAATTAAAAGTTGAGAATATGTATTTTTTCTCAATGTGTAGTCATTCTGGACATACTGTATGTATATATTCCAAGTATAAAATTAACTTCACAAATTTGAGAGAGTTACAAACCATAGGTAACGGAGGTAATCAAACAGTCAATATACAACAATATATATACTTCAAATAAAACTTAGTATAACTCACCCAGTATATTGAAGTAGTACATCCACGTGCTGCTGGCCGCCTTAAAAACATTGCACCACACAAGATTATTGTGACCAGGCGAAATGAAGAATTCCCATGGATTTGGTGGGTACTTTTCTTGCAGTTTGTACAACCCGCAGACAGTTGCCAAATGTTCGCGACGTAGTTTCAAATCACGCTCTGTTCGACTATGCAGCTCCTCAGAGTACTCGTAAACCGGATTCAGTGTGCTGGCTGGGGATTCCGATACCTCGCCAGCTATTGCAGAGCTCCCATTTCCTATAGCTGGGCTGACACGTTGCTGAGCAAGAGCACGCTGACGGTGGAGCCGTTGGCGCTTAAGCTTGATCTGCTGTTTTGACGGTTCTGCGTATTCTGCTGCCTCCAACTCGGCGGCCGTTGTACGTTCTCGATACTCGAATGCATTGAGCGACTCTCGAAACAGAAAGGCAAAGTAGCAGACGCCGACCAAAATAAAAGTGCCTATTTTCAGGTACGTGTGAAGGCGTCGTCCAGACCGCAGGCGGATGTGCATTTTGTGGATTCGGATCCTTTTTGTCCTAGCCACCGCACAACGGCTTCTACATGGTCCACGTCTCTAGATGGGCTGGACACTGCTAGTGAGAAATAAATTTCACTCTTTTGTGTGAATCTCTATATTTAAAACTGTTTCTCCTAAAAATCTGATAGGTTGACATTATATAATGTTTCACACTTCTCGGTAACCCCATTTTCCAGGTTAAAAAGCTGTGAAGAAGAATCTTCACTCAGTCATATGGGATATCGTTATGAGCAAACTAGAATAACTTTGGTGTTCATTGGCCATCCTTAATGACATTTTCGGGCATTGAACATGGCAGCCAAATGTTTATATAGCCTTAAAGCAAGGCTGAACATTATAAAATGAAAAGCGGAAAGTGAAATATTCCTGATTTGTCTACACTTTATCTAGGCATTAAGGGTGTTTACAGACACCGTCCGGTAGGCTGGCGGAACAAGCTAGTGTTATTGCTGAATGTATATATTCAGTGTGTGTGAGTTACATTTTCTTCTCTAGTGAAATGCATTAAAAATAGAGTGTGGGACCCCCATCCACTAAAACTTGCGCTGTCTTTCATCTCGAAGCAAGAACTCTATGATTTGTGAGTTACTCCAACCCTATTGTTCTATGAGCCAATTAGGATATATGTATATGGAATGACCGTTATAGGTCTTCCGATACTTTGGCTTAATTCTTCCCATTCAGCAGAAAATATAGGAAAGCATCTTCTGTTCTGCATCTTCTATGGTTCCTGTGCAGTGTGAGGAAAACAGATCCCTCTCCTAAACCAATATAATTACAGTAAGCACGGAGTGCATAACGCCTGTAAGATTACGATGGTACTCGTTCACGAAATGATATGGGGTTATTGGTATTGCGCACTTTCTATCCGTCTGCTATTGAACCTAAAAATTTGAGACTTGGAATTTTTACTTTTAGCCATAAAATAGGTTCAATATACTGACTGCAAAAAATGGCTTATGACAAAATTATAATACTCTCTGGAAGGGTATAATTACACTCGATCGCAAAATGAAAGGGAAATATTGGTTTTGCACATTTTCCGTCTGCCCATATGAATGCATTTTTATGCCGAATATATACTTGTGTAAATGTTAAGATTTCTTGGCTACACCCACCGGAGGCGAAGCCTCATACCCGATTGTAAACATATTTGCTAGTTTTAGTTTTAATGCTACTGCTGTGGAGTTAATATAACTGCTTAGACTTTTTTTTGACTGTTTCATGTTGTGAACACTATGAACAGAGTATGGCGTAGTTGGTCTCAACCGAGTACAACATTCGTACGTGCCCATGCTGGGGAAGGTGTTGCGAGTGTTTCATACGACACTTGTTGGTGATTAATGATTAATGCATACATATGTACATATAAATATATTTATCCACACGTATGTATACATTTAAGCACTTGTGTACAACTTATTCACGCACACTCTGTTGATGGCAAACTACGTCACACTTCACGCACACACATTTAAACACACACAAAATACTTGAAAAATAGGACGTCATCTTTGGGTATACAAATTTGTTTCCTTTTTGATAAGATTTCTTGATATTGCTCATAGCTGTTCCTTTTCAAAACTAGAAAATATATGTTTAATCAGGCAGAATTTCACACATTCTTAAAGGTCTTGGTTGGGTTGGCTAAGATATGGTGATTATAGCCCACAATCTCTCAGCTATTATTCGTAAAATATGGAAGTAAGCTTTTTTTGAGTTTTCATATTTTGTACACTTATAAACAAGTATTTTCTCAAATATACCTTTGGTGACTCTCGTGGGGGATTAAGGTGGAACTCTGTGAGTATCTACCACTTTATGCTTAATGCCTCCACCCAGTGGTATTAGTAGCTGTCTTATCTGTTGCCCTGTCTGGCTGCTTTACCGTGCTGCTCTAGACGGCAACTCACACTCAACTGTCGGCTGGTCTTTGCTGACCGCCCGTAAAAGTCAGATGCAGAGCCTATATTGTGGTGCATCCTGCGCAAGCGTTGTGAGAGCAACTGAGTTGCTGTCGAGATGCCAGCGAATGGGATTTAAATATGCAGACTTATATTCTCACATTTACAATTAAATTAAAATCAGTCTAAATCTATAAACCATTTTCATGTGCGTATGTCAAGCAACTAAATCTATCGTATTTAAAATTTTATATCAGTGTTGTAAGATAAAAGAAAAGGTAAGTATGAGAGTTAGAGTTGTGCAAAGCAGTAGCCCTAATAACACTAGTTTTCTAATTTTAAAATATTTAGCGTGTGTCTTGTGCCTAGACCTATTTGAGTCCTAAAAACCGAAAATCGTCACTTTTTATACTCGTTCACATAGAGATTTTTGTAATGTTCGTGTTGCTATCCGTCCGTCTGTCGGAATGTCCGTCTGCTCGCATGATCGAAGTTTTTGTCTGCTATTCATCAGATATACTGCGATAATTTATATACCTCTCTAAAGATCGAAGGTGCGGCTAAACCGTAGAAACTACATGTCTTCCAAAATTTTTGGGCTGTCGCCTAATTTGGCAGCTATATTTCTAATAACCTTATCTAAAGCTCGTCCCACAAATTACAATATTTTTCAAATTACAGATTGAAGGACACTGCTTTGAGTTAACAATAATTATTGCCACCATTTTTGACTGTTTAAGTTTTCATAATACTGTGAACTAGTAATTCGCTGTCGGTTACACCCGACTCTTAAGCGCTTTTTTAATTTTGTTCAGGAACTGTCAAAAGTCAATGCACATAACTGATCGGGTGAAAATAGCTTGAGCTTAAAAAAACAAATTGGTAAAAATTGAAAAATACATTTTTCGAAATTTAGTTATTCATCTTCTTCTATACACATATGTTTATAAATTTGTTTGTCCCCATTAGTGTGGTGATAGGCAGGGTGAACGTAGGGCCCAAACCATAAAAGCTAGTACGAATGATAAATTCTCAACGAGTTAAAGCTTCGAACGAATGACACTCATTAGAATTCTCAACATGTTTGAACCTTGAAAGGTTGTCAGGTGTTCATAAACACTATTTGATAGCAAAGTCCGCTGAGCAAAAGTTGTGATTTCAAAAATTTAAAGAAGAAAGGACGTTGCAGTAAGCGGACGTAAGCGACAGTCTAACACACGTCCAGAGTACACAATTATTATTATTGTTATTTTGGCAAAATATAGTATTTGTGTAATTCGTAGGGTCGGGGGTGTTCGTGGCGAACATTTTTCGGCTCGATCATAAGAGGAGGTTACCCGAACAGTAATCTACTAAACTCTATTTAAAGAGCTTATTCTGGCTGACTAATTGGTAATCAACGCAGAGCACAAAGGTATGAAGCCGATTTTGTCTAAAATAAAAAAAATAAAAATAGTATCCGCTTCTGTGATATTCCAAAGATAGCTATTTAACTATTGTTTCTCAATTTTGGGGGGCTCAAGAGCGAGGTGTCCAAAAAATTATGTACGTTCGATCTGTGTGCACTATACGAGAACCTAATTAATCGATTACGTGGTAAGTTATAAAAAATATGAAATAAATTGACTACTATAAGAGAGCTTACGTTCCAAATTTCAAGTCTCTAGCTCCCATAGCCTCTGAAATCGGTGCGTTTGTACAGACGGAGATACAAACGGATGAACCGGGCTAGATCAACTCGACTGTTGATGTTGTAAACAAATTTATATACTTTATGGGGAATTAGATGCACACACATACAAACGCACACTACACTTTACTAGCAGCTGCGCTTGACCTCACTATGAAAACTAAATTCATGAATAACTTCTTAGCTAGAGCATGATCTTAATGAAATGAAAATATCTTAACAAGAGCATTTAATCTATGTGCAAACCGAAGCGGAAGTCTGTAGTATTTAAATTGTTTTTTTATAGATGGGGCAACTGGGGGAATATATAAAAAATTCGAAATATTTTGAACCTACGTGTGCTTCACAGAGTGAACATATTGAATCAAATTAAGTGGCTTTAGTTCTTATGGTTTCTAAGATACGCTCAAAAATCCAGGTCGTAAAACCGATAAATATCGATAATAAGAAACGTAATAAGTTATCAACAATTTAAAAGAAACTTGATCCACGTATTGTATACACGAGCTTAAAAAAAAGTTCAGCTCTCTACTTCTTAATACAGCGTCTGCTGCCAATTGGTTTGTGAAATATATTAACTCCTGCATTTCTTAACTGCTGTTGATAAAACTTTTGCAATAGATTCTTTAAGTCCTATAATATTTTCAAATATTCATTAGAATCAAATTTGGTGTCTCTAGCTTGCAAAATATATGAAATAAGCTTAAAAAATTAGTAGTTTTTTGTAGATTTTTATCAATTGCAGTAAAAGGTTAAAACTTGTATATATCGATTTGAAGTCTCCAGCTCGTATAATTTCCAAGATCGACATGCTCATATATAAGGACATACTAGAATATATATACTTTGATTATTCCATTTTGTGGAGTTGAGGAAAGAAGCACAGCCACTGTGTTTTGTAACTGTCTGAACATTACACAAACAAACAAAAATTACACAAACAATTTCCACATCCCTTGCATGTAATTACTTTTTTCGCTGTTTTATATTAAAAACCTTTTAGTCCAAGCAACTCTGAGTGATACCTGCTACTAGTAGTTATACGAAATATTATTTTCTTTTCTTTGCTTTGCTCTTGTGAATAAAAATTTGATATAAGTTTGTCACTTGAAGTATAAATAAAAATCGTTTTCCTATTAATTTTTGTGTATATTAAATCTTTGTATTTTCTTTTTTCTATAAATAATTTTTTACTTTAAAGTTAAAGTACAAACAAATTATTAATAATAAACTTCTAATACTACGTTTAAGACACTTTAGTTTTTTGTTTTTGTTGTTCTTCATCTTAAGTTGTTGAATGCATTTGCTTTAAAATATTTTATTTTTATCCGTGTGTTTATGTCTTTGTTGCAATTATTTGTGTTTATTGGCATTGTCATATAAGAATTAATTATGTTTTATACAACTTCGCATATAAAATATTTGCAGATTTATATTGCCATAAATTTGAGTTTGTTAATTATTGATTTTGTGTGGGGAAACATGTGAAAACTTTACTAAATATGCTTTAAATTGTTGACATCCATTTTTACGAGGTTTTCTATGCATAAACGAATTCGCTTTATATATGTATATAGAGATATAATATATACATATACTGGTACTATGTATGCATATAATCATAAGGGAGCTTGGTTTAATTTTTTCTGTTTAAATTAAACATGTACAAAGTATCAAAAGACTTATTTAATATAGCAATCATACAATACACATAAGATAATAATATTGAACAATATATATGTTTTAAAATTTATATATATATATATATATATATATATATATAAATATATATATATATATATATAATATATATATATATAATATATATTTATATAATATATATATATATATATAATATATATTTATATAATATATATATATATATATATATATATATATATATATATATATATATATATGTTTATTTAGCGCTTTGCTACTGCTATGCATCGTGCTTTCCCCTATTTGTTTAAATAACATTTAGCAAAAATAGAGCCTGCTTTATTTACAATACAACTTTTGCTTTTTGTTTTTGTGTATGCAAAATATTCAACATTATATACGGTTTGTATCTTCTTTTTGCTTATTTGCATATAAATATATACATATGTTCATTCGCTTTGCAAAACTACAAACACTTTTTATATAGTTCTATCTTGTAAACACGTAATTTTTTCGTGCTTTGCCTTGACTAACTTATTTCAGATGTTTTATGTGCATATTATGGTAGAGGATTTGTATTAAATTGTATGTATTTGACTTACAATAAAGGTTTTAAAACTAAAAAACAAATTTTTTCGAAACAACGCAAACATATGCATATAAAATTAAAAAGATTATATATATTTATCGTGTGCATATATATAAAAAAATTCTAAAATAAAAATATGTTTCCTTTTTTTAGTTTTTCTTTGTTCAACTTGGATAACAAAGATAAACTTTTTATATAAAAAAATTGTTGCATCTATCAGAATAAGTATATACAATAGTTTAATTAAAAATGAAAATACACATGGATGTTAGAGTTGTGTCTCGGTTAACTATTTTATTATGTATGATGATAAATTTGATTTTCAACTAATTTGTTCAAAAATTTTTTTTGAGCTATACACAAATTATCTGTTTCACTTGACTAGCAAATCCATTTATTTGATGGAAAGTAGCGTTTACATAGCAGAGAGAATTTTCACGTTTAAAAATAAGGGAAACATGGGTTTGTATGAGTGATGCAGCTCGATTTGAGATGCAACATTATTGCAACCTTTGGATACAACTAACTATACAAAATACTAAAGAAAAAACCTATAAATTACAAACGAAAACAAACGGATTGGCATTTGTATGTTTGTGTGAGTTTTAGATATTTACATAGCTGTAGAAAAAAAGCATTGCAACGAGCTTTTTATATAAACGGCGCTATGCCATTTGCGAAGAGCTGCTGCTGGCGGAACGATCGTCGCCTGTTATACTGGACTCAGCAGCAAACTCCTGATAAGTCAGCCCAATATTGTTATTTAGCGGAACTATGCTTAGAACCTCACCGACATCACACCACTGCTGGTTCTGGTAAACACCAGTATTCACATTACCATTACCGTTTCCATCGCGCCCGTCAAGTTCTTGATCATCCTCACTAAGTATATTGCTCAGGCACATGTTGAACTCATCGTAGTCTACAAAGTTTCCACAGTCCAAACTTGTGACATTGCCCAGATCGGGTACAAGCAGGCTAACCGCATCTATATTAGCTTCAGCGTCCGGATTGCTACCTCTGCTATTGTTGTGGTAAGTTCGAAGGTGCAGATAATCTGCTTCATCCGCTGCCACATAGTCAAGGGCGTTTTTGCTTGGCGATTCGATGAGTGTTAACGCTGAAGAAATGTTAACGAGATCCTCATCAACCTCTCCATTACCGTTATCAATGTTGCTCTTCTCCCCCACGTCACCATCACTGTTTTGCGCCTGGGCCAAAGGGATATTGGTGCTGATATCAAATCGATCTGCAGTATCCAGTTCGATCAGCTCAATGAAATTATCCTCGTCAGCATCGCATGCATGATTAAGTCCCTTAGCCAAGGCGCAAAATTCTGGTCACTTGTAATCTCGCGAAGTCCTTCTTCGTCGTCCCTCGGTCAGCATGGACTCACCAATTACTGTAAATCTCAAATTTTAGACAATTTTTCAAAAAAAAATTACAGCCGCTAGCGCTACTCACCTGCACTGCGCGTCTTGCGGCGCGCTTCAGCCACACTCTCAACACTCGCACCCGTATTGGAGTTGTTGGCACTACCAACTACGCCAGTTGCTCCGCCTCCAGTTTTGCTCGGTGTTGCTTTGAGCTCTGCTGCTGCAGCTGCAGCAGCAGCGGCTGCATTACTCCGACTATATATGATCTTGTTAGCGGCAGCGCTGGCCCTTACGCTTCTTCTTGTTCCTATTTTTTCGTCGGTTGGCGAACTGGCACTCACAATGTTGTTGTTGGTATTAATAATGTTGTTGCTGATACTAGTTGCAGCTGCTGCAGTTGCGCCTCTTGTTGCATGCACAACATTTGTATTATTATTGCTGCTGTTAGATGTAGCTGTTGCCGCATTGCTGACGGTTTGCAACGTCGCACTGTTATTGCTGCTGTTTGCTGCAATGGGCTGTGTTTTACCTGTCTTCTGTGAATGAGTGGGTGCATTCAAGCTGGGTGCTTCTGTAAAGAAACCAGGAATGACTGAACAAAAGAATTATCAAAATCAATATTTTCTGTCAACTCACTGTGCTGCTGCTGTTGCTGAAGCTGGTGCTGGGCATTGCGCCTTGTCGCGTGCTTTTCCTCAACCTGTGCCTTCGAAATGCGCACCTTACCTGCAACCTCAATAAGTGGCTCATCCGAGTCCGAAGACTCGATTTCGACCTTCTTCGATAGCATATTATTGAGTCCAGTGGACTCGGTGGTATCTGTATTATTGTTGTTGCTACTGCTGCTGCCACTGCTGACGCGCGTACGTTTGCTACTGTGACTGCTACTAGTCTCAACAAGAAGACTGCCGTCAGTGGCTCCATCATTGCTGCTGCCACACTCCGACTCTTGGCGACGTCGTTTGATACTGCTGCTACTATTATTGTTGTGAATCGGTGTTGACGTGCCCAAGCGGGGGCTCAGGATTGACGTTACACGCGATACACTCCTTACCGGCACTGATGGGGTTGTTATTGCAGTTGCTGTTGTAATGGCTACAGCTACCGATTGTACCTCCGGGCTGTTCTTTTGAGCATCCATTGGACTCTCTAACCGACTGCTAGCGCGCGTTCTTATGCGCGGCATTTCAGTATCCGATTGCGGGGGTATTTCAATAGATATGGGCTGGAGTGACTCAGACTGGGGCTTTTCTCTTTCCTCCTCCACCTCGTTCTTTTTAATGGGGATGGATTCGAGATTCTCTTCGGCTTCGAGGTCCTGATTAATAGATGTGGCATTTGCTGGTCTATCGTTGTTTACTTCTGCAGATACATTTTTAGTGGACAGTAGTGTCGGCAAATCTTCTAGCTTATTATTTTCAAATTTTACTTTCACTTCAGTTTTTGGCTCCATTGCAATTGTTGCTGGGGTTACTAATGCTGGTACCGCATTTTTATTATCCTCTGTCTCTGTGCTGTCCGTCAAGTTCTTGATGAGATCATCGTGTTCGAGTATATCATGTTCGCCATTCAGCTTCGTTGTGCTCTGTGTCATTGTTGTTAAATGGAAGCCACCGCCTATATTTGCAGCTACAGTCTCCTTTAGTACACTAGCTACAATGTTCTCCAAGTCGTCCGGAAAGTCCCCCTCCATTTTGGCAAGCGCCTTTTCAATCTCATCGTCGGCATTCTGCGGCTGTTGATGTTTACTTTTACCGCTATTTGTTGTTGTTACTGCTGAGGTAACTGACGTAGGGTGTGTTATTAATGTTGATGTACCTGCTGTATTAGTTGCTTGCTTGGTCATCAATTGTTGTTGCTGTAATTGTATAGGACTACTGGACTGGTGCGGACTCTTTTCAGAAAGCGCGTCCATAGACTCTATACCACTGTCTTCGCCGCCGCCATTATTGCCATGACCTGGAGTGCCACTTCCGTTGCTAGCAGGTGAGTTGCGCAGTGTGCCCGCCAGAACAGACGCTGGCGTTGGTGACGACGTGACAGTTGTTATACTGTTGGATACTGGTGGCAGACCCACAGTATTTGTTTTGGGATGCCCTGTCGTCATTGTAGCTGCATTTGTACTTCCGATTGCATTTTCATAGACATTGTGTAGCATAGTGGAGTTCATAGAAATTGACATTGGTAGTTTTCTCTCACAGTGCATAGACAACGTTGCTGTCGCCGACGTCGTTGACGGTGAGGTCGTAGTGACCGCTATTGTTGCTGTATCGGCGCTACTTGGCGCCAGTTTTGTGATTTCGACACGCTTCAACGTCGTCGCACTTGGCAGCATAGTTACGGCCGCCGCCAGTTGTTGTTGCTGCTGCTGCTGTTGCTGCTTCTGTAACTGCAGCTGTTGCACAGCGGTGATGTATGGCGGCGGCTTATGGTTTTTTGTCATCGGCTTACCACCCACAATGGGTGTGATGGTGGCTGCAGTCTTAATTGGATTTTTTAGAGTTAAATTACTCAGCATGCGATTGTTGTTGCTGCTGTTGCTGGTATTATTGTTATTAGTGTTACTATTATTATTATTATTATTATTATTATTATTATTATTGTTGGTGTTATTGTTATTAATATTGTTGCTGTTATTATTATTACTGTTATTAGAATTATTATTATTATTGTTATTGTTGGTGGTGGCGGTGCTTGTTATAGCGCTTAAAGTTATGCTACTGGGCAGCGAGGTAGCAATCTTGCTCAGCTGCTGCTGTTGTTGTTGCAGTAGTGTTGTGGCAGTACCACTGTTTGTAGACCCCATAGTCATCAGCTGCCCATCGCCGGCTTGTGACTTGTGTGCCTCTACAATGGCACTTATAGTAAGACCATTCTTTCCGGCCACGATTGTTGTGGTCTTGGCACCTGTTGATAGCTGTTGCGCTGGATGAGCTGATTGTTGCGGCACCGGCGGTGGCTGCAGGGACTTTTGTAATAAAATGCCAGAGTTGGGCAACCCATTCACATGTGTCACAGGCGTTAATTTGGACTGTTTGGTTTCCGTTGCGCTGTCCATTGCCAATACTGGCTGCTGTTGCACCTCCTGGTCGCAAAAAGGGCGTTTTATCTGGCGAACTGTTTGCTCCTCCTCGGAAGCAGGCGGTTTCTTTCGATCTTTGCGCGTATTCTTTACAACCACAGAGTTCTTTCCGCGAAGTCGAATCTGAAGGGGAGGAACGCGTGGCTCATTCAGTCCAGAGGCAACAGTTTGCTGTTGACCACTTTGCTGCTGCTGCTGAAAATTACTGAAAACTGAATGATGCTGTTGTTGTTGCTGGAGCTGCGACGCAGGTAGCGTCAGCAGTTGCGTCTGGATTGGGAGCTGCTGCTGCAAATGATTGCTGTCCATTATGGCATTAAGTTGAACATGCTGATGGTCATTCAACGTTGGAGCTATTTCCACTTTTTCCAGCTTGAGTCGCAACTTGATTTTATCTTCGGCGATGGTTGCGGCCGACGCTGTCTCTACTGCTGTCTTAGCCCTGGCATTTCCCTTTGCACGTTCCCGCTTTGGCTTTGGAGTAGCATTTGTTGTTGCATCCTTGGCCTTACGTTCCTTTACACCCTGCTGCAGCTTCTCGCGCAGGAGATTCGGTTTAGTCTTCTTACTACTGGTAGCAAGGGGAGAAGTAGTCCCGGCATTGCCAATCAGCGGAGAACTGTTACCTGATCGAGGAGAACAGCTGGAAGCTGTGGACTGCATCTGCATCTGTTGTGCTTGCATTTGCATGGGCTGACATGGAGTAGCCATTTGCTGTTTCTGGTTTTGATGCTGATTCTGGTTGTTGTTATTCTTGTGCTGCGGTAATTTTTTAGGACGATTCGAAGTAGACTTGTTAGAGGCAAGGGAATCGCGAGAACGCTCTTGATCACTGCCACCCGCTAGCGGCAGCTGTTGACCAGACATGGCCGAGTTTGAATCTTCCTCGGAGAAGATGTTGTTTGGAAGCAACATGTCATTTGCAGGATTAAAACCTCCGTAGCCGCTCAGGCTACTTGACATGCTGCGAAACTGAAGTTGTGTTGTTTCTTGCTCGGCTTCCGTATCGCTATCATCGCTGGCCATCGGCTCCATATCGCCGGTGTGCGGATTGATGATAAATTGCCTTTGCTGAACATTTCCTGTACTTTGTTGCTGCTGCTGCAATTGCGCCAGTTTCTTTTGTGTCATAACATGTGCATTTGGATTGTGCACTGGCTGTTGTTGCATTTGAAGTTGTTGTTGCGTGCGATGAGCTACTTGCTGCTGTTGCAGATGAATCTGACGCTGCAACTGTTGTCGTTGTTGTTGCTGCTGTAGCTGTTGCAATTGAGTTAGTTGAGGCTGATGTCTTGGCTGCTGCTGCTGTTGCTGCAATATCTGCTGTTGGTTGAAGGGCTGCATTTCTAGCATTTGTGTTTGATGATGTTGCTGGGGCTGCTCTATGCATACTGGTGTATCCTGCAGCGTACTAAGCGCATCTCCGACATCCATGCCGACCGCTGACAAATTATCCTCGATTAAGTCCAAATCCAGGTCCTTGGCATCCTGAAGTAACGATTCGAGCTCATTTTTATCTTCAAGGCTCAGCGTTGAGTCTAGATCACAGTTTAGAGTTGGCAGTAAAGCATCCAAGTCATTGGTTGTTAATGCGTCCAAATCGGACAACGAAATTAATGGATCATTTAGGGCATGACCAACGGCTGCAACATGCGACACGTTCTGCGCTTGTTGTGGACCCAATTGTTGGATTGGCATTGGTAACTGTTGCTGCTGCCGTTGCGCGGTTCCTAAAACCGCACCCGTCCCTGGTTGTATCACGTCTCCCGTACTAGATGCCGGTGCCGTCTGTGTTGGACCGTTACTCAAGTTAATTTGCTGTTGCTGCAGATTGTATTGCATCTGGTACCGTGTAAACTCTTGAAAACGGCTTTTAGTAGCCGAATCCATCGGCTTTAGCGCGGTCCAGCGCGAATTTGCCGCCGCCTGAGTATAGTCGGGAGGCGGAGGCAGCTGCGCGTTGCCCGTGCCAGCTACAGGTACAAGGTGTGAATGTTGCATATTAGATATTGACGTCATCTCTTTTTGCTTTTGCTGAAGGTGCGCCATTTGCTGTGAATGTGGGCTATTGGGCGTCGTCGAAGGCGAAAGCAAAGACGGAGGGGGAGGCTGATGGTTAGCCAACAGAGGACTGTGCATCGAATGATGACTGGAGGCAGGTGAATGGGCAATGGGTGAGGTGCCACCGTGGGACATAAACTGCTGCGCCTGAGGCGACGACAATGGCATGCTCAAAAGTCGCTGCTGTTGTTGCTGCGGATGTGGCGGCTGGGGCAGACCGGCTCGGATTTGCTGCTGTCTTATCTGCGGCTGCGAATGTTGCAGGCTTAAAGTATTGTAGCAATCTGTGCAGATAAAAAATAAAACAGAGTTCAGTACCTAAGCATTAAGATGAACGATATTGCTTTATTCATTTGCTTACCAGTTGGCTGTTGCTGCGCAAGGAACTGCTGCTGTTGCTGGGTGCCATAAAACGCGGATGAATGCCCTGCAATTGATGATGGCGTTGCTGTTGTTGCACCTGTTGCTGCTGGTGCCGCAACACTGCCGCATGCTGAAAACGATGTGAACTGTGCACATTGTGATTGTACACATTCGTGTTACCGCTGGGGCTGGACGAGCAGCTGCTGCTGTTGTTGCTGATGGTTCGGCATGTTGCGCATTATTACGGGCCCGCCGCCTGTTGGAGTCGAGGACACCACTTGACTAGGTGCGTTACCGTTGTCGAGGGGAACACCTGTTGTTGCCAAAACAAAATCGCTGGGTGTGGTAGAGGAGCAACGCATTGGCGAGCTGGAGTTCATGATTTGGGCGCTCGGACTCATGCTCACAATGGGCGACTGCGGAGTTAATGGCGCCGTCAACTGGGGCGACTTCATTTGACCTGACATCGCATTTCCGTCGTTTTGCAAAAGGTTGACTAACAGTGGTGACGATATAGCAATGTTATTGCTGCCTGTGGTCGTGGTTGTAGGCGCTGGTGCTGCAGATGGTGATGACGAGGGCATCTGATAATTCTGCGCTGGCTTTGCACTTGGCGTAACAACTGGGGTGATATTGCTATTGTTAGATGCAGTCAAACTTGAGTTCGAGCATGAACTCGTCCCTAGACCGGGATATGGCGGAGGCGGATTTATAAACTGAGATTTATTAGATGCTCCGTGGCACCGACTGTGGTCGCAACAACCTCGCCGTTTTGAGCTGTTTGATTATTTAACAGCTTGAGAGTAGCATTGGGAGGAGGAGGGGTGGGCCAAGCGCGTTCATGCCGGCTGTGGTTGACGAATCCCTACCCTGCAGTACACGTGCCTGTCGCATGCTTTCGAACGGAAAATCTCGTGGCACGTTGAGCGTACCTGCAGGCGAGGGAAGCAAGGGTACTTTTCCTTCCATAGGACACACCGTGTTAGGAGACTTAAAAACAGGCGGCGTCGTAGTTGCATTACTGTACGGCGAAGGTGGTGTCTGCGGCGGCGGCAGTGACTGTTGCTGCATTAATTTCTGCTGCGGTAGCACATTTCGCCGCTGCTGCTGTTGCTGTAAGTGCTGCTGGCTTGAGATTGCATCGTTTTGGGAAAGCCGCTGCTGTTGTTGTACATAGGCTGCTTTGCTTGTACTGGGACCATCAAAGTGGGTGCCGACAAATGCGTCGTCGCCAAATTACCAACGCCAACGGTGAGGGCGGCTTTGTTGGAAGACGTGCCAGCCGCCTCAATTGCACCGCCTGCGACATCGTTTAAGTTATCTTTAAATTTGAAGATTAAGCGGTGTGTTAGGAATAGACCAGATATTGGGTAATTAAAATACATACCTTTTGTTATTTTAATATCTTGTCCCCCAACTTTAAAAGCTATCACAGAATCGCCTTCAGGCTGCACAGAAAGTATCCCGAGGGCACGCAGAGTGGGATTGCCCTCGACGGCCAATTGTCGCAGTCGTTGTGCTGCATCCCAGGGGAGAGACACCGATATCTGCACAGACGGTTCAAGCTGCTGCAATTTAGAGCGTTCGGTTAAAAAATGCATTGCAAATTCTTTACATTTAAGGAAACAGGAGGCAGAGAAATTGCTAGCGATGTGAGACTTTGCGATATGTCAACATATATCGTCTATCGGAGACTCAGCTTGCATATGCAGCCCTGTTCAAATAGCCACACGAAAACCCAGTATGTACAGATGTGTATGCAGTCAATAAGCAATTTTTTTAAATTTTTGTTTCGTTTTTTCACCAATAAAACGAGTCTTTCTACATTTTTATTCTTAAAAAAAAAACGTCTTATTTCTCGACGGACAGGGACAGCAAAAATATAAATAAAAACCAATTAAACATTTTGACGTTTCTGTTTTGTGCTGGTGATTCGTGCAGCGTGTGAGAGAGATGGTTATAGAGGTTCGTTGGAAATTCCAACAACAATTTATTTCAACAACAGAAATATTATATCCATTTTAATCTACAGAGATCTAGTCAACTGATGCATACAAAGGCAAATTGTGCAGTGCCTAAACGCATTTCTACAATGTCAAATACAAAAACAAAAATAAATGATCCATGCTCAGGTTGCTCACATTCTTATTTTTGTCCCATGTTATCGATACCCCGTCGCCATTTTTCTTCTGGTCATTGAAAGGGTGTGTGTGCAAGAGGGAAAATGTAACCAAAATACTGCTGTGGCCACCTTCGTTTCGAATAGTATCCGCCGTTTAACAAAATACGGCGTTGAAAAAAGAGCTACACACACAGAAAGGTACACTGAAGGGAACGCACGAAAAGCCAAAAAAGTATTTTTTTCTTGTAAATGAAAAATGCGTGGGGTGACGCAAGTGTTCCATAGCGACCGCGACCTCACCCCACACCATCTCTAGAATTCTTCACTGCAAATGCGAAAATTGCAAATCAGCTGTTTTTGCAAAGTTGATGGCGGCAAAAGAAAACAAGAGAAAACTAAGCACGGACACAAATGAAGGAAAGTGAGAGGGCAGGGTAAAGGAGGCACTTGCTTTCCGTCTTGATGTACTCACCTGTTTAAGTGGCATATCATCACACGGCAATCGTACCCGTCGTAGATTTAATTGGCAAGTGACGCACAAATGTTGCATTTAACACAGGCACACGCAATTCTTGCTTTTTCTATTTCTATAATCACGAATGCGTATCAAGATGATCATCTTGGCCATTTCTATAAATTCGTATTCCAAATTAAAAATCGTGTATCGGGATTATCGCGAACTTGGCATTTAAGCAATTGCATGTTTGCACTGCGGACATTTTCTATATACTGTGAGCTTGTCCATTTAATTGTAAATCGACACCAAAACAGAGGTTCAAATCAAACTCTTAGCCGCCACCCACACTTTGGATTGTTTTTACTCAGGTTACGCACTACCTGAAATGTTGTTGTCTTTGTCCGACTCACAGGCTGCTACTAAAATATTATGCATACAAACCGATGCGTTTCTTTAAAAAGATAGGCAAAAGTGTGCTGCTTTACTCAATTTAACATTAACCTCTGCATATTCGTTGTTTCCAAATTATAGACAACGTGGGGTGCGGGTGAGGGTGGGCAGCACTTTGCTGGCGCTCCTCTGCTGGCACTGTTTCCGATTCCGATTTTCGTTTAAACTTTTCGACGCTTTCGAATGCAGCTAGCGGCTTGAAATTACGAGCATTGCTATCTACAAAATGTATTATGCACTTTTCTGAGTTTGGAGTGGTTAATTGTGCTGGCACAGTTGTTCTTTTGATGCATTGAAACTAATAATATTGCTTTTCACTGGGGTTGCAACTTGTCACAGTTTGCGTCTTGAACAAAAATTTTTGGTGTTGTTTAAGACGGCATGCGAGTCAAAATAAAGTTTATAACTACACAAGCAGTTTACCAAATAATTTTACTTGAAATTTAACTTATCGTTAGTTCTTTAGGGTAGTGTTTTTGTTGTTTATTTTGTAAAAAATCCTCGTAATTATTGAAGTTCCACGAACAATAACAACCGCCATTTGCATTCGCCTTTATTGGTAGCCATTTTTATTTTCCAGTCAGTGTTCACCCAATATATATGTGCAAACGTACTAAAAATACCAGCACAAAGCCGTTAGGGTCCCCAAGTTAGGAAAATGATTATTGTGAATTAAATCAATTTTACGTATTTTCTGTTAAAATGAAACTTTTTCGAGTAATTTCTGCCTCCAAATATTAAGATTACATTCAATTTGATTTGACATACGGGCATTAATTAAATTTTGTTAGGTCGCCTATTCGATTATTGAGTAACTGGCGATAAATTCGTATTAAGTTTAAATGAATGCAGTAAAATGAACTTATCGGAGTGTTTAAGTTTAACCAAATATTTTAATTCATGTTATTGGTGTAATGAAAATATGTCATAATATTAATCTAATTTAAGTATAGAAACCCATATAAATATCGCTTTGCCGATATGGTATAGGAATCTCGATTAAGCAAAACAATTCACACTAAGCAGCATGTTCCCTCAACAAACGAATTGCAACATTTATATAGTGTGGCAACCCTATGAAGCATTCGCAAAATGTGGCACCGTTCATAAACATTTGTATCGTGTGGCAACATTAACAGTGAATATTCTCTGCAAATGTGAGTAAAATAAAATAAATAACAAATTGATCTGCACAATAGTCAAATCATGGATTATAAAAGTTACCTCATAATGTATTATGCCACATAATGACAAGCTTGATCTGTGTTCAATTTTTAAGTTTTCTCAAACGGCATATGCTTCAGAAATAAGTTACATAACTTCTAACCAGTGAAAATTTTATTGATAGTCACCGCAACATTAACATGGCCAACACTCCAGCTACCTCCAGCAGCGCCGGTCCCGTTCTGCGTGGCCTGCACAATGCGACCATCAAGCGCAATCTGGCCGTGGCGCTTGGGCTGACGGCAATTGTAACAGTCGCCTTCAAAGTTCTGGTCAATGATCCTAAGAAGGCTGCTTATGCTGAATTCTACCAGTGCGTATTAAATTGAATGAAGGCTTTGGCAAATAATAACAAGTGTTTGGTTTTAATTACAGGAAATACGACGCCAACAAATCCTTTGAGCGTATGAAGGCCGCCGGTCGTTTTCAGTCGTGCTAAACAAGCTCTGCTGGGTCTAGCTCATATAATATAAGACATGAAAATGTTGCTATAAAGTATGTTACTCTGATGTATTGAAACCCCAATATATTCAATATGTATGTGTGTCACTCTTTTTTATTTGCTATCCCAAATTAAGGTCGGCGCCATATCGGGCTTAAAACAATTCATTTATTGGTTTATACAAACTTATCCAAGTAGTGCACATAACAAACAAAATGGCTAAAAAAAACATGATCGCACTTTTTTACAACATTTAAAATCTAATTGCAAAGTCTTTGTAATCCAGTCGATTCAAATTGCTTTGATTTCGCAACTCACATCGTTCAATTTGACAGCCTGGTGAGCCCTCGCTGGACAGCCAGGATATCCTGAAGCGGTTATAAAAATAATTATATATGAAACACTGCAGTAGGCAAAGCGTGAACCACATACATTTTGTCTACTTCATCCTTGGGCCCCTGCATTTTGCCCACAATGGTGCCTCGCTTGCTGTTTTTGACCCAGCCGGTGATTCCCGCCTTGGTGCACCGATCGCGTGTGTCTTTCGTGAGATTTAAGCCTGTCGATTACACAAACATTGTGTGTTATAATTACTTTTCCTATTGTTTACTGAAGACAGTGAATGAAACAGAGCCAAGGACATGAAATGCCGAGCTACTGTACTAAATTTATTTTTAGCCCATTGCAATATCGACTGGGCTACGTTGGCTGCGTTAAACTAAAAGTTTAAACTACTTCTGTAAACCATCGACTCCACCTTGTACATGGCCATACACTTCGAACTCCAGTGTGGTCAGCTGGCGTATGTCCGGAATACCCATTTCGATAGCCTGCAGGGTCTGTTTTGTGTGGTGTCTGCGATTATGTAAAGTTACGGAATTTATCTGAGAGGTTTCAATTAATTTTTAAATATATGCACAAACAAAGGTTAACGCGTTGACTTCAATACATTTTATTCGTATTTGAACCGCAATATATATGTAAACTATAAAAAAGAAATATCAATTGCAATTATTTCAACAGTTGCGAGTATGATTTTCAACAAAGCGTCGACAATATCAAACTGAAATGCCAAGTATCTGCATTTTACGCCTTGCTAGCAATATCAATTGGTCTCTATTTTGTGCTTTCGATTTGCATTCGCGTATTTATTTTAGCTGCGCATATTTCCCCCCGTTTCCTTCACTTTTTTATTTTAAGCGAAATTGGTCTGATGATTTAGGCGTGACTATTGCTGGGTACCCTACTCGTGTTCAAAACATTAATGGGCACGTGCAGGTGTTACTATTTTCAAGCGTATTTAAAAAAAAATTAATTCTCACATATTTATAATAATTCTTGTGACATAGTTATTTATCAGATTGTAATAGATTGAACTCATCCAAATACCATTGTCGCCTTATTCTTAACAATTTATCGGTTAAGGGTTGTATTCCCATTATTACTTACTTGGATATCTTATAATGCCACCGTATTCCGACCCTATGTTTACATTGCCAACATTTTCATACGAATTGTTTAGAAATAGAAATGTTCACTCGTGTATATAAATATGTATAAATACATCGAAAGTGCTAGAAGTAAATACAAATATTGTATCCCAAGAGTCTGTAGTTAATGAAATATATGTATTATTATATACATAAGTATTTTGTATTTACAATTATTCATTACATTGAAAGCGAAATTTAAATTGCAATGCTTAATATACAAAGGAAATCAAAAAAGCGAATTCCGAACAACGCTTTTAAGTAAGCACTATCTACGTATGTACGTACATTGCATTTAATCAATTTAAAAATTTTGTACAATTCTAAATAACAATTGGGCTAGAAACCAAGCTCAACCCTAACACTCCAGGCTTTTAAGTTTGCTTGCTCTTCAAGCATCAATTATGTACGAGTTAAAATTAAGTTTGTAAGTTAAAAATTAGATAAACGCCTATGAATATGGATAAACTAGCATAATGGTAACCGGAGAGCCAAAAAATCAACCTTTTATATGATCTGTGCGGTGACATGTGGTTTTCCAATAAGGCTGTGCTGAGCTTCCTTGTCCTTCTCCAAATGTTTTCCTAGTGAGGTGTGGTCCGCTTTCAAATAGTAAAACGGCGGCTCTGAATGCAGATACTGTTCGGACGCTAATTTTTTACGGCGTTCGCGCAGAAAATGTAGACGAACATAGTTTATTGGTAGGTGAACACATTCCGCCCCGGATCCCTCGGCATCGATAAATACCCCTCGCACCAGAATTGAGTTGGAACATTTGAGAGCGGCCAGTAGCAAGAACGGAATAATGTGGGTTATCCAAAAGCTCATTATGCGATCGTCTAAAAAGGAAAAAAATGTTAAAGTTCGTCAATACAGATGCCGATTTTAGTTACCAGGATACACGTAAACATCAAGCAAATTCCATATACCGCGCCATGCATTTACAGCTCCAAAAAAAGTCATCAGATAATAAATATCGCAAATGATTAGCTTCAAAATGCCGCTGATGCGGCGGCAAACGTAGCGCATTAGGGGTTGTATAATGATGGTCACAAAAACCGTTAGGTAACCAATGAGCTGTTTGAAAAATTATGATAAAATCCAACTTGAGAAAGACCGGAAATAGATCATGAATCCAACGCAACATGCTTACCAATGATCCCCATGCGGACTTGGCCTTGTCTCGCGGAAACAGTGTGAGGTCAAAAATACCCCACACACCTCGCCAGACAATCACTACCAGGCTGCCAATTACAAAAACCGAAAATAATGTATCTAGCACATACAGGCCAGGTTGATTAAAGCCCTAAAGAATAGAACAAGAAAGTGTATAAAGCTTAATTTCAATATACTTTTTATATATGTATTGGGAGCGCCCGTGATAAAAGTAGAAACCTAAACAAACTAAGAATCAACTTCACTGTGTGTATAATATATATAGATTGATCGATTTCCCACGCCCCTGTGAGCGTATTTAGAGGAAGTTGTCAGTAATCTCTTTGAAAAATTTAATGTATCTAAATTGAAATCTGAGGAAGATAAGTACAGATTAAATCTGGCTGTTACCCCCAATAGGTAAAATCATTTTTGCGCGATCTTTTTCAGGAGGTGAGCAGTAATTCGCCAAATAAATTGTATGCACATAGCTTGAAAACTGAGGGGGAGATAAGTAGATTTAATTGACTTGTCACGCGTAGGCAAAAAACCTTAACACCTTATCTGACGCGGGTATACACGTGTATACAATGTGTTTTAAAATTTTTAAGCCTCTGGCTTCTAAGTTTTGTAAACATGAATATTTTAATAATATTTTAATATTCTACTATTCCACTAAAAGAGTCAATTGCAAAAGTTTTATCAAGATAGGTTAAGAAACACAGAATTTATTTAAGAAAACATGTAAAATGTAATACATTTGACAAGCCAGTGCTGCAATAGCTTGAGAATTGAAGTTTAATTTTTAAGTAACGTGGTCGTACACACGACCATACGCACCTATATTTCGAATTATCGATAACCCGTTTCTTATTATCGATAATTATGTATTTTTCCCGGTTTTTGAGCAAGTATCTCAGAAACTATAAGAGGTAGAGCCAAAATTCACTCCAACTCCCGCCTCCATAAATTACCAAAATCGATATTTTTGAAAACTGACTATAATAATTAACACCGTTTTTCATAGATTTAAGTTTTCTCAGTTACTGTGAACGAGCATTGCGAAGTCGGTTATACCCGACTGTAACGTTCTTACTACTTAGTAAAATAAATAAAATATTAAATCACCGGTATTTTAAACATGGTATCCACTTCGAAGTAGTCGCTCTTGTGATCCATCGTCACGGTGTAAGGCGCTGCGCCTAGGTTGCGTAGGGTACGTGTTCCAACTAAAAAGAGCAGTGCAATCAAAGTTACCACCGATATGATAGCTAGGGAGTCGATGCTGGTTAGCCAATCGCAGAGCATCCACGAACCACGCCACATGTTGACACAGACGACACCAAAAATGGCGGTATAAAGACGCGAGATAGCGTAGTAGGTAAGCCGTCGTTTGTCAGGATGTATGTGGTCTTTAAAAAAGTTCTGCGTAATGGTAAATAAGAAGTGACCCAGGCCGCCGATCACAAAAGAGGCTAGCGCGGATAACGGAAGGCTGCTGGGAAAGAGCAGGACTCCCATTAGCTCCCAGGTGCCGCGCCAGTAGGCTATTACGCAGGGCGCTACGACGAGGCAGGATAACAGGACATCCAACAGTTCCAATAGCACTTCATGCAGATTTCGGCGCGGGGCATCCTCTGTGTATTTGTGGCTGGGTGGCACATGTGTGTGACTGTGATGCATATTTAAATGGGAATGGGAGTGTTGTTGTGGATGTATCTGTGGATGGTGCGTACGCTGCTCCGACGCCGGCGCCAATGTATGGCATTGAGATTTTTGTGGCTTTGTGCTGCCGCTGATGATAACTGGCATTGAGGCTGCCGAGGTACACTTGTCCGTCGACAGCATTGTGTGTTTCTGTTCCGTATTCCGTGTAAAGCAAAATTGTTTAATTCCTAATTAACGTGTCGGATTTTATATTTGGGCTTCTCCTTGTGCGGTTGCACTAGCGATCGCATCGACCTCAACCTGCACTGCTTTCAACTGTTCATCTGCGTTTTAATACTGTGGGTTCGGGTTTGACGAATCGCAAAAGCTAACATTGTGTTGATTACCAGTTCGGTCCGGCTGAGAGCTGGGAGCAAGTAAGAGCGCTCTTCCTCTTTTTCCTCCTCCTCCTGCCTCGCTTCGCCGCTCCTCTAATTATCGTTGCACCGTTGCACTGATAATAATCCAGCACTGATAATTATTATAGTAGTTAACTAATAGACTGTCTGTTTGTCTGCTCCCAGCTGTCTCTCTCCGTTGTATAACCCACATCTACCATAAGCCGGACGGGCACCGGGTCTAAATGCCACCTAAAATGTTGTTCTTGTTGATGTTGTTTCGCCTACAAATGTAAAGAACGCATTATTAAATGATGCCATCAAAAAATTTACTCTAAATTTACATTGCCTATAGCTGCTGTCAAGTTTATAATCAGAACCTTTTAAGTTTAATTAGATGCTTTCTAAAAGTGCTCAGGAGTGACTTTTACAATGTCTCTATCGATATCCACATGGTACAGTTTACTATGTGACAACTGCATCTTACTTGTAGAAATGCAATTTATTCTCTTTTATTTATGCATATAAAGACAGATATTTTAAATTTTAATCGATAAAGCTGAACTTGGATTAAACAGTCGACAACATGTTACTATTAACAACGATTGAATGATCCATTTCAAGTGCTTTGCATTACAGATTATTTATTTTAATAACTAAGTCATTCAAAGTAAGGTTTAATTAAGTAAATGCTCTATCGAGATATTTGACTAGAACACACCCCGAACCCAGCTATCAGTACAGATATTTCAACTCTCTTGCATTTATACAAACATTTGCGACCAGCGGCAACGATCTTTATGAAATGTCCAAGACTTAAAAAGAGCAAACAAAGCTATCTACAAACCAAAGCGCTTGGCTGTACTTCTTAAATAGCTTATTTTTCAATTTTGAACTAAGTGGGAGAGGTATCTAAAAAGTGAAATATTTTTGACTTGTGTATACTATACGTGATTTTAAATACCAAATTAGGTGGCTTTAGCTCGTATAGTCTCTGAAATATGCTAAAAAAATACGAAGTCGAACACTAATATATGTCGATTATAAGAAAACTGAAAAGCTAGATGGTATGGTTTCTAAGATCGACATTATACCCTCTTTAACTATTTTCAATGGGTTTAGAGTATAAAAGTCAGTCACCAGTTTACCAAATGCTGGGCCTTGCGCTAGATTGGCTTTAGTGTTAGTGTTGATGATTCTTAATGATATCTTGCAATGACTCTTACACATATCCATGCAGTAAAGCGTATTTAACATTTGATCAGTAAATATTATATTCTGAGATTGCTAATAGTATATACATATATTTAAGGGGTCCACGATACAGAAATGTAAAAGCCCCTGCTTTTCACTAAGAATCGCTCTACTCAAGTACTTAATGGATTCAATTTAAGACGCTATCTAGCAACATCAAAAGTAACCCCTCACCCAATAAAAACGAAAGTATTCACAGCCTGAATACTACACTCTGTGAGACTTAGATTTGAACTTGCGTCGCTTGAATTTGTCATGCTGAATGAAGAGGCCTTGCTGGATATGTTTATTTTAGGGCTGGAGGTGCCAAATTTAATAACCATCTTCTAGCAGATGATGTGACACAAAGCAACTAAATTTCAATTAAACTACGAGATCGTCAAGGCGTTAAGGCAATTTCTATCTGTCAATTTACTTGTTTCGCTGTTCGTGAGTATGAACTCTAAGTTTGACTTGTACATAAATACGTATGTATGTATGTATGAATATGCGCATATTATACAGAGCAAATTTAAACGCAACGCTTGGCGAGTGGCGCTAATTAGACAAACTTATAACACATGACTGAATTAAAATGATTTAAGCGGCGCAGGATGTTTGTGATTTACTGCATTGACATCGCACCGTATGTGCAATAATTAAACCTTTGGTTTTGGCTACAGTTCGGGTTCTGCTTCTGACGTTGTCTCGTTGAAGGTCCATCAGGTACGACTGCAGAAATGTCATTGCGACAGTAATAAACAAAAAAATGATGCTGTTGAGTTTGGGTCAAGCGCATTCGCATTTATATAAATCAATGTGGTGAATTTGCTGAATAAATAGAAGTCCCGCAGTGAGGTTCATTAAGGTAGTCGCTGCCCAGCAAGACTTCCTCGTCATACTAGGGGTCGTTGTTGATGAGACTGATGATAATTTAGAAAATTAAGCTGGGCACACGCATTTCAAGATAAGATAGTTATATAGGTAGATAGATAGAGAGAGTAATAGAGACAGAAAAGATGTGGCAAACACATTTCAAGCTTAACCATAAAAAAGACCAGAGCACGTTTCTGTCCAACGCTCGTCCCGATACCAAGTCCCAAGTGGGACATTGTACCCCAATTACCTCAGCTAATTGACAAGGAACTGGTGACAATGCAAATTCTAATTGACAACGTCGCGATGCTTGCAATTTTGCAATGCTTATCAGATCAACCCCCAGCTCTGCTTAGCTCTAAGCTAATTATATTTACCAACAACTACATTCTTAAATGATTTACAATCATGAGGCAAATCTATGTATATACGTTAGCCTCTAATCGAATGTTTGCTTAAGTTTACTGCCCTCATTGTATAGCTGTTGTAGATATTGCTAGATTTTATGGCTTGCCTGTGAGATTCTTATTCAAACAGATATAGGTTTGCACAAAACTTATACTCTATAGTGAACAGACAATTGTTTACTTTTATACGATTTTGAATTAACATAGGCAACTCGTTTAAAATATATATATGAAAAAAATTAAGAAAGCTCTAGTTGGGAGTGTCCGATTAGAACATACCCTCTACGTATGCTACGGCAAACAGACATATACACTCAAAATTACGCCGAAAACTGCGCCCTTTTTAGCGACCGTGTTAAAATGGTCGAAATGATTATTGTTATCTCAAAGCGGAGATCTTACAATTTTAGCGTTAGGATATATAGATTTTTTGGATAATTTTGGCAATAGGCAGGGCTGCAATTTTAGAGCCTGATCTTTAAAGGGGTCATGATACAGATTTGGGCGAAACAATTCAGGCACTATATTTATAGTAGGTCAGTGGACCAAACCCAAAGGTTCTTAGCACTTAATATAACGAGGGTATATAATTCATGTTTAAAGTTACTTCACCGAAAAAAATGTTTTATGGGCTCCCGACTAGGGGATACCCTGAACCCTGTCTTTACATACATTTAAAAACCTTTCCATTTTTACATTTTACCCATAGTCAATGGGTTCAGAGTATAAAAATTGTGGTAATATTATATGGTTCTAATGGTCCTTTTTGGGGTTAAATTTTTAAAAACAAACAAGTAACAAGTAAGCCCTTCGCAGTCTGATGTAACCGTAGTTTATAGTAAAACCACTCAAAGACGGTTTTAATTTTTTTGGAAAATATCGATTTTTTTAAGTTTTGGTGGCGGGAAAGGTAATTGGAAACTGTCTGTCTAATTTAGTAAGTGTAGTGCAAAACTTGTGGGAGATATTGATTTTATCGGGGTACGCGCCCCGAAGATATATTGATGTTATTGATTACCACACCCCCAGTGGGCGTATGCAAGAAACTTTTTGTGCGATATTTAGAGGAGGAATAACAGATATAGCTTTAAAATTTAAGAAGATATGTCGATATTATTAAAATACCACGTCAACAAATGAAATCTTTTATATTATAATTGTCTTTCTTCTGTACTAGCTATGTATATGTTATGTAACTTTATTAATGTTATAACTTTAAGTTCAAGGTGCTGGAAATCTAAATCGTATTCATGTTATATTTAAATTTTTAATTTTTATATCCTGAACCCATTGAAAATCGGTAAAAAAAGGGTATGATTTTTTGTGCAAATGTATTTAACAGGCAGAAGGAGGTATCTTTGACTCCGTAAGTATATACATTCATGGTCAGCATCACTAGCAGAGTTGATTTAGGCCTGTCCGTCTGTCTCTTCATCCGTCTGTCTGTCTGTATGAACGAATCGATATCAGAGACTACAAGAGCTATAGAACTCAACTTGGAATTTTATGTTCGTGTATAGCATATGCAGATCAAGTTTGTTTCTAATAATCAATAGTCTGCCCGTTTTCTTATCATCGACATTACTCCGAAATTATAAGAGCTAGAGCCATTATTATTCAATATGTTCTCGTGAAGCATACGCAGAATAAGAATATATCGGATTTTGGATACCTCCACTTACCCCAAATATCAAAAAAGCGATTCAAGTACTACTACTTGCGCTTTGGCCGTATATAAGGAATGTACATTTGAATGCTCTTGTTAAGTCCTAACAATAATTATAAATTATAAAGATCATACTTTTAGTTAAGAAGTTATTCACGAACTTAGTTCCCATAGTGCCATTAGGGTGCCAAGCGCTGCTGCTGAGTAAAGTGCGTAGTATGTGCGTTTTTGTATGTATATATGAATGGCAAAAGGGTCGAAATGTGTGCAAAGACAGGGTTTAGGGTATCCCATAGTCGGGCGCTCCCGGTTAAAGCCCCCTCACTTGTTTATATTGTCAATAGATTTTTACTGCATCCTCTTATCTATCTATCTCTTATTTATTTTACACCTTTCTTAAAAATTTAAAAACATTTCGTTGTAGAATGTTGATACCCTTACTAAGGGTATTTAAGTTTTGTCATGCAATGTGCCACGCATGGAAGAATGTTATAGTTACACTTTCAGTCAAACAATGCCTTGAATTTTCACGCTATTGTCCTAAAATTTTGCTTCTAAGTTCTAGTATTCAGCTCAAATAGTTTTTGAGATTACACGTCCATACTGATGGACGGACAATCAGGCGGATGGATATGGCTTAATATACCTTTGCATAAATCTATTTTACAAGCCCACAAACTAACTACCCGAATTACCTCCTTAAGGCTGAGTTTGAGCAGGGAGCCCATTTAAAAATTTTATTATATCCAATCCAATCAGACATAAATACACTTACTAACATAAAAAGTAAAAAATAACGAATTCTAATAGAAATAGGTGTACACATAAACCAAAAAAAAAAATCAGCGATCCCATTTGTTTACCGTTTCAAATTAATATTCGTTTTGCTGTGGTGGCGTCTCCGGCGACTGCAGTTGTGGGTGCGTGAGCGGCAAGTGCGAATGAGAAAGAGAATTGTGAGGAGTGTTTTTCGGGTAGCTTTTTATGTGTATATGTATGTATGTAAATATATACATATATTATTATTTGCGATAATTGTAGGACACGTGTTAATTAAAGAACTTTTGTTTTAAATTAAGCCAAGGCACACTTTATCAAATTTTTTATATGTATGTGTAGCTTTTAATCGTCGCGCACCGGAAGTAAATGTGTTTATTCCTGTTTGCGTTGCAACTTCGATTTCGAATGACTTTCGACTTGCAATCGAGAGTCCGACTTTGACGATTGGCAAAGGAGGAGAGAAATTCGAATGAACAAACGCGATTTTAGGCGCTGCTTTATATACTTATAGAAATGGCTTAATCGCAAACACGTAAACACACACACACACACACACACACACACATATATATATATATATATATATATATATATATATATACAAAATACAAATACACGGGCGAGCAGACAGAGACACACACTGACGCAAATGCAATCTAGTTTATTTTACGGTTATTTGAACTCCGAGATATTTTGCGCTGCGCGAGCTTACGGCACTTGGAAGCTGCAGCATCCAGCGCCGAGGTCACTTTAGTCAGTCGTCAATGGCAGCAAAAACTGAACTGCGTTTGATGTGAGTTTCGGATTTGAACTAAGTTAGGGTCGCCAGCCGTGTGTCGTCCCCAGATCCACAGTCGCGCTCATTGCTATACGGCCGGTGAGCGAGCTTATCAAAAAAGTAGTGCGCGTCGGGTTAGTTTTTTTGGATAAACCGTTTCGCCGATCGCTATCTCTGAGTTCGGGCTTGGGACCGCGCTCAACATAAAGTGCGCTCATTGCTGATAACAGTCTTCAAACTCGTAACTCATCTATTTGATTGATTATTTACATATGCTGGCTGCAAAGCTTTTTAATCATGACTTTAAGCTTTCCAGTGATAGTGTAAGCACTCTTACACTGAGAGGATAGTACCCGACTAGGAGATAACCTGTTCGATATAGTAGTTACAATCGTTTAAAGTCTATATATGTATTATTCGCACACATATTGAGTTAATCGGGCTTATACAGACAGAGCAGCGGACATTGAGACAGTTAGACATAGCTAAATCCCATCTGATCAAGAACATATTTATATTCTAAGGGTCGGTAATACTCTTCCTGCCTGTTACATACATTTGCACAAATTGGGTAAACTCTTTTAACGCGCTTTCGGTGTGTACAAGGTTTAAAAAAATTAATTTTCGTTTGTAATTGTGTAAATATTTTGTAACCTCTATCTATGAGATAAAAAAGTATACAATTAAAGGCCTGGTAACTGCTAAAATCGGTGTTTATTATGGACATAGTTTAAGGAATCTTTATATTTTTGTTAGATCGATTAAGGGCTGATCCTCTATTTACTAATCTGTGCATCTTTGCCAATAATACTTGTAATAAGTAATAGATCCAGTGGAAAAGTCAACCATGCAACCTTGATTGTGCACTTAGCTCGTAGTGTTATACAAGTGGCTAATATAATTTTTGAATTATTTGCAACTAATAAACTCATAAGAACATAGAACGCAGTATGCACTTTATAAATATTCATTTGCTAACTGGGAAACTAGAACTGAAACTGGCATCTGGTGACCAACTTTCCCTTTATATCAGTAATTTATGCCTGAATATCATTAGAATTAGATAAGGAAAAAAATTTGATTTGTTGATTTCATTATTACAATTGTGCAAATATAAAATTTTCTGTCAGCAAGTAAGTTCGGCGAATGTAAAAATATATTGTATTTCATAGATTTGTTCCCACCGTTGTCAGCTACATTTGTATTAGTATTAATCTGGAAGAAAGGTTTCTGCTTAATATTCCTCTTTTTTCTTGAATGTATGCAGTACGCACCCTTGAATCTACCAACTAAAAATTATTATTTCTTTTATCTGACTATCTGAAATTTATTCATATTTACTTACAATTTATGGCGCACATAGAACATAATAAACAATGATAACAATGTGAGTTTTTACTTCTCTGTGTATTTTTAATTAAGATTTGTTAGATATCACCAGAGTCCTAAAATGTGAATGCCATTTTATCAAATCGTTTCAATTTAGTAAAGGGCTGACCTGACCATTAACAATTTTCACCTTCTGCCTATCACTAAGCCATATTAAGAAATTTAAATGTGTACGATTTATTGGATAGGTATTCAAAATACGAGTGACACAACAAAACTGACCTAGCATAAGATTATTTAATTAAACGGATTTCTATTTGTGGTGGCCGCTTGTTAAAAAGCGATATTCAAATTCCATCTGACACAGATTTTCTTAGAAACTTGGGTATTTTTGTGTCGAAACTTTTAACTTATGCAAATTTTTTTATTTTCTATGATACTAATTATTAAAATCTTCGCAAGTTTTTTAAACTATTGATAATGTTATAGTTATATTTTTACAATATTCAGCTTCATTTATTATTAGCTTATTAGTATTTATTAATGTGGGGCACAATTATTTACATACAACAATCTAGTCCGTCGAGCGGTTTTCATGAACTGAAAGATTGTCACAAATTTCGAATAAATGTGCTTTCAAGCTAACGAAAGCGCCATCTGCGAGGCTTATCAACATTGATAAGGGTTAGTATGTTTCTTTGGCGATCTTAATATTGCTACTCTGCTTACTTGAAGGCCTCGAGACATCTACATATATTTTCAACCACACCAGGCGACAAGTGCAAAAACAAGAAATGGTTGAGCAATCAGACAAAACCTATGGGTCATAATCTGCGGGCAATGGCTGCTTATCAATTGCTTATCAATATTTCATACCAAAAAAATAACAAACATTTACTTAACATAATTTAATTTTCTTTAATGTGTAATAGTTCCAGTGAAAGTGTTAATGGGGAAACTTTACATGTTATGAAAATGTATGCATTGTATGTATTGGTAAAGCACATACCTATATTATAATATGTCTGCAGGTCTATCTCTCTAAATGCGTAGATCTCTGAAACTGAAAAAGATTAGATATCAATATTAAAACAAGTAAGGGGCACTTGTCGGGAGCGCCCGACTAGGGGATACCCTGAACCCTGTCTTCACATACATTTCAACCCCCTTGCATTCATACACACACGTACACAAAATCACACACACACTCAAATTCACGCCGCAGGCAGTACGTTTCTGAAATTTGTACAACGTAATAAGAGCATTCAAATTTATGTATAAGCCAAAACCCAAGTCTGTAGTATTTGAATTGCGTCTTTTGCATATATGGGGCGAGTGGGGGAGTTATCCAAAATCCGAAATATGCTTATGCTGCATATGCTTCACGCGCAGGTGGCTCTAGCTATTATAGTCTAGGAGATAAGGAAGAAAACAAAGAACAATTTTTGTATTACAATCGATTTTGATCGAGATTTGTAAAACGGTGCCAAATATCGACAAAAAATGTTTTGTAGATTCCGAGAACGCTGCGTTCATACAGACGGCCAGGGCTAGATCGACTCAGCTCGTCATAAACTTTTCGACTATATATTCTGTAATACCATACTCAGTACTAGTTTAACATTTTTGTCGATATTGTGCACCGTTTCATTAATATCAATAATTTTATCGATTTTAAGACTTGGTTTTTCTTAGTTTTCTTAGCATATCTCGTAGACTATAAGAGCTAGATCCAGCAAATTTGGTTCAATATGATCTCGAGAAGCACACGCAGATTATAGAATATATTTCGGATTCTGAATACCTCTCCGCACTCGCCCCATATATGAAAAAAACGTAATTCAAATATTGCAGATAAGCGCTTTGGTTGGTCTTCTTACGTATTACAATTTTCATTAAGATTATGCTCTTAGTTTAAAAGTTATTAACGAATGGGTTTTTGTGTGTGTTTGTATGTGATTCTGTGTATGTGTGTATGAATGCAAGAGGTTAAAATATATGTAAATACAGGGGTCAGGGTATCCCTAGTCGGGCACCCCCGACTAGAGCTTCTCTCTTGTTTATAATTGCGTTGCAAAGGAGCAAAAGAGCAAAGCCATTCCAAACGTCTTAGAACGTCTCTCCGCTGGTTTATTTACACAAACTAGTCTCTTTGTAGTATTATTGAATTTAGTCATAAATTAAATTTGTAATACTCTTCACAAAGTGAGAACATTATACACCTAATTCTCCTTTTACACGAATTTTTACACTCCTTCACAAATTGAAAAGAGTATAATGGGCTTGTGCAATGTCCGTCTTGCTGTCCGTCCATTTGTCCGTAACGTAACTTTTTTGGCGCTATTGAAGATAAAGAAGGGTATAAAATTTGCGGCCACACCCACTCCCGCTCCCGCAAATCGTGTAAATCTATATTGCCCACAATTTTACAGCTATTGTCACCAAATTCGGAGCTCTTCCTCCTAAACTCGAGCCGAAAAAGTTTGGCTACGCCCACCCCGCCCCTACAAAATAAAAAAATTCTATATTTTTCCAAAATAACAATAATAACTTCTGTGTACTGGGAACGAGTATTACGCAGTTGGTTACGTCGGACTGCAACGTTCTTACTTGTTTTTTTTTATAGTTTTTTCAGATGTGAGCTTGTATATGTGAGATTTTTATATAATTATGTAAATTATGAGGAACAAAATACAATTCTTTTTCCTAGTTTCAAAGACAAAAAATTTTAAGAAATACCGCATAAATCATAATATTCTTAATTCAAAATATATAGTTGCAAAACTAATGAATTAAATGCAAAAGTGTTTTATTAGATATATTAATAGATATATTTATTGGCTTTCAGGAACCGTAGATTTTTAAAATCGGTTAGTCAGTCGGATGTGGCCTACTAGGAGATTCCCTGAAACCATTATACATATTTTAACCATTTTTAATGGGTTCAGGGTATAAAAACACATTCAATCAACCATTTAATCATACATTGAAAATACTTTGAAAGTTTTTTTTTATTTACTCATCAGAATATGGACTTTATATGTCTATTTTATACATCAATATAACATTGTTATCTTTTCAGAAAATATATATATACGTGGAATGAAATTGATTATATTTTAAAAATTGACTTAATTCTACAAATAAACACTAAAAAACATGTGATGAATGCGCACGTAATAGTAGCATGTAGATATATTTGGTTAGTTTGGTCTATTGTCATAGCTCGTAAGAAAACATTATTTAAGAAAACATTATTAAAACATGTAATTCACGATGTAAGTTAGATCAACTGCCCTGAATCGCAGTGCATGTGGGTTCACTTTTGGACCTGGGTACCCACAGGCCCTGCAAGGCGGCAGTTCATAAAAGGGCATAAACAAAGTTTTTGGTGAACATTTTGATCGATATATCATTTGGTTTCATTTTTTGCAGCTTAACTGTATAAATTGATTTACTAAATGAGCTAACTGGTATTAATATATGTGATGATTCTGTGCATTTCCTTATGGAAAAAAATAGAGAGCTTCTACAATATGGACTATTAAGAGCATGAGTATTTTTTTATGTGCGCGTGCATTTGGAGTGTAGCTGAGGTTCCTAGTTAAAAAGTCGTTTTAGTATACTCTGAATGGTCGCCAAGGACTGATCCTCTATTAGGAAAGTTCGATGGTTGCCTTCCACTGTGTGCACTTCCACAGGCTTTGTGCAAACCTTTAAAAATTAAGAAAAGCCAAATTAGTCATTGCTTATGAAAAATCTGTTTATTGGCAACGCACCTCCTTTAGACGGTAGTCCTCATCCATTTTAGCAGAGTTATCTGTAGGCTTTACCAGTGTCACCTTTGACTTGAGTTTCATCTTTGGGGCATAGCTATCTGCCAACTCCAGTTTCTTGTAAAAAGTTTCGCAGCCGTCTTAATCTAAAAAACATAGCACAAAGAAGAAGTCAAGCAAAAATAAAACAAAATAAATTCTGTGCTCACTGTTTCCACTGGCTGCGTTATTTCAACACTCATTAGCTCTGCAAACTTTTCGAGTTTCTCTTCCCAACTGGGTATTACTAGAAGCAAACGCACAAGCTGAAAGCGAGGATTAGATGCATAAAATACGGTTAACTAATTATTAGAGGGATTTTATTACTTACAGCCTTATAATCAATGTTGGCTAACACAAGGCCAAAGTAGGCCAAGCCGTAGCTCTGCTTGCCGTTATTGTCCTCGACTGTGTATCGCTGCTTAAAGCTGCTCGTATACCAGTTGACGTAGGTGGGAGCACCATCCAACATGATAACGTTTGCAATTTCGTTGGTCTCCTCAAGCAAAGCCGCCATTACATATGTAAGCAGACAGCCGAAGGAATAACCAGCCAGTTTGTAGGGTCCCTTCGGTTGCACCGTGCGAAGCTGCTTGATGTAGAACCTTGCTGCAGCCTCTATTGAGTCCAAGGGCACTGTGCTAGTAAACTGTAATCCATAAGCAGGCACCTCCAGCCTTTTAGCCAGAGGTCCCAGCGCAGTTGCAAATCCTTCAATTGGGGCAATAAAAAAAATGGGGCTCTGTTTGCTATTTACTGGCGCCTGAGTTTCAAGGCGCACAATTTCTTCTGTGGGTATTAGTGCAGTGGTAAAGACTACCTGTGTACCATCTCCCATAGGACTGGCTGTTCGCGATGGAGGCGTCGACTTCACAATAGGTTCAGCAACAGCAGCGTCAACTGAGTTTGTATTGGATTTTACTTCGACGCTGCCGTCCATTTGTTTTAGAGCTCCAAAAGTTAGTTGCCGAATCTCCTGCGTTGACAAAACAATGTCAAAATTGCGTTCCAGTGTTTGTTTGATTTCTGCGCCCATGAGTGAATCCATGCCCAGGTCGGCTAAGGAAGAGGCGTCTTGAATGTTTTTGGTGTCACGTAGCCCCAAGATGTTAGAGATGGTGGCAATTAGGCTTACACCGGCAGACTGATCAGACTTCCTCTTCTCGGCCACCACCATAGACGCCAATACGGGATGAGGCTGTTGCAAGAAGAGATCTATGGTCTGCAGACAGGACGGCATGCGCTGGGGCAGTGTGCCGCCTATGACAGTGTCATTGTCCCCGAGGTTTTCCAGCACCAAGCCAGTGTCACCAATGGCTCCCCATTGTATGGCTGTGCCGGGGAAGCCGCTAATTTGACGATGCTCACAGATTCGCTCCATAGCAGAGTTCGCCAGGCCATAGTTGGTTTGCCCAATATTGCCACGACCGCATGACACGCTAGAGAAGCAGATGAAGTAGTCCAGCTCTGTGCAAATGGTACGCGAGTATTGGTCTAAGAGCTTAGTGGCTGTGACCTTGGGATCAGCAACTGTCTTAAAGTCTTTAGATGACTGATCCTCAATCAGAGCATCCCGCAGTACGGCAGCCAGGTTAAAGATACCTCCAACCAACGCCAACTTGTTGCTGGTCTCTAGCAATTTCTTTGCCCCGGAGGGGGTAGTCACATCGTTAGTATCAATAACGACTTTGACGCCACGTTCCTGCCAACGACGAATCATAAGCCCCTGATAACCGGTCTTCACACCAGAGCGAGAGGTAAGCACAATATAGCGTGCTCCACGCGTTACCAGCCAGTTAGTTAGCTCCAAACCAAAACCGCCTAGGCCACCAATAAGTATATAACTCTTTTCTGGGTGCATATACGTACGAGGAATAGCGTTAATTAGACGCGGCTTAGGTAGTAGAGTGCTTTTACCGTCCTCTTCCTCTCGCACCTTTATAACCACCTTGCCGATGTGTTTACCGGAGGCCATGAAGCGGAAAGCCTGTTCCACTTGCTTGTCGTTAAAAACAGATGTGGGCAAAGGCACAACAGCGCCGTTTTTGATTCCTTCGGCTACGAGTGATACCACTTGCTTCTGCATTTCTTCCTCCCCTTCCATAACACTGTCGAGCAGAATTCCATGAAAGGAGGTGTTTTTCAAGAAAACAGACATTCCTAACGGGCTGTTATTGCTCAGATCAAATTTTCCAATCTCCAAGAAACGTCCATTGAGACCAAGGCAGCGGATGGATGCTTGAAGCTTCTCCTCAGACAGTGAATTCAGAACGAGATCTACACCGCGTCCCTTTGTTTCGAGCATAACCAATTGTTCAAATGAGGTATCGCGTGAATTACCAATGTTGCGTGCCTGCAGCTTAGGGAAACGCTTTAGTAAAAACTCACGTTTTTCCTTGCTGCCCACCGTTGTGAACACAGTCAGGCCATGATGTAAGGCCACAGAAATGGCGGCCTGGCCCACTCCGCCAGAACCAGCATGAATAAGAATGCGTTCACCCTTTTTCATTTGTCCACGGACAACCAAAGCATAGTAGACAGTGGCATAGACACAAGGCACTGTAGAGGCCTCCTCCATGGTCCATTTTTCAGGAATTTGCCACATCATGCGTTTGCTGGCAAGGCAAGTAGTTGCCAGGGACTTTGCTGGTACCATTGCCATCACACGACGGCCGTCGGCGTCTCGACCTGCAAATTCCAATCCCAAGACGCAGTCCTGCTCAGCCAAGTCGCCCGGTAGAGCATCTGCGGCCAGTTTTCCAGAGGACAGCATCACGTCACGGAAATTTACGGGGGCATAGTAAACGGTGCAAGTTTCAAGATCCTTTTTGTTTGTGCTATCGGCCTTGGCGCCCTCAATCCACTTTAGTGAAGCCAGATCCCCCTTGACTAGAGCATTTACATAGGCATGCTCGACTTGTAGAGTGGCTTGTTGGCTTTCCAGCTTAATATGGCGGAAAGTACCCCAATTGCCGTTTTTAAGTACATTCGAGATGAGATCTTTCTCCAATTGCTTTTGGTATAATGGCGCGCTTAGTGAAAACTTTTCGGAAATAAGGTCCTGTACGAACACCAAACGTGCCAGCTTACCGCCATTTTCATTCTTGATACAGGTCATTAGACCGACCGCGCCAAAGAGCTCCTCGTTCTGGCAGACCACATACACATATTGTTTTTCAGTTTCTGCTGAGGCTAAAGCAGCTTTCAGATCATCTACCCAATTAAAGTTTTGCTCTGTGACCTGTACAACCACAAATTTCCGAGTTTCCAGGGCTACTCTGCGTCGGGCCAGAACGAGGACGCGGGTACCGCCCAACGTCTGCTCTTGTACAGCGACGAAACCAAACTTCTCTAGCAGTGCCCGTCCAGTCTTTGTGTACGCACTCAGGCCCTCCTCAAATATCAGGAAGCCCGTATCGCGAATGCTGGAAATGCTATTTTCGAGGGACTTTGTATCCGGACGGGAGAGCACATCGATGCCGAAGATAAAATGACAGTTCTGCTCCACAGGTTCCTTTAGCACATCTTTTGATACGACGCGTACACCAGAGTCTCCGAGCGCGCTCGTAATGATTTCCTCATTATTGTTAGATGTGACTACTGCTACATCACCAGTAAGCACAGGCTCGCCTTCAATAATCTGCAATAAATAGTTTGCCATGAGCACGTCGGGATTGCGACCATTGGCCAGTTCGACGCCCTTCAACTTAACAGCACCACTTGAGTTTTCAATAATCAGTTGAATGGCCACATCCAGAGCATGTAAACGAGCTTTTTCTGTGTTTTCGTGCAATTCGCTTGTGTTGTTATTAGCCACAAAGCTGTAGCGTTCAAGTGTGGGTGGGTTCTGGGTGCCTGGACGACGCTGAGCAAGTGACGCTTTAAGCCCCCGAAGCTCCACTCCACCACTCTTAATAACATTAATGTTATCATACCAGTTGACCGGTACACCAATATCCGTTTGTGATTCCTTACTGAGCCCGTTGACTAGCTCCAAATGTTTAAGGGGATTGATGACAGCCCTCTCTATACGCGTGGGCAAGTATAGCTCGCGCAAGTTTTTGCTGAGAATGCTGAACTGAAGCATGGTATCCATGAAGCTAACCCAATTATCCACCCACTGCAGATGTCCAACAGAGGCAAAGGTGTCTGAGTTTACAATACCACGGAAAATTCCTCCATAATCATAGCCGCGTAGACGTAGTTCTTTGTAAACATCGTTGGTGTCTAACAGTTTAGCTGCGGTGCTTGCCGTCTGGGGCTCCAAGGAGAGTTCTTCACTGTCGATGCTTTCCGGAATGGTAATCTTTCCGGAAACAGCTAAGCTACCGCTTTCACAGATCTCAAAGTTGCCTGTGCCATCAAAGAAGTTGACTCCAAACTTCACCACTGCGCTCTTATTTAGAATTGTAGCACGATGGAACACCAAATTCTCCATGACTACTGGAGTCTTGTGGAACTCACCACCACGCATTTTCGCAAAAGTCATCCAGGCGAGAGTCATATAACCGGTTGCTGGAAACAGGATACGCCCATCGATGGTATGGCCAGCCAGGAAGGCATCCTCCTCCTTGGAGAGATCAATCTCAACGATAGTTTCACCCGACGAGGTCTCTTTTCCAAACTTAGCCACCAGCCATTTCTGTGTGTGGTCCCAGCCAACTTTTGAGTTTAACATTGGAGTGCCGCGACCCACGGGATAGCTAATGGGGCGTACCAAATTTAAAACCTGTGGCTGAGCACCGGCAGCAAACAGCTTTCCAACATTGCTGAGGAAAAACTCTACATTATTGTCATGGCCGCGTTTTACCAAGCTTAAATTGGTGGCATCCGGGCCAAGAGCGCGTTTCAGAATAGCCTGCAGTAGGCCGTGTGGTGCGATCTCAATGGAAATGGCATTCTTTGGAACGTGCTGCAGAGCCTCATGGAAAAGTACGGGCGAAAGCAGGTTGTTTACATGGTAGGCTGCTGACGACTGCATTGCAATGGGCGTAGTCCAGGCCGACTCGGGAATGCTTGTGCTTACCCAGCGTGCGGTACGGTTCTTGGCATTGGGAATAATCTTCTCCAGACTCTTGCGCAATTTGGGTCCAGCGTCAGCAATGTATTTGCTGTGAAATGCATAGCCACTGCTGTTAACTGCTTTGGCGAATATACTTTGCGCATTAAGTTTCGCAACCAGCGCTTCGATGGAAGCGTCTGGTCCGGAAATTGTGCAGTTGTCTTCACTATTATGGCACACAGGAAAGCAATCATTGGGAACAAGCTTGTGCGCTTCCTCCCAGCTCAGGCCTACTGCAGCCATCTTGCCCTTTGGCAACTGCGTATCTAAGATGCTCTTGCCACGCCAGTAAGCAGCCAACACGGTTTGCTCGGGTGTGAAGCAGCCATCGGCATAAGCACAACCCAGCTCGCCCACCGAATGACCCACAATGCCATCGGGATGGATATTTAGCGAGGTAAGTAGATCCGTCAGAGCCACCTGCATGGCGGCAATAGAGATGAATGAGTTAAGAATGTTTTCAAAGCTCTTGTCTGTTGAGTGAGTAAGCACATCCACCAGATCCACGCCTTCTGGTTTTAAAACATCGGCGCAGCGTTGAATTGACTTTGCAAAAACGTCTATTTTCATTAAGTCCTTTGCCATGCTGGCCCATTGGCTACCCATGCCAGAGTAGATGTACCAAATTGGGCGTTTGTCTTCACTGAACTCTACTACTTCACGCTGAAGTGATCCTTTGTTGCTAACCACACTGTACCCGCGGAAGTAGTGCAGGGGAATTGGCTTGGAGTGGATGTCATTGATTAACTGCAAATACTCATCATCGTCGGTATGATCGGCAGCGGACTCCAGCATCTGTTGTACGGCTTCGAAGGTGCGACCGGATGCAGTTACAAGCTTTGGTCCACCATTGCGCGGAGTTATGGTCTTCGGCTTAGGATTTGACTTAAGGATAACGTGAGCGTTAGCACCACCAAAACCAAACGAATTTAAGCCAATGATGCCTCCGTTCCATGGCATATTCTTATCAACCACCTTAAGACGACCATCAAGCAGACCATAGAGATCAGGATTAGCCTTGTTGTAGTGCAGATTACCGGGAATAACACCCGCCTCCATTGCGATTAGTATTTTAGCTACCGAGCAAACGCCAGATGCAGGTTCCGAGTGACCCATGTTTGATTTGACCGAGCCAATTAGTAGTGGTGTGGTACGGTTCTTGCAAAAGAAATCAGTGATCGAATTGACCTCCTGCGGATCGCCAACTTTGGTGCCGGTGCCATGAGCTTCCACATATACCACATCGTTAGGATTTAGTCCAATTTCCTCGTAGGTCTCGCGTATCAGGCGGTTCTGCATGCTTCCAATTGGATAGGTGATACCTTGCTCCTTGTAGCCGTCCGTGTTTGTGCGCACGTTCAAAATAGATGCGTACACTCGTTTAGCAGCTGATGTACGTTGCAGAAGCAACACCACACAGCCATCGGAGCGAACATAGCCATTGCCTGATTCGTCGAAGGCTTTACAGCTACCATCTGGACTCAACATGTTTAGCCTCTTGAACTGTAGCGACATGGTGGGTTTGAGGATAAGGCCAGCACCAGCGACTAATGCATTGTCGATCTTGCCCTCACGCATATCGGAAAAGGCCTGCTCCAATGCATATAGCGAGCTAGAGCAGGCGGTGTCAATGCTGTAGCTCGGCCCCTTAAAGTCGAATGTAAACGAAATTCGGTTGGCAAACATGGCACGTGCGCAACCTGTCAATCCATAGCCATTCACACGGTCCGGATCACAGCACCAATGCTGCTCCGTTTCCGATGTCGATACACCAATGTATACACCAGTTCGAGATCCGCGCAAATCTGTTGGATTTAGACCGGCATCGATAATTGCTTCATGCGTCAGCTCGAGCATAATGCGCAGCAAGGGGTCCATGCACTCGGCTTGCTTTTGATGTACGCCAAAAAACTGCTGATCAAAGTTCTCCAGATCGCTCTGTTTAATTTTGCCCATCCTGTCGGGAAGCCCGTAAAGACCTGTCAAATATAAAAAAAACTAGTGAAAACGCACCTACGTAAATTTTAAATTAGACACTTACCTCGCTCCCAACGTCTGGGATCATCAGTTACCATATCGACACCTTCGAATAGATTCTGTTGAAACTCTTCGATATTCGAACTTTCAGGCAGACGGCCAGAGAATCCAGTAATCGCAATCTCTTCATTCAACACCTGCTGCCGCGGCACATAGTGACCACCACCCAGGTCCAATTGGGGGGCAGTACGCGTCGCGGGCTCAGCAGTAATCACTTCTTCGGCAAATCGGGCTGGCATGTTGTTGTCTGTTATGGGAATATACTTCGTTGCACGATTGCAATCGGAGGTGCTAGGTGTTAGCTGCGGGTTTGGCTCTTTAAAGGCGTCAGGTTGATGTGAATTTTGTTGCTTTTTATTGCGACGGCGTCGCCGACGGAGGGCACGTGCACTTTTGCCGCTATTTTGTACAGTGGGCGTGCTATTGTTATTATGGTTGAGTGCAACAGTTTGCTGATCCACGGCTCTTAACTTTTAGCTTCTAGCGACTACAAAAAAATTTAGAGCAAAGAAAATATTTATATAGTATATATACATACATATACAAAGAATATGCTTTGGCATCATATTTGAAAATGGAGGTGGAGAGTAATCAACATTTTAATTTCAATGTTAAAATCAACTAAACTTCAAAACTTTGGCAGCAAACCCAACAACCAAATTTACCGTGGTTAGGTTCACGGTTTAATAAAATGCCTCCCCTTAGTTTGGCTCGTGAACCTGGTATTCCATGTTAATGAACCCAGATTATTGTTCTTGGTTCGACACCTTAATATTAAGTTAAAAGCGCATTAAGAATGATTTATCAAAAAATATTTTTTGGCCTTAGTTTCCTAATTTTGTTGATGTTTTTTTCAAGAAAATTATTTATACACCCTTTGAGCTCAGCCAATATAGCAAATGATAAAAAAGAGTATAATGGTTTTGTGCAAATTTATGTACCAAGCAAAATGAGGCATCTCCGACCCCATAAACTTATAGAGTAATAAGTATAAAGAGCGAAATTTTGTATCACGAGCTTTTACTCAAAATACTTCAGTCGTTAAAAGTTATTAACGAATTTAGTTTCCATAGTGGAAGCCATAGAGTAAAAAGAATATATGTTTTGGGACGTCGAGACATAAATACCCTTATATCTGCAATTAATATATAAAATACTTATACAAAACGTGCCCTAAATAATAGTTCTAATTGTAACACAACAAATAGAAATGAACATTTTTCCCTAAAATTGATTTAAAATTGTATTTATAAGTTTTGGGATTAGCGTTAATACCAGTAAGAGAAAGTTGAAGTACTCTATATTCAGGGAAAGCGTGTACTGGTCGCTCGAAAATGAAATCAATCCAAAAAGGACACGAATGTGTGTGACTGCAAAGCACAACAGTAGATGGGCAAATAGACACTTGGGCGTCGAGTTTGCATTTTGTATTTGCGACCCGATTGGCTAGCCTGAACTATTTTAAATAAAAACTCGTGATCAGGAATTCCGCTCTTTAATCTTATTACTCTATGAGTGGGGTTCAAGCGCAGCGGCTGAGAAAAACGCACAGTTTGCGGCGTTAATTTGTGTGTGTGTGTGTGTGTGTGTGATTTTGTGTATGTGTGTATGAATGCAAGGAGGTTGAAATGTATGTAAAAGAAGGGGTAGGGTATTCTTACTTATTTTTAGGATTAAATATTGCTCTCTGAAGTTAAACCAAACGATTTTAAAGAACAAAAGTTGTTGTTCGGGTTAAGATTCAACTGACTTTTTGGGTAACTGTCTTAGTTCATGATAATAAAAATATTGAAGGTTGGGAACGGTTTTGGTTCAAAACTAGTTTGCAGCCTTGATTATAAAAACTTGACAGGATAATAAGAAAACGGGCGGGATATCTATCATTTGAATTAACATTGATCTGCGTATGGTACACATAAACTCAAAAAGCTTAAGTTTAGCACTCTAGCTCTTGAAGCCAAACGGACAGACATGACTAAATCGACTCGGGTAGTGATGCTCATCAAGAATATATATAATTTATGGGATCGAAGACGTCTTTTGTCTATTACTTATATTTGCACAAAACCATTATACAATTTTTAATCATATTTAATGGAATCAGGGTTAATGTTGACACAATTAATCATTAATTCCAACTCTAGTTTTTCCAGTTTTCTTTTCAACACTCTTACTCTTTGGATAATCAAAATAGAACTTCGAGCGCAAAGAATATTGCATGGTGGACTTTCTAGATGTTGCTCAATTTTTTGACCGCGTCTGATTATAAGGTCTGATATTTATGGTAAATATCAAGCTCCATATGAACAAATGGTTTTAGCTTATTGGAAAACACAAGCAGAACTAATGTGGAATTCATTGAACAAAGATAGTTAAAACTATCGCTGGGCACCATGTTACACTTCCGGTCAACTGAATAGCTTTAACATTTTTAAAGAAATAAAATGATCATATCTCTCAAATCGAGTGGCCGATTTTAATTTTATAATTTTTTTTCGATCAATTCTAAGAAAAGCACATAAGTTTAGTGTTTTTAACACACATTAATTATCACTTTTCTAAAAACACTACAAAAATTTACAGTTTTTTTTGCTTTAAAAGATTTAAAAAATATTTTATTTTTTTTTAAAATGTTGAACCTATTTAGCTGTGCCGGAATGTATATCCGGAATAAAAAAAATCGAAGTTAAGGTCTTCTTACCAGGCGTGGAATGTGAAATAGTTCTTTAAAAATTGAAGTACATTTAAGTCTCTAAATAAATCACTAAATAAAGCAAGTGTGGAGGCTCTAGTTGGGAGCGCCCGACTAGGGGACACCCTGAACCATGTCTTTCCATACATGTCAATCCACATGCAATCATACATACATACACACAATCACACTGCTGCGATTGGTCCCCACTATGGAAACTGAATTCGTGAATAATTTCTAAACTAATAGTATGAACATTATGAAATTGTCAGGAGTTAAAAAAAACCACTTAGAGCAAAACAAAACGCTTGTTTGTAGTACTTGAATTGTTTTTTATATTTGGGCCGAGTGGGTGGATGTTTCATTAATGCAATATATCCTTAATCTACCTTTGTTGGCTATAGCTCTTATAGTTTCTGAGATATCCTCAAAAAACCAGGTCAATAACCGATAAATACCAATAATAAGAAAACGGCACAGATTATTTTTATTATTATTTTACGGCATTGGAGATGACTTCTACTGTTTGTTACATGTACATTTGGACAAAACCATTATATCTTCTTTTACCCATTTTCAATGGGTTCATTTTTATCTGAAAAATAATATTATACATATCCGTAGTAAGTGAGTCGCTAAATCTATAAAATCCCTTTTCAATTATAAATTTTTTTCCTTTCTATTTTTTAAGTTTTCAATATTTTATTTTTTTTTCTTGGCCTTACGAGGTTTTTTTACTAAGGCTATTTTATTGTTTTTTTCTGCAACAATTCCCTAATGAACTTTAATTTTGATATAAATAAAACAAGTTAGAATAAGTCTCGTTGCATTCATACACACACACACACAAGCAAACGAACGCTGCACGCTTTTAACAGCTGCTGCGCTTGGCCCCCACTATGGAAAAAAATTCGTGAATAACTTCTAAACTAGGAGCACGACGAAATTTTCGGGGCTTAACAAGAGCATTGAAATCTGAGTACAAACCAAATCCCAGAACTTAAATAGTCCAAGTTTGGCTTTCTAGCTTTTGTAGTCTCCGAAATCAATGCGTTCATACAGACGGACAGACGGACATGGCTAAATCGACCGGCATGCTGATCAAGAATATATATACTTTATGGGTTCCGAGTTGCCTCCTTCTATCTGTTAAAGACATTTGCGCAAAACCATTATACCCTGATTTACTCATTTTCAAGGCGTTTAGGGTATACCCTAGAAAAGGTATGTCATTATTTGAGTTTTGTTTACTCATATTAATCATTATTCTTTAAACTCAAAAAGGATCAAACTAGTATAATTCGTTTATTTTTTACATTCTAAGTAGTGCCTGGATTTTTAAAAACAAAATTGGTTTTTAAACAAAAATTAATTTTTAGCGATTGTTTTTAAAGAAGCTTACTATATACTGCAGTGGTCAGATGTTGATAAGATTTTGCCGATATGTTAGGAGCACTCTTATAGCTCAATTCCACTATCAACATTTCTTACAATTTTTGCAAATGTTAAATATGTTGCCGGTACGTTATATTATAAAAAACACCATATCTTACATATTTTTGTTATGCAAAATATGAAAGTATCAACTAACATTTTTTAATATTTAAAGATAAGCAAATCCCAAATGGCGTCAGGTAAATAAGAAGCCGTATTATTTGACTTGTGGAAAAATAATTTTGTGGCCCCTTCAGGTCTGCATCAAGTCTTCTTAATATTCTAGAAAAAATTCGTCAAACTCTTCTTTCACTCTAGTATTTTGCGCGAGGATATTTGTAATGTGGTCATTACAGGCTTATAGCCTAATGGAACGCAAAATGTAAAATATGTAAATGTAAGATATGTTGGGCATAGGGGAATTGGAGTATAAAATTCCAAGTTTGTTTAAGAATTCTTGAAAAATATACGATGCAAAATGTATACAATAACTCATTTTCTGACCAAAAGCCTCTATAGAAGTTATATGATATAGTGGTCCGATCTGATTAAGAAAATATATATGAATTTATAACAGATAGAAAACAACTCGTTTTATGCGAAGGTATATTTATGGAAAAGCTCTGTAAACATTCATCTACATATGTTTAACTACAGACGCTGTTAATGTTTCTGTTGCTCACGAAAAGCTTTTAAATGTGGTTTTTTTTAAAGCGAAGCATTCGACCACTCGAATGGCTGTTTTGTTGTAGAAAGTAATTGAAAATCAGGTGATTGCTGGAGAAGCTGCGCATGCAACAGCTTCGGCTCTCTGCGACGTTAGCGTGCTTGTGGCGTGATAGTATAATGCCCAACAGTGCACGGCAACATTGGGTCTGTATGTATATAAATGTAGAAATTAACATGTATGTACATGCAATATCAATATTGTGTATGTGTGTGTGCAGAGTTTACAGTGCAACACAAAGCATGTTAACATAGGAATGCTCGAAGTAGCGTCGCAGCTGACGCTCACTCATACTAATGTTTTTGGCATGCTGCTTTCTTATTCGCCGACAAACCTCGTACGATGTACGGAATGAGAATGGCACAATCAAAGAAAAAGTCAGTTAAGCTAAACCGGTGGTTTGGCATGTTTGTTTTTATATTATGAAAGAAGAGCCGCAAGAACAGTTTTAGCAAGCATATGAATGTACACAAATATGTATGTATGTACATATATACATTGGCATAGAGAGAGCATGCTATAGTAGCAGAAAAGATGTTGCTCGCCAACCGGCAACAACTCATCTATACGCACACACACATTAACATTAGCATGACGCGTGTTCATAAGCGAATTGTAGAGAGTGAGAGACATGGTGGCGTGATTTCCAAGTTCATTTAAGTATTATAGTCTGTATTTTCGTTTGTTTGTTTTGAGCGGCGTCTGCTGCTGGGGTGATGTTTTGTTATTATTTTAATGGTTACCTTTACCTATGTAGATATTTATGTATATATGCATGTTGATGTTCACATATTTTTTTGCATTACATATACCGTGTAAGCCGATTTTGAGCGTTTTCATTAGACCGACAACTGGCCGAAAATGGCGTCATTGGATATGTAAACAAAGTGTCCGTTAGCAATAACAGCCACCTACTGTGAAAACTGTCAATGCTATCACTTTACGGTAAACTGGCGTTTACAAGTACTGCGTACTTAGTATTGTTTATTTATGCACTCAGTTCTATTTTCACACTTATCGATTATTGGGGACCTGCACCTAGTTTCAGATGTGAACAAGCAGGTAGACATCACATCACCCACGCCCCAGAGTTCCCCTACTTGAGTCGTCCGAGGCGCGCCTCAAGTTCATTGCCAATGATAAGCAAAAATGGGGTGATTAACTCGAATTGGCTTTATATGTTGATAACAGATCTTTACACTATATATGTATGTTATGAATGTCGGAACACTTTATAGTCGCGTGCATAAACAAGTGTATCTGTATCTGTATGTCAAATGTCAATCTGCATATGTTTGTACATATGTACAAACGTAGATTAGAAATTTTCCGATCAATTATGTCATTAATTTTTCTTTCTTTTTCTTAATATGGAAAACATAGAAATCAAACAACTTGTCAATTAGTACGCGAAACCCTAGCAAGTACGTTTGTACATTAAATATCCAGAATAAATTTTATCGCAATGGCGATGACTACTGTGGATACATACATACACATACATACATATGTACATATGTTTGTGCGTCATTTTACTACATACTTTGGAAATTTAAATTTATTGTTGAAATAATCAAGCGAATGCTCTGGTTAGTTAGACAAAAAATAAATTACGTACATATGAATATATGTAGTAGTTTAAATGTGAAATATGAAGAAATAAGGTTGAGTCTTCTGGGTATTTACCAAGTACGAAATTGCCCACAAACAATGCCAAAAGTCTGAAAGGGCAATCGTTACATGACAATAGAACATGAGTGAAGTTCAAATTTGGACTGATTTTTACCGGAATGTTTCAAGTGATTTTTATATAATACATTTTAAGGAATTTTTTATAATTAATTTTAAAATAACCGATAGTAAAAATCTGAATTTTTAAGTTGTTTCTATTTGCTTTCAATTTGAAGGTGCATCACACCGAATACAGTGCCAAACGCGGTTTTGCTATCGTCAATGTAAAGTAAGGCATATACAGAAGTTTTCCAGCTATCCTCCTCTCTCCTTTTTTTGCGCAACTCATTTCACAGAATAACTGTATGTCTACACACATACATGTTTATAGAAATATATGTATATATATCATATCCATGTGCGTGTGTATGTATGCATGCAGAATACATACCTAAAATCAGGCGATTCCTCGACAGCTGTTTTCTTACACAATAGCAACTACTGGCCCTGGCTTAGGGCGGTAATGTAAATACAGAGTCGGTGAGCAGTTGGTCCGAACTGCTGGCGAAAACCTTTAGAAACCTTTCCTGTGTTAGAAATCAGATTTGTAGATCTAAGCCAAAACTATTCGTTTTGGTCTTTGTCACTCAAGCACTTTTCTAAACAACTGCGTGTTTGGTATATTTATCTCTTCTTTAAGTTAAGGTTCATATACACTTTACTGGTGTAATTGATGCGAAACACTTGAAAAAGACAGATCGGCTTGTGGCTATAACAACCGTAAACTTTGGCGCGACCTAACGACGAAAACTGAATAACGAATAGTCCCGGCATCAGGTGAGCGGTGGCTTTTATACGACAACAGCGGGAACTGTCGTTGGCGTAAAAGCTTGTCTTTTCTGCGCAGTGAGAGCAAGAGAGCCATCGGCAGAAAAAAGCGAGATAAGCACAGAAAGCTCTTTGCTCTCTGTTAACCTTTCATTACAGAGCGTCTGTGTTTGTATGTTATGCTGCTGTTGCTGCTAATACTACAGAGACTACTGCTCTTAACATAACATTTTGTGTAGCGATACTCTGTACCCGGCAAGTCCCTAAACACTATTTAAAAATTCCGAATCGCACCTTTTTTAAAAAAGTAATGCATGCATTAAATATATATGTATGTATGCATCCCATATATATGTAGATGGATGCGGTGATTAAACGTTTTTCGTAATAGTGTTATTTCAATATGTACATGCAAGTAGATACATATGTTATTTTGAATATACATATGTATGTATTTCTTACATAATTTTATTATTTACTTTTTTATAATTTCAGGTCCTCAACATGAACACAATTTAAAGATATAACAAATTTAATACAACATAAACTTCATAAACGCTTAAACAAAATTGCTATAAACATGCTATTGCATATTAAACTTTAAAAATATGGTTATAAAATAAAACATGCGACTATTATAACTATTTATGTAAAACCCGTTCGATGATTTGTAATGTTTGGTCATCTTTGAGAAAAGTTCGATGTGTGCCTGCTACTACATGCATTTCGATCTGAGCGCTGCAAATCTACAATGATTTAAAGAATAACATATTTGTGTTTGAGTGCATGCAAATCTGATTACCTCTTTGAGACCGTAGTCATCCTGAGACATAATGGCATTGTGCTCCGCCGACTTTATGAGGACCACATCGCTGTTAAGTTGCTTTGCTCCCTTATAGCTCTCTGATAGCATAAGCTTCTGCTTAAACATGCAGGCAGCTTTCTTGATCTGTGAACATATTCGGAATTGTACTTCGTTAAAGATTTCTACTTATACAACTAACTTTTCACTTTGTGAACGAGTATAAAAAATTCATAGATGATTTGGTATATCCACCTGTATTTAGTAGGTGGGGAAATTTTTTAATTTGTAATTTATATAAAAAATCTTACATGGTGTACGGGAAAATATAGTCTGTAGCTTATATTTTCCAAGATCAACGCGGTCATACAGATAAGTCAGATAGATAGATATATAGATATGTCGATATGTACCTTATTGGGTGAAATACGGGGGTGACGTCCCGACACCAAGTACGTGTACTCATGATCAATATTAAAAGTCAAGTCAAGAAAGCAATGCCGAACTATCTATTTTTGTTAACTTATCTCAAAGATTTAAATATGTTTTGATAGGAACTGACTTAGAAACAAAACCAGATATTATATATAAGGTTTTTGGGTTATAAGATATCTTAGACAAATCACTAAATACGAAGTGTTGTATGTTTTTGACATATGACCGGAATCGTATCAACATTAAAATACTATATAATTTAGTTCCCATAAAAAACATCTATACACTTTTCGGTTTGAAAACTATCTTTATCAGACATGAATACGGAGAATCAGAATTTAAGCAAAATTTTTACATAATTAATATGACTAAGAGTGCTCTATTTGATGGAGCCCTACTAAAAAGCCTTATAAAAAATATTGATTGTGGACTTTCCTCCTGGAACCACAGAGAATCAGGGTACACGAGAAACATCGCGTTTATTATTTGAAACTGGGACTATCGCCATTTAAGCTGCAGCTTAGCGCTACACTTCATTTTATATCGATTAAACTCGACCTAATCGAAAAAAAATCGAATAAAAGACCTACAACATATAAACAGAATATGCAAATTGGGAGGCTTGCAAATCGATAACATGTCGATACACCTCAAATCGGAAATCTATAAAAGGCGAATATACCCCACAATATTAACGCTAGAGTCGCCAAATTTTGTATGTAGATCGCTGGTGACTGCCCCAAAAGATTACGAACTTGATTACGCGGCCACTTCCACTAGATCGCTCTCCCAGCGTCCCGGCCCTGCCTATCCCGCCCCGTAGTCGCTAACATCGATATACCTGCAAGCTCAAATCGATAACATGTGTATTCCCACTATATTAAAGCTACAGTCAGTAAATTTTGTGTGTACATTGCTGGTGACACCCCTTAACGATTGCGACCTTGATATCCCAGCCACGCACACTAAAATGCTCCCAGCCATCGCTCCCAGCCATCGAACTACGAACCGCGAAAGCCTATATCTTCCACAATTTCAAAGATAGAGAGCCATTCTATATTCTACCAAAATAACAATAATAACTTAGAAAGTTTTTGACTGTTTTAAACTCTTAATGTACTGCGAACGAGTATAAAGCAGTCGGTTATGTCCGACTGCACGTTCTTACTTGCTATATTATTAACTTCGTTTGACTAGTAGGGCACCTCATTCACATCCACATATTTCACACTATTTGTACTACAACAATCTACAAATTAAATGTATTGATAAGATTCGTATGTAGCTTACCACGTCCTTTGTTTGTTGAGTATGCGATGCTAAGGTATCCGCAAGTTTGTCCAGCTTCAAGGTCCAAGTTTTGACACCTTCAAGCACTTGGAGCAACTACAGATGTTAGGTATTACAAAAATATTGCAAAGGAATGACAAAAGTAATGTATAACCACCTGATTGTAGTCCACATCTGCGAGTAAAGCCCCAAAGTAAGCCAGGGTCATGGATTGCTGACGGTTTAAATCATCTGTCTGTTTCTTAGCATCCTGCACATAACCACTAGCCATTGTAGGAGCGCCGTCCAGCATAATGACTTTTACGGCAAATTGGCGTTGTTCAAGCGCCACGCCAATGGCATGAGCTAAAAGGCAACCATATGAGTATCCCACAATGTTGTAAGGGCCTCGTGGCTGCAGTTTCTGTATCTGTTGTAAATAGTAAGCGGCACAGGCTTCAATAGAGTCTAATGGCACTTGCTCTGTGCACTGCAGACCATAGGCTGGGCAGTTGAGTGAAGCGGCCAGTGCTTCGACAGCTATTGTAAATCCTTCAATGGGCGCAAGAAAGAACACAGCAGGTTCATTGCAGGCCTTCGTCGTTTTAGAATGCAGGCATACAAGCACGTCCTGGGGTAATACTTCCTTGGCGAATACCTTTCGAGTTTCATCGGTTAGGGCAATAGTCGTCTGCCCAGCCTTATTAGCATTAGTCACCGACATTGGTGCAGCAACGGTATCTGGCCTTGAGGCCGTTTCCTGCGGTTGTTGAGTATCGATGCTCTTAAGTGCACTAAAGGTTAACTGTCGAATTTCCTGAGCTGATAAAACTAGATCAAAATTCCGTTCGAGTGTCTGCTTGATCTCAGTGCTCATAAGTGAGTCCATGCCCAGATCAAAAAGTGTTGTCTTGTCCTGAATGCTTTTCACGTCGCGCAGGCCCATTATATTAGCTATTATTGAGATAAGGCTTTGACGATTAGAGTGATCCATCTTGCGCTTTTCAGCCAACACCATGGATGCCAAGACAGGGTGCGGCTGTTGCATGAACGTATCCAAAATCTGCAAGCAGCTGCTCATGCGTTGTGGCAATGTTCCTCCAACAACAGTTTCGTTGTTGCCCATGTGCTCGAGGATGAGGCCGGTGTCGCCAATAGCGCCCCATTGTATTGCTATGCCGGGATAGCCCTCAGCCTGGCGTAGCTCGCAGATGCGTTCCATGGCAGAGTTCGCTAGACCGTAGTTAGTTTGACCAGGGTTACCCCGCCCAGAAGCCAAGCTGGAAAAGCAAATAAAGTGTTCAAGAGCGGGGCACATGTTGCGCGAGCATTGGTCTAGTTGCATGGTAGTTAGTATTTTAGGCGCTGTGACTACCTCAAAGTTTTTAACGGTTTGTTCTTCAAACATTGCATCTTTAAGTATTGCGGCTAGGTTAAAAATACCGCCAACCAATGCTAATTTGTTGCTACTCTCTAGCATCTTCCTGCAGCCCACTGTGGTCATGACGTCGTTGGTATCAATGATGACATGAACTCCACGCTCGTGCCACCGTCGGATCATCATCGTTTGGTATCCAGTTTTTAAACCTGAATGTGAATTCAAAACAATGTGACGTGCACCGCGTGTCACTAGCCAGTTGGTTAGCTCCAGGCCAAAGCCGCCTAAGCCGCCTACAACAATGTAGCTCTTCTCCGGGTGCATATATGTACGGGGAATGGCGTTGGTTAGCCGCGGCTTGGGTAGTACCAATTGTTGCTCCTCGTTGCGAACCTTAATAACCACCTTGCCGATGTGTTTGCCTGAAGCCATGAAGCGAAAAGCCTTTTCAATCTCCTGGTCAGTGTAAACAGTAGTGGGAAGTGGCAATACAGCACCGTTTTTGATGCCATCCGTCACGAGCGACACCACTAGCTTCTGCATTTCCTCCTCGCCTTCCATAACACTGTCTAACAAAATTCCGTGAAAGGACGTGTTTTTCAAAAATACAGACATACCCAGCGGAGTGTTATTATTAAGATCAAATTTTCCAATTTCTAGAAAGCGTCCGTTAAGACTCAAACATCGGATTGATGCCAGAAGCTTCTCCTCAGAGAGTGAATTGAGAATCAGTTCCACACCCTCCCCGTTGGTTTCATTTAAAATTAGTTGCTCGAACGATGTGTTACGTGAATTGCCAATGTTGCGTGGTTGAAGCTTGGGAAAACGTTTAAGTAAAACTCACGTTTTTCCTTGCTACCCACCGTGGTGTAGACCGTCAGGCCATGATGCAAGGCCACAGAAATGGCAGCTTGACCAACGCCGCCAGAACCTGCGTGGATAAGAATGCGCTCACCCTTCTTCATTTGCCCGCGTACGACCAGGGCATAATAGACCGTGGCGTAGACACAGGGCACTGTAGAAGCCTCTTCCATGGACCAGTCGTCGGGTATATCCCAAAGAAGATTTTTGTTGGCCAGGCAGTTAGTAGCCAACGACTTGGCTGGCACCATAGCCATGATGCGACGACCATTTGAGTCGCGACCAGCAAACTCCAGACCTAACACACAATCCTGTTGAGATAAGTTGCCAGGTAATGCGTCCACACCAAGCTTTCCAGTTGCCAACATCACGTCACGAAAGTTTAGAGGAGCGTAGTAGACTGTGCAGGGTTCGAATTTGTTTTGATTTACATTTGTGATGCGAGGACTTTCGATCCATTTAAGCGAGGAGAGATCGCCCTTGACCAGTGTATTAACGTATGCTTGTTCCACAGTTAGTAGCGATTGATGAGTGCTTAGTGGCAAGTGCCGATAGCTACCCCAACTACCATTTCGGTAAATGTTGATGGATAAGTCTTTAGCAATTTGATTGGCGTAAAATGGGTCCGCCAAGGAGAACACAGGTAATTCTGGATCCTGCAGCAAATAAAATCGAACCCGGTTGCCGGTGCGCTCTCGTCTTAGACAGTTAACAAAACCTAGGGCACCGCTACTTGGCTCTCCTTGTGCTACCAAATAGACGTTACTTTGTTCCGTTTGTGATCTACTTAATACGGTTTTTAGATCAGCGATCCACTTAAAATTATCATTTGACATACGCAAAATGGGTGATTCGGAGAAGTCCGTTTTGATAACCTTTTTAACTAGGATCAACACGCGATTATTGTCATAGATTTGCTCCATAACCGGCATTAGCTGTAAGCGCTGCAACTGATCGTGTCCTGTGGCTTTATAAACGTTTACATTCTCCTCCAACAGGAGAAAGCCACTCTCCTGTTTAATAGTATCAATGCAGTGACGGAGCTGGAGATCCCTTAATGTGGATTCTGTTGAGAGCAGATCAACTGCATGAAGAAAGTCACACTGACGGTCCACAGCCGCCTTAGCAAGATCTGCGACAATTACTCGAACTCCAAAACCGTGTAGCAATGCGACAAGCTCTGATTCGGTGTTGCTGGTTGTGGCTACGGCTACATCAGCCACCAGGATTGGCTCGCGCTCGATAAGTTCTACAAGTTTAGCAGCATTAAGACTTTCCATGCTATTACGTTTGCCAGCTACCTCCACTCCCTTTATCTTTATTACGCCGCCACTATTCTCAATTATTAGCTGCACGGCCATAGTAAGTGCAGTGCTCCTGGAACGGTGCTTATCCCCACGAGGAACTGTATGCTGCGTATATGGAGTAAAGCTGTAGCGCTCCAGAATGGGTGAACTTTGACCGCCCATGCGACGTTGTGTCTGTGCCGTTTTTATCTTGTGTACCTCAACACCGCCGCACTTAACAACTGAGATATTGCGATGCCAATACACCGGCAGCTTTTGCTGCTGCTGTTTTGCCAGCTCCAAATGCCTGAGCGGATCGATAACAACGCGCTCAACTCCAGTTGGCACGTATAATTCACGATTGTTATTGCTAAGTATTCGAAACTGAAACATGGTGTCCATAAAGCTTATCCAATTATCCACCCACTGAAGGCGGCCCATAACTGCTGAAATATCCATGTCGATAATACCTTGAAAGACGCCACTATAATCGTAGCCACGCAAGCGCATCTCCTTGTAAACATCATTGGCACAGAGTTTACTTACGCCAGCACTGCCCGGCAGTGCAGGGAGGTTCAGCTGCTCCTGCTGCACTTTGCCGACCAACCGGATTTTTCCTGAAGCTATTAGACTGCTACCTTCACAGATCTCGAAAGTGCTCTTGCCTTGGAAATAGTTAACTGCTAACTTGACCGCTGAGTCTGCGTCCAGGCCAAGAATGGTAGCGCGATGAAAAACCACGTCCTCAAAAACTACGGGCGTGCGTTGATAGTCACTACCCTGCTGTTGAGCCAGTAGCATCCAAGCCAGTGTCAAGTACCCCGTAGCCGGAAAGAGTATTCTTCCGTCAATCGTATGCCCAGCCAAAAAGGCGTGCTCCTCCTTACTAAGATCAAGTTTAATGGAAAGTTGGTTTGCTTTTCGCCCGCTCTGAAACTTTGGATAGTTCCATTTCTGCGAGTGATCCCAGCCTATGAGCGAATTCAGCATGGGAGTCCCTCGAGAAACCGGATAGCTGATTGCTGGTGAAATAGACATCCTCAACAGTTGTGGTTGACCACCAGCTGCATAGAGCTGTCCAATCTGGCTTAACAGGAACTCGATATTGTTTGCATGACCCCGTTGCATGAGGCTCACATAGCCAATTTTCGGGCCCAGTGAGCGCAATATTGATCGAAAGAGTCCATGTGGGGCAATTTCCACAATCAGAGCATTCTTAGGTATATGGCAAATAGCTTCATAAAAAAGCACTGGGGAAATTAGGTTGTTAATAAAATACCCTGCAGAAGCGATTTGACACGCGGGCGTATGCCACTCTCGATCCGATACGCTGGTGCTTAGCCACCGATGAGTCCGCTGCTTTGGTTCTGTGATCAAACGTTCCAAATTCTTACGCAGCATTGGAGCAGCATCCGCGATGTACTTGCTATGAAAAGCATAACCGCCAGAGCCGACAGACCTTACAAAAATTCCCTTTGCTTGCAATTTTTTAATGGTCGCGTCCATTGAAGCTACTGGTCCCGACACTGTACAGTTATCAGCGCTGTTGTGGCATACAGCGTAACAGTCCGTCGGCAGCTGTTCAGATATCTCATCCCAGCCTAGTCCAACAGCTGCCATTTTGCCTTGGGGCAACCCCGAAGTCTCCAACACGCTTTTGCCACGCCAGTAGGCGGCTAGTACAGTTTGCTCGGCTGTTAGGCATCCATCCACATAGGCTGCACCAAGCTCGCCCGCTGAGTGTCCAATAATGCCATCTGGCTTAATATTAAGCACATTAAGCAAATCTGTCAATGCCACTTGCACGGCAGCAATCGAAACGAACGAGTAGAGCATGTTATCAAATGTACTTTCCGTTGACCGTGTGAGAACTTCAATTAGGTCAAAGTCCATTCGAGCCAGAACCTGCAGGTCCAAGTTATTAGGTAAATGATTAATTGCGTTTAAGAGTGGCAAATGAATGAGAATTATAATATTATTTCCATAAAAATAGGCAATACAAAGTAGTACAGTCACTTTAACTCGTATGCATTAAAATGTAATATGGCATGCTGTGTTTGTGCCCAAATTAGTTACAGTCAGAAGGAAATATTTACGATCCCATATATATATATATATATAGAAATAAGAATCAGTTTTTATATTTATCCTATCTTTGAAACTCTGTGTTAGACTAACTTAAATCTTATAAATTAGCTACTATCAAAAATTTGGTTGATGCATTGGCATCAGTAGAGTCTATACAAAACGTTATATATGTATGAATCGAAAAGTTTAAAATAGCAAAAAACAATATATTCTGTACCATTGGTATTTGGTATTTTGGGAAGATAATACTATAATGTATTTTCATGTTACTTTACTCACCTCAGCACAATATTGTATGGACTTGTTAAACACCTCTAGCTGCATAAGATCCTTGGCCATACTGGCCCACTGGCTCCCCATACCAGCATATACAAACCAAATGGGTCGCCGCTCCTCTTCATAAGGCAGAATTTCCTGTTTGACTGTACCTGTGGAACCCAAAACAGAAAAACCGCGATAAGGATGCAATGAAATGGGCTGCGAATGAATGCCGTTGATGAGCGCCAAGAATTCGTCGTCATTTCGGTGCTTCTTAGCTGCCTCTAAAAGCTGGGAAACTGCGTCTTCGGTGCGTCCGGAGCAAATAACTAGTTTTAATGAAGGGTCCTTCGGCTTTTTGAAGAGGTTCTTTTCTTTTTTGTGTGACTTGAGAACAACATGAGCGTTAGCACCACCGAAGCCAAACGAATTAAGGCCCACAATGCCCCCCTGCCAGGGTAGGTTGCGGTCCACTACTTTAAGTCGGCCTTCTACTAGAGCCTGCACGGCGGGGTTGGGCGTACGATAGTGCAAGTTTCTAGGTATGATGCCCTCTTCCATTGCAATAATCATCTTTGCCAGTGCACTTATTCCTGATGCTGGCTCCGCATGGCCCATATTGGATTTAACGGATCCAATTAACAGGGGACTGGGACGCGCAACGTGACAAAAAAAGTTGCTCAGCATATTTGCTTCCTGATCGTCACCAACGGGCGTGCCGCTGCCATGAGCCTCGACATACGCCACCTTATCGGGGTTTAGACCTATCTCGCTGTACGTCTCCTGCAGAAGCCGCTGCTGCATTTGACCATCGGGAAAGGTGACGCCCTGCTCCTTGAAGCCATCAGTGTTGGTGCGCACATTTAGAATAGATGCATAAGCGCGCTTTGCCTGTGTTCTGCGCTGAATAAAAATCACGGCACAAGTGTCGGCACGAGCATACCCATTTGCGGCTGCATCAAAAGTCTTACATGCGCCATCCTGGCTTACAATGCCCAGACGCAGGAATTGCAATGCGAAAATGGGTTTCAGAATGAGATTGACGCCTGCGACCAGAGCGTAATCACAGCGACCCGAACGCATGTCGTTATAGGCATGCGATAGTGCCACGAGTGAACTAGAGCAAGCGGTATCAACGATGAAACTGGGACCTTTGAAATCGAAGGTGTAGGATATGCGGTTGGCAAACATTGCGCGGGCACAACCTGTCAAGCAGTAACCATTGATGCTGCTGGGCTCCATGTTTGGTATTTCATGTTCTGTCTCCACAAAGGATAGACCTATGTAAACCCCAGTGCGACTGCCGCGAAGCTCCGATGGATTGATGCCCGCATCAATGATGGATTCGTGGGTCAGCTCCAAAAGCATTCGCATACAGGGATCCATTAGCTCCGCTTGCTTTTGGTGTACGCTAAAAAATTTATCATCAAATTTTTCCAGATCTTCGTCTCTCATTTTGGCCATTCGCTCTGGTAAGCCATAAATGCCTGCGGTGAGTGCGTAAGAAAAAGGACTAAGCCAAAATTCATGAATGGCTAGAATTCTTGCTTACCTGCTTCCCAACGTCTTGGATCGTCTGTAACCATATCAATTCCGTTAAGTAAATTCTCCTTGAATTCTTCTATGTTACTGCTCTCCGGAAATTTGCCCGACAGTCCTGAGATGACTATGTCATCTTCTGCACCGGAAGCATCATTGTTTTGTACATTTAATTGGACAGCTTTTTTCTTACTACCCATTGTACTTATTTGGTTCAGGGTCGGTTTGGATTCGGCTTAATCTGTGTATAGGACATCCAGATATTATGCGTCTCATTTATTCATTTTAAATTGTAATTTTACCCTAAACCCAATGCCATGTAGGCATTTCGTCTGACTGTATGATCGCGCGGATCTCAAAAAGGTAGACTTACAATTTGAATACACTATAGGCTGATATCCGGAATTCAATAAATATCTGGTTTAAGTGCTAAGTGCCAAACACACAATTTTCCTATAGTTATAGGTTGCCGTGTGGTAGAGAGATAGAGAGAGAGAGAGAGAGAGAGGAGAGAGAGAGAGGAGAGAGAGAGAGAAAGAGAGAGAGAGATAGAGCAATTTCTTTTTGGCGCTATTGAAGATAGAGACTTGAAATTTTGGATATATACTGAGAGACTCCAAATTTGGTATGTATATTGCTGACGACCTTCCCACGCTGCGACCCCGCCCCTACGAATCGCGCAGGCCTATATCTCCCAGCTAAAATTTTAAAGGTAGATTGGTGGTCACCCCCATTAAAAAGGGGTATACAAATTTACCACCCATACACACCCCCGCCCCCGCAAAGTGCGAAAGCCTATATCTCCCACACTTTAAGAGCTAGATTCACAAAATTTTAAAGGTAGATGGCTGGTCATGCCCTTTAAAGATAAGTAAGACAATTTCCCAACCACGAAAATCTATATCTCCTACAATTTTAATGCTAGAGTTTGGCAAATTTGGCAGATAGTGTTTGTGTGGCCTCGTCGATCTTAAATCGAGCCAAAAAACCGTCCTTACGAAATATAAAAATTCTATATTTTTTTAAAATAACAATAATAACCTCTATGTACTGTGAACGAGAATTTTGCAGTCGGTTACGTTCGACTGCAACGTTCTTACTTGATATGATTTCCAATAGAGCAATAAAATGTATGTATGTTTGACTTTAAGCACACTGGGATTGTATTTCTACTTTATTTCAGCTTATTTCAAGCATACAACATTTGCCTGCAACTTTGCAACTGCTGTCAGCAAGCAGTAATGATTTTCTAGCTTAACGCTTACTTCATTGCAGTTTGTTGATTAAAGTACAACACAAAGTGAAAAGAGCATATTTGTGCAATGTTCGTCTTTGGTGTTCGTCCATATATCTGTGGCGTGGCAATTCGATTTAATCAATAAATCTCCATCAGTTTTAAAGCAAGACACGTGAAATTTTTCAGGCATATTCGTGATTATCTTTTTTAAAGAACTCACCAATTTTTTGGCTATGCCCACTTCCGCCCCACAATTTACAAATATCTATATTTTTCCAATAGCAATACTGAAAGCGCGGCGGTTTTTATGTGCATAATAATAATATTTCTTATGTTTATTAATAATGGCCTAATTTAGTTACCATCTAAGACACAAACCTTTGTTTGTTTTTATTAGAATTTTGCGTTGATTCTTATAGATAACTAAACATAAATTCCGTCACATGAAAAACTAAATGGTTCGTGTCGATGTGTCTAACACGCATTTTAGGTGTCAATCGTTCGTTTTTTTAAACGGAAGACGTCAAAATTTGTGGCTGTATCGAACCTTGAGCACAACACTAACATTTTATTTATTTTAGTAGTAGTTTGTACTTGTTGCCCGGGGACGCTTTACTGGGCGTGACTGGGATATCAAAGTTGCAATCAATTGGTGTCTCTAGCTTCAAAATGGTGTGAATTATACATATGTTATCGATTTGAGCTTTCAGGTATATCCATTTTAGAGATTACGGAAGCGGAGGGGCGTGGCCGACAAATTTTAATTGTTATGTTTGGAGGACCTTTGTCTGTGCTATCTATTCAAAATATGGAGCCTTTAGCTCAAAAACTGTGGGAGATGTAGCCATTTCAGATTTTTTAAGGTAGGGGACGTTTTATTGGGCCTGGCCCGGATATCAAGTTCGCAATTTTTGGGGGAAGTCACCTGCAATCTACACACCAATCATGGTGACTCTAACTTCAATATTGTGGGAAATATTCACCTTTTATCGATTTGCGATTCGAGGTGTGACGACGTTTTGCCGTCGTTTTGCCAGCCTCTCAGTGGGCGTGCCACAAAAATCTTTGTCTGAAGCAGATAACCAAAAGTATATATCCAAAATTTCAAGTCTCTATCTTCAATATCTTCAAAACCAACATACTCTTTCACTTCGTGAACGAGTATAATTAGAAGGAGCTATCTAACTTTCTATCACTGGTTGTCATTAAGTTCTCAGTCAAGTAAGAAAGTAGAAACAAGTAAGAATGTAAATGTCGTAATCGACTGCGATTACTAGTTTACAGTGTAATAATTAAAAGAAGCAGAGGATACCCTATCATTATGTGTTCACATAAAAGAATTACGAACATAAATTAGGTATGAGGGACACATTTCAAAATCCAATTTGGAGGTTTGGAATCCGAACCTAAAGAGCAACAGTTGAGCGTACAGATACCAAAAGAACAAGTAACAACGCTGCAGTCGGGTGTAACGAACAGCGCAATACTCGTTTACAGAGTACGCAGTGAGCGTACTCAAAAAATCGGTGCAAGCTTTAGAGAAGGTCATTAGTAATCTGTCTGTAGTTTGTTCTACCTAACTTAAAAATGAGGGAGATATATATTTAATCGATTTGATACGAGCCTAGTGGACGTAGCCAAAAACCATAACACTTTATCTGACGCGGGCATACAAAAGTATATATTCCACGTTATAAGTCTCTAGGTTCATAAGCAGGGGAAAAAAATTGCGTTCTTACGGACAGACAGACGGACATTGCACTCAGTCAATATATTCATTTTACTTAAAAATAAAATTAATCTAAAATAAAAATAATCTGCACCACTAATTAGATTATAGATTAGATCCAATTTTCTAGCACTTAAGCTAATATCGAAATATTTCCAGACAGACCAGTTTGACTATTGTAAATCTTATATCTACTACTTCAACGAATACATATATATACTATTTATATATATACTATTTATATATATATTTATATATATATACTATTAATATATATATACTATTTATTATGAAATTGTTTTGTAAGATTTTTGTACTTTTATTATTTTTACAATTTAATTTATATTAAAATCTCATTCATGTTTATAACTGATAAGAAAGACACAATAGCGATATAAGCAAGATTGCTCTAGTTGGGAGTGTCCGGATACATACACCCCCACTCACGCCGCAAGCTACTCACTTTACTCAGCGGCTGCGCTTGGACCAATTCTTGAATAATTCAAAGTTTGTCGTCCTATCTTAATGACATTTTCAGGACTTAACAAATGTGGAGGCTCTAGCCGGGAGCGCCCTGAACACTGTCTTTCCATAAATTTGAATCCCCTCGCATTCACTCATCCGTACACAAAATTACACACACAGGCAAACACGCACGCTGCACGCTGCACGCTGTGAACAGCTGCTGCGCTTGGCCCCTATGGAAACTAAACTCGTGAATAACTTTTAAACTAATAGCCTAATCTTAACGAAATTTGCAAGGCTTAACAAGAGCAGTATTCTTCCCTACGTATGCTTTACGAGATCATATAAAACAAAATGTTGTTGCTCTTGTTCCTATAGTTTTTGAGATATGTTAACAAAACCGGCACGGTTAATGGACAATTTTAAATAAACTTGATCTGCGTATGGTATAAATGAACTTAAACAAGTGTGATGGTATTTTTACACATTTCAATCCATACACAAAACCACACTTTCACACACACGCCCACAAATGCACGACGTGCACCGTGTATTTTTCTCAGCCGTTGCTCTTAACCCCTAATATGGAAACTAAATTCGTGAAAAAATTCTAAACTAAGAGTATGATATTTATGAAATTATTAGGACTTTACAAGAGCATTGTAATTTATGTACTGTTGGAGTTATCCAAAATCCTATTTATTCTTAATCTGCCTTTGCTGGCTCTTGCTCTTACAGTTTCTGAGATAATGAGAAAACGAGAAGAGTTATCGACATTGTCAAATAAACTTGATCCTCGCATGGTATACACGATCTTAAAACGAGTATTACGCGGTCGGTTACGCCCGACTGCAACGTTCTTAGTTGTTTTACTTAAAAATAAAGAATTTTTGTAATTTTAGTGTTGTTATTATTTAATCTATATTATATAGTTATAAACAATAAAGCTAAGTATATTATTAATAGCTCTGGCTGCTTTGCCTTTCGGATAAGACTACATCCACACGCTAGTCTGAGATTTGAACCCGGATAGTCGTTGTTCAGTTGCCTAAATGCACAATCACTTAGACTGCTCATCTCCCGAGGATTGCTCTTAATTCAATTAAGTTAATTAAATTCAAATTGAGCAATATAATTAGAATGCAACATAAATGTTATTTAATATATCGTTTGACCCCTTTACACAAATCCAATGGATTTACACACTTAGCACAGCTCTCCTTGTTTTTTTTAATTAACTTTTCGTTCAGAAATTATCAAAAGACCAGCTCGGCCTGCATGGGACGAAGTGGGCAACGTAATTAATAAAATAGTGAAAACACGCCACTTTCAATTCAAATACTAGACAAAGGTTTTACCTTTGCTATTATTGCACTTGACACTCACGAATAACAAAATCCAACGCACAAATGAAGAAGTGTCACACTGACACTAAGTTTACTTTAAATGTGGGCGACACTTTCGATTATGCACTTTGTATCCTTAAGGACTATGTGACGTGTACAAAATAAGGTTTTATCGAATGTAGCTAATGCTTATCCTATTATCCGCGTATTGGTATCGTTCGACTTGATCCGAAGACACACTGAACGCGTCGCGCACTCTTGGCATTCTTTTTATGCATTCGGTTGGGGGATGGCCGCCGTCGCCTGAAGACTACTAAAGTCGCATAAATAATCGCCTATATCCATACTAAATACTTAGCTGCTTCCCCTACCCGCTCAAAGCTCTCGATTTCATAATGACTACGCTTGAATAGCGAACAAGCCGCGATCGTGAACCATTGAATAATTCATTATGCAAAATTGCGTTTCTAACGATTCAAACAGAAACTGCGACGCATACCAGGAACCAGGACAGGTGCTCGATCACCAATGCGTGTGCGTGCTGTGCCCGTGCCCATGCCCTGATAATTAGTCCAAGTGTGTGCCAATAGCGTCGCCGACGCCATGTTGACCCAGTTGCCAACCCAGCTCAATAGAACAATGCCGAAGTTGACAGACTAATATAAAACTTTATTAGCGTCGGTCGCGAGTTCTAGCAGACTGGCGTTTGATAGGATTACGTCCCATAGTTTTGGGTAGACCCATGCCCTGTTTTTTAGATGATTGCAAGCGGCCCAACGTAGCTGATGTAGTTGATCGACGTACTTTGCTGGCATTCGAACATCCAGCTATTGATTTGGCTCCACCCGTTGGGCGCCGAGCTTTGCACTTTACCTTTTTTTTGCTAACAGCGCTTCGTGTATTCTTCATCTAGAGGACAGTTTGAGTAAAAGTTATTTAATACATAGAAACTCGCATCTTGTACTTACGGGTTTAGCCAAGCACTTAGTGACGTGTCGACCATGCTCAGGCGACAGAATCGCTTTGGGCTTTTTTGCTCGTGGCTGCTTCTTGTCATTCTTTGCCCGAAAGTTGAAAGGGATGCGGACGCGTTTGTCGGTCAACAAAAGCAGTCCAAGATTTATTCCCAGCTCTACTGAGAACTCCACAGCCCGCCTAAGAGTGCCAAAGGGACTTATGACATCGTCCATTACCACATCCTGTATCTGTTCACACAATGCATCTATAGACGTGCCTGCGTAAGTTCAAATTTATATTTATTTATAAAATAATTATGTTTAATTTAGACCAAGATGACGAGTCTCAACAATATCGGACTTTCGAGCACCTTGTGATCAAATTAAAAAAACTTGTCCAATAGTTTTCGAACTTTTTTGATTAGTCGGGATCAGGCTGAACTTACATAAATCAGGTTGACGACTTAACAGATCCAGGACGTAGGGTAACAGGGATGTAGTATTAATTTCCATTTAAAATTTAAATTCACTGACTATATTATTGTGTTTCTCAAATGTATTTGTGTACTTCGAGTGTGTGTACGTGTGAAATAGAACTGAATAATGCCTATGGATACGAGCATTGCGTCAAATAAAACATATATATGATTATATACATATATATATATATATATATATATATATATATATATATACATATATATATATATATATATATATATATATATATATATATAAATATATATATATATATTTATATGTATTTTATCGGAGGCTACTGAGGTTGGTAAAATGAGTTATAACAAGTAAGGGGCTCCAGTGACCGCGCCCGACTGAGGGATATCCTTAACCCAGTTTTCATATGCATTTATACACACATGCGCAAAGAGCATGATTTTAATGAACTTTGTACTACGTAATAAGGGTATTCAAATCAATGCATAAACCAAAGTGCAAGTCTGTAGTATTTGCAATGCATTTTTTTCATATATGGAGCGAGTGGGGGAGGAAGCCAAAACTCGAAATATTCTTAATCTGTGTATGCTTCACGAGAACATATTGAACCAAATTTGGTGGCTCTTGTTCTTATAGTCTCCGAGATATCTCTAGCTCTCGTAGTCACTGAAATCGACACATTCATACAGTCGGATAGAGCTTAATTGACCCGGCTAGTGATGCTGACCAAGAATATATATGTACTTTATGGGATCAGAGATACCTTCTGCCTGATACATTTCCCCAAAACTACCTTTTTGACCCATTTTCAATGGGTTCATGGCATAAAAAAATTAAAACTTATATAAACATAACAAAATTGTATTCAAATTCTTACAATTAATGCATACGTTTGGTTAAGACTAAAACAACACTTATATTGCTTGATTTATTTTGTTCATCATTTTGGAAATTTATTTCCCAGTTATTATCTCTATTTCCCCAATATTTTTCAGTATTATGTATAATTCGAAGTTGAAATGGGGAATTTGTGACAGATGTTTGGTTGTATATATATTCTTGATCAAGTCGATGAGCCGACTCGATTAAGCAATGTCTGTCTGTCCGTCGGTATGAATTTAGCGATCTCGGATACTACAAAAGCTAGAGATCTAAAACTTCAACTATAGATTCTTCTAATCTTACGCAGCATAAGTTGGATATCTGGACCATTAATAATTAATAATATAAAGACAGGGTTTTCTTGGCATATATCTGAGACTATAAGAGTTAGTGTCACCCATTTGATTAAGTATATTTTTGGATACCCCTTCCACTCTTTCGTACATTTATTTGGATGTTTTAAAGTCCTAAAATGTCATGAAGGTCGTACGATTAACATAGAAGTTATTCAAGAATTTATGTTATATAATGGGGGCTAAGCACCACCGCTAAGTAAAGTGCGCAGCTTGCGGTGTGTTTGTAAAAAAAATGTAAAAATCCTTTGGGTCGCGGGATACTTGTTAAACGATAGGTTGTGGTTTTCTTACTGGGTAATTCACATTAAAAGCTAAAGCTTTATTGCAAAATTTTCTGAGGAAGGTACCCAAGCTTTTTAATAATATACTCGGTGCATAAGTTACGTATCAATTATGACAACGTCTGCATGGGAACAGACAAGTTGAAAGCTATTAATAAAAAAACAAAACAACATAAAACAAAACAAAGACGCGTGCTTCATTCGACTTCCCCTGATCGACGGGCGCCGCTGATTGTGCTGGCAACAGCAGGCGAGACTTACTTTTGGCAGGCCTTGGCCTTGATTGAGAGATAACCGCCTGTACTGTTAGCTGTGCCGAGAGAATTTAACACACGTCGCAATGTTGATTAGCGCAAGAACGCCGCGTGCCACGGCTCAGCCAATGTCCCAGTAGCAGCCATTGCTGATAACTGATAACGAAGTGATTAGTTAGTCAGGCTGGCGCTGACATTAAATTGAACGTACGGAAATTTACTCTGAGCTAAAGTGTGTGTTATTTGCCAAATGAACAAGGCAATATAATTTTCTTATTCATATTATCGTCTGTCGACGCTCGGAAGTACAGTTTATCAGGAGGGTTTTGACTATAGCCATTAGCTATCATATTTCTTGCAAATTCGTTTCAAATAGTGCATACGACCAGTTGCCCTTGGGGATGTAGGCTGCAGCTGATAAGAGCACCGGATGGTGGAGCTGTAAGAGTTTTCACGGTTACTTAAAGGTGAGTTAAAATAGGCGCTTGAAACGGCTCACGGCATACGTCAGAGGTTGTGTAGTTCAATCTTAGACCAGCTGCTGTGATGCGATTACATGCGAACAAAATACCTGCGTCACAAAGTATTGCTCAAAGTTTCCAAGTTCAAGTCAACTAATTTAAACAAAAGTATAAGCGCTGATCTTTAAAAATAGTCCGTTATTTCAAACTAAAGCAGCACACATTAAACATTGTTTACGGCTATTGTCCGAATTGAACTCTCAGAGAACTCGTACCGCTTTCCTTTTAGAATTACAAATATATTTTTTTTTAATTTTTTTCAAATGATGTATAAGTCATGCTTGAGTTTAAAATCGACTGTAAATGTTGCCTTAGTAAGAACATTTTTAAATTAGTTTTTAGGATTAAGTCATATAATAAAGTCGTGTAATTAAGTTGTAATTACATTGTGAATTGTCGGGTACACCCTACTGTAACGTTCTTAATTGTTTTAATGTGCATCTTGTCACAATTATGTTTTTAAATAACATAATGATAGAATAGAAGGTATCCCGAATTTCCTCGATTAGAGCACTCTTACTTGTTTTTATACCCTGCATATTTATGTATCAGCCCAAAAGGAGCATTTGAAAACCCATTAAGTATATGTATTTATTCTTGATCAGCTTCAATAGCCGATGCGATTTAACCATGTCCGTCTTTCTGTTCACCCGACCATCTGCAAGTTATGCACGCATCGATCTCATCAACTAAAATAGCTAGACAACTTTTTGACCTTGGCACGCATGCATTTAGTTTATTTTAAATAATTGGTAACTTGCTTTGATAAGCCGTTTTCCTAAAGTCGATACAAATCGACAATAACTTCAGATTGCCAATTGGCAGCAAGCGCAAGCAATATTTGTATGCATGTGCACGGATAAATACATACATACATTACATACATACATTTGCTTATTATAGACTTTTTCTTCGAGCTCGTTCGTGTTGTTTGCGATTGTGTAGTATTCAGTTAGGTTTCACGGTATTCTAGAATTAATTTGCCATAATGGGGGCCAAGCGCAGCCACTAAGTGAAGTGCATGGCTGGCGGCGTGTGTTGGTGTATGTGATTTTTTGTATGTATGTTTGCAAAGGGGTTGATATGTATATAACGATAGCACACAGCTGGGTTCGGGGTATCTCCTAGTGGCCGACTCCTGACTAGAGCAATCTTACATGTTTCAAGTAATCATGTTAAAAATAAGTGTGTATGCTCCAGTCGGGAACGCCCGACTAAGGGATACTCTGAACCCTGTCTTTTCACACATTTCAATCTCCTTGCATTTATACATACATACACAAAATCACACACACGCAATCACATACACACTCAGAGGTATGTAAACGCACGCCGCACGCCGTCAACAGCTGCTACTATGGAAACTATATTCGTGAAGATCTTCTAAACTAAGGGCATGATCTTAATGAAATTTTCAAGGCTTAACAATTATTTTGGAAAAATTCAGAATGTTGGAAGTGGCCAATATTTTTCGACCCCGACACTGTGTGTCAAATTTGGTGACTATAGTTCTAAAATTGTGGGAGATATAGATTTTCGCGGCTATACACGAGTATATATTCCAAGTTTCAAATCTCTAGCTTCAAAAGCAGCGAAAAAAATTGCGTTCATACGGACGGTCAGACGGACAGCAAGACAGATATTGCACAAACCCAATATACTCTATTCACTTTACGAACGAATATAAAAAGTGAGCATAAATGCCTTAAACTTATTTCGGTAAGAATATTACTGTTATTTTGTCTAGCCTCTATTGCAGACGTCTCGCAGAATGTTCTGCGCCACTTTCGACGCTTGCGAACTAGAAAATAGGAGCAGTAAAGTGTTGCATATCATGAGGCTGTTTAAATATAATTAGAAATGATGAATGCCACTAAAGCAATTATAACTAGAGGGTGTAAGGGGCATGTGAGTATATAAATATTTGGATTATGCATTTCTCATGTTGTGTTTCATAAGACAGTATCGTAGTTGATTCAAATTAAGTTTCGCATTAAGTTTGATTTTAGTTTAGCTTTTTTAACTTTAACAACAAAGCAAATTCTTTATTTAATAAAAACATAAGCAATTAATATAAAGTATAAGTGATATTTGTTTAACTTAATTGTAGTCACCAAGCAACTATTGAGATTGTTGCGGGAGTATGCGATTGACATATGTAGCTTCTAAAAAAATCACAAGAAAGTGATTTCATGCACGGCCTTGATGTATTAGTATTCTTAATATTCACGCAATTTTCTGTTGTGTTCTTCTTTTTAGGTGCTTGATTGTCACACCACTCCACAAAATTTGGTTTCATTCCGCTGGACATGGAAACGTACTCACCTTCCTGGCCAAGGTCGTTGAGATCCACCCAAAAATTTAAGGAATTATTGGTATTCTTGACATGCTGACTGATTTCGAACAGTACTTCTATTTTACGCAGGCTTATTAAATTAGCACCTATACTATGGCAAATGTGAAGAGCAGAGTACCAAGTTACGTATTCCTCTTTAGGTATGTAGTAGTACTCGGATCCGAACTTCTCAAATAACGGCTCGGGATTGTAACCTCGGTATTCCAATGCTATGCTTTATATCTGTTGATGGACCTGTAAAAAACGGGTTTATTGTAAGTAAATATATTAAAATTTTCGACTATAATCTACATTTTGCACAGTTCATAGCATTAACGCTATTATATATTTAAAAAAAACGAACAAGTATAGTGCACAATTGCCAAAAGCCGCAAAATAATTCTACAAAAAATAAGTAAGGGGCTCTAGTAGGGAGCGCCCGGCTAGGGGATACCCTGAACCCATTCAACCCCCTTGCATTTAGGCACACATACTCAAAATCCCACACAAATTCACGCCGCAACCTGTGCGTTTTTTTAATTAGTCTTAATGAAATTTGTACTACGTATTGCGTTTTTTTCATATATGGGGCAAGTGGGGGGAGGTATCCAAAATCCGAAATCTTAACCTGTGTATCCTTCACGTGAATAAATTGAACCAAATTTGGAGACATGCTAAGAAAACTAAGGAAAAAATCAAGTCTTATAATTGATTTTCATCGATATTAATGAAACGGTCCACAATATCGACAAAAAACAAGTAAAACGTTACAGTCGAACGTAACCGTCTCCGTAATACTCGTTCACAGAATTATTATTATTTTGAAAATATAGATCTTTTATATTTCGTAGGAGCGGGGGTGGGCGCGTCCCGCATTTTTTGGCTCGATCTTAAGAGAGTCACCCAAACACTGTCTGCTGTGGGTGATATAGATTTTCGCGATTCGCGGATGCGGGAGTGGGCGTGGCCGGGAAATTTTATTACCGATTTTTAAAGGCGGGACTAGCCATCTGTCTTTAAAATTTGGTGACTCTAGCTCCAACATTTTGGAAGATATAGATATATCATCTTTAAAATTTGTGACTCTAGATCTAAAATTGTGGAAGAAATGGGCCTGCAATTCGTGAGGGGCCGGTGGTTGGGGGCGTTCTAGTGGACGTGGCCGGGATATCAAGGTTGCAAACTTTTGGGGAGGCCACCAGCAATCTACATACCAAGTTTGGTGTCTCTAGCTTTTTGTGTGAAACATTTACCTTTTATCGATTTGCGATTTGACATGTTAACGATTTGCCAGCCTTTCAGTGGGCGTGGCACAAAATCTTAACTCTTTGCCTATATATATATATAGCGACGAAAAAAGTTGCGTTCAGATAGACAGCATGACGGACATTTCACAAAGCCAATATGCTCTTGTCACTTTGTGAACGATTATAATGATAAACTCGTTATACGCAATGTATTACAGAATCTATAGTCGTTTAGTTTAAGTCTCTAGCTTTTGTTGTTTGCGATATCGAAGCGTTTATACAGACGGACAAACGAACAGACGACGGACGGTTAGGGCGAAATCGACTCAGCTCGTCGTCCTGATTAAGAATATATGTTCTTTATGGGGTCTCAGATGCTTCCTTCTGCTCGTTACATACATTTACCCAAAACCATTATACCCTTTTGACGCATTTTCAAAGGGTTCAGGGTATAAAAACACATGCATACACATGCAAACACACTCTGCAGTCACGCACTTTACTTAGACAGTGTTCTTCTTATTCCCTCTATGGAAAATTAAATGTTAAATATATATATAATAATATATATAATGAGAAACATACATACACATATCTAGAATTTTATGTTTTGCTTTTATAGCTTTCGAGATCGCTGCTAGTCGTCCGGATCAAGAGTATAAATTTTTCAAGGGGTCGGAGATGCTTCCTGCGTCCTGTTACATTCTGCTCGACTTTTTTGTTATTTTGCTTCTATTGTATTAATTGGGCTTTGGTATCGACGACATAACCATAACCCAGCGTTCGTCACCTATTATGACCAATTTGAGTTATTTCTGGATCGTTGTTGACGTTATTCAACAGGATTTGGTTAAAATTTAGCAATTGCGAAACCAATTACGCTGTCTCACGTTTGATACCCTAAACATCAGAAAAATTTGCATAGCATGAGCTAACTGAAATGCCGACTCCTAAGCATCATTTCTAATGGTGATTCGACGACTCTCCATTACAATTTTCAATACTGCTTCAAAGTTTTCACCGGTGATTATCGTGCTGTATTATCCAAGGTGGGCATCGTCATTAGCATCTTGTGCTACTAAGCACTTCAAAACACTTCTAACCTTTATATCTGTGAAAAATAAACTAAAAATGCACAAATGGCTGGTAATGCCAACAAATTATGTGTACCAAGATAATAAAAAGAAAAACAAAAAATAAACAAAAACTCGTTCACACTTTTATAATAAATAAAAATATGTAGTGTAGAAAACTAAAACAAAATTTTCTCAGCGTCTGTATAATTGACATCTAAACTGCGTGTTAGACAGCAGCCATTCAGTTTATGATATGTAGAAATTTACGTTATCTAATAACCAATTTAATAAAATCAACGCAGACTTCTAATAAAACAAAGAAAGGATTGTGTGGTCTTTTAATAAAGTTAAAAACTATTATTATTATACACACAAAAACCGTATGCATGCAGGTTTGCTCTTGAGAAATTATAGATTTTTGTAAATGGTAGAGTTGGGTGTGGGCGTAGCCAAATTTTGTGCGATCTTTAGAGGAGGTCATCACGAATCTATTTGAAAAAATTTAATTTGTCTAACTTTAAAACTGAGGAAGATATATTGATTAAATCGAATTGCTCCGCCCCCGGTGGTGCATAGACAAATTTCCTTAATACCTTTTCTGGCTTGGGTATACACGAGTATATATTGCAAAAAGTCTCTAGCTTCAGTAACGGCGAAAAAATTGCATTAATGCGAACAGCAAGCCGACATTGCACAACCCCAATATACTCTTTTCATTCGAACGAGAATAAATATCGAAAATCTAATTCTTATTCTTATTATTTAGTGTGTAAAGAGTATAACAATAAACTATATCGGCACAAGTGTCGTCAGAACATTTATCTGTAACTCACCTTCAATGCGAGCCCAAGTTATTGACAATCCGTTAAAAATGTTAATTATTAAAAGGCCAGTAAACACAGTTCGAATCATTGTAGTGAGCTTGCAATCTACGTCCGTACAGTCCGACGTGTATTTACGTTATGATTTCGATAGGGCTTTTAATCTGCGGTTACTATTAGCTAAAATTAATTGTGCTGCGTAAACTTAAAAGCCGCATTAAGAGGAATGAACTTCCTAGCATTTTATTAACCGCATGATTCATTTCACTGTGGAGCACAATCAGCGCTAGTGACGAAGCATCCGAAGATAGCAAAAGGCGGGCTGGCACTATATACAGGAAGAAATGAAAATCTGCTACGATAGATTAGATTAGATCCTTAGGTATCGAAAGTTATTATTTTAGCTAGAAGATGTTTAATATTTATAATTTTAATATGGTTCATGATAACAGAAGCTGTAAGTTTTTAGGAAAACATTTAAATTTAAATTATTGGAGCCATTGGGGCCTTTCAAAAATTATTTTATGCAGATAATAATTTGTCAAATACGTGTCGGATAGTACCTCGTTCACTCCAATCCGATAACTTGTCCCAAAGTTATTAAGCTACTGGTATTTATCGGCGCCCGGTGCTAAGGACGTGGCTGCTGTTGTTGCTGTCACATAACAGGCTAATGTTGTGGTGGCTGCTTTGCTACGGCAATGGACTGCTGTCCATTAGATATTTAGAATTTGTGAAATCACAACTTTTGCTATCATCAGCATACTTTGCTATCAACTTTGTGCTCACAAACACCTTGCCAACCTTACGAAGTATCAACTTGTTGAGAATTCTAAGTAATAAGTTTTAATCGGTTAAATAGGGGATCGTTAAAATTGCTGAGAATTCTTATGAGTCACACTCAAACCCAAATAAAAACAAGTAAGAACGTTGCAGTCGGACGTAACCGACTGCGTATACTCGTTCACAGTACATATAAGTAATTAATTTTATTTTAGAAAAATATAGAATTTTTAAAATTCGTAGGGGCTGAGGTAGGGGTGTCCAAAATTTTTTGCTCGATCTTAAGAGGCCACCCAAACATTGTCTGTCAAATTTTCTGAATCTAGCTTTAAAATTGTGGGAGATAACGATTTTCGCGGTTTGCAGGGGCGGGAGTGGGCGTGGGTATGGCCGGGAAATTTGTACGATCTTTAAAGAGCTCTACCAGGCATCTCCCTTGAAAATTTGGTGACTCTAGCTTTAAAATTGTGGGAGATATAGGCTTTCGCACTTTACGAGGGCGGGAGTGGGCGCGGGTGGGCGTGGTTGGTAAATTTTTATACCCGTATTTAAAGGGGGTAACCACCAATCTACCTTTAAAATTTAGTGACTCTAGCTCAAAAACTGTGGGAGATGCAGCCATTTCCGATTTTTTAAGGCTGGATGGCTGAAGGGCGTTCTAATGGGCGAGGTCGGGATATCAAGGTTGCAATCTTTTGGTGCGACCACCAGCAATCTACATGCCAAATTTGGTGACTCTAACGTTAATATTGTGGGAAATATTGATCTTTTATCGAATTGCGATTTGAGGTGTATCGACATGTTATCGATTTGCCAGCCTCCTTGTGGGCGCGGCACAAAAATCTTAAGACTTTGTCTTTGGCTCTAGTTGGGAGCGCTCGACTAGGGGATACCCTGAAACATTTCCATATACGTTATATGAGCATTCAAATCTATGTACAAACCAAAGCACAAGTCAGTAGTATTTTAAATGCGTTTTTTTCATATTTGTGGCGAAAGGGGGTGAAATATCCAAAATCCGAAATATTCTTAACTAGCGTATGCTTCTCGAGAACATATTGAACCGAACATGGTGGCTCCAGCCCTTATTGTTTTCGAAATATACTCAAAAACCCGATAATTATCAATAATAAGGAAACAAGACGAGTTATCGATGATTTGACATAAACTTTATATTGCGTATTGTATACACGAACTTAAAAACTTTAGCTTTCTAGCTTTTGTAGTTTCTGAAATCGTCGCGTTCATACAGACGGACGGACAGACAGACATTGATGCTTACCAAGAATATACATATTCTATCTATCTGTTTCATACAAAACTATTATAAGTTCTTTTACTTATTTTTAATGGGATCAGGATAAAAAAAGTAAAACAAATAAAAACATAATACAATTTTATTTATGACCAGTTTCAATAATTCCCATACGTTTGCATAATACTGCCAAATCACTGCTGTCACTATCATTATTTTGATAATAATTTTGGGAAATTATTTCTTCATTATTATCTATATTTCCATTGTTGAAAATTAAATTAAAATCGTGTTAAAACAAAACAATTTGTGTAAAAAGAAAACTTTTCACAGTCAGCGCTAGTGGCGAAGCACCAGGAATTGTGCACAAAACGATAAGCAATATATACGAGAACTTTTAAAGTTTTGTTACGATGCTCTGATCCGTTCGATTTATATACCACAAGGTTACGTTGAAACTAAAGGAGAAACATACCACAACATACAAAAATTTACATTTTGGAGCTGATGGGGCCATTAGGAGGAATGTGTATAATCGGCACATCGTAAAAAGTTATTTTTAGGTATACAATGGCCAATAATTTTAGAAATTTTGGAATTGTTTATATATTAAATTGAATATAATTCGTCACAAAATTTGATATCATAAATTTTTGGGCTTGAATGTGCTTTCGGCAATATTTAATACACTTGATATATAAGATATATAAGTATGTCAACTAGATGAAATAAACACGGAAAAAGGCATACATAGCGATACCGTTCCAGCCCGTTGATTGGGCTGATGATAAAATGTATAGATATACGATAGCATAAATATGATGAAATCGAAAGTATCGAAATCCTATATGGTATATTTTTATTGTATATTTGTAAACATATTGCGCCAACAATTGTGTCTGTATTGTTATTAATATCATTAGTTCAATACGCTAAGTATACAAGTAAAAAAAGGGTAAACAAACAATAAATTAATACATGCAAATACTGCAGTTTCATGTACATATTTAAGTACAAACACATGCAGATCACATAATAAAATACATTTGTTTTATAAGTACATAAGTGAAAGAACATGTCAAAAACAAGAGTAATATTAAAATTGGGTAAAGAAAGCTAATCAACTTGTTTGCCCTCATCTCGATTGCGCTTGAAGGACACGGAATGTATGAGAAGTGGAGGCAGGTTGCCACGCAGCATTTGCAAGCGCTTGCTCTTGGCCTGCTCGGGACGGCGCATCTCATCTTTGGATGACGAGGTCGAGGCCACAGATGTTGATATGGAGACCAGCGATGTGGAGCCGGGCAGTGTTTCAGTGCTTTGGGTGACGAGCATGTTTGATCGCCGGAAATACCGTGGCATAGAGTAGTCATCCTGCGAGGCACGAGCTGCATTTGCATTCTGTATCGAGTAGAGACTCTGCGACACGCGATACTTTTCTATAGTCGGAGTATCCTCGTAGTTTTTCGGCAAGTTGCTGAAAGATATAGAGGGTACCTCCGGTGTCATGCTGATTTGGCTACCCGTGCCCGTGATGGCGAATATATCCGTCTCACTGGCCGCCACATTCATATGAGGAACACTTTTGGCAGAGCGAAGGATGCGCTTCGGTGTTGCCGACAACCCCGTCGCGCTGGGTAGTAGATGTGGATGGCGATCAATTAGGCGAGGTCGCAAAATCACCTCGTCCAGCATGTCCTTCTCATCCTCTTTTTCTTCTTCGGCGATGGGCTCGAATTTTTCGGCGTCAGTGTCTGACTGCCCTCCGGTGATGAGTCGGAGGAAGCCAATGTAAAGGTAATGCGTTTCTCGGTCGTAGAGTGCACAGATCCGGGCTTTGTTGAGTCGGTATCATCGCTCTGAAGACCAGCTGTAATAAAACAAATTGATTGGTTTATCTAAAGAAATCCAGGCTAAATAATCTTTTTTATGTATACCCACTAAAAACGAAAAAGCCCGAGTCCCAGACGAGACTAGGAGATATTCTGAACAAACCTGCGAGCTGTCGTTACATACATTTTAACGCTCTTGCATTCATACTTATATACACAAAATCCCATATACACACTAAGACACTTCGCACTTTACTCAACGGCTGCGCTTGGTCCTCAATATGAAAAGTAATTCTTGAATAACTTCTAAACTAAAAGTATGATCTTTATGGAATTTTCAGTACTTAATAGGAGCAAATCTATGTTTTTTCATATTTTGGTCGAGAGGGGGAAGTCTTATAATCGAAACGGGGCAAGGTATCGAAAAAAATGATAACTTGTTCTGTGTATGGCATATAAGAATCTATAGTCGAAAAGTTTAGGTCTCTACCTTCTGTAGTTTCCAAAATCGGTACGTTCATACAGACGGACGGACACACGGATGAACGTACAGATGGACATGGCTAAATCGACTCAGCTTATCGTTGTGATCAAGAATACGGGGTCGGAGATGCCTCCTTCCTTCACGCCGCAAGTTGTGCGTTTTTCTCAGCCACTGCGCTGCACTATGCAAGCTAAATTCGTGAATAACTTCTAAACTAAGTTCATATTCTTAAATTTGCATGCTTCACAAAGGAGAACATATTAAACAAAATTTGGTGGCTCAAGCACTTTTAGTCTCCGCGATATGCTAAAAAAACAAAGTCTTAAAATCTATTTCTATCGATAATAATGAAACTGTGCAAGATATCGAAGAAACATTATAAACTCCAACTGCCTGTGGTATAGCAGAATATATAATCGAATAGTTTGTCTCTAGCTTTTGTTTTCGAGGACTCCTGCGTGTTACATACATTTGCACAAAATCATTATACCCACTTTACCACTTTCAATGGATTCAGGGTATACAATTTGAACCAAACTATATATACAACTGGTGTACGAACTTAATAAGCATTTTGTGCAACGGTTTCAAATTTTTAATCTTTTTTTTCAATTAATTCTTAACATCTTTTATTGTTTTATAGGACGTTACAAATGCTAATGAGTAAGCGATTAGTAAATTCGTAAATTGAGTAATCATTCTGATAATGCCCAATATTGTTAGTGTTATGAATATAAACGTGGAGCGACGTGAGTATCATGACGTGAGAAACTATCCAACGCCCAGTATCTAACTGATACAAAAGATAAGTTGTACCTCAACCATATTAAAGTATCCTACGAAACTACAAGAAAATATTTTGGTTGATTCATAAGAATATGTACAGGTGTGTGCATATATGTATGTGTATGGTTTATCCCTAGTCTGCTTAGCTTTTAATTACATATATATGTAAAAAATCTTGATTTACCAGAGGTAGTTTATTGCGATTTTTACGGAAACACATTTCATGAATTTCATATGTTTATATGTTTTTAATGGAAAAGCCGGGACTTATAATTGACATATTAAATATCAAAGTTTACATTAGCAATCAATATTGTTAGAAACATGCACTAAATAAATACTTTTAGCCCGAACTTAATAGGATGGAGGTAAACAAATTGACATAGACCACTGAGACTTGATCGATACGGTATAGTGAAATTTTACACCAATTGTTAAAGTTTTCGATTCTTGGTAAGATTCTTGGTACCATGCTCAAACATATATGCCTCAAATATATATGTATATATGCCGGATAGAGATCACTATTTTATACAGCTGCCATTAGTTTAAACGGTTTGGAAAATTTGTTTGTGTAAAAAAATTGTTTTTTTTAAATATATCGCATATTTGCAAAATTTGGAAGTTGCGAATTTTTTTATGATTCTTACATAGGAAAAAAATATAACCAACCTCAAACTACTATATAAAATAGCCTTCTATAGGAACAACCGGTCAAATCATATTATTTTCCATATGTCGGTAAGGGTATTGAAACTTTAGCTTCCCGAAAATAAAATAATAAGAAAAGAAATATATATATATACATATATAAACATATATATATGCTATATCATATATATTGTAGAGTATACATGCATATAGTATATATACATATATATGGGGAGAATACACATCGGAGAAACCAGCAAAGTAAAAGAATTCCTATCACGTTATCAGCGCACAATTTTATTACTGGTTATCAGTAAAGCAAACAAAAAAAACTGATTTACGCCCTATACTTGTAGACTTGATAGGAACATACCCGATTACAGTAAAGTTAAAATTATCTATTGTGTTGCAATTTTCGTAGGTCTACAAAACAAACACCTTACTTAATCTTCATTTCAACTTAAGCGTATACCGAATGCCAGTTTGCAGTTGTTCGATTCAATTCATCGTGTGAGCGGGGCGAAAATTAGGGCAGATTAGGAAAGATTTCTTAACCCTGTCGTCGACCCGAAACTAATTGTCGCTTAATTTTGGCAACGAATTCAGCTATTGGTATGTGTAATTTTTAACTATACAGATTTAACAAGCATCATAAGAGCATTGGAACTGGCTAAAATATGTGTAATAATTAAAACACTATACATCTTTACTACTACATAAAAGTATAATAAACAGACGTTTTTGATCATGACAATGAGCTTAATTGGTAGTTTATTTTATATTCTATAGGCAAACCGACTCTATTTTATTTTCCGAAACTGCCCTAAAATAAACCAATATTTATTTCCAACTTCTCTTTTAGCTTATTTCAAATAGTTTTAAAGCTAAATTCACAAAATATAGTATGTGGACTCCTGTATAACATACGCATATGAATTATTTTTGGAACAAGAGTTGAGTGCGTGACGCATTTTATTTCGAGACAGGGACATGTACAACTCCACAGGGCGAGTTTATGTCAAATAATTAAGAACATGCCATACTTGTTCACAGCATAAAAACAACTTAAAACAGTCGAAGATGGCCTTAATTATTATTGTTATTTTGGTAATATATCGGTTTTTTCGTGGGGGTTGTGCACAAATTGTTCTGCTCGATTTTTATACGAGGTAATTACTGATTCCAGCTCTAAATTTGTGGGAGATACGGATTTGCACGGCTTACCCGCCCCCAGGATATAGAGATTTTACCGATGTGTCACATCCCCAGTGGCCATATTAAAAAAAATTCTTCATTAAAACTAAGGGAGTTATGGAGATTAAAATGGTCTGCCACACCAAAAATCTTAACACTTAATCTAACGCGGGTATGCTTGAGTGTAATATATATTGAAAATGTAAAGTCTCTATCTTCCATAGCAACGGAAAAAATTGCGTTGATACGGGCAGACGGACGGATAGCACGCCGGACATTGCACGAAATAAAGATACTCTTTTCACATCGTGAAGGAGTATGACAAGCAGGAACTTTGCAGTCGGTGCAGTCGGATAATCGTAACCGATTATCGATTTTTGTGACGACCTGAAAATTTTTGATTAAATACCTCTGCATTAAGATTGTCTCAGAATCTTTTTTGCGGTTTACCCACTGTCAGCTCGATTGTTAGAGGAGATCATCAGTAGTATGCCAAATTTGGGTCTTTAGCTGTAAGACTGAGGCAGATATCAATTTTCGTGCACACAAATAATACACTCCTTTCACATTGCGACTGAATATCGCATCGCATCGTATCGAAATAATATGAAAGACTACTTCCCCACTTGGCATTTCTCAAGTCCCCCCAAAACTGAATTATCAATCGTAATGCTGTGAATATTTCGGCACGGTATTACTTTTCAGCAATCATGCTAAGTGGGGTATGACTGCTACGGTACATTGCATTGGCGAAGAGAGAAGCTTTAGTGCAATAAAATAAAGTCCAGACGCACATTTCTGGAACCGGTATAATTGTTGCTAGCTAAAATGTACAAATGTTGTTAATTAAATATGCGAGGTCTGAGTTCGTTTACATTTCCTTATTGAATTAAAGAAATAATTTGAAAACTTCGACAAATGTAATTGTTTGGTATAATAAATTGCTTATTATTTGCATGATTTTGAAAAAGCAAGATAACGGCATAGCTGTTTAATAAAAAGTTGTGGAATTTCTCTGAAGTTTGTATACATTATAAAAATAATATCAAAAATAATATTTAAGCCCAACATAATACAAAAATCTCAATTTCACAATATTTTCACAATGATTGAGTGCATCTTATGATTCACAATAATAAATTGTGAAATTTCGTTAAGCATCTCTTCTTATTTAAGACCAGCAATATTCAGAAATCTCACTTTTAATACTAAAAACAAATATTTGTAAAAACCAACAAATGTACAAATATTCATAATCTTAGAAAAAATACTGTTCCCAATTTAAGTAAGCACGGTATAGAATTATTATCTTTGTTTTTAAAATTCCAAGAACATAGTATTTTTAAATATTCTTAAACTAAATACAAATAGTTTTGATTGCATAACCAACCATCAATGAAGCAAAAAAAAATTTAGAAAATTCTTGAATTAAATACAAATGCTCACATCAAGTATTTTCGAATCACAGGCACACTATTTTTTTTAGATTGAGACCTGTATTTGAGACTTATTTTTCAAAATAGTACGGCGATGATTAATGATGTTTGAAAAATGCATGAGGTAAGTTTGAGTTCAATTTTGCAGTTCATTATTTTCATATTTAATTTTGATCAACATTCAGCTAATCAAGACAAATATTTGTAGTAATCAATTCTATGATTAACATTTCAAGGTCTAATAAAGTCCATGACGAAATACATAAGAATTAAATGTAGTTAAGCGCTAACAATACGAATAAGAGTAATACTAGTAAATGCTAACTTGGTAAACATTTTCATTGTCGATTTGTCGTTTCTCACTCTTCACTGGTTGTTGGCTGGATATCAATATTTACGGTCAATTATTAATTTTAGGTCACATTTTGTGGTGTAGTTACTCAGCAAAAAATTTCAATATGTATGTATGTAAATATCTTTGGCACAAATACTGCTACAAAAAGCTACCAAAATGTTCGACCCACAGTTCGAACTTCGTTAACCCATTTTAACTGAAGTAGAACTTAACCTTGGGCACGCCACTGGAAACAATGCTACTGCTGCGCGTGCTCTTACCACTAGTCTTGCCACTGCCCCCACTACCTACAATGTGGGCGTGGCCGTGCCCATCATTACCTTCCAGACGGCGTAACAGGCGCTCCTGTTCGCTGAGACGCGGTGTAGTAGGCATCTCCTTGTTGGGCGAGTGGATGCCCGCCAAGTAGGTCTTCGTGCTGATGCGATTTAGCTTGGTTGGCTGATGATCCTGGAAGATCTGAGAGTTCGCGAAAACCGCCAGTATCTCTGGGCCAAGCATGGGCACATTCGTCTGTGTCACGCGCCGATAATCCTCTTCGTGTATCTTGGCACTGCAGGAATATACATAAAGATTAAATAAATATATTTCAAAGCAAAAACAAACGAAAAACAAAAAGAACAGATATTACAAACTCCCGTGCGCTGTGCTATCATTTAATCAGCAGCACATCAGATTCACTGCCAAATAAATCAAATATGTGTGAAGGCGTGCCGTTGATCAACCAACTGACAGCAGCTAACTGACAAATTATCTAGCGTCGGCGCTTTGCTTGCTTTGACAATTAGTACCTCATCAGGCCTGAGTTTCCACGACCCAGTGGCTGATCGCAAATGGGTTGTGGAACTGTCAACAGATTGTTGTTGTCGGCCACCGTGGGCTGGATGCGGGTAATAATAGTGCCATTTTTCTGGGACGCCAGATATTCCTCATCGTCTTCGGCATTATAGTTGGCTGTGAAGCAATGCAAATAAATAGAGTTATTCAACTGTCCAATGATAATAGGTTCTGTGATTTTTGCTGTCTTCCTTGCTGGTCAAATGTGAATCAAATTACTTTTATTTATACAGTGCCATCAGATTTGCATTGGTTTCTTGCTATCTCCATTCACTCATCATTATACACAATGATTTCTATCCAATCTATTTTTTTATTATTTTATTTTATTTTGCGCATACTTTTAAATTCCAATCACACCTCCCCCACACCACCACCAGGCGCATTGTATGTATATGTATGTGAGTTCTCCTACATTGTCAACGTCTGTCGCATAATTTTACAGCTCGAAGTACTATATACACGCGCACATTCATGTATGTATGTGTATGTATGAATATACGAACATGGCACCACGTAGGTAAACATGCACCGGCTGGCCGTCAACTGTCCAACAAAACGATGGGGCCCCAATGAGAGTGAACAGAAATTACATAAATGTAAATTTCAACTTACCGATCGATTCATCATAGCAAAACCGTTCCTCAACGCAGTTCCAGTAGAGATCTTCCCAGCATCTGACAGGCGAAAGAGTTTGTGGAGGAAAGGGGGCATAGAAATTCAAATGTGAGCAAAAAAAAAGTAAAAAATACCCAAAAATAACAAGTTGAGATTTGCTTACTTCTGAAAACAGCGGCACATTTTGGAAATGACTGGAACAATTTCAGATGTAGCAGTTACAGATTGTTATCCCTATATGGAGTATATTCGTTTTGCTTGAGTTCTTCCTTGCTACTGCTGCTGCTGGTGAGTATGTGCGACATGAAATTGCGAAGAAAATTACATTTATGTATTGTCGTGGAATGCGTGTGACTCGTCCGAAAACTGTTGTTTTTGTGACGCAGCGTAAAGCGTGGAAGCAGCTTGACGTTTTATCGGCAACTGAAGTGGTAGTGCCAAAAGTATCTCGCAGATAGCACAATAGCACCTCGCTCGCTCTTGCGTGTTGTTTGGCATGTCAGGAGAAAGAGAGAGATACAGAGAGCGGGAGAGGGAAAGAGGGAGATTGAGAGCGCGAGAGAAAGAGAACAAGAGTGAGCGCGGAGTTTTCAAATGTCGCACCTGCAAATGTGTGTGCGTTAATAACTTGCCTAATACACATTGCGATATACGAAAGCTTTGGTTAACTCATTTGTTCGTTACCGACATGCCAAACCGACAAGTCGAAAACCCAACTCCGAGACGTTTTTAGAGAACATCGTATGATCGAGTGAGCAAGTCAACTCTCAGTCGAGGTTGCAAATGCTAGCGAGAGCGTGTGGACTCTACAGCGTAGAGTGCTTCGAAACTCGCACGCGCAAGCACTCAGTTTCGCAGTTACTCTTTTTGTTACAACAAAAATAACAACAACAGTTTGATCTCCGTCACCGCCATTTCGCCTGACACCGTGACGCGCCATTGGATAGACAAATAATGGGACATATTCGCCTTTAACAGCGAAGTTAACATCTTATTTGATCATTTTTGGAATTTTAAATTATTAAATCGTTAATTTGTGTTCACATCTTTTTATAAATTGGCCGGATATTGGTTTCACAAACAAGTAATTTCTTGATATTATTAATATCGCTTAATACACAATTAATAATAATATAATAAATTTATTACCACTCTTCAATCAGCCAATCGCAAACTCTGCTATGCTTTGTGTTTCTGCAATTTATAGCCAAATCGATACATGTTTATATCCAAGAAGAGATGTTTGCTTACACAAAAACATACATATACAAACACACATACACTTGAGTTCGCTGCGATAGTATTTGATTTACCTAGAAGTTTTAACGATAAGCCTGATCAAAGATTGGCCGTGTAAATTTAAATGCAGGAGTTTTAAATAAATTACAAAACATACTTTTAGGCTGCTACAGGCATTTCTGTCTTATGTTTGACCGTATCTTTAATTTTATATTATTTATACTGCTACTGAGCACACCAAAAGTAGTAAATGAATCATCCTAGTATTAAATTTATAAATTTCTATTTTATAAATTTGTATGTAGCTGTTGTATTATTATACTCGTTCTCAAAGCGAAAAGAGTATATTGGGTTTGTGCAATGTCCGTCTTGCTATCCGTCCAACCATCTGTCCAGAAGAATTCAACTTTTTCGGTGCTATTGAAGCTAGAGACTTACAACTTTGGATATATATTTGTTGTCTGCTTCAGGCAAACTGTTAAGATTTTCGTGGCACGCCCACTGGGAGGCTGGTAAATCGATAACATATATATATAAATCAAAGTTACTCCGTTGTGTAAATCTACGAAACTGTTAAAAGTACGTTTGTTCGTAAGTTCGGGGATATACGTGTAAGGCGTAGTAAAAAGAAATCCATAATTTTTTATAATTGATGGCTTTAGTAATCTGTGTCTCGCGTTGTATAAGTCCAATAAGTTCAAGTCTCTGACAGTTTTGTGATTGGTTAAGAGAAAACTGGACACTTTTTAAAATTTTTATTCTATATTAAATGCCGAAAACGCAAGCCAAGCGGCTGAAAATGTGAATTGTGTTTTGGAAAGGCCATGTGTTGAAAATGTTGATAAAATCATGGAAATCGTCGCGACCCTCGTGTAAGCACTATTTCGCGTGCCCAGGAGCACAACATTGCACAAAAAACCGTTTGGAACCATTTGAATAAGGCTGGATACAAAAAAATGGCCCACACGAGTTACCGCCAAAAAACCGTATTTCTGAAGCAGCTGGTGACGGTTGCTTAAAAGTGGATTACTTACGACAACGTCAAGCCAGATAGATCGTCATCGAATCACCGTAAGCCAGGGTTGGTGATCGGGAAGGTTTTGTTGTGTGTTTGGATTGGAATCATAATCATGAGCTGCTTCCCTGCAGCAGAACTGTTCATTGGGACTTGTACTGTCAACAATTGGGCCGCCTAAGGGAAGCAAGGAAGCCTAGAAGCGTCCAGCTATGGCCAATAAGAGAGGATTTGTATTCCATCAGCACAACGCCAGCACATACACATTCATAGTGACTCACCGGAAGCACCGGGAACTTGGTTGGGTGGTTGTTAAGCAACCACCTTATAGTCCGGACATGGACCATGGACTAACAATTTTGCTTGTGAAATTTGGCCTTAAGGGAGGTACTGAAAATCGACAGTTCCAGTTTTTTGGCAATACGGACAAGGGCTTCTATGAGAGAGGCATAATGAAGTTACCTTTAAAATGGCAAGCCTTATAAGACAATCAAGTCTTCAATTTCATGCAAAAATAATGAATTTCTTTCTAATACGCATTATATCAAAGAGACACAATTTATGTTTACAGCGCTTCGATTTAGTTTGCACATAAATTTAAATAAATTTCGCACATAGCTTATTTATCCCCTGTTGCATAAACAGAATTCACGTCTAGGAGTCATCATATCTTACAATCTTAAATATGTACATGCTCAGAAAATATATTGAAGAAAATAATGGAGTTTTCGAAAAATGTAAACTTGTTTTGTCTATGATATTTAAGGTATTTTTAAAAATTGTTGTATTTTATATAAAACTGCAGGAGTTTTGTAATCTCTAGTTGCAAATAAAAACGGATTATAGTGAATATTTTCTGAATTATAGGTGTTTAATATAAGCAGAAAAAAAATGTTTGAATCTTGAATCAACACATATAAAAATCACCTACTTGATACAAAATGATTTAAAAACAGGTTTTTCAGCTGCTGCACTTTTCTCGACTGCTCAGATGCAAACGAGTTACAATTTAAAGCTCAGCCTTATGTGAGCCCCAACCGTAAAGGCCCAAGTTCATTAACAGTCATTAACAAATAAACAGAGAGCGTTTACAAACTGCGTCAATCTTAAAATTAACTAATTGAAATACCTTGACAAACGCAGAAATCTTACAGAGAACAAACTGCCTGAGAAATGAACACCAAATGGAATAGCATTCCAAACTTACTGCAGCCCATTTGACTCACAGATTGAATTGGAATAGATATATATATATATATATATATATATATATATATATATATATATATATATATATATATATATATATATATATATATATATATATTCGTGCACCCAAAAAAAAGTAGCGTTCCGCGTTCTTGGTCGAACGGGATTGTTTAAAGAACGTTTTCCTACTTAAAATTTCAAGTACGATTCGTACTAATTGTACTTAACTTATGTTAAGTAAGTACGAATCGAACTCATAATAAAAAAGTACATAATACTAATAATGAGAACATATCGTACTTACAATGTGTATGTTTGTATTTTATATATATGTAAGTACGTTAAAGAATAAGAGAACAAATCGGGATTGTTCGTAGAACAATATTGGGATTGTTTTGAGAAAGAATTGGGACTGCTTTAAGAACATTTTAGTGTTGTTTCATTTCCTATTGTGTACTTAATTTGAGTGCAAATCGGGATTATATTAAGTACAATTGTGATTAAGTTATGTACATTTTAGTCTTATATCAATCTTACATTGTTCTCATTTTGAGTAAGCTAAATCAGTACTCAAATTAGAATTGTAGTTATTCTGAGTGTAAGTCGGGATTGTTTTGAGATTGCTTTAAGAATATTTTAGTGTTGTTTCAATCCTATTTCGTATTTAATTTGAGTACGCACGTTCTTACTATAGGTATTCAAAGGAACAATCTGAATAGGCTTGAAGTAAAATATCGCTCTTAAAGTAATCCCAAATGCACTTTAAACGTGCTAAAATCAAATATTTCGATTTAAAAAAACGTACTTTAAACTAGTATTGCATACTTCAATCATGTATTATCAGAACAGGTGGAATTCTGACATCGTTTGTACTTGATTTGACTACTTGATCTTTCTCTATTATCTATTTACTGCAAGAAAAGCTTATTTGTTTTTCAAGATATTCTGACCAAACTTGGCATTTAAGAGTGACTTTACGCTTCCAACATATCTGCAAAATTTTTTCAGCATCGACCACTAAAACACATAGCTCCCGGTTTAAAATTGTATTTTTATACAAAAATCTTTTTTGTGGAACGCATGGATTGACTGACTATTTTTTTAATAGACTCAAGCCTAACTAAATTCATGAAAATAGGACTTAAATATATATAACATTTATTACGGCTTATATTATTAAGAAATTGATTTCCCTGATTAAAAAATTTGGTTTGCAAGGGTGTATAACTTTCGGATTGGCGATGATAGCTGTAGCACTTGTTTTTAACTAAGGCAGTCAATCGTATTTCATTTCGACTTTAACAACGATTACAGGCAACTGGCTTATGCCTTTGAACTTATTTTCGTTTCCCGCTGCGATCAGCGAATTAAACATACAACAAAAAAATCATAAGCGAATCGAAAGCGAGTTTTTAAAACAACTTCCGCGCATCGAAAATAACACAAAAGCAAAACATTGAATAAAAAAATGCGCAAAATGTACATCTCCTGACGGCGCAATACACTGTAAACAGCTAAAAACATGTTCAAAAGTGTCTTCTGTTACTGTTACTGTTACCCATTAAAAATGTGTAAAATATGTTTTAATTAATGCGTGTAAATATGAAACATGCGAAAGTTAATAAGGAATCCGTTTTCATAATATATGTATGTATGCTTGACAGGCATACTCGACTAGAACAATATTATTTGTTTAAATAGATTTTGAATTTAAAATTATGCTACCTGGAAAAATGAGTTATATACTATTTCTTATGCCGGTATATGAATTTCCAAAGATTGCAATCTCTACCTTTAATAACTTAAAGCAAAACCAATACACCCCGCTTACGTTGTAAACAGAGTAAGTGAATGAGAACTGAAATAACAACTGCAACAATGACGATAAAATCACCCAACCGAATCACTCGATGCTATGGATTTTTATAAATACAGACGTATATACGTACATAGGTAAAAATATTATATACACACATTTTAAGAGATGTACAAATTGTTGTTCAGTACATAGGTCGATCAACAGTATAACTTAAACTTAAACTTAAACCCTTTAAATTGAAAGCTTTCGATGTATCAAGTGTTCAATAAATTAAAACATTGTATCAATCAAAATATAGCCGTACGAAAAAATATACTTATCTAATTGCTAATTGCATTTACAATGTGCTGTATATCAAACAAGTATTGTAGCAATAAAATAAAACGTAAATGGAATATAAATTATCTGGAATATCCCCACTGAAAAATCACAGCAGCAATAAAATAAAATATTTTCTCCAGCAAAACAAAACAGAAAGAGCACCTGAGTAGTATTATAATTATCTGCAAGTACATAACCTGGTTTTGATGGGACCAAGTGCTTTATATAAAATTTAGAATTTTCCAAAACCCCGCCTAAATGTGTACTCAAAGCACTCAAATCATACATAAGGTAACTCCGGTGAATAATTTAGGTGCTTAGCTCTTACGGTTTAGTTTGTTCGTTAATCACCAATCAAACAGTCATCAATTTTATATATTATATGTATGAACATGCATTGTACATGCACAGTACTAGATTAGTGAAAAGTAAGCCAGTAAGAGCCGATAAAAATACACATACAAACAGGCATACAAACGAACACCGCACTTTATTCAGCAGCAAAGTCTTTTCATAAAAATTGCATTAATCACTCAATTTTACCCAATGCAGTAATGTTTTAAGATATTTTTAAAAATTATGAAAAAGAGGATCGATCATCTGCTTCACTAAGTACTTTAAGGTCAAAAAAGTCAATTTTTTCCGTCATTTGTAAAAAAAGTGTCATGTAAAAACAAAATTGTAGTGCTAAATTTGCATATATCAGAATGGTTTTTCGATAAAATAATAATTAAATAATAACAATATGCTACAATATTTTACCGCGTTTGATGAAACCGATATTATTATTGGATTTTTAAGTTAACGGCCCTAGATATCAACATATTGAAATTTTTTTCTTTTGTTTTTGGGGTTCGCCATTCCTTTTGTATAGCTCAACTGATTTAAAAAAGCTTTATAACAAATAATTAAAATATTTTCATATAGTAAAAATTCAATTGTTTAGGAAATATTTAAATTTTTATTATGTAGTTTCAGAGACACCAAGACTCTCGCGAAACTAACTGTGACTGAAACACAATCCCATCACCTTCCCCTCCTACACGATCGGCTTCACAATGGGCTAATAGAACTCCGGGTGAAATGACATACAGGTCGTGCTGATTGCATTACATTATCTTATTGGTTTATATACATTTATAAATTGTGTTGGATGATGGAACGATTCTGTATTAAATTGGTTATATATTTGGGTAATAATAGTATAGTCGACAGCAAAATGTGAAACTGAACAATGTGAGAAACGTATGACTTTTCAGAATATAACAATCCATTCGTGGCAGTGCTGTTAGCGATATACATTTATGTCCAACCAACAAAGACAAACTCAATCAAAAAACCACGACTTAAAAATATTTGAGTACTCTATTACAGTCAACTTACTAATTTTTAATGTCAATAAAAACGGTGGCGCGTGATATAAACAGACAATGTATGATTACCGATTATTATATTTGTCAGTTGTTAGAATTGTTCAATTATTCCAGAAAAAGAGTCTTACTTATTAATACCAAACATTGAAGCAATGTCGATTGAGAGAATTTAGCAAGCGCAAAGAAAGACAAAAATTTTAATGTTTCTTGCATTAGTTTCACCATATACTAATAGTTCAGAGATTCTGACTAGAAGATTATTTGAACTGTAATAAAGGCGCTAGTTTTCAAGATTATTGCGTTTTACAGAGAGATAAACTGACGAACAACCATGGCTATGTCTAACAGGCTTGTTTTTATTTTTCTTTTCCGCAGCCCTCGCTATGAAAAATTAATTGTTGATTATTGACATTCATAACTGTGTATACTATTCAAGAACACACGTGCCAAATTTCGTGTTTTTAGCGTCTCCGAGATATATATGCTCAAACACATTGTCTTTATAACTACATTTATCGAAATTATATGTGAAAATGTGAACTTCAAAATTTTCTATTCAATTAATAAAATCATTGCTTCTAGGAGACCTTCGAAAAATTTGTTAACCCCAGACTACCAGGAAACAACATTAATAGTATATGTAAATGAAAATATTTTTTCTTTCACAAAGTGAAAAGAGTATACTGTCCGTCTGACCGTATCTCTGGATGAACGCACTTTTTTCGGCGAATATAGACATTTGAAACTTTGGATATATAATTGTACAAAGTGTTAAAATTTTTGTGCCACGCCCAGTGGGTGGTTGGGAAATCGATAACATGTCGATACACCTCAAATCGCAAATCGATAAAAGGTGAATATTTCCAGCAATATTAAAGGTAGAGTCACCAAATGCTATGCTGATGATCCCCCATAGATTGCGATCTTGATATCCAGTCACGCCCAGTAGAACGCCCCCAGCGCCCCCACCTTGGAATATAGCTATAACTATCACAGTTTTTGAGGGACTCCATATTTTGAAGTTTTTTCGGCCACGGCCCTCCCGCTCCTAGAGCTCAAATCGATAACATGTGTATAATTCCCACCATTTTAAAGCTAGAGACACCAAACTTCGTATATAGATTGCTGGTGACCTTCCCAAAAGATTGCGACCTTGATATCCCGGCCACAATTCTTACTTGTTTTTTATATGATACGAACTTGATTAAGGACTCTCTACTCTAGTATAAAATCCTTAATATTTTGAAGCACACAAAATACATTGCGAGTAGGAGCAACTAAAGCAAAAAGCCATATAATCGAGCAACTGTTACAAACAAAGTCAGACGAGGGAAACTCGATTGTACTCGAACTCGATTGCATGGTTGTTCGATCGCTTGTAAAAAAACACCTGATTTTGAACTGTCAAAGCCGAAATCGGGGCCACTGCACGCTGCTTTGGTTTTAGTTGTAGACATGGGCCATGAACGTCGAACGTGCAAACGGTTATTGACACCATCGGAGTGGCCTGAATGCTTCAACGAAAAATCAGGGCGTAGTTTAAAAGAGCTACAATATATCGTATAAAGCAAGCTTTGACCTAGGCAAATATTGAAGTTGACCTCGTATTTTTAATTATTTTATTTGAATTTTATATTTAAATTTAACACTTCAGTTGGTTGATACAACGAAAAATATAATTAGTTTCGGATTGATATCAATTAAATGTACAAGTATGACTAAATAGAAATAAACTCATACGAATTTTAATTAAAACAAGACTGGCCGACTATGAGATACTCTGTACCCAGATGCGAGCTGCCATAACAAACATTTAATCTTCCAGTTAAACTTTTACACAATTACATATACAGCCGCACAAACTAACTCTGCAGGGCCCTTCAGGCTCTTTTTTATTTGCACTTCTTAAATGTCTTCGAAGAATTTTTTGAAATGTTCAGGAAATTAATATAATATCTAAGCAAAAGTCATCCATCTGTAAAAATCATTCTTGATCTGTGTATACTAGTTAAGTAAGTTTACTTAACCCGAAATCTATATTTTTCAATATTAAGTATAAATAGAGCCAACATTAAAAAAAATGTTAAACTTGTAATACGTATGGTATACAAAACAATATGTCATACATATCTAAGTCGTCTCAGTTCACCGTCCAATATCAAGAATATAAATATTTGCATTAAAAATTTTTTTCGCCCTAGTTCTCTGTTTATCAATTATAATTAAAGATTTGTCTTTGAATAAATAACAGAAAGCCTTTTATTTTTAATGCAAATTTAATATTGATGGGCTTAAAATACGTTTATTTGCATCGTTAACATAAGTTTATGAGCCCAGCTTTAAAATAAGTAAAAAGAACAAGTATGGGGCTCAAGTCGGGAGCACTCGACTAGGGGATACGCTGAACCCTGTCTTCACATACATTTCAACCCTCTTCATTCACGCACATGAAAGGAAAATCACACACACACACAAATTACGGACGCGAGTTGTGCGTTTTTCTCAGTCGCTGCGCTTGGCCCCCACTATGGTAACTAAATTCGTGAATAACTTTTAAGCTAAGAGCATGATCTTAATGAAATTTTAAGCACGTAATAAGAGCATTCAAATCTATCTTCAAACCAAAGCGCAAGTCCGTGTAGTCAAAATCCGAAATATTCTTAACCTGCGTATGCTTCACGAGAACATATTGAACAAAATTTGGTGGATCTGGCTGCTATAGTCTAGGAGATATTCTTAGTAAACTAAGAAATATCAAGTCAATGGAGCAAAATATCGAAAAAATATAAACTTGTACTGCATATTGTATTGCCATAATTGCAATCTAATTGTAATCTATAGTCGTTTAGTTTAAATCTCTAGTTTTTGTATTTTTCGAGATCGCTGCGTACATACAGACGGACACAGCTAAATCAACTCATCTTGTCGTGCTGATCAAGAATATATATACTTTATGGGGTCTGAGATGCTTCCCTCTGCTGTTACATACATTTGCACAAAACCATATACTTTTTTTTACCCATTTACCCATACGTCTAAACTAAGAGTATAAGAGTCTTAATGAAATTTTCAGTGGTTAACAAGAGCATTGTATGTACAAACCAAAGCCCAAGTCCGTAGTATTTGAATTTCGTTTTTTCATATATAGGGCGAGTGGGAAAAGGTACCCAAAATCTAAAATATTACTAAGCTGCGTGTGCTTTATGTGCACATGCTCTTATAGTCTAGGAGATATGCGAAGAAAACTAAAAAAAAAGTCTTAAAATTCGATTTATCGATATTAATGAAACGGTGCAAAATATCGACAAAAATGATTGCGTATTGTATTACAGAATCTATTGTCATTTAGTTTCAGTCGCTGCATTTGTACATAGTTTTCGAGAACGCAGCGTTCATACAGGCGGCCATGGCTAAATCGATTCAGCTCGTCCTGCTTGATATATCAAGAATATATATATATTAAAGTATATACTTTATGGGGTCTGAGATGCTTCCTTCTGCCTGTTACATACATTTGCACAAAACCATTATACTCTTTTTACCTATTTTTAATGGGTACAGGGTATAAAAATAGGCGACACTCTGTACCCTATCATTGAGTGTATATAAACATTATTGTGCGCATTACAAATAAATAATGAGTAAGCAGAACTCAATGTGTAACAAGTAAGACTGCGTTAGTCGAGAGGACTCGACTAGGAGATTCCCTGTACCAGTTCCTTAAATGTAAGTATTGAAGACATACAAACACATATATATCAAAGTGAGGTGTAGTTGAGAGGTAGAGTTTTACCGTGATCCACAGAACAGGAAGCTATGCGTACAGAAAAATATAGAAATGAGCAGCGAACAGTACTCGAGAACTCGCAACATACTAAATATTTTGACTACAAAACAATTGAAAACAGACGTAACCGACTACATAATTATCGTTCACAGTAAGCAAAAGTTTAAAGCTCGATATACCTCCTCGCATTTGCCCCATAAATGAAAAAACCCATTTAAAATAATACGGACTTGCGCTTTGGTTTGTATTTCGATTTTAATGCTCTTACTAAGTACTGGAAATTGAATTAAGATTATGCTCTAGTTAGAAGTTATTTACGAATTTAGTTTCTATAATGGCTGCCAAGCGCAGAAGCTCCTTAATATTCGCAGCTTGCGGCGTGGGTTTGCATGTGTGATTTTGTGTATGAAAGCAAGGGCATTGAAATGTCTGAAAAGACAGGGTTTATGCTATCCCCTAGTCGGATGCTCCCGATTAGTGCCACCACACTTGTTTTGTATTGGGGTAAACAAATCCTATGTATGTAGTTTATTTGAGGTATTAAAAAAGCACTCAGTACACATTTAAAACTCAGGGAACTTTAGCAATTTATAGAAAATGTGTATTTCCTAGCAAAGTTAATTTTTTTTCTACTTTTCTTGAGTTTCCTTTCGTACGAAAAATACTTTTCCCATTGAGAAAAAATACAACAAACACTGGAATAAGATTTATTTTTCATTAAATTAAAACAAGATAATTTTGCGAAAATGTATGCATGGTTAGCATAGTAATCTTATAATTCTTTTTTCTTTACAACGACTCTAAGCTATAGTTAAAATGGTTGCCTTGACTTTATAAGAAAATACCTGAGGCATTACTCAGTTACAGTAAACTCAGAGCATTAGTCTACGCACGAGCAAAATACGTGAGAGAATTGTTTGTCAACTATTTGACAACGAAGGCAATAATACTCGAAAGCCCCTAACGTATTTGTCAGTTATAAAACTCAACAAGCTTCGAAAGATATGAGAATTACTCTTAAAGAGCTAAGTATTCGCAAAAATTAGAATTTTCTTTGTTTTAAATTAAACATGAACATTGCTCAGATCTTAGTGACCGTGGCATTAAGTCGTTTTCCGATATATATCTATACATATTATGCTGGAGTGTGATTTCAGTTCCGTCATTTTTGTATTCATAATCAATTATTGACGACGCTCACTGAAAATGTATATACGAATGAGTCATGTATAAGATATAAAAGTAATTTATGTTACTTCTGTGGGATTTAAATTGCAATGAGTTTTTTAAATGAATAATGGAATGATCAAATAATCGTTGTTTTGCGTTTCATGTAAAGCAACATGTTATTGTGATTTCAAATCAAATTTTTATCAGAGTGGCCAGCAGTAATGCCAGGCTGGTTAATTGCCTCAGCTTATACGTTTTATGCAACCAACGAGCGCAACAAAGATAGGAGGTCTGTTTGGAGGCTAACTTACCAGACATTGAGCGATTGGCGTACCCCTTATCAAAACTGAAGTCTTCGCGCTCGTTCCGATCATGTCTGATATGGTGTTGCTATAATCGCTGTTTTCAAAAGTTGAGTGGCAAATTTTATCAATAGACTTATAATTACAGTTGAGCGATATACTATGCACATAAGTATGTACATTCATACCTGTATTTGTGTGTGCACTGCGATATTTACATACGAATTATTACTAATATGAATTGGTGTATTTAATTTTGTTACATCTGACAACTTCTCATTGTATGTATAGACATACACATGTGCCAAGTAATTGTCATACTTTATCATTAGTCTTAAACACACTCTGTTGGTGTTTGCTTATGTAAATACAGCGCAAGCCTCTAATAAGTGCATCTGTTCGTTAGGGTATCTGTGTGTTATTAGCGACTTTTATTGCCGAGGCACATGACAACACACATAAAATCACACATTTCTAATTGAATTCGCATTTGATTTGAAATGATTGCTAATTGTTCACAAGTGAATTTGGTACTTATATATATACATACATATATTCCCATCCTATCCAAACCTGATCAGAGACTTGGGACGAATCGCTTGGCAATAGAGGATTTAATGGTTTCAGCGCATGCGCACCACATGCATAGGGGAGAGGCTATACCAGACACAGAGGGGATTTTTACAAATTTCCATTCACTTCGGGTACGTCGTTTTATTTTTTGTACTTGGAAAATCACACCGTTCAGGGTTAACAGCGTTTAGCTCAGTGTAGCTGTATGTGGATGAAGTTTTTATGTGTTTCCAATTACAGGTTCTTGAGCAGCATTCTGATATTATTTCGGCTTGTGTATCTCAAGCCTGTACATATGGCAAAACAAACGGAATCGCGACCACTGTTGTCATGTAATTTTTGCTTGCATTAACTCCTTGCTCCACACAACGGTCACTTTTCACTCTTTTAGTTGCCACCTTACGCACTTTTTTTGTATCTTTACTACCACTTGTTTGACAACTTGTGCCCTTTTGAACCGAATATTTACAAAATAATGCTCATATTAATTCACTTACGCAGTGCAGTGCAAGAACTAAAATCCGATAAAACTACGATGTACAAGAAAAAACTGCTTAAACGACAAAAGCTCCGCGCACGTTTGTCAGCTTCAACATTCGTCGGCTTACTGAACGCGATCCCATGACGACATGAACAACTTTATCATTAATGATTCGACTCAAATTAGAAGATTTGATCGAGTCGGTAAGACTGTAGGAGTATGAACTAAAATTCTGCTCATGACAAACAGGTGAAAGAAATGTGTTGAGTCATTGCTAACTTATTACTGACTTAAAATAATAATTGTAAAAAAAAAATAAATAATACGACTAAACTGTGAACTTTACGGTAAAGGCCTGGAGTGTATGCTTGTATTCATATTGGATTTAATTTAATAGACTTCATTGGGTAGCAATTTGAAATTATTAGCGCAAGGGAGTAAGGGAGATATACACATACTCAAATTAAAATTTCTATTAAATAACGCTGCGTTCAACTACTGTGTTGCGATCAATATTTTTTAAAACATAAATACAACATACATAAAATACTGTCAGCATATTTTTTGAAATTATATGAATGCTATAATTTAATTAAGTACATTAATTCATAATATGGCGGACAAAATAAAACAAAACGATACCTTGCGATACACCTATTAGCGATATATTATCGAACCCATGTTTGATACTTTCTTAATATTGAAAAATATTTGATAGTCGAAAGTAAACACGACTGCGACTGCCGAGTCTCACTGCCGTAAACTGAAACATAGGTGATACCTTTTCAACTCATTGTAAAAAATACACTTTCTTGATAGTTTATTGCTCTAGTTTATTGCTCTTGTGGTTATTTTATATGTAGTTTAGAGCAAAACATCGTTGCCCAACCAAAGGTTGCGCACAAGTTATCGATATCGATATCGATATTAAAACACAGACCCTGACGATTTCTTACAGTCCCATGTTAGCATGACAGTGTCATAACGAGTATTACAGCTGTTGAGTAGCATTTCTCACACTAATCGAGAGAAACAACGAAAAAAGCGAGAGAGAAAAGAAAAAAACACATCACTACGGTCGACCTATTTTCAGGCAGCAGAAAAAAAGCAATATTTTGCGGAGAACGCACGCTTGTATTAAATACGAAAACACACTTTGTTAAATTGCATCAGAATTAGCATTACCTGATAAGCAAATGTGCGCAAAATGAAAGTTACAATCAAGTCATGGACGGGAGTTGCATCTTGGCGTTGGATAGCAAATGATGAGAACTGTGGCATTTGTCGCATGTCCTTTGAGAGCACCTGCCCCGAGTGTGCGCTACCCGGTGACGATTGCCCCCTGGTGTGGGGTGTCTGTTCCCATTGCTTCCACATGCATTGTATTGTGAAGTGGCTGAACTTGCAACAGTTGAACAAACAGTGTCCAATGTGCCGCCAAAGCTGGAAATTCAATATACACTAAAGATTACGAAAAACGAAGAGAAACTTCGACAACATCAACAACGAGTACGATAACGATAACCGAAGGCTAAAACGACATTAAACAGATACAAACAATTAACAAGAACCACTAGCAAGCAAGACTTTTAAAGCACACGAATTCAAGCATAACTAAATTCCCGAAATCATGGATAACATTGAATCACAGCAACATCATCAGCTGCAGCAGCATCAGCAACACTCGTTAACCGGCCTCCCCCCACTGCCAAAAAGTCTAAGCGCTGCTGCTACCGCCATGGGACCGGGGCTGACAAGTGGCAACGGACAGGGACAGGCGCAGGTGCGTTCGCACACATCTTCACCACTGCAACTGCAACTGCATCCTGCCTCTTCAGTTGCCGCGTTGACCGCTGCGACTGGTGATCTGTACTTGGGGCCATCCACCTCTTCGGCGGCGGCTACAGCAACGAGAAATCGGAACTATAATGGTCACGGACGGCATGGCAGCTTGTCATCCACACAAGAGTCGCTAAGCGATCGCGAGAGCGTGCACAGCCGAGCGTCGTCTACACACAGTGCCAGCGGAAGCGCAGCACAGCAGCAGCATCTCACGCCTCCCACCAATAGCACCAACAACGCCTCCAGTACTATTGACAACCAACTGGCAATACTGCGCCGAGAAATGTACGGCCTGCGGCAGCTGGACTTGTCGCTGCTGTCACAGTTGTGGGCTCTGAATGAGTCCATTCAGGGATTTAGGGTGTTTCTTCAGGAGCAAGATGCCCTTTCGCCGCCATCGCGGTCGCGCACGCCTTCGGATGCCAACTCACTGTCATCTGATGAGGATGATGGCTCCTATGCACCGGTTGCTATTCCGAAGCTAAACGCGCCACCGGCAATCGTCGCTGCCGCACTATCTTCACCAGCGACCAGTGGTGGTTTGCCCACAAAGCTGGCTACAGGTTCAACCACATCGCATGCCTCGACCAGCTCTACATCTGGGACGTCCGGCTCATCTTCGGCAGCGTCCTCCATGAGCAAGCACCACCATTCTCAGCAGCAGCAGCAAATGCCTCATTATCACCATCACCGATCAGCACCACCACCAGCGCCGCCTGCCCAGCACAAGGCGCATCCACAACTGCCGCGTATACTGCAACAGCGCATGCGGCACGCGCCACCACCGCCACCGCCCACGCGACCAAAAGGCAGCGGTGGCGGCGCAAGCAGCAGCAGCAGCAACCATAGTATCAGTAGTGTCACGCATCAGCAGCAGCAGCAGCTACATCAGAACCCGCAGCATCAGAGGCCCGTATGACAAAACCCGTTCTTGGACTAAGTAGTTGGTTCAAGAACACAGATCCAGGGACATTAATTACCATTACAGCAGCAACAAACAAATCAAATAATTTCTGAAAAGTCAATTGCATATTTATCCAGGAGTCAATTAAGATAGCAACACTAAAGGGCAGCTAAGGTCGACTTGGGAACTTTATTGGAGGCTTGGTCTACAACAGCCACAGCACATACAGAGACACACATCCATACTCATTTATTCACATCTAAGCTTGCCATCCGTTCCATTTCGTTATTATTGATTTTACAAATTGTACGTCATTGAAAACCAACTACAACCAAACTTGAACGGTTATATTTGAAAAGAAACTGTATTCAATAATATTCTTTAAATAACAAAGGATAAAATCCTTAGATAAGAACTACGTATATCGCCTATTTATACCTATATATAATCTATTTGTATATTGCCCGCAAACGTAACTCATAAATTACTGCTTGAAAATACAATTTTGCATCGAATCAATAGTGCTAGGACATTTTTGTTGCAGAAGTCTTAAATTAAAAATCTCCACATACATATTTGTAACGGTAGCAACTATAGAAATAATTTGTTAACTTACCTATTCTACTATTTGAACTTATTCTAAAAACAAAATATTTATAAGAAAGCATATTCACTTATTAGTATTAGCCAAAACTAAAGTCTTGGTCTAAAACATTAAAATTATGAACCCATATGCAATTTTTTTGTTATACTCAAATATGAAATCCATTCATTGTAGAAATTTCAAACAAAGCTGTTAAACTTATACATGGAGACACTCGCTCGTCAAGTCAAAAATGTGACTCAAATTTAAACCACAACAAATCAATTCTCTTAATTCTTTTCATACATCGCTGATCTGAAGAAAAAATTAATTTATTTATTTACATATCGATATTTGCACTATGTTCTGATAATATCTATAAGAAATATCCTGGGACGATATTTGGCAAATGAATTCGTTAGCACTCGTCCTCAATTCTTATACACATGCGGCTGAGTGTCCTCCTGTCAGCTTTAAAGAACTAATCAAAATAGTCTATTTCTAGAAACCACCAGCTGGTCTTATTATAAATAATCGCCAATAGTCAGTAGACTCAAAATAGGCGGATGCTAAACTTATGTCAAGTATTCGACACGTGAACATTATTATCTCATGTGCATGTGCATATGTGCATATAAGGACAAATATGTTATATAAACTATATACTACACTGGGCATGATAACAACGATCGATATAATGAGACCTATTTATGCAAATTTTATGTAATGAATAGTCAACACCAAAACAAATAGATATGTATAATAAAACGAAAAGATATGTATAAGTGTTAAGCCAGCTCAAGGTCAGGCATATTGATTTAGAAAAAAAATTTTAATTTTTCTAATCTGATATATTTCGACCTCTTATCTGCAATGGTCTTCAAGGCGTACATTTCTCGCATTTTAATATGTTCCCTGAAGGTGCTCAGTGGTAACCTGACCTCGAGCCGGTAATAAAAACTACACGTGAAGAGGACGGTCGCCAACATTTATCGAAAAGAAATCTAGAAACATATATCATGCCTAATACAAAAATAATCTCGCACATCTAAAGCATTTCGGCGTTTATTGGCTAGTAAATAGTATTTATAACTTGTCATGAAAAAAAAAAACAATTGAAGCACACGCAATTTGAAAATTAATACCACGTTTTTTAGGTTACTCTAATATCACTAATATTCGATTACAAGTAAATGCATTTTGACATTTTTTGCGTACAAAGTTCAGATGAGTCTAATCAATTTTTAATTTCTTTCAAAAAATTAAAATATCTGAACTCCTCGAAGCGTCCGTTATATTGTATTCAAAGAGTTCAATCAAAATCTGAAAAACTGAAGGCATGCGTTAATGCATACAGATCACTCTGGATAACCCAAAAAAATTTATTGATAAATATGAAATTGTATATCGAATGTGTACAATAATTTTTTAAAGTTTATTGAAATGTACGACGACCACAGAAAAAAAATGAACGACTTCAGAATGCGTGTGAACTATTGGAAAGCAATTTGTTGATAATTAAAGATTTTTACGAAGCCTGGCAAAGATAAATATAGTTGAAATATAATATGTAATGAAAAACAATTGAAGAAAAAGAAAAAATTATATATTCAAACAATAAATATACTTTAAATGCTAAATCTGTACCGTCTACGTTTACTAATGCATTAAATGTTTATTTTAATGTCAGACTGCTGAAAAAATATGTGCAGTAAATACTTGATTGTATATTACAGATTATATTGTCACGTTGGATATTCCGCTGCATTGTTTACATATAATAATTGGGTTAGTAAAGAATAAAAAAACAGGTAAATTTAAAACAAAATATTAAGCTCAATCGCTAGCCATGTTTATTTTCGTTGAATGTATACATGCACGTTAGAATCTGACGAATTCGTTTACTAAGTTTATTGTAACATTTATACAAATAACACTCGATTTAGAACATTAAGTTTAGTTGTCATTTATGTCGACCTATCTTTATTCGTCTATCTAAGTGAAACGTCTTCTCTGAAAATTAAAAGGCTTAAAACTAGAGTAGTTGGACGTTGACTTACTTTTCAGTAAGTTCTTGTTAAACTTTATGCGTTCCTTCAAAATCAACTTAAATTTTGTGTCGCTAAAAATCAAAGAAATATATTTGCTGAGCTAAGTGCTAAATAGTCCGCAGCAATTGGATGGGATTTCTGTAAATATTTAAAGAACTTCAATGTAAGCGTTGCTGAATAATCGATTGGTACTCACTATTGGTATCGCCCCAGCCTAAAGGTACTCCCAACCGGCTGTTTTCCTGTTTAAGCCATTGATAAAGCGGATCAAAGTATTCGAGTAGCGCAGCTGGATCCATTTCAGTTTCGCCAGTAAACTCCTCCAAAACCACTTTCCAATGCCGTGAATTGCCAGCGGACAAGAATGTCTTGAATGCTTGACCCGCTTCTTTGCTACCAAATATATCGCAGTTATCTAAGGTCTGACGACTGTCCCCGTGAACATATTGTCCAGCTAGTCGACACAGCGCCTTGTGGAACTGAAATTGGAATATATGCGCAGCAAAGTAACGCAAATACTCTACGTCGGCATCAATATGATACTTAGCGGGCGGGTCGAAATCACTGTTGCTACGCGTGATTGGCGGCTCAACGCCACTAAACTCGGAACGCATCTGCCAGAAGCCGCAGTTCCACTGTGACTCATCAAGTTCACCGCGAAAAACAGCATAGCGATACTTGTCCATAGTATACCCAAAGGGCAGAAAAACAATCTTGGATAGGGCTTGTTTAAATAGCTCATTGATTCGGCTTTTTTCGTCCAGGCGTCCGTTGCTGGTAAGGCCAATGCTCTTTAAGTGTTTGGCAGACATAACCGACAGCGCAATGACATCGCCCACAGCTTCGTGGAAGCCTGGATTGGGTGCCCCGCGAAAAACGGCAGGCTGTTGCTCATACTGCAAATAGTATTGAATGTGACCCAACTCATGGTGCACCACGTACAGATAATGTGTGTTCAGTTCGGTGCACATCTTGATGCGTACATCGCTGTCTTGATAAAAATCCCACGCAGAGGCATGGCACACGACTTCGCGATCTTCGGGTCGTGTTAGTACACTTAAATTCCAAAAGCTAGTTGGCAGAGCCCGCATACCCAGCGATTGGAAAAACTGATCACCAAGCTCAAATAGCTTCTGTACACTGTATTCCTGTCGCTTCATCTCTGACTGGACGTCCACAAATGGTTTTTCCGGATACGGTGTGAATAGGTCCATGACTTCGTTCCACGACTGAGCCCACATATTGCCCAATAGATGCATCGGTATGTTGCCGTCAGCAGGCACCACCTCAGGTCCGTAATGCTGCCGCAGGTAGTACCTAACGTAGCCGTGTATTTGCCTGTAGAATGGCAGCAGTGCCTTGTAGGTGGCATCCAGCTGTCTCTCAAAGTCGGCATCTTCGTAGAAGTGCACCCAGTAATCGGCATATGAGCGATAGTCTAACAAGCGAGCGTTTATTTTATTGGAAGATCACGGGGTTATCTCATCGCACTTACCATTCAAATTCGCTGCCTTGCGTGTCAGTCGCACATACTTGCCAAAGTTCTCGCGCATGGGAGTACCGGCCTTGTCATACCACTCACGCCAGTACCAGGCGAGCTCGGCTGGATCGCGACTATTTGCCAAACGCTCCTGAATGTGTGGCTCCAGAGTCAGCGAGCAGTCGGTCCGATTCGTATAGGAGCAGACGCTTGTAGTGGCATAGTTAGACTGCATGGAGCTGATAGCATTTTTAAGCTGCAGATAATCGTTAGGGTCGAGTGCATCAGCCCCCAGATCCTGTAACATTCGTGCCTGCCTTCGAATACTTGCGTCGTCAGATTTGTCATAATCGCCCGCTTTCACAGTCTGCGCCAGCAGTTTATTCTGGCTGGCACTCTCGGCGTACACCGCTATCATGGCGCGACGATTTTCTTCCGTAACATTGGTGTTGTAGGCATAGGCGGCCGAATACTCAGCATGATACCGTTCACGCAACTTCGAGTTCTCTCGATCGAAGAAGTGACGAGCCTCAATCACGGATGCAGAGCAACTGTTATTAGCAGCAGTTCCATAAGGGAGCTGAAGACGATCATGATGTAGAAAATAAATTCACGTTTTTGTTCAATGGTTAACCTGCTGTAATACTCACCAACAACGCAAAGGCAAACACAATCAACAAATGCAGAAGTAACCGTTTCATTTCGTCTAGGTAAATCTGATTTTCCTCAACAAACAATCTGTTTACTCCGATTAAGCTGATGCACCAATAGCAGACTGTCACCGATTTTTCAATTTTGAATTTATCCAGCACTTGCCTGTGCTCCTTGTTTCTTTTCTAACACTACTACTTCGCACTAACAGCACTGCTTCTCACTTATGTTACGGTGTTCAGTATTCTCGTACTCTGAGTTCTATAGTTCGCGGTTGGGCCGATGCCACTTGACTTCTGAAAACCCGCCACCAAGTAGAGCTGCTTTTATTCCTATATTCAAGCACACAGTCACACTCACACAAATGCACAGCCGCACAGACTTGTATGCCGATACCGATACTTGACAGTTTCACATTTCATGCGATTCAAAAATGTTCGCGACTGTTTTTTTTATTTCAAACTTAAAGTCATACACCTGCCGTCTAATCTGCTGCCAGGTTTGAGTGCATATGGGTAAAACTCGCAGCTACTTGTGCGTTTGTACTATTTGTTTTCTTCACTGAAGAACTTGGACCGGTACGATATGCATATATGTATGTACATATATGTATGTACTTATGAACAAGTGTATTTATATGTACATATGTATTTACATATGTATAATAAATACATAAATATTTAAATTACATTTAAAAATTATAAATAAAATTATACATACAATAAATAAACAAATTGCTTTGCATATTAAATATTTTGAATTTACTTAGTAATTAATGTCTTAATGCATATATTATATTTTTATTAAAAACCGATTGAAATAAATATGTAGCGATCCCAAATTTGTTAAACAAAGTTTGCATTAGAAACTTTTAAACTTTTTTAGAATATGTATGTAAGGTCAAAATTGTAAAGCTATCATTCTGATTCTGACTAGCAAGAGCATTCTGACTAGCAAGACCAAGAAGTCTTTTTGTACAAAATCTAAATTTTAGGTCGAATAATTCTATGAGAGTTATACGGAGTAGTTCAATGTTAATAAATTATTACTGGCTAGTTTGACCAAAATATCTTTAACAAATGGTTTTTAATATCATATCTGAATTTTCGTCTTGATTATAAAAAGTGAGTTTGGTCATAATATCTTGTGATCTTAATCACAGATTTCGAGCGATAGATAATGTGTATCAGGAATATGATATAGTGATCTTATCCGGCCTACAGAAAAATACCGTTCTAGACAGTTTTATTACAACTTGAAGATTAAGAGTAATGCATAAATATACTGCCAGTGTAAAAACCATTTTCCACCTTAATTGTACAAATTTATAAATATTAACATTTATATATTGCTGTTTTAAACTCCAGAAATTATATTTACAAATTTCAGTAAAATTAAAAGAAATTTTGTGCATGTACATACGTATATTCTTTTGTTCAACAAAACGTATTTCAACTTTCAAAATCTTTTTTATTTATAAAATTAATAGTGTAAGGATAAAAGGTACAAAGGAAATTGACAAAATATTTTGAAATAAAATAAGAAAATAAAATAACTAACATCATGTGAAAATGTGTCAAAATAGAAAATAGGCAAAAGCGTTAGATAAGTAATTACAGGTATTTCCGTAATAAATAAAATTTCGTTTACTTCAATTTTTAATTAATAAATAGGAAAAGTCTTGTCGACTTGATTTGTCCAGGCATGCAATCCACCTTCCAAGTCCCGTATGAAATGGTCGGGAAAGCGATTCTTCATGTGCTGCACAGCAATCTGTGAGTCATTGCCTCGACGACATACTATCATAATGGGCAACTCTTTGCTTTCTAATTGCTGGGCAAAGCGTTGAAGGTAGCTATCGTCTAGGACCTGGGCTAAAGGCACGTTGATTGCGTCGGGCAACTGGCAAATTTCAAATTCGGCCGGCACACGGACGTCCAGTAGCAAATGTGGCTTAGACAGCAGCAACTTTTTGTAATCCAGGACTTTCATACGCTCTTCCGGAACGAGCAACTGCAGGTGGTTGTCCTTGTCATTCGCCTGCATGCCACAGAAGAGCTCATAATCGATCAATTCCGTGATGAGGGGTTGAGCGGAGCATACGTGGCAGTTTGGTCGCTTGTTGCGTATTCTTATGTTTCGGAACTGGCAGCTACTGCCGTCAAAGATAAGCATACGTCCGGCCAATACGTCACCCAATCCGACTATCACTTTAATAGCCTCCAACGCCTGCATGGCGCCTATTGTGCCGGTCACAGCTCCTAATACGCCACCATCGCCGCAATTAGTCACCGCTTCTGGGGGAGGAGGCACCGGATAAATGCAGCGGTAGCAAGGTCCCTGGGCACCGTAGTTGTAAACCGTTAGTTGTCCATCCAGTTTGAGCGCGCTGCCCGAGACCAACGGCTTCCGAAGCATCGTGCAGGCATCGTTCAGCAAATATCGCGTAGCCACATTGTCGCTGCAGTCCAGGACAACGTCATAGGCAGGCAAAATGTGCATTGCATTGAAACTGTTCAGCAGGCGCGGGTAGCACGTGATCCGACAGTGTGGATTCATTTCCTGTAACGCGATGCGTGCGGACTCTGCCTTCGACAAGCCGCAGCGTGATACTGTGTGCAGAGTCTGGCGGTGCAGATTGCTCTGCTCCACTTCGTCATAGTCTACCAACCCCAAATTACCACAACCCGCTGCTGCAAGATATTGCGCAGCGGGGCAACCCAATCCGCCTAAGCCTACAATGAGCACTGCGCTGTTTTTCAGCTTTAGCTGCCCGCTTATTCCAAAGTCAGGTAATATGAGTTGTCGGCTGTATCGCGCTATGTCCTCGTTGCTAAGGCTTGTAAAATTCTCCTTTGGTACGGGTGATGCTTCTAAGTCCATGTCTGATATTGCTGTTCCTGCCTGCAGATCGCGCAAACTCTGCTCTTTTGCGGTCAATGCAGCCTGCAGTTCTGCAATCTCGCGGCGCAGCTTTGCCATTTCGTCTTCTAAAGCATTGGCGGAAATCATTGGCACGTGCAAAAATGCATTTACTCCGAGATGTAAAGAAACATAAACGAGTACTTGTGTTTACGTAGCGGACCGTCATGAAACCACCGGTGTTGCCAGACAGGGTAAAGAGTTTACGATAGCACCGATACCGGCGATAACATGTTGCCATCACAATTCGGATTTCGAAAACAGCTGTTCGCAAACGTAGTATGCGTGCATTTCATATTTCTAGCTGACTATTTTGAATTACCTAATCGTAAACGAAGACAAAAACTCATGTCTCTACTGATCAATGCATTTCAAAAATTGTGCAGCACAGGTCAGCTCGCTGTCAAACCAAAACTCCTGGCGGTAACATGTTCCACAACAGTTCGCCAGCTGTCGCATGCCGAACGTCGGGCACGAGGCTGCACGGTGCGACGTTATGGCTACAAAGAAAAGCTGTTCAAGGGCGGCCTACTGCCTCATTTGGATAATGGGCAAAAGCTACCCATGCCAGAGTATCGGCCCAAAAATCCGTGGTCTCAGAAGCGTGCGCTGTTTGGTCAAAATGACTACATTGACATATTGGGCAACGACCGGCTGCATCCCACACGTGTGCTCTACTCGGTGCCCTCCTGGTTGCGTGGCGTCTCGGGCAATGAATACCAAGTACTTCTGCGCAAGCGTCGGATGCTGGAGAAGACCAAGTACCCGATTGCCCGGCCAACCAAATGGAGAGATTTGCAAAAGCGTATATTGTATTTGTACAAGTTTCTCAATAGAAAGACCAAAACTGGATATTCTACGCAATAATTTTACAAATCATGTATCATGATTCATTAGGTTGAATAAAGTTCTTTTTATCTGTGTAAATTTATTCAGCTTATTCTAGCAGTATGCGCGCCTCTTCTCCATCAATCATAATCTTCTGGCCGTTATAAAGACAGAACTCTCGCTTAACGTGCGCAAACAACAAATCCGTAATTAGGAATATTTGACCCGTGCAGAAGGCGAGCGTGGCTCCAAAGTAGAAGTTCGCGTTGGCAGAGCCGGCATAGATCCAAAGATGCCACAGGGCGCCCATCATGGACAACGTTATAAGGAAGAATGTAAACACTACAAAGCCGTGTGCCATAACTAAAAATCAAAACAGTTCGATCTTATCGGTTTAAGGTTGAACTCCATTGCTACTTACACTTCCAGCAGCGCCGCCAGAGCGGCAATAGAGCCAAATAGAAGCCTACGTCACCAAGGCTGGGATATGCACGAAAGACCGCCATGAGCGCAACTAGAACGGTGGCCAACAGTAGCGGCTCCTTGCGCAGCTTTATTGACAGGGGCACCAGGTAAAGGACTGTGGCATTCAGCTGGAATGTGATGAGAAACATGGTGCGGAAGTGCTCAAACATTTCGGTAAAGAAATACCAAAATAGGCCAATATTGGGTTGCAGATCGCGAAAGTAGAAACTGAAAGCCACAATTAAAAAATATATTAACTAAATCGAAGTCAACACTCTGCGTCTACATACATAAAGCCGATCGTGCCATCTAAAAAGTTCCAGCTATTCATGACTAAGAAACTTGCACCAGCCACAGCCAAGCAACAAGTCACAAAAACCACGAATATGGCGATGCCCAAGCAGACAGAGCGACGTGCAAAAAGCAAAAGCAATGGGGCAATAAGTACGACTGGATAAAGACTACGGACGGTCTCAAACGCAAGCAGAACGATGCAAACGAGGAGCTGACGCCTGATCATTGCATACAAAAACGTCGCCAACAACAAATTGCTCAATATTGTCGAGGTCAGTCCAATGCAGCTCATTATCGTGAGTGGATTGAAGAGATAAGCGATCAAGACCAACTCTGATATGTTGTAATTGTCCTCCGCACTATATTGTAGTTCCTCTGTATCCTTTGCGTAATTTTTGCGTTCCTCTCGCTGCTCTTTCAGTTTGTGCTCAACAAAACGGTGGCTCATCAAGTACAGCAGCATGGCAGTGCACAGGTCGAGTAGTATATACAGCAGCGGTAGCCATTCAGCATGGTTTATTAATATACCGGATAGTGCTTTTAGTAGCAACGGTGTTTCGTGCACAAGATCTCCTCGATACGGATCTATACCTTGCTGCAACAAAAACACGCCTTCCTGCACTGCGAATTCAATAGTGATATATCTGATGAGGATGCATGGAAATATACAAGTAAAACTGTTTACTTACTGCGTTTGAACGAGTTTAATGGAGTTGCGAATTCCACTCGATTAGCGACAAGCGACGCCAAAGAGGTGCGACTAAAATAAAAACGCACGGCACCGCCCAATAAGAGCAGCTTGTAGCACTTGGAGTCCATCACTGCAATGTAGTTAACCTCTTTGGTTGCCAATTAGGCTACAAACATAAAAATTTAATATTATGGTCATGTGCTAGGGAACGAATTTTAAGATAATAAACAAGACATCTGGCGACCAATATGTTCGCTTATAGATGACTACTCGATATACTTAAAGTGGTGTTATCGATAAAAGGCAGTACACAGCTGCAAGGAGCCAAACTGCAAGGAGCCATATTTAACATTTGCGACAAACTCGCCCCGAATAATTGTCTTTTATCGAGATTCTTAGCAATGTCATAAAAAATGTGAAAATAGTAATACCACAAATAGCCAATATAGCAATGAAGTTAAGCGATCATATTTTGAAATCTGAATCAGTTTTTAATATTTATAGATGAGCAAATCTTGATATGAATCAGGGCTGTGTTCGACTTGTGGGAGGAGAATTTAAAAAAAATTTTAGCTGTTTTATTTAAAACAAACCGTAACTGTATGTCTCATATGTACCGCTAAGAGATGCCTGCTAATGGAATCAGACTATAAGATATATTTCTTCTCAATGAATATCACGTTATTTAGAATATAATATTATTTTTTATAAAAACCGAAAAGGGGTTTTTCTTTAGCAACAAACTAGAAATACATATAATTGTAAAACCTTAAATTTGATTTGAAGCTTAAAGTTAACATTTTGGAATAATAAAAATAATAGCAGAAAAGTGTTAAGTATTATGTTAACAGTAATAGCACATTGTGATTCAATTTAAGAGCTCAATTAAATGGTTCGTTTGGTGAATGAACGAATAGTTCATTTAGTTCGTTTCATATTCTTGTTCTGCTTCATACTGATTTTAATAAATTGTAAAAGCGTATATCCATACAATATGGCAGGCACTAATAAGTCAAAGAAGAAATCCAAGGCAAATACTTTTAAGGACATAGCTGAAAACTTTGAAGAGTTGGTCAAACGCCCGGATCGCTTTCTGAAGTTTGTTTCTCTTTTGTTTTCTTGACGGCGCACGTGTTGCTGATACGAACATTTTTATTTGCAGACCACAGCCAGAATCAATTGATTGCATACACCAGCTTATGCAGCAAACGTATGGCGTGTGTATTAGCAGCGACGGGGACAATCAGGGTGACTACTTGCCCGAGCTAGTGTTGGCAACCATGGATGAGGAACAAATCTGGCAGCAGCTCGAGATGCGCAACAACTTTGTGCTGGCACAGCTGCTGAAACAAACTGCCCAACTGACAGCCATGCGCGAGGAACATTTGGGAATCGAGCTTGACGATGAGGATGAAGTTGTGGAGGAAGACACGAATGGGCAAGACATCATGGAGGAGTTGACTGGTGACAAAGAGCACCAATCGGGGCTGGACGATACCGACGATGTTAATGAACGGCCGCCAATAGAATTAAAGAAAAATAAGGCGAAGTTTGCTAAAAAGTGCAGAAATTCGGTGGTGGATGACACGTTCTTTAAACTGGACGAAATGAAACAGTTCTTAGAACAAGAAGATGCTAAAGAAATGCGGAAACACAATAACAAAAAACCAATGGACGATGCAGAGGCAATTGATCATTTCGCAGAAGACTTTGGAATTGACGAGGATTCAGATGATGATGACGTCAATGCGAACTATGCTGACTTCTTCGAGATGGACGACGAACTGCAGAGAGAGGCGCAGAAACATCCTAGGGCCACAGATAAGGACTTCTTTAATGAGAGCGATAGGGAACTTGATGCAGATGATCTAGAGCCGGAAATTTATGCCCCTGAGGAGCAACCCAAAGATGATACAGCAAGTGAAATCGATGAAGTTGATTTTGTCGCCCTGAGTGGTGTGCAGCCTGCAAGCGATTCCGAATCTGAATCTGAAAATCAAAACACCGAAAAAGAGGATGAGGATGGGAACGAGCAGCCTGCAATGGAGTCACAGTCGTCCAATGAAATGCGCGAGGCACGCCTGCTTCAGCGCATACGAGACTATGAGGATGTGGTCCTTGGCGAGAAACCGTGGCAGCTGAAGGGAGAAGTGCAAGCAGTTAATCGGCCCCAGAATTCTCTGCTCGAGGAGATACTTGAGTTTGACTCAACGACACGACCGTCAGCACCCATTACAGAGGAACAAAATCGCACTATCGAGGACATAATAAAACAGCGCATACGCGACAAAGCCTGGGACGACGTGGAACGCACGGTGCGGCCGATACACACGCCACAAGAGTACCGCAAGCAACTTGTGCTTGATCAGGAAAAGTCAAAGCAGTCGCTTGCCCAAATTTACGAGCAGCAATACCAGAGTGAGCTAAACAAATTAAATCCCAATCGAGACGAGGACGATGGAACGGCTGTGGTACCGGAGTCCAAGGAGCATCAAGAAATTAAACGCGCAATGCGCTCCCTTTTCCTCAAGCTTGACGCACTCTCCAACTTCCATTTCACCCCAAAGCCAGTAGCGCCAGAAGCTAAGATTGTAACCAACACGCCCGCCGTTCACATGGAAGAGGTGGCTCCGCTAGTAGTCAGCGATGCCAAACTGCTTGCTCCAGAGGAGGTCTTCCGTGGTCCCAAACACACTCCGATGGGCAAGACAGAGCGCACACGCACTGACAAAAATCGCGAACGTCGCAAGAAGAAGCAAAAACAGCGGGCCATTAACGCCGCGATAGAACTACGAGATCAGCAGCGTGCCAAAGTGGGCAAATTGCCTACAAAGCGAGAAACGAACGCTAATCTGCTTAAATCTATCACTAAGAGTCGCAATGTACAAAAGGTTGGTCGCCAAACGATTTTCGGAAGTTTGTTAACTTAATTCAATAACAATATAATTTATACTCTTTTGTAGATTACCAGTACTAACGACCAGGGCGCACTAAAATCCTCAAAGGCATTCTTTAGTAAACTGCAGGACACGACGTCGTCAACAGCGGCAACTACTGGTCCCAAACGACCCAAAAAGGACACTTTCAAAGCGAATGCAAAAAAACTCAAATTGTAACTGTAGATGAAAAGACTTGTGTAAATGTTAATTATATTTGCCAATCTGTTGAAAGCGAACACGTTTCATACCCTGAACCCATTGGAAATGGGTAAAAAGGGTATAATGGTTTTGTGCCAATGTATGCAATAGGCAGAGGGAAGCATTTCAGACCCCATAAAGTATATATATTCTTGATCAGGACAACGTGCTGAGTCAATTCAGCTCTGTCCGTCTGTATGAACGCATCGATCTCGGAAACTACCAAAGCTAGAGACTTAAACCTAACGGATCGAGATCGAGAGTCTGTAATACCATACGCAGTCGAGCAAAGACAATATAAATAGTGTTTATATAGTGTTTAAATAGTGTTTATATTGTCTTTGGTACGAGTTTACAAATATTTTTGTCGATATTTGCAACGTTTCATTAATGTATCGATAAAAATCGATTTTAAGACTTGATTTCTCTTAGTTTTCTTAGCATAGCTCGTAGACCATACGAGCTAGAGCTACCAATATGTTCTCGTGAAGCATACGGAGGTTAAGAATATTTCGGATTTTGGATCTCCCACCACTTACCCCATATATGAAAAAAAGCAATTCAAATACTACAGACTTGCGATTTGCTTGTACATATGTAGATTTCAACTCTCTTATTCCGTACTACAAATTTTATTAAGATCATGCTCTCAGTTTAAAAATTATTTGGTTTCCATAGTGAGGGCCACGTGCCGTGACTGAGATAAACGCACAGCTTGCGACGTGAATTTGTATATGCCTGATTATGTTTATACGTGTATGAATGGAAAGGGGTTGAAATGTATGTAAAGACCAGGTTCAGGTGTCCCCTAGTCGGGCGCTCCCGACTAGAACCCCTTGTTTGTACTGTTTCACTTTGTTTTACGTCACAAAAGGCGTGTAGCATTAGTCACGTGTTGTCAAATGCGTCGCATCCTCGCTGAGCTTGCAATGTCATGTGTTCGTAAGAAACTTTAATTTGAGGCACCATGGGAGATGCCACACGCAAGCCAGTCCAAATTGTGTGGACGTGTGCATTGTCCAAGGACATTAGCTTGGACTATTAAGCACTTGTGTTATCACATTACTAGGATATTTTTAGCCTTTTCCTATTAATAGCGACTACATACTTAATACTACATAAAACATGTGAGTGACGGAAGGGTAAAAACATAACAAATTTGGCATGTTTTTTTTAAATAATGTGAACGTTTCAGTAACGTATTTTTTTTTAATAAAAGATTTTCTATTTTCTAATGATTAACGTATATACATAGTAATAGGAATATATATTATTTGAAAAGACGCTTCAACCTTATCGTTTTACAGCACTATTTAGTTATCGAAACTGTTTATGCGATATTTGGAGAAGCGATAGCGATTGGACATACTGTGCGATAAATATACTTGCACGTGTTAGCGAGTTCTGTATTTAAATTTCGTCGAATTTTAGAAGCAATCATGGTTAAAGTACAAAAACCACAGCCAAAATCTTTAAACAAGTCCAACAAAGTTGAGGGCATTGCTAAAGAGAAAGAAAAGGCTAACAAGAGCATCAAAAACTCAAAAGCATCAGACCTAGCAGTCGCCGCAGTTGGAGTTGATGGTAAAATTATTCGTACAAAGAATGCGATCATTAAAAATGTGCAGAAGGAGAAAAAAATAGCAAAAGAAGTCAATTCTAAGGCAGAAAAGCAACCGCAGAAGTCAAAGCCACGCAAGAAGCCATTGGTCTTGGCACCTCCAGAGTCGCCTGTTGCTCCAGCGCCAAAAGCTGGCAAAAAGGTTGCGTCTGTGCCTGCCGCTACCCCAAAGCTAAAAACCATAGAAAAAATCCCGAAATGCAAAAGAAACAGTCTGTCATCCCTGCCACCAAGAATGTCAAGAAGCAGCCTCCGTTGGCTAAAGGAGCATCAAAGAAACTCTTGGCTGTCAAAAAGGTGAAATTGGATGCAAAAAAGGGGAAAAACAACAAGAAAGTAAAGGGAACGAAAAAAGAAAAAGCCACAAAAAAAAGGAACAGAATGTCGTGGAGCTGAACTATGAATTGAAACCGTTTGATGACGATAAATTCAATGAAATTCTCAGCAAAACAAATGTGCGCAACGTGTGCGATGCGCTGAAGACCCAGGTAGCCGAGGAGGTACAGAAACAAAAGGCCACCTCAATCTTCAGCGACTACCGCTACATGTTGCAGGTATGCTGTTACAAGATACCCAGTTGCCCGAAGCGCGTAGTAAAGCTGGCTCTGAAACACTCGCTGGTCGGCATCGATGACGACGTTGCAATGATTGTGACTGATCTGCAGCGTGGAGCGCGCATTGACTATGAGCCAACCGTGCAACACTATGAGGATCTGTTGCGCGAGGCAGGCGTCGAACAGCGTCTGACCGTAGTGCCCTTTAATCGCTTGCGCAACGATATGGGAACCTTTGAGGCCAAGCGCAAGTTCTTGAATAGCTATGATTACTTACTTTGCGATGGACGCATCTCGGGCCACGCCAGCGCTTTTCTCGGCCAGGTAAGTAACTAAACTAGCTAAATTCAGCTGAACATCTGATTTAATTGCACTTCCACACGCTGCAGTTCACCCAGAAGCCTCGCAATGTGCTGCACGCAGTTCGCCTCAGTAAAGACGCCCAGTTGCCAAAAGAAATTTCGCGAGCACTCTCCCGAACTGCATACAGGCAATTACGGAAGGGTGATCTAATATCCATACCGGTCGGCAATCATGAGCACAGCGGCCAACATCTCGCAGAGAATATAATGTTCGTCATCCAACAGCTGCAGCAGAAGTATCCAGGCGGGCTAGCCAACATACGCTCGATGTACTTGAAAATCGATATTGTTGGAACATCTGCCCTGCCCTTATACATCAGCATGTGCGCCCCACCCGTGGACACACCATACGTAGTTGGTCCACGAGAGCAGCGGATGCTTAAGCTGAAGAAACAGGCCAACGAAGTGCTCACCAGGTTCGCTCTTACCAAGGATGTTGGCTTCGTCAAGTTAACACGGAACCAGGTGAAGCGAAAAGCAGAACTTCGTGAGAAGCGAAATGCTCTAAAAGATGCGGATGGAAAGGATACACTTAAAGATAAGGAGGACACAGTTGTCCCAGCAAAAAAAACACGAAAATATTCTGCGATTGATACTGACAAAAAAGATGGCCAAGTTGACGAGAAAGAGGTGGATGAGGAAGATGTAGATACAGATAATTAGATGAAGATTGACTTCAGTCCAAGTGTTCTTTCATTTCCTTAGACTCTAGTTTTGATATACAAACTTTATTATTTTATATGTTTGTACAACTGAAAACAGTTTTAAGTAATAAACAATTTTATAACTTACACGGAATAGTAGATTTTTTTGTTTCAGTTAGCTCTGTTTATTTGCGTTTATTTCAGCTATCGAATTTTGATCAATAATCATTAAATGTCAATAGTTGAAGGAAAAACAAAAACCATTTCCATTTTGATTTTAAATTCATCCATTCATATGCCCATTCATCTGTCTGTTTTTATGCAAACTAGTTCAGATTTAAAGATGTCTTTTTTTGTTGTCAGTACACATGTACATATATGTCGGCCTGATCGACCTACTATAGGAGCGATAGGTATAAAATGAGTTCTAGTATAAACAATACTTTTTTGTTTTCAAATACATCGTTTCCTTAAATTGGTAATTGATATATATATAGTTGATATATAGTTTTCTATGGGAATAAATTGCTCAAAATTATAATTTTGGAATATAGTCTATATATTTTTTATGTCTGCACCTCTCTCTCGTTTTTATACTCGTTCACGAAGGGAAAGAGTGTATTGGGTTTGTGCAATATTCGTTTTGCTGTCCACGTCATGTCAGATAAAGCGTTAAGATCTTTCGGCTACGGCCACTGGAGGCGCGACAATTTATATCGCCATCTAGCGAACTAACTTAGAAACAACCACCCAGTCACAAACCTTTCTTGGTTTGTATTAAAATTTTGCGTTGTATTTTATTAGATGGGGTGTGTTATTAGATAACATTATTCGAATTTCACCACATCAGCAACTAAAGGTTGGAGTCGATGATGTTTATCACGCAGTTAAGGTGTCAATTGTAACCAACTGAGGCAGATGAATACCTTTTATTATACCCTGAACCCATTAAAAATGGGCAAATCAGGGTATAATGGTATTGTGCAAATGTACGTAACAGGCGGAGAGTGTATTCTCCGACCCCATAAAGTATCAAATCTGCATAACTATTCGGCTAGATCTAGCCATGTCCGTCTGTCCGTCCCTCCGTCTATCCGTCCGTCTGTGTAAACGCGTCGATTTCGGAGACTACTGAAGCTAGAAAGCTGAGCTTGGTCTTTTAAGTTCGTGTATGTCATACGCAGATCAAGTTTATATCAAAACATCGATAACCCGTCTCATGATATTTTTACTACCTTTATTCCATATTGTCATACAAAAAAGTTGTAATATACTAATAAAATTCGAAGCATGTTTAATTGGCCTCATGTAATAGACATTTAAAGTTGATTTAGAATCAGATAATTTTGCCAACAAAGAGCAACGTACCCTGCTTATTGGCTGAGAAAATAAGTAAATGGGCGGTTTACATGGAAATACACGGGCTTTGGCTCGATCACAAAAGCTGTTGTACGCGACATGATGATAGCTGTGGGTATTTGAAATTAAAGACAAGAGACAATTGTTAAATGAAGACAGAGTTTGTGGCTGAATCAACAATGATTTGAGACTGAGTATAAAATTGGAAATTCCTGACAAGACACAATTGGTCGTAAAAAGAGATATTTCAATAAGTCAATTTATGACTGAATATGAAAGGCAAGCACTACACGCGATTAGATAACTTACGACAAATAAATATAGTCGGTGCACCGCTCGTTCACGTCGATGAAGGCCTTATGCATAATGGCCGACACCTTCAGCTCCCGGGCGTTTTAAACATTTTGCCAAATTCCGCTTTGTCGTCAGCTGCACCTCGAACTCGGTCTTGAACTTGAGCTGCTTGACCATCACCTGGGTGCTGTGCTTCTGCTCCGTGTTCTGTGCGAGCGATGTGGTGCGCAGCTTCTCCTCCAGCTGGGGCAGGCCCGTCTTGCTGTTGGGCAACACTATCAGCAAGGACAGGTCCGACTCCTTGTAGGGCAGCTCCATAAAAATTCAAATAATACGGACTTGGGGCTTTGGTTTGTACATAGATTTTAATGCTCTTGTTAAGCCTTTAAAATTGCATTAAGATCGTTCTCTAAGTTTAGAAGTTATTCACGAATTTAGATTCTATAGTGGGAACCAAGCTCAGCAGCCTGTGTTTACATGTGTGTGCGTGTGTGATTCTATGCATGTGTGTTTGAATGCAAGGGGACTGAAATTTATGAAAACACAGTGTTCAGGGTATCCTCCAGTTGGGTGCTCCCGACTGGAGCCTTCTCACTTGTTGTTGTTTGGAATTTTTCAGCTAAATTTTGTGACTCGAGCTTTAAAATTGTGGGAGACATGGATATTCGCGGTTTACCTAAGAGTGCGAGCTAAATACATTTTTTAGTCATCAGCGAAAAAATGGCGTTCATACGGACAGATGGACGGACAGCAAGACGGATATTGCACAAACCTTTTTCACTTCGTGAACGAGCATAAAAATAACATTTTCATTTGTCATTAACGAAATTTGCCGATTCCAGAATTTTTCGTATCTCAGTGCACAGAAGAAGTGAAAACAGAAAATATAGATTTTTTCTAGCACAGCAAAAATTCTTGTATTGTTACTAGAAATTGGGTGGAAACAGGCTCCTTATGTATACATATTTATATATGTAGGTAGATCCGGTATGTTGGCATATCAGTTCACACAACCCCTTTGATATCGTTTGAATAACATCAGAAAATGGCAAATTGTGTGCGCACCTGATAAAAAAGTCATAATCGCCTAATGGGCTAGATTTAATTGAAAAATATAAAAATAAATATTTACATATGTACATATATATGTGCTATAATTGCGTGTTTGTTCAATAGGGTACGTTTATTTAAATTCTTTTTATACTTTTCACCCATTTAAAATGAATAATAATGGGTATAATAGGTTTGTGCAAGAGGACGTAGCAGTCAGCAAACCCCATAAACACTAATTTACACTTTTAGTAAGCACGACGAGCTGGGTCCATCCAGCCAAATCTGTCTGTATGAATGCACCGATATTTAAAAGTATAAGAACCGAAAACTTCAAATACTATATACATATTTGTTGTATGTGTAAATAGATAGGTGTTTTGAGAATTTTTCAGAGACTATTAGAGATAAATATCCCATTGTTTATGTAAAAGAATCACATATTAAAAATAATGAACTTTTTGGGTCTAGTCTGTCCAGTCAGGCACTTCTGACTTACGCATTGATACTTGCATTTATATAAATATATTGATTTAGGTATAGGGTATTTCTATACACTTCTGTTTACTTATCGAGACAATCGCCAATTGACCGAACGTTTATGCTCGATAAAAATATAAGTACTTCTCCAAGAGCATCATACGCGTATCCAATGCATATTAGTCAATGTTCTGGAAATTTAGAAATTTAGAGAAAATACCAACATTCCGAAATGGCATGTTACGGCTTTAGCTTAGACTTTCTGCTTGTAGTCCTGGCATCAAAATTTGCAAATGGTTTTATCGCTTATAGCTTTCGCGTTTACATTCACAAAATATGTCAAGATTTTCGCTACGGGCGTTCCGTGTCAGGGCAAAGTGAAGTGCACTCCGCTGCACTGCGCGATGACGACAATCGGGAAGCCAATTTCCATAAGATTCTAATAATGCGTGCATATAATAAGTACATTTAATGCATAAATTAGCTACTCTGACGTAGTATCCCAAGTGGTTACATCAAATGCTGTTTAATGCCAGACAAAAGTCTTTGAAGTTTTTGATGGATGCTAGCTTTGTTGAGATACGGCTAATTGAAGGTCAAAAGGTCAAGCCACATGCATATGTACATAGCGATGAAGAGGCACATGCCAAAAGTAACCTTAGACTTGCATAAGTCCTATTACCTAATTAGCTTCGTGGTCTTCCATAGGGTGTTTCACAACTTCGCCAGTCGATATTATGAGCTTCCATACATACATACATACACATTTTTGTATGTATGTAAATACTCATGTATGTTGTATTTATGAGACGAGATGTAGGCAGGAACATACTCTAGAGATTAAAATCACGTTTCCTTCAGTTTATGGACAATTGGCGCTGGCCACGATGTCGAGCACCGAAAGCAAAAACACTGTAAAGCTTTTATCAGTCGCATTATCATCAGTGGGTCGCCAACTCCCTGTTGCTGCCATCAAAAATTTAATGAAGTGGAGTGGGAAGTGGCGTCGACGGCTAAGGAAAATTGTACTTCAATCAAATCGAGCATTTCCCGATTATAATTATTAAAGAATTTAGACGTAGTCTTCAAACTGAATATTTATTTTCTGTTTTCCTGAAAGTTTTAGATTTTTCATATTCGTAATTCTCCAATGAGCAGCACTTGAGGTGGGTGCATCTCGTGTTTTCACACTCAGTGTGCACGGCGGGTTTTTGCAAACTGTAACCGGGATGTTCTTTAAAAAGTTATATATACGTGGTCCTTTTTCAGTTTGTTTGCACCTGGAGTTTGTTGGTTATTGAAGAAACAGTCAGCTACCTTAAACCTTAGTTTATCACCTATATTATTAACATACGTTCAAACACAAATGCAGCTCGAATTAATAAAAAAAATGATATCTTTTTACTGCCTGTAGTTAATTCGGGACCTAGAAAGCTCCATGCTGGGGTTAAGAAAAAGAAATCTACAAATCAGTAAGAAAACGCTTGGCTAAGACTCGAACTCATCACATACCGAAGGTTTTGACTGCATCTTATATAATTGCGACTCACAACCAGCTCCTTGCTGCGTGAATATATCTATAAGCTATTAACCCCACTCTTGATACCCGAATACCTAAAATGCCTGGGCATTTAGAAAACTCATTTTGCGTGGTTCCATTAAACTTATATTTAAAAGTCAATCTTTTTACAGTGTTTTAGATTGCTAGTTTATATTGACAGGAGAACATAATTAGATCGACTTGGCTGTTGTGATATACTTTATCAATTTTCAATAAGTAATAATTGTAAAAGATTATTCAGCCACTAGCTATATAATTATATTTAGCATAAGCATGATTGTGTGCTACTTATACATATTAATAATTTTTTTCGTAATTAATAAAACCGTAAATAGTTAATCTGAAAAACCTTTACTTATTCATTGCGGTTTGCTTGTATATAAATTAATATTTAATTTAACACAGTCCTAAGCTTGCATTTATTCTTTTATTGAAGTTGGCACTGTTTGCAAGAAAATAAAAAATATAATACTTATGTTTGTTAATGCTATACTAAACTTATTTTACCATGGAAAATATTGTGATTCGTTCTCACGGTCGGCAAGTACTATTACACATTTAATTTTTACTGTAATTAATAAAATCATACATTTAATTTTTTAAGATTCAAGCAAAAGATCTATCTGCAATTTTTCTTAAGGAATCAACTAAGTGAACTGAAAGTATATCATTTGTTGTCGGCCTTGAGGAACTTCTCCTGTTGTTCTTTATCGATTCCAAGGAGCTTTTATGCACATATACAAATACATCAGCATTACAATCTCGTTAGTACACTGGGCAACGATATTCGGATAACGTGGCTACCATATATATTCATTCAGAAATAAAGGTTTTTTGATTAAAGATTTCAAAATATAAGATTACAATATAATATAATATCATAATCATTAAAACCCTTTTATATAGAGTAAAAATTTTGGTATCGGATAAATTTATAGCGTGGACTTAAAATTTAATTTAATTTCAAAATTACTTGTTGGATGTCACAATGACAGGCTTGAAATAATTTAAAATTTATAAAGTTTAAGAATTTTACTCAAGAACTCAATTTGTATACCCTCGATCCATTTAGAATGGGTAAAAAAAGGGTATAATGCTTTTCTGCAAAAGTATGTAACATGCAGTCTTACATTGCATTCTGACATACATACACAAAATCACAGATACACATACACAGGCATAAACGCGACTGCGCACTTTACTTAGCAGCTGCGCTTGGCCCCCATTATGGAAGCTAAATTCATCAATAACTTCTAAACAAAACTGTGATCTTTATGAAACTCAGGACATTTCAGGACTTTTAAGAAAAAATGTAAATTAAAATTTATGTACGCACCATAGCGCAATTCTGTTGTACTTGGATAATTGGAGCGAGTAGGGGAGGTTTCCAAAAACCGAAATATTCGTGATCTGTGTCTGCTTTACGAAAACATATTTAAGTAAATTCGTGTAGTCTCCGAGAAATGCTAAGAAAATCAAATCCCAAAATCGATATTAATGAAACGAGGTTTAGGAGAATCTATAGTCGAAAAGTTTAGGTGTATAACTTTTGTAGTTTCCAAGATAGACAAACCGTCGGACGGACAAGGCTAAATCGACTCAGCATTTGCCACCATCTGCCTGTTACAAGCTTTTGCACAAAACCGTTATACCCTTTTTACCCATTTTCAACCTTCAGAGCTTGCCATAACGAGGCTAATAGTTTGCATGGCATCATATCGATGTTTATTGTTAGCAGGTATGAAGCAGTTTGTACGTAAAATAGTAACTGACTCAATGAATGTCAAAGCTTGTATATAAAGGAATTTCGGTTTGAACTTTGAATAGGCATAGAAAGAACTTATGTGCATAAAATTACTAACAGTAAGTGATGCGAAATATTAAACATATTGTATAATACTAATTAGATAAGGGTGATAATACACATTGCCAAGGAATTAATAAGCCAAACATATTTCGCGTACACAGAGCCTGGGATTTATATTAGAATTCGGCTGACGGCTGCCAAATATGTAACTAATTGAAAATAATCTGGTGCTGATTAGATGATTAGCTGATAAGATCGTGTGACAAATGTGTGCGCGCTAATTGTGCGTAATTGCTGTCTGATAAACCGATAAAGGAACGCACTTATTTCTAAATACCATTGCCTACAGTTGAGGGTCTGAGGCAGGACGGCCAACGACGCCACAGTCGCACCACGTGTTGCATATTGCTCATACGACGTGTGGCCGCTCACTCACTAGCCGACCACAACCACACAACCCCAACAATGATTGCGCATAATCGCGCGGGCAACTTCAGTGTCGTGGGCGTTCGTTTTGTTACTCGTGCAGTCGCTATTTACCTGGCAGAACACACCCATACGCATACAGGCACACGCATACATACGCACTCACACACATTCAAGTCCACACAACGTTGAAATCTTTTGAATCCTCGTCCACTTTGAAACGAACTCTGAAGCACGAACTCAGCGACCGCTCGTATAAATCGAGTGCGCCTTGGCTGCCGGTTTCACTTACGTTTCAGTTCCTAAGCGGTGCAGTTGTCAGCGGAAGGAGCCCAAGTTCGACCTAGAGCAGCAGTGGGAAAACAAGCGACGGTGAATCTTTTCAGTTCCCAGCCACTATTGACTGTAGTTTCAAAAATTTTAAAAGTGGAACACAATTTTAAATTATTTTGGCTTGTTTCGTGTATTTCGCAGTGCAGTTTTTTTAAATATTTATTTGTAAATATACCTGAACATCACAAAGAATCTAAAAAATACATCTTTTTTAGAAACAGCTGTATTAGTTTTTGATCGTTTAAAAAAGGGTAAGTTAAATGCAAATTTAAAACCAAAACCTTCGCTTTGCATGTAATATGAGATTATGGATAATTCTTTTTAATAGCATATATTAATCTTACACGGAACAATCAACCCGTAGGAATCATTACATAATAATTAATAATTACGCAATAATTATACTATTCTGATTGGCAACCGAATTAAGATACAAGTAAAACCATTTTACTTCCCAAATATTTTGAATTGGTCAGTCAGCTCGCTTATAATTGAAGATTTTGTTTTTACAAAATTCTATATATATAATATTGGAGAAAAGTATATGGAATTAAGAATTATGTCGATTTTAAAAAACCTTAGCTATTTTTCAGCTGTTATTTTTTTTAATATTTCGGAACGTGGGAGATGAAGAATCTCGAAGGTTTTTTGTAGGTATAGCTTCATTTTTGGAATAGAGACGCATTCGAATATGGTCATAAAACTGTAAACATTTCATTATGATCGGATAGTAAAAATATAAATGTGGGACTGAAACCACAAAGTACAGCAGCGGACTTGTCTCTACAACGCGCATCGTGCTTTAGTGTCTATTTGTGTGAATGCGTATAAAGTAATGTTTGTTAAGGATATTTGCACTTTCGACTTGAGCATTCTTGCTTACTTTTTAAAATGCAATGTCTTCTGTAATCTGTTACAAATGTCAGGCTTGATTTAAACATATTCTAAATGGGCTTATAGTTTTGAAAACACGCAAACAATTATTTAAAAATTGTCTTACACATGTCCTAAGCTCTTGCCAATCAGCTAGCCACACACATGGTTCTTCTGCGAGATGTGTGTACAGCCTAAGTCGTTTGTTGCTTCGTTGCCTTTTTGTCGGCTCGGCATAGCATATCGCCCATACGACCCTTTTTAATATCACGAAAATATTCCTAAATTAAGGTCGGTTTTTACCTTTATTATTTTATACTTTGGCTTTGCTCGTAAAAGGAAAAGTCTAAGGGATTATCGTTCAAATTGCAAGTTTCAATATGTACATATGTATTTAAAGTACACATAATATGCTGTTTAATATTAAATTTAATATTGTGTAGCTCAAGGATGATAAAAACGTGCGGTCTTTGATTTTGTTAAAATATACAAATCGTATTTGGTTATTCCTACGTTGCTATTCACATCATTAGTTAGACGCTTAAACTTTCCATCAACAAATCTCGTACTGTTGGTTTTGATTGCTTGCTTAAGCAGGCGGTAAAGTACTTATTTTGGATTCATGAATATAAAAGCAATTCAATAAATGAGTAATGAATCATTAATCAATAACAAGGCAGGTCAAGAAGAATAAATACATTGCTCTCATTAACAGTGGCCAATTTCTGCAAGCAATATTTTTTAAAAGGTCTAAGGTTTTTTACTTTATATTACAATAAAAAAAATCATGTGTTTGTACTTATGCAAAATTTAAACGGATATGAAAATTGCTTAAAGTACATTTAATTAAATCCAAAACATCGGTCTAAAACCAGTTAAACGAATTTTATTTGATTATAAATACAAACTATCAACCCAACCTCCTTTACAGGAATCTGGCTACCACAGCTTTTAATTGAGGCAATTAAAACATCGATCTTTACCAATATGATGCGATATTAAAATTGGAACAATGAGTTTTATATTTCAAACATGGCAGTCGGCTTAGTTAAAGTGTATTCTTTTTTTCCTACAACAGCTCTAAACAGCTCCGACTTTTGCTCTGCAACTTTGGGGCCCTTAATTGGACACACTGACTAAAAATTAAACTTGTCTATCCCATATTCAAATTTGTGTGTATGAGAATGTATAATGTACCAAAAATGTGACTACTTTATCTGGTCCCTTAATTTTTTAATGGGGAAAAATATTTCGGTACGGACATTGTTGCCCTTGCCTTGAGATGTAATAACACTGGGAACAGATTATCGCGCTCTTTGCATATTTCGGCAGAAACATTATTATTACTTATGTAATTCAAATTTATCTAGAGTTCAAAAAAGCTTGAAAAAGCAATTTGTATAAAGCATAATTACCCCTGCAATTAATAAGACAATTAAATAAATATTTAAATAAGTTATTAAAGCTATTAGAACTTTTCCGGAATGAGTATGGCCTGCTTGTATGTAAAGGAAGATTATGTTCAATATTAAATCTACCTTCATTTCGAAAAACCAAGAACAAGACTGCAAAAGCAAAGCTCTATACAAGATACAAAAGTAAATATATGTTTGTCTCAAACAAATTTATTTCTTAAACAGTTGACGTTACATAATTTGTCTCTGTCCATTCATGCTGCCCGCATTTTGGGGCAACATCAAAATACGTTTACGGCATTACACAGGTGGACCTCAAACTAAAAACTTTTTAAAACAATAATACGCCTCAAATTATTTTATGATGCTTTGTATGCTGACAAATTGTTTAGTTTTTTTTTGTAACTGCACCATTTTGTTTTCTTTAAATTTACAGAATATAAACAACAACAAACACAAGTGCCTTACTGCAAATAAATAAATTTGTGGATAGTAAGGTATCTGTTTCAGGTTTGCTTGGCTCTGTTGAGCTGCTGAACAAGTTCGGACTATGGGAAAAAGAACATGATACAGCGCCTCGGCTTTCATTGAATACTTTTTTATTTTAAATTAGTTCATAAAACCCCTGAGAAAGTTTTTACACGGCGAAGCTTACCTGAACATCAATTAAACAGCATTTTTGAAGCTAAACCTAAGCGGTTCGCTACAAGACCTTAATGTTGAACGGTAATAACTACTAAAGGGGTTTGGCATTCAGTTTGCCGCTTTGGAGCTTTCATTTGAGTTTTTAATTAAATTTGCATATTTTTATTATTAAAATTGTTTAAGCATTGTTTACCAGCGGTACTTGAGGGCATCACTTGACGACAGCTCTTGGGTTGCAATACACATCCATAAACACACACATACACACACACACACGCACACGATTGTTGGTAATTCACCAAAGAACTTCAGTTTTTTGTCATTCGAGTTTAGCTGCATTTGTCGCAAATTTACATACTGTCAACTAGCATTTACTCTGCCGAAATTAAAAGGCAAACAGGACTGCAGACATTTTTTATTCGAGAGCTATTTATGCTCTCGTCATGGTTCCCTCGTGAATGCCATAAAGCTTCCGTTGGTGTTCTCTTCATTAGCAAGTGGGTTTTTGAGGAAAATTGCGCATATTATGGCTATGGTATTTTTATGTAATTCTGGACCCAGAATACATTATTTTATGCAGTAAATTTCAAAAATTACCTGATCTGAATTGGCCACGAACTTCAATCAAAAAATGTTTATATCTAATTAAATGACTTTATGAGCTCTAATATAAATTTAAACAGTTATTAATTTTAAAATGCGTTATTGATCCATTTTAGGAATGTTTAACTAGCTCTTTGCAACAAAGGTAAGCCGAATTTAATACAATATTCTGAGGTTGGTTTTAATATTAAACACATAGAAACAGTTACTAATACACATGAACATAATCTTTGGCCCTATTTTGAAATATCAGCTAATAACTTATATGCTATTTTCTGTCAGTTCAGTTCGTTTTTCAAGACTCTCAACGAACATAAAAACCACTAAGAGTTCTCTTATTGGGAATGCACGACTAAGACATATCGCATACCAACTTCATGCAACGGCAGTGCGTTTCTTCTTTCGGCACCTTATATTAGGAAATCCGTCTTGAATTATTCGTGTATTCATACAAATTTCCACTTCTTAAATATGTCATACAAATGTGTATATTCCAATGCGCTAGCGCCTTACGCAAATTGTATTTCCGATCGGTGTATGAGTATAATGTACTACGTGTATAATGATTTTGTGCAAATGACGGAGTGTTTCTTTTTTTCTAAACGCAGAGCACTCTTGTTCAACTGCAGCCTGCGAAATAATTAATTTTCCACCTTTCCACATTTGTGTTTGTATATTTTTTCAATGCTTATTTAATAATAGAGTACAGAGTATCTTCTAGCTGAAGTCTTTCGACTAGAACACTCTTACTAATTGAACTTAAATCAAGTGCAAGCATTGTCAAAACTCGGGTAAGGTGGAAATTTATTGGCTTTAAAAGAAAAATTCTTATTAATAAATATTTTTTAATCCCAAAATTTCATTAATGTAAGACTCAAATGCAGTTCTTATTCAAAGAACCCTTGTAGTGTCAGTAAAAACATTTGTCGCTTATTTAAAGAACGAATATTCCTGTAAAGAGTATTTTGCACGCAGTTCAAAAATTTTATTTTATTTAGAACTTTTATGGTCGCTTTTTAAATCAAATCAATAATAATAATAATAATTAATAAATAATCTGAATTACCTATTTTTAAAAAGAAATGTTCTTCAAATGGAGATTTTACGATGTGTAAATCAAATCAATTTTGCCATCTCTCACTAATAACCATTGTTTTAAAACCTGTATTGATCGATTTTAAGTTATATAAATATAGTAAGGGGCTCGAGTCGGGAGCGCCCGACTAGGGGATACTCCGTCTTCACATACATTTCGACTCCCCTGCATTCATACACACATACACACAACCTCACACACAAATTCACACCGCAAGCTGTGCGTTTTCGTCAGTCGTTGCGCTTGGTCCCCACTAATGAAACTAAATTCGTGAATAGCTTTTATGAAATTTTGACTTCGCTATAAGAGCATTCAAATCTTTGTACAAGCCAAAGCGCAAGTCTATAGTATTTGAATTGCGTTTTTTCATTTATGGGGCGAGTGGGGGAGGTATCCAAAATCCCAAATATTCTTAACCTGCTGTGCAGCACGCGGACATATCGAACCAAATTTGGTGGCTCTAGCGCTTATAACAAAATACGAAACCTTAAAAAAATCAAGTATTTCAATCGATTTTTATCAAAATTAATTAAACGGTGCAAAATATCGACAAAAATGATATATAAACTCATATTGCGTATTGTATTACAGAATATATAGTCGTTTAGATTGACTTTCTAGCTTTTGTATTGTCCCAGATCGCTGCGCTTATACAGACGGACAGACGGACAGGGCTAAATCGACGGTTACATACATTTGCACAAAACCTTTTTACCCATTTTAATGGCTTCAGGGTATAAAAACAAGGCTCTAAATACATTTGCTTTAAACGAATTTTACCCACGACAGTTCACATTCAAGAATTTTCACACTACCAAAAGTTAATCTACTTAACGACCGAACTGTCCAAAATCCTTTGATAGCGTGCCCGCATACATCTCTAAAGAAATCGTAATTCTGTGCCGTAATGAACCTGCTCGGCAAAGGATTTTATGTATAGAAATAAATAAGTTGGTCTGTATGATAACTTCTTCTCGCTGCCTAGCGAATCACTTGACACTCTCATTCGGCTGCACTACTTAATTTGAATTTTAAAATGTATGTGGGGACATATATTCAAGAAATTCAAGCTGGATCGCACGTGACATGCCTAATAATACTTACCGTTTCGTTTGATTACTTATTTGTAGCAAATATATAGTCTCTATATTAAAATTATATCTGTATTAAATAGAGTTGATCTGTGCGTGCTCTTTGATTTTCGCCATTGCGAAACTTCAATTTATATATTTAATTTTTTACTTTTTGCCAATGGGTGCAGGGCATATAAAGCTTTTCAAACATCTTCATTTTTGACGTATGTTTCTGTGAAATTTATCTAATCTGAATATACAATCAAAATTGTCAATTGTATTTAAATCTGGAAAACAACAAATATTGTTAAAGAAAAACTTTTATATATTTTTAAGGTGTATGATTTATATTAAATAAGTGCGGATCCTTCTTGTTGGTAAAAGGGGACTCCTGGTATATTTTTAACTCTGAATTTTGATTATATCGGATTTCAATACGTTCTGTCAAGAATCTGACAAAACAATTCACAACTTTTCCGACATTACAGATAAAATTTCGTATTTTCTTTAAAAGGGAATAGAAATGTTACCATGGATCACAATTTTAATCAAATGTTTCTTCATCTCAAACTGCAAATATCTTAATTATTTTTCAATTACCATTTATATTTTTTCACATTTTCATACCTAATGTTTTGTTTACCAATATTTTTTTATTATTTTTTGTGTTTCATATCAGAAAAACTCGCTTGGGATGATATAAAAGTGTTTAATTTAAATGCCGAGCATAAATGTTGAAATATTTTTATAAAGCGAATTTATTACAAAATGCAAACTTTGTCATACAAACAATTTGGAAGCCTTTAAGCAAACAGGAATGAGCCCACATAAAACCGACGCCACCGCTGAGCACTCAAGGAAGCGCAGAGTGAGGGACAAGGGGCACTGGATGAAAGACGAATTAATGCATGTCTTATCGCTGGAGACTGGCATTTTCCTGGAGCCACTCTGTGGCGAAATTTACATGGCGGTGGCAAAGAATTGCTTATGGGAAATGCAACATAAAATACTTTTTAAATGCGGATAAATATTTGCGAGGAGGATGCATAAAGGCATTCAAATGAAAATGAATATCGTTGGTATGCTTATACTCGTACAATCAAACATATGCATGTGTACTTTATTGTGTAAAGAAAAGAGCTCTAGTTGAAAATTTTCGGGTTCTAAAATACACGCATTTATACAAATTCTTTAAAATATGTATAGATATACATAACAGTTTGTCATGACTAAAAGAAAAGAGCTATAATCCTGTCTTATGTAATCTTTGGTGGGCCTTGGTATACTGTTTTCTTAGGGTTCGATTCAAACATATTTTATTCTATTCCATTTGTATGTTAGTAAATTAATCTTTAATTTTCAATAAAAAATAAAAAAATCAATAAACGCAACGCATGAAAAAATACCCTTGATGGTATAGATCACACGAACAGAAAAATACACACACACGCACAAATACGCGATGCAATCAATGGAACTCCGTCTGTATGAATGCGGCGATTTCGGAGACTACTGAAGATAGTTGAACTTGGACATTTTAAGTTCGCGTCTAACATATTTCTTATATAATAATTATCGGTTTTTGTAATTGGCTTTTTGAGCATATCTCAGAAACTATATGAGCTAGAGCCACCAAAGTAGGAACAATATGTTCGGATTCGGACATGTGCTTTGAATTTGGATTGCAAAGTTCTTGTTAAGCCCTGAACATTTCATTAAAATCGCATGATTTTAGTTTAGATTTTACTCATGAATTTAGTTTCCTTAGTGGGAGCCAAGCGCAGCAGCTGCTCACAGTGTGTGTGTGTGTGTGCGTGTGTGTGTGTGTGTGTGTGTGTGTGTGTGTGTGTGTGTGTGTGTGTGTGTGTGTGTGTGTGTGTGTGTGTGTGTGTGTGTGTGTGTGTGTGTGTGTGTGTGATTTTGTATATAGTTGAAATGTATGAAAATTCTGTTGTTCAGGGTATCCCCTAGTCGGGAGCTCCGTCTAGAGCATCCATAGTTGTTATAAGTACAACTTTGAAAATGAGCTCAAATTGAATTGAACTTCCAGGAATATAATCTTACTTTCTGGGATAATATTTTATTTGAAAAATGAGTAACACGTCTCTCATGAATTTAAAAATCACAAGAAAATCGGTAAAAACTGTATTATATCTTGCGTGTGGAATTTTCAAAACCCCGTTTACTTCTATTACACTAGCTAGCTCCAATACTCCATTACTTTTTCAGCTCTTCGGTTTGGGCTCTGCTTCAGTCAGTCAATAAAGTACATTTTCGTTATTTATTTAAAGTTGTTAATCAGCAAAGTAAAGATAGCATTTACATACATATATTTACAATGTGAACGAGTGGGAAACGGATTTATCTTAATGATTTTTTGTAATCTAGATGGATCGGAATTTAAATTGACAAAAATAAGTTCCTTAGTCTAGTGATGCCTACAAAGCTACGAATATATTACACAATGACTATTATCAGAGCGTTAAAGCGTACACAAAGTTCGTTTAATAAAAAACATTTACATATCAAGCAAAAACTCAATGCCAAAAGTTGCCCACTCGTTATTCAAATAGTATGTGAAAGTGCAAGGGTCTCTATTTGAGTTAGCGAAAAGTTAAGGCAACAATGCTCGAAAAACATAAACAAACAAACGCCAATGGGATGTGGCATACAATATCGACAACAATTGAGACCAAACCAGGAATTGTAACTGCGACTGGCATTGAGACTGGGACTAGGACTGCGACTCTGACTTTGACTGCGACAGGCGGTTTGGCAAAACGCGGCTGATGTTTAGCAGCAGTGCAATGAAGCCAGAGAGGAAAAGAAACGACAGCATCATTGACATTGACATGTGGGCACACACATGCAACAATTATAAAATCCTCATCAGGAGGGGGCAATCAGTTAGCAAAAGTTTGCCACCGTACTGTGCCTCACGCCCTTTTGCGCCATTTACGTTTCTGCCCCAAAAGCATAGTTTGCGCATCATTTAAATATTTTGCCACTTTTGTTTCGCTTCGTGACGCAATAAGACCTCTGCTTACATGTGGGATTTTGCTCGTTGTGACGTTCGCAAAGTTTTTAGCAGCATGTTTGTGTATTGCACGCAGAAAGTATTTGCAAGTTTCGTTTCGAAAACCTATTGGGTAGCTCAGAAAATGTATCACAGCCTTTCGCAAAGGAAACGCAGGTAAGCAACAAAATAACCGTTACTGAAAAAGGCTATTGGCTCTGAAGTTTTGATTAAATTCAATGGAATCCGGACAAAATCTAGCAGAATGCTACGTTGCCTAAAGCACCTGCATTTTCCGTCTTCTTTTAAAGAATTCTATCCCACATTGGTCAAACGGTTCAAAGACATATCAAACGTTGAAAACAATTCAAATAAATTCAACAATTCAAATTACCTGCGGCTAATTCACAAAATGCTCACTTTAAATAAATACAAATACAATTCAAGAACGAATTCCCAGTGGGTAAAGTAAAAGCCAAAACCTGTTGGTTGCCCACAATTACCGATTCCCTCTCCGTTGCACTCCTATGTACAATTATTGTAATCTGTTTCGGACATTTCTCGCATAATTTTCCATCATTTTGGTGTAAAAAAGACATCAAGGTGAAAACAAGCTACATTAAAAGGTAACTTCGGCCAAATCTAAATAAAAGTATTCCTTAGGTCGCAATGAATTTTTAAGTTAATGTAAAGAGCGTCAGGTAGCCGCTCACATTGACGGCGGTTCAATCTCAATTCCCGGCAATGTGGCTCAACCCGGACAAGTGACGACTCCCAGATGCTTTCGTCAGTTCGCCGCTCTTCTTCTGCGTGCGATGCTTTTAGCATCCAATGCTAAATGTTGCGTCCTTTTCTACATCATTGTCTTAACTTGGCTTTTTGTGTAGGCGGCCTGGCACGTCGCCTGTGTGCCCACGACTGTGTGGCCTGACAAACAACTTGGATGCGGCATCTGAGTTAGGTCAACAATTTTTTCATTGTTTTGGCATTTTAGCAACGCGTGCTTTTGCGAATGATGACGTCGTTTTCGTGTTCGTGTTCGTTGTCGTTGTCGTACCTCTTAGGTCACATCCTTGTCTCGCTATGAAACTCTTGCATGCAAAAAACTTTTATTCCCCAAGGCTCGGCCCAGGATTCGGGGCTACATTAGAGGTTCTAATTACTTGAAGTCGTTTTTACTAAAGTGCGTTAGTAGAAGGTAAGGCCTTGGGTGTAATTCATTTCGATAAAATATAAAAGTATAAAACTGAATGCAAAAGTGTATATATATATAAACTATACTACAAACATATGCATGTTCTTATCTCATGTAAATAAAATCTATTTGAATAATTCAAATTGATGACATATTTATACACTCTTACAGATGGTCTTAATTTTTTTTATGCAGTCTACATCGAACTTCTATATCACAACATATCAAATCAAATCTCCACAAATCACAGAAATACATTTTGTCCCTAATTACAATCCAAGTCTGGATGAAATGAACGTCAGTTTTTTGAGCATATTATCAGAGACTTTAAGAGCTAGAGATAGCAAATTTAGTTGCATATGTTCTCATAAAGCATACGCAGATCAAAAATATTTCTCATACAAACGCACGCCGCACGCTGTGAACGGCTGTGTAGCTATTGCGCTTGGCCCCCACTATGGAAACGAATTTCGTGAATGCAGAAAGTAATAGGCATAATTTTATGTGAAATTGTTATTGTCGATATTGCCTTTGTCTTAAGCATAATAAATGTACCGTTATCCGTCGCAGTTAAACAAAACAATCGCCGATATTCAAAGGAGTACAGGTCAAAATAATTATGACGGCGACCGGACATGTATTTAAATAAGGCACAAGTTGATCTATGATAATAGATTACTGGAGAACTTCAGATTTTTGCAAGAACAAGACGTCAAGCAACTGTGACTAAGTGATAAGGCAACAGTGAAAAAGTAATCAGTGCGGACGGTCGCAGCCACGCAATCGGCAATTCAGACTGATTGGCAGGAAGACTTCCGTCGCCAGCCAGAATCTGAATCCGAATCCGAACGCGAATTCAAATCAATCTTACGGCTGTAGCTTGAACGACTTGTTTGCTTAATTTGACAAACGGAATAATTTGATAAATATCTAAATGGCAGCAGGACTCAGCAGGCTGCCGCTCGTAGTCCAGCAGCCCCAGCCAACGTCTTTGTCACTAATTCAATAAGCATCCAATTACAACGCGGCATGCAACAACTCGGCAGCTCCGCAGTTTCTCCTTTCTTTGCTCGACAGCTGCCCTGGCAACACAGTCGTATACGCAATTTTTATTTAGTATATGAAAATTTAATGCCACTAAAGTGCTGTTATGCGTGTTGATAATTTTCAATATTGTTTTTGTTCCTCTGCTCTGGCGCTTGCCACTTACCCTGTCTTTAAAGCGTGCCCTGGCGCTGTTGTGGCCCCAATAAACACCAAGCCCGACTCGCCGTGCTTAAAGAGGAACAAAGTAATTCAGATGGAGGATCAAATCACGTGCAGCGCTCGTATTTTGATTTGCAAAGGAGACCAAACTGAGACCAAACAGCTAGCAATTGAGTGACCCAATTCAATTTCAGACTTGTGGCCAACGTCCACGTCAACGCCCAGCTCCACGCCGAAGTCTATAAAATCATAAGTACGTTTTCAGTTACCAGCACAGCAGGTGACCATCCACATTCACATTCACATCCATTTCAGAAAGGAGAATGCCGCAGAGGCAAGCTACCCGCCAGTCGAGGTGTTGACCGTAATCAGCACAATGCAATTTCAATGTCGGCGTCTCGTGTTTCACTTCATTCAGAACAAACCGCACCCAAGTTACAGTATCAATGACTAAAGGCTGAACTGCAGCTAAATTTGTGTATTCCTTTCTGTTTACAGAAAAGAAGGTGTATACTTCTTTTGTGAACAGAATGCATATATTTAATCCTGCAGTTTGTGGACTACTGTCGAAAAAAATTTGACTGGTGTTGACATTCTTCAAAGATTGATCAAACAATATTTCCGCTTCTTAAGTGAAAATCTACATATTCTTTAGGTTTTAATTCTCCAGGATCAAAGTACAGATTTTAGGTCACTAACCCCATAACCCAGAAGAATACATTGCAGACAAGACACTAACGATCTTCCACAGTCTTGCAAAGCATTTCTATCCTCCTAATATATGATCAAAATATTATGAAGAGCTACAATTGGTCGAAAATTGAATTATTGAAGAAAATCACCATTTTCTGGTTAAGTAAAGATTCATATCGCAAGTCGGCTAAATGTTTGCAAGGGTATTCTATCTTCGGCATCCTGAACATAGCTGTTCCATTATTGTTTTCGTAAGATATCAAAGCAATTTACCTACACGACCGATACATATATAACATTTATTTGTATACAAACTAAATTAAAGGGAACTACGAAACACTGGGCCACGTTTGTGGCCATCAGACGGCGTTCTTATCGGGGCTCATTCAAGGCTGTTTTCTTGCTGACCAAGCTCCACTGTGTAATTGTTCTTACGATTAGGAGACGCATAACATTTGGGTTAAGCGGGCCAATTTTCAGACTTTGCAATTGACAGAATGAAGCGATTTCTCAATAACCTAACACAACTTACCTTATGATTTTGCTTAATTTATTATACCCTGAAGGGGTTTCACCGTTCTTGCACCGTTTCATTATACATATGTATATCTCGCAGAGTGACAATATTGTGATCTTTATCAGCCAAAACGTGAAAGATTAACTATTTTATGTATATTGGGTTTGTGCAACATCCGTCTGGCCCTCCGTCCATCTATCCATATGCATACTGATTTAATTTATACTATATCTCCCTCAGTTTAAATGGTAGATACAACACAGGTTCAGACAGATTACTGAAAATCGCCCCTAAATATCACACAAAAAATTGTTTGGATACGCAAATCGATAAATTATATATACTTGAGGGCGGGTAAACGGGTAAAAACGTAAATCTATATCTCCCATAATTTTAGAGCTTTATGCCCAAAATTGGCAGATAGTGTTCGGATGACCTACTCTAAATATCGAGCCTAAAAATTTTAGCTTCTACCACTCCCAACGCTACAAAATAAAAAATGTTTACTTTTGCAAAATAACAAGTAAGAAACCAGAAACCATTCTAAGAATCGGAAAACGTCTGGCAAGTCAGCGCCATCTATTATCAAGTTCAACATTACGAACAAATGTACAAAAATGAATGTAAGCGCCACCTATTTCTTAATTCACATTCTCTCTTTCTCTCTTACTCTCTTTCATTCTTAGAACTTGAAATACGGCTGATTGCAAATAACCATAGAGTTTTGTCACAACTTAATCAACTGGTAGTGTGGCGATGAAAACTATTATTTTTAATTATTTGTTAATTATTAATTTAATTATTTGAAAACACCCTTGGGCAACGCAAACTTGTTTATAGTAATTCAATCAATGTTTACGTTGTTATTACACCGTGAATGAGTATTGCGCAGTCGGTAGCGCCCGACTGCAACATTCATTTTTTATATCCTATTACCTGTACTTTATGTTGTACAATACGCATTCTTTGAACAACACGCATACATTTATCAGAAATAATACAGGCCGGAAACATGAAGTCCACAATGCTTGGGTTAGTTTTTGCTAAACCCATGTTAAAACTGAATCTAGCTCGACTTATTCTTTAGTGCTGAATGCTATCAAATAGGAAATCATTAACCTTGTACGCTTTGTTGGGTTCAAGTGTCTTGTGACCATTCTATCAGCTGCATTTTACAATTAATCGCCTGGCACTTGGGTGGCTCGGAGCATAAAGTTCGACTGACTGAGTTTGCTAGCGAACCATCCAGTACCAGTGTCAAATCCGCGGTCGCCCCACTAAACACTGCAGGGAAGTGGAAAAATGCAGTCAACACTTGATAACTATTAGAAAGAAGCAGCTGCAGGAGAGGAAGAGGAGCAGTTTCAGCCAATTCACGTTCCCAGCCAAATGTAAGGTTGCTGGCGTGCAGTAAAACGAAAGGGGGGTGTGCAGGGTATTTGCTGACGAATATAAATATTTAGTTATTTGCAGATCGAGCGCAAAATGAATTGTGCACTGACCGAACAATTGTTAATTATATTCCTATTTGCCCGCAAATATTATTATATGTTTATTATTTTCGGATAATTTTTATTTGCCTGTCTGCTAAGCCTTTAAGCCCTGTACACAAACACAAATGTACGATTGCGACCAGTTCTCGGTTGGTTATCAGTCCTATGAGCAAATAAATAAATATATACGTATATGTATGTATAAAAAATAAATCGAAATTTATGTGCTCTTTACACTTCGCTGAGCCGCAACTGGTGTAGGTAGATGCAGACGCAGGGTTGCCGGGGCGGGCAGCCCGGTTGTATGTATTTACGGAATACTCATTATGGTGGCGTAGGCTATAAATCAAATGCGAAAATGATTGATAAACGGTTGGTCAGACAAGCGTACTCATTCATATGCCCAGGGCTTCGCTGATCTGTCGCTTGAGCTGCCTAATAATCACACACCAAATGTCTAAAAGCAGTCAGTAATCAGGGCGTATGATTATCCTTAGAATCACAAAAAACGAAGTCAAGATAAAATGTTTAAGTCGACTGTGCTTGACTAAAACATACCCTGTGCGCAGTTCTACATTTTTAGAGCTAGAAGATGGCATTTAAATGCGTACCAATTAAGACTAAATATCTAAGAAATGAGAAATTTATCTTCGGGGTGTTCCCGCAGACATATGGAAATATACGTTGTATACTTATAGTTAACAGTGTTTGCAAATAAAATTTTAGTTTTTGTTAGAGGCAAAGGGATTCCCATACTTGACCATTTTAGATACGACATTGAAAATAAAAGATCGATGCCGACAAATGTACTGCCTGCCATAAAAAGACGGAAAGAAAAAGACAGATAGACGAACATGGCTATATCACCCGGCAGTTGGTTCCGATCAATAATATATGTATACATTTTATTGGGTCCGAGTCAAAAATTAGAAATTAGAACGTTGTAGTCGGGTATAACTGACTGCACCTTCTCGTTCATAGTGTAATAAGAACCAAATCATGTACTCTAGGAGCATAATTTAAATTTTAAATTTAAAATTACCAGTGGGCGTGGCCGCGATGTGAAGGTCGGAATCTTTGGAAGAGGTCATCAGCAATCAAAACTTACAAAATTTGGTGGCTCTAGCAATACAGGAATTTAAACTGTGTCTGAAACAAATAAATACAAGAGTATATCTTAAGTTTCAAGTCTCTAGCTTCAATAGCGCCGAAAAAAGGTGTCGTTCATCCGTTCATCTTCAAATCTGAGAAACTGACAAACGGATATCAGCTTATCAACGCATCAAGAAAATATGTACTTTGTGGAGTCGACGATGTTTCCTACAGCGTTTAACAAGCAAGAGAGACGAGGGCTGCAGTAAAAGAGTGGGTGCCGCCAAACATAACATTTTCCTTAAATATACGTAATTTAATCGGCGCGCTTCTTTCTCGGATCCAAATTTGATTTACAAAGCTTCAGTATTTATAGCCCGGGAATTTATTGTCTCTGGATATCGATATTGATTGATCTGGCAAAAGCAGGAGATTATCGAAATAAAAAATAAGAGCGTTGCCGTCAGGTGTAACCGACTGCACAATACTCACTGTTTTATCCTAATGATAATTTCAAACTCAAATTATATTATAACTCGGACGGACTCGATTGTTCAGGCTGATCAACAATATATGTATGTATATGCTTTATGAGGCCGCAGATGTCTCCTTCTGCCAATTACATACGTACGTTTGCACAACTGCAACATATCCCTTTTTACCCATTTTAATGGGTGCAGGGCATGAAACGGAGATGAACGGAAATTGCCCAGCGTTGCGTAAAATCCGTTGATTACTTTATTTGTAGAAAGTGCGATGCGCGTTCGTTTGTGTTCCTTTTTGTCTCATCCTTGTCAGCAGTGCGGTGCGAGTCCAGGCCGGGTGGCTCGGGTTCAGCACTGGACGCTTGTTGTGCGGTTTGATAAGCGGACACACACATATAAAGCCAACCACAGCTCACGACCTCACACACATACAGCAACCTGTGGCATCCCATAGTCACAGGAAAGGCGAACGCTTGTGTAATATAACGCAATCACACATTGATCTCATTGTGTATGGTTTCGTTTGCTTTCCGTTTCATATGGTGGACCATTTTATTTTATTTGAAATCTGCTTTTAATAATGGCCTAGCAGTCACAGCGGGGATGGCCCTGGGTAGGTAAAAGCTGCACGTGCTCTTATCTGTAACTGGCAAATTTCTTTTATGACCCAGCGATTCTTGAATTTTACTGTCCAGATGAGAGCTTAAGGTTAAAGAGAATTTCGCCAATTCCTTGTAATAGCCCCAATGTGGTCAGCCGGTAAGTATGAAAGCAATTCGGAGTCGTAATTGGACACTCATGCGTTTGACGTTTATTTACAGTTGACCTCCTTCATAGTATTGCACTAATTGAATTTATTCAAGGTATTAGGGAATCAGACAATTTTATCCCATTCCTTGAATGATTTTTATACTAGTTCACGAAAAGAGTATATTGGTTTCGTACAATGTCCATCATGCTGTCCGTCCGTCTGTCCGGGGGACCACCATTTTTTCGGCACTTTTGAAGATAGAGACCTGCAATTTTGCATATATACTTGAAGTTATTTGCTTCATACAATGTGTTAAGATTTTTCTGCCACGCCCACTGGGAGGCCACCAAATCGATAACATGTCGATACACGTCAAGTCGCAAATCAATAAAAGGTGAATATTTCCCACAATACCTAAAAGATTGCGACCTTCACATCCAAACCACGCCCACTAGAACACCTTGACACCCAGACACCCACCACCGCAAATCATGAAAATCTATATCCCCCAAAAATTTTAGAGCTATAGTGGGTAATCTCCTCTTAAGATCGAGCAGAAAAATCTCTGTCACGCCCACCCCCATCACTACGAAATATAAAAATTATATATTTTTCTGAAATAACAATAATAACTACTGTGTACTGCGAACGAGTATTACGCAGTCGGTTACCGTTCTTACTTGTTTTACTAAGTGCTTATAGACGATTTCAGCAACCTATTCCGCATATATTGTACCTGTGGACAAATGAAAGGTTATCGTTACTATCTTAAACGCCCATATCAATTTTTATTTACCAGGAGTTTTCATTTGCATCACAAAGCTTAAGCTCTTGAAAAGCAAGTGACTCGAGAGTGCTCAACTAGTAAATACCCTGCACTCTATTATTAGGTGCACACATTTAAAACTAACAAACATTTATGAGGTCAGGTGTGCATTTATAAAAATAACTACTGTCGCTAAAATAACAGCGAAGGCGCTTTAGTCGGGAGCGCTCCACTAGGGGATCCCCGAACCCTGTCCTTACATACATTTCAACCCCCTTGCATTCATACACACATACTCACACACAAATTTAAGCCGCAATAAGTGCGTTTTTCTTAGCCGGTGCTCTTGACCCCCACTATGGAAACCAAATTCGAGAATAACGTTGAAACTAAAAGCATGGTCCTAGTAAAAATTGTATTACGTTATAAAAGTATTGCAATCTATATACACACCAAAGCGAATGTCTGTAGTATTTGAATTGCGTTTGGGGCGTTTGCATATATGGGGCTAGTGGGGGAGGTATCCGAAATATTCTTAACCTGCGTATGCTACACGAGCACATATTGAACCAAATTTGGCTCCAGCTCTTATAGTCTACGATATATGGTAAGAAAACTAACAATAACCAAGTTTTCAAATTGATCTTTTATCGATATTAATATTAACAAAAAATTATATGGTATTATATGCATATTATATTGCAGAATCTATTGTCGAAAAGTTTATATCTCTTGTTTTTGTAGTTTCCGGGATCGGTGCATTCAAACAGACGGACAGACAGATGGACAAGCCTAAATCGACTCAGCCCGTTGTCAAACGATCTCGACTAGGAGATACCGTGTACCCTATTAGTATATAGAAGACACAAGCATACAGGAGTGTATATATTCCAAGTTTCAAGTCTCAAGCTGCACAAATCTATAGTTCGTGCACGAGTATAGAAACATTTTACTTTATTTAATTGAAGACTGGCTACCATGGCCTTCGAGAAAGACAACATTACATCCATACATCCTGGGAGTTAAACCCTTGTTGTCCTTGTTGTTCAGTTGCCCAACTACCAGGATATGTATGTATATTATTTTGGATCCACATTAGCCTAGATGATAACGGTGTTCAGTGAAAATATTATACAGTTTATTTAACGTTACTACTTCGATTGGAAATCGTTTGACTCATGCTGGATTTATGACCAACAATTCCCTTGCCAGTGTCAGTGGCTCATACACAATCAATAACCTGTGGGATGACAAATATCGCACGGGTGTCATTGAAACTGCACTTTAAATGTGCACCCCACATGTCCCTTGGCATGTCCTGGCAAACGACAGAAGTGCCAGATGATTAAATGAGGCCTCAAGTCAGAGTTAAATGTCAGCATCGGCCACAGGACAAGTCCGGTGAGTCAATTCATTTGTCTGACTCGTTGAGTAAGCTGATGGGGACCTGGATGACAGGGTGTTTGGGTGTTCCGTGGCCACTGATGTCAGAGAAATGTCACAGAGCTGTTAAACTTTCGGAAAAGTAAACATAGCAGTGGCAACAGTATAGTGGCACGACCAGGACAACCGACGACAGGAAGTGGAAAAGCGCCAAGCGGCAAGCGCCCAACGCAAATGAGTGTATGACAGTCAAATGGGGAGGTAACTGAGGCACAGCGGTGCCGGGAGGCAAGAGGGAAGTGAAGGGGCCCCACCTGTGCTTCGTTGAACAGTTAATGAATCACTTAATGGGAAATGGTATACCTCTGTCTTCCGTTTGCGTCGGCTGGACTGGGGCTACTAAAGTTAGGCTATGGCAGGCTAGAATTGTCCTTGTACAGCTCTCGATCGATTTTTAATTGTTGCGTCGGTGCTGTGTGCAGGTTGGAATTGCTTAAGGGTTATTGCTGAAACGCAAGGTGTCTACTTGCATTGGGTTCCGTTAGGCGCTTAGCCGTTTAGTCAAAATTAAATGCCAGTTTAATCAGATACTTAATGTCGTTCTCTTCCTTTCAGCAAATAAACCGGAGAGCAATGATGACCAACAAATTCGCCTTCTGGACCTTAGCACTGATGACCATTTGCCTGCTGGTAATCTCGAGGACCGATGCTGCACCCATGCCCAGGTAGTTGTAGAATTTCCCACCCAAATTCGCTACTCTGCTCGCATCAACTAATTCACTTCTGACGCTCAAGCTGCGAAACCCGAAATTTGTGTAAAAATATTTGCCACGACCAATTATCAAAAAGTGTTCAGAGTGTACTCGGGGATGCGGGCTGAACATTTGCTAGTCAGTTTGCAGCTTGGGCAGAGTTATACACCACACAGAACATTATAAAAAGCAAACAGAAGCATAGAAGACATTTTGCACATGTAGGACAATGTATGTGCCAGGATGGGTACGCCTGTCCTAAGCTTATTTCACACTTTATTTTGCCTGGGAATTTCGTTTTGCGTTAGCATTTTTAATGTGGCTTTTTTTTCGCAAAAATTTCAATTAATTAAATGTAAACTCTTGCTGAAATGACAGCTAAGTCTGCAAACGTCTTTTATATTTTATCAGTATACTGGCACACTTGAAGTAATTGAATGTTTTTTAAAGCATTTTACTTCTTAAATATGCAGGAAAACATGTTTTTCAAATTATTGCAGATTCGGCCCTTGGGCCATTTTGATATTGTCTTATCTTAAACATACATAAACAGGCCCATTAAAGTTTTTTAATGAGTAGCTGCTCAAATGGAAAATTACATTAATTGACATTTCGTATGTCCCTGCCGAGAAGGAGAAACGGAACCATTCGATTTCCATGCAAATGCAAGATGCGAAACAAAAGTAATTTACAAGGCAAAGTAATTAGAGGCCCTGATTCATTAAATATTTTAAATGTGAAGTCCTGTGCCAGTTATATGTAGCTTTGCACATTTTTAATTTAAGTTAATTATTTATAAAAACTTTAATATTTCGCTTCACTGACCCCAAACAGCCAAAGCTCTAACGGCGGCTATGGCGGATACAACGAGCTCGAGGAGGTGCCTGATGACCTTTTAATGGAGTTGATGACACGCTTCGGACGAACTATAATACGAGCACGTAACGATTTGGAGAAGTAAGTACCAGGCAGCTCCTGTGTCTGGGTATCTCTAAGCGACCAAGTTTATTTTGTGCTCTTGATCAGTTCGAAGCGTACTGTGGACTTTGGCTTAGCACGTGGGTATTCCGGCACTCAAGAGGCAAAACATCGCATGGGCCTGGCAGCAGCCAACTTTCCCGGCGGACCAGGACGAAGGCGACGTTCCGAAACTGATGTTTAAATGGGCGATGACGATGATCACGATAAAATCTCATGAAGTGCGAAAGCTATACAAGTTATATAAAATTAACAAACGGATTTGCAAAGAGTTTTATGGAATTTGTTCTCATGTATAATTTTAGCTGTGCTCCAAAGCTTTGCGAGACCTTCGACCTTAATTCAATTTAATAATATTTTTATTGCTACTAAGTATTACGCATTGTATATACAAATTTATTGGAATTATTATGCATAACTTACAACATACCGACATAAAACATAGATACGTGGATCATATTCTAAATATTCGTGTTGCAATTTTTAAAATTCCTACACCATAATATTAAAAACCGTTAAACTGTTGCTCCAATGTTGAAAGAGTTTATGCACCCTCGATCTATAAATGTTAAGATCATGATCCCCTCTCGCTCTCTCGCTCGTATTAAAGTTGGAATACAAAAATAAAAAGATAATCAATTATTTAGTAAACCTTAAGAACAAGTACGATACGATACAAATATTGAACTGTAATAAAGCTCGCGCAAAAAATCTTTTAATAGGTATGCCTTAGTATTAGCACACACAAACACAAACACACACATATGCATATGTTCGTCATAAGCACTACAACTATACTATTGAAATTATTGGCTCCCAAAACACACACACACACACACAAACAAATAACTTTTCCGGTTACTATTTGGTTTAATGTAGGAGCAAGTATACAGTTGCTATATTCGGAAATTCTTATCTACTAATTTCTTAGAGCTTCAACATACTTGTATGTGCCAAAAAGCACTTTGAAAATTCTACAGCCGTTTTGAGCGGCTTAAAAGTATTCTTGTAAATAATATAATAATTACGCGTGCATATTTTACGATAATACATAAAATATCCAAGAACTTACTGCTGCATATATACATATGTATTTATATTATATATACATATTATTGTGTCTATTAAAAACATAAATACATGAATATCGTAATGGACAAGATTAAATAAATTTACGTTTAGAGAAACTCTATATATTATTTGTCTTATTTTTATGTCGACGCATTGGTTAGCGACGCAAACCTCCAACCCAAGCCTTGATTCTTCACATTCTCCAAATTTTTTATACTCGTTCACAAAATGAAAACAGTATATTGGTTTTGTCCAATGTTCGTCCTGCTGTCCGTCCGTCTGTCCAGATGAACGCAGCTTTTTTCGGCGCTATTGAAGATAGAGACTTGAAATTTTGGTTATATTCTTGTAGCTATCTGCTTCAGACAAAGTGTTAAGATTTGTGTTCTACGCCCTCTGGGAGGATGGCAAATAGTTAACATGTCGATACACCTCGAATCGCAAATCAATAAAAGGTGAATATTTCCCGTACGTAAAAATGTAATTCAAGTATGTGCTTTGGTTTGTACATACATTTGGATGCTTATTTTAAGTCATGAAAATCTCATCTCTTAGCTTACAAATTATTCAAAAATGTCGTTTCCACAGTGGGCACCAAGCACAGCTGCCGAGTAAAGTGTACAGGTTGCGGTGAGCGTTAGTGTGTTTGTGTACGAGTGATTTTCTGTATGAAGGTATGAATGCAAGAGGAGTGAAATGTATGTAAAGGCGGGACTCAGGGTACCCCCTATTCGAGCACTCCCGACTAGAGCACTCTTACATGAAATTAAAATAACACGCCTTAAAAAGTTGATACGATTTTAAATATTCTATGAATTTTTTATGTTCTATGAATTTCTCTTATTCTCACCAAAATGATGCCCAAAATAATTCTAGTGATCGCAGTGATATTGTGTCTTACCACTATCCAAATAACATATATGTAGATGGGACATCTAGAACAACAAAAATGTATTTGCATTTTCTGTGTGGCAGATCCCACAGCGAATTCGGTTTTGCTCGGATCTTCATTTTGCTCACAATCAAGGCTGCAAACCGGGTTTGAACCGAACCGGTTCTAACTCGAAACATGCATTATTTTTAAATTTTGAACCGAACCCTGAACCGAACCAATTTGAAAAAAGACAGCTGAACCTGAACCCCAAACAAACCACACTTATTAAAAAGTGGTTTGGTTCAATACATTTTTTATGGATACATACATATGCATCTAACGTATTTTTCGTTAGACCACTGGCGCCTCCAATTGCAATTGAATTGCTTGTGAATAAATTATAAAATATAAAAAAAGGGTTTTTTTGAAACTTGTTCGCTCACACTACAGGGCGTTGCCTAGGTTAGCTCTCAGTGCTCTCAAAGAGCAACGAAATGTATGTACATATTTAAGTCTATAAGCACAGAAAGGCTAAATTGACTCGGCTAGTGATGCTAACTAAGACTGTAGTATATACTTTATAGGGACGGAGATGCCTTCATTTGCCCGATACATACATTTGCACAAAACTATGATACCCTTTTTACCAATTTCCAATGTGTCCGGGGTATAGCAACAAAGTCGTGACCAGGTATAACCACAATCGAACATTCTGTTTTTTTTTATTTATTTATTTGTTATTATTATCTTAACGTCACTTGCAACAATTAGCTGTGATTAGGGGCTTAGCTAGCCAGACAGGCAAATAAAATACCCCCATCGTTTCGGTGATGTTATGAGAATTGTTTATAATTCTAGTCGGCTTTTAGCTTTTAAATTGTTATATTTATATATACATACGTATGTATATATACATTTCTTTGTTTTTATAAATTTTACTTAGGTTGACACTCGATTTGTCATCCTATTAAATAAATAAATAAATATAAACATAAATATTGCAACCATTAGGAAACTAGCTATAAGCCATCAGCTGCATTCGTCTATGACAAACCGTAATCCCATTCACCAGCCTGGGATTTGAACTTGGGCCTTTGTTGTTCTGTTTAAAAAAATAATAGTAGCTTAGACAAAAAGAAACACTAATTCGAAGTAATATTATTCGTTTTTTTTGCTTATTGCATTGTAAATTTGAAGTACACACACATGTACTATTACAGCGGCGTGTGCCTAATCCAAACTTGTAACAAATTTATCCTTTGGGACCAATAAATAGACAACAACTCGTTAAGGAATTGGTATGTGTAAATACTTAATATGTCCAACTTGCCAATTTGTGTGAATGTGTTTATTACAATGCAAATCTAATTTATGCACAACCGAGGACTCATAGATGTTTGTGATAAGAGCGTCAGGTGGTGCCATAAATGTTGTTTTGGCCAAGATGATAATTTGTGTGCACTCATGTGGTTATGAAGCCAAATTTTTTATTAATAAGTGACGGGGGGTTAATAATTGTTAAAGCCAAAAACTAGTAAATGTTACCTATGTTGCCTATACAACCGTATAGTTGTAACCTTTTCTATTTACATTATACTAACCAGAGTTTCCCTGCAAAATGAATTTATTAATTAATTCGCGACATCTTAATACAGTAAAAAACATAACTGTGTTTCACTTAAGCTAACAAAATTGTCTACTCAGCAATTTTTCGCCAATTTATTTAGTGGTATTTTATAGTAGTTAAATGAATAGAACAAATTTTCATGTAACCCGTGGCTATAACGTTGAATTGCAATGAACTTACTAAAAACTCAGTAAGAGATGCGGTTAGGTTTTAGAATGCAAATCAATGTGCGGTTTTATAACTTAAACCTATTGAAAATAAGTAAAAGGGTATGATGAGTAAGGGTATAATGGTTTCGTGCAAATGTTCGTAACAGGCTGAAGGAGGCATCTCCAACCCCATAAAGTATATGTAGTCTTGATCAGCATCACTAGCCGAGTCTATTTAGCCCTGTTTGTTTCAAATTGTCTATACCTGTCTCGTTTTCTTATTACTGATATTTATTCGTTTTTTGACCCGGTTTTTTGAGCATATCTCAGAAAGCTGCATACGCAGCTTAATCAGCCACTCGCCCCAAACAAAAAACAGAACGTGCAGTCGGACGTAACCGACTGTGTAATACTCGTTCACAGTACACAGTAGTTAATAACAAAAAATGTAGAATTTTTATATTTCGTTCAGGCCAGGATGGGCGTGGTGACTATAGCTCTTAAATTGTAGGAGATATAGGATTTTGCGATTCGTGGGGGCGAGGTGGCTGAGGGCGTTCTAATGGGCGTGGCTGGGATATCAAGGATGAGATCACTTGAAGACTAGCTTTAATATTGCGGGAAATATCCTCCAGTGGGCGTGGCACAAAAATCTTAACGCCGTGTCTATGACGGACAATATACTCTTTTCGCTTCGTGAACGAGTATAAAAGCACAATAAAAATACTACAGACTTGCGCCTTGGCTTGTACATAGATTAGAATGCTTTTCCGGAGTCCTGAAAATGCCATAGAGATCATACTTTGCGTTTAGAAGTTATTCACGAATTTAGTTCCCATAGTGGGGGCCAAGCGCAACTTTGGCGTGAGCGGGGATTGAAATGTATGTATATAAAAACATGGCTCAGGGTATCCCCTTGTCTCGGGCGCTCCCTTGTTTTATACTAGTTTATATATTGAACACACAGGCTTATTACTGACTGGTACGATACTGATGACCTTCTCTAAATGTCGAGGTACGCTCACTCCCGCCCCAACAGATAACAAAAACCATAATTAAAATACATTAATTAATGAAATAAAGTGGAATGGTCACTGCTTTGAAGTTATGATATTCATTGAGAATGTTTGACTGTTTCTAAATTGTAATTCAGTTATTACTAAGGTTACAATTAGCTGCAACGGTTTTTACTTGTTATTACTGTGTCAAATAAAGGCATTTCTAAAGGAGGTAACAATCTAGTGGCGAAAGCACATTACGCACAAAGCTCCATTAAAAAAACTTTTTGCGTATTTATATTGTCTTTAGTGCAGGGTACCTCCGAGTTGGCGACTCCCGATTAGAGTACTTCATTTTTTACAGCTACACTCCCCCTATAAATGTTTAATGGAACTAGAGTTTGTACTCATTGTGTTTTTGAACTCCGAGAGCTGCAATTAAGCATTAAAATGTATAAGCGAACTATTGTTATTTTATTTTTGGACTGCGCTATATTGTTAGTTTTATTGGGTGATGTCAAGACACTTAATTTAATGGAAGGTGAAGTAAAAGTGAATTGTTAATTAAAAAAAAGCAAATGAAAACAATATTTTGTTAATTTTAGGCTCGAACACAAAAGTGAAAAATGAGCAACGTATTATGGATACTTTCCAAGCGAATATTCCAAAACATTTTGAAAAAGTCGGTGAGAAATATTACTTCATCGAAAATAAACAAACTTTAAATTGGTTTGGCGCTGCGCAAATGTGTCGCCAAATCGACGGCAATTTAATCAATCTTCAAAACAAAGTCGAATTGTTTAACGTTGGATTGAGATTAAACAATTCCCTGGAATATTGGACCGATCTAAATAACCTGGTAAAACGGAATTCATTTTATTCATTAACTACTGGAACAAAGGCAATCTTTTTAAACAATGAAGTAGATAGTGAGAATACGCATGATGTAAATATGTGTGACTTTTAAAGTTTGATAGTAATACATCAAACTTTACATTGTCCAAACATCAATGCATTGATAAAAAGCACACTTTATTTGTGAGACAACACAACCGACCACAATAACATTTATATTATGGTGAATCTATTATTAACACACTCAGGGAGTTTTCTTAATTAAACTACACGTTTCATCAATTGTGTTTTATATTTAAAAATTTTGGGATTAAAAAGAACGTTCTTGATATAACTTTGATAATCTTTTTCCACTGAAAGGTTATACTAATTACTTATTAAATAAACGCAAAAATTGTTGAACTGATCTATGAAATCCTTTAATGGATGAAGTGGGGATATTGCTACATGTACTTACGCTTACAGAGTATGTGATATATCTAGCACACGGCATGGCGAAATGACAAAATGTTACTAAATATAAATGTAAAAAATAAGTTTACAACTATGTGCATATTTACTATTAGTATTTATGGAATCGTTTGAGGGTATGCCTCAGGCTTTGATTGGGGTAACAATAAAAACCACATGATTTTTCTATATTAATTCACGATATGACGATAGGAGCTCAATTAATGATTAATCAAACATACAGTATGTGGGGCTTCATAAGCGAATACTAATCCTAATTACATATTAATAATTGTGAAGCCTACATATAATAACAAAACCTTAGAGCTCATTAATTTTACTGGAAGAACTCACTTGATTGGCACTGAAAGCTACAACCTATTATAAAATGTTAAATATAAGATAATACTACTAAACGTGAGTTTTAACCAAATTACACCAGTTTAACAATACTAGGGAAAAGACATTTCGTCGTATTATAAGTTATTTACAGTCTTCGATCCCGTTAGATGCCTCTAAAGCATCCGAGTTAGTTTGCGTGCAGCTGGAGTTCCTCGAAGATCGGACACTTGGTGGCTCTGGCAGAATTGAATTATCAAATCTTGACCCCATTAGCCGGTCCACTCGATTTCGAAACGGCGGCACTGCTAATAGACGCCACTGCGTGGCTGCCTAGTTCCATGTACTGAAAGGGCACATGATAGTTTTGCCCCTTGTGCTCCACAACCAAGTGGCCCCGACCACTGGAGGCACCGACGACAGTCACGGTGTCGCCTTTTTTCAACTGCTGCAGCTCGCCTGAGCCCGGCGGCGGCAGTGCTGGAGCCGGATTACCGAGCGCATCCTCTGGAAAATTCATTTTCATGATGCGACTTTGCGGATACCCCAGCTTCTTCGAATTGGCTGTGATGGTGTAAGGTCGTGATGGTGGAACGGGTGGCGGGCGTTCCTGTATGCACCGACAACACCGCAATAATCCACGCAAGTGAAGTGGTAGGTAAAGTTGAATATGAAAAAGTAAATGGAATTGAAATGAAAATTAATTATACAAAAGGTTTAACATGTGATCTTAGGATACGAAGAAATCAATTTTCAGCTTACTTTTCACAATATAATTTTGTAGTTCGCGATGTCATTTTTTTGTTTTAAGTTTACATAAACTAACTTTAACCAAAGCAAAAAATGTTGTATATATACTAATATATATTTTTTATATACACTATTATATATATTTTGAATTATACTTGAAGCTATGAGAGAATTATTAAATGTTGCCCACTGTGCCTAACCCCGAACTCGAACAAAGCACTGCTGGGGCTTGCGGTCTTTGTCATCACAAGCATATCACAATGGCAAAATCGGTCACTTACCAAATCTAATCCGAAAAGACTACATGTTTGCTGTATAATCTTCTGGTCGCATTTCTCGTGCGGATCCGGAGGTGGCGTGCCGGCAATGGGCTGGGGTCGAGGCCGGGTCACTGTGCCAAGGCTTGGAGATTGGTTTGAGGATTTTGCGGAGAGGCGCGGCACTGAACGTATAAAAAGAGATGGGGACAGTGAGTATTAAACAACAAAGTCGCTTTTATTTAAACAATAGCTACGCACCCGTGTTAGGAGCTGCTGTAGCCACAGCCGCCAACGCGGCCATAGCTGCGGAAGCAGCTTTGCCACTGGAATTATGGTGAGCATTAGCGAGCTTGGCACAGGAGCTGGCGATGGCGGGTAGTGCGGAGATCAAGCCGGAATCGGTTCCACAAGCCCGCTTCGGGCTGCTGCCCATCTTTTTGCGCCACCACCAGCCGCGCCAAGTGGACTGCATCCGTGTAGCGCTCTTGTGCCGGATCGCGGTTCGCAAATGCTCCAAATGCTGGCGGATGCCCTCGCTAATGAAAACGTGCCTCTTACCCGGCGCCCAGGCCAGTGTGACCGAGCCATCCTGCACGGGCAGCGTCTCCATGCCCATGGCGTACTGTAGTATTAGCTGGCAGTCCTCCAGAGCCTTGTCCTCAGTGCGCCGCAGTAGCCGGAAAGGAGCCAGCATGCGGTAGCGTGCGTTAAACTGTTTAAAGCGCATTCGGTGCGGAAAGCCAGACGCCATCAGGTTTACCGTTTCCAAAACCTGAAGCGATCGGATTTGCCGCACCACCGTCATGCGCTCAAAACGGTCCGCCTGCTCCAAAGTGTTGCTGCGGATGCACCGCACAAAGTGGGGCCGAGCATGGACCAGGGTGCGCAGCAGGTTGTCCAGCCGCGTGTGGAAATCCTGAGTAAGTGTTGAGACGGGCTCGTCGCCGTTGAGTAGGTCGGAATGCGAGGTGGGCGAGATTCGGAAACTGAGACCTCGGGGTGCCTGCTGTTGGGAATAGAGCGCCTTCAGCTCGGACCCGAACAAATGCGTGGCGAAGCCAAAATTGCAGCTGTGCTTGTAAAACACGGCGACCAGATCGTCGGGCACCACGTCTCGATTGGTGTCCAGAAAATCGGTGGTGTCATACTCCACACGACCAGCAAAGTGCCTGATGGCAAAGAGGCGCGGGTCGTCCGGCTCTAAGGCGGTCCTCGTCTCCAGACGTGTGGAGCAGCGATGCTGCACCTTCAGCTTGGTCACGTAGCTCTCGGCTGTGCCGCGTACCGAGCACTCCATGTCCAACAGACTCAGCAGGCCAGTGCGCAGCGAGGATATTAAATCGATGCACGGCACGTTGTCCACGTAGTCCACCTCAGTTTCGCAAACAATGCCCTCGTCCCGACACGACTCCACTGACGACTTGAAGATGTGCGTGTTGTAGAAGTGCTGCATTGTCTCGGCGCACAAATTAATGCACAAATGCTCCAGCTGTGCGTGGGGCGATGGCTCCTCAAAGCCAAACATGTCCAGTATTCCGATGAACCCGTCCGTTGCATGCCGCACCGCATTATTCAAGGCCGCCATTGATTTGGAGCCCGCATTGCCTCCGCCAATGGTCGAAGCGTGCTGCGATGCTGCATCCGCCTGATTGTGCACCGACTCGTTGGAGTCCGAGCTGAGCGTGCCCAGCGTGGAACCCAAGCGCTTCAGGCTGTTCGCCCGCCTCACAATCGTGGCCACCAGCCGGCAGTAGAGCGCCTTGGCGAGGCAGTCGCGGGTCATGTTGGCGTCCCCATCGCCGCAGACAGATTTCACCAGCTGGCCCCGCACATTGTGGGTTCGCGTGGTCAGCCCACGAAACAGCGCCGCCGGCGGCACTCCTAACAGACTAGCCACCGAGTTGAGTTCCGTCTCGCCTTTCACATCTACTTCAAGGCCCTGTAAGAAAAAGGAGCACACTTGCCTTAATTTCAATAAATAATATACTGCAGTTTAATTAATTCTTAAAATCAATTGTTAAATTCTTCTTAACTAATTATTCTTTGTTGAACACACACAACTTAATTTTCAAAAGAATCTGTTGTTGAATGGCGGCAACGAAGTGTTGCACTGTCAGAATGTTCGAAATAATAAATATTTTGTTGTTAAAAAAGGTAAAATACAATTTCTAGCTCAGTAATATACATAAATTCGAACACGACGTCGTAAAAACATTCAGACGTAAATTACCCATAATCACATCAGCGCAAGAAATCACAAAAAACGCATGCAAAGAAAGGCAATTTCGACCCAAAAGGCCGGAGGCGAATGCGAACTCGCAACTTTCGTGCGAGAGAGCGACGCCTCTGCCAAAACGCCATCCCAGCATTATCGAATTCGTTAGTTATACAGAAATAAGTAAATGACTAGTATAAAAATATGTTTAACACTAGATGGCGCTTCAAAACGACACTTTCAGAATATACGGTAGATGGCGCGAATGCACAATATTACCAATACAAACTGTGTTATACTGTTATACAAATTCAAGCTAATACGTCAGTATTATTTTGGTTTATTTCCTTGCTTTGTTGTCTTTAACTAAATTTTAAAAAGACTATGTTATGCACTTTTTATAATCTGTTAGAAGCTAATTTAAAAAAGTAGTCTAGTAGATCCGCAACTTTACATTATGCAGCACGGGAATAAGTTACTTACCCCGCCATCAATAAACTGAACGTTGCCCAGCAATAGGACCGCAGCAAGGACACGCACCACATCCAAAAACGGTATGCCTAATATGCCTAGACAGGTTTTCCAAGCCTGAAACCGCACAGCGTCCTCCTGCTCGTTCTGAGCGATGTCGCCTCGGAGATAGCGCAGATTCGCCGGCGAATAGCCCTCTAAATGCAGCTTCTGGCGCTCCTCCCTGTTGAGGCCAGCGAGCAGCTGGTAGAAAATGTGATAGTTCTTCTCTTTAGGCAAGGGCCTGATGACGCGAGTTTGGTCCAGAAAATAACAGTGTATCTTGGTACGGTAGAGGGCACCGTCCGTCACCTGCACCTCGATGAACTGGCCAATGCGACTGGACTCGGAGTTGGTGGTTGTCTTGGCTGAGCCAAGTGAGCGTAATACTGTGAAGGCAGCGGCCAAATGCTTGAACGCGTCCGTCTCCGGCCCTCCGCCGGCAATGGCAAACAACTGGCGCAGCATGAGCATGGCGTTCGCCGTCTTTCCTGCACCACTGGTGCCTGACAGGATAATGGCCTGCGGATAGCCTGTCTCACTCTGCTGACGCACTGCCTCCTGTACGATCTTCTGCAGTTGAGGTGCCAGCGGGAGGTCCCGCGTCGAAGTGAGCGTCAGCGGGTTGCCAACATCCAGGTACGGGTTAATAGAGAGAAGTATTGGCCCCACATTCGTCTGCAGATTAAACAAGTCGAAATTCGGAGAGTAACGTTTGTAATTTTCAACCGCCAACACTCGCGTACTCTTCACATTGGCTGCTGTTCTATTACTTTTGTCTTTTATACTCGCTCATATATATATATTGGGTTTGCGCATTGTTTGACCGGATAAAAACTCGCATGTTTACTTGTGACCGAGCTAACTCTTGACCGAGTCCACTTGGAGACACAGGTAGACTGCTGATGACCTCCGCTAAGGATTGACCCCACAAATAGCAAAAATATTGGATTTCGGGTTTCACGTTCTTTAAAAGCTAGTATTAATAATTGTTTTTGCTCAACTCTATAAATTATATATGTGAGAACAGTTATAGAGAAAACAACGTATAGGGTAAAGCCCTTACGCTATTCCCTCTTTCAGGTTTCCCAGCAATAAAGCCTACACTTCGCTGTTCTTCTATATTCATTGCCAGTGGCTGTGCGGGTCTCTCGGGCGCTAATAAAGATCAGAGTGGGCTAAAATCGAACAGTAGGCGCGTTGCCACAAGATGATATCGGACGCGGGCAAGGTATGTAAAATGCACTTACGAAGTAGCGGTGCTCGTTAAAACGGGCCTGCAGAGTGTGCATAACGGCATGTTCGGTAAGCGGGCCTGCTAGGTGGATCAGATCCTGCATGTCCTTGGGCAGTCGGCTGGTCTGCTGCAGTTTGGCGCCGGCGGCTGCAAAGGCAAACCCGAATGGCAGCGTTTTCACGCTCTGGCAAGGATTGGCGTGCTTTGCCGAAGCAAATTGTTGGCTGTGCTGCTGCGGGGCCAACGTCGATGCCATGCAAGTTGCAGCGGAAGAGCGCATGGGCAGCGTGTTCGAGCTGGAGCTGAGTCCATGTGGCAAGGGTGCTGGCGGCAATGCTCCTGTGGCGCCCACACCTGTACTGCTGCCCTTAACGTGACCCATGACGGACTTTTCACTCAGCTGGTGCGGCAGCGGGTGCGGAATGGACGTGTTGCGTGCCGAGATGACGGCGCCGGAGCCGGAATTACTCGGCAGCGTCTGGCTGTAGTTGTATCCGTGCTATGGGCCAAAGGAATTTCAGAGGTTAGCTGTGTTACCTGCAAATACATTTATATTCTCACCTTGGGCTGGGGGAGCTGACCGTTGCCGTTCACATGCTGCTGCAGTGCATTGGCAGACAGCCCTCCGGAGCCCAGATTCAAATTCGGACTGGAGGCATTCAAATCGAAGTTGGCTGCTTTTGCACCGGCAGCTCCCATCGCAACGCCAGCGCCTCCTCCAATGCCGTGGTGCTGCACATCGCTGGCCCGACCATGAACCTGACTCTCCACATGCAGCCGATTGCGCATGACCAACAGCTCCGTGCTTAGGCTTTTAAGCCGCTGTTGCAGGTGCACTGCCTCATTGGACGACGATGCATCTGAAACACAAAGTATAATTTTACCAAACATCTCTTCCACATCAGCCCGTGGTCGGTCTACGACAGAGTGTTATGTACTTATTGGATATACGTAGCATATCCATATACAGCAGTATACAAAATAAGCCCTTATTTGACAATTTGTAAGCAATTTATTGCGATCAAATAAAACAAGAGAGAACATCTTTTCGGAGTGCCTAACACACATATCCCACAGATTTCGAGCTAAAGCCACAAAATTATTTCAAATTGCAATGGCTTCCGGCTCGCCGAAGTTAATAAATATCGATTGGCGAAACTGTTGAACGATGTCGAAATATCACCCCCTGTTTTGGAAAATCCCTCAAATCAAGGTTGCGACATCAAATTTGGCACGTAGTTTATGATTTAGCGATTATTACACTTTTTAAAAATTAGAAACAACGCATTGAATGAGACGTATAGTTTTATATGAGAATTTCCACAGTGTCAAACGGGACCGTCGTATACTTTTCTAACTATAGAAACTAAATTCATGTTTAGCTTCTAAACCAAAAGAATGATCTTTATGAAATTGCATTACTTAACAAGATCACTCAAATCTATGTAGTAATTAAAGGACAAGGCTGCAGTACTTGAATTGCTTTTTTGTAGGCTGTGCATCCGCGCTATTTAAGCTAGAGACTTGAATATATACTCGTGTATATCCGCGTCAGATAAAATGTTAAGGTTTTTCGGCTACGCCCTTTGGGACCGTGGCAATTAGATAAAATCTATTTATCTCCCTCAGTGCTAAAGCTAGACGCATTACATTTTCAGCCATATTACTGAAGATCTCCAAATATCACACAATCAATTTTTTGAATAGGCCAACTGGCAAATAGATCTAATATACATTTAGACAAAATATATGTAACAGGCAAAACGTGGCGTCTCCGACCCCATAAAGTATATATATGCTTAATCAGCCGACATCGCTTTGGACATCGATTTCGATGTTCTTGTTAAGCCCTGAAAATTTGATCAAGATCATGCTCTTAGTTTAGAAGATATTCGCGAATTTAGTTTCCATAGTGGGGGCCAAGCGCAGCAGCTGTTCACAGCGTGCGGCGTGCGTTTACATGTGTGTGTGTGTGTGTGTGTGTGTGTGTGTGTGTGTGTGTGTGTGTGTGTGTGTGTGTGTGTGTGTGTGTGTGTGGTGTGTGTGTGTGTGTGTGTGTGTGTGTGTGTGTGTGTGTGTGTGTGTGTGTGTGTGTGTGTGTGTGTGTGTGTGTGTGTGTGTGTGTGTGTGTGTGTATGTGTGATGAAATGTATATATGTATAAAAATGTTTAGGGTATCCCCTACTCAGGCGCTCCCGACTAGAGCTTCAACACTTATTTTTGTTTAATTTTATTTATAATTAACTACGTTATCTATCAGGAAATTATTCACACCAACCAATTTGCATTCCTGCATGGCCTACTCTCACAGCTGAATTATTCTGTTAGTTTGCGAGGCCAATTTGAAGAATAACAACACGAAGTTCAAGAATTTACATAATATTTTAATGAACTAATTTCGCTAGCTAATCAAAAGACCTCGCAAAACGCGCTAAGATAAAACAGAAAACTCGAGACAAGACAACTAAGACAACTAAATTAAATTAATAATTATCATAATGAACTGCTTAAGGATCAAAGTGATTTTTCGACAACGATGTGTAACACATTATAACAACTTAACAACGGAACTATTCTAGGTCTGATATTCGGCATTCCTTTTGCTATATATTTGATATATGACCAATTACCTGACCTTTACTTCAGAACTTTAAAAAATGCATAAAAGAGAAATTTAGCTAATTAAAGTACTAATCTGAATAGGTTTTTTGAAACTTACCCCAAAAGCTATCACAAAAATGATTGTAAATCGAAATACAGCCAAACGATGCCAACAGTTTCACAGTTACTGGGCGAACATTCAAGCAAAAGCCGAGCCAACATCATTGATGGTAAAAAACCAGTTTTGTTTTAAGGCTGTACACAAGAAATGTTAGATAAAAGCGAAAAAGCTAAACAACGTCAAAGAAAATTGTATTTTGACTAGTAAACTAATTGTGGAACTACTGCCGAAATTTTATATAAGTTTTTACAAATTTATTAACTAAGTATCTCCAATAAATGGGCTTAAGATGACAGCATTAAAATATTTAAATATATGTTACAGACAAAGTGAACATATAAGAGAACAATACATTTTCTCGATCATCAGCTATATGTCTGTCTCTGTCTCTTTTTTTGACTGTATTTATAAAAGCAACAATCTCAGACAATATAGTAGCTAAAAACCAAACTTGAAATACAATATCTTGTAAACCATGCGAAGATCAAGTTTATTTTCTTTTAATCCCCCCGGTTGCCGAAAATGGGTTACTTTTCTTTTAGATCGAAGTATGAAAGAATGGATGCATAAGCGAGGTAAGCACACTTGGGTAGATCACTTTTACTTGACACATTACGATCAATTAAATGTAAACTGGATTTAAAGTACTTTTAAAAGCATTAAAGATTGATATTTTCAATATTTCTTCTTGAGAGTGCAATTGATCCAAAAGCTATACTTTCGTGTTGTTGATTTTTCGACATTGGTTTTTCGCATGTACAAAAAGTTAAAATTCGGATCGGCAGCAGCAAAGAAATTTTCTTGGAAGCTGAAATCAGCGCCACAAAAGAGCAGACAACAAAAACAAACCGACTGGTCCCACCGCCAAATGTGCCGACAAGACGGCCACATTTAAACATCTCAACGGCTGTGTTGGCAGCGTTGCCTGGGACCAAAACTGGTCACCAATGGGCAGGCGGAGCTGGTGCGACGAAGCTGGAGGTGGGCAAATGTTGCAAGTCAAACAACACACACTTGCACAGCAATACAGCTGCGCGCTATATATTCAGGTACACACGTATGTGTATGTATACAATTATATTAAGCTGTTGTTCAGACGGGAATAAATATGATTACTTTATAAGATAATATGAGCAATGGTCATAGAATATTCTATCACATCTGTGCGGAACACAAACGCTACTACAATATCGGATATACTATTTAAAGATACAGCTGACTACCACCAAACATAAATCTAAACGTAGAAAATAACTTTTGGGTCAGCGAGTATATCTTTTTTTATAGAAGAGCTATGCTTGTAAATATTTTGAAATAAGTTGTGAAAATTAACTCTTGAAGTGTGTTTTCTGTCTTGTACGACAATGGGAGACCGTATAACAATCGAAAAATAGTTTCCGAACAATAAAATAATTAGCTTTGTTTCTGTAGGAAACAATAGAGGGCATAACATGGTAAGACTGAAGCACCGCAAATAAATAACAAAAGACTTGGGCAGCAAATATAAATTGGTTACACATTTCAATTTTTGGGTTACTAAATACCCTTTCGCGTCACTTACCTTGCAGCTTCTTTTCGGTCTCCCAAAATTTTTGCAGTTCCGTAAAGTATTTATCCAGTATGAAGACTTTTGACAGGCCCAATGTGGCCATCGTAGATGAACATTTGTGTGGCAAACGGAGAACGAAACCAGCTAATTTGAACTGCAGTCGCCAAAACAAGTTTGGGTTTCAAATGCGATTCTTTCGTTTTATTTTTTGGCGACGGACACGACAAAAAGGACGAGAAGCGAGCTGCGAGCTGCGTCGGTTCCGATGACGACGATATTTCTTATTTGAATAATTTCGAATACAGATACACAGCATAAAACACGCCCGATCGAACAGGTTTTCCGCGCAGACGCTTGCAGGAGACAGACAGTGACCAGGTTGCACGTACACACACACATGCATGCAGGTAAGTGTGCACATATGTATTCGTATTTATGTTTATGGCATACAAACTGGGCCTGGGACCGATACTGACACTATGCCCGAGCCGAGCGACTGTCTATCTGGCCATAAGTATGCGCTGCGGGTACTTTTGGGCTGTGCGGCAAGTGCGGCGCGCAACGAAACGAATAAAAAATAAACAAGCAGCCAAAAAGAATGCAGAAGGGCAGCAGCCAAATCACTGCAAGTATCTGTCTCAATCGTCCAGATACTCTTTACGTTTCCACTCAGTGTTATTATTTTTATTATAATTATTTTTGTTTTTTATTACTATTCTTCTTGCTATAACTTCTGCAGCCCACTCGCACGCGCTTGTTTTCTTTGTGTGTGCAGACTTTTTGTTGATTTTTTTCCGTTTTGGAAAACGAGTTACCGCCAACTCTCAGACAGCAGCGAGCGCGCACAGAGCTCAAAATGTGCCCGTACTCGGGGTAGATGCTTAGATGCCTTTGGGGTACACACACGCGCACAAACACACACTTTGGCAGCCGCGTATACATATGTATTTACATTTACATGGCTTTCTGGAACACGAGAGATTTGATTTAGCAACAGCATAAAACATCTTTTCGTTACTCAAACAGCCTTTTGTCTTTTTTGGTTAATCGATCGCTGTATTTGAATTTCTTTTCATTCACATTCAGAGCTTCAAAGTGAGCAATCGAACAGCCGCTGACTCAACTTGCGCGCTCCCAGGCCAATACACATACTGAACGCTGGAACTCCGCCGCTCCAGACGCCGATGTAGAAAACGATCGTTTTTCTGGCTCTCTAATAAGCGTGCTCTCCGAAGCGCTCTCAATCCGACGCAGGTACATTCTTTAAACAGGTAAAAGGCCCGAGGTCTCTTTTTCAGTTTTAACAGCTCTGTCTGTGCAGTTGCTCAAATATGAGGTCAAGTGTTTGAACTATGCGCCTCTCGCCCCTCGCCCCTCGCCCCTTGCCAGGCTGGCTCAGCTGTCTCGTTTACTGGTCGCGTTAATTAGTACTGATTGTTTATTGTTGATGCAGCATCTCACGTTTCCTACATAGTTTCCACGGCGTTTTGCAAATCATTACAATAACAACGGTTGCCTGCTAATTCATTCAACCTTTTTACAGTCAAACTTGCTCTTCTAAGGCAACAAATATAGAGATTCGCTACTCCAGCGTCATCAAACATAGTGAATAAAACAGTTAAAACGTTGCAGCCGTTTCTAACCGACTGTGTAAAACTGGGAATGTTTGTCAATATTTGTTTTTACCCGGGTATACACTAATATATATTCCAAGTTTTAAGTCTCTAGCTTTCGGACAAACGGACAGCACAATACTTTGGACGAAGTATAGCATTGTGAATATCAAAATCGGAAGAAATACGAAACACAAAAATAAAATATTTTTCTTCTTGACATGAACCAACTCGCTTCAGCAAAGACAAGAACCAAAACAACTTTAAGGTATGGTAACCCTAGAATATTTAATTCGCTTTACTGCAAGCTCATTTTGCTGCACCACAACCTCTAGCAGACAATGGGATAAATAGGCAAACACGTCAGGAGAGTTAAAAAGCTTCTCACACTAAAAGTTGGATGCGCTTTAAATATTTCTGTTTTCGTGACTCTAGCTCTAAATTGTGTTACCCGCTCCCAAGATACATATATGCATTTGATCGATTTGCCACTCCTCAGTGGGCGTACACTAAAAATTGTTAGATCTTTATAGGAGGTCATTAGTAATTTCTATAAAAATTAAATATATATCTTGTTTCAAAGCTGAGAAAGATATATAAATATTAAGCCAAATAAAATATTAAAAATATCAATTCAAAAATGCGTTCAAACGGACAGACGGCAAATGCACAAAACCCAATATACTCTTGTCATTTCGTCAACAAGTCTGTAAACTAAAGTTCCTTGTACGATCGTCGGCAACTTCAGACACTTCAAAAATATTTATTCATGACACAATAAATATTGGTAAAAGTAAACTAAAATTCGAATTAATAACAACAGCAGAAAAATGAGTTTTTTTAAGCGTATCGACGCCAAGGAAGAGCTGTTCCGAGTTTGCTGCAAACCGAAAAAAATGTAGGTGGTTCGGTTCACGGTTCGAACCAATGTGTCGCCTATGGGTTCATGCTTTCCCACATCAATGAACCCGGCTGTTAACTCGAACCTTGCTTCGTCACCTTCTTTTGAAAGTTTAAAGACAAAATATTCTATTTATTGAAAATTAAAACAGTCTTTTTGTGTTTTCTATAAAGAGATTAAATATCTGTTATTCGCATGGTTTTAATAATATTAGAGTTCTGAGCTCGTACGAATTGGATTCACAAGCAGTTTGAAGCAGAGGGTATTATAATATAGTCCCGAAATGTGAAACACATACAAAAATATGTCCTTGATGGTTTAGCCATGTCCATCTATACATCTCACTTGAGCCAAGTCTCTCAGCTTTAGGCTATTATAACTTTGCATATATTCATCTTGATGCAGACAGCAATTATATCGGAGTCCGCCGGATCGGATAACAATATCATATAAACTTCATAGAAACTATTGGTCTAAAATAAGGGCTTTTGAACAAAAACGCTCTTTTATTTTGTAAGATTTTAAGTTAAAATTAAATCATTAAAATCAACCCAGTCTTTACATACATTTAAACCCCTTTGCACTCATACATACATACTCAATTTCACACGTACACGCCGCTACTGCGCTTGGCCCCCACTATGGAATTACTTTTAATCTAAGAGCATGATCTAAATGAAATTTTCAGGGCTTAACAAGAGCTGTCAAATCGATGTATAAACCAAAGCGCAAGTTTGTACTTGAATTGCGTTTTTCATAAATGGGGCGATTAGAGGGAGGTATCCAATATCCGAAATATTCTTAATCTGCCTACGTTTCACGAGAAGATATTGAACCAAATTTGATGGCTCTCGGTCTTAAGGTTGTTGAGACATGCTCAAAAAATTGGGTAAAAACCGAAAATGATCGATAATAAGAAAACGAGACGAGTTATCGATAATTTGAAATAAAACTTTGATCTGCGTTAGTATACACGATCTTAAACAGTCGGACAGACAGTCTAGATCGACTCGGCATACACTTTTTTACCCATTTTCAATGGGTTCAGCGAACAAAAACAACTATTCTTCATGAGGTCATCTCTCTGAAACAGAGAACAGAGGGCAGAGAAACAGACATCAGACATTCCTTAATCTCTACATAAGGTACTTAGTGGGGTCGAATATCGCACCTTTTATATATACGCATGCACAACGTTCTTATACCACTTTTGTCAAGTGTTGTGGACACAGGACATTAAAAGTACTACAACTACGGCATTTACAAATATAAATAAATAACAAATACATACATAAGGGCGTAAGCTAACCTAATAAAAAGGGCCACAAGCTTACCTGTTATATTTCCTGTGGTTTTATTGCATGTTTTCTTCCGCTTGGCTACAGGCAGAGTATAAATAGCTGTGAGCTTTGTGAAGTGCTCGACTGCATTGTTGGATTTATTGACAGCCAGCTCCTGTTCCTTCGCAGTCCTTAACTCCGCATCGCAAGCTGGTTTATCCACGATTGGCAAAGCCTTGCTCTGCTTCGGGGAGGGTGTGCTTGAGCTGAAGCAAAGGTGAAGATTAGCCAGGAAATTGTTATTATATGGGCATGAACCCACCTGAGTGCCCTGTGGTATTGGCAGAAGAAGTCGGGCCGCATGCGATGCCTACAGAGGAAGTCCTCGCACAAGCGCAAGACATCGCCGCAATCATCGCTCTCGCCAGAAGTCTCGCTCCGCTCCCCAGCGGCCTCACTGGGAGTGCATGTGCGCGATGAGTCCGGCGTATTTTTGTCCGCATCTGCAGGCTGTGGGCTATTTTGTGGTCCGTAGAGAAAGGCCGGCAAGGATGCACCCACAAAGTCCGGTATACTTTCAAAGAAGTCCGCGGTCCGCTCGTAGCTGCTGGAACTAGCACTGGAACTCTTAGAACCTAGCTTGGTCAGATGTCGGCCCACGTAGTCAGCGTACGTCTGGTCCGGCAGCAACATAGCATCATCATCTTGCGTGACCCATTAACCGAAGATATCTGCAACAAATGAGTTGGATGCGAGATCAATCGCGACATCAATTCGCATTTTAATTGCTTTTAAATCAAGCGTCCAACCGCAGCCGTCACTTGCTGCTCACTCGTGTCGGTGGCTATTGGTCAGTGGCTGGTTGCTGTGGCTTCCGCGTCCGCATCTGCGTCTGCACGCCCATAAACCTGTCAGTTTATTGGCGCAGACGATTACCTCGATTAGCGTGACCATGACGAAGGTGACAGACACGGACGCTAATGCCTTTTACTGCGTGTGTCGGCGACGGCATCGCGAGCCGGCCGGACCTGGCCACAGCTGTTCGCCTCGCAGATGCCCGGCCTGGAACTGAGGCCGGGTGGACACAGGCGCAGTCAGTGGCAGATAGATGAGTTGCCAATCCAAATGAGACACAATATTTATGCCACACTTTGCCAGTGCACGTGGTGTGGTCTCCCAGGCTCGCCGTGTGCCTTCTCTTCTAGACTCTGAAGCGAGCGGACTTTTGCTTTCCGCAATTACCTCAAATGATTGTCATAAAATGCCGCAAGTGTGGATGCGATAGCCGTGTGGCCACTCCGAGCCGATACCACCGGTGAAGGCATTTTTCAGTGTCAACACAGCGGGCGGCACCGTTTGAGTACTCGTAGAATGCTAAGCCCACTGATATCTAAGCCACGGCCTCATACTTGTGCTTTATTATGGCGATTACCTAACATGGACAAGTGCTGCGTGCTCTGGGCTCTCCTAGCCGACACCTCAAAGTTATATTCCAAGCTGACTTTAGATGAATGGCAGAAACTCGAGAACACTAATTAATTGTAATGCAAACCATACGCAAAGAAACGTGAAGTTAAAATGGTTCCTGCAACTAATGATGAACGATACAAATATTGTCTGGTGCAACTTTGGATAGAAATAGACATAGGAACCATTTTAAGCTTGATATCCCGGCCACGCCCACTAGAACGCCCCCAGCCACCCCGCCTCCACGAATCGCGAAATCCTATATCTCCCAGACATTTAAAACTATGGTCACCAAATTTTTAAGGTAGATGGTCACCCTTTTTACGATCCGTAAAAGAATTCCCGGCCATATATCCCACAATTTTAAAACAAGAGTCACCAAATTTGTCAGGCAGAGTTTGAGAGTGACCTCATCTTAAGATCAAGCCGAAAAATGTTGGCCACGCCCACCCGCCCCTACGAAATATAAAATTTCAATATTTTCCAAAATAACAGCAATAACTTCTGTGTACTGTAAACAAGTATTACGCAGTCGGTTATATCCGACTGCTACTCTCCTACTTGTTTTTTGTTGATATTTTGCACCGTTTCATTAATATCGATAAAATGGATCTTAGGATTTGGTTTTTCTTAGTTTTCTTAGCATATCTCGTAGACTATAAGAGCTGGAGCCACCAAGTTTGGTTCAATTCCCCCACTTGCCCCATATATGAAAAAAACGAAATTCAAATAGTACAGACTTGCCCTTTGGTTTGTACATAGATTGATAGATGCTCTTATTACTTACTAAAATTTCATTAAGATCATGCTCTTAGTTTAAAAGCTATTCACGAATTTAGTTTAAATAGTGGGGGCCAAGAGCAGCGGTTGCGAAAATAACGCAGCTTGCGGCATAAATTTGTATGTGTGTGAGGTTTTCTGTATGTGTGTATGCAGTGGGCGTATCCAAAAATCCTTACCACTTTATCTTACTCGTGTACGCACAACGAAATATTGCAAGACGAACATTGCACAAATCCAATATACTCTTCCTTTCTTTCTTCTTTCTACTTCGTGAACGGGTATAAAAACTGGGCAACAGGACTATCAACCGTGTACTATAAAAGCGGGAAAAGCTCACTCGATCCGAAAAGTCGCCTGTCTCTATGTACGGTTAGTGGTCAGAAATGTCGAATCTCCCGTATAGCGTAACCGTAACCATATGACCGTATAATTCATGAAGGCAAACCAGTTGCCGAGAAAGTATTGAATAACATCTAATTTGTTTAACGACACTCGATCTGTTATACACTGTTGGCAGACTTCAGGCGAATCTAAATGCGCTCGAATCAATTTGCGCAGTAAGGGTGAATGTGTTCTGAAGAGGAGTGGTACTTAAGCGATAAGTATGATTACTTAGCGCGAGTATTTTTCACTATGAAAGACAAATTAACAATTTGAGCGTTGCCAATCGGTGAGCGGCAACGTTTCGCTAGAGTTGAATATAAATGAACATAGGTAGGATCAGGTAGCGACGTCGCATAAACCAAAATAAATCGCATAAATATGTAGTCTGGCTTCTTTGTGCAGGCCCAGCTGCGGTCGCAATAGACCGGCTACCTGAGGAAATGTATCTCAATATGTCCGCCAGATAGTCTCGTGGCATGCACAGAGGTAGTAGCAGGAACTTGTAAATGCCACTGGGCCTAAACTGAAGTTATTTATTCCTACTACGACAGCGATACGAGTTTCGACTCCACCAGCGAACCAAAAAGGAAAACGCTGTTGTGGGTCGTCTTAGTCCATTCTTGCGAATGCCAAGTTAAAGTTGAATCACACCGAGGCATTGTGGCCTCACCGCTCGCCCTGGCCCGAGACATGTGTCGATGCCAACTAATTTGCATTTGTGGTAACCTTAGCAACAACAAATCAGCGTCCGAGATATGTATGAATTTATGAGCAGGAGGCTTTGGAATTCCAATGCTAAACAGCTGCAGATCGTAGATACTTAAGTATTTAGTGGGATTGGGCAAACATTTACAATCAATTTGGGGCCAACGAATAATTTCCCAGAAAGAAAATCACCGATCAGTGAACACAGCCTTCTGCTCCCCATTATTATCATCGGACCTTGGTCTTGGGCGATGGCGATTCATTGCACTTCTGACTTGCTACATGAAAATTACATGATTTAACTTAATTTAATAAAGAGCCAAGGGCGCAGCAATTCTCTTGGTCTCCCATCGTACTGAGATCTCCCTGAATCGTGTGGCATGAAGCCAGTTCGTGCTTGGCTTTTGTGATTTACCGCGATTTGCCCGTACTCCTCATAGTTCTTCTTCTGCCCACATAAGAGGCCAACCCAGGCCAGACAAGGCCAGGCACACATGCCTAATAGAACAACAACATCATGGCCCGGCCTGGCACTGCCATCGATTCCAAGGCTCAACGTCGTCCATCACGGTGGGCTGCCGCCAACGCCACACTTGTCAAAATATCCCATGACCCAATTAGAGCTAGCCGCAGCAGTAGAGCCTCGGACCACGCGCGGTTTTTCTCAGTGTAGACATTTGCGCAGATCAAGAGATTTTGATTAATAGGTGGTTGTTTCGCTTGAGCCGGCTATTTCCTTGGTTGCTCACTCCTCGGCCATGCCCCCAGGCTTCGGATAGGCATTGAGAAATATTTTCGCGAATCGAGTCGACAGACGAAGAGTCGAACTCAATGAAACTCTGCCCTTACCCTGTCGCTGCACTACCTTGTCTTAATACCCTGCACTCAATCGAAATGGCCGAAATTAACATATTGAAGTTGTCCAATATATATAAGATAAAGAAAACTCGTATATCACAAGCAAATGAAATTTTTTTCATTATTTCGACAACTCTCATGTCTTTCAAATTAACAAATATCGATTTTTGGATTGATTAAGAATAAATATTAATGCTGCATTGTTTCATTGTGTACGGCATTCAAGGAGATATCTCCGTCCCTATAAACTATATATATTCTGGAGCAAGACAAACTGTCTTCAAAGCTATCCTCATGTAACTCTGAATCTCTTCATCTTTTTGCAGCATGCGGTACGCAAATATATCCGAGTCCACTATATATCTATCATTGGTAAAATTGGTATCGGTAAAAAATGCAATGTTGAATAAAAAAAACACTTTTGTAGCATTCTCTCAAACTTTTGTCGTAAAATCAAACTAATTATATTAGATTAGATCAAACTATATAAGGATTAGATACTGAGCTCCCAAATAATTTTTAAAAAATTTTATTAATGCTAATATACCGGAAATTCAGGGGGATGAGGTAACTATTATATTTTCTGGCGTCTGCAAGAAATACCCAAAATAGTCTTGTAAAATTTAAAAAGTCGTCAATTCTTGCAGGAGCCAAATTTAAACTGCAGACGGTCCAGCATTTGGCCAAGAGCAGCAATGTATTAACTCAAAGGGACTTCTCGGGGATGCAACAATGTCAACATTATTTATATTCACATCCACGTATAACATGGCAACAGGAGTTAAATGCCAGAAAAATGCGAATATGGTCACGTTTCTGGTCTTAATGATAATTACGTCTGCATGGAAGGCATGGAGTTGAAACCCGAAAACAGAGTTGAAATTCCAAAGTCTCCAGGTTCGATTTACGTCATCGCAAGAAGTGCAGCTGAAAGAGTCACGAATGTCAGATGGTTCTAAGAGGTGTTGCATAAAGAAACGTAAAATAGAAAGTAAGTTCATTGTTCTGGTCGCGCAGGAAACGGAAACAGCGCCTTTTCAACACAAAGTCATGTGCTAATTTATGTGGGAGTTCACACCAAAGCGGGAGATTTCCGTCTGCAAGAAGGTGTGTGAAAACTTTTAATCGGAGTTTAATTGCATTAGCCCAACAAGGCTGACGGCTGAGACGCATTTCTGATGAGTGGCACTTACGATCAAATTTGATCCGCTACGAGCCAACTCCATATCTAAGATATTCTTCACCATAGCCGTTGCGTAGAATTTCTTCTCCTGTATGTGTTATGCAATATGATGCTGGCGATGCGACGGGATGCGATGAGATGCTAGTCCAGCGTCCACTCGGATGCCTACACGTGCATCAGGCAACCGCTAAGGAGAGCCAACAGTACACAAAAACTTGTCTTCACCATCTACGTTCGCACTGAATCAGTTAGCAATAAAAGGCGTTAAACAATTAGATGCATGTCCAAGCGATTGGAGTTGTCGTTTTAGGCATCGATTTATGAATTGCACAAGTCAGCGTCGCAAGAGCAATCATCAAAATAAACGCACTTCAGGCGTTTGTAGGAATTTGACCTTAACCTTAAGACCAACTTGGCTAAAACAGTAACCAGTTATCTGTATGCCACAGAGTCGAAGCAACAAATTTTGTGATCGATAATGTGGTAAGGCATTCTTGGCCAAGCGTTATTAATCATAATTTATTCCTTCAAAAGAGCCTAGCTCCCAGATTATTTCTACTACAATGAGAATCGTTGATTAGGCTATATGCAGTTGTGATATCGGTGAAGTGAGGACCAGATAAGAAGCGCACACAAATTCCTAATGTCATGCCCAATGATGTCTTAGCACAGGCTTGCAACAGACACACAGTGTTAATGCTTGGCTGCGATATACACACGCTGTGGACCTTGGACAACGTGTAATAGACCTGGAGGTAAGTTCTATCTCCATCCCAATCGCGCACGCTATTACCCATATGTCTGTGAGCTTGAGCCTTGCAATATAAATATTTCTGAGCGGGAAGCAACGCACCCACAACAATTCCGCAGAAATTAAGAAGGGTAGCCAGCGGACTTGATATGCCCTTGGGCTGAACATCATCTGTGCATCTTCGGTAAGGCTGACTCTTTGACTCTGCACTCACAATCGCATTCTCAACTCGATCACATCGAGGTACAGTTGGCAGGCGCAGTTAACCTGGTTCGAAAGTGCATGCAGCAGTTTATTTCAAAGCACGTTCCACTAAAGTTTTATCTTGACTTCACTCACAGTAGTTATGGAAAAACGTATGGAGTGTGGAAATTCAGGCTTAACCTCATGACAGTTACGAATCAAAGGAGACAATGATGTTCCCCTAACATTCAATTACAGCGAACATTTAATGCACACCAGATAGTCAAATGATATATGTATATGTATGCTCAACTTGGCATTCCTGCCAGGTTAGCGCTCAGATGGATTCAATTGTAACGGGATATGCATTAACAGACGAATTGGCCAAAATGGGAGCATCTAATAGGACCGCCAACATCTCAACTCTAAGGGAATCCAAGTCCTATTCGATCCAATTAGGTAAGAATTCTCTCAGAGTCATCACTGGTCTTTTGACCGGCACTGCAGGCTAAAGGGACGTCTTAATAAAATGGGAATTGTTGAAACCTCGTTACACGTATTATTGTGGACCACAAGGCAAGTCATTTCTCAATTGAAGATAACAAGGAAGTCTCGACCTGTCCAAACTTTTCGACTATATCGGAGAGATTGGGTTGCTTGAGGGTCAGTAGGGGGAACAATATTAATAACAATATTAATACCAATCTGATTGGTCGAAGCACCTGTTATATTATCGTTCACAATAGCATGCATAACCTCATGCTAAACGTGAGTACCGTATGAAAGTAATACCTACTTACCAATAATTGACATCCACCCACAATTGGCGCCAGTTGCCATATAATTCATTAACGGCTGCAGTCCGTGTACTTGCATATGTGAATGTATGTGTCTTGTGGAAACGTCAAGGGAGACACTAACAACTAATTAACACTTCCAGCTACTTCTACGCCTACCCAAGCGGCTAACCGTATGCCAACTGAATTAATGAACGAACCGAAGATCGCGTGACGACATGAAGTGAGTCGACTGCGAAGTCGACGTCATCGCCACATCGAACGACAGAGGCACAGAGGCCCGGAGCCACAGAGTCAGTGTCAGCCTCGGCGTCAGCGTCAGCGTCAGCTTCAGTGTCTTTTGGGGCACGTTGGAGACGCGCAGGAACAAATGTCGTGCCAGGCAAATACATACCTCGAGAAATCACAGGGAACAGGTTTGCGAGTACGCGAAAACCAGCGAAAGAAAAAATTGGCATGTTTATGATACAGTAAACGGATGACGACGACGAATAACTACGATGATGATGAAAAACCTGGGCTCAGAGCGGACTCTGGACTGTCAGCCAAGTGGAACGTTACAAATGCACTTGTGTACATATGTATGTACATGCATATGTATGCATGCAGGGGCATTATCTATAGCAGTGCATTGTCTCAAAATGCCAACATCACCCAAAAGAAATGCAGCCAGATGGAGAAGAAAGTGAATTGTTGATGCTGATTAAATTCGAGCCAAACGGATGTGAAACGAACCCCATGCGAATGCCAACTATTGCATACATATTACTACATTTCTTTTGGCGAAACTGCATAAAATATGGAAAGATTCGCCAAACAACATCGAGCCCAGACACAGTCGACAGCTGTAAAGTGTCGTATGTGTCAGGGCCTGACATTGACGTATTCGATCGTAGAGCACAATAACAATAAACAATGTTGGGAATGGGACGCTGACTCAATCCTCCTCCCTGGCCAGACACTATTGGCCACACGATATTGGCCAGACGATATTGGCTGAACTCCCAGAAAGCTTTTCTTGCCAAAACACGCAGTCAAATGTCAGTATCTTTGCGCTTTTGGTAAGCGGGCGGCTGATAAACAAATGTGACATAAATCTGGCAATATGCGTATCTGCTATTTGGACAACTTGCGGTAAGTATTATCTCCCTCTGTGTAACTCACATTTACGTGCTGCTGGATTCTAATATACAATTAGGATCACGGATCACCAAAGAATCTTGGTTGAAGAAAAAATATTGTATTTAGTATTTATTGGGAAATATTCAGCTGTCTTCTTTTCTGTCTTTGATTATATTTAATTTGGAGATCGAATTCTAGTGAATTCTTTTTATGCGTTCTCTAGGTCAGACAATCTCCATTTTTGAGTTTTAATATAAAATATGTTTCGCTTCGGTTTTGTTACATTTTCAACAGGTTCGGTTAAAAATATTGAAAATTTTGAAAATTGTTTTTTACCGGCTTACAACGTTGAGAAAATCATTTTTACACCCTAAACATCTTTGAAACTGGGTAAAAAGGATGTAATGGTTTTGTGCAAATGTATGTAACAGACAGAAGAAGCCGAACTCATAAAGTATATGTATTTATTCTTGATCAGGATCAACAGCCGAGTCGAGACGTGTGATCAAATTTACCTATTCAATTGGCAGCAAAGCATTGCAATAAAAGCTAGAGAGCTGAAGTTTGGGTTTTGAAGTTCGTGTATATTATACGCAGATCAAGTTTATTTCGAATTAAATGACCAATTTATTATCGATATTTATTAACCTGATATTGTTCTTTAACCTGGTTTTTAAGCATATCTCAGAAACTATAAGAGCTAGAGCCACCAAAAATTTAATACTATCGTGAAGCACACCCCAATTATGAAAAAACGCAATTCAAGTAATACAGCCTTGCGCTTTGATTTTGGTTTTCTTCTAGTCGGTACACACTTAATTGTTAATTATTATGAAATACATATGTATTATTATACATTTTTTTATTTTATTAATAACAATTTTGAATTATTATACTCGTTCACAAATGAAAAGAATATATTGGTACTGAGCTATGTCCGTCCGTTTGTCGTGGCAAATCGCGATAATCAGTATACTTCAATTTTAGATGTCTCAAAATTTCGCAAGTAGAATAACTTTTTATTATTATTATTATGAAGTTTTTCACGCACAATCCCATTCAAACATACATAGTAAATACAAAGATATATTTTTATTTATTTACACAAGCGCCACAAATGATTACAGATAGGTTATGCGCTTTTTCAATTTAAAAAATGCATTCAATTAGAACTCGAAAAGTAAACAAACTCGATCCCACGCTTGCGATCTGCGCTCGAACTCTTTACGGTCTCCCCGATTCGCGCCTTTTCACGTCTTCACTCTTCGCGCTTTGTTTGTGAACTGATCGGAGAATGCACAAACAAAACCAAGGAACCGGTGCGGCAAGAAAGCTACACACTGCTGAGCTGAGGTGGAGCAGCTGCGTCGTGTTGTTTGTAATGCGACAGAAGTTTGAGAGGCAGGCATAATACAATTAAGTCGTTGGGGGTGAGGCGATTTCAGTCGGCAAAGCTTGTCTAGAGGATCTTCCTCCTTATAGATTACCTTGCGGAAAATGTCCACAGAAGTGAGGAGGGTCATCACCGAGTAGATAATTTACTTGTTATACTAGAAACACTTTTAAACGTGAGAAAAATATTATTATTTTTTAATATTCTAAATCATTTTATTACCATTGTTTCGAAATGTGTCCTGCATAGAAGACGTGTCATTAGTCTCTCAGTTTGCAACCTATCTTCATGATCTTCGCAGAATTTCGCCTTTTGTTTCCGGCGCTACAACCAACCAGTTGGATCAGATCACTATATAAAATGGAATGTTCAGTTAAAAAATTATTTCCTGTTGAAAAACTTTCTAACTTAGCAATTGTGAGTGTCAATATACTTCCAACATACGAGCAATATATTTCCAACATCAAGTTACTACATATAATCTTTTCTATAGGAACAACCTTCGTACACATTATTAAATGCATGTGGCTTCTCTTCAGCTTATCGTAAAATGATTAATTTATTATAATTACAGACAATGGTTATTACAAATAATACTCTTTTAACTTAGGTCTACTATTAGCTTTTCAAATTCCGTTGCGCTCCTCGGGACGCGTTTCGCTGTAAAAGCCCAGATTCATCGTAGGAATCATATTGCTATAGAAAGACAGCTCGGCGGCCGAAGGCCTCAAGTTGGGCATGGGGACAGGCTCCTGTACGATGGGGGGCACGGCAGCTCCGATCTGTTCGGCCATGGGATGACCCAGTGGTGCTACAGCAGCGGCTAACAAAGCCTCTTGGGTACTCTTAGCCACGCTATGTTGCAGCTCATGAACTTTGAGGTGGTTTTCCAGGTCGCTCTGCTGCAGAAAGGTGATGCAGCAGATCGCGCAGGTGTAGCTAGGGCCGTGAGCCTCCAACTCGTGGCGCTGCAATTGCTCGCGTCGGTTAAAGCCCTGTCCGCAAAGCTTGCATGCAAATAGTCGATCCATGTGCAGAGCCCGATGACGCTGCAGATCCCGCTCACGCTGGAATCCCCTGTCGCAAACGTCGCAGCGAAAGTTGCGCGTTAGCTTCGACGATTGTTTTATTTTGGGCTGCGATGGCGGTTGCTGTTGATAGGGTAGCTGCTGCACTGACGCATCGGCATCCACGTAGGGATGTAGTGGAAGCTGCAGTTGATCCGACGGGACAATCATGTTAGCACGCACATTTTGATTTTGTTGTTCTGCGTCGCGCTTGAAGTGCACCTGCTGGTGCATTAAGAGCTTGTCCTTGCGCGCAAATGAAGCTGGGCACCGTCCGCACTGGTAGGGCTTCACCTCGGCATGGGAACGCGTGTGCTTCATCAGCTCCAGCGGTGTCTGAAAGGACCGCGGACACTGCTGGCAAACAAACGGCTTAACACTGCTATGTATGCGCAAATGCTTTGTTAGGTTGGTATTGCGCGAGAAGCTCTTGGAACAGACGTGGCACGAGAAGGGACGCACGCCAGTGTGCACAATCGTGTGTTTCTTCAGGTCCGAGCGTCGAACAAATCCCTTACTGCAGTGTGCGCACACGTACGGGCGCTCGGCGTCATGCAGCTCCTTGATGTGCGCAATAAGAGCAGGTCGTGTTCCCAAACGCAGCTGGCAGTAGTTGCAACTGTAGGGCGCAGAGACGTCATGTGCCCCCAGCTCATGCTGCTGACAGTCTTGCTGCAGCGTAAAGGCCTGGTCGCAGTATTGACAGAGGAAAGCGCTTTTCGGATGCGCATTAGGGTTGGCGGTAGAATCCGCAGTTTGGTGCGCCTGCATTAGTGCCATTTGAGCCGCATCCATGCCGAGCGGCATGTCAACATCTTCATCATTTTGAGCCTCCTCTTCATCCTCATCTTCCCACTCCTCGTCATCGAGGTCGGCTTCGCCATCGGATCCTAGAAATTCATCTTCGCTGGTCTCACACAGTTGATCTGGATCCACGTCGACAATGACGCAGCCCTCTTCGCCTTCCTCAAACTCAAACACGCCGGGATTACCATTCAAGCCAGGTCGGTACTTGGCGTCCAGCGAAATAATGTTTTTTAAATCTTGTTGCAGCTCATACTCACGTTGCTGCATGCACCGTCGCTGGTCGTAAAAGTCCTTGAGCATTTCAAGGCAGCGAACACAGATGCGTTCTGGCAAGAACTCGTGGCGCTCGTACTTTACGCCCCAGACACTCTGGCATACATCGACAATTAAGCATTTTTCGCCATCGCCGTTCGCAGTCTCGCAATCTTCTTTAACAAAATCCGCAGACGCTTCGTAAATGTTAAGCGATTCTGTGTTCAGATTTAAGCGGGAGTGGCAAAGTCGGCATGGCATTGGCTCCGATGTAGATATTCGATTATTTTTCAAATCCTCACTTTTAGCTCCTGCGCCGTCCGTCCCTAAATTTAGCATTTTGCTTCTACACCTTGTAAACCCACTGAGCGGCAACTCGACTATTACAAATATAAAATGTAAATGTAATATCTATCATAACAGCGACTACTTTAACATTTACTCGCTGGTTTTAACAGCAACCTCTAAAGATTCCCTATCAGCCAGCCCTGGTTTCAAGAATAGAAACATGTGACAAAACGTTTAAAATTGTACAATACAAGCAAAAGGCATCCATTATTTTATTTTAACAAGAACGGTAAACTGGTTTTTCGGTAATTTTCTTCAGCTAAACAATTGAACCGAGCATGGTCGAATTTTCTTAATCGATGTTTTACGACTTGTTTTCGATTCTTCTTAATCGATATTTGAAAACTTTTCGTGCGAAACAGCACACCGAACTATCGATTGCCAAGACTGTACAGATCGAGAAGGAAAGGAAAGGATTTCAAGGAATACATGTTCTAATTAAATTTACCAAATGATTTGCAATGTTTATTATAATCTTAATGCTAATACAAAATTAAAATCTGTTTTACAATGCTGATAATACTTTTAACACAATGAAGAGACCTTTTGTTGAAATATTATCTGACACATTGTATTATCAATAAAAACCTCGTAATTTGTTCTATTGTTGGTAAACACAGCATATGTATGTATGTATGTACATGTATTAAAATTGGTACTACTACATCTGAAGTTTCCATAAGAATTCGACTATTCTGTATTTAAAAATGTATTTAAATGCATCGGACATAAAGCTATAGATACTATAAGAACTAAAGAACTATCGCGTGACAATGGCAACAAAGCCAATATTGTAATGTCACACTATTAATTCGCGCTCTTTTATTTCAGCGACAAATAACGGAAGTTTTATTTGGGCAAAGCTTACACAATTTACAAATCTAATGGCTGTAAAGAACAGTTCCGTCATTCAGCGATAAAAAAAGAGCGTGATTTAAGAGTGTGAAGTCATAATATCGGTTTATCCTTTGTTTACGTTGCAATTAGCACGCGTTATGTTTTTTGATTGTGCATATAATTTAAAGTTTTTGGACAACACTGGAGGCTTAATAAACGCCGATAACAAAATCCAAATATCTTTGAAAACAAAAGAGGCGCTTTTATCCGATTATTTGTATGGGCTCTCTCAACCATGAGCCTTTTGATCTCTCAATTGTGAAGCTTGGATTTCACACTCGGAGTCTGCTTATTTATTTTTAGCTGGGGTACCTAGAGCGACTAGTGCCAATTTGTTAAATAAACTTATTTCGTTATAGAGCAACGTAATTTAAACATTTTTAGTGATGTTTTTATTTGAAATGGATATAATAAAAGCTGTTTAAAGACGTTCATACGTCCATACAATTATGTATGAATTTTATAAACATAAATAGCATTTTAAATTAACACGAACTAGGGACGTAACGGCTGTTGATTAATCAAAAGTGTTTACCATATATGCATAAACACATATACGGATGTTCATATGTTTGCATGTTTATGCCGTACGCACGTCCTCTCAAATTGCTGGTTTTTCTCTATCTCTCTTTCAAATTTTGTTGGGGCTGTCGGTTTCAACTGTAGGACGAGGGCTTTCTCCGCTTGTATTTGATTGGTGCGAAATAGTGTGTGGTTTATTTGAACTAGAGATGAGCGCGCAGAAACATGTTAATCGCAACACTTGTTGAATACAATACTCATATTCTGTAAAATAAGTGTCTGCCAAATAGATGAACAAAACAATAAACAACAACACACATCAAAGATCATTGCTTATTCAGTGAATATTTATTATCAGTTCATGCGGTTTTTCATAGTCAAAAGGGAACGTTCAAAAAAGGCACGAGTGGCAGGTTATGCACGAGCACGAAGTGCACGCACACTCCTCTTTCAGCAATTGCGCGCGCACACATACATTGAAATCTTTTGTAGAGCATGCGAAAGCTCATTCAATTCACGAGCCGCTTCTGTCATTTGTACAACACGGGCGTTGATAGCAAGTTGTGTGTTGGATTGCTGTGCGATCATAGTTGTCCGGTCAAATTAATAACTACCTCCTACTTTAAACCATTATAAAGTACTGAAAAAAATCGAACTAAGTGAATTATAAACTGTTCACGGGTCGGTTGATATGCTAAAAGCCTGTTTGGTTTCCAAGGTTTGTGCATCGGTAGGCAAAACTGAAACAGCACCGGCAAATGCCGACAAACAGCAAATGCTATGCGTAAAAGCAACAGCAACAGAGAAAACGCAAAGCACAAATATTTTTGATTTACTTACTGCCTAACCCAATAACTGAGTAAGTGGATATAACGGGGCTATGTGTTTGTTATTTGTTAAAGTTGCCTGTTATTCCTGTTATTGTTATTCCTCCTGTTGCCACCCATGTATGAATGTGCAAGTGCATGTATGTATACGAATATTCTAAGTATCCTAACAAATATAATTGTTTTACTGCGCACTCTGTTTGTCTTCACTGGGCGCGAGTCGTCATGAACTACCCTGTAGCTGGTCATTGCCTTACACTTCCCCTTCAACCAACATCCTAGCCCTCAGACATAAATTTGTTCTGTGTGCTTCTGACTTGCCTAACATACTGTTGATATTCGTTCAGCACTGGCACGTTTCCTCCTTTTTCTGTTCGTCTCCCAATTTACTTTTGTGTATATGTATGTATGTATGTAAAATATAGGCCTGAATACATATGAATGTATTTGTGTAATTATTGGCATGTACATATGTATGTATATGTACATATGAACATCAAACGATTCAGTTTACTGACATTACTTATTTATGTGGCGTGTGACAAATAATTCATGATAAAATAGTACTTATGTCCCATATGTCTAAAACGCGTTATCTTAAATTTACAAAAAAAAAGAAGGAATGAATGAAAAACTAAATAGATGTCTTTTTTTTATTATAAGTGCGTATTTATAAGTTCAAAGTAGCTCGATTCATTACAAAGTTTTGATGATAATATTTGTATGCATTACATCTACATTGACATGTTTTAATAGACAATACGAGATTTTTTTATGTGTGATCATTTAATCTGCCAACATTAAAAGTAAACTTTATAAGTCACGCGATCAGAGACTAATCTTAAAATAAAAAAGAGTGCTTTACTGAGCATACAGTGTCAATTAAAGTCATTCGATTTTAAATTGTGTGATTACCAGACAGTTCATTTGAATCAAGGCTAATCTATCCGTCCTCTCCGGTTTTCCTCTCTGCACTGATACGACCGGCTGGCGTTCTCGTGTCTCCCATGCACAATTACCGCTTTTTTAAAATTACACTTGACTTTGAACTTGTAAACCCACGCAAAAATATGACAAATTGGTGCTGGTCAGCTGCCTGGAAGTCTGGAAGTCTGAAATTTTGCGTCGAACGCAACAAAACTTTAGCGAATGCCCCGTGAATGAAATTTTATGGTATCCTCGCCATAGATAATGAAAAGCGGCGAGTCCGGTCACCGTTTCAAACAAGAAACAAACAAAAATTGAGTTATGAAAAACAACAAAAATGTTAAATATGCTTAAAGCTAGCATTACAGTAGCCGACTAAACGAATGAAAATTTTTCAATCAATCTTTCTTATCGGTTTTCAAATTTGTTCCCATACAGTTTGTGTTAAATATTTCTATCTATTTCTTCTATATGTCTCTTACGTTCATAGGAAAGTGAAATCTTTGAGCACACTCAATAGTCTTCCTCAACTACCTACATATATAATATATAAACAAGACTGACGTCGTGTGATGCACTTGTAAATACTCTGCAGCTCGGTAGTCTCTAATAATATTTCGGATACCTTCCCACGCTCGCGCTCCCAAATCACGAAAATGTATGTCTCCCTCAGTTTTAGAGCTACAGTCACCAAATTAGATCACCAGGTAGAATTCAGACCAACTCCTGCTGGCACAACTAACAAAATTGATTTATTCGCAACATTACAGAGTGCAGGTCACTGGTTAATATAACAATAATCACAACAATTACTCTAAGTTGTTAGTACACTGTGAAAGATTATTGCGCAAACAGTTGAACTCGATTCCAACATTCTTGTTTATATTTTACTTTCGATAGTATCAATTTTATTATATATTCGTACTTTATACTTACTCTATGTGCTTACCTTTTAATCTATAAATTATCTTAAGTTGTATATGGGATAAAAATAAAAGCCGATGACAAATCATGTTACTTTCCTTAAATTGATTTTGTGTAAAATACATTTTAATAAAATCCTAAATAATAATTAACATTTTCTGAAAAATCTGGCTTACATTTATTTATCCACTCAGCAAAGTTCCCTTAAGAAAAATGAACATTTGAAGTCTATTCTTAAAATGTACTTCAACCCTATGGTGAGCGTATTTGATAAACCTGTACGTGTATATGTCATCGAACCCTAACAGGCACGATTAGTAATAAAATTTGTATACTTTTCATTTGTCTATATGTAATTATAAACGTTCCTTATCAAAACTTTTATAAAGTGTGATTAGAAGTGCTTAAGTTCCGATAACAGCTACGTATGTGGGTATACCCATTTAAACTCGCTACAGTATAATATTTGCTATATTTGTCAAATTCGCTACTGTGCGATAATCCGTTGAAATTCGGGTATAGTCCAACTTTAAGTTGATGTTTTGCTCTGGAAATAAATATCAAGTGTTTCCCAATAATTCCATTACTAACCACATTTTTGTTGCTGGGGGCCATGGCAGTTAAATTGCACAATAAAATAATCCAGCATTATATCGAAGTTTAGTGCCACCACCAATCAAAATATTGTTTTTGACTAGGAACAAACAAATTTTTGATAAGCATTTGTCCGTTAATAATTGTCGCAATTTCTACCAGATATTATGAGTTATTAGTGTAGTGTGGGTCTTAGACTGTTTTAGACGTATTTATGTCGATTAAGCTGAAAGAAACTATAGTAAAATTGTAAGTAAGACTCAAAGTGGTTCAGATTACCTGAAATATACCTAGAGAAAAGTGGTGCGTTAATCGCATTCAACTTAATACCGGGAGTAGATCTTCTTACCATTTTGTTGCTAAGGCTAATAACTCAATGAAAACTTTTACATAAACTAAGCGGTAGAACAATGATTGGTGTTAAGTAGCCGACAATATATTATGAAGAATTTATATGTGAGAACACAAGCAACTGTGTTGTCAAGTAAATTCTTATCTGTATTTAGCTGATAGATATCGTTACGCTTTCTTCGAACTCGTATATAACAAGTGTATAACATGCATATCCAAAGACAGCAAAAAAATTAAATAAAACGGGTGGGTTTGAATGAAATAGGCTCAAACCTAAAACTCCGCACTCTTTTTAATTATGTATCGAACCTAAGTCCGAATCGATCCATATTTTTGTAAAAAATGGTTTGATATAATTTTAGTATTTTGAAAAGTCGGCAGCAAAATTGTTAATATCTTCCCTCAGAGGCAGAATAAAGGGGAATTTTCTGAAAGATACTTGCCTCTCTATTGAAATAAAAATAAAAATAATTCAAGTCGAACGTAACAGACTGCGTATACTCGTTCTCAGTACATAGAAGTTATTATTATTTTTGAAAAATATAGAATTTTTAAATTTCGAAGCCAGAAAATTTTTTTTGATCTTTAAAGGGGATATCAAGGTCGCAATCTATTGGTGAGGTCACCAGCAATCTACATACCAAGTTTGGTGTCTCTAGCTTGAAAATGGTGTGAATTATACACATGTTACCATTTTGAGCTTTCAAATACATCGATTTCAGCGATTACGGAGGCGGAAAGGGGCGTGGCCGGAACATTTTTTCTGTGATGTTTTGGGGGAATTTTGCCGTAATTTATACTCCATATATAAAGCCTCTAGCTCAAAAACTGTGGGTGAAAAAGCCATTTCCGATTTTTTAAGGCGGGGGCGCTAGCGCCCCCTAGGGTCGTTCTAGTAGGCGTGGCCGGGAAATCAAGGCCGCAATTTTTGGAGAAGGTCACCAGCAATCTACATACCAAATTTGGTGACTAACTTTTATATTGTGGGAAATATTGAGCTTTAATCGAATTGCGATTTGAGGGGTATCGACATGTTATCAATTTGCCAGACTCCCAGTGGACACAAATCTAAACACATTGTCTGAAGCAGATAACAAGTATGTATCCAAAATTTCAAGTCTCTATCTTCAATAGCGCCGAAAAAAGTTGCGTTCATCCGGACAGACGGACCGATGGACGGACAGCATGACGGACATTGCACAAGACCAATATACTAGTTTCAAGAACCTCTTCAAACAATCAAAAAGAGTTAATTATAAAAAGGTGTTTGTTTCCTTACCCAAAATCCAAACGTTAAGAAACGAGTTACTTATGCTTTGCAATTTATTTACCCCAAATTAAATTAACAAAAAAAAAGTATGTTGACATACAAATTATTTGGTTTGCATTAAGCTTCGGCTGTTCTTTTTGGTAACTGCATTGGTAGAAAAAAATTTAAAAATGATGGCATTCCCGACATCTTGTTCTTAGTTCACATCGATTATTATATCAACATTTTTTAGATTTTTGTAACAATTTAATAATATCCTTCCTGTTTAAATTTTGCAGTATCGCGTGATTCAAACTGGAAACACTTAAGTCATGGCGTGTACCTGTGAAGTAATCGGACTCGCCTGCGTCGTTGGACTCATTTTAAGCATTTCGGCCAAAGCGCCATATCAAATGAGGATGTTTATTGTGATGTTCGGAGCAGGCGCTATTGTAATGCTGTGTATTCCTTTTATGATCCTGCGGCCGAGGGACTATCGGAATGGGCTGTAAGTAAAATAGCCGGATATGATGGCCTCAGGTCGTAGCTAACTTTATTGATTATTGGTAGTGTACCATCCTGGTGCTTTGTCCAGCTGTGCAAATTGATGGGAATCACCATGGAAGTGCGTGGTATGGAGAACGTGAAAAAGGAACATGGCAGTGTTGTGCTTATGAACCATCAAAGTGCCTTGGACTTGTGCGTGCTGGCTCACCTGTGGCCGGTAATTGGGAGGCCAACCGTTGTAGCCAAAAGAAATTCTTTATATGCCCTTCTTTGGCGTTGGCGCCTGGCTCTGGGGCACTCTGTACATAAACAGATCCCGGAAGAGTGACTCTATTAATTCTCTGCAAAAGGAGGCGATTGCTATAAAAGAGCGCAACTGCAAAATTTTAGTCTTTCCGGAGGGCACGCGTAATTCCAAGGAAACGTTGTTGCCGTTTAAGAAGGGGTCCTTTCACATTGCGCTCCAAAGCAAATGCACGATACAGCCTGTTGTAATATCGAAATACTCGTTCTTTAATGAAGAGAAAAAAGCTTCCAGTCTGGACATGCTGTAATTCAAATACTGCCAGAGATATCAACGGATAACTATGAAAAAGAAGATATGGATAAGCTGATTGAACATTGCCGCTCGACCATGCAGCAGGAATATACGAGACTAAGCAAAGAAGCCCGAACAGTGACCTCGACTAAACAGTCATAAAATGTAATAGTATGATATGAAACTCAGGTTATGCAATTGGTCGGTATTTTAACAGAGCCAAAAAATATATGATTGATATTCCAAAAATCAAGTAAATTATGTACATATGTATCAGATTTGAATTAATGTATTATTGATAAGTTTAATGAATAACAATTATGATTACTATTTGATTGTATTTTGGATTAATTTTTACTGTTATTACCTTTTACACGCGTATTTATCCAGATGTGCGGGTACCTTTGTCATAGTTTGGGTGCCAAAGCCAACCAATAAAGACTACGAACGTCATCAATAAACTTTTAAATCGGTATCTAGATAAGCTGAAAAAACTTAGGACAACATTATTAAATTTGGAATATATGACAAATTTAGCTTTGCAGTTTCCAATATTAACGGGATTATGTTAGTGTTTTGCCAAACACACACACCCTTCCAACGTTTGTAATTGATCTTTAAACATTGCTATTCAACTTAACTTAGTACTTCGCGGGCGAAACACTATCTTCGAATATTCATCGTATTATCGATACATTTAATCGATTGTTCCGATTGTAAAAGCAAACAGCTGGAAATGTAGACCAAAGCGAAGTAAATACGAATAAATAAGTTTAAACTATTCAACTGTGCAGCTTACAATATTTGATAGTTTTGAAACAGGGAAAGGGTTAAGTAAAAATTATTGAATTGTAGAGCGTATAGCCGTAGTTTGGAGAAAATGGAAACGGTCAAAATAAAAACCGAGCTTGAGTATGAAAATCTTACTGTTCAGAGGACAGCCTTAGAAACTTCCGACCAGAATCCTGTCGAGCACAAACAAGATTCCGGCTCGGAGAAAACAATGGAAATCGTGTTCAAGACGGAAATTGACACTGAGCCTACGATTGTAGGAGAGCCTACCAAGCTTTACGACACTGAACGGCTGCGTGAATTTGGCGATGTGCCCTTTATAATAAAACGGATGGAACCGGAGGATTTTTCAATTAGCTATCTGAAGGCCGTAAGCAGCGTTGAGACCATTTTGGAACGATTGCGACGCAACCAAGTGCCTGGTGGCACGGGCATTGCCTTTCGCATTGCAAACCACACGCCCTCGTCGTGCATATTGATTCTAGCGTGAGTGTGGCATTTCGATTGGAACTGCAGCCATTACCACCTTTCACCTACTTTTTCAGCATACTCAACCACAAATGTTATTTCTACTGCAACGACAAAATGTTATTGTCGAAGGCCTTACATTGTCAAATGTGTCGTGCTGGCATTGATTACCTGATCGTTAACGGTCACATGCCAGTGGGTGCTGTGTACTTCGAATGCCTCGACAGCTTTCTGGTGTACAACGAGGAGTACAAACTCTTCAAGCTGAAACATTCTGCTAGTGATCCTTCGCCTCAGGCAAAGGGGGCATTGCCACCAAACATGTGCTACACAATTACGACCACCGGGACCACGGGAACACCCAAGCTAATATATGTACCTTACGAATGCATTGCACCAAATATAGTGGGGCTCAGGTGAGCTATGATTCAGGTGAAACGCTTTTCAGAACTAATATTTTGACCAAACAGTAGGGACATCTTTTAATGAATATTATGTATTAAATGTACAATTAAAGGGGCAGGTCATCAAATTCGACGTAATATAAATAAGACGGAAAATAGTCGAACAAAACAAATTGCAGATTAACTTATACCTTGAGCAAATGTTAATATTTCAACTTTGGCATTCGTCTATTAGGTTTTCCATAGTAAGTCGCACCTGCTACAACGTGGTACAAATATTTTTTAAGTGACAATCATTGTTGAATCTAAACATTATTCTTAATATATTGTTTGTAGAAGAGTTAATCTGTATATAATATATTGTTTGCAATAAAATCTTTTTTTTTAGAAAAAATCTTTAAAAAACAGAACAATCAGCGACAACCTCAGTATTTTTATAAACCAGAAACATATTTGTTTATCCAGCATGAAGACGTGTGTTGCTCTGGCATAACTCTTTGTACCCAAGAATTAATTTCTAAGATACAATAAACTAAATAAATATTTTTATTCTTTTATTTGAATAAAATGCAGTCAAAAGCTGAACATTTCGATGGCTGACATTATTTACCTGGGCACTCCCTGCACTTTTGATCCATCTGTTGTGGAACTGTTTTTGGCGATGCAGAATGGTGCCGCAGTGCTTATCAGCCATTATTCCATGCGTGACTCGCCAAAGCGCGTTTTAAATGCCCTTTTTCCCACAACTGTAACCACGCCCGGCATCACCGTTTTGCAAATGACACCATCACTATTTCGGCAGTTCGGTGTTAATGCAATACGCGAACGTATATTGACTAATTCCAGCACTCTGAGGTAGGTGCTGCCGATACTCATTGATCATTCTACCCTCTAAATAGCATATTGGAATACTCCGTAATTTTAGAGTGCTGCTACTTGGTGGTGAAGCGTTTCCGTCCAGCGCGGAGCTAGTCACCTGGATGGACCCACAAGTGCTACTCCAAAAACAGATCTGTAACATCTATGGTATCACAGAGATTTCATGCTGGAGTATGATGCACGTGTTACAATCGCTGCATTCGCGCGTCCCTTTAGGAACGCCCATTGACGATCAAACTGTGTTGCGCATTCGTTTCAATTCCAAAAAAAACCTTCAGAGCGCTGGGCGTGGTGAGCTTTTGCTAGGCAGTGCCACCCGTCGCTGTTACATTCCGGAGACTGATGATGTGGACCAGGATAACAAAAAATCTTCAATTTTGTATCGTGCCACAGGAGACTTAGTGCGACGCTTCAAAGACGGCTGCATAGCTTACGAAGAACGCGCAAATGATGTGGTTAAGCGTGCGGGTAATCGCATCAGCCTAGGTATGTCGCTTTTAAATGCAGATGACACTATGATATAAGGAATTAATGAACATTACAGGACTCATCACACGCAAGATAGAGAAATGCTTGCACACCAGCGAACTGGCTACTTGTCTGTGGTTGCAAGAGTTGCAAAAGCTCATCTGTTGCATTCGAAGTCTGGAGCCTAAGACGAAGGTACAGCAGAGGACACAGACCTTTGACATACTCTCCAAACTTATGGCTGCTGAACAACCAGACAGATTCGTTTACCTGCAACACTTTCCCTGTAATGCACACGGCAAGCTGGACAGGATGCTTCTCCTTAAAGAGTGTACCGTCTTAGCACAGCCCGCCCAAGACATACTCAAAAACTTTCTGCACGACAGGCTTGAATGCGTGGACGCGCAAAATGAGAGAACTTCAAAAAAACAGCGGTTAGAGAATACGGTTAGCGCAGCCGGTCAGCCTAGTAATCCCAGCGGTTATGATCTGAGTTTTCGACATGCTGGCGGAACCTCTTTCCATGCTATAACGCTGTGTCGTGAAATTGGCCTGCAGATGTGCATTGACGACGAGCAGAGACATCTTTTTGAATTGCTGCTTGACGAAAATGTGACGCTACGCGCCGTGCTTCTCTTTCTGGATAGGGCAAAACTAGTGGCCTATAACAATAAACTTAAACCCATCGGGCAAGCCATTAGCTCTATCGACAGTGAACATGTGGGGAGCAGCACATCGAGCGGCTTGGTCATCACACGCTTTGAAAAGCCGGTCATACACTTTCAATTTCACTGGAAGGTAAATTTCGGCAAGTGCATAGATTCTCCAGTGGCGCACTACGACAGTCGCTATGTGTGCGTGGGCGCCCATTCAAAACTCTTGAGGACTCTAGATGCCAAGACGGGCCAAGAACAAAGCGTGATAAAGCTGCCCGATCGCATAGAGTGTAAAGTAACATTCCTAAGCGAACAACTGGCCATGGTGGGCTGTTACGACGGATGTCTCTATGGATTCAATCCGTTGACTGGCGATCTTCTGTGGAACGTAGAGATTGGTGGCATGATAAAGGCTCAGCCTTTCTTGTCATCAGATGGAGCCCGAATCGTAGTCTGCAGCTATGCAGAAGATTATAATGTCATGTGCCTGTCAACGGAACGACAGCAGGTTCTTTGGTGTATGCGCATTGGAGAAAAGGCTATTTTTGCTAGCCCAATGGAGCTTCCCAGGCAACAGGCTGTGATTATCTGCACGTTAGATGGTGGTTATGCACGCGTCTCGCTCGTGGATGGCTCAGCGCAGTGGGTGCAAAAGTGCAAAGAACCCTTTTTTGCTTCTCCTGTCTTGCTTGACTCCAGTGCCTCCATTTTTGTCTGTGCCGAGGTAGCCGGACGCGTACACGCCTGCGACGTAAATAGCGGAAAAATTGTAAGCCCATATGCAATGACAATATCGTATATTAACATAGAAATTAAGAGATTGCCATATTTTTACTCTACGCTTTATAGATGGCTTCACATTCGGCAGATGGCAACATCTTCTCATCGCTGGTAGTCAAGGCGCCGCCAACACATATGGGTCACACTTTTGTAGTCTTTGGGTGCATCGATCATCATGTGTACTGTTTGCGGTGCAAAACGGGTCCAGGACAAAATGTGTCATTTGAGCTTCACTGGAAGGTGGACATAGGCGGCTCAATATATGCCACACCCACAGTACTAACAATAGAGCCCAGTGAGAATTTGGTATTTTGTTGCACTACTGACGGCCGAATCGTACTGACTAATCTGGGCAACGGCCAGATACAGTGGTCGGATAAATTGGCAGGGGAGTTGTTTTCTGCACCGTGCTACATTGCGAGCCTTAGACGCGTTTACGTTGGCTGCCGGGATAACTTTTTGTATTGTATGGGTATTTAGATTAAATGGTTGCACTAAAAAATAAAATAAAATATTGTTATATGCAATTCTTACTTTAACAGAATTATTCAGAAGGAGGCATCTATTACCTCGTAAAGAGCAGCATCAATAGCCGCGGGGTCCAGCCATGTCTGCTTTTACGAACCCGCTGATTTCGGAGACTACAAAAGCTAGAAAGCTGAACTTGGACTTTTTAAGTTCCTGTGTACCATAAGCAGATCAAGTTTATTTCAAATCGTCAATAACTCGTTACGTTTTCTTATTATCGATAATTATAGGTTTTATTACCCGGTTTTTTGAGTATATCTTAGAAACTATAAGAGCTAGACCCACCAAATTTGGTGCTTGGTTTCATAATATTCGTGTGAAGCACACATAAAGTAAGATTATTTCAGATTTTGGATACCTCTCCACATTTTCCCTATGTATGAAAAAATATTTTAGAAAACGCAATTCAAATACTACGGACTGGCGCTTTGGTTTGTACATAGATTTCAATGCTCTTGTTAAGCCCTGAAAATTACTTTAATATCATGGTCTTCGTTTAGTAGTTCTACACGAATTTAGTTTTGATAGTGGGGGCCAAATAAACACTTTACATTGTCTTTGGTTCAGGGTATCCCCTCGTCGGGCTTTCCCGACACTTGTTTATATACTAGCATGTGGACTTTCACTATGCAAACTAGAAAACAGTAAATCCTTACACTCTTGTACAAAATGTCTGTGATCTACATATATTCATATACGTTTGCCATAAAATATACATAAGTGTTCTAGCAATTGAAGTTGTACACTCAAAATTCGGTAACAAATGATATTTTCCATTTCGATTAGAATTTTCGGATGCATGTATGCATATTTATATCTTATGCATCAGAAAATTCTAATAGAAATGGAAAATATCAGTTGTTTAGAATATAATATATATATATATATATACTTTTTTAGATTTTATAATTGTTTTCTTTAGTTACCATTGCATAAACCAACATTTTTACTACCATATTTTAATATCTCATCATGTGTGTGAAAAAAGCGTTCAAGGGCCGGGCCAGTGAATTTTTCTTCCTGTAAACTTCGGCATTTACTACAGCAACTTGTCCAGGATGCAGGGTCTAGAAGAAGTTCGGCAATATTGAGTCCCTCTCCTTCGCTCGGTAAATTTGCTGTGTGTTCCCGCTTGCGACAATGCCTTTTCTTCCTACGTTCCATAGAATACAGAAATGTTTCTTCAGCAATCCGCTTGACGGCTTGGCGCATGCGATTGGTGAGACGGGGATCCGTATACAACGCAGTGATGGATCTAATACTGCGTCGAAGCTTCCGCTTCTGTGATAGCATACGTTTGCGTTCTTTTATCCTTTGGGCGGCAAGTGCCAGCAGTTTTTGCTTGCGTATGTCCTCTAAGTGAAGCATCGTTGGTGTCTTTTCTTGGTTGGCAAAGTACTTTTCCCACTTGGCTCGCTCTAATGTAATGTAATCGTCATTAAAAATAAACTCATTTTTATAGTCAAGACTCGAATATATTTCTTCATTCCAAAAGCTTTCGATAGTCACGCAGCTTTTTTGTTGCGGTTTAGGATGAATTTGCAACATCCTGTCGAGCCTCTTTTACGGGCTAAATGACACATGATCCGTTCGAAGTTGCGCTCAATAACGCCCAACACACTTGCATCTTGGTATGCATCTTTGTTAAGCGACATTATCAGAATATTATAATGGTGTGGATCGCGTTCGTATTTTCTTAAAAGGAGGAGATCGGCCGCTTTATACGGCAGTTCATCCGACATAATCAGTAAGTGCATCCTCTTTACATTTCGACTATGTTGTGCGCTTATTAGTTTTTTCAACTGCGTGTTAAAAAACAACTTATGCGAGTTTTGCAAAAGTGTAGTCTTCTCCGGACTCTTCCAGTCGTACTTAGCAGAACCCTTATGCATCAAAGTTGAACCTGTTGATCTTCTTCTTTTGTAATGATTGCTTCTAAGAAGTCGCTTGTGGAGCAGCATCTGCATTTTTATTAGGTAAAAGTGCGTAAGGTCATATTTAATATCCGTTATCCTACGATACTTAGGTGATGTAACCAAATGGTTATGCTCATTTATCACATCATTCCAGATATCGTCAATTTTCTCATCGTCTTCATGTCGGTCTTCATGTTGGTCTTCATGTTGGTCTTCACTCATATTAACGAAGTCGAACTGGCTTTTCTGTCTTGAAACTCTTTTTATTGTCGCCTTGGAGTTACTTTTTTGAGCGAATAAATTATTAATAAGATATGTTGCTGTGCCTAGCATTGAATCCAATTGAATTTGCTCAGATATAATAGAAAATCTCGGACCACTATTTTCACTTCCTTCCACTTGAGGGGGTTTCATGAACTTTGATGTCCTTTTTGCAACTGCATCCAAAGTTTTCCTCAGTTTATGTAGGCTCCTTAAATATCTTTGGTTTCTTCCCGATTTTTGATAACCAATTTCAGAAAACGGTTCTTGTCCCCTGCAAGCCTTTTACTAAATGTGAGATCTACGTCTCTTTCGGGAATGCAAGTTTGGATTATTTGCTGGTCGAACTCATTCTTTGTTATTTGCTTATGAAATTTAAATAATTGTCTGCCAATGGTTTTCTTTAGCCATGTAGGTTGTTGTTTAAGGTTTCCAACATGCCATTTTGCTTCTACTAAATTCGAATATGGAACTCCTTTTGAATTCAGTTTTTCCCTTTTCAAGTCAGGGACAAAATTATTGCCTGTATTCACAAAGAGTTCCAACATTTGAACCGTAAGATGGATAGCTCTAATATTTTCGGCCAACATTTTTTTAAATGTATTTTTGGCTTTAATCCTACGTCCCATGGGATGCAAAGCTGTTTGATATATTTTATAATTTTTTATCGACTTTTTTAGACTAGAAATGTAGCTTAGCATAATTCTTTTAATATACTTGCTGCATTTAATATTTGCAGCGACGCTATTATATTTAATAGGAATATGTTTCGAAGTTTGAAATGGTTCTAAAATTTGTTAACCAATCTTTACACTGCTTTAAATATTGTGTCGACTGTTTGGTAATCGCATTTTGTGATTTACGCTTGACATTTATCAGAAGAGCGTAGATTCTGTTTAACAATATTTTCCTTATTTTTCGATGTACCTGTAGACGCTTTAATTTTCGACCCCTATCTACGAACAATCGTTGATCGGGCTTAAGAGTCAACATGGCTTGATGCACTTTTTTTAAATTTTAACTGTGAACAATGAATTTTTGCCCATATAAATTATGACATTGATTCCAAATCAACTCAAATTAGATGGAAAAATCAAAAAAGTTTCGATAATTAATACATGGGTTACGTATAGTATGTTATTCAAGTTGTACACATAACAAAATTGTAATATTGGCTAAAATATCTAATAGCTATAAACTATTACACATCTTGTCATGGCTGAAAATGCTATAAATTAAAAAGAAAATGATATTTTTATTGTTAGAATATATTTTATTTTTTTGTTGTTTATTTTTTTATTTATTTTTAATTAAAAGGTAAACTATCTATTAGCGAATTTATGCAGCCTGTGAAGTCATTGAATAGACATTTAAAGGTTGTAATTGTATATTCTGTTGGAACTAAACCAACCCATTTTAATAGAGAAAATGACTCGGTTGGAGTTTAGGTTCGGCTGAATTTATGGTTTAAACCCGTTTGCAATCACCGGATAAGCCAAAAAGCAGGTAAAATAACATGTAATTAATATATGATAGGAACATAATAATTATTTGGAAGCTTTGGAGCATGCTCTTAAAACTTCTACCGCCTTGGCCTTTTTTTGTCGCATTTCCTCTAAATCCCGCTCCCTTTGGGGGATTATCTCCCTGGTGTTAGGTATGCGTGCACATCTTACTATTTCCGTGGATGTGCTAGATGGTGAAGGTCTTTCGAGCGAAGATTCCGACGTTGCTGTTGCGGTTTTCCGTCTGATACGCTTTGGTCGAGCAGGGCCATCATCATTTGTTGCATTTTTCAAGAGAGTTTCTTCTCCTTCAGCTGACAACCCTATTGTGTTACGGGCTCGGCGAGTTGGCCGTTTCGCTTTCGGCAACTTTTCCTCCTCAATCCTACCAGACATTTTATCAATTGCTGTTTGAACACGTTTGCTGACTTTTGGTTGCTGCACTCGAAGCGCACTCTTTGCCGTAAAGTAATTTCGTATAGAGCCTTGAATTTTTTCTCGCTAATTTTCTTTATGACCGGCATGAGAATGTCGTCCGTTTTAGAAGTGGTCCAACCAAAAATTTTCGCGCAAATTCGCGAATAGACTCCACATCAGGGGAGCCCCAGCTAAAAGCGTCTCGGTTGTCATCGATCTTAGGTGTTAGATAGGCCTCTACTACAGATGAACTAGGGAAGCCCTCATGCATCTCAATGTTCTTGAGCTTCTTACGCAGTGAGAGACGTGCCGAATTGCCTACTGGAATGTTGGCGTTCTTATGAGCCTGCCACCAGTCTCGAAACTTCACTAAAGTAGAAAGCACAGACTGCGTGGAGAAGGCGCTTGAGCTGCTGGCACATGAAGAAGGGGTTGAGGACGTAACGTCCGGCGTTGACGTCGAAAAGGACGCAAGTATTTCAAGAGCAGTTACAGTACCAATGCCATGTATACCTGGAATATACTTTAGATTATTTATAACACTTATACATGGTGTGAAGTAGACTACCTAACCTGTAGTATAATCACTTCCAACGAGGCAAGCGAGCTGAATAAGCTTGTCGCGATTACAATTAAATGTCTGCTCGATCTTCTCGGCTCGAAACTCAAGAACATGCTTGTTTTGAGCAAAAAAGTTTTTGTAAACTGTCCGGCCGCCAAAAAGCCAGATATCGCTATCGTCCGTGATGGTACCATTAGTAATCTCGACGGCATTAAGGAATGCGCACTGTGCTTCTGCTTCCATGGGCGCAACAATGTACGGTACGCCAAATAAACGCAACAGCTCTTGGCAGTCGTTGCTCATGCGCTGACTAATTGACATACCCATTCGATCTTGCCGATTGCGTTCGGTTTCTAACTCACGGCGCTCATGTGCCAAGTTAGTAGCTATTGTCTCTAGTTCTTCGGCTGTCTTTTGGGCTTTCAAGGCTTCCGCAGCATCTTTTAAAAGGTCCTTTAAAAATAAAATAATAACTTATTTATTAATTATATATGTATCAATTATATTTAAAATTATAAATAGACAAAGGCAAAACCAATAATTTCAGTATTAACGGCATTTTGGCAACGTATTAGCTTCATTCTATCATGTACGCTATTAATGGGTTTACTTTGTTTTTTCTAGCAGACAAAATGTAGTAATTTTGACCCAATAAATTACTTATCCTTGATCAGAACGACGAGGCTCGGATGTCATTATAGATGCAGAAGAAAGCACCTTCGGTTCTTTGAAGTAGGTAGGTCTGTCTGTTTGCAATTAAACTGGTACAGCAGTAGGTATTGCTTTTAGTATTTACATTCGGATGCCATATGTAATTGCTGAAATTATCGTTGAGTTCGGTCTATAAATACTGTTAAGCAACAAAATATATTCAGCATATTGTCGGTCTGAGTCAGGACGAAGCACAACCGCTGGGTAAATTACGTAGCTCGCGGCGTCTGTGTTTGTATACACGAAAAGTTGTAAGGTTAAGTACGGCTATCTTAAAAACAAAAAACATTTTTAAAAAAACTAATTTTTGAATCGTGTTAATGGAAACTGATATAATGCGGGAGACAATTGACACTGAAACAGACACACAGCCGGCTAGCTCAAATAAAAATCTTAATTATAAAAATAATTAAATTAAGTTAAGATGATAGCGATACGAACTCGAGTGTATACTATACTGTAATGGTGGAAAATAGGAGCGAAGATTGTTTGGCTAAAAAGTAAGTTAAATTTTACTTCAATCAGTTTCAAATTGACTTTGAAAGCTTTTACCGATATTTTAGAAATGCTTTAGACAATATAAATTATGTTTAAACTCTTTTTGAAAAATTAGCCTGTGTGTGAAAACGGTTGTACAAGTTGTATTGACGAAAGTTAAAACGTCGTATAATCTGTTTTAAGCTCAATTTTAAATCTATTCACAAAAAAATCGAAATTTGAACAGTCCAGAGAACGGACGGAAAATAGGAGAACAGCTAATATAAAATATATTGAAAACATAAATATGTATATTTTTCATTCGTATACAAACAAAATATTTTGTTTTTACCTCAGAGGAACTGGCATAGCCTTATCTTGCTCTTCACCTCCCTTAAAAAGTGATTTTGCCGCTTTACTGGATTTTTGTTGGGTGAAACATCATCGTCACAGGGCTCAACTCCAGCGCGTTTACGTCCCGATTTGGGTGTACGCTTTATAAAGTAGGGCTTGGGTACCATTGGAGAAATGGGGGCGTAACTTGTGTTAGTGGCTTGTCTGGAGAGCGCTTAATCTTATACGTAGTTTCAAAGTAATCTGTTATTGATTTGGTTTTGCTAGGAGTTTTATTTGGTGTTGTTCGTTTAATTTCATTTTCACTGTCACAAAGTTCAATAACATCTTTTGCTGTTGCTTCCGCACGCTCTTCGTCAGAGGATAATTCTATGACCATGCTATTCCTTAACTTTACAGATTCTAATTTTATATTTTTTACTTCATCTGTTTGTCGCTTAAGCTCATCAAGTATATTGCTTAATGCAACGGTTGGCTTTTCTTTTCCTTCACGATCATCAAACTTCATATTTTCAATGTCATTTGTTTGCCTTTTTAGATTATAATTAATAGATTTTGCAATATTTTTTTCCGCATTTTCTGACTCTGTATGAACTTGTTCAAGTACTTTCTTTTCTGCACTTTGGTTTTTTTCCAACTGATTTGGGTCGACATCATTAGCTTCACGGCTGTTAGTAGTCTTTCGCTTGTTCTCATTTTCAAAAATATCCGCAAAGAGTTCATCCACTTGGTTCAATTTGTCTTTTACGTCCACACAAATTTCGATACCCTTTTCTGCTGAAATTCCCTTTGCGTCACAAACTTCTTCCAAATCTGAATCAGTATCGCTATTAAAGGTTTCATGTGCTTCTGATTTGTTTAGATTGTCATTTACGACTTTTTTACTCAGTTCAATGGCCAAATTGATTTGTTGGTCTTCTTCAAATGAATTGTTCGCAATATTAACCACAGCCATCTTATCGTTGCCATTTGTGTTATGCAGAAAACCCTCTAAGCTCTGTGTATCATTCAATTGTGTTGATTCCATGATGTTATCTACTTCTTCGTCGTTCATCCCTCCATACTCAATCATATATGATCGTGCTGGTCCCTTGGCAGCATAGCGCAAGTTTTTGCTTTGTTCGCGATTTAGGCGCAGGTCCTGATCCGAATCATAGTCATAGTCCTTTTCGTCATACACCTTGTTGGATTCTTCAAGTGATAGTGCTAAAGCCATTTCTAAATCAGCATCATATTCCGCGCCCAGTTCCTTTTTGGGTATATCGGTAGGCGAAGGAGACGTTATTGACGACACTGAAGTTACCGTTGATGAACTAGGTTTTTCTTTGGATACCAAAGCACAATTTTCTTCCTCAATCGTCTCAGATTTGAGGTCCACTCTTCTTTGGCTTTCTTCCAGAGCCATAGCCTTTTTCTTTAGATCACGCACTAATAAAAATCGGGTGTGCTCATCAGAGCTAATTTGACGCGTACTTTGCTCAATAGCTGAAGGCTGTAACTATGCCCTCCTCGCTGAAAAAGTCAGACAACTCCGCATAGGTCAGTGTGTGGCCGCCCATCTCTTGCTCGGCTTGTTCAAGGCTTTCCTGAACGGCTCGTCGCTTTAGTAATCGCTTCATTTGAAAGGAACAAAATTCATCGCTTCGGGCTGGCAGCTCATGGAGACGACCCCAAGATGACTGCTTGCGCGTCTCCTTAATGTCTGTAAGTATTTCGTGCCGCACATCAGCCGGCAGACTTTTGAAATGTTGGCTACGTACATCGATAGCCTGCAAGCTGGCATTATATGTATGCCGCGCGGTTGACTCATCAAAGGAGCTGTCCGACGTAGCGCTTGTGCTTGCATAATCCTGATCATCTAAATCACACTCCGCTTCCTCGATTTGAGCAGTAGATGAAGCTGGTAGCTCGGGCAACTTAAACAAATCATCTTCATCATTTTTGCTTGACTTTCCTGTGGCTGGCCGCTTTGCGGGCGACTTCAAGAGCAGTTCTGCATTTGTACCCAATGCCTGTTGCACCACCTTCTCCTTGGCTAGCGACTGCAGTAAAAGTGCTTGTATTCGATCAGCCTCATTGCTGAGCTTGTTGCGTTGTTGCTGCCGGCGAGCCTGTGCAGGTAGATAAAAAATGAGGATGAGAACAATATAGGCTACCGCTTGCAAAGCAACTAGCAAGAGAAACTGACAATTGTATCGCGCTTTAACTGCGGTACGCTGCCATCAAATATGAAGACCGGGCGCACACGATAGTAAAGCAGTTTGCACAGACGATGAAACAAACCCAAAAGGTGCGCATTGTTCAGTGCGGATCCTTTGCTGTCCTGGAAGCCTTTCACCACCTGATGCAGCCATATGGATATATCTACATAAAATATAATTTAATTTTCCACTTGATTGGTATTGAATCTGCACACGGGAATTTCATAATTTTATAAAACATCAAATTTTTACCAACGGCAAGTACTTTTCCCTCCAATGTTTCCACAGGTACCGGAGTTCCACAAGGTTCTATTAGCTTCCACAAACCAGTTACACCCATTTCAAATATAATGGATGGAATAACACACAATTGTATTTTAGAAATATATGTTTTATGTTTAGTTCCCGATTAGAGATGAACTCGTGTCACATTTCCGATTCTATACAAGCACGAACGTAAACAATAAAAAATAATGGACACTAGAGGCTATATTAAAATGAGAGAACTCAATGTAACATATACTTGTTAAATACCTAATATATTAAAATAAAAAAAAATTGTATAAAAGACTAGAAAAATAAAATGTACTGCTTCGACACCAATTTGCGAAATGACACCGAATTTATGGTACAATTTTGGAATAATATGGGAAGCACATGCCCGGTAATTATTTTCATAATTATATAATTTGTATAAGCAAACTGAAAATGATGTTTTAAGAATATACATATATATTAATCTATACATGTGCGTTAAGAAATTAAAAAATGAGGATTATCTGTTGTATTAATTAACTTTCGTTAATTATTTATAAAAAAAAACTTTTATTTTATATTACATATTTTATTTTAAAATTTGGATTATTACATCCATTTTGTTACCAACGAAATGCATGAATTACACGAGAACGACATAGAGTCGTGTAGTTTGATCACGCAATAACACCAATCACGCGCTCATCTATTCACGATACCACAAGCCCACTTATCTCAATCACGACTGTGTTTAAAAGGCGTTCTGGTTAATTAACAGTGTTGGAAAGGCCAAATTCACTATTTTATGCACAGGATTATTATTATTATTATTGCAATGAATACCAGAAATTAATGTATTAATTTGATAAATACTACATATAAAAAATATAACTGTTTTACGTAGTCTAGACAAATACCTAAGTTACATGTGTATGTACACACAATATTCAGCAGCGCCAGCTGAAAGGTACTTATCAACACATTAATTATCTGGGAAACATTTATTGGAGACTTCTTACTTTTATTTGAAAAATACACTATATTAACACAATATATCTTATGTATAGCAGGCGTGATTAAGATTAAGCCGTAAGAGGCCACTTCACACCAGGTTCAACTAGTCGGTTATTCATTGGCGTCTTCATTCTCTGTGCCAGCCGCCGCTGAGCTGACACTGGCTGTGACATCTACAGCACTGAGTTCTTTTTTGTTGTTGGCTTTGCTCTCCTTCTTGTCCCGTACCATCTTTCTATACACCTCCAGGTCGTGACTTAGCGACGGGACAAAGCTCTCAAAGTCCAGTTCATTTAGCGTTTGCAAAATATCTTTGGCTGTAATGGTCCTGTGGTTCTGCTTGTGCGCCAATGCCGTCGAGGACGAAGTTATAAATATTGCGAAAACAGAAGCTGCTTTGGCGATTGCGGCACGCGCCTCTTTGCTTACATTGGAGCCTTCGGGAAGAGCTTCTTTAATCAAGCGGGCAATCACAGCGTTGGGCAAATTTAAGTCTTCAATGCGTTCTACCATATTGCTGCCTATTTATTGTTGTTTCAATGGTGTAAATACTTATGTCCGAACGCGATTTAATATTCTTTCCCGCGTTAAACACAGATGGTTCGAGTAGTGTTGGATATCACAAGGCGCGTGGTTTTTAGAGCTGACCAAACACACCAGAAGAAGTGTTGGAAATGGAAATAACAATTATATCGATATATCGGCATAGTATCAACAATTCCAGCGACACACAAACATTCTGCGCGTTTATTTATTAAGTTTGGTAATTAAGTACCAACAACAGCATAAATGTGCAGAGAACAGTATAAAAGAATATTTCAGCTGTTTTATTGTGAAACCAGGTGATACGAGTCCAGTGGGTGTGCCACCACAACAACAGCGTTAGCGCGCACATGGAGAATTCGACGGCGACGCCGACGAAAACAACGACAACGCCAAAGAAACGTAGGCACAGTGAGTATCATGATCCCGATTATGGTTTCGGTTTCGAGACGGCCACCACCGATGCGCAGGAGGAGAAGCGCGTTAAGCGAGAGCAACAATGCCAACAGAATGACGAGGCACCTGCCAACCATGATGAGAGAATCAACATATCTCGACCTGCTCTTAAAGTTGACAGCGTGGCGAAGCTGAGACGCTTTGAGGAAATTGTGCGCGCTGAATTCCAAAAGGAGTTGACCATAAAGGAGCAACAGTTGAGCGAGATCGATGCGCGACTATTGCAAGCGCGGCAACTATTAGACAAATTGCGGTATCATGTGGTGAGCGAGTATTATAATAAGCAGAAGGTGGCGTTGACAGCTGCAGATGTATCCAGGGTGCGATCCAGCGATACGTTGTTTGGGGATAGGGTTGAACGTGAGGGCGCTCAACTGCCGCTGCATCCGGCAGTCAAGAAAATAGTGGGTAAGCGGCCAACTCCCATACAGCTACACCTGCCGGAGCGCACAGCCGCAACGCTAGCCAAACAGACGATACGACTGCGGAATCCGGCGCATCGTCGTGCAGAGCGCAGACGGCAGCAGAAAATTCGTGAACAGGGCATTGTTACGGATCACTCGCAAGAGAAGAAAAAGGTTTCATCGGATGTGGCCAGTAGTGAAGAACAACCTTGCACCAGCAGGGAAGCATATAAACACCAAATGGAGATTGAGAGCTCGGTGCTTAATGCCTCGCGCTTGAACAACAAGAACAAGTTCCATTTCGTTGTGGGGAACACCTCGAAGTACCTAGGCGGCGTTGATTCCGACTCCCGAAACGGGCAAACACTTGCTTACAAATGGCTGGTCTATGTTCAGGGCAAAAACCTGCCACAGCCGGCGGAGACGTATTTAAAAAAGGTGAGTCAAGAACGTTCGTACATTGCCAGTGTCTTATTACCCGCTTATTAATTAGGTGCGCTTCCAACTACATCACTCGTATCGGCCAAACGACATTGTGGACGTACACTCTCCCCCTTTCAGCTGACACGTCGCGGCTGGGGTGAGTTTCCCATGCGTATTCAGCTTTATTTTCAGGAGCATCTGCAGCAAAAGCCAGTCCAGCTAATGCACACCATTGTGCTCGACAAGACCATGTGCGGCTTGCACACGATGGGTGGCGAGACGACTGTTGAGGTTTGGCTAAGTGCAGATGTTCCAGCTACGGTCGCCACGATAACGGCGCCAAGAGCACTTAAGAAAGAGACGCTGACGACAACAGCTGCACCAAATGCACTTCTTTCACCGAACAGCAGTTCGAAGCCACGCACCATTTCAATAACCCACAACAAAGAGGACCTCGATGATAATCTGTTTGCCTGCATCAACAAAATCGAATTAAGCGATGACATTGATCATATCGAACCCACAGTGCTGGTCTCGGAGCCCTTAAAGCTGAGCAGTCCAAAAAAGCAGCCGGCGACACCAGTTGCCGCTTGCAAAACGCCGCTAAGTCTTAATTCCGTAGAAACCGTACCTGCTACCAATCCAAGTTATGCCACTCCTCAGCTGCCCGTCAACGGAAGCAGCAGTATCAAAACGCAGCAAGCAATGGTGACGCAGCACCGGAATGGACATGCTAAATCCCAATTGAAAAACGTAGTCTTTCAAAAAGCAGGCAAGCTATACATCATTGATCCTCTGCAATCAAAGCTGAAGCAGGCCGCTAAGCAGCAGTCCTTACTTAAGCCGCAACAGAGCCTGCTCAAGCCGCCAAAACAGCAGCTATCCAAGCGTTGGCACATTCTGCAGTGCATCCAAAACGATCACGGCTATGCCAACATGAGTAGTCATGAGGTGATCCCAGCGCCGGCGCCGCAAGTAAACCAGCGCCTGACTCTCGAACAGCACTTTTGCGGAATTCAGTTCCAGAGTATGCGTGGCGCTGTGGAATATTTGTTGCGGCGGTTACCATTGGCCAGCTCATTAGAAAACAAGTTTCCCTTTGGGAACCACACACCAGCAGCATTCCAGGCACAGCCCGCATTGCGACAGCGCTTCTTCGAATATATGCGAGGACGCACTTTGTTACGTTGCATGCGGCAGCATCTAGGCCTGCAGCATCTGCACGCCAGTGGCAAGGAGTATTTCTGGAGTACGCGTGAGATTGTGGCCTTTGCACGTCTTCACGGATACACGCCGCCTTTGAAAGAGCTTTGTGTTACCCGGCAAAGAGCAACCTCGACGGTCTTGCCCTTGTCGGAGCGCGTTCAACAACAGCTGAAAGAGGACCCTCAACCGCAGCTGTTAGCATATTGCAGTCTCACTTCAAAGTCACGCATAGACAGCTGGCTAACGAAGCGAACGCTACGCTTGCAATGTCGTGAACAAAAATGGGAGGATGAAGAGTTAATCGATGTGCTTAGGCTGGATCCACCCTGTTCTCGGATTCGGAGGCCTCCACACTTATCAGAAAATCCATTAAACCATCAGACGCTATATTTACCACCACCTCAAGAGTTGGATGCTGCCACACAGCTTGTGCGTGATATGTGTAAAGATGTGGGCATAGTCCTGGATAAGGAACAGAGCGTGCCTGGTGTTTCTCAATCCTTAGCACTCACACTGCTGGCACATGTGCTTCGGATGTTCATAGAAAATTTGGTACGTCGCGCAGTTGCTGCCAAACTGCACCAACAGCAGCAACCACATGCAATAGAAGCGCTGCCTCCTGTGGCAGCTAATCTAGAACTGACTTTGCTACCTACCGACATCGGACGAGTTATCGCCAAGAGCGCAGAGCTCGATTTCCTTGGCAATTCTTACCTTGGCGTTGATCACATGGATTCCCAGTCCTAGTCAACCAAAGTCTCATTCGCCATTGCGTATTGCGTTTACTCGTTTACCATTCGTCTAGTTCAAAATCCTCTGGGATATTAGCTTTAGATTAATAGGTTTTCTCTAGGTATACGTACGTTATGTAATTAATAAATAAATTATAAATTTTTGTATACTTGGCATTTTTGTTCGTTTGGCCACAAATGTTTATACTCGTTCACGAAGTAAAAAGAGTATATTTGTGCAATATCTGATTTGGGGTCTGTCTATTCCGTCCACTATTGAATGTAGGACTTGAAATCTTTATATCTCCGACAATTATAAAGCTAGAGTGCCCAAATTTGGAAAATTGTGGGAAATCTAGATTTTCGCGGGAGTGGGAGACGGGAGTGGGCGTGGCCGGGAAATTTTTTGCTTTTATCTTTAAAGGGGGTGACCAGCCATCTTGAACATTTGCTGACTATCTCTAAAATTGTGGGAGATATAGGCTTTCCCGATTCGGTGGGGGCGTCATGGTGGGCGTGGGCGACAAACCCACAATTTTTGGAGGAAGTTACTAACAATCCACATAGTAAATTTGGTGACTTAGTTTTAGTATTGCGGGAAATATTCACCTCATATCTTACCTCCCCCAAAGATTGCCACCTTAATATGCTTAGATCGGTAAATAAATTTACCGGCTACGCCCACTCCTGGAACCAGCAAATCTCGAAGGCCCAATTTTAAAGATTTAATAATTTCCCTGCCACGTCCATTTCTGCCTCCGCAAATCGCGAAAATCAATAATTCCCACAATCGAGCCGAAAAATGTTGATCATGCCTCCCCAGCCCCTACGAAATAAAATAAGTGTGGCAGGTCGAGTCGAGAGTGTTCGTCTAGGGGATACCTGAACCGTGTGTTCGTACATATCAATCCGAATCCCCCTAACATATATACACAAAATCACATACACACACAAGTACAAGCCGTGCACAGGCTGCGTATGGCCGTGGAAACTAAATTGGTGAATAACTTCTGAACTAAGAGCATGATCTTAATGGAATTTTTAGGGTTTAACAAGAACAGAAAGAAATATATGTATAAGCCAAAGCGCAAGTCCGTAGTATTTAAACTGCCATATTTTAATATTTTTACATATATGGGGTAAAATTCAAAATATATTGTACCTGCGTATGCTTCACGCGAACATTTTGAATATTTTGCGGCTCCAGCTCTTCCAATCTAAGAGATATACTTAGAAAAATAAGAAAAACTAAGTCTGAAAATCCATTATAATCGATATTAATGAAACGGTGCAAAATATCAACAAAAAAAACTCGTATTGCGGTATGGTACGATATGGTATTACAGTTGAAAGATTTACAGGGCTACATCGAAACATCGTCCTGATCAAGAATATATATATACTTTATGGGGTCTGAGATGCTTCCTTTTGCCTATTACATACATTTGCACAAAACTAATCTACCCTTTTTACCTATTTTAAGGGGTAAAAAGGTATAAGAAAATGAAAATAAATTTTTATTTATATATATATCTCAAATAAAATATTTTCCGTTAAAACTAAGGTTTGATTCAAAATCTGGTTTCATTTATGAGAAAAATTAGATTAACAAACCTGAAGGCAAGACATTGTTTCGAACCGTGAACCGAACCTACATATTTTGGACTTTCAGTCTTGCTGTCAAGAACATTTTGCAAAATATATTTATAAACAAGTAAGACTACCCCAGACTAATTAAAAAAAATCTGTATTTTCTCAAAATTATAGTTTGATGATTTTCTACTGCTGCAAATTTCTATAATATTGAATTGCGTATATTACTGAATGTTACACACGACTGCTATGTTCTGACTTGCTTAAATAATTATCTTAGGTGTATCGCGCGCATGCTTTCGTATAATTTTGTCATTAGTGTTCAATGCACAAAAATGACTGAAACTAATTTCCGAATTCTGGATACGATTTTACATTTATCCACTGTTTCACAATTACATTAAGTGACTGACTGATTATCATAAGGAAATAGTATATTTTAAGAAATTTTATTTTATAAGTAAATATACATTTATTTCATTAAATTTTTTTGCTTTTCAACAATGTATATATTCAGCTAGTTTTTTTTTATTAACGTACACAATGTTGTTACTATTATAATTGTTATAATGTTCTCGTTCGAAACGATTTACAAAAATTTAAGGTAAACAGTTTAGAACAACTATGTGATTATAAGAATTTAATCGTTTAAAATATATAAAATTCATTTGTTTACGCAACAAACTAAAGACTAACTTCTTTTTTTGTAATACTTGAAATATTGAAACTAAATAGTGTTATGTTTAATGTTTTTCTTATGTATATTATATATTTCTCATGAGTGTAGAATCACAGCCTTTTCATGAATATCGAACATTGAAGTTCGCTTCTGTTTGAATTGTCCAGTATTAAAAGATATCGTCTCTTTATGGTATATGATATATAGTACACACATATGCGTGACAGTCGCTTATGTAATTCATATACATTGCATGAAAACATTAACATCCATATGGAAATGTTTTTTATCAGTTGTGTTTAATAAGTTTTGCATTAGGTTGCTGGGTATATGAACGAAATACGCTACAACTACATACATTAACTTTCTCCTTATATACACATAAATATTAATTCAAATTTAACTGATGACATACACACATAACTTGGTGCGTTTCAATATTAAGGCAACAATTTTAATTAAACTTTTTGATCTTTATGTTCTAATAAATATTATTATTTGATAGTCGCAAATTCATGTATATTATATTTTAATTTCTACTCAGTGTATCTACGCTAATTGAAAAACAAAAGAGTTTGAGTTGGTCAATTAAACTAATTAATAGAACTTATGTTAATCGGTGTCGAAAGGCCATATTTAATCTGAAAGTACAACTATATGGGAGTGTGTGCAAGTGCAGCGGCTGATGATTTTGCGTTTATCGTTGGATCAGGTAATCGTTGTTATAATCTGATTCTTAGACCCATAATCGGCGATTCTGCAAGGAATTTAACGTTAAAAGTAGGTACATTACAAAATTTAGTCTAAAGTCCATGAGAAATATACAATATATAACTAAAAGGACACAAAATTATAAAAATCAAAACATTAAGTGAAATTCATTTAAATATGCTACATGCATAGCTAAAAAATAAATAATTTTGTTTTGATAAAATTTTTAAAATCAAAGCAGTTGTAATTTTTGCGGTTTATTTTGTGCCTTTTACCTATAAATTGATGATGCTGACGTCGAGCGCGACCACGTAACTAACAAACCCTCACCTCTGCTGCGATCACGTTTGCTCTGTAGAATCACTTTGGTGCTGTCGTCAGGGCACATGGATGTGCGCACAGTAGTAAGGACCAGGCTGCAGGAAAATCGATCGAGCGCACTTATTAGCAGAGGTATAGAAAGGGTAAGAAAACCGTAATTTACCGGGGCAGGACAGCAACCACAGTGGAGAGCAGAATCACCAGCCAGTGCACCGCAGAGGCAAAACATTGAAAGATAACCCAGTAAGTAGAGGGCAATCCGAAGCAATTAACGCACATGGAATTGTACACAACAGAGAAGAGATAAAAGGAGCCCAGGCTGATCACTATTGAAATGACATGGAGCACCGTCTGGACAGAAAAGAGAGCATAAGTGGGTAACATTCGAGTTTAAGTGAGTTTAAAACTTACCCAGGAACGTATTTCTATGGTACAGTGCACTAAATTCGCAAACAGACAGCTCGCTGTTATCGTTGTACCGAATTCCCAGATACCCACATCACTTTCCGCATAGGCGCACAGGGCAATAAAAAATATAACAAGTGATTGATATAGTGCATCCAAAAGTATCAGCCAAAAGTCATGTGGCCTATAAGCCAGACCCAAGCGACCCTTAAAAATAAGAAATTAATTTGGATATACAATAAAATCATCATGTGAAGAGCTTACATTTTTGTAGAGATATGGATTTTTCAATAGCAAGTCCTCCGGCACTCTATTATCATAGACACCAATTGCAAGGGGAGGCAATGAGGTGAACAATAGGTTGTAAAGCATTAAATACATTTGGTCCATCATCACCGAGCCGGAAAAGCCGCAGTATAATTGATACCAGAATATCAGGAAAACAAATGCCTGCAAAAACAAACACAAGTTCAATATAATCGCTACACATGCGGAAGCTGTCTATGTGAAATTTCTGCCCACCGCATTCTTGTAGAAGAAGTAGAGAATCATGCGCGCCAGGCGATCATAGCACCAGTAGCCATGCGAGAGTAACAGCCGCTCCAAGTAACGGAAGCGTGAGAGTGTAAAATCTGCGGCCATGACTGCTTGCATGCCTTCCTGGCCAGAGATGCCTACGCCCACATCGGCCATTTGTATCATGGATACGTCGTTGGCCCCATCGCCAATGGCAAGCGTACGCAGATTGAGTTCCTCCTTCACTACTTTGACGAGGTAGGCCTTTTGCAGTGGCGTTGAACGGCAGCAGAGCACCGAGGCGCATCCTTTAGCAAGCTTGAGAAAAGGCAAAATCAACTTAGACCTGCAAAACACAAGTGTTAAGAACATAACCCAGTCCGAGTGTGTGCAATGACCTACTTGGGATCCAAAATAAAGGTCAACGTCTTTCCATCCACGACCAAGGCACGGGGTTTGAATCGCGGCGCTAAGCTGTAGCCTGTAGAGTTTGTCGCCTTTGCATTTCTCATTTCAGTCAAATAAAAATTGATGGCCGTCTCAGCCGCATCACGAGAACGAGCGGTTAGCCTAAGTAGATATGCAAAGGTCAAGGAAATGGACGCAAGACTGCTTTCGCATCACTTACTTGATAAGCTCCATTTGCTGAGTAAATAGTTTAGCCGAGTAAGCAATGTTAATTGCCGTCTCTAGTTTATCACCTGTCAGCACCCAAATCGAAATGCCCGCTGAGAGCAGGGATGCTATCGTCTCTGGAACGCCATCCTGCAACCGATCCTCAATACCCGTGGCCCCCAGAAGCGTCAGATTGCTTTCAAGCTTGGCGAATGAGTCACGGAGCCGTCGTTCACGATTCTCCAGCGACATTTCAATATCCTGATGACGCGCCCACCAGTCCGTATAGTCGGCGGCATTTAAGGTTCGCTTCGCCATCACCAGAATGCGAAGACCCTCTCGAGCGTAGCGATCCAGCTGCTGCTGCGTCTGCTCACGAAGCAAGCCTTAAAATTAAAATTACGTCCATTGAGAAATGCAAATTAAACGGCAAACCCACCAAGAGTAAAAAGCGGTATAGATTTTGACTTACCTTCGGGACTATCGTGGTCGCAAGGCGCCAGCACGGGCATAATAGAACTATCGGCACCCTTTGTATAGAGGACGATTTCCTGTGTGCCCGTTTGCCGGACAACTATCGACATACATTTGCGGCTTGAATCGAAGGGCAGTATCTTGAGTATCTCATACTCGACGGTGGCGCCCGCTGTTGGCATGCTCACAAGGATGTGATTCGGACTCCGATTTAACAGACAACAGTCATAGCTATATGCAGCGTTGACTAGCGCCAGCTCGTCTGGGCTTTCTGCTTCGTACAGAGGACGCCCGTCGGCGGTTCTATAGATTGTTTGCGTTTTAGATTGGCTGTAAGTTAAGAGTGATTTTATTTATCAAACCAGCAACAGTTGTCGGGCAGCAAACACTCACTTTATTTTCAGACGCTTGCCATGGGTCTTGGCATTCAAAAATGTGGCTATGCTGGTGATCTTGGAATTGATCACAGCCTTGGCGCGACCAGTGGGTGAAATGCTGTTGGAGAGCGCTTTACTTTTCATTGGAGGCGAAGGCGACTCCGAGCTGGGCGTGGACTCTGGCGAACTGCTGATCGGCGAAAGAGTGGGCTGATGGCCTTGCGCCGGCATGGCGAATAGTAGATTAGGGGGCGGCGACGGAGTCACGGAGCGCGACTCGGTCAGTCGCGTATAACGATCCGTAGGCAGAGGCATAGCTCCGGCTTGCGAGGCACCGTTTATAATGGTAGTGGTTGTGGTGGTCGTGGTGGTAATCAGTTTTCCTCGTGGCCTCACGTGCTTCAGATTGGATGGCGCGTGGCCCGCATCCGGACTGCTGCCTCCTTGGTGTGACTCGATAATGCCACTGGCGTTCATGAGATCTCGGTGCGGTGCCGCACTTACGATGACTGTGTTACATATAGCTAGTACGACAAGGAATTCCTGTATGCACTGCGCGTTGGGCGTGAGATAGGCGCCCCCGCCAACACCTGACAGTCTTTGCATGTCGTCTTGCAGCGTCTCGTTGGGCAAAATTGGCGGGGCCGGCGCTCCCGGCTTAGCGTACAGTTTCTCTAGCTCAGACGGCGGATGGTTATAATCGGCTCCGTTGACCACGCAGCGACGAAAGATCATTTTGTTTTCGGTCAGCGTGCCAGTCTTATCGGAAAATATGTGCTGTATCTGACCCAGCTCCTCAGTAATGTTCATGGCACGGCATTCCGTTTGCTTGTTGGTGTCTTCATCGTACAGGTCGATATTGTTGTGTATGTGGAATACCTGTAGTATCTTGCAGAGCTCAATAGACACGTACAGGGAGAGCGGTATCATCACTTGCAGTATGATGATGTACGTCCAAAAGGTCAGCATGCCCTCGTAAGCGGGGTCTACGGGAAACGGCAAATAGGGCACGGGAAAATTTGCAAAGGAACGCAGCCACATTGTGCAGCCGATGGCGCCAACAACACAAAGGATCAACAATATTATCACACACCTGCAGAAAAGAAAAATTAAGGGGTTAGCTAAGCAAGTTTTTACTTAGAAGCCTAAAGGATATGCTGACGTACATCTGCAATCTTTATGTCAGATCTTTGCCCTTAGGTAATTTGTTTTGACTTCTTTTATATATATTTAAAACTTGTCATAAAGCTTTAATTGAAATAAATACAAAAGTACATTGATTACGATGTAATAGCAATTAATATCGTTTACCACATGCACGACAATTTAAATGTGTATATGTATATATGTAAATGCGTATATAAATTCACATTAATCTTTCACGCGTACGCTATTTCATTAATACTTGGTTAGCAGATAAGATATCTCATGATCAGGCCATTACCTGTTCGTATATATGCAAAAGCATATTGAACAAACTGTTAAGTCCGTCCAATTGTTTAGCTATTAACCATAAGTCGGTCCAAATTAAACTGTTCTATAAAAACACCGTTGATTCACAGACAATTTCATTATACCCTTATAGAGAATCTTATTATTTATGTTATGGAATATGAACTCTCTCAGTTTTAAAAAGGCAGAATATATGTAAATCGGATCGACATACAATATCATATAATTGCCAGTCGAAAAATAAGTTTATGTATAACTAAGTCTTTGTTTTTTAAGATATCCAGACCAAACTTGGCATTTATCGAAAGCCACTTTGTTTCTAACATATATACAAATTATTGTCCGTGAATACTATAGCAAATAGCTGTCATAGGACAAATGGTCAAAAAATTAGTTTTTGTTTGAAAAAAAAATGTATGTTTTTACAGTTATCATTACGACCATATGTTCCTAACATTGAAGTGAAATATAAGCAACATCGAAATAATATATAATAAAGCTTATAGAGAAACAATCGGTCAAAAATTGAAAATTAGTTGTAAGTATAAAGCGCACATGTACCACTTGTATGCAAGGGTATTTATTTTTCTAATATTATCTAATATTTTATTCATATTATATTATGCTTGAGTTTTTGGTTTTGACACCCCGGCTGCGATTCTAAATTCTTATTAGGTCTGTAACTCTCTGATTAAAGTGTTAAGGTTTGGGTAGACATTTTCTATTTGCTGATACGTACCATATCACATCAATATTCATTTGCTGTTCCACTTGAGATCGTTTGTACCTTGGGCCACTATTATTCAGCATTGACTTCGTTTCATGTCCAGCATAGACGACGACGCCCTCAATGTAGTCCGTATTCTGAAAAGAACAATTTGTCAAGTTCAGGTGTAAAATTGCAAAATGTTTTGTGTGGAACATACCTTCAGTCTGCTCTCTCGTAACAAAAGACACTCGGTTGATATCGGTACGCGCTCACCAGTTGGATGTATTAAGGCCCCATGGAATCTATATAGCTTTGTTGTTGGCGCATCCGCCTCCACGCGGCTCATAAACTTGCTGGGCATAAACACGTTCTGCATTTTCACAAAGCCTCGCACAACCTGCAAATTACAGTACTACAGTACCTGTCCATTGATGCATGAGGCTTTTACCTACCTCGCGGCGCTTTAAATTCGTTTCCCCGTCTAAGTCACATGTGTCAATGTAGCAAACCCCATGGGGGTCGCTGGTGCGTAGCAGCAGAATATCCGCGGGCACCGTCTCGTTGTTGGATAGATGGACAATGTCCCCGACACGTAAATCCTGCCATTTAATTTTTTATACCGCTCTGTCTCCCTGCATAAATAGACAGAGAATTAATTAGGAATTATATATACATATATATATGTTTAGAAGTCTAGCAGGTGTGTATATATAATAATTAGTAAAGGCAGGAAGAATATATAGCATGTTGTTCCCAATCTAATCAAATTAAGAACCTTATTTTCGATGCCGTTTGATCATTAGAACCAATTACGAAAATGTAAAAAAAGAGTCGGTTGTGAGCTTTGTTTATTTCAGTTGCACAGAGTAGCTTTTGCGAACGGTATTATGGCTGCCTCAGTCACTGTTCAATTTACCTGTCAGTTACCTGTTTTAGTTAAAAAGCCACGCTAGACAATTTGCATGCATACCAACTCGACAGTAACTGGATAGGTGATACAGATAGAGGAACGGGACACTGTCTCACAAAGTGATGGACATTTGTGCAAACAGAGTCAAGGTGAGTCCTATTAGAGCTTGTAAGTAAAATTGTAAGCAAAGTTCTATGAAAATTGCAGGATAATGAGCTATCTGCCAAGGACTGGGGGTTTGGCTCCTTCCCGATAACCTTGAGCCAACCCAAAAGCGTTCGTAGTCAATATTCCGAGTCGAACTTGTGATGGCGTCATGTTATCGTTGATGCTACTCAGATATTTATGACAGAAACCATATTAGGTCAAGCCAATTTACAATTCACCCAAGTTCACTTCGAAAATTGGATGGACTGAAAAATTAAATTTTATAGCATCGTCCATGCGAACTTTGCGTGTCAATGGCTGTCCGATCTGATACTGATGCAACTGCCTGCTGTCAGTGGTGCTATTGTTCGTGTCCACCATGTCCTTGCATTGCTTGATTTTAGATTAATGTTGTAACATGCCCGGCCTTTAATTCTATAAAGTCAACAGACAACAGCGCCGAGGCAAATACACATACGCGCTTGTTCGGAGCATCGTGGTAGGAGCCCTTGTCACAATTTTAATTGGGTCATTAACCAGATTGCACATTCAAATGCAATTTACCGGACACTCCGACCACATTAACAAGCTCTGTCTATATTTCTACTGTTGCTTTAGCAATATAGTTTCAAGACCCTGCTTACTCATATTTCCTGTAGCTTTTGTGTTGGTCATGTCGCTTTGTAAGCGATTTGTGTGTCTTATAACTGTATTTCTCTAATTAGCCGTGATTGGGAGTAAAAAGTTCCTTTGACAAACTTGGGTCGCAACAGTACATTATTTTAAAGATTCAGTCGATTTTCACCAGCCGTATTCTTGCACATTATAGTGGACCTACCCGATAAGATATTGAATTGCGCCGACTTTGCCAAGAGAAGTACACGTCTGCCAAAATATTACCTATAATCTTCTGATAAGCCTGTTTATTAATTTAGTACTGCTTGATAGACAGCTAACTGATTGCAGGCATGCAGTTGAATGAATGAGGCAATTCCTATTTACTTCAACAGCTATAGCTATGAAATAATTTATATACTAAGCTCATGCTGATAATAATAACAGTACGTGTTTAAGTAAATTATAACAGGTAGTTGTGCCCAATTAGGTGATACCCAGTACACAGCTTTGCGCTGCAATCAAAAAATATTTTTTTGTTGAGCTGATGGTATTCTATATTTCATGCAGACGGGCACATACATATATTTCCACAAAACCAGTGTATCTATTCTTCCATAATGGGAACAGAGAAAATTATAAAATAATTGACCAAAGCAGTTAACTTCACTTGCATTTAAGGAAAATGTCGCTTGCATGACGAGTTTCTTTCCAGTAAGCTTCTTCTGCATTAGGTCTTAGGTCAATGAAATTAAATACTCGATGCGGTACATGAAATTTTTGTTGGGTATAACCATTTTATTTGATACTAATAAGATTTTTTCTTAGAATTTATATAATATGCAAATCGAAGTAACTGAGAAATTTTTATTTTATAAGAATTTCTTATTCTTCAGATTGTTTTTCTTTAAAATGGTATTACATAAATATACTACTATTTTTACTGATTATAGAAACTAACAAAGTTTATGATAAACTATTATTATTATTCAACTGTATTTATTAATCAAAAAATAGTATAGTATATTAGAAATATTAAGCTTTATATTAATTCAGATTTATACAAATTAATATGTTGTGTTATCAGTAAAAATAGAGTTTGTAGACCTCTTTTTATTTTATGTAATTTATTTCTATTATTGCAGTTACTTTTTACTCAATATACAAACTATACAAGTATATCTCTCATCTTTACATGTGTCTGGATAGATTTTGTGTAAGGTCATTTAATATTCGACGAAATGATAAGCATGTTCATTACACAGCTGTTTATGCCAACATTCAAACAGTACAGTTGCTTCCCGAAAACGAAATCCGTGCCCTTAAAGTGATTTAATTTTCTTAAAGTTAATCAGTTAACGAAATCCCTTAATTAAGTTATACACAAAGAAACAGCTCAATTAATATAAGTCAATTATTGCCCGCCTTCTCCAAAAAAACTGGCAGGCAACACTGCTTATTTTTACAGATGTGAATGTTTAATGTGCTGTATGATAGTATTTGGAGTAGGTATACAAATTGATGGATCAGTTTTGTTTTTAATTACAAAAATTTGCAATCAAAAACTTTTTCTTTTACTTACGTTAGTTGAACATAAACTGAGGCGGAGTTAATTTAAGTGGGTTTTAGCTTTTACCAATCGACGCGTATTTGAGTCAAAAATTATAAATTTATTAGGGCCCCAACGGCCCTATTAACTCCAATACTTCACATTTTTTCCTACCCACTTACAGCTACATATCTCATATATGAAGTATCAAATGTTTAAGTATATACATCTTTAAGTTCTTTTCGATCAGCATATAACTCCATATGATTTCGTCATGTATACATTACTACCCGCGTTTTGCAACTGATGGTTCGTCACTAGCGTCGACTGTCATCCACAGTGACGAACCGTTATCTTTAAATAATACGTCTCCAATGCCCAACACAATAAAAGAACTTTAATGTACATTTTCCTTGATAAAATGGGCGTTCACCTTCGATACAAATATGTTTACATTCTACCGATTTTGCTTTTGCAATTTGTCATGTCAATTTGCGGTGATGTCATTTTGTGGTGCTTCAGAATTATCGAGTAAGAATGCCCTAGTCGGGAGTGCCCGACGAGGGGATACCCTGAACACTGTTTTTTTTTACATTTCAATTGCATTCATAAATTCATACACAAAATCATACGAACACACAAATAGAAACGCACGCCGGAACCTTTTTAGTCTGCTGCTGCGCTTGGTCCGCACTTTGGAAACGAAATTTTTGAACAACTTCTAAGCTGCGATTTTCAGGACTTAAAATAAGCGGCCAAATGAAAATACCAATCAAAGCTGAGGCTGTAGTACTTGAATTCTGTTTTTTCGATATTTGGGGCGATTGGGGAAGGTATCCAATATCCGAAATATTATTAATCTACATATGTAGAACAATTTGATGACTGTAGCTTTTATAGTATATGAGATATACCTAAACAAGTAAGAACGTTGCAGTTGGACGTAACCGACTGCGTAAAACTCGTTCATAGTACACAGATGTCATTATTGCTATTTTGGAAAAATATAGAATTTTTATAATTCGTAGGGGCATTTTTCGGCTGGATCTTAAGAGGAAGTCACAAACACTGTTTACTAAATTTGGTGACTATCTTTAAAATTGTGGAAGATATAGGCTTTCGCACTTTGCGGGGCGGGAGTGGTCGTGGGCGGGAAATTTTTTGCCCTAATTTAAAGTGGGTGATCACTAATCTACCTTTAAAATTTTGTGACTGTAGCTCCAAAACTGTGGGTGATATAGGCTTTCGCGATTCGTGTGGGCGTGTTGGCGGAGGCGTTTTAGAGGGCGTGGCCGAGATATCAAGGTCAATCTTTTGGAGGGGTCACCAGCAATTTACATACCAAGTTTGGTATCTCTAGCTTTAAAATTGTGGAAATTATGCACATGAGCTTTCCAATAATATATATTCCAAATATGGCCTTTAGCTCAAAAATTGTGAGAGATTTAGCCATTTCCGATTTTTTAAGACAGAGGCGCTGGAGGTGTTATAGTGGGCGGAGCCGGGATATCAAGGCCTTAATTTTTGGGGGAGGTCATCAGCAATCTACATACCAAAGTTGGTCACTCTAACTTAAATATTGTGGGAAATATTCACTTTTTGTCGATTTGCCATTTGTATCGACATGTTATCGATTTGGCGACATGTTATCGATATCCCAGTGGGCGTGACATAATAATCTTAACACTTTGTCTGAGGCAGATAACTATTAGTATATATCCAACATTTCAAGTCTCTATCTTCACTAGCGCCGAAAAAGTTGCGTTCATCCGGAGAGACGGACGGACATAGCACAAATTAATATACTCTATTCACTTCGTAAACGAGTATAAAAACCGGATTAGAAAACCGTTGTATAACGATAATAATTAAGCGCGGCGGGTTATCGATAATTCAAAATAAGATTTTTTGCACATGGTGTGCACAACTTAAGAAAACAAACTTCAACTCTCTAGCTCTTATTGCAACGCATGCTACCAATTGGCAGTCAAATTTGTCCAATTCTACCACATGTCTTCTTTAATTAATTCTGTGTTTGTTAACCGCTCTTGATAAAACTTTTAGCAATCGTCTCTTTTAGTGCTATAGTATAGAAAAATATTAATATATAAATACAATTTATTTTAACCAATCTAGTGACAGCTTTCATAATATACGAAATAAGTTTAAAAATTAGAGGTTGTAGATTTTTGGAAAACGATGTGGGGACTGATAATGTGAAATAAACCTGATCGCGTGCCATGGGCGAGTCCATATAAGTAGTAGCAGTAAAGTAGTTCCTGAGATCGACGCGTTCATACAGACGTAATAAAAGTACTACGAACCTGCGCTTTGGTTTGTACATAGATTTCAAAGTTCTTTATGTTTACATGTGTGTGTATGTGTGATTTTGTGTATGTATGTACGAATGGATTACAATGTATGAAAATACAGCGTTCAGAGTATCCCCCAGTCGGGCGCTCCCAACTAGAGCCTCCACACATTTTATAATCAATTTTGAGGTGTATTACCTCGTGTAAATGTTTTTTTTGCTACACAAACAGTCACGCACAAACTTGAAATCTTTATTTTTCATATCGGCTCTGCTACTTCTTCCCTAAGCTCTACTTAACAGCAAGACTGTATCTTCTAAAATAGTTTTTTTATTTTGGGTGAAATGGGGAAAGGTATCAAAAAGTAAAAAGTAGTTTTCACTACATATGATTATTATTCGAAAATTAGCACTCCACATTTCAGATGCAGCAGTGTTAACCTTTTTAGGGTATACATGCTAAACATATATTTTATAGAGTCGGAGATGCTTTATTCTGCCTTAGACATAAAATTGCATAAAGCCGTTTAATTTGTGATTAAAATATACTCAAACGCGCAAAAAATATTTTACTTTTTTATTGAACGCTTATAATTTAGACTAATATTTATATGGATATTAGTAATGCTTGCACCTGCTGTTATAAGTAGCCCTTATAAACGTCTTTGTTAAGCAGTCAGCTCAGTATACTAACTAACTTTAGTTACTAAACAAGAGAGAAGGCTTCAGTCGGGAGCGCCCGACTAGGGGATACCCTGAACCCTGTGTTTTCATTCATTTCATTTCAGTCCCCTTGCATTCATACACACATACACAGAATCGCACATACACACACAGAGTTAAACGCAGGCATACTTATTCGGTTTTTTTAATTATGAACGATAAATCGATAAATATCATTCAATCAATACATACATATTTATGTTTTGCAGCACCCTGAAGATAGCTTTCCCTTTAGCTTGGTATTTTTTAGATAAATGACTCAAACTGCTATTTTCGCACCTCGCATGAATGATTCACTTTCACTTTAGATATGGGTTATTCGCTCAGGTAGAGGCCTTGAATTTGGAGGAAGGGGATTGAGGCGAGAAATCAAGGCGGCAATTGCCTATGGAGTAGCTGAATTGTCGTCACTGGCGGCTCGCTGAGACAGCAGAATAGCCTAAATAGACACATTTACAAATCATAGAGCAATCTCTAGCGCACCGCGGTATACGCAAACTTTTCTAGTGTTTTTTTTATTTATTGCATGTCATCTAATTGGCCTAAAGGCGACGGTCGATTATTTACATACAGCGCATGCGACTTCAAAGTGTTTGAATGTTGAATTTTTGATGAGCCGTGGAGAAAAGAACGCCCTTTGGGAACTGCCTCGATTATTTGGGCGTATAAGCGAAATACAAAATTAATGTCAGTTTAACTCTATGATGAGCCCGCTGATCGCTAAATTATTCGCAGGGCCAACGCATAGCTAACTAAAAGTAACACGCACACAGGGTCGTTGTTATGAAATTTATATCTAGCCCCAAACTCAATATATCAGCTACCTTAGTTATGATCCTGTTTGCATTGCTGCAATTCATATTTAAAACTCAAAACAAGGTGTTTACTTTTATTCTCTATTTTGAGTAATAATGCAAGCAAAAAGATGGTTTACTGTATACTCTTTAGAGTCGGGTATGTTCCCACCATTTGCACAGTTAGAGTAAACGTCCCCATATACGGATATGGGTATAACATGTTTATGGAAACGTTTGTGGGCCTAAGTGGGTCATATGGGTTGGTGTTGTGACTGTTATTATTATTGTTACAAGCTCCGAGGACGCCATGTAAATACACGCAGGCTATTTACTTAAAGTTCATTTGACGTGGCCACGAGTAAGTACACGCAAATGCCTTACAGCAGAAGTCAATAAAATACCCATACGTATGTAGAAACACACAATGAACTTGATGTATCCAGCGCCCAGAGGGCTAAATAAACGCAAGCACAGTGCTGCCCCGCGGCAAATGAATTGACTGGTAATACATAGACCTAGGCTAAGCAGTTGGCTAGACAGTTTGTACATATGCTTGCACTGGGGCCCACCGACATAACCTTACTGAAGTCCTACGCAGTCGTCATAAATATTTCAGCATTTAATAAGTCTCACGCGGAGTTTATACCGACTTAAGTCGACCGGGGCCCATTAGATGTAAGAAGCAGATATCGAGGCTAAACCAAAGGTAGGCAGGCAGGCAGTCAAGACGTCAGAATGTGGGATAGACTGGAGTGGGGATATATTTAGTTTATAGTCAATTAGCACATATTTAATGGGCATGTACAGTCAGCTAGGCTCTAATTGGGTTAATACATCCGCCTATTAGTTGTTTACCAAACTAAACGTAAATACTTCAACAATTTGGACAATACCATTTGGTTGAAAACATGAAATAATATTCAGTTCACGGTTATTGGTGTGGTCTGACAATTTGTTTTTCGTATTTAAACGTTTTTTAATCGCATAAGAAAGTGTGAAACAAAACAGGATTAGCTATAATTAAAAAATATTAAAATAAAGAAAATATAAGGAAGTTAGGAAGCTAGTTGGTAATTGTGTGTACACGATATCAATTTATTTGCTCTTTCATTAGTCTATCTTGGTTTGATTTGCCGCACCCGCATTGAAAACTAATGAAAGCGAATTTCCTTGGCTCAAGAACCATGACAAGTAAAATAACAAAAGCACGCAGGTATCTCTAATCAATTTTCAAAGTTACCTTTTGCACAAACTCCAGCACATACAGACATTCACTCGGCTTTAAAACTTTTTCCATTGCTTCACTCTACGACCGCACACGAATTAATCATGTAAATGCCAATAACGCACTTGCCACCCATCACCTAACGATGGGCGTTAGGTTCGCTGAAGCATAAAATGCCGTTAGATCAGTGGCCATGTCCATACCCCGTCCCCTAAATTCGGGAGTGTTCGAAATGAAAAGACAATCTTGCCATGTAATTAGCGCGCTGCACGCGACGTAGCAGCTATAACAGAGGCAGCAGCGGAGGAGACACACAAAAGTTACATATGGAGACAATTTCTGGGCTTTCCAAGTCGGTCGATTGCGCCCAAAATTAATAGTTAATAGCGCCGTCTCCCAACGGTCAGTGCTTGATTTGTTTTGTTGTTCTTGTTGGTCAAGCAGGAGAATGTTGACGCAGTCCAACGCAGATAGTAAACCGAAACTTATACGCAATTACCACTACAGCAGAAACTACACCAACAACAGCGATAGCAACACCACTTAGCAAGTAAAGTCAATTATTGAAAAAGGCCAACAGAGTCGGCATTTTTTCATTTTATATTGTTTGTGTAATTCTCTTTCTGTAATGAAGATATGCCCAATGCCCTATTGCTTGTTATGGGTCTATATAGAGCTATGCGCTTCGAGACCCATATCCAGACCTAAATCTAGACCCGCACATGTCCCTTTGGGTTGAAAGGTATCTGTCGGGTGCCTTGGAATCGGCTGGAAATTATATAAGGAGTGAAAATTCCGGTTCGCAAATATTTTCTTCATAATTAATCGGTGCGCATACTGTGAAGGTTACTGTAGATTATATATATAAAAATTGACATCAATTTGCACTTTTTATACCCTGAACCCATTGAATATGGGTTAAAAGGGTATAATAGTTTTGTGCAAATATATGTAAGTAAATGGCAGAAGGAACGATGGGACGATCATCTGAGTCGATTTAGGCCTGTCCGTCTGTAAGAACGCAGCGATCTAGAGACTCAAACTAAACGACTATAGATTCTGTAATACCATACGCAGTACGAGTTTATATCATTTTTGTCGGTATTCTGCGCCGTTTCATTAATATAGATAAAATCAATTTTAAGACATGGCTTTTCTTAGTTTTCTTTGCATATCTTGTAAACTTAAGAGCTAGAGTTAGCAAATTTGGTTTAATACGCAGGTTATTTTGTAGATTATGAAAGCTGGAGACTCCAAGTTTGAAATGAATATTTTAATATACTGTGGCACTACGAGAATCGATTACATAGCAGTTTTATGACAATTGGTTAAGGAACACAAAAGTTATTAAAGAAAACATATGGTAAAATTTGACAAATTTGTCAAGCCATTTGGCAGCAAGCGGTGCAATAAAAGCGCGAAGTGCGAATACACAAAAAAGGTTTATTTCGAATTATCCATAACCATATCGTTTGTTATTATTGTTGATATTTATCGATTTTCTGATCCGTGTTTTTTATAGTATATCTTGTAAGCTATAAGAGCTAAAGCCTCAAAATTATAATTTAATTGTTATTATTAATTATTATTTAATTTGTTCTCCCAAAGTATATGCAGATTATGAATATTTCGGATTTTGAATACCTTCCTTCCCTGGCCACAAATATTAAAAAATTAAATTCAAGTACTACAGCCTGTGCTTTGATTTGTCCATACATATGGATGTATATTTTAAGTCTTCAAAATCACAAAAAGTTCATACTCTTAGCTTAGAAGAAATTCAAGAATTTAGTTTCCATAGTGGGAGCCAATCACAGCTGCTGAGTAACGTGCTCGGGTTGCGCCGTGCCTTTGTGTGTGGGTGCACGTGTGATTTTGTGTATGCAGATATAAATGCAAGAGGATTGAAATGTATGTAAATATAGTATTCAGGGTATCTCCTAGTCGGGTACGCTCGACTTGTTACTTGTTTAATTGCAGTAAATATACTTCTTAGGGGAAACAAATAAAAATAAATTTTAGAAACAAGAATACTCTTATCGGGATCAAATACCCTGAACCACTACTTGGTAATTATAATTGAAAATTGTCATATTATTTTACAATTATATATATAGATTTTATATACGAGAAAGACCGCTCAGGATAATGTGTTGGAATAAAATCCAATATATATACTTTTCAGAGATTTTTTATTTATATTCCTTAATTTCGCACTCATACATACATAGACATGTATATATGGAAAATTAACCACAACATTGGAAATATCTTCAGTAAATACTTAAACATAACAATGGATTTCATTGTTTAAGTAAGTTCAGTCAGTATTCGAAATTAACAATTGGTGTTATTCAAATGCTAAACAAGACATGCATAAGGTTTTATTCACCTTAGAGAATTTGGAAAAGAGGGGAAAATAACTGCCTTTGCAAATCTTAAGAGAGAGCTTTCAACTCGATGTAGCATAACAAGAGCGCAGTCCGAACTAACTATTTGTATGGTAACGACATTGAAAGGTATTGTACTTATATGTGCTGACTGTGTTTGGATGTTTCTCAATTGTAAATATTCTGAAGAAAATATTGTTGCAGCTGTTCAAAGCTTTACAAGCTGTCTGAAGTGTTAAAAAAAGATGATAAAGCGCCCAAGTTATCAGCGTGGCGTTACCACCTGCCAACATTGCACGTAAATTATTTGCACACAACTTCTAAATCACAAATGTAAGTTATATGAAATTTATTGGAATATAGAGCTAGCCGTTGAGCATACAAGTCGAGCACAACTTGGCCGACAGTTTATAAACATCGTCATTAAACGACAGACTCCGGCTGTGTACATGAATCTGATACAGCTGCCACCACACTAAGCGAGAGAGCGGCGCCGAGAAAATCAACTACAGCTAAGGCCCGCTGACATCACAACCGTCAGCAGTTAGGCTAAAGCTGATCTGAGGCTGCCCGTTGGCGATTCTTACTAGACAACGTCTGCTGGTTGCAGCCAGAAAAACTGATTAACAACCGGTTTGTTCATCAGCGGCAATATAAAAACCCGTTTTTCACTTGGTTGCTATATTCAAGCGTTTTCAATGTCATATGTTAGCTATTGTGCGAACCGGTATGGCCCGACCGGGGCAGACAGGCCTTTTACCAGCATCATCTATTTATCAACTTGAATGCGGAGGATATCTACAATGGAAATAATGTGTCTGTTGGCGTCGCTATCGACCGGAGAGCCGCACAAGTAGAGCGATACTACTTTTAGCATATACATTAATATTTTTTAATAATAACATTTACTTGTTTTTTCTCAAGGCTAGCGTTTTGGATTTTTGTGCAGTGGTTTTTGTGGTTTTGTTTGGCCGCTTCGCTTCATAGGGGCCACACAAAATCCACCAATAACCTTGAACACTTCTCGTGTTCTTTGCTTTTCTAGCAATCTAAGACGCTTAGGAGCAGCGAATTGCACGTTTGACCCACAGACTGCCAGCCTTTAGAATATTAATGCGATTTAGGTGAAAGTCCACACTTGGCAGCGACTTGTCTGAGATAGGCGACAGCTGACATGGAAATGTCACCTAAATAAGTTATGCATTTTATATATGCAAGTATCAGGCTGCGTTGGCGATGGCTAATGTCATAATCAGAAGAATTATTAATTAACAAACACATGCTATAGTCGAGGACGCTCAAGATACCCTGTCTTAAGAACCAATAATAAGAAACACGACCACGCACTCTGATTGCTGCGCACGTTGGCTTGTGTTTGGGTTTCTTCTTTCGATATGGGCTAATTATGAATTAATCTTTAGCATTTGAGAGATTTGAAATGTTTAGGGTTTGGGCACGGTATATCATGGCTACATCAAGGAGACTGTAGATGCTTATTTATTTTTTTATATTCGATAATTATGAAGTAAACTGCATTGAAATGTTTGAGTCTTGTATTGCAGTCTTTTGCAGATGCAGAGCGAAAATGTGTCATATATTATTGTAAATGAAGTTCTTTGTACCCAATTGATTACGTCAAACTATGCTGATATGCCACGTAATCGAGAATTAAGGCAACGTACGGGTTTATCCATATGAGGCAAGCTTAAATTGCACTGTTCTGAAGCGAATGCTTATGAATTATTGCAACTTTCACATCTCAAAGGAAGGATCGATAGCCAGAGCCCAGAACGAAACCAAGTCATGTGATTGCGTCATGGCCTGTAAATGCCCTTCTTGAGTTCAACAGAACAGAGCTCGATAAAAGCTTTATCAATACAAAAACATGTTCTCACAAATAGTTTTTTAATGTACATACAGATACATGCCCATATGGTTGAAATTGACAATTACTTTCTACAAATTCGAGTATATCCAAAGAGAACATCTGTTTTAATATAATTGCATTCTTTGAATTAGGCTTCTCATTTATATTTTTTACCTAATTGAAGATCTGTTATTACACGCTGAACCCATTGAAAATGGGTAAAAAGGTGTATAATGGTTTTGTGCAAATATATGTAACAGGCAGAATGAGGCATCTCTGCCTCCATAAAGTATATATATTCGTGGACGGCACCACTAGGCATGTTGATGAAGCCCTGTCCCTCTGTCTGTATAAATTGATTTAAGAGACTACAAAAGTTTGAGAGCAGAACTTAGACTTTTTGAATTCATGAAGATCAAGTTTATGGTTTATGGTTTTTAACCTGGATTTTTGAGAATCAGAAACAATGGGAGCTAACGCCACCAGATTTGGTTTAATATGTTCCCGTGGAGCATACACATGATAAGAATATTTCGGATTTTGGACACCTCCTCAAACTCGCCCCAAATATAAAAATAAAACAATTCAAATATTACAGACTTTGGCTTTGGGTTGTACAAAGATTTCAATGCTCTGCTTAAGTTCTGAGAATTATGATCATGCTTAGGTTAGTTTAGTTTACAAGTTATTCACGAATTTAGTTTACGTTTACTTCGGAAAATGTACAGGTTGCGGCGTGCATTGTCCTGTATTGTGTGTTGGTTGTAATGTATGTAAATACAGGGTTCAGGGTATCCCCTAGTCAAGCGCTCCCGACTAGAGCCCCCTTACTTGTTTTTGGACTCGGATTTTACTCATACTCTCTGCCCCCTACAATCACATTTGCGAAAGCCGTTTCTTTTCGCATCATGAGTAATATAAATCTTAAATAACTTCGTGATAAATAAAGTATGAGGTGTAGTTATATTCTCTAAGTTCAGAAATTCCACCTAAGCTCTTGTCCTCTCTGATTTGGTTCTTTATTACAGGTTCAATGTCCTGTAAAATAATTGCAAAAAAAATTTGTTTTGTCTTTGTTTGGGATGCAGTTCCACTTCACAAAAATTCGCATTATTTTGCAATCTAAAATGGTCAATTATCACATTTAAATTGATTTGAATAATTTGTTGCGGTTGCTGTTAATTCTCAAGTGACAATTAACACGTTTTTTCTGACTTTGGAGGTGTGTTCGGAAGATAAATGCCGCTTTTGCAAGAACAATTTCTTCCCATTATTTAATATTTGTAAAACCCAATCCCACAAATCAAACAGCTTGTCAAGTAATGTGCCAATAGCAGCCGCACAGAGGCCAATCACAACCACAAGAAATTCGCATTCGCACATACGACAGTGACTCATAAATATTTTTAACATTGCACATGGTCACGAATTCGATGGCAGTGCTCAGGGCAAGCTGAAATTGGAAGACCGTGAGGTGGTCAGGGCCGTTGCTGGACGTTGGGTGTATAGCCCTCAGGTAGGCGGGCATTTCAATAGGCCTGTTGCTTGTTGCTGGTACTCAAAATCACTCAGCGCGCACATTTGTTGTACCCAATACCCACATAAGCGTCTCATTTGCATGTAACTGTGCACTCGCGGAAGCCGTCAGTGACAGCGGTACCGGTATACCAATTGGCACAGTGAAACAACATTTTTGTTGAAGCTAATGTTGTTTTGTGAAAGAAACTTTTTTAGAAGCTACATTGTTACAATTTGAGCGACTTAATTAAGAAAAACATTTACAAGATTTCCATCAGTTACTGTCCCACTGTGCGCAAATCGCATGAAACTACATGAAATACAGCTAAATTTGAGAGATCAAAGACTTCATACCCTTGAGTATGTGAGAAATTGTTCTCCTTCTTAAGATAACAATTTTATTTGTAAGCAAAAATAAAATGTGTTATTGTTATAATAATTAAAATTGTAATTAAAAATAAGAATAATAATAATGCATTAACTCCGTCTCCAATTGTTTTACTGCCTGCACTAAAAAGAAGCACACTCAGATTGTTGACCTGGTTCAAAATATATATATACCTTATGGCGGCGCAGACGTGTTTGTGTTAAAATGCAAATACCTTTTCCAAGGGTACAAAAATCGCTATGGCTTATGACAATTTGTGTAAAACAAAATAGGGAAATGCAAATTTAATTGGCAACAACAATGCCTAAGTTCATTGGTCAGCAGACAACAGACAACCAGACAACAACAACTACATCTTCTAGTTCGACAACAACAGCTATACAAACAGTTGCTGGTAAAGCTTAGCAGATATCTAAAATCCAACTTCAATCGGCACTGATAGGTTGATAAGGTTGTAAGAGCGGCAGGGTCGGCCCCTCTTAGCATCACGACCAGGCAAAGTAACAGCTGCGCGTGCAATGCAATTAAGTAAATTGTCACTTGCTTGGAAAGTTGACGCGTGCAAGCAAATAAACAAACGGAACTCTTCAGGCGGGCAGCGCAGCGCCGACCGCCGACGACGAGTTGCTCAAATGTAGGACAGCCAAGCCGCAGCAGACAAGGTAGAAGAAGCTGAAGAGGAGGCGGTGGAAAGAGACCAGCTGGCAGCAACATTCGAAGTTACTTCGAGGGAAAGTTTCCCAACTTTGTTAGCTTGTTTTGTTGTAGTTGTGGTCGTCGTTATTGCTATACGTTTTATTGCTGTTTATCGATTTCTAGATCGCACTTAAAAATAATCTGTGCGAACAAATCGTATTCGATAATTTTTCATTCGCAATCGCCAAACTTGTGTTCAAGCCAAGGCCAAGGAGGAACCTAGGCCGACACTTAACCACACTTTATCTGTTTTGAGATTATCCCGTAAAACTGAAAACGTTTTTCAGCCAACTTGGTGCGGCTATGATTATTTCCGCAGGTTTACATATGGCAATGGATATTTTTTACGTGATAATATGGCTAGTTTAGTAGTGACAAATATCATACTTATGTCGACAAACTGAATTTATTACATTATATTCCATTCCATTTGGAATAAATTTATATAGTTTAATACATTGACCAAATTACTAATTAGTGCCCTTTTTTGGAGAAAAAATGCCTTACTTTGAAAATGTCATCTTTTAAATATAAAGTATAAAGCTCATGGTAAAGGAAAAATGGTACATTTTAGAGTTTACTAAGAGTAAAACTTTATTTGATGTGGTACCTTTTCTATTGCTATTATATTCAAAAAGATAAGTTATTTTGTCGAGCAAAATCTTAATACTGAGGACCGGACTTACCCATCATATACCCGGCAAGTGGTATTATTAATGCGCTTATCCGATGCTCTGCGACGCCGATCCTCGAATAAATCCTTGACAGCCGTCACGCCCAGCACAAAAATGACGGGAATCATGGCCACCTCCTTGCCAAAGGCATTGATGGCCGGTACCCAGTTCAGTAGAACAATGAAAATAAAGTACAAATTGGCAACCCGATGAAACTGTTCCAAAAGATTTTTCGGTATGAACGAAAGCAACGTGTACTTTGTTGTGCGTATTTTGTTGCCCACGAACTGCCCATTGGGATGCTCGCGCTTGGGTTTTTTCGGTGGCACTGTGTGATTGGGCACCACAATGCGATAGCTGCGCTCCTCGAATTTGTCATTGGTGTTGTAGTTGCACAGGCTAAGGCGTTTCCACCAGGGTGGCGCCTCGGTGCGCCGCAGCGTGTATATTGATTCGGAGCGGGAAGCCTGTCGAGAGTGGCCGCGGCCGCTAGTCGCGGAATTCGGCGCAGATGGACCGAATTCGCGCTCCCTGACTGGCTCGTCCTTGTGGCCCGGTGGCAGGATAAAGTCCGTCTTGGAGCCAACCCTACTGTGACCACGCCCAGCGGGCGCTGCACTACCCGGCGGCGAGTCCGTAATTTGACCCTGGGAGAAAGCACGCTGGTGCCCCTTCATAGCCGATTTTATGGGCCGACCGCCGGCCCCAACAGCGACAATAGCGCCACCGCCATGGCTGACAGACCGCGCGTGACCACCCCGCGACGGCCCGGACGGGTTAAGCGTGGTGGTAGGATGGCTGGATATGATAGCCACGCCCGGTATACCTGGTCCACCAGGCATGCTACCTGTAGCTGTGTTGCCGACCTGGTGCGTACCCGGAAATACGTAGGTGCGCTCCGGCTCCCCGCTGTTCGACGGCATCGTCGTTGACGGTGCTGTCGTCATCATTGTGTGGTGCTGTGGCTGTGCAAGGCTGTCGCTGGCCAGGTTGGGTGGTGCACTGCGCTGTTGTTGCACAACCAGAAACTTTCGCCGCAAGTCTTCGGAGTTTGCTGAAGGCATCTTCGCAAACCAACACCATTAGGTTATGTTTTTGTGAGCGTCGATCAGGTTCGCTCTCGTTAATCGAGTAATTTTTGGGGTTTACGTTGCAGGAACGGTCCAATTAGCATCTTACGCTAATGGCTATCCCGTCGGTGCGTTGACGTACGGAAGTCATGACCACCTGTACAGTGAAAAGAGAAAGGGAGTGTGTGGAGATTAGTTAAGGTAAAATATTAAACAGATTTTTACGTCTGTGATAAAGTAATTGCACTCTAATTGTACTGCTAATTGCACACAAAGGCCTGGTCGAACCCACTGGCGCCCGCGCACTGCACCGCTCAGCAGATTTGTGCTTCGAAGCGTGCCCTTGATTTCGAGCTTTCGATAAGCTCCCACAAAGCGAGAAACATCACGAAAACGTTAAACATAGCGGCCGTCAAGGTCAAAGAGTAGCGTGAGGTCATGCAGAGTGAAGAGGTATTTTGTGTATATGTGTGATTATAAAAATATTCAAAACTGTGTTGGGTTTCATTGATCGATGGACACAGTTTATAGTGTATCATGGAATTGAAAGTAAGCTTTGTAAACGAACTGCTTAGGGCGAAGTCTTTCCACAACATGCGTTGAAAGATCTCCTCAGTCTTGGCTTAATAGCGCATGTTCAGTTATCAACAGCCTCCATAAGTCAAGTAAGTTACATATAGAACATTATTTTAGAACGATAATATACAATAGCTTGTCTACGATCTTGAAAGTTCAAAAGTTTCCAGCGTTCATGTTCGTGCCATAAATCAAACGAGACATGCGTTGTTTGAGCAAGCCGAACCAACGGGCGGAAGTCTTGAAAATTAATGAAAGAGAAAAAATATTTATCTTTGAATGGAATTATTAAATACCATTGCCGATTTAAGATATATTTTTGTTGTTATGCGCTTAATACAGATTTCATACAACTTAATTTACGGCGTATTATTTCTATGAAATAATGAAAACACTGAAGCTCAGCGCAATACTCGTTCACAGTGTAATTAAAGCTTGATCAAGTAAGAGATAATCTGTACCTGTACAACTATATAAAACTTTTAATAAAAAAATACATTGCGTCTTGTAGGTTTCAAACCCTCGATCCGTCAAATCCCATACAGTCCCAAAAATCTAACTACAAAACGCGAATGTATACGTGCACACATGCGTACAACAATTATTAGCGCTTGATGCAAGTTGGCTTGTTAGATTTGTAAAGTTTTACTACACGTTTTCTTTAATAACCTCTGCTGTTTGTAAACCGATCTTGTTAAAGTGTTTGGCAATAGATTAATTAAATGCTAACGTAAATGTTATTTTTTAGACAAATTTTGTGGCTGCATCTCTTTTCTCTGATATCGATACTATACAGAAGACATGTTATTTAGGGGAAATACAATTTTTGTAATTTGTGGGTGGGTTCATTAGAGGTCTACTTCCTAAACTCTAACTGTGGGTGATAAAAATTTTCGCGATATACCTGCGTCGAAGTTATTTGCTCAATCTTGAGAGGAATCGACCTTTAAAATTTGGTGAGCCTAGAAACTACTTACGAGTAGCCACAAAAGCTTAAGCTTTATCTGTTTCTAACTTCAATAGCTGGAAAAAAATGCGTACATACGGATATACGGACAGACAGTAAGACGGAGCTTGCACAAACCTAATTAACTATTTTCACTTCCTGAACGAGTATGGACAAAATAGTTTTGTTTATAGAAAAATGCATTTTTAAACGGTTCCCTTCTGTCCAACTGACTCCAATACATGTAAAAAAGCCCTAAAAAGCGACTGTGGAAATTAAATTTGAAACTAGATTATTGCTGTGTAGTAGATATTGCTGTAACAACAATGTGTTGCATTCTCAACTGTAGTATATGTTTGTGTATAAATTCAGCGCAAGCTAAAGAAAATGCAACTGAGTAAGTAAACTAATAGAATATGACAAGTATGTAACGACGAAAATATTAATATCAGTAATTAGTATTAGTAGTTTTGGAAATTTTACAAATATTCCCAGGCAGAAGGAAACATCTCAGACCCCATAAAGTATATATATTCCTAATCAGGACAACGAGCTGAGTCGATTAAGCCCAGTCCGTCTGAATGAACGCAGCGATCTCGAAAACTACAATACCTACAGACTCAAACTAAACGACTATAGATTCTGTAAGGGGTGGGGACGGGCGTGTTGAAAAATACACATGTAACGATAGCTCGCAGCTGAGTTCAAGGAATCTCCTAGTCGGACACTCTCGACTAGACCAGTCCGACTTGTTGGGTTTGTTTTGCTGTTGAAATGTACAATCGAAATATTCGAAGTTTAAGAAACAAATTTTCTGCAGGATAACAGATATGTAAAGCTTTCAATATTCAAGCGCATGTACAGTACTGAATGCTTTTATTAAGTACTCCTATTTTCATTAAGATAGTGTACTTAGCTTAGTTATTCACGAATTTGGTTTTCATAGTGGGGGCCAAGCGCAGCGGCTGAGAAAAACGCACAGCTTGCGGCATTAGTTTGTGTGTGTATGTGCGATTCTGTGTATGATGGTGGTTGACATACAAGGGGGTTGAAATGTATGTAAAGACAGGGTTCAGAGTATCCCCTAGTCGGGCGCTCCCGACTAGAACCCCTTACTTATTTAAGTACATCATAGTTAGTTCTTATAAACTCTGAGATAGAAATATTTATATTGACGGACAAGAATAGATCGACTCGGCTGTTGGTGTGGCCAAACATAAATATACTGATACATACGTTGGGCAACTTTATTTCCCTTTTTATAGTCTTCCAGAGAGTTTTATAATTTTCTTACAAAACGTGTACCGCATGGAAACCGACCTTTTCGACCCCATAAATTACACACATATGTAGATATACATATATATTTTTGATTAGTATCAACAGCCCATTCAATTAAGATCTGTCTGTCTGCTTGTCTGACCGTCCGTTTCTATAATAACTTGTCTCTCAGTTTGATAAAACTTCTCATACGTAATATTTTTTATTGCAGACAATACGTACGTACAATCGTTTGTAAACATGTTTTAGGAAGAAAATTGTATTGTTTTTTAATTAACCAAACGTAGCAATTACATCACTATGCTTTCAATGTATGAACAAAATCTAAATAACATCAGATGACTTGATCAGAAGGAACAATCGGCAGAAAATTAAATTCTTAAATGGAAACACCGCTACAGGGTAAAAAACAAAGAACCATAAACAGCAGCAACAAAACTTTTGTCTCGATTTGGGATTAATTCAGATAATTTTTAGAATTTACAATTGTGTTTCGGTATGATTGGCTTAAATAAACATTTTAGCGTTTACGTTAAAATACTCGTTCACGAAGTGCAAAGAGTATATTGGGTTTGAGCAATGTCCGTCCTGAACGCAAGATTTTTTGCTGGTGGCGTGGCAATTCGATTTAATTTTTATATCTTCTTCAGTTTTAAAGCTAAATACATCAGACAGATTACTGATAACCTGCTCTAAAAATTAAAAATAACTTATTTGGCCCACTTGGAGCAGACTTCCAACAATAGTAATAAGAGAAAATATCGACAATAATTAATACTGTCCGACTGTTTTAAGCTGTTATTATACTGTGAATGAGTTTTGCGCAGTCGGTTATACCCGACTAAAACGTTCATTGTTCAGAAATTAAACAAATTCAATATGCAAAAAGATGAAAAATGCGCATTAAAGAGAAGAAAAAAGAAGAAACAACGGAATTGCAGCTGGACAGCCAAAATAACAACCAACAACAGTTCCAGTTTACTTTATTGCTTATAAAACTCAATTTATAAATATAAATAAGTATAAATTCTAAGAAGAAACAAAAAAACAATCCAAAAATATAACACACACCTAAAGTGGTTGCGCTTGTTGCCATTTGGCTTTTACATTGTACACGTTTTCTTAGATTTCTTACACAAATTGTGTGTTTCTTAACCGATCTTAATGAATTTTTTTGGAACATTTTATTTAAATGACATAACATATTATACGGAATGTTCGTTTTTGCAAAAATTAGGTGCATCTCGCACGATATATTTATTGATCTTAGGAAAACGTGGCGGGCAATCTATAATTTGAAATAAATTGGATCTGCACGTATCATAGGACCTACACTCCAAATTGAAGAGATTCCTCCTTCTGCCTGTTTGCACCAAACCATTATATCATTTTTACCCATTTTCAATGAGTTCAGGGTATAAAAAACTATATACATTTGCACAAATCTGTGCTCATTCATTTATTAGACATCGATAAATATCTGTATTTTTGACCATATCTCAAAGACTTTCACAGCTAATCCCATAAAATTTGGTGTGTATGTTCTCGTATAATACACACAATTCACTTTTTCGATATCTCACCCACTCGATTTAAAATTAAGACAATAAAGCCTTGCGCTATGGCTCTTGAACATTTCGTTGCTCATTTTAAATTTACCTATAATGATAGACGTAATTTATGAATTCATTTTCCATAATGTGGGCTGAAGGAAAAAATACATCCGCTAAGTTAAATGTAACGTTCTTACTTATGATTGAAAAAATAATAATAAAAAAGTATTTAAAAGATAATTAAAGACTGTCAGTTTTCTATTGCGAATCTTTCAAGTGCTAACCGATACCCGACCTTATGTTAGCTGTCAGATACTCGTAAATTCTTTGTGGTATCTGCTCGCACTCACGTACCACGTAATTGGTTCATATCAGTATGTGCTGATTCCGTTTGTGTTGGTCTTGGTGCGAGTCTCTTCTTAAACGAAATGGCATTTTTTTAGCTGACTGATTAAATAGAGTAAGAGAATAAAAGGCACATCCGAAATAAACTTGAAAGGCAAAATAATATCAAGCCCCATAAAAAGCAAAGCACAATATTATATATATATTTATATATTATATATATTATTACAATAGTATTAATAAGCCAAATGGAAAGAAAATTGCTAAGCTATAACAATAAAAAGGCGCGGTGGAAAAATTGACTGTAAATTAAATAAAAACAAAATATCTCAGAGAACCATGCATGTAGATACAGTTTTAGTAATATCAGTCAGTGCCATTCAATACAGGCAGTATATCGCCTCTTGGTCCATCAGTTAAAACCGTGAACTGATTGGCTTAATATATAATATATGCATATAATATATATAAATACGTATATGCATATATAATACATTGTTCATTATATTGTTTGTTATACGCTTCAATACACTCCTCAGTTCAATCAGCGGTTAACCTTGCATTAAAAATGTATTTATGGAATTTGCAATTATAAATGCATTCATACAGAAATATTTTCTATTTAAAAAAACAAGCTCACTAGAGTGCTAAATATAAATTTTGTATTAACAACGTAAAAGCCCATGTATACGCAGACATTCTGACATAAATAAAATTCCTTTTATTGCGTTTTCCTTGCATTTGCAAAACTTAATAACTGATAAGTGAGGGGGCTATAGTCTGGAGCGCCCCACTAGGAGATACCCTGAACGCTGTCACCACTTTCAACCCCCTTGCATTCATACATACATACATACACAAAATCACTCGAACACATCGCTCGTGTGCACATTATTAATTTAACCATTTTGTTTTTAATTATATTATAGGCATTCTGTAAGGGTACTGGGTATTTTCTAGTCGTGCATTGCCGATTATAGCACTCTTAATTGTTTACATTGTATATTTGGGAAATAAATTCCTCTCTATCGTAAGTACCTGAGCTTTGCCAGCTGTTGCTATTTACCATTTAAAAGATTAATTTCCACATCAACGATTGGTAGTTTTTATACCGTTAACCCATTAAAAATGGGTAAAAGGGAATAATGGTTTTTCGCAAATGTATGTGACAGGCAGAAGGAAGCATCTCAGACCCCATAAAGTATATATATTCTTGATCAGGACGACGTGCTGAGTCGATCTAGCCCTGTCCGTCTGCATGAACGCAGCGTTCTCGGAAACTAAAAAAGCTATAGATTCTAACTAAATGACTATAAATTCTGTAATACAATACGCAATACGAGCTCATCACTTTTTAACGATAAAAATCGGTTGTAATACTTGTTTTCTTAGCAATAATACTTGTTCTCCTAGACTTTAAGAGCTAGATCCACCAAATCTGGTAAGACATGTGCGCGTGAAGCATACGCAGATTAAGAATTTTTCGGATTTTGGATACTTCCCCTCCTTCGCCCAATGTATTCAAATACAATAGTACAGACTTGCGCTTTGGTTTGTACATAAATTCTCTTGAATGCTCGTATTACGTAGTTTTTCATTTCATTGAGATCATGCTCTTACCTTAAAAGTTATTCACGAATTGAGTTTCCATAGTGGGGGCGAAGCGCAGCGGTTGGAAAACGCAATTTTATTGAACAAAATATTCGATACATTGTTTAATTACAAAAAAATAATAATACTCAGGATTAGACCTGGAGATACTCTGATTAGATATAAAATTACTTTTGTCACAGGCTGTTGTTAAAACTGTGTTTAGAAATAAAAAACACACCGACCAGGTTTCGATAGCTACTGGACATTATAACTGCATCCCATACTGCAGCGCAACACTAATAGCTCATTTATATGCGGTAAAGCTAAAACTACGAACTACTTAAATTTATACCGCAACTATCTAATCGGAAGCAACCGCAAAAAAATAACAAGTCAGAATGGACTAGTCGGGAGCGACCGACTAGGGATACCCTGAACCCTGTCTTTTCACATATTTCAGTCCCCACGGACGGACAGGGCTAAATCGACTCAGCTCGTCATCCTGATCAAGAATATACATATATACTTATGTGCATTATAACCTTTTTACCCATTTTTAATGCGTTAAGTGTATAAAAATAATTGTATGTATGTCTGTGTGTACATACAGCTGCGAAAACTAAAATAGCACCACTTCCACAAGCAATGTTTACAAAGGCGTCTTAATTACATATGTAACTTTAAAAAAAGTATATATGAAAAGTATATTATTATTAAATATACTGTTTCCAGTATATTTAAGAAATTTAATGAAAAATTGAAAAAAATGGCGAAAAAAAATAGCAACACTTTTCAAAAATGTTCTTACAATTATAAAAGTGATAAATAATTAAGAACCTCATTACTTGAAGATAATTGTTTATCAAAAGTAAGATTATTATTATTATTTTATTATTATTTCCTTTGAACCATTCCTTTGCTTTCCTGGTGGTATGCTTGGGGTCATTGTCTACTTGGAAGCCCCATAATAGGACCATCTTATACTCTTCTTAGGGTAGCATTACTGCATACAAAATATTGACATATTGATATTGGGTTTGGCTCAATGTATTGGACCTACTGCTGATAAGAAAAACAAGCCCATACCATTGTGCTTGGCCCTCCATGTTTAAAAGTCTATATAGTGAATTTTGGATTGTATTCTGAGTTTTAAGGATACTAGACGTTCGAACGAGAGCCTTTTCCACCAAACAGAACACCTTTACCCTCATCTGTCCATAAAATGTTCCTCAATTTTTGGGTTGGCCAATTTTGATGTTTCTTTGCTAGCTTCATGCGCTTGGCAATATGTTGCGCGTTTAAGACGGACCTTGGGCTGCAGACTCTTAGATTTTGTTGTTTGATACATGTGTGAACTGTTTTCACTGTCGCAGATGTATCAAGCTCTTTTTTAGCTCAGTTACAGCTTTGAAAGGATGCTATGAGCTCTCAAGGAGCAAACCGTTGACGTAAAACTATCGTATCCTCCTCCTCGCTCCCTTTTATCTACATGTTTCATTGTTTCTTTTATAATTTATGGCATTAGTATATTTTTATTTGAAAATCCAATCAATTGTCCAAGTTATCTTTTTGATTTTCCAGACAATATCAATTTTCTGATGATTTTGCGCTTTTCCATATTCCAAGGTCCATTGTATCGAGAATTTTGGATGTATTTTAAATTTAATGATTGAAAAGAATAAAATCGAAGTTAAATTTCTTAAGTATGTGCTTTTTGTCGAAGTAACAGTGTGAAATTTAAGGTTTTTTTTAAGAATGCGTAAGTTGTGCTATTAATTTTTTCGCAATTTTTTGGCCCTTTCCCTTAAAATTACAAAAAGAAAGAAATCTAACCATTACAAGCACAGTACTACATTTTCATTTAGGGGAAATACTAAGCTATATATTAAATATCAAGTTTTCAAAATATCGCAATACTAATTGTTATTTTTTTGATTTATAAGAAAAAGTGTCATAGTGGTGCTATTTTATTTTTCGCAACTGTACATACGGAAATTGCAAGCGCTTGCTGCTAAGTGAATAGAGAATTTCACCACATTTTTTGTATACTCGCTCACAAAATGAAAAGAGTATATTGGGTTCGACCGCATGGCTGTCTGTCCGGATAAACGCAACTTTTTTCGGCGCTACTGAAGCTTGACTTTGAATGTGGAATATATACTCGTGTAGAACCGTGTCAGATATGTTTTTTGGCTACGCCCTCTGGGGCGTGGTATTTCGATAAACTTTATATATCTTGAGGGCGGATGAGCCGGGAATTTTCAAGCTGTTATTATATTGAGAGTATTGCCTAATCAATTACACCAGACTATTATATTCTCAATTGTTACAGCTGTGGTCTAGCGTGAATAAGTTTTCCTGGGAATGTATTATAATGATCGGACAACAATCCCCTAAATTAACCAGATTTACACTCTTCATAGTGTGGGGCTGAATAAAGAAGAAGCACAGCCGTTGGGAAAATGCGCATCTTGCAGAATGTGTGTGTATGTTAATGTTAGTGCACAAAAGCATGTTCGCGCTATGTTCAGAGTATTCTCTAGTCAGGTACTCCCGACTAGATCACTTACAGCACAGCACTCTAGTTTTTGAATTTTACCAAACACAGATCAACAATTTTTAATTCTTTGTATAGCTTTCTTCACTATTCCCAAAATCAAACAGTTGCGATGTAGTATTTACACATATTACCAAAAATTGTAATTTTCAAAACAGCCCCTGTGTTAAGTATGCAGCTTTCGCCGTTTGTTTGTAAACCGCCTATTTGTTTTGGCTAAGTTTGATAAGAAATTATATCCACTACTTCTTACGGGGCGGAAAGTCGTGGCCAGAAAATATGTTCTCCAAATATGGAGCTCCTAGCTCAAAAACTGTGGGAGATATGGCCATTTCAGACTTTTTATCGACATGTTATCGATTTGCCAGCCTCCCAGTGCGCGTGGCATAAAAATATTGAAACTTTGTCTGACGCATATAACTACAAGTATATATCCAAAGTTTCAAGTCTCTAGCTTCAATAGCGCCGAAAAAAGTTGCATTCAGCCGCACGGACAGCATGATGAACATTGCACATACCCAATATACTCTTTTCACTTTATGAGTATAATAACCTTAAAATTATATTTGTTGTTTATTGAGAGTTGATTCAGAATAATGTAATGAATGTTTTATGTTAGTACTAGCTCAATAATGCCTTTCACCCATGTTTTGGGTGTATTGGAACCAATGTGAAACGTGACAGTCAGAAAGTATCGCCTACTTTTACTAAGCGGTAAAAAGCAATGGGACAAAATGGTTTGATATTAGATTTATGGAAATATTGAAATAAAAGGGGACGAAGGGAGATTAGCTATATTATCGCTATTCGGTATTGCAAAGGCAGTTAATCATTTTGTTAAATACCGGATACTTGTACAAGCTACGAAAAGTTAAGCAGGGCGTATATATTTTGCATATACACAGCAGCAAAAGATTTAAAGTCGAGTTTTCTTGACTGTCGATGTATCAACAAAGTGGCCGGTTATCACGGATATGTATATAATCTGTTCGTTCGTTTGCCTTTTTTGAGTTTTTTTTTAAATTATATAGGAAATGGCTAAATCGACGCGGCTAGTGATGTTGAGTAAGAATATTTAGTTATTTTGATATATTAATGTATAGGATATAGTTATAAACTATCAACTCAACTATTTTTTTAGCCCTGCTATGGCCTTCGGCTAAGAGAAACGTAGATCCATATACTAGCCTGCGATTCGAACCCGGATCCTTGTACCCAAATGCCTGAGCATTCAGACAACTTTTCTACCGAAGACTATTGATCAAGAATATTTATACATATATACATTATGGGGTCGGGGATGTTTCCTTCTGCCTGTTACATACGTGTTCGCCCATTATACCCTTTTATCCTAGCCTTGTTTGTCGGTATATTTTTAAAAGTAAAATAAATACCATCTTAAGGCCCTTTTAGCAATCAGATAATAACCACAAATTAAAAGAATTAATTCCAGATTGTGGTGCTAAAGACAAGGCGATTATCCAAGGCTATTTGATAAGTAAGATTGATAGTTTATTCCCATCTCCTTTACTAACAATGCCAATATTATAATAGTAGTAAGATTATTAAGATGGTATTAATAATAATTGTAATAGAAATAAAACTAATAATAAAAATTATGATAATAGTAACAATAATAATCAAAATAATCAAAATCTTGAAACTTATATATTTTTAATTTTTTAATCCATTTACTACATTATTTGATAGATAAATTAAGATAAACGATATTGGGAACGATAATGGCACTCAAAGGAAAAGCGTATGATGAAAGGAAACAATCTGGAACGTTCGTTCATTGGGTTAAGTGAGTAGTTCAATTGAACTTGTTCAAAACGATGTGCTACAACTCTGCTATGCTATCTATTCGACAATATCGTTCTTTTTCGCTCTCTGCTCATGTGGCCCCGCGAACCGTTAACTTGGTGCTGCCACCATTCCCGCTGCTGCCTTCAGTTCGATACACGTAGGTGTACATAGACATACACATACGTAGCTAGCACTCGTTCCATTTGCTGCCTTTCACAGGCGCGCATTGGTTTTACGGCTGTAATTATTTCCATTATTTGTCTATTTTAACGTTCGCATTTGCGTACTACTGGCAAATACCAAACACAAACACATCAGACACTCTCATTTTATTTATATCTTGCGTTCATTTCGCCGCGCTTTATGACCAGGCTTATCAGCTCATTCCATGCGAACTACTGACTGTTTGCTTCCCTTCAGCTTCCCGACTATCAAGTTTATTAAAGAAGACAGAATGATCTAGTTAAGACTGCATGACCGACAGATATCCTGCGCAAAATTTACATATAAAATTTATATTTTATTTGTTTACATAAACCAAATTTAAAGTAAAGGTCTAGTGAAAAATGTAGTTTTGTTATGAAGAATATTTAATTTAACATATGAACCATTCAAAATTATAAAAATGGTTGGATATTACGCCCTTAACGCAAAAGCTCTAGCTTCTTTGTAACTAATAATTTCTTTTTATTATGTGCCGAAAACACCTTTGAACATTTCTCTGATTTAGGAATTATGGTGGTGCATTTTTAGCGGATTTTAGTTTTTCCCGTTAAAAAAGTCCACAAACAAGATGTTTGTCTCGTTTTGGGAAAACCACTAAAGGCACCCATTTACACCTCCATATCTCATGAACTAGGTCATCAAATGTCCCAATATGTACATTTTCGATCGGTAAATAATGCGAATAATTGTCTCGAAGGAGATTTTCGATTGTGCCCGTTTATATTGCTAGTCGCCTTTTGCACTCTGTGTGATCTTTCGGCACTAGTGTGACTGCAATCCACAGTGATAAGTTAAGTTCTATTTCGTTCTGCGAGCTGATTGTCATCCTGACGGTCTGCCATCCATATATGACTTCCATATATATTTTTTGATCAGGTTCTTTCTGCCGTTAGCATGCTAGCTCTTGTACCTATCAAGCATCGCTATGGCAACAGAATATAAAAAGAAGTCAAGAGCTTTTTTTTAGCGAATGCTGCTGGAAGAGGTAGGTAGAGAATTAGGTGAGGTGAGAAGAGGGAATGTGTGTGTTGCAAACTAAAAATGTGTTTCGAGTTTACGCCAAATGGCGAGTCAGCGAGAGAGGCTGTGACTCAAGCAAGCCTCGCTCGTTAGGGGGAGTGGACGTGGCGACTCCGAGGAACTAAGTTGCTGAGCAACTGAACTACGGATTAACTGGTTCTGAGCAACTAACTCGTTTTGTTCGTCTGTGTCTGTGTATGTGTAATATTAATTTATATGTGTATGTGTAATAGTAATTTAACAATAACTTTATAACTTACCCAATGAAAACAAATGAATCTTCTTGAAGAATGCTGATATTATAATTTTTTAATCTACTTTTAAATTATTAAATATTTTTGTTCTCGATCACAACTTCCATAGGCACACATTATTTAAATATGTGTTTTGCTATTTTTATGAATAAAAAAGACATTTTTGAACATAGCAACAAACGAATCATAACCGAGGTCAACAACAATAACAATATTAACTGCAGCAGATACAAACAAAAAGCACCAACAACAAAATTGAAAACATACTGAAAACTGCTGATAAATATTCCTTGAAATTGGCGTCAAATTACATTCGAAACAATTTTTCAATTAATTAATTGTATTACGGTTTGCCTTTCAATACTTTCGCACCACAAAAACAACACGCAACACCGCTCACATTTTCCCCGCTGCCTCCCCCGTCTTGTTAAGACCGTGTGGCTCTCATAACACGTATGTACACACTTTTTGAATTTGCCACGAATTTGCGATCGCTGTTGCTGCCGTTAAGAATTTCAATACAATTTTGGCCCAAATTGCATTTTCACTTTTCCACACAACATGCTCAGTTTCGGATATGCACCAGCCACCACACACACACACAAACACAAATACTGGCCAGTGCGATATCTTTCAGCTTTTCTTGTATAACTATATTGAAATCTTTGAACTATTTACATTGCAACGTGTACGTTCCTCGCAGCGCTACAAATGCAAAATATCTATTTCTGCGGCAACACAAGAAAACAACAACAAACGACGACACAAAATAACTAAATAATAACAACAAACGCGTCCGCCTCGTTCAATGTTTTTTTTTTGACTGAGCAAAAATGCAGTTATCGATGTGCTCCGATGTATCGGTATGTGTGTTTCTACCGACTATACTGCTATATATCGATACCCATTAGAACTTCATCACACACTGACAAATATCGAAAACTGAATTTTTAATTTAAATTCAATAATAAAATTTGATTTCTTACGTAATCACTAATCAAGTTTCCAATATAAACAGATTTTAAAATCACTTTATGTACAACTGCCAGAGGAACTATCGGTGGCATCGCACGAGTATACAGTACACGCGTATACAGTATCAATATCTGTATTTCATAGCACACAGCTAAAACAATCGATCTGAATTTAAAGTTTTGTACAAAAACTCGGCTGTGTTAGTGTTATTATCTCTTGTTATATAAACAATGATCGGTTTGAACCTGCCAAATGCATCAGATTTGTTCATACAGGATTCCAATAACAACCGTAAAAACAAAGCATGCTTTGAGTTCGTATCATTTTTGTTCAACAGTTTATCAAAACTCTCGTGTAATATGTCTTGTCAGGAAAATTAGTTTTTGGAACTTTTTGTCTTTGTGACTGTTCATCGCATTCTTTGAGGCAACGCGCCAATAAGAGCATGTGCGTTAAAGCTAAGTACCACGCAATTGGTGTTTCTTCAGGCCAGTTGGCAGCACGCGCAAAATCTCAGCGAGTGCCAGATTCTGTTAAGTTAACAGCTGTTCTGCACAGTGAGACCAGTTACCAGTGAGACCGAAATACGCAAGAAAAGGTAAGATGTTGGCAATTCCAAACGAGTAGAGAAAATTGTATCGAACGAAAAGTGTAAAAACGTCGGCAACGTCGCAAAGTGAAAACCTTTGATTTTTGTAAAAGTCGCTGTTGCATACCAATTAAATCGCAAACATGAATGAGGAATACGATGCGATAGTCCTGGGCACTGGCCTGAAGGAGTGCATACTAAGCGGCATGCTCTCAGTGTCTGGCAAGAAAGTCCTGCATATTGATCGCAACAAATACTACGGCGGCGAGTCGGCCTCCATTACGCCGCTGGAGGAGCTTTTCCAGCGCTATGGCCTGGAGGCGCCGGGCGAGAGATTTGGGCGTGGTCGCGACTGGAACGTGGACCTCATACCCAAGTTTCTGATGGCCAACGGCCAACTGGTGAAGCTGCTGATACACACGGGCGTCACCCGTTATCTGGAGTTCAAGTCGATTGAGGGCAGTTATGTCTACAAGGGTGGCAAAATTGCCAAAGTGCCGGTGGATCAGAAAGAGGCGCTGGCATCTGATCTCATGGGTGAGTAGTGTTTGAAAAAAACATGCGACTGACACATATGTATATATGCATGTGTGTATATACGGACATAAACTGTGAAAGCTAAAGGTACATGCGAAAAATGTGTGTACATACATATTTCGCTTTTAGCTACGCGCTCCCCCTTTGCGTTTTCTCCACATTTCTTTGTCTCGGCTTACTTTCGACGATTGGCACTCGCTGGTGTTGTTTTTGCTTTGACTGTGACACGTATTTGTAGTGGCCCTGCTGTGTGTATGTATGCCTACATGTGTGTGTGTGTGTGTGTGTGTGAGTAAGCATTTAAAGCCCCTTTTTCTGCCTGCAGCCCGCTTTTTACGAATCTCCTGCCTTTCGATGCTGTAAACCGTTTACACAGCAAAAGTGCTTGTAGAGTATTTTAAAACGATTAATAAACTAATTAATACATATGTACGTAGGTTTATTTAATGCCAATTAGAATTCTGGAGTTGCCAGCTGTTGGTTGTGCGCAAGGTGGCAACACTGTACATACCTCTTAAGCAATTAACAGTTGCGCTGATTTATTTTTCTACACCTGTGTGTGGTTGTTGTTTTATGTTGACATGAAATTATTTAAGCAATTGTTCGTCTGCAACTACAAAATTCAATTAGGCAATCATTTATTTGATTGTTTTTCGTTTGGGTTTGCCAATGGCCAGCTGCGACTGTCTCCTCTATTCGCTTCAGTTGCCAATTTTGTTAGTTGGCCAAGTACAAAGCAGGCTCGAAAGGTGCATTGAACCCTTCCCTCCCAGTTGCGAGCCTTCATGTATGGCGCATGTGACATGACAAAATGACGTCATCCATCTGCCTGCTAGTAGTGTTTTAGCCCTAAATGAATGGTTTCAATTCTGCTGCCTGTAAAAATGTGATATCCTAACGAAAGGGTAACCCCTGCAACCCGAGTATAATGTTTGGAGTGTGTCCATTTGTTTCATTTGCTTTGTTTTTGTGCTCTTAGGTATGTTTGAAAAGCGGCGTTTCCGCAACTTCCTGATCTATGTGCAGGACTTTAGAGAGGATGACCCAAAGACCTGGAAGGACTTCGATCCAACCAAAGCCAACATGCAGGGCCTTTACGACAAGTTCGGCCTGGACAAAAACACGCAGGATTTTACTGGCCATGCGTTGGCGCTGTTCCGTGACGACGAATATCTGAACGAGCCGGCTGTGAACACCATACGGAGAATTAAACTGTACTCGGACTCGCTGGCGAGATATGGCAAGTCACCGTATCTGTATCCCATGTACGGCTTGGGCGAGCTGCCTCAGGGCTTTGCCCGTCTTTCGGCCATCTATGGTGGCACTTACATGCTGGACAAGCCCATCGACGAAATCGTGCTAGGCGAGGGTGGCAAGGTGGTGGGTGTGCGTTCGGGCGAGGAAATTGCCAAATGCAAGCAGGTTTACTGCGACCCCAGCTACGTGCCGGACAAGGTAAGTTATTTGGTTATTATGCGTCTGTCTAGCATGTCTTCTATCTATATTTCGTTCATCAACAGGTGCGTAAGCGTGGCAAGGTTATACGATGCATTTGCATCTTGGACCATCCGGTGGCAAGCACCAAGGATGGCCTCTCCACTCAAATCATCATTCCACAAAAGCAAGTTGGTCGCAAATCGGACATTTATGTGTCGTTGGTCAGCTCCACTCACCAGGTGGCCGCCAAGGGCTGGTTTGTGGGCATGGTCTCGACCACCGTTGAGAGCGAGAATCCAGAGGCAGAAATCAAGCCTGGCCTCGATTTGCTGGAGCCGATTGCACAAAAGTTTGTCACCATTTCTGATTATTTAGAGCCAGTGGATGATGGCCTCGACTCACAGATCTTCATCTCTGAATCGTATGATGCCACTACGCACTTCGAAACCACTTGCCTGGATGTTCTGAACATCTTCAAGCGCGGAACTGGCGAGACGTTTGACTTCTCTAAGATCAAGCACGAACTTGGCGATGAGGATCAGTAAATAAATACGGTTTGGTTATTTGGTAGTTGGGTGCGCGTTTATGGGTCACGTTGACAAGACATATTTCATTTCAACAATAACTACTACAACCAGGACCTTTTCAACATCATTTCAGCTATATTGTGCGATCGAAGCCTAAAGAAACCAAAAGCGATATGAATACCACAAAAAAATTATAAATTGCAACCAAAAAGGCAAAAAAAAAAGAAAAAAAGAAAAAAATCAAATGTATTACAACTGCAACACGTTTTTCCATCTGATTATAAGCGCATATTTTTGTGTGAAACGAAATTTTAGACATGTAATAAAATAAAACAAGAACAAAATTGCTTGCTTGTCGTAATATTGGATATGCATAGAAAGCGAATATTCATACAATATAATAAAGTAACAACATATGACATTATAGTACACATACCCAAACACAACTAAGCAGCCAAGTCACATATAAATACGGGGCATTTTATGTATTAGCCTAAATTGATTGTTGTGGAAAATGTGAGGAAAAGTTTAAACTTTAATGTACATCCCCACCCCTCCCCCATCAGCAGCTACTTGCACTACCTAGAACCAAACCAACCGATTTATCCAATGCAGCACCTGCTTTTACCACAAGAATATAAACAATGCTCCCCACAATGTACTACGCTCGATGTGCTTGCAATTAAGTTGTAAACAGTAAATATGTATAACACCATATATATATATATATATGTATATTGCTATCAATATGTGCTTGGTTTTGTTTTGTGATTGAACATTTGTGCACGAGAAATCACAAAGACGACCCGTATATAAATATAAAAAACCATAATATGTACACGCATTATGCAAAAAGTATTTTGTAATCCAAAATTGTAAACTGAAAAAAGGAAAACCAAACGAATCAAACTAAATCATTGGTAAACATAAACAAGTTAATATTACTTGTGCATCCATATATAAAGCGATACGAGAAAAGGTCAATGGTGTACGAAACTAAGGTATTCCGCATTTTCTGAATTTACATTTTTAATAAAAATAAAAAAATAAATAAAACAAATATTACGTGTCGAGTTTAAATGAGTAAATATTTCAAATCTGGCATTTCGTGTTGCAAGAACGCAATGCTTGTGCATGGCTAACCACTATATACCATATATATATATATATATATATATATATATATATATATATATATATATATATATATATATATATATATATATATATTTATATATATATGTATATATATATGGTTTATGACTCGAATGGGGACAATTTAGCTTATACGTGCAATCTAAGTCTACGGCTGAGTGGTCTGTCGGTTTCCATGCAATGCCGGAGTCGAATTCAAGCAATATACTAGAACTGTCAATGTGACCAAAAGCTTCCAATGATAAAATCGGTTGCATTTTTTTTTATTTTTTAAACTCGTTCACAAGGTGAAATGATTTGGGTTTCGTCCGTCATTCTGTTATTCAGGTAGTGTTAAGATTTTATGTCACGCCTACTGGGAGGCTAAGAAATCGATAACGTCGATACACCTCAAATTACAAATCATAAAGGTGAATACTTCCCACAATGTTAGTCACCAATTTGGTATTAGAGTTGGTGACCTCCCAGGATTGCGACTTTGATATCCTCGCCATGTCCACTCGAACCCCAACCGCCCCAAAAAAAAAAAACAGAAATGTCTCTATCTCCCATAGTGGGAGATATAGCCATTTCCGATTATTGAAGGCGGGGCGCTGGGGCGTTCTCGTGGGCGTGGCCGGAATATCAAGGTCGCAATCTTCGGGGAGGTCACCAGCACTCTATATACCAAATTGGTGACTAGCTTTAACATTGTGGGAAATATTCACCTTTTATCGATTTAGGTTTTGAGGTGTATATAGCGCCGAAAAAAGTTGCGATTATCCGGATAGACGGACAAACAGCATGACGCACATTGCACAAAACCAATATACTCCTTTGACTTTGTGAACGAGTATAAAAACTAGAACGAATATAAAGTTAACAAAATTGTTTTTAATGTACTTTCTGATGCAGATTGCCATATAGCTGGAATTATTTTGTTCATCAATTTTGTTCATCACATTGTTCATAATTAAGTAAAAATATTAACTTTTTAGAGCGTTTTCAAAAGATAATTAGGTGTACACTATTATTATCAATCACCTACATTAAAATATCATGTTCATGTAATAACTGGTATATTCTAAGGCTGAACCGGTTCGGTTCAAACCCGGATAATCCATTATTTTAAAATTTTGAGCCGAACCCTGAACCAAACCAGTTTGAAAAAAAATAATTTAAAAAAAAATGATTTGGAGAAATAAATTTTGTTTTTTAGTTTTTTACCCTTTGAATATTTCATTTTATTTATTAAAACACGATACATGCATAAATATTATGCAAACATACAACTATGTTTAAGTATACACAACTTATTTCGAAATACATATACATATATTAATAGACGTTAATCTAACTAAATTTTCTTTTTGTCACAAATAAAAAAACAAAAACATTTTAAAAAATTATTGTTCAGAGCTTACTTCCTGCAGTCACTTTTAGTTATGTATGTACATACATACATACGTTAATCCGTGAATTCTGCATCGTAAATCGCGCAAGACTAAGCCAGCAACAAAATCTATGTATACATGCACATACATAACATATGTACGTAAATATGTATGTATGTACGTATGTCAGTATGTATATATATCTAAGCACAAGCGGCAATGCTCCGAAAATTTATATTTTTAAATTTTCGGTCGCTCTTCTTCCCTTTCCCTTGAGGAGTTCTGTGAAATATGTAAATATGTATCTATGAAAAATTAAGATTTTTAATAATGATTGTTGGTAAGGGTACTTTATGCCAATATGTACATACATACATACATACATATGTACATACATGTATTATGTCAATAAAGTGTTTTTACTAGCAATTAAAAAAACTTTTTAGTTAATTTGCAAGTAAATGTACTTAAAGTTGAGTATTTTCTTGCACCTTTTTTCTGATTCTTTATTTTTCTTAGAACTAAACTGCATTCAAAGTATTTAAATACCTTGCTTCAAACATTTTAAAGAAAGAAAAAACTAACGACAACTACGGTAAATTGGCATGCACATCGCTTTTGGACAATCTCGTTAGATTTGAGCCCAAGTATTTTGTCTTCTCTCTTGTCTTCGACTTTTTACGTTATTTTCTGTTGCAATTATTTATTTTTGGGTTAATTTTTGTGAAAAATAAAATGCCAGGAAAAAGAACCACATTTTAAGTCGCTCAGCTGGTGTATTACAACCATCAGATCGGACGTCAAGTCTCAGAATTAGCTGATATGTTTAGTTTATCCAAACCAACTGTCTACAATATATTAAAGAGCCAATAAAGAAGATAGACTAGAGGCAAAGCGGGTAACTGGGCGTACCTGCAAAATTTCTGATCGAGATAATCGAAAAATTAAGAAAAACCCGCAAATTTTGCTCAGGGATATCGCCCAGGAACTCAAGGAAGAGTGTGGTTTCACACGAAACGATTAGAAAAATGCTTAATAGCAATGACTACACATCTCGAATCGCCAGAAAAAAGCCTCTGACTTTGTCGGCCAATGTTTTAAAACGGCTATCTTTCGCTCAAACTCACGTAAATATGCAGGATGAGTTTTGGAATGACGTAATATTCTGTGCCGAAAGCAAAATGATGTAATACAATGATGGCCATCCAGACTCTAGAGAAAGCCATTAACAGCTTTGGAAAACCGCAACATAATTCCAACAGTAAAGTTCGGGAAACTTTCAGTGATGGTTTGGGACTGCATTTCGAGCAGGGTGTCGGAGAATTGACCTTTATTAAAAATAAAGAAAATACTCAACTTTAAGTACACTTACTTGCAAATTAACTAAAAAAAAGTGATGTTGATGTTTGTATGTACGTATGTGTGCATATGCAGAAAGTCTTGGGTGGAAGATGTAGATAGGAATTTTTGTACATTTTTCCCGAACAAAATTATTGTTAAATGTGATATACATAGTACATATGTATGAAACACTCACATACTGTTTACACACACATAGGCATGTGTGTAGCACGCGTCTAACGTATTCTTCGTTAGATCACTGACGCCACCAATTTGCAACGCAAGTTTCGTTTGTGAGAATTTCGTACAGAAGAAAAGAAGTAGGCGAAAAAGTTTTGACGCGCATAATTCATTTAGATCTTGACGCGATCAGATCATGTCGAATCTAAATACATATGTATGTACATACATACATATATTCGCGAATTTTAATTATGATGTGAAAAATGATAAAAGAGAGTGTCATTTATGCAGAAATAAAATGATCGGAAAACACGCTGCAAACTTAATGCGTCACATGCTGCGTAAACATAAAGAAACGTTTGAACTTTAAAGAAAAGAAAAAATGTTAGTGCAGCTATAATACAAAAATCAAAAATTGATTTTGCTTTATCGATAAGATAAGTGTTTTGTATATTCTGTGTGTTATACATGAACATAATGCATACATTGTATGTATGTATATAGCTACATTCGTATGTAAATACATACATACATATACACATACATACAGTTTCTCACAGCTTATTTCAACCAGCACCCAACCAATATTTTGAAGAGCTATGACAACTAAACTAAACGATTGACCAGCGGGAACTTGTTCTTAATCACTTCAAAATTGGCCATTCGCACAGAAAAATTGGTGAGATGGTTGGACTGAGTGATTCTACAGTCCAAAGCAGTGTTTACCGATATGGGGAGAAATGTGCCCAATAAAATTTTCATTCCGACGGACGAGCTACATTGTTCGGAAAATCCGGGAAAACCCAAACCTTTCGGCTTCAAAAGTGACCAGTGAAGTGGAGGCAGATTTGGGGATGTCATGCCACCCAGAAACTATTCGCCGCGTACTTCGAGAGCACGATTTTAATGCTAGAATAGCACGCAAGAAGCCTTATAAGCGCAAAAAATCAATCTTGTCGTTTAAAATTTGGCAAGGAGCACTTTAAAAGGACGTAAACTTTTGGAAATTAGTTATTTTTACTGATGAGTCCAAATTTAATATTTTTGGTTCTGTGGCATACGCCACACAAAAACAAAGACACATACAAAAAATCGAAAGGATACAGTCAACCACGGCGGTGGCAACGTTATGGTTTGGGCCTGTATGTCGGCAGCTGGTATTGGAAATTTTGACTTTATTGCGACAACGATGGACAAGTCTCATTACCTCGAAATTTTAAAAGCCAATTTACATGAAAGTGCGGAGAATCTGGGCATTCACCTTCAGGTTTTAACAGGACAATGACCCGAATCATAAGTCTGTATCATTCATTTGTAAATAACTACTCTCTGATTGACGATTTAAAAAAATATTTTAATGTCAATATATAAACTTAAATCTATATCAGGATTAGTTTATTTTCTTTTATCTGTTATCGGCGCAAATTTTTTTTGAAGGAGAAGTATACACTAGCTGTGAAGGAGATTCATATGCAGTACTCGAGCTCAAATTTCTCTTTAATAATCGACGACGTATTGCATTCTTATGATGTATCAATGTACACTGTTGATAATGGCGCTAATATGTAAAATGCAACTGCAAGCTGGATAGTATATTGGATATAGATTTAGATGATAATCAAATAATAACTGTAAGTTGTGCTGGGCATACGCTAAATTTAGTAGCTGCAGTTTTTTTTTAAAGAATTACAAGTAGATATGTCGAAAATAAATTTCGTTTGCAAAAAGCTGCGTACTTGCTACTTGCTTAAATCTGCTGCGTTTAAGCAATTTAAATTTGTGTAACTAGGTTGAATTCAGCCTATAAAATGTGCAAGCGTCTTCTAGAATTATAAGAATTTTGTTTTGAGCATTTTACAATTTTTTTTAAAACTCAAATGAATGGCACAAGGTTCAAACAATTTTTGAGGTACGAGGGTGGATTGATAAGTTTCCGGCCTGACCAAGAGATGGCGCCACTAGGCCTAGCTTGAGGTGGCGTTCTATAGTACCATCCTTAGATAGCTTGTAGCTATAGTTTCAGCCCGATCGCCATGTTAGTTTAGATTTGAGAGCACACTGAACAAGACGCCTCTGTGTTTTTCTTGAAAATGGAAAAGCTAGAAAATCGTGCTGTCATCAAATACTTCTATTTGAAGGGGTTACAGCCGAAGGAAATTAAAAAAGAGATGGACTCAACACTGGGGACATCCTCCCCATCATATTCAACCATTAAGCAGTGGGTTTCCGAATTTAAAAAAGGTCGTGTGAGCACCTCTGATGAGCCTCGCTCAGGACGCCCTGTTGAGGTCACAACTCCAGATATGATCGAAAAAATCCATCAAATAGTGCTGGAAGATCGCAGATTAAAAGTGCGTGAGATAGCTGAGACCTGTAAGATGTCATATGAACGTGTGCAAAATATTTTGCACCAACATTTGCATATGGAAAAGCTCTGCGCAAGATGGGTGCCGCGTTTGCTAACAGTCGACCAAAAATTGATTCGAAAAAACATTTCTACCGCCAATTTGACGTTGTATAAGCGTAATCCAAGCGAATTTTTGCGTCGATTCATAACCGTTGACGAAACTTGGGTCCACCACTACACTCCTGAAACCAAAGAACAGTCTAAACAGTGGATTGGACCAGGGGAACCAACTCCAAAGAGAGGCAAAAACAATTTTTTTGAGGAGCTTGACGAATGAGTCTATAGAGATGGCATTACTAGACTAGAACACCGCTATGAGAAATGTATCAGCCTTGGAGGAGATTATGTTGAGAAATAAAATAAAAAAATTCTTAAAAACGTTGTTTTTCTTGGTCAGGCCGGAAACTTATCAATCCACCCTCGTATTGCAACCAATTTATTAAGCATCGTCAAGTTTCAAAAATATGACTTATTGCCTAGCGATTTCTTTGTGATTTGGTCCATTTGCCGAAACAAGACTATTCAAAATTTCCTGACAGCTCAGCAAAACGAAGTTGCAAAATAGCTCAACATAAATGTTTGTAACAGATTAGAAAATCTGAATAATGTTGAAGTTGCTAACTCACCCTTATCTAAATCGCAATCACTGTGGATTTTGCCGAAAATAGTTTGCCTAAAGACTTATCAAATTCAATAAGTGCAAGAACAGAAAGTAATCTTGATCAGTTGAAAGTCGATCCATTGTTTTACCAAAGACAAAAATATTTATATTGTCTTTGGACTTGCCGTGCAATTCTTTTCAGTGATAAGGCTCATTGACTGTCAGCGTCAGTATGCTCAAAACATTTGAGCATAATATTACCAACGATAGTCTACTGTGAATCGAATACAGCTTCCATGAAAATAAGTGGATTCAAATTCAACTTTTGTATAAAAATAGAGGTAAAATTGTATACATTGCAGAAATATGAATGAATATTAAGATGACTGTGTTTTTCTTGTAATACATAATCTATTTTAATACAAAAACTTAATTTTCAACTAATATGATTTTGCGCCTATTATAAGGAACAATAAAGCTCGTAATTGCTGAATTTGGTTAAATAAGAAGTTGTTCATAAAAAACGGATATATATCTATCTATCTATCAATCTGTCTGAAATTGAGCTCTGAAAATATCCTTAAGATCATGCTCTTAGTTTAGAAGTTATTCACGGGTTTAGCTTCCGTTTGTGTTTCTATACGTGTGGAATTGTCGGGACGCAGGGCCAGCAAAATAGAAATAGTAAAAAGACAGGATATGCCTTTTTTGTTGTAAATACATCTTAGGACACTCAGCTAAGGTATAACAGGTTATATATAAGATATACTATTTTCGATGCTCATATTTTGATATTGCAACAAATCTTAGAATAGTTCTTATAACATGAGATATGGTCCATTTGCCCAAATCTATGCAAGTTCCTTTTCCGACTGTCTCTATTCGAGATCTTTGTGTTGGTTAGAGGTAATGACGTTGCGCTGGATGATTGCAGGCGCAGCAAAACACGTCGCACAAATAAGCCAAGTCTTTTACCGCACACTATTTTGTGGTGGCTTTTTTTGGTTGGGTGGAAATTTCGCAACTGGCCAAATGGAGGTCCAAACTTTGGCGCCCAACGCAGCATGCAAGTCACATACTCAAGGGAATGAAAACGGGACTTGGTCGTCGTCATCGGCGCAGGGCTGCTGGGCATGGCTAAGCAGCTTGTCCGCACGGCCTCGAAGTGACTGTGGCTGTGGCTGTGTTTGAGTCCGTGCCTATATGATGTCCTTGTTGCTGTTGCTTTTGTATTTGTTGCCGGTCAGCTAATGCTAACGAGCGAGAAGCCGATTGGCGTGTGGCGCAGTGGGCTCGTAGTAAAAGCCAACCGCAAAAACACAAAGCAAGGACGTCTTTGGGGTCAGTTGACGGCGACAATGATTTTGATTTGGATTTGTATTTGCGTTTAGATTCCTTTATATTCGGCTTTTGGTGCTGGCTTGGCCCCTCCTCGGGCAGTGAGGGCGGGCGGCTGCCGTATGTTGACAAATTGAATATCTTAGCCAGTCATACTACCAGGCTTACTGCAATTAATTATTATTATACAAGGCATAACGCATACGACACGTTGCCAGCGCTACATCCCGGAATCCCTCTACTTGGGACGTGCCTTTGAAGCTGCAGCAGCAGCTGCAGCTGCAACAACCGGCAACTACTTGAGCCTGGTTGCCGCCGCTTTTTGTTTACTTTTGTTGTTGTTGTTGTTGCTGCTGCAGCTGTTGCTTCTACTTTTGCTGCTTTTCAATTACTTGCACTTCTGCGGCGCCGTCCTCGCTGCCGCCTTCCTTCAGTTGTGCAGTTGCTGTTGTTGTTATTTGCTGTTGTTTGCGTTTTCTTTTGCCCAAGAGCTTGTCAACAACTTCATTATCGCATGCGGCGCTGTGCAACATCATCAACTCCCCCCGCCGCTACCCAGTAGACAAGCAAATTTAAATCAATTAAGTAATCTTATTGCCGTTGCCGTTGCTGTTCTGCTCTGTCTTTTGCCGTTGTCTGCTTTTAGGCGTCACACACCCCCACGCCCACACACCCACACGCCCACACACCAAGGCTCTTACAGCAGCTCACACTTTTTGTGTCAAGCATTATAACTGTGGCAATTTCATGCCATGTGTGTGCGTGTGTGTTTGTCTGCCTCGGCTGGCAAACTTTTGCAGTGTTGCATATTTTGTGCAGATTAATTAAATTGGTGGCCTGAAGCTGCTGGCAATGAGGCTGACTCGTGACAAGGCTGAGACTCAGACTGAGGCTGAGGCTGAGGCCTCGTCAAGTATTTTTGGTAAGCGAGTTAACAATAAAGAGCACTATAAAATGTTTTTCATATTTAATAGGTTAACAAGCACCACTTACGACTTAAGTACTGAAATAAGGTGCTGTTTCAACAATTAGCAGTCAATTAGTCAATTGAATGCATGCAGATAATTTGCATTGGCACATTAGAAGTTATTTGCACTTATATATACTCCTTACCACACAAATAGGCCCTTTCCATCAGCAAGCCACGGGAAGAGTTCTGAAAAATTCCACTGTCCACGCTTCGCCACCTTTCGAAGTGTTAATATACGCTTGCTGAAAGAAACAAATTATGTGACGCAAAATGTGATACCAAAAATTGTATCAATATTATTATATCGTTCATATATATATATATATGTATTTATAGTTTAGTTTACTTATATTTAACAGTTTCAAGTCGAAAGTCAAGCTTCAGACGGACAGCAAAACAAACCTTGAACAAACCAATATATTATTTGTTATTATAATTATATATAATTATAATTATAAATATATTAGGATATAGTTACTTGGTTCTAGGTCTTCGGTTAAGTCGAACATTATATCCATAGACTTTTCTAGGATTCTACTAGGATTCTACTAGGATTCTGCGAGCAGTATTCCGTGGCATGTTGTTTAGTTAATAATTATATTAATTATATAGAATCTTGAGTTATAATTTAATATTTATAATAAATTATATATAGGAATATTATGTATATTAAAATATGAAACAGATGGTATCATAAAGCATTATATATGTTTATATTTCAGATGACTGCCAAGGGACAGTCGAAATATCTATCGAAAATAAAACGTGTGTTATTTCTATTATTCTCCTTTCAATATTTTACCCCTTGACTTTACGCCAAACATAAAATATTACTATTTTTTATTTCCCCTGACTTATATAAGATTTTATAAGAATTACGAAAAGACTTATAATATATAATATATGTTTCTTAATCCCTTTTCAATTTATGTTTTCACAGCTCCAATTTTTGGTTATACATACTTTCTTACAATGCAGATACAGTAAATAAGGGATATATTATAATTTTGTATGTATATATTCAAAGTCCCAGCATAAAATAATTTTCGTTTATCACATCCAGACAAAATATTTCAAATATCACGTATAGTATTTATCCATGCAATATTATATTATATTAACTTATGCTACATTACATTACTTTATATTGTGTTATATTTAAAGATTCTCTTTATACTGTTTTACCTAGTTGGCTAAGAAAAAGAGTCCATTCTTAACATTTAATTTGTACTTTACAGTCCGCGATATCGCAGCCAACACAAAAGAGAAAACAGCAACAGTCGTTGCATTTCCCCTACACATGCTAACAGCAGCAGTTAACAGCTTCGTCGTTGACTACCATGTGGCCCATACAGTTGGCTAACTGGCAGAGAGCACTAAAGTAGTTTGGTTCTCTCTGGCTAACTGGAAAGGTACATCAGCGTCGCTTAACAGCGTTTGCTCTTTACTGTTAGGCTGATTACAGCTTCTGGCGGCTTAAGAGTACTGTATGAATGTAAATAGTCCGCAACGGCAACTGTAAACAGTTGGCAAAACACTAATGGCTTACATTGGTTCCAAAAAATAACAGCTGAACAACGCATTTGGGTTGGATGCGGGTACAGTTTAAATTAGCGAAAAATTACAAACATTTTACAAATAAATAATTTCAGAATTATTTTTATGGTTTTATTAAGCGATGTTGAACAATGGTGGTATTTCTTTAGGGGCAGCTGCTGTTAGCTGTGAAGTTCTATTTAAACAGTTTTTTTTAGAGTTACAAAAATAAATTTTTGTATTCTTCGAGATTTTAGTCAAATCTTTTCAACTAAAGTAGAAAAAAATTAATTCAGAATTCTAAAATATATGGGGTATATTTAGTTAGGAACATAGCTAGTTTATGACAGTAAAATATACATAAACATATTATAATAATTATATTGGAAAACAAAATTAAATGATCTTTGGTTAAATATACAATTAAACCATATCAGATTTATTGGATTCATACAAATATGGTAGGGATGTCAGCAGGATCAATCCTCTAAAGTCTGCGGCGCAGTGATTGAGCTATGCCAGCGTATTTGTTGTAATAACTGGAGTGCCAATTGACCTAGTCTCCTATTTAAATTAGTTCCCGGTCTCTTTCTAGCTTAGCCATTTGAAAATAAACTGCAATGACTCAGAATTGGATTCCGCTGCAACCACAATGTAATCTTCTTCCAGCTATGCGATGGCATATCTTCGGGGAGAGTCCCGTGTGGGACTCCAGTTATGATATTTATTATTTCTGAAAACTGTGCATAACTACGACAAAGAATGATAAAATATGAAAGAATAAAGGCCGTATTTGACATCTACGAATGCAGCAACGCAGTAATCCTTGCTTAAAAGTCTCTATAAGCTTTGCTTCATACCGCCTTGGATTCTTTTCAAGCCAAATTAGAGCGCTGGCAAAACACTTTCTTTCACACATATTTGAGAATGAAAACACGAGCATTTATCCAGGGTTAGGATCATTGCAATTTTGGCACTCTTAGATTGATAAGGGTAAGCTATGGGAAGTTTCCCGTTAAAACTGCTCTGGACTAGTGGTGTCAAAGAACATAAAACGAATTTGTACCTCATCTGCAAACGCAGGTACGTTATCATTGCATATTGTTTCTGCGATCGGAAGATTTGTGGGAGACACCTATTCGACATTTCTGGTTAATTTCCGCAAATTTCCACGTTGTGATCAGGTTTTGCCCTTGTTAGCATTCAACATTTTCCTTTTTTTGGGATGTAGCTGCTTAATAAAACTTTAAATTAATGGTAAAATGTAATTGTTTTTTAATTGTGGCGTATACAGGCTTCTCTTATTATGGGTAAGTGTACGTCTTAAATAATTAACTTTAAGGCAACCGACTAATTGCAGCGTCCTTTAATTGCTGTCCAGTGTCGGACCACCATAATTATGACACACATAATCCTTTTAAGTTCCACAGAATATGCCACTATATGAAACACAATGCACACAGGCGCCAATTGTCTCGCCGTTGGCGTTTGTTAGCAATTAAATATTTGCACTTCACGACACATTTTACACCATTCAAGTGCCAGCTTAGAGGTTGCTTTTGGGTGCGACATAAAGCACAGCGACAACAGCAACTACAACATCTACAACCATAGGCCAACTCTTAATGTTTGGTGCTAAAACACAATAGATATTCCGGAAGAACTTTTGTCACAATACCCATTTGAAAAACCAAATCTTAGAAACTTGTTTCCATACTGTTATTCTTTCTCTATCACTCTTCAACAAATCGGATCGCATAATGCCATTGTGACCTTATATATAACTAATATTTATATATATCTAATATGTATGAATAAGTCCCTGCTCAATCCAAAAAATCAATTCTATTAGTCATTCAAGATATCTTCAACTGTTGCATTTTAGAAATCATTTATATTATAACTGTTGGCTGCATGGGGCTTATTCAGAGTTTGTGTATATTGATGAACATATGTCTTGGATGGATTATCAATCACCTGTTCTTGGTCTTATGGCATTTTTGTCTATATACTTACAGATTAATTTATTGCATCTGATAATGTGTAGCCAAAGATAATGTGTGCCAGCCAAAAGATCTATCCATGCTTTATTGTAAGAAGGGTATAATGGTTTTCTGCACATGTATGTAAAAGGAGAAGCAGGCATCTCCGACTCGATAAAGTGTATATATAGGAAGTGTATATGTTTAGGAATTATGGACTGAAAACTTTTTTACCGCTTATGCGAAATGGTCGCAAACTGATCGGCCGCTAAACGGTGTATGGTTATATAGTTATTAAAACAATATGATTAATTAATTCGAAAATATTTCGTTTAACATAAACTAATTGAATAAAACTTTCCTTATTTAAGACCATGGTATCCACCGATATTTAGTTTGAACTTTTGAATCTATTGACAATTTCGTCATCAATTAGAAACTAAAACCATTCAAATTTTACATTGTACATTGTATATTGTTGAGAAAACAAACTTACCTATAATTTTCTCCACGCAATCAACTATAGTTCATATATACTATACGCAGATCGTGCTCACTTCAAATCGTCGATAATCCGTTTTCTTTTTTAAGAGACTTTAAAAGCTAGAGACACCAAATTTGGTGTGTAACGAACTCCATAGTTCCCCTTTCCTCCCTAGTTGAAAAACGCATTTTATTAAGTAGCTGGCTGCATGTCTTTGTGTATGCTTCTGTTTGTGGTCGTGTGTATAGAAGCCTTTTCGGCTCGGACCTGGGCTCAGGGTATCGTGAAGTCGGGCGCTCCTGACTCGAGCTGGCTTACTTGTTTTTCGCTTCAGTCTATTGTCATGGCGTTTGGCACGCTGACTTGCATTTCAGTTTAAGCACCAAATAAATTTGGCTTTCACCTAGTTTTTGCTGGACCGTTTTTACTTCCGCTGTCGCTGCATTTCGCACCAGCCCCTAAGTAAGCCAGCCTTTCTTTTTGCTTGGCCGTATGAGTCGGACACTGGCCTGGCAACTGTTGCTTAGAATAACCACAGCCTCTTCTGAATTATGGGCACAGACTCTGCGACACCCAGTAAATTACCAGAAATGACTCGTTCGCTTACTCCTAGGCGTATAATAGTATACTTAATTGCTGTTGATAGTCGAGGAGCACGTTTCAGAGTCTGAGCCTGTGCCGGACCCGATGCCACTGGCTTGATAATACCACAAGGAGGAAGATGGGCTTAAAGACCTTGGTTTTAAGCAAGTTGAAAATTTGTCATTGGAGCTTGAAATATTGGTTGGCAGGCGCATAAACAAAGCTGAGATCAGAGCTCTGTGTTTACCTTAACATTTTGGTTTTCAATAATATTTGGCTTGAATTTTGTTTGTGTGCGCTGCTTGTCTACATGTCGTTTGCAAAAATATCAAATGCAAAACTGTGGTTCCACACGCCATTTCCACTCGCCCGCCCTCTCTCACGCCCACCTTAAGTCAGAAAGGCACTTTCACATGCGATGGCAAAAATTCTGCGGTGTTAGCCTTATCTCCGCTGCGACAGCCATATTTACCTGCCAGCCAAATATATACGTGCATACAGGTATGTATATGGTAGCTACTTGACTTCAACGCGAACATTCTTGCACTTTTTTTCTGCATTTGTAGCTATATGCATACAGGTTCAGGCAAGTGTACAAATTTTGGACTGCTCCAGGCGAATTTTCAATACGCTACGCTGCCAGTAAATTACGTTTTTTAGAGAATATATGAATTAAGCTCGCATATGCTCCAAAAATTGTGATGTACAGAAATGGTTTAAAAAATATAAACTACGTGCACTTGAACACTTCGAACCATGTTATTAACCAACTTTATTTTGTTTAGGCTTTATGTACATATTTAAACAGCCAAACCTTTTTGTTTTTTTTAAAACATAATTCAATAAACATTAAATAAAAATGATAATATTAATATCACAAATGAAAATTTGAAATTTTAGATAAAAACATGCCATTTCTATTATTTTTCCATTACGCCTGCAAAATAAGTGCTTAGTTTATAAAAACGTTGTTGCTTAACAACAAATTATAGAGTTCACTTTCTTATATCTCAAAAGGTACATATATAATAATTCGAATGTTCATATATGCATCTTCATGCTTTAATCTTATAGCCTTATAACATGTTACAAATGTTAACCCTTCTATGCCAGTATGCCACGTATAGCAACACTTTTGTTAGTCCCACCCGATCTTCAGTCAAGCAACTTGTAATTTGCGCCTACGAGTCGCTTGCAACCTGGTCGAGTTCAGGGTCCATTAGTAGCATTGCTTTCTAAGTGGTGTTCTTTGAGCCCTCTTGCCAAATGCCAGATTAGCAGGCACTGTCTGTCGCAGCTTGTTTTAGCCACATTTTGGTTTCGAGTATGGCTGTACGAGACTTTCTCCTCTGACCATTGTGTGTGTTTTTATACGATTTGCTATTTTTTCCGGATTCTGTATGCCATTCTTGTTGCTCGTCAGAGCAGTCCTCGCCTTACTTTTTTTGTTCGCTCGTTGCGTACAAAACTGACGCCAAATTTCTTTGGCGTCAGCCAATGCACAGAAAACACTCGCACAGATACACACGCACACACACACACAAATGTAAACGGTGCAAGTTGACTCCCCCGCAGACCCAACGATGCTTTCTCTGCTGGAGTTGTTGTTATTGCCTCCGTTGTTGTTGTCTGACTCGCCGCGTTGGTTGTGTGTCATGTCTCAAACTTTTTTCATAGTTCGATTTCTCGGTTTTCGCGTAAAAAATATCAAAAAATAATAAATGCGTTACGTGTGCGTGTGTGTGTGTGTGTGTGTGTTTGTGCAGTTTGTCAGTTTCGCACACCACCGCCCGCTCAGCCAATGGGAGGCCCCCACCTGAGTTTTATGCAACAAAAGTTTTGCCTTCGTACATATTGGTAATTTATTAGCATAAAATGCCAGCTACGCGTAAATAATGCACAAAAATTTGTTGCTTTCTGGCTGCTTGTCTGGGCTAGCTAACATTTGTCTATATAGCTATATATTTATTATTTCTATATACTATATAAACAATAATATATAAATATATATATATATATATATATATATAGATAGTGTGGGAACACTTATTAGAATTTTGCTCCTTAGCACCTCAGCATAAAATTCATTTCCGCTACATTTGAACGTCGCTCAAATGTCAGAGGACGTGGAAGTATTTTTTGCACGTCGCCGCAACGACTCGACACGCCCTATCCGCATCCGTCCAGCATACTGTTCAGTTTGCCCCCTTACGCCCCAACGGCCCCATCACGGTTACCATTTCCACTGAGGAAGTTCAATATTTCCCATAAATACGCGACATGTTGTTCGTCCGGCGATTTCCTCCTCGATTCACATTTGACACATAACGAGGTTACGCCAAACGCATTGTTATTATACTCGCTTACGAAAAAAGAGTATATTGGTTGCAATTGGTGCAGTGTCCGACTATGAGCTCGACACTGTCCGTATTAAATAAAAACAGATCTAAATGAATTAACAATCAAGTGACTAAAGCATGTTCAAGACCAAAAATTTCTGATTCAACTTTTGTGACGAAGACTATTTAATTTAATATATGAACAAGTCTTAGTTACAACAAGAAAGAACGTTGCAGTCGGGTGTAACTGACTGCGTAGTACTCTTTCACAGAACAATAACGGTTTAAAAAAGTCGAAAACGTTCTTAATTATTTATGTTATTTTGGAATAATATATGGTTTTTTATATTTTGGAGGGGCAGGAGTGGGCGTGTCCAAAACTTTTCGGCTCGATCTTAAGTTATCCGAATATTGTCTGGCAAATTTAGTAACTATAGCTCTATAGCTCTTGTCGGAGATATGGACTTTTACTTTTATGGATTTGCCAAGGCTCCAGTGGGCGCATACACAAAATTGTTTTTGGCTAAATTGTGATGTTACTTTTAATCTGAGCGAGATAAATAGATTCAATCAATTTGCCATGCCCCCAGTGGGCGAAGACAAAATATTTGAACACTATCTGACGCAGGTATACACGAGTCAAATTTCATGTCTCTAGCTTTACCCTTCCAAATTTGGTGACCCTAGCTCTACAACTGGGATATATAGGTTTTAGTGATTCGGAGGGGCGTTCTGGTGGGCGTGACCGGTATATCAAGGTCGCAATCTTTGGAGGGGGTTACCAGCAATCATATACCAAATTTGGTGACACTAGCTTTAATAATCACCTTTGACCGATTTGCGATTTGACGTGTGTCGACATGTTATTGATTTGGCAGCCTCCCAGTTGGAATAGCACAAAAATCCGATCACTTTGTCTGAAATAGATAACTTTAAGTATATATTCCAAGTAATAAGTCTGAAGTTTCAATAGCGCCTGAAAAAGTTAAATTCATTCGGACAAATTAATAGCCTGACGGACATTACACAAACTCAATATACCCTTTCATTTTAAGACCAAGTATAAAAATAGTTGGGTATTTGGCACATCGCCAAAATTTATTTTTAGGTTCAAATAAGCTGAGCTTTTTGACTTAAGTGAACTGAATCTATTGGTGTTCTTCTTGCGAGGTAAATTATCGACACTTTTTAACTGCACCTACCCGACGAAATCACGCAAATGAATATTTCCCAGAGTGCAAGAGCTTGACAGGTAGATTACTTATTGCTTTCAGTGTGCAATTCGCAAACCAAGCTCATTAAGAAGGTTTTATTGTAAATAGAGTATTGTGTGGAAAGGAGTAAAGTTGATAATATTTTGTTTCGTAGCAGTAGGACGGAATTGAAATTCACATTGGACAAGTTGCGTTTATCCAAAAAGTGAAATATTATTAATCTGTGTAAATAGCATATGAAAATTTAAATTAAAATATAAATATAATTAAATAAATTTAAAATAAACTTGATTTATGTATGTATGCAGGACGTTATATTACTCATTTAAATTCTCTAGCTCTTGCAGTCTCTGATATCAACACACACCGTCAGACAGACGGAGATTATATTGCCATCGTTCTCAGCTATTGAAGCTATTGACATACATTTGTTTAATGGGCATAAGGTATAAAAGCATACACAAACGTATACCCAGCTGCTGTGAATCTTCTTCCTTCAGCCTCATTCAATCCAATTGCAAAAGCGCAAGGCTGTGTTTCATATTAAAATTATATTTTCCCCTATTCCAAATTATTCTGAATTGCTTAACTATCAACATTTGCTAATTAATAATACTTACCACCCAATATGAAGAAATTATTATGAACACTAATGAACCGCTCTCAAATAGAATAATAGCCTTTTTAAATAAGTGAGGTCTCTAGTTGACAATGCCTCAAACCTTTGTATTATTCGTATAGGTCTTGAAAGGGCTACGAGTCGTCAACGAAGGTGGACTCTGCTAGACATAACATACATACATACATACGCTGTACCAAATTCAGTGGCCCAAAAACAAGCTGAGCAGTTTTGTAATCGGACAAATGGCTGAAGGTGCACGTTTGATGCTGGGATGGATGGAATGGGAAAATGAGTGTGCCCTCGATTCGTTGTTCGCATGGTACATGGGAGTGTGTGTGTGTGTGTGTGTGAGTGAGCTGCATGTATGACTAAACCTATAAATAATTAGCCAGTTGGTGGCACAATCACATGCGCTAAAAAGCAGGGCACACAAAAGCATTGCCTAGTTAATGGCGCTCGAAGGGGCATGGCGTTAAATGGTCGCTTTTGGGGCTGCTGCAAGTGGAATCGGAATTGAAATTGTTTTAATTGAAATGGAAAACGCGTAAATTTAAGTGCTGTGTGTGTGTTTTTCTATTTGCATTTAATTTCACTGTGCAACACAACCCAAATTGCAATGGACACCAAAGCAGTCGAAGCCAAATGGGCGAACACTGGCGGAGTTACCAACGGGGTATGGAGAGGAGCAACAACGAGCAAAGTGTTTATTAACTTTGGCTGTTTGATCCACTTTGCATCCCAGGTCCTTGCTATTGTTGTTCATCTGTTCAAGGATGTTTGCCATCTGCCATGTGGCAGCATCAGCAATAGTGGCATAAAAAGAGCGCCGCACAAACGCCGCACCGAATGAATGCATGAGCCAACACAGTTGAGCGAGAGAGGTACAGGGGGTGCAGGGGGTGCAGGGGTGCAGAGGGTGCGAGGGGAAGGAAAGAACGTGCAAGTCAGCACAGAAAAGATAATTCAAATGTAATTTACAAAAGCACTCGTTTGATTTGTTACTTGTGCAGTCGTTCGGCCTCCGCATCTGCATCAATGCATCTCCACATCGCAACATCTGAGCGGTATTAGGAGTCGGGCCTGTAAATTAGTTGCCACCGAGGGTAGTGGCAAGTGAAAAGACCGGCACTCAAAGGCACAAACCCCTAAAAATAAGCAAAACTGTATAGACAAACTTCACAATGGAATAAAAAAGATCCAGTGAACTGGTGTGTTTTGGTTTTATTATGTCGACATTATTATCAGCTAATTAAATTCATAGAGTAGCTTATGCTGAACCTGGCTAATTAAGCGCAAAACCCAATAATTTAATACCAACTTTCAACTTATGCATTCAACCGAATGGTCTTTCTTTAATTACTACTAGATTTAATGAATGCATTAAGCCGTGTAAACTTATATCTCAGATTTGGAAAACTTAATTTGAAGAAGCCCTTTGGCTATGAGACACGTACAGCAAATTAACTTAATCAGCGGCATTTGTTTTGTTGAACGAAAAAAAATGAAAGGAAAGATTCCTTATCGACACAGCAATCATATTTTATTTGGGCTTGAATACAATCAACAGTGCATACATAGGGAAATCATTTATTTCTAAACAAGTTCTGTACTAACACATTGATTTACCTGTCGCCTTTTTGACATGTGTCATTTCTGCAAAAATATGTGTTAACCTTTTGATTAGATTAAACAATCGATATGGCCTAGCAGTTCTTCCCTTTCTGCAGGAATTATCTCTTACTTGAACTTTGGATCAAAATCAAACAGTTGTAGAGTAATTAATTCTTACGATATAAAATGTTGTCCGATATTTGTTACGGCATATTGTTATTGTATAGCATATTGCATATTTATCCGAACTTATAAAAAGCTGCGCAGTTAAGGCAGCTTCTATTAACAATTCAGTACACTATTAACAATTTATTTCTTTTGATTGCATTAAGGAATTCAGCAAAAAATACCTTTTAAGATGGAACATGGCTAGATCGACTCAAACTTGATAAAGAATACTCGGGAACTCATATGTTTTATTCTGCCTGTCAATCAATAGTGTTTTATTAACTCTATTCCAATGGGTGCAGGGTATAATTAAATAACAACATATATGTATTTATTTACTCATTCAAACATTTATATATGTACATACACGAATCATAAATGTGCAGTACCATTTCAAGCCACTATTTATTTTGCGCTTCACGCAAGGCACGACTGTTTTATCCTCCGAGGAAAAGCGACGTCGCACAAATGAGACAACACCTGCCCACGTGAAACATGAAGGCAACACGCTTTATCCAACCCAGGCTGCGAGGCCGACAAGGGTGGGCAGGAGATGCAGTTACCAAGCTCAAGTGGTGTAAGCTTGGCAGGAACTTTGGCTTACATTGGCGTGCCGTCCGACTGACTGACTTACTGAGTGACTGACATTTGAATTACAAGAAGCTTGAAATGGCAAAGAGAGGGGGCAGGGGAGGGGAGTCGGCAGCTCAACCAGCGAACTCTCAACACAAACTCAACAAAATGACACGACTTGAATTGGCTGCCAAGCGTGAACGCATACAAGTTGGAGTCGGTCGAGTCGGGACTTGGCCAAGAAAAAGCAAAAATTACCAGCTGCATCAAGTAGTCAAAAGTTGAAGTTCTCTTTGCAGTTTTGCCTATTTACTTGGTCGAAGCTAAGTGAAAAGTCTTACAGTGAACTTTGAGAAGCCTCCAATCAAATTGCAGCAAACAAGGCATAATTTATGTGCCACATTGGCCCCAAAAGAACGCTTTAAGCTGCAACAGATTGAATTCAAAATTAAAGGACCATAAACTACAAAAAAAACATTTAAGCAATAAAAACAATGCATCAAAGCTGGCAGCTCACCCGACCAGCACATGCCGAGAACTCTGAGAGTCGTGAGTCGGACGACAACTGGTCTGAGATCTCTTCGCCAGCATGACTGGTAATTGTAGATTTATGACCCAAACATGTGGTCAACCCCAGTTCACACAGAACAGGACTAGGAGTTAACCTGTACCCAGCTTCGCCCCTGCCATGCATTCGAATTTGCCACTTTACGTAATAAAAAAACACAGGAACGAACGTCACGAGTTTCGCACTTTCAGCCCTTACTCCAATAAGCCCAACTAATATATCGAAATGAACTCCCTTCTAATTTCGGTATTTGTGGTCTAAAATTTATGAAATTTATATTTTATTTAATGTCATTAGCAAAAGCACATGGAAATATATATTCCAGCAAGAGTTGGTCAATAGACTCAGATCAAGAATCACTTTCGATTAAAGGTTTGGTGGAAAATCTGTGTTCGTTTCTGCAAAATAAGTTTTTAAAAGTGGATTAAAACGGCAGAAAAATATTACGACGCTTTTATGCCACTTTATCTGCAAACATGGCGATATGTACAGTTATACACAGCCATATACAAACACACACGCAGGCAGAACATATGTTGGAAAATTACAACACTTTTGATTTTTGGCCGTGAGCAAACAGTTTTTAAAAACATATTTTAGGTGTGCTGCGGTCTTTGGAATGCGGCCATGCGGTTGTATGAATATTCAAAAGACCGGCAAATAAAACGAAATATATGCACAACAAACATGTCCTATGCCCTGTGCCCTTTGCCCTTGCTAGCGCGACCCGCCCGTTCCGATTGCGATTCTTTTTCAACTGGCTGACATTTTGACATTTGTCGCTGTCAGACATAACAATCGAAAATGCTAAAAATCGTAATAACAGCAAAAATGAACACAAACATTTGTAATTGTGTATATGAGTGAGAGTGTGTATGTGTGTATGCATACAATTGGCAAATGAAATTAGAGCCAAATTGTCTTTGCAGGCAAGGTGCTAAATAAAATAAATGGACTAACAGACGAAGTCAAATTAACGAGTCTTGTTGTCTTTATACTTGTTTACAGAGTGAAACCCAAAACCTTGGATATATACCTGTGTATACCCGTCTCAGATAAAGAATTCTGGGCAAATATTTCAATTTTAAAGATAGGTTGAAATTAGATTTGTTTAATGAACACATCGTTGAGTTATTATATTTTTTCAACATACACCAAAAAGAGACTCATTCTTTGTATGTTGCATTTCTAATGTTGTTAAACGATATCCAATTTGAATATCTCAATATACTAGCTTTTAAATGCTCATGTTGGCCTTTGTTTTCAAAAGTTCACAGCCTGGTCTGTTTTGGTTAGAAGTTGTTAAATATATATTCCTTCTCTTTGTGTACGGATTATCTCTTATATTACCAATTCCGCCCAGTTTCACGTTGTGTTAATGCGTTCCCTTTAATAACAGAATTTTTCTTACACCATGGGAGGTACCATAAATAATAAATACCAGATAATTATCGGTTCTTTGACCCGGTTTTTTTAATCTCAGATACTATAAGAGCTAGATCCACCTAGTTAGTTCAATATGTTCTCGTGAAGCATAGGTATGTTAAAAATTTATCGGATTTTCGATACCTTCCCCATTCGCTCCATATATGAAAAGCACGCAATTCAAATACTGCGCTTTGGTGTGTACATAGGTTTGAATGATTGTGCTTCTGTATTTATGTTTACTTTTGTCCACATGTGTAAAAAAGGAGATTCGAATATATATTTCGGCAAAAAGAATCTTGATACAGGGATAAGTTTTACTGTTTAACTCAGGGAGATAATTTTATTAACGGACTACTGTACAGAGAGATAGACAGTCAAATTGAAATTGCTCAAATTCAACATAAAATTTCCGCCTTGCCAACAAGAAAGAAAAGCTAAAAAAGATTTAATGAAAATAAATCGCAATGCCGAATATAATTTACAGGTCCAACTTTTCCAATAATTTAGACAGATTATTCCTGTGGCAGTAATGGGTAGTATCTAGTCACACCTCGTATCGAGCACATAGCTGAATTTGTGGGGCCGACAGTGTCTACGGTAAGTTCCTGCTCTTATAAATTTCATGAGTGCCGCACAAGGCCAACTTTGGGGTCATGACTCTAAGGCCTACAAAGTACAGGCTAACTGGGGCTCAAAGGGGTTCAACTGAAATTGCAAATTACGTGCCGTCCAGTTACCATAGAGCATTACGGCCGCAACATGTTGATCGGGTTGCATTCCGGGCCTTACTACAAGTAGTACGTGTGTTGCGTCCGGCATAAATTAAACTAGACCGTTAGATGGCTGGTTGGATGGTGCCCATCCCCTGTTATCTACAGCTCCGCTGGGAAGTGCGCAGCGGTGCAAAGTTTTTAATTAAGAATTGCAGATGAGCGCAGCGCTAATAAGTTGGTTTTATGAAAATTGCCAGCGGCGCATGGAAGTTGTCTCTGAGGCTGCCGTTTAATTTCGATCGGCTCGTGTTGCCAGCACACAAACAAATACAAATACGAATTCCAATCAATCTGCATATTGAAAATGGCCAAACTGCCAGAAATATGCACATAACTTGTACTTGGTGGCTAGCAGAAAAAGAAGGCTTCAGATTGGGACGCACAGTCCTTGTGTGTGTTTTTTTTCTGAGGCTGTTGCATAAAGCGAAAACTTCGCCCAGGACCAGTGCTACGGTCCTAGCTGTTTTTTGTTGCCTGCCTGCTTTCATGCGATGGAAAATTGAAAAACTAATTTCCAACAACAAAATCAAAGCAGGCGCTGCTCCAAAAATGGTTTGCATAAAATTTCCATAATACAATTTCGATAATTTCACAAGTCACAAAAAATGCAGTTCCCCCGCAACTCGCAGAGAAACTTGGCGCTAAAATCCAGTTCCTATCCGATGCCCTGTCAGCCCATCAAATTCTGTTAACGTACAGCCGGCGACAAGTTGACATTTCCTTAGCCCCAACAGACCCAGATTTTTTCCGCTCTCGCTCCCGCCTCGTCGATGCTGTTGTCTTTGTTTGTATGTGTAGCATGCCACAAAACAACGTGTGAGCAGCGACAGCAACTCGAAAAATTGCAACAATTACAGGGCCAACAAGAATTCGGTTTGACAAGGTTCGTGTTTTGGCAGGCTACGCGACATGGCTGAAGTCATCCATCAACAGAGCTACGGGGATCTGGGTTCGAGTCCCAGGCTAGGGCTTACACCTTATGTCGTCTTGGCCAGTGTTGCGCAAACATTGCACAAACCAAAATGAACTGATTTCATACTATTTTTAGGTGGCTTAAGCACCGATCAAAGTAAAGCGTCTCCCCTGGTTTCACTTGTCAATCAGTGCAAAAGTCCAACATCAACAATGGCCTCAAGTGTTTATCCAAGAAATGGAAGTGCAGCCACAGACGACAAACTTTAACTTATGCACGTTCAGATTGCACTGTCAGCAATTTTTCTTTAAACTTTGTTCACATGCCAACTTTGCTCGGCGCTTTGTTTTCTGTTCTGACAAATGACAAATGATGTCAGCGCATCCTTTTTACAACTGGCTATTCGGCAGGGTGAGGATGTGGGGGCGTGGGAGAGAGGGAGGGAGCACCCCGCCCGCTTTGTTGTCGTGAAACTTTCCCCAAAGCAGCATACAAATTATTTATTCGGCAATGTAAGCATTGATTGTCATAATTGAAATACGCTAATTAAATGGCACAAATCAAATATTAAGGGACAAGGCTAACGTTTAATTTCACTAAGTCCCTTAATCCCATATCGGGAGTTTTAGACTTTATTCTGTTATATATATGTATATTTATTCAACTCTCAAATTGTACAGTTTAGAGCTTAAAGCCGTATTTCGCAAGCCAGCCTATACCCTCTGCGGTCGTTCCTTTAGGTGTGTATTCGCATCCGATCCAATCTCTACAGTCACAGCCAAAGGACTGCATTCTTCCAAAGACATAACCGTAGTCCAGTTCACCTGGTGTGTCCGGCTCGGTTCGACTAGGTACCTGAGCGATTTGAAAGTGCCCAATCATGTTTTTGTATTCTTGCAGACTTCTTGTAACATTTCCGCACATGTGCTGAAGGTGGTAAATATCCACCAGAAGCTTGATATTATCACATTTTATTTCCCTTAGCACCTCAGAGGCCAGTGCATACGAGTTCAGGAAATAGAATGGAACGGCGTACTTATTTATCGGCTCTATGAGTCCAATCATGTTATGGCATTTTAAATGTTCTGAAGCCAATTTCAAATTTAAGTTATATGTTTTTCGATGTTCACATACTGTTTTCGATTCGTCCCCAATCAAGCCTGCCATTAAGTGTAATTTATTGCAATTGACAACATTTGCAAACTCAATTGTCTCGTTTAATTGTTTCAGAAACAGTTGCTCCGCTCCGGGAATACTTGTGGAACCGAATTTGAGCTTATCCGAAGACTCATCGACTGCAATATTAACTAGACTGACAACTACGTCAGTATCCCTTATCGCCTTCAGTATTTCGCTCGGGTCATCCCTTGGATAAGATATTTCCACCGCTCGGAACCCGTGCTGATATGCCAGCCTTATCCTCTCCGCAATCGATGATGTAGACTCAGTAAAGAGAAAATTTAAATTTGCCGCAAATCTTAACGGCATAATTGAACTTTAGACAATTGCCACAGTCGTGGGTTGATGTAACTGACTATATTCAAATTTATTTGAAGTTTAAGGGAAGACTTGATTGTTCATAAGTATATAAAGCTAGTATAATAATAATTAATAAGCTTTTTTAATGAAAATTGGCATAGGATCGTATTTTTGTTGCATGCAGTACATGTCCTGACGACGGTGGAATCGAACCACATTATTCTCTTGCTGGCATACCGTCGATAACACTGAAATTATATTAAAAACTTTTTGTTTGCTTAAATTAAATTTTGTTATGGTCATACATTTTTTTGCTTAAATTAAATTTTGTTATGGTCATACATTTTTGATGGCGTTAATCTTAGGGACAATTAGATTATACCGCACCACATCAAGTTTGAACTTTTTAAAACTCTCGTAACCTCTTTACTTATATATAAAGTTTTTCAGCTTTTTCAATTTTTTTCTATATCAAGGCTGGAAATATCACTGATCATCAACCCGAATTCATTGAAAATGGGTAAAAAGGATCAACTCGTTTTGTGCGATTATATGTAAGTTATATATATTCTCGATCTGTCGGTCCGTCGGTCTGTCCGTCTATTACCGACGTCATTGTTATCGGTAAATATCTTTTTTTGACCTGGTTTTTCAGAAACTATCAGAGATAAACAACCAAATTTGAATAAATATGTTCTCGTAAAGTTTACGTAGATGAAGAGTATTTAACTTTTTGGACAATGCAATTCAAGTACTAAAGCTTCATGCTCTTAGTTTGGAAGTTATTCAAGAATTTTGTTTCTATAGGGCCATACGCAGCTGCTGAGTAAAGTTCGCTGCTTGCGACGTGTGTTTGTGTATCTGTATGTGTAGGATTTTGTGTATGCCAGAGTATATCCTAGTCGGGAACTCTCGACTAGAGCACTCTGACTTATCTTAAATGGTTTGGCTTAATTTGCCTATATCGGAAATTTGTAACCCCAAAAATTAATATTTCTGACCTTAGAACAACTTCTCAGTGTTTGGGGACCCCTCATAAAATTGAGCCGAAAAATATTGGCCACGCCCAACTCCGCCCCTACGAAATATAAAATTTCTATATGTTTCCAAAACAACCATAATGACTACTGTGTACTGTGAGAGGGTCTTACGCAGTCGTTTACGCCCGACTGCAACGTTCTTACCTGTTTTTGGACTGCAGTAATGATTGAGAATCACACAAAGTGCATATCTTCCACCTTTCTGCATATAAACTTAGGTTAGGTTATGTTAAGCCGGTTAACCGACGTCCTTGGTGAGGACGGATACTTAAGAGTTAAGAGTCCTTGCGATCCAATGCGCATTTGGAGTGTGTCTGGCCGCTTCTCGAGCGATGCAGGCCAATGTGCATTGAAGTATTTGGCTCAGTGCAGAGCAAGTGCCGGGCAGCTGCACGTAAGATGCTCCAGTGTTTCAGAAACTCCTGGTTCTTTACATTTGCGACAACTTCTGTGCTATGCCCAGATTCTTAGCGTGAGCTGCTGCCAGGCAATGACCAGTGAGTACTCCCACCATGGTCTGCATTCTCATTTTGGTAGGTGAGTGAGTTTATGCTCCCGCGATTCACATACAATTTGTGAGATTTTGCTGCACATGTGAGTTATAACATGTGATCAATGAGCTGGATGCAAACTGGCTGATGCGCAGCAATAAGCCATTTTGCACAGATTAATAGATAATCACACACACATAGACATAAATGTCCTCAAACGGTTGTAGGAATATGATTTGTGTTGGGCCAATGATACTTCATATCATACTGTGTCCGGTACAAATTACATGTATTCTTCCATCTGTCTGTCTGTTTCTATGCAATCTAATCTTTCTATTTTAAAGCTATCATCACGTAATTTAACATATTTCAGTCTTTTTGTTGCAGGCAGTCGGCCGGATCGGAGCACTACATCAAATTGTTGGCATAGGTTGAAAAATTAGTGTCTGAACTTATTTTTAATTCGTAAGAAGTGTGGAGGAATTGAGACATTTACTTTGCTATCCTAACATATCTGCAAAATATTGTCAACATCGGACCACTTTAATATATAGCTCCCAAACCAAAGCGCAAGGCTGTAATACTTGAATTAAAAATTTAAATTATTCTATTATTTATTTTATTATTTTATTTATTGTCATATTACTTTGCTCAAGAGTGTTTACTAATAATTAAATTACCAGTTGATTAAGCGCAAACAGCCGCGCTTACAATTCTAAGAATAAGAAAACGTCTGGCAAGTCAGCGCCACCTATTATTAAGTTCAATATCACGAATTAATGTATAAAATGAAAGTAAGCGCCACCTATTGTTCAGTTGCATAAATATTATTATTATTATGCGCACCAAAGTATACTACGATTGAGTGATTTCTAAATTCACATTAAAATATATTGACTATTGAATTGCCACTCCCGCAGTGGGCGAAATCTTTTAACACTTTAAGATGGACGGACAGCAAGACTGACATTGCACACACCCAATATACTCTTTTCACTTCGTGAACTAGTATAAAAAACTGTTTATCAACCACTTGAAATAAACTTAATCTGCATATGGTATATACGAACTTAAAAAGCCGAACGCCATGAACGTCAGGGTATGAATATTCAGAGTATCAACTGTACGTTATCAACTATCAATTAGAAGAATACAGAAAATGTACAATTTAATGTAAAAAATAATTCTTAAAAAAAATATTACTTACTTTGCAGACTATTGCCTAATTGCAATGGATATTTTTTAACCTTGTCGTCAATTTGAACGAGTTAATTTTTCCATTTCATTTATTTTATAATTAATATATTAATCAAGAAAAATATAATTTAACCTCTAGTGACTTGCCGGCTTTCTCTTCGTAAAGCTTTCATATGATCGAAAACAGTTTCAAATTCAATTAATCAACTGGGTTATTGTGAATTTTGCCTAGCTTTCATTAAGCCTTCGTTGATAAGTTCTACTTAATTCAGTATAACGGCAATTCAACTTAAGAAGCTAGTTATTGTTGCCTTTATCTGATCCATAAAACTAACCTGAGAACAAAGTGCAGTGAAAGTGGACTGGCCAACAAGCTCGACCGTAGTTAAGTTATCATAGAAATGAGGTTTTTGTTAGATAAATCACCATAAATAAATGCGAGTATATAAAACAGGCAATGTAAAAGCAGACACAGCACATGCCAAACGTTGATGAAGCACATCAAAATTCTTCCCATCGACTTCCCCTGGGCGCTTTCCAAGCTACCAAGTACAAGGTTGCAGTCAGTGGCCGAAATCAAGAAGAAAATGCATGGTAAACACGTAAGGGTGCTCTAGTCGATGGTGCTCGGCTAGGAGATACCCTGTGGCCATTTCCGAACTTAGTATCGGTCGCTCTCTATGGCAATTTAATTTGTGCCTGCACCAAAACGCTTATCAATTTCGGGGAAATTATGGATTTTTAAACATGATTTTGAAATACACGCCTTGAAAAGTCAGTGTTTGTTTTGTTTTAACAAGATTTTAAATATTCTGTGAATCCTTTTTATGAATTTGACCAATGTGAATAAAGGGACGGGCTAAAAACTCTTCCCATCGGGTGAGTGATTTTCTGTCTCTATCTAATACTAATAATTATTATTATTAATAATTAAAATGGTTTCCTTTCCCTTTGCTTTATGATTTTGCTTATCTCTTAGTTTAGACTTACATTTTACTATATATTCTTACGACTAACAACTATCTCTTTAGCGGTCGGTTCTCTTAACGTTTCTGGCAACAATTAGCCGTGATTACGGGCATAGCTAGCCGGACAAGCAAATAAAATACCCCGATCGTGTGGGTAATGTTATGAGAAATTCTATTATGAAAAAGAAAAAGTACAACAAATAAAAAAGAATATTATGATAAAAATCGACTGATTTAAATAAATAAATGCGAAATAAATTTTGTTATGTTACTAATGTATTAACGAATTCCATCTATCAAGAGTTTTTTAATATTGTTTATTGTTTTTTAAGTTGAGATTTTAGGTCTGGAACCAATATTTATATATTTTTTAAACGCAACAAAAACCAAGCCCAAACCCCAAATTATTGGCTGGGTTCAATGCTACAGCTATTTTTGAGATGAAGTGCAAAGAGACGACTGTGAAGGCTCTTCAATTAAATGACAGGCGTCTAAGTACAGTGTTTCAGCTTAAAGGACACCGCAACCAAATTCATTATCAATTAGGGCCCACGGCTATGGCGGAGCAGGTCCACCTTAAAGTTCCCACTTCGCAGCGCAGGGTAATGAGTTTGCTGCCTGCCGTCCTTGTGTCAGTTTCGATGGCGGGATTGCCCCCGAAATGTCAATTGGCGCATGCCTGTTGGGCAAGTAATTATGTTTGATGACTTGGCGGTCGGTTATGCTGTGCAGCACTAAAAGCAAAGCGAATAAGCCAGATGAAGCGACGCCGTGAAGCCAAGGAGCGCCACCCGAGAGGACAACTGCGCACAAACACGGACACAGTTACTCCCACATCCCACTTCATTCGAGCACTGGCTCGACCACTTGTTAGATAACGAACGCTTTAAACTATATACAGATATACGCTAAATACATTGGTAGTAGCCCAATTCCATTGCCTTAAATAAAACAGCTGATCGGTCTGCTTTGGTTTATATTTGCGAAATACAACTCTCCTCCCTCGCTATTGTGGTATTGATACTTTCATATTTTTTATAATTCGATAAGAAATTCGATAAATCATCATATGTTGTTTCTTATGGAACGTATTTTCATATTTGCAAAAAATTCATAATGTTGATCGTGGAATTGGGCATATAACAATTAAATTCTTTATGGTATAACTCTAAAGTTATTTTTTTCCTTCAAATTAATTTATTATCTATTTGATTCGGTACAGAACTGTATCGTATAATATAATGCTCAATAGGCACTTAAAAACAGGTTTGTTCTCCGCTGTATGAATGAGAGCGTTACCCATAGGTCTCCGAAACGTTCTCAAAAATTTGACAGACAGTTTTCCGATTATCGAGCCTAAAAACATTTAAATCACGCCACCTGCCGGATCGTAGCACAACTAGCCTGCAAAGCAGTAAAAAATACGGTTTTATGGCAGACCTCATTTGACACATTTAACATAGAATCTACGATTTCGATTTAGTCAAGACACTAAGTGACGAATAACTTGCACTGCTTGCAACGAAATACAAGCAGTGAATCGAGGTGAAAGGACATACTAATACCCTTGCAGAGATTAATGTAATGTGGTTACGAAATTTTGTGTCACGTGTGCTGGATAATGATCGAAATGGAGTTTCTTGGTTAATATAAAAGAAAAAATTACAAACAAATACAAATACAAACAGCGTAATTTTCGTAATAACAACCAAAACATGTACACATAAAAAGTTATGTAAAAACAAAAACAAAAGTTTGCATTTGAGTAAATCGAGCACGGAATTACTTTCAGCCAGCAGCGCCATCTAGCAGTTAACTTGTAATGAAATATGAATATATGACCGGCTTAAAACGCCACCTGTCGATATTAAAATCCCGAAATGGAAAATATAGAACGTGGAATAAGCAATCTTGCTTGTCTTGTATAAACACCGATTGCCTTCAAAAGCTTTCAGAGCTATCTATCGTTACTTTTTAGAGACATAGAAATTGTGATCTATGCTGGAGTAAATAATTTTAATAGAATAGAAACATAGAACGTAGCATTGTCGAAAGAGATGTAAAGAAACATAGAAATTGTGATCTATGCTGGAGTAAATAATTTTAATAGAATAGAAACATAGAACGTAGCATTGTCGAAAGAGATGTAAAGCAAGTAGTTTAACTACTGCTTGCATCATCGTCTGCCTGCTGCCCTCAAGCGGCCTTAATTATTTTAGCCACATTTGTGAACCGTTACAACCGACATAATCATTTCTGATTAGAATGCATTTATTTTCCATTCATAATAATACAAGTCACGAGATTGGCAAATACAGCTTTGCCTGATGTAAAATGCGTCTTCTTCAATACATACACACAAACAGCTCTTATGTAAGTTGCGTTATAAACACCTCGAGGGTGCATCGAAAGGAGCACCCGACCCCCTGCGCCCTTAACCCTGTCTTTATATACTGTTCAACTTTACTCAGCTGCTGCGCTTGGCCCTCACTATAAATATTAAATTAGTGAATAAAATAAAAAAAATTATCTTAATGAAATTTTGAGTACTTATCAAGAGCATTCAATTCCATGTACGAACCAAAGCGCAAGTTTGTATTAATTATTTTTTCCTGTATTAAAAAAATTAACGAACTTAAAAAGATCAAGCTCAGCTCTCTAGCTTTTATAGTCTCTGAAATCGATGCGTTTATACAGATAGACGGACGGACAGACAGACAGACAGGGTATATTACCCATTAAAAATGGGTAACAAGATAAATTCGCACTTGCCATTTGAGTACGATGCGTACTAATATTCTTGATTCAGGATTGATCAAATTACCGGAAATTCTTAGACTAAGTAATTTAATTAATTTAATTATTATTATTAATTTAATTAATTAATTTTATTAATTATTAATTTAAATAATTTTAATTTCAGTCCAAAGTACTTTATTTTCATAAGAGAAGCCAATTAACCATTAACAGGGAATCATTAAACCATTTCAGGGTATAGCTTCATTTTCATAGACAGGCGCATTCGACGGGGAAAGTGAAGTGGCTAACACTGCCGGTTGCCAGGGTTACTTTTAAAAAAGCCAAACAAAGCGTTGAAAGGACTTTGTGTGTCATGCGTTTACCGCAGTTTTTATTCAGCCTGCACAAGAAATGGCACAAGATGTTTGAAAAAGGCAACGCAAACAGTTTGAGTGCAACGGGCAGCATTCAGGAGATAGCCGCTCGTCTCGCGGAAGAGCAGCAGCGCTTGCGCCAGTTGGAGGCGAGCATAGCCCCCAAGGAGCGGACGCTGTTTGTTCTGGGCAGCAAGTGTGTGGTGAGTGGGTGGTGTCCGAGGCACAGCAACAACAACTAATGAGTGTGCACAGGGCAAATCAGTGGCTATCAACAAGTTCTTCGACCGGGATGAGCACACGACGCACCCAACGCTGGCCTTGGAGTACAGTTATGGCCGCCGCATGGGCTCTGGACGGACTGCGCAGGTGCTGAACGTTTGGGAGCTGGGCTCACTGGACAATGCTGAGCAGCTGCTGGAGGTGCCCATGAGGACGCATGGCCTGCAGCAGTTGGCAGCCTTCATCATAGTCGACCTGTCTCAGCCGCAGCGCGTGTGGGCGGATCTGGAGTGCGCTTATAGAGGTCTGCGGGACACGGCCCAGCGGATGATGGAGCTAGCCGCGCCGCAGCTGCGGGAGGATATAGAGCGTCGTTCCTTGGAGCGTGTGAGCCACGCCAAGCAGGACATAAGCTCATTGGATCTTCTGCCCTTTCCCGTTGTGATTGTGGGCGGCAAGTACGACGTGTTTATGGACTTTGAGCCAGCGCTGAAGAAGCACATGTGTCGCTGCCTACGCTCCATGGCGCACCTTGTCGGAGGCGCCGTGTTGTTCTACTCTCAGAAGTTGCCCAAGCTGGCCAAGGTGCTGCGAGACACAATTAGTCACCTGGGCTTTGGAAGTCCTACCAATCCATTTCGCGCCCATATCACGGACTACAATGAAGCGCTTTCCATTTGGTTTGGCACGGATAGTTGGGCCCAAATTGGCATTGGGGAAAAGGGTTTCCTGAGCGTGGAGCGCATTGGTGCAACATTGAGCGTGGAAGTGCCACAACTGCAATTGGAGAAGCAAAAACAGCAGTTGCCACAAGATCCGGCCAAGGATGCCGGCTTCAGGGAATCGCTTATCGACGAGATGCGCGCACAGAAGGATAAGGAACTTGCCGGTATTATGAAGGACGTGGCGATGCGTGGAAAATTTGAGAGTGTGCACGACTAAATATCGCATCACTTAAGTTTAACAATTAGTTTAGCAGGTCAGATGTTGAATGTTGTATTGATTAAGGGTCTAATCAATTTTATGGAAATATTTTGGACATTTCAAAATTACAATTACAGTTGCTATCAGCTTTGTGCAAAAATGTATGAGCATATACTATATTTTTGTAGGCGTAATTCCATACAAGTTCTGAGGTGGGTTTAGGGCAATCTTGACCAGAGCACTTATAATTATGCCCACATGGACATTTGTAACAAAGTGTTGCCGATAATTATTTTCAATAATTAAGAAGGTCCCCTCCTATTGAAGATCATATTTGTTTTTGTGAAAAGTTAAGAATAAAATTGTCAATCGCAAAAATATTGATTTCTTACTCATAGAAAATGTTCTTCGGTCAAAATAAAATCTTTACCAAGTGTCAGGATTTTTTAAATAAAACCTCATTAATGTAACTAATATAAATAACTTATAATATACATATATACATTTTGTTAAAAAATTATTGAAACAAACATTATGTTAAAATTGAATGAACATACACAACATACAACATTATTAACAAGAAAGAATACTCTAATCGTAAGTTTTCGACTGGGAGCTATCCTTAATCCACTGAAAGCTATCGCATTCATACATACACAATATTAGATATATACTCTAATATATACGCCGCACTTTACTTTATTCTTGAATAATTTGTAAAGTAGGAGTATAAACTTTTTGAAATCAGTACTTCAAAAGAGCATCCAAAAGTATGTACAAACTAAAGCACAATACTGTAGTACCTAAATTGGGATTTTTCATATTTGGGCCGAGGTGGGGCAGGTATCCAAAGACAGAAATATTTTTGATTTGTATGCATATTAAACTAAATTTGGTGATTCTATCTCTTGTAGGAATTAAACAAGTGGGGGCTTTAGTCGGAAGCGCCCGACTAGGGGATACCCTGAACACTGAATTTACTTACATATCAACCCCCTTGAATTCATACACACATAAAATCACGCCGCAAGTTGTGCGTTTTTCTGTGCGATGCAAAATATCGACAAAAGTTATATAAACTCTGCGTATGGCATTACAGAATCTACAGTCGTGTTACATACATTTGCACAAAACCTTTATGCCCTGATTTACCCACTTTCAATGGGTTCAGGGTATACAAATAGTTAGGTATATCCTTTAATAATAATTGTAGTACATACATAATATTCAGTAACTAGCTTTGTGTAAGCTTTCATTTCATTCAGAGATTTTGTAAAATATAACAATGATGGAATCGCTCTCCGCCCCAGCCAGAGTTGTTAAAGTCTTGGGTCGCGTTGGCGCACGTGGCATTTTGACAGAGGTTCGAGTGGAGCTTTTAAAGTTTCCGCGTATTCAAATGTTAAGAGCTGTTAAAGGTAAATGGAGTTGGTATTGAACATTCTAATAAATAGTTGCTAACTTTTCCCTGTTGCCAGGTCCCGTTCGATTGGGTGATATAATAAATATTGAAAACGCATTAGAGGACGTATCTTCTCCGAAGTAAAGAATCAAAGAAATAAATTATTTGAAGTAGCTTTTGGTGAACAAGTGACAAAATTTAAGAAGTCAACAAAATTCAAAATTAATTACAACTGGCGCTATCGCATTTTTCATGCAAGTTAGCAGCTTCCTCAAGCAGAGTTGCATTGGCGCCAATCGTTCATATTACAATTCATTGTACCGTTACTCTCACACACTGAAGAAGCTGTGGCAAAAGCTCTTGCAAAGCAACACTCAGCTGAGCGCGCTTACCGCAAAAGCGTTCCCCGCACTCCAGGCCCCAACCAAGCAGGCCAAAGTCATTGGCGACGTCGGGTACGTTTCATTTGCCGTTTCGTTTTGTGTTTCCATTTGTGCTCAGTTGTTGGTGCGCGTTCGCGTATCGCAGTTGTTGCCGTTGTCGAAAGGCGGCCGACGCCAGCGTTGTGTGTGCTGTATAAGCGTGCGTGCGTGCGTCTGTGTTGGTTTCTGCGTTGGTGTTGTGTTTGGAGTACATTTTGACAACTTTAGCCGAATTTTGCCTACAAGAATTATTTAACTAAATGCGTGGATGCGGCAGCAAAGCAACATATTAATAATTTAGACGTCTGCTTTTTCGGCGGCGCCTTTTCGCCCAACTTCGTTTCGGCTCGTGAAGTTTTCCGTTGCTGTTGTGTAATCGCCCCGAGTGTACTGGAGTTGGAGTTGTTCCTGCTTTTGTATTTGTGTTTGAATTGTGCGATTGCCAACAACAACAGTGGAGCACACACATTTGCATACATTTGCGTATGTGTATGTACATGCGACACCTAAGTGCATGTATTTACTCGTCTGTATATTCGAAAACCTTTAAAGCTTTTGGAGCTTAAAAGTATTTTAAACGTGAACTTAAACTTCAACAGCGACCCAAAAACAAGTCATCCAAAGCTGCCGCAAACCCCATCGAAACAGGTGAGTTGCCATTTAAGCTGGCAATTATTTTTAGCCATATTTCTAGCCACATTCACATGCAAAACGCTCTGCTCCAATTTTCGTGCTCAACAACAACAACAGCAGCAACAGCAATTACCAGCAGCCAAAAACACCAACAACAACAGCCAGCAGCCAAAAACACTGTATTGATTTTCCTTTCCAGCTTTGCGTTTACGCTCTTTTTCTGCCAATTTCGTGTACACACAAACTTACATATATATAAGTATGTAAGAACTAACAGCAACGAAACTTTTCCTGCTGCTGTGGTTCCGCTTACCTTCAACAAACGTTTTTCTGCAGTTGCTTTTTGTCACATTGCCAAGGCAACTGAGTGAGTCTTCTTACTCTGTGTGTGTATGTGTGTGTTTGTGCGTGTGTGCGTGTTTGTATAGGTCGGTTCTCTACCATATGGTCGAAAGTACACTCATTTACTTTGTTAACTGCATCGCCTGGGATTCGCTTAGGATCCGTTCTGGTTGCTGACCTTTCCTACTTAGTCTATACACTAAGTGATTGCGTCAAGTTTCAAGTATGTTACTAAATTTCTGGCTAAGTTTTTTAACAGACCCTGGACAAACAGCCGATCAAAAGTATATAAATATTAAATCGTCGGAAATGTGCGTTACAGATATGTCACAGAATTATACCACCCTCACCAAGATTGAGGAAATGGGATTAAGTAGTTGAACAAACATATTTTTAAACCATAAATGTGTCATTTTCTTTCAATGATTCCATTGTCTTAGATTAATTAGAGTTTAAGTTTTTGCAAAAATGTGTATATCAAACTTGGCTATTGCTCTGAATTGAGTCACAAAACTCGCTCAGATACAATGACCTTAGTGGCGATAAAATAAATAATGCAATGGAGGTGATTTACACACAAATGCTAATTAAAACGCTTGGCGAATCAAGAATACAACGAAAACAACGAAAATTCTGTTAATTAAAGCAATCGAAACTTTGAAGTAAATAATGATATGACCAAAGCAGCTTGAGCCTAAATTAAAACATTAAAATCAACTCAAAAGCAACGATTTAATAAATTTAAGTATTTTCGATGGGTAAAGATTAAATACCTTTTTGGTACAAATTGCTTCCAAAGCAATGTAAATATATTACGAAAATTAGGAAAAAGGAATCGCTCTTGAAGATCAATTTGTAAATGAACGTGCGTTGATACTGTGCATTATGCTTAGGAATTTGTCATAAATAATACAAGTCCCTTCATGGATTCGTTACTCAGTCTGTGAATAGTTATAGGACCCTCTGAAAAGAACATTCAAATCAGCAATGCCTATTAAACTTGCTTTCATTTGCAGCATGGATGGCTTGAATAGGTTAGGAGAACCGGTCTTATGTTTAGGTTATTCATCTCTACGAAAAAGAAATATGGCCAATTATGGCGTTTGCCTAAATACGCAACGACAAAGAGCAACTTGGTGATGATTTGTGATTGGCCAATGAATGCCAACTAAATCGATTTGCATACAAGGATAAAGCGAATAGACTTGCATCGATTTAAATTGTGTAGATGCTTAAGTTTTAAAGCTTACATTATTAAATTAAATTAATTACGAATTTCAGCATTCTTCAATATGACATCCAAATTTATGTATTCGCAACTTTCAACGTCGTCATATAAACCTTTGATAAAATGAGTTCCCACTTCCAATGTCATTTATCAAGTCCACACACACGAAAATAAAATACTTTGATAAGAATGGAGTGCAAACCAAGAAAATATAATCTGCGCATTATATTGAAAGGCCCACGAGATTTGGCCTTTGATTTATGGTCACCTATACATAATTCAGAAAGTATCTAAGCTCGCACTTCACCGCTTGAAAGCCACTGCAAATACATACACTCGTGTACATATGTAACTATATCGCCATTGTTTAGAGGCCATTGTCGCGAGTAACAATAGTAAATCGAATTGCTAGAAAAACATCTGGCATTTAGGCGGTATGATAAAATTATATACTAAAAGGTTAAATATGTAAGACAAATTTAGCAGTAGAATATCTTAAATTTGTGTTTTTTTTTGTTTTTTGAGTTTTTGCAACCTAGGCCCAAACGTCCTGCCTATTAAACTTACATTTATTGTTGAAACTTTTAGCCCTGTTACTTACTTGAATTGGGTGCTCTTCAAGCATGACCAAATTACGCCCAGTTTTTGCTTTCTGTGCTTTGGGCTGAAACTGCACTGAAAATCACAGTCAAACGGAAAACTGTCTCACGCGGAGAACACAGAGAATTTCTGGCAAGTAAAGAGCTGGAGAGCGGTTCGGTAGTCAGTGAAGCATCAACTACAACAGTGACTTAAAGGTGCACTGCATTCTGAGCGTGCGTGTATCTTCGAGATACATTAACGTACCATGTACCTCTATGCTCTGTGCCCTGTGCTCTATGGTCATAAATGAGCAGCCAAGCACGACAGCACTCACGGCGGCATCCGCAGACCTTCACTTAGCCCTCTACTGAGCCAGCTACGGCTGCCACGCTGTTCACACAACCTCTTGCAGGCCTCCCCACTGACGTGGGGTTATGCCGATGCAGATGTCGTTGATGTGGCCGTAACTCTCTGAAAGTGTGCGTAATTTTTACTATTGCCTTATGTTTGATATTAAATAGGTAATTCAGATTTCCAACACAGTTATACAATTTTCTTATGAATGCTAGTGACTCCCTTGAAGGTGCATTAGATACATACAAAGTGTATGTACATAACGTTCACGAAGTAAAATTAGTTTATTGGGTTTGTGCAATGTCTTGTTGCCCGTCCGTTTGTATGAGGGAATTATAGCTGTATACTATATGCAGATCAATTTTATTTAAAATTGTCGACAACTCCCTGCTTTCCTGAAATACATAAATCTCGGTTTTTTAATTATCTCTACAGACCCCAAATTTGGAATATTAGTTACTCTGCTCAAGAATATTTATTTGGATATCCGTTCCCCATTTAAATGCCATGTTTTAATTCTAGGACTTTCATGAAAATTCATATTATATGTTTTTATGTTTTGCTTGTCTACGTATGTATCGAAGAATATTTGGTTCGGGCACTCCCTTACTTGTTTTACATTAACATTAAAAATTATACTTTTTGCACAAATCTGTGAACTTAAGGAAAAAACTAAAAAGTGCTTCCAACAGATTTCCACCACTGCGTGTGCAATTTCCCTAATCGTTGAGCTTAGCCCTTATAATTTTCGAAATCATTTAGTTATTACTAATTCGCTTTAAAAAAGCCACAAAAAACATGCACAAGCACACGGTACCACTTTAGGCAGCTTCAATAGCCCACAAATTTCAGCAGTCTCACAACAACAAATTCGAAGTGTCGCAGTTGAACAAATTTATTCTTGAAAGGCTTCTGTTTATTGTTTGATCGGTTTGAAAATTTTTATGGATTAAATATGGTATTAAAATGTTTCTCTCAAAAATTTCTTATTTCTTATTCCTATCGTTTATCTTAAACTAGTAAGAGATATCCTTAACCCAGCACGATCTGTCGTTACATACATTTCTACTCCCTTGCATTTATATTATACATGCATATAGAAAATAACAAATGCGCATACAAACACACGCCGCAAGCTGCGTACTTTACTCAGCGGCTGCTATTGACTCGTACTTTGGAAACTACATTTTTTAATAACTTTTAAATTAAAAGTGTGATCTTTATACAATTTTCTTCTCTAGCTTTTATAGTCTCCGAGATATGCTAATAATCGGGTTAAGATATCGAAAAAGATTATAAGCTTGTTCTGCGTATGGTTTGAGAGAATCTATAGTCGAAAATTTTAGGTCTCTAGATTTTATTGTTTCCGAGATCCCTGCGTTCATACAGACGGAGAGACAGGCGGCCGGACTCAGCTCGTCATCCTTATCAATATGGATATAAGTACTTTATGGGGTTGGGTCTTACTTCTGCCAGTTACATACATTTGTACAAAACCATTATATCCTTTTTAGCCATTTGCAATGGGTTCAGGGTGTTAAACTATGATCTCCGCACTTGGCCACGTTTGTGGCGCTGCCACATTAAAGATAATTTGACATCCAGACAACTGATATGGATACTTGAACTAGTAACTGCTGGTACGCTATCAGTTAATAATATAATAGGCTTAAATCAATTGGCAGATTTTTCGCTTTTGCCTGCGTTGATAGTATCGTAGATAGAATTTGTATGAATTGGGCATTAACTGGATTTTTATCCAGCGTTGACCAGCGTTCAACCCCGTTAGCCAGCTCGCTCTGCGGTTTGTCGGTTGCTGGTGGTTGTTGCTGTTTACTTTATGAGCTATTAATTTGTCAGTTAGCGGCGAACTCCAATCGAGGGGTGGCTCAGCAGGCCGATGTGTGCGAAGGTCACTCACTCCACAAAGCTTTGGCAGCCAAAACGGAACTAGTCCGAGGCGCAGTTGGTCCAACAGGGAGTGAAAAGCACGAACTGTCGCAAACAGACGCGAGCAGCCGACAACTGACAAGAGACGGAAACTCGAAGGATAGTCGCAGTTCCTTCGCGACTCGTGCTCGGCACGTTTTTGCATGATTTCCGTCCGTGGCACACACCCCTCACGGGGCCAACAACCCCAACACAAAGGCGCGTCCAGCGATTGTTCGACGAGATGCCGTGTGGCGCATTATCCTTAAACGTCGCTGCGGCAGGCGCTTGTGTTTATGTTCTTGCTGCAAGTGTAAATGCGAAGATCAACTTTTTCGGTTGTGCGACTGGAGCTGGGAAAATTAAGCTTAGCAAACGGCACTCGCTCCAGCCATATTTCCCGTGGGAATCTCAATGATTTCCTGACGTGGGCGTGCGAAAAATGTTGAATTCAATGTAGGGTTGATATTTTCACAAAATAGCTGACAACCTAACAAACCAACTAAATACTAATGGTTATTAAATCTAAAAAATTAATATTCAGCATAAAAGCGTCAACAGGATGCAACCTTACTTTATATAACGATATATTTCCTAACTTTTGGCAAATATAGATTTTACACAAAATTCGGTATGTATATTCTCGTGTAGCACACATAGATCAAGTATAGAAGAATGTAGCTGGGAACAAAGTTGCTTCTAGTCGGACACTCCCGACTGGAGCGCTCCTGGATAAAATTAATGTTCATAAATTCTGTTCGAAAACTTATCTATGCTTCTCTCAGTCCAGTCCCTGTCCGTAATTGCCAGCAAATGTATGGCTTTTTCTTTAGGGCCTGGTCCTGCCAGTTGTTATAGTACTGCACAGTTTTATGTCAGCGGAAGCAATTTAAGAAGCTTACACCTACGCCCACACACACCTCTTGTTTTGTAGGCACACCTCCGGCCAATAAAAATGTCAACTTGGGCAAAACACAATTCAATTGACATCCGGTTTACATTATTACAGTAGATGTGCCAATGTGTGCACAAGAAGCACCTCAAGTATGATTAAAAATCAGCAGCAGCAACAAGAACACCGACAAGAACAACAACACTTCGATCTGTGCGTGGGGAATGGAAATGACTGGCGTGGCCGGTATTGATTTTGGGAGGAGGCGGAGAAGACCAAGCATGAAGGAGTTGCTTAGTTGCGTACTTGGCGATTTTGACTTAAGTAAGAACTGGAGAATTTTCAATTTGGAGGTACCTTAGCTGCGTAAAGATATATGCATGTATGTGTGCCTGTGTGAGAGTGTGTGTATTTGCATTTGTGTGTGGAGGTTTGCCAGCAAACAACATTGTGGGTGTTTGGAGCAGGCGAACAAGTTTAGGCACTCTTGTAGCCGTACCGTCATTAATCTTGCGGCATACCCGCCTAAACACCAATCATTGTTACCACGCTTTGGGGCAGAGGTCTGCGGCGTCTCCGACATATTGATTCACGTCGGCTTTGTGAATGTTACTGGAACTGCGACTGGAAGGGGGACTGCAGCTGTATGTGAATTTCGCAAATAGGCTGCAACGGCCAGTTGTTAATCCATTGCACGGTTGAGTTCGCATGTATACAGACCTGATGATAGGCGTATTATTTTTACAACCAATTAAACTATATAGAATGGAGGAAGCCACACTAAACAAGGCGTAAAACGAGCAAGTGCCAAATAATGCGTTCTTGCAAGACGATTACAAATCATAACAATGTTGTCGCTCATTGAAAATGCGATTCAAATATATTTAAACTAAAAGAGATATACACACTCCTTGCAACTGCTTCATACGGCGTAGTATGCTCCAGTCGCCAAATACACACATATATGGAGGGCATTTGACATTTGCTTGGCACATTTGTTGCACACCAGTTGGGGGAACTTACAGAAGAAAATTGCATTAATGCAATTTTTGCAGCAATCCGCAGAACGCAACTGGCACGTTCCCCTTAGACGCGGGGTCCGTGCAGGAGGTGGGAACTGGCATCATTTCAAATTGCCGGTACATGACTCCACATCCACATTCACTCGGCCCGGGAAGCCTCTGTTGCAGATGCAGTTGCATCCAGAAATAAAAGCGTTGCAAGACAATTCAAATGAATCAGGAGGAGAGAATATTGCTGGGGACAGCCGCGCAGTGTATTAAGACCTGCTCCAAAATTGCATTACGCATTTTCAATTTCACTTATCTCTCTGAGAACGGACACAAGAGGGCGCATTTAAATTGATGCTTAACAAGCATACTGTCCAGTTATGCCTACGCCACTGGTTATGGCAAGTTAAGGCTTATTCAAACTGTAAAGTTTTATGATTATATTAAACAATTCACTCTAGGAAGTCTGCAATACTCACCTGATTCAAAGCGTATTTTAATTCGCATTTCCAAGAAAGAGTAAGAATATTATAATTCATATTATACATACAAATGAGGATACGACAGTTATTTTCGTTCATTTGATATTGTAGTTTGTACACACACAAATTAATATTAGAGGTTTGATTCATTTTGCAGAAGTGAATATTTATATATATATACTTCTGCAAATGAATCAAACCTCTAATATTAATTTATATATATATATTAATTATATATATATATATATAATATAATATATATAATATATATATAATAATAATATATAATATATATTATATATAATATTCACTTCTGCAAAATGAATCAAACCTCTAATATTAATTTGTATGTATACAAACTACAATATCAAATGAACGAAAATAACTGTCGTATCCTCATTTGTATGAAAAACAAGTGTGGAGGTTCTAGTCGGGAGTGCCCGACTAGGGTATACTCTGAACCCTATCTTTCCATACATTTCAATTCTCTTGCATTCATACATACAAACACATAATCACAGATACATGCACAGCTATTGAATATCTTCCAAACTAAGAGCATGCTCTTCATGAAATTTTCAGGGCTTAAAATCTTGTACAAACCAAAGCGCAAGTTCGTAGTAGAAAAGTTACATTTTTTCATATATGGGGCGAATGGGGGGACCCGCCCTAAAATCCGAAATATTCTTAATCTGCATATGCTTCATGAGAACATATTGAACTAAATTTGGTGCTCAAAAAAACCTGGTCAAAAAACCGATAATTATCGATAATACGAAAACGAGAAGAGCTAAGGACAATTTGAAATAACCACGCGTATGGTATACACGAACTTAAAAAGTTCAATTTCGGCTTTTTAGCTTTTATAGTTTTTGAAATCGACGCGTTCATGTAGACGTACGGACAGACAAACAGACATGGCTAGATCGACGCGGCTATTGATGCTAATCAAGAATATATATACTTTATGGGGTCGGAGATACCTACTTCAGCCTGTTACATTTACACACAACCATTACACCCTGATTTACCCATCTTTAATGGGTTCAGGGTGTATTCTTCTCCCAATTGTTAACTTTGTTTAGAATATCTTTGAAAAGATTTAGCAATAGTTTGGGGATATGTATATTGAATATCTTGTATGCGCTGCGTGCAACAAAAAGGCGAAACTATTCAAAGTTTCATGATAGCTTTGTCATCGAATCGACTCTGCTGTTGATAATGCTCAAGAATATATATACTTTATATGATCGGAGAAGTTACCTTCAACACGTTTCACATTTCGTGAGAAGTTTAATACCTTTAGCAATGTAACAGAAATATGAGAGCTCTTCCTAAAAGTATGCATCAAAAAGTGAAAAGCAAGAATTTATTTTAAGTAAATCAAGCGTTAAATACTTAAAACACATTTTTATGATTACCAAGGTTAATATTAGGATCGTTCCCAATACTTATTTAAGAAAATATGGCTATATTCTTTTCACACATCGGTTGGTTGATTTTTAAAATAAAATATTTGGGAAACGCAAAGAAGTGCGAATTAGGGGTTAAATTGAATTTGCGATTTATATTTCTATGTAAGCAAATTGCAGTTAGTTAAAAATAAAACTGTTAATGTATACACATAGAAAAGGGGTCGCTTGGATATAAGTTAAGTCCCACTTACAGAATGATAATCCACTTAAATCACGCTGTCTGTTGGTTCACACGCCTCAGTACCGCCCTCAATTAAGTGCCTGACGATGCCGGTCCCCGCTACGAAAGAAGTAGTTGTTTTTTTAGAGCAATCTGTCGCATATTGCCTTCAAGTTGCTAAATTGTTTTTAATTGCATTTGAGCCTGACGCCGGCACTTGAAAATTGTACCCGCCCTGAAGGTTTTTTATTTGCTATAGAACATTGTCGGGGACGCTGCAACCCTCAGAATAATTCTCTGTCTGGGCAATGGGTGTATTATTTAAATAGTAAAAGCTGCAACCATAGAAAAAATGACAGGAGCTACTTGAAAGTAAATCCTTTGGCTGGTAAAATTGACAAAAATGATTATTTTACTCGTGACATTTATTAGATATACACTTATTTGAAAATGTGTACCTCCTTGTACTTCGCATCGTTTTGTGGTGCAAGTTCATTCAACCGCACTGAGAAGCCAAGCTTGAACTAGAAAAAACTCTGACGCACAAGCTGCACGAGTTGCGAGAGAGAGCTTTCGTCAATGGTCTAAGCCACTCGAGCTTTGCTGCTCAGACTGCTGGCGTCTCAAGAATCTCTCAAGCACCTCGCGACAGCCAGCTGCATGCTCGCAAGGCTTGGGGTATATACATGCACATTTATATAGTATAGAAAACTAATTGTTAACACGAGACCAGCGATGCTTCACGACCCTAATGACTGTGAGAACTTTTTGTAACTGTGGGGCTTAAGTGTTAACGATGTCGCTGGCATTGCCGAGCGCAAGCTCTTAGCTCATATTTAAGAGCACATCGATCTCGGAGTATTGCCAGCTTGAAATGAAATTTTAAATTCTTTAACAGACTTTTTATGCCAAATTTATTACAAAACTAAAGTTCCTCTCTTCTCTCTTTTTAGAACTCAACGATCAAGTTTTCACATTCTAGGTAAGTCATACTAACTCCTCAATTTTTGCGTTTACAGAGAGAAACAAGTGCCTGATTTGGAAACGTTAAAAAATTAAATAAATAAATAATATATAAAAAATATATATAACAATATTACATAAAAAACTATTTGCTGCGATGGTCAAATATTATGTTATTCTTAGAGATAATATAAAAAATAGAAAACGTATAGTGGCCTATTTTACAAGTAATGGTGAATCTACATGCTCGGAATACGACTGTGGCTTTATAATTGAAATATATTTATAATGTTTGTACCTGTTATGACTTAGTGGCAAACGTTTATTTTCGTCTTTTATCGTTTTTATATTGTTTTCTTTGTTACATCTGATGGCTGCATTTGCGCATTTTGATTGAATTTCTGATTAGTTTTACATGTGGCTTTTGTCTAGCCGTCGACATTGATTTCTCAGCTTGCGACCGTTGCAAGCCCCAAACCCCCAAGCCACATTCTCCAATCGTGGCATTGTCAGAGTAGCTTATCTTTTGTCCATCCGTTGGGTAGCTGTGGGAGTGTTCAGGGGTCTCATTGGGTGTGCCCAGTTTCTTTTTTTGTGTTTGTGTATGTGTGTACTCTATCTAAGCGACTCAGCACTGCAATGCAATTTTACTTTGGTTTTCACGTTTTCTTTCACCTTGCCGCTCTTTGCTGCCGTTTCCTTTTATGCAAATTACAAAACTCGATTATGCGTTTGCCTTACGCTTAGGTTGATAATGCAAACGCCGCAGAACGACAGTGGGTGCGACTAAAGGCAGCGAAGGAAGTGCGTGTCGGCAGGGATGCATTATTCTGCATTATTCTCGGTACTAACGTTTTATGGCCGTTGGTTGCTAGGTTTGCGTTCTAATATCAGCAATCGATGATTTGAAAGTCTGGAACCTTTTACCTGCCAGTCTACCCAGCTACCTGGCCCATGTCTACATTGAGCACTTTTGCATACATACGCTCAAATCTGTATTGTCGCATACATATATATTATATACATATAGACCATATATGTATGCAGTTTTCGCACGTTCCGATGCTGAGCGCCATAAGCCCCTTTTTGGTTAAACTCTCCCATAAGGTAGTACCAGTAGTAGATTCTCTCTTTGCTTATATCTACGTTTCTCTTTTCGCAGCAACGACCTTGTCTTATTGCTTTGTTCGTTGCGAGTTCGATCGATCATTCAGCATTGTTGTCATGGAATTTAGGTTGGGCACTTAAACAATGCGAAGCGATAAATGTGTTGCTGATTATATGGTATAGTTAGTCAGTTTCTCGGTTCTGACATTGCACTGTACAATAATATTGATTAACAACGATCCCTAGCAATAGATGGCCTATGATGTGCCTCTATTTTTGTTTTCTCTTAAATCATACAAATTCTCTTCGGTTGGCTGGCACATCCAGTCCGCTTAAACAAGCGCAGACCCAGAGGTATGGTTGTATGTGTGTGTAAGCAAAACTGACAGCTGCAGACCCAACAACTGGTTTTAAGTGCCCTACATTCAAAACATCAAAGCATATGAGCGCGTGATCACAACGAGTGGTTAAATTTTTTATACTTTCATAGCTCTGCTAAATTTTAATACCCTATTAATTTAAAAATAGTTATTTTTTTGAGTTATGTTTAAAAGTTGACACAGTGTCTGTCTAAATTGCCTAAATAATGTAAAACGGATTAATAGTGATTTTTCCAACTAACCAGTAGTTATCCATTGTAACCATATACAAGCAAACCTCAATACTCATTTTGTAGTTTTCTTACGTATTTTGTCATCAAAATGATTTAATGTAATTATTATTTGTATGGACTATAGTTACATTCTGTTCACATAACTATTTTGAATAGCACTATCTGTCACTATTCTGACTGGCCATCACACAAATCTGAATCACATTTAAAGTTATTGGGACTGTATTAAACGATGCTTTTGTCTCTAAGATCGTTGTTATATGAATATATATATTAGACAGACGGATATGGATAGATCGACGTGGCTGTTGAATCTGATCAAGAAAATATGTGTGATCCCCGACATAAGTAGCGCACTTATGCGTTTACCTGGCCCATATCTTCTGGCAGTTGGCCGACTCCACAAAATCTACAAGCTGCTAAAAACGCGTCGCAATTTTATCGGTGTCGCTCTCGGTTTCGAGGTAACTGCCGTGGTTGGTAAATAATACAATGGCACTGAGTAAATCCACGCACACAGGCGCACACAGAGCGTAAGGCACTTACACACGCACGCGTATACTCACATGTACACACACAGATGCGAATAGTCGCCCTGTGTACACAGCCAACAGCTGTCAACAAGACTGCTCTTTGATGTTTGCTCTCTCCCTCTCCCGCTCTTTCGGTCTCTTTTTCGTATGCTTGGCAACTGAGTTTCAAGCCAGTCGGTACTGCGCCAGTACAGTAGAGCAATTTGAGCCGTCGAATCGAACAAACCTCTCCGGAAAACGCGTCACCCGCTGACCGTCAGTTCGTCAGTCTGTAGAGTCCACTGGTGCTCCGTAGTGCCCATGTCCGCGTAAAATTCTATACTCAGGGGGTTACCTTTTTCTGGTACTGGTTGTTTAACTGTTGTTTAAATGGTTCGGAATTGTGCGGAATCGTTTCTTCATCATTTTCGGTGCCGCGACATTTGTTAAGTGCTTAAAAATGTATATAAAATCAATAATAATACACCTTAAAAAATATCGGTATAAATAATAAATTGCCCGAGACCGGTTTAGTGGCCTAAACAAAAATAGTTGACTGTGTTTTACTGTTTTCTTACTGCTGGAATTAACTGCACCTGGATTGTAACCCAACGATTTGCCAAAATACGACACCTAAGTGGTACGTCTTGCTAAAATGTTATGCAATAGCAACAACAGCTACGGAAACACGCAACAACACCTACAACATCTAAGTTCTACACAAATGTGTTGTGCTATTGTGGATAATACGACTGGATCAACCCAAGAACCAGTTTATCATGAACTGAAATCATTTGCATACATTTCTTGGATTCTTAAGCCACAGTTGTTGTTGTTGTCGTAGCTGATGTCGTGGAGGACAGGTTTGCGGATCGAATCGACTGTGCAAAACTTACGTATACAACACATTATTTGCTGAGTTGTTGCATACTATTTTTTGGCACTGTAGAATTTCGTAAACTTTTGGCGGCTGGCAAGCTTTGACGTTTCTGAAATGCAATGAAATAACAGTGAAAAAGTGAATCAAACTAAAAAATACTCTATTTATTTTGGAATTCGCGCGACTTGATATTTGTAAAGCGAGCAGGCAGAAAGCATTAAGAACTAAGCAGGCTGATAAGCATATCCACCTGATACGTACATAAACATATGTGTAGATATATATATGGCTTCTTCCTCGTTTGCAAGACAGCTGACAGCAAGCAATAACTGACAAAATGTCTGGTAACAGCTAACTGACATGGTTTAGTTTTGAAAAGTAAATGAGTATTGACTATGCCAACCACGATTTCGAAGACTTTGTGCCACTAGACAAATTTTAAGATTTATTATACTTTAAATTACAATTTTACACAGCTCACTTAAGTATAGTTGAATACAACGATTATCTGGCTTACAAACATTTGCAATTAGCAGGTTTCCGAATATAACAGATATACACACATATAGCTAATGTCAGTCGCACATACATATACATACAAACATAGCGATGATTCATTTACCACTTCGTATAAAACCAGCCTTTTGTTTGTTTTTGGCATGGAATGGTGACTTACTAATCGAACCCATTATTAGACAATCCCAATAATTTGATACTTATTATTACAGAAATTTTAAAATGTTTACATTTTTTATATTTAATTTATTTACTGATCGGATTCATTTTACAGAAAGTTTATCATCGAAATTCAAAATTAGTGTGTGGAACTTTTCTGCTTTGCTCATGGGTCTGAGCTTTGTGTAAATTTGTCAGTCTAATGACTAATGCGTTAGCTTACCTATACATATAACTATATACATGTACAATGTGTCTGCCAACAAATTAACTGGGCGTGAATGAGAATATAATAATTATAAGCAAATTCAATTTGTTGGTAGCGAAAGCAAGTGAGGGTGAGAGTTTTCATAACAATATATACTTCTCCTTGTAGTCCACAAGTAAATTAAGTTTTTACCCACTCAGCATAATTTCAACATTTATTTACTATGTTCCAATTATCTCTGCTATAGAGCAGAATTAAGGTCATAGATAGTGATATATATGTATGTATGTATCTTGATATTTGGCGGGGAGTCAAATGTTAAAAGCTGCACCTTTTTGTACCAAATATTAATCATTTCCTTCTTTGCCAGAATAAGCATTGTTTTTTGGGCTTATTCCTCTTCTTTGTCTGAATAACATGTGGTGCTGTCGGGAAGGTGCAGCTGAATAGTAAACACATTTCAGCCAATGCTAGACCATAAATATCAGCGGGCTACAAGCTTTTTTTCACATAACAATGTACACCTTCACTTTGCGAGTTGAAGTAGCAAATGTTGGGGCTAAGAATCCACGGCTGGAATACCCAGAAAAGAAACAACGCTGGCACGGCCTGAGTGGCACCAAAACTGGTAACGAGTCACAGCAAAAAGTAAGAACATGTTGCCAGCGAAACAAAAATATCAACAACAATAACAACGACAACAACTGTTTGTGCCCGCCCGGTGCAATCACTTGGAGAAAACCTGTTTTTCTCGGCCAGTCGACGCCACTTTTCTTACTTGCCTTTCGATTATGCCAAACTGCATTCTTGGAGTCGCGGCTCTGTCGGCTCCTGGAGCTCTGCGGGCTCCATCTGCTGGCTTTCGCTTAACGTGGCTCGGGCGCGCAAGTTCAACAAACATCAAACCCGAATTCGACTTCGTGCTTGTCTTAGACTACTACATATATCTTCGACTTGGACTTGGACTTGCGGTGCCCTGTTGAAGTCGGCTGCGATACAAACATGCTTGAGACTTCAATTTCATGGAATTTTCTTTCTATTTTTACGGTGCAAAACAGTTGATTAACAGGCAACCCAGATGAGGTGATGATGATGATGATGGATAAGACAGAGCCAAAGCCTACTCAAAGCTTGATCGGAACAAGTTTAGTTGTGCTTTCGTCATCGTTTTCATCGGAGCCTGAGAGTATCTTATGTTTTGTGTTTTAACTACGTTGCGTTACGTTACTTTAACGTTGACTTTAACGTTACGAACTGTTTCAACGATATGACACCTTTTTAACTTTAGTTCTGTTTTGGTTTAAATCCAGACGATTGTATAAATTTTTGTTCTTTATTCTCTCATGGATAGAGTTGCAATAATCATGATACTAAGTGCAGCAGCTGTGCTATGCTATTAGCATAAATTCATTCTAGCAAAAAACATGAGCCGAAATGGCTGTTAGAATTTAAATAGAATGAGTAGAGTATAAAATACAAAAGAAATAAAAAGGAGTCATGCATACGCATATCTCTTTATGCTATTATTCACTGTGCAGAGTCTGAAATTTAATTAAAGCAATGTGATTTTTTTATTTGAATTTTCTTGGTGAACTCATTAACTTGGCCAATATATAGGAGCCTCTAGAACTGGGAATAAACTTAATATTGTCCCAGCATCCGCTGAATCCCCCGGGAATGTCGCTGTCTTTATCGTCGTTTAGTTCTGCTTATTACGCTCTTCTGACATGGCAGGAAATTAAACTTTGCTAAATGTGTATGTAAGCGTTTTGCCATTAAGTTGATTCCTTAATGTCGCTGTGATTAGTAAGCGCATTTTTAATGAGTTCTTACTTCTTTTCGTTTCTGCATTACGAATGCATTTTGAGTTTCTTAACCTTCAGATGGGCAGAAATTCCGATGGCACTAGAAAACTATAACGTAATAAAACCCTGCCATATAAATAACAACCAAAAATATCCTATCGCTTTCAGAAGCTTGCACTTATTATTGTTTTTTATAGTTCTTTGAAGTCTAACTCTTTTGATTTTTTAATATATTTATGTATTCTTATGATGTTATGATTTTGCGCTATTGTTAAGTAAATATAAACATGTTTTGAGTCAGACTGTTCGAATTAAAACTAACTGTAGTTTGATTTTTCCAGAATTTGTTGCATTTATTGTTTGATTAATTGCTCTTGTTAGAACTCGCTACACAAAAACCGCAGAATTTGTACATATAATTTGATTTTTGCACCAATGAATTTTATTGTTTGATAGGATTAACTGTGGGCTTTATATGAGAAATTTCATTAAAAAAATTGTCATATGGCAGCCTTTTCTCTGGGTTTCTCAATAGCCCATCGAGTTGTCGAGTGAAGTGTGGGTCCATCTTTTCACCTTCGCTGTGTTGTCTGCTTTGTTCTTTTCTATCCTATTTACTAGGCACATATATGACGGGCTTCTTTCCGTAAATAGTTTTTGGCTTTGTTTACATGCCGTGCCGATTATAATCGATAATTATCGATTGTTTCGCTGTCCCACCTCTGAGGTAACTACCTATTTTGCTCTTTCGTCATTGTTTGGCATATATTTGGACGCCAGGGTTGACAGAGTGGCAACAGCTGTTAATAGTGCGGGAATTTGTTTGCGCTAAATAAACAAATAGTTAGAGCGATCCCAACATTCGTATTGGGACCAACTAAACTTTTGTCACACTCTCGCGCACAATTAAATTGATTTGAACCTAAAAGCTATCATGGCCCACAGCTCACAGCCCACCGAACATGGCTTTCTGTTAGCAATGACAACCAGAGCAGAGCATGGGGCACAAAGCACCTAATATGGCAGAGAAACTGTCAAGCTTCGTTGGCTTTGAACCCACTGGATGCCACGTTTTGGAATTGTCGTGAAGCGCGTGTTATACAAATCTTTTATCTAATACTAATCGCAGTTAAAATCAACATCTTTTGGACTTTGCACGTGGATTATAAAACAGAATTTATTTGGCTCACTGTCAAAAGCCGCTTATCTAAACAAGAGACAGCAGAATTTAAAAGTTATTTCTCGGTTTGATATGCCAGATAAGCAGCAACTCTCCCGACAACTCTGTTTGCCAATGTCAGCGCAAAAAGCTACAAGTAATACGAGGATTATTTTGGTTCACATGTATATTATTTCATTCACAGTCCTTTGCTGGGCATTCATATTTGATGAGCTCAACAGGTTGCTTGGGGAAAGAGGGGAAGAGTGTCGCCTATTGGATATAGCATAGTTCGGAAAGGTGAAAGATTGAATTTTTTTTTAAAGATCTTAACCACTTGAATTTTCTCTCCATAACCATTCTGTACTAAGTTACAAAAAGATCCATTTTCAACTATCTTATATATTAATTTACCTTTCTGCTAGATAGGTATGTTTAAATATTTTATTGATTTTTTATTCTGTGCATACGCTTCTGAATTTGATTTACAAGTAATTTTGAAGCTGACTCCCCTGCCTAAGAGGAATTGTGTAATAAAGAGTTCTAAAACTCCTCGGCTTGGAATTCCCGTTCGCATATGAGTTATGAATTTGTAATCATGTGTGCGTGTGTGTTGGATTTCAATGAACAAGTTTTATTGATTGCTTGTTTTAATCAACTGCATAATATTATGATGCTTACACGATTCTTTCTTACTGGAAATGTGAAATTGGAATTTGACAGTAAAACGAGTTGTGCGCAAACTGGTTTTCGAATGAATTACTGTGTATGCGACTGTCTGTGAGTACTTGTTAACCGACCGAGGTGTGAGTGCAGCTGAGTCATTATGTCATTTGCATACGTAATGCGAAACGCAGGTATTCAACGCAAAATTCCAATTTCTTCTTACCACTTGAAGTGGAGTCTATCGGGATATTCCTATGGAAGAACAACGCAGATGCAAATACAGATGCAGATGCAGATGCAGATACAGGCCAACTGCTGTCATATCCTCACAGTTATTCTCACTACCTGAAAGCAAGGCAAATCTCATTTACTCACACAAGTCCATAAAGGACATGTGGCTGGTTAGCGCTGTTTCTCAGCTCCTAAGAGAGCGTAGGCTGTTCCACGCGCAGCAACCATATGTCGGTGGCATTATTATCGAAGCGTGCCTCGGGATCTAGAGCGGTGGCAGATGCGACCGATTTCAATGGCTTTCAAATGTTTTGTTTTCGTTTCTTTTTGTGAGCGAGTTTCCACTATATGTGTTTGTGTATAGGAAGGATATTCTATACATGCGCTTACTTACGAAATTAGTCAAATGTGCGTTCGTACGTATTTTATGTCTCTTACATGCTGTCCTTTGTTTCGGCGACTTCCGTTTGTTGTTCTCTGCTGCTTTTTCAAGTGTTTCGTTTTTTGGGTTTTTTCATTTTGTTTGTTTTTTTTGCTTTGGTTAGTGTCCAGACATTCAAGGCCAGGCGTTTGCGTAAAGCGGATGTAGTTGTAAGAATGAAAGTCTATGCCTGTACTCAGAAATCATAGCATAATGCAAACCTGGATATGCTTTGACGCGTCGGTAATCTGAATCGTTATCGATGCAATGCAAGATGCAGAATAAGTTTTCTCACACACTCACATTCACATCGATGGCTGCAGTTTCCATAATGTACCGCTCAGGTAAATTTATGCTGGTCTGACAAACATCCAATTGACAGCTAATAATTACACACTTTAACAGTGGAAAACACTGCAATGCAGCTCTACCCTACAGGGTAGCTGCAAATTAGGGCTGACTGCATCGGACTGGGTGCACAGGAATGTCTACCCGCTGCCCCCTGCCCATGTCGTTTGCCATCTGCGTAGTTAAGGGTGCGTGTGAATTTGTTTATGCGTGCAGAGTATTGAAGCATCAGTCGCACCGCTTTTTCTTGCTTAGAAGTCACAGATCCAAAGGAATTCTTATGCGACTTCAGCTGATTCTTTGCAATTTGGCAACTTACCCTTTTTGTTAAGATCCCTGCTTCGACCGACACAACTAAGACAGAGGTAGTCGATGGAAACACTCGCATGCTGTGGGAAAATTATGGTTCCCTCTCAATGCCCAATACCTCTCAACCTTTTTAGCTTATCTTTTCAATTTTGCCTATTCAATAATTCAGATATCTTGTGGAAGTATTTCTTTGATAATGATGGGAATAAAATTGTGTCCAACATTAAGGCCAAATCAATTTGCTGTTGACGCGTTGAAGGTGCAAATACTTTTGTTTTCCTCTTGTGAAAAACTTTTGATGAGTAATATGTAGAGGTTTTTAACGCCATTATTCCTTGGGACACCCTTTTAATTACTCTACTAAACATCCACGCAGCTATCTTGCGACCTTGTATGTACTGTTTTTAATAAGCTACATGAATTTGACATACGTTTTTAAAAAAATTCCCACGACCACCAACACAATCAGCTAACATACAAATTATAAATTCCGACACTCCGACAAGCAACCCTCGTCCTTATAGGCTTTCCCCACAAAAAATAAAATAAAATAAAATAAAAATAGTTGACTGGTCTCTTCTAAAGGACTACTGGTGAGAAGGACGTGGTCGTGGACACACGTAGCTGCAGCTTTGGTGGTTGATAAACTCTGCATACCCCTCTGCCCGAGCCAACAGACAAACACAGGGCGGCATAATTATAATTGCATATTAAGTACTCACAAAAGAGCTGGCTAAAAGAAAGAAGGAAGCCATAAATGTGTATCCCTTTGCCCGTTCTACCCGGGCTACAAGAAAGCGTGTGAACTCCGAATGCATCCAGGAATGCAAGTAGGTATTATCCACTATTGGAGGAGGACTGCCTTGCTTTTGCGACTTCGGATGCATTTCCCAATTTCCTGGGCTTAACAAAATACGGACTAAAAATATGCTTGAGCTTTTCCTTATAATAATTATTGTTTCGCATCTACTCAACTAAGTGTATTGTAACCTAGTCCTCAAGCCCGTGGCGTAAGCTAAGTGCATATCGGACATGTTGTCTTTGGGTTGATCCGAATCTATCCCTGCTTATGGGTTACCAATTAATCCACCTGAACTAGATATATGCAGATCTGGTCAGTAGCTAGCTGCCTATTGGTGGGTCGCCAATGTGCAACAAGTGTTGATGGCCTTTTGGAGCTCAAAATTAATTACAGACGCCATCATTGGGCGCCAGCTTGGTTGTAGTTATGCAATATTAATTAGTGAATTACTATCGCAATATGTCTACCTACATACATACATATACAGATATAGACATGCGTCTGGTTTAGTGTCAATGACTGCGCTGCAAAGTGCTCGTCAGGGTTAATTGTTTAATGTTGTCTAAAGGCACAAATTGCTTTTTCTATGGCACGCTAATTTACAGTTGTTCATTATTTCATTATGTCATAGAACTTCATCTATATGTACATATGTCACGTTGACTGTGATCGAATGAACTGGTTTTTCAATTGCTTGGACAAGAGTTGATCACGATAGAAGCAAACTCTATTGATCTTATATCAATGACGAGATTACATTCGAGCTTTTATCAACTATTCTAGTTCCAATTAAAGCCAAATCAAATACTAGCGTCTACTTCATTTCATTTCCACAATATTCGATTTATTTGAATTCCCTGTGATTGATTTGATTTGGTTGCTAGTCCAACATTACCGCGGCCAACCATGCATTGTTTGAAAAATCAGGAAATGCATACCAATATATATGTATGTTTATATGGTTATATGTATATATGTAGGAAGTACAACAACGTCGTGTATGGGATTTGTTAATTAACCTGCTGAGCAAATAGGATATTATATGAATTTATTATGTAAACATTGATACTGGAGCGACATTATCAACGTTCTCTGTTGTTCTATCTACGCGTATGTATGTTTGCATCTGTGTGCGTGTCTCAACCACCATCCGATTTGTATTTAGTACTCGCACAATTTTGATTTTCCTCTTGGTCTAGTGGAACTTGTTTCGTGTCTGGCATATTGGTTGAATGAACCCTCCGAATGATGTTTATGGAGAATTGAGGTATGACACTTTTGGCCCATTGTTATCGCCTATGAAGTCATGCTTGGCTTTAGAGCGTGATTTAATAGGCTTTTCAATTTTACAGTTTTAGTGATAATTTGTTTATAAGTGAGACGTGTGACTGAGTTGGTTTCCCAACAATGATTCATACAGATCAGATTTATAGTAGATCAGGGTTATAGCTATCAGGGATTATGTTAAATATCTGGGGGTTTTATAAACATAAAAGTGTCAATTACGGTAGCTATATACTTTAATGATCCACAATATGGGTTTATACACACTTGTAACACAAACCAAATATAGAATTCAGTTTCAATTTACATCCCTTGCGGGTTGTCAATAGTTAAAAATAGACATTTACTTAGTGCACGCAATAACCTTATTTTATGTCGTTAATTATCTGAATTATTTGAAGGCAACATGCACTCTTCTTTTCTTTTACCTCGTTCTTTGAGTCTGTGAAGTGATTGTAAGCAATTTTAAAAAGCGAAACAACACATTATGAATGACCCACATTGAAAGGCAACAGCTGTGGCCGCCACCAATCTGAAGCTCACGCCCGAGGCTCTTAATTTGATTAGCCAGCTGACCCTTCGGAAAGCCAGAGTCACGCCCAGATCCCAGTACAGTTGCCTCTGGCCAAAAATGCAGTCAAACAGCATCCAGCGACAATGGTCTAAGCTCAACAGAGTCAATGCCCTACTCTGGCTGTTAATCACGGTTAGTAACCAAAGCTTTAAACTGTCGAGTGCCCTTGTGGCAGCGGCACCCCCAGCACCACCAGCACTGAGAGCCACCAGACAGTCGAACTGGGCATTCAGTAAGAAGACTCAAACCAGTTTTGTAGCATTTACAGTTACGTGTGGCTCTTAGCACCGAGCAACTATAAAGAAGAATTCTTACGTTGTCAGCTCTGGCAGTTGCAACCACAGTCGAAAGATACTTTTGTCATGACATCGAACTCGGATTTAGTGATCAGGTATAGACCTGGAAGAAATAGTTATGCAGATCTATTGTTGTAGGCAGGTGTATAGATGTGAATGTTAAAATAGCAAGAGGTTGTTATTCCTTTCTTTCTGTTAACAAGTTAGCTTTTAGATACTCTTTTTACATAGACCTGTTTGTTGCATTGTTGACCAAGCGTTTATTAAAAATCCGATCAAATGTGCTAGAAGTGTTGATTCTGCTGTCGGTTAGTGGGCGACTCGTGCAGTTGCCTAGGGGTATGGGAATTACTTATAAATTAAAGCACACATAGCGCACATAGTCGGTAAAGTTTACCGCAATATGAGACATGTGATAAAGTCACAAAAACGTCAGCGTATGTCGCCGCAGCGCAAAGAAAACAAAAGCCACACAAAGTATAAATAAATAAAAGCGTATAGAAAAAACGAAAAATTAAGAATATGAAACAAAATAAAAATAAAATTTAATATGTGTAAACAATTACGTGAGACAGCGACCGCGCATTACGATAAGCGGACAGGGCCCGTTGTCGGAGTTTTTGGTTAGAGGTTGTTCGGTTAGCTAGCCTCACATGAGCATATGGTTGTCCAGTAGCACCAGAGATTCGGGCTGAAAGGTTGGAGTTGTCGCAGTCAAGCCATATAAAAATTAAGCTCTACAACTATGGTTAGGTTCGGATAGATACGTATCTGGGCTTAATGTTGCGTCGATTCAACTTTGGGGGCGTTACTGCACGACTCTTGATAAGCGCAATGGATTGTGACTCACAGGCGGAATGGTAATGAAATCAATGCATATCAGAAACGTCAAACTGCCGCTCGATAGTGTTTGTTTGTAGATAACGTAGCTGGCCCCTAACAGCCATCACTCTGTTTGAATACATTGCAGATCGCCTAGCAGCAAGTCATCAATTAATTTAATTAAAATCAATAACTCAAATTCAATGAACAAATAAATTTGCGCGCGCAACAAGCCAATAAATAGATCGATAAAATAAAATACAATAAAATAATATAAAATACAATATTTATATATCAGCTGTCGTCACGAGACTGTCGTTTCCTAGATAAGAGCGAGATTGACCAAAATAGAGAGGGAGAGAACGAGTAATAGAAACTGTAAACATCTGACATCTGGCAACTCTGGCCTTGTCAGTTTAAAGCTGTAACGGTTACTGGCGGCATTTTACTCACGCCAGAGCCACAGCCAAACCGGATAGAGAGATAAGGAGAGCGAGAGTCAGGCAGACAGTGGTTGCTCGAGAGAAAGGGAGAGAGCGAGCGGACCGCAGCCATGGGAAACTCGTCGTCACACACACACGAACCACTGGAGCGCGGCTTCACACGCGGAAAATTCGGCGATGTCAAGAACGGGGTAGGTTACAAGAGGGGTTGATCGCGCCGGCACTTGTTTCTCTTTACCGCCTGCCACAGGCACCTCATATTGTTGCACGCCGATTATTGATTTGTTCGTTCGCCACCCACAGAAATCCGCCTCGTTTCGATTTAGCAAGAAGTCGCCCAAAAAGATGGATCGACTGCGACGCTCATTCCGGGACTCGTTTCGCCGCCGCAAGGATCGAGTGCCCGAGTCCTCGAAGCCGCACCAGTGGCAGGCCGACGAGGAGGCCGTGCGGTCCGCCACCTGCTCCTTCGCGGTCAAGTACTTGGGCTGCGTGGAGGTGTTCGAATCACGCGGTATGCAGGTCTGCGAGGAGGCACTCAAAGTGCTAAGGGTAAGTCAAATGGCATACGATCAATCTTAAGGTCGACTCAATTAGGGAAATCCGTAAACCACAAAAAGGTACTTACTCATAACAAACAAGTTTGAGTGCTCTGGACAGGAGAGCCCGACTACGAGATACTCTAAATCCAGCTGCAAGCTCAATATCTGCGCTGCTTTTGGTCCTGTCTCTGTGAAACTTTCGCAGTTTAAAAATGCTATCCAAATGTGTTTACAAACCACATCTTTGGGTAGAATGGGAGACAGTATCCAAAAAGAGAATAATGTGCATACTAGATGTGAACGTGAGCGAATAGTGAGTCGATGTATATTATAAGATCGGTTGGATTTTGTAAGAATTACTTTTTGTCTATTGCGGCAGACAGTCCAAGAATTTAGTTTCAGGGTGCATTCATTAAATCACAAATGAAGCAACAAATGTGGGAATTCTGTAATCAACAAAAGCATTTTGAATCCCATTTTGATCAAATTCGACAAACTGCTTGACACTTCTATTATTATATTACATATGTATTATACTCGTTGAAAGCGTATTTTGTGTTTGTGCAATGTCCGTCATATTGTCCGTCCGTCTGTTCCGCTGTGCGTAACTTTTTCAGACAAAGTGATATTGATTTTGAGCCACGACCGCTGGGAGGCTGTCAAATCGATAACATGTCGATACACTTCAAATCGCAAATCGATAAAATGTTAATATTCCCCATAATATTACAGCTAGAGTCACCAAATTTGTTATGTAGATTGCTGGTGACTGGTAGAGTGGGTGAGGTAGAGTCGCCTAATTTTAAAGATAGAAAGCTGGTCACCACCTTTAAAGATCGGTAGGTTTCCCGGCCTCTTTTGCAAAATTTTAAAGCTATAGTTACCAAGTTTGGCAGACTGAGTTCGGATACACACCCGCGCCTACAAAATATAAAAATTCCTTATTTGTCCAAAATTACAATAATAACTAACAACGTTTCCGACTGTGAACGAGTATTACGCAGTTGGTTACGCCCGAGTGCAACGTCCTTATTTATTTGAATTTGATCATTTGAATCAGATCACTAGATTCGGAAAGTGGATTACAAAATTGAGTTTAATTCTTAAGTATCATCAAATCTGGTCTTTGTGGATATAGATTTTTTCCATCAATTTCTAATCAATTTCGTATCTTTTGCAGCAATCCCGACGGCGGCCGGTGCGCGGCCTGCTGCACGTGAGCGGCGACGGGCTGCGTGTTGTCGATGATGAAACAAAGGGTCTGATTGTGGACCAGACCATCGAGAAGGTGAGCTTCTGTGCGCCAGATCGGAATCACGAGCGCGGCTTTAGCTACATTTGTCGCGACGGAACTACGCGTCGCTGGATGTGCCACGGCTTCCTGGCATGCAAGGACTCCGGCGAGAGGCTATCCCATGCCGTCGGTTGCGCCTTCGCCGTCTGTCTGGAGCGCAAGCAGCGCCGCGACAAGGAGTGCGGCGTGACTATGACATTTGACACAAAGAACTCGACCTTCACGCGCACCGGCTCCTTCCGGCAGCAGACGCTGACCGAGCGCCTGGCCATGGCCACAGTGGGCACCAACGAGCGCTGTGTGGATGGGCCCGCACTGCCCGGACCGCCTGCCGCCACGGTAAAGCCGTTCAATCCATTCGCGATCGAGCGGCCGCATGCCACACCCAATATGCTGGAGCGGCAGAGTTCCTTTCGGCTGAGTACCATTGGCAGCCAATCTCCGTTTAAGCGCCAGATGTCGCTGCGTGTCAACGATCTTCCGTCCAATGCAGACAGGCACAAGGCCTTCCTGGCGGCTGCCGCCGGCAACCCAAGTCCGCACGCGCTGCCCACGCCAGTGCGCAGTGTTTCGCCCATCGCGGAGGTCTCGCCGGCCAAGTCTGGCGGTGATGGGGCTGACACAGTTAGTCAGCTGTGCCAGGAGCTTAGCCAGGGTCTGTCGCTGCTCACGCAGACGGACACACTGCTGGCGGCCGGCGACGACCTGAACTTTAACAACAACCGCAGCGTCAACCAGAACATCATTGCCGCCGAGAAGCAGCAGCAGGTTATATCGTACAGCGCCAGTGGAAGCGGCAGTGGTGGTGCCACGCCCACCGCCCAAGTGACGCCTCGCGTGGCCAGCGTGCCGGCAGTGCAATCGCCAACGCGTTCCGAGCCCGACGTCGATACCGGCGAGCTGCCCAACGCCGAACAGTGGTTGGGCCAAGTGGTGCGCAGCACTTCCCGCCGCGCCTCGCAAAAGGCCCAACTACTTGGCCAACGTGGGACGCGCTCAGACTTTGGCTGCCGGCGGAACTGATCCAGATCCTTTCGATGCCGAATGGGTTGCCAACGTGACTGCCGCAAAGCAAATGTCGCCGGACCTGCCAGGAACAGGAACAGGACCAGGACCGGGAACTGGCAACAGCAACAGGCACAGCACGAATCCCTTCATCTCACCGCCTAAGGCGCAAGCGCAAGCATTCCAGGTGCAGCTGTAGGCAGTGCCTCAAGCAGGGGAGGGCGGGGCACGGGGCGGTCCGAAGTGTTGTTCACTTGAAAAACGCAACTTAGAGTAATGGGGCAGACAGCACAGAAGGTTAGATAGATAAAAGCTAAAGATACCGCTATTAAATTCCAGATACTTAACGCAAACAAAACAATTGTTGAATTATACTATGAGAGTACGTGGATAGTAATTGCCGATAAATATACGCTACGCATAAAGTACAGTTAACTATGCATATAAGTAAAACACTCACACACACACTGTGTAGCTTAGCAATAATCAAGAGATGGACATGCGTATACCTACATTCCCACAAATATTCTACATACATACATACACGCCGAACTTGACCAAGCTTCCCACTTTCCCTAAGACCACCTGTGACCACAACAACTAACTAATACAGAACAACAAAAACAACGAGTGCACTACTTTAAAGTACTTATAGACAACCAAACGCATGTACATCCATATATGGTTTATATTTACATAGTATTATACTTGTATGCAGCCTTCTACACCACGTTGATCCCATTCTAGGTACCTATGTATGTATATTTATATATATATATACAATACATATCTTACTTTATACATACAAATATTAAAATATTTACATATACGTTGCTATATGTATAACAATAATTCCACATACGTGTGTCGAGGGCCAATGATTCGTCTGTCACGTGCGTCTATATATATGTCAATTTCTTATTTTTATTTAATTTAAATTTGTACAAAATGTATTATACTTAAATTATAATATAATTTAACAAAAATAAACTTCAAGTTAATTCAAAACTAATTTTATTACACACTTAGGAATAATATATACAATATATTTATGTTGAATAAATATATCAAGGTTATAATGAAGTGAGATTTCCGAAGAGTATTATAATTTTGTCCTAAAATATGTAACGATCGTTTGTCTCTCAATTATATCTAGGCAGGTCAGAGTCAGCCAGTTCGGACAGCAATGTCATTTAGCTGCCACAGAAACTACCACTCTATTGATTAAGATTTCAGAATTCAATTTATACCAATATTTATTGAGTTTGAGGTAAGGGTTTGAAATTATCAATAATTTTAATTTACGAACAATTTTTATCTGCGGATTTTTAAGGATTACAGGATTTGAATATACACAATTTAGAATTAGCCAGCTTTCCTCTGATGACATTAAAAACGTTTTTGAATTGATTTCCATTTTGCGACGTTATTGTGATTATCATTGCCGTCGAGCAAATGCGACTACCAATATATGCAGGAACAACTGAGAAAATACGATAGTCTGATCAGATCGAATTATATGCCGATCGAAAGGTATTATTTTATCTCAAAAATGTAGATAGTAAGACAATTGATAGTTCATCTGTAAAGTATTGGAGTTGATGGGGTCGTTAGGGCCTCTCAGGAGTTCTAACATACAGACATTCATTTCTGTCCTAAATACGTGTCGAATAGATACCTCTTTTATTTCAATCCGATAGCTCTTTCAGAAGTTATTAAGCTATGGCACTTGGCTATCCCAAAAAGAGATGAAAATCTTGAAAGTTGTGGTTTTGTTTGTGGACGCGTATAAAATCATTGAGATAGCTTTCTGGAACTTTATGGACTTATTCTCTATCATGAGCCGAGCAAGCTTTGGTCTAAAAATCGGCTGACGAACCTAAATTTTATTTTACACAAATATCCCAAAATATTCAAAAGACTATGGACCAAAAATAGATTGGTTCCAGAATATCCAAATATTAAAACGTTCTTATTAGAGTTCACTTATGATTTATTTTTCGTTCTTACACATTTTAATTCAATAAATACTATATACTAAAATATTAATTATGATTTGGAAAAAGAAAATAATATCAGAAATTCATTAATATGAAAGAGTAAAACTAATATAAACAGAAAAAATTGTATTCACTGTCACTTTCTGACAATAAACGCAAACATTTGCGTAAGCCTCCGGTGTCACTGCTATCACTAGAATTATTTCGTTTAATATTTTGAGCAATTATTTCTCTATTTTCTATTGTTCACCATTTTTAAACATCCACAATAAGCAAACGTCTCTTCTTTTTCACTGCCAAACCCAAACTAAATGCAAAATACATTAGGTCTTTAGTTTATGTGTAATTTTGGGAATCGCACTCAAACAGAAAATACCCATATTATCGATAGTAAAAAAATATAAGCGAAGTTAAAAGATATAAATTGTGAGGAGCGAAAATAAAACAAATTCATAGAAAATAAATATACCATATCTAACATCATGTTTAAACAGATCAATTCGTGTAAAAAGAGAACTTTCTCAACTTTTTAAAACGTGTTATTTCAAATTCGTGGAAAAACGCGGAAAAAGAGAATCTGATATATATATACATACATAACACCAAAATTTCTTATATCATATTTTCTGATGAAGGATATTCAATTTAATATATGTACAATTCTAAATTTAAAAAATAGTTGTGTATTTTATATTTAGGTACAAAGAAGCTTGAACACTTAACTGAACAACTGTAAATGTTTTGAAAACATTATTATTGAATATTTTGTTGGTAGGCATTTTGATTAAGAACGGCTTTCAAACGTTTTAGCGTGGAAGAGACCGATTTTAGCGCTGTCTCAATTGGAATATTGCGCCAATCGTCCTTCAAAACCGTTTTCAATTTCGCTTCTGTTGGCCCGATTTTCGTTTTATTATTGAGCTCTTCCCAAAAACGCTCAATGGGATTGAGGTGTGGCAATGTGCACTGAAACTATGTCTTGATTTTTAAAATTAAATGAAATACAAAACTAATTTTAAAAATATGTTCTTTTAATTTGGTAGTTAACTAGTCAGGGAATATAGGAAAAACTATTTCAGATCAATATATAATCACAAAAATGTCGCAAAATATCAGTAAAGTCAGAAATGCATGCTGTGCCAATACTTTTGTGTGTCTTTAATAAATGTTTAAATAATTCTGTCGAATACGTTTTAGACGTATGACGTCTATTCGTCAACTCGATGTAATTGGTACAATTTTTGTCGTCATAATGCTTGCGTTTTGAGCAATTATTCGAAAAAGAATTTATATACCTGCACAGGGTATAATCGTTTGGTGGCAGGAGCAAAAAATATTGAACTTTGTTTAAAGAAATATTCATATATATTGTTTATAACGATCTAAGTCGGTATCTCCATTGGTACTGCAGTTTACATACACGTACCATTTCACTTGATCTGCTGATAAATAAGGAACATATAATGGATTAAAAGCTGTTTAAAGAAAAAGCAGAGAGTAATATTAATGCAAATTTTTGAAAACTGCTACTGACAATTATTTATTGATTTTTATTATCTTACGTTATTAACAAAGCGTGTAATTTTATATATATAACATATAAAAAGATCTTACCTTATCAAATAATTGAATTCTACATGCAAGACTTTCCGGACTTATTAATTTCAACTCATTCAACAATTTTGAATTTTGCCTTAATTCATTTCATTTATTCAAGTCCATGTGTTTTTAGGACAGCTGCCTGTATTACTGATTTAAAAGAAGGCCGTGATGTCCGGCCAAATAAAGACAGTCATTTATTGTTACTATTAACTCTGTTAACTCTTTATCATATTATGCATATAAACCAAATGTTTTTTACTTTGCTGTGCTTTTGTATACAACTTTTATAAATATATATATTGTAAGCGCACTTTTTAAAACATAACGTACATTACAATGTGTGGGGTATGATATTATTATGTTGTAGGCCTAAATAAACATGTACTATGAGATATATAAGATTGCTTGGTCCTCAGAGTTTTTGTCAATACTTTGCACATCAGTAGACATGTTATAAATGTTAACAAATAATATGCATTTTAAATGCAAAGATAAAAATTGTTAAATTTAAAATTATTCAAACAAAAAATATTTTTCAAAATATAAAAAGAATCCAAATATAAAAACACATATAATACTGAAAATATGCATATCGCTTAGTAAAATTTATATATAGCAAATAAACTAATTGCATGTATTTATGTAAATTAATTGTAAATATTACAGCAAAGTCAAAATATCGATGAAATATTAAGTTTAAACCAAGCGCTCCTACCATAATATACACAAAAATATTTTGAAATATGTGGCATTCATGCGAGCGTAAAATAAATTAAATACAGCAATCATCAACTGTTTTAATTTTTCTTAAAGGTTTATATGATTTATTAAGTTTTCTGGGTTGTTTTATTTATTTTTATTGGGTTTTTAATATTTAGTATCTGCTGTTCTTAGTAAGTGGACGAAACTATTAACATGCACATAATTATATAGTATTTATAGTTATTTAAAAATGGATGAAAATCGGGCAAACTGCCAACGGTTATTCGCAATCTCAATCTATTGAGCATCGAAATCCCAGCTCATCTACAACCTACATACTTCAGAAAACTATACGCGTTTCTCTTAAAGAAAATTATATCACGTTGAATTTATCTCCGCGTCTTTGCACTGCATGTTGTAGTATAGTTTACTGCTTGCCAAGCAGTGAACTGCTTATCTAGCTAGTACACTAACCATCACTGACCAGATACACTCCACGTTCCACATTTCACAGGTAAAAGACTACTTACTTTTAGGAGTTCCCATTTCTTAGCACGTCAATATAGTCTATTTTGACTTTTACCATCAAGGTATTGACTCATATCCGACAGTGTCATTGTGGCATAATTGGAAAAGAAAATGAGTTGTATGTGTTTAATAGATTGAAATTGTGTTACAGTGACCAATTACATGATTACAACAAGTGAGGCGGCTCTAGACGGGAACGCCCGGCTGGGGGATACCCTGAACCCTGTCTTTACATGCATTTAAACCCCTTTGGATGCATACATATATTGATACACAAACTCACACCTACACACAAACACACAGTTCAGTAGACTATAGGCAGCTATTTCAGAGGAAGGCTGCTACGATACGATACTACAGATGGCTCCCCAAGATTCAGTTTTAAGACCGCTCCTCTGGAGCTACCGGCTGGCATGAACATCATTGGATTCGCCGATGATGTTGCCCTTGCAGTCGTGGGCAAAGAGCTGAAGGAGACGGAAGAATCCTACAACCATAGCTTAGAAATAGTTCTCCAACAACCAGTCAAAAAGAGCGCTTAAGTACATGGGTGTTATGCTAAATACCAGGCAATCGTTCCGTGAACATCTGGAATACGTCCACAAAAAATCAGCGGTCATGCAGAGCGTTGTTCAGGATTATGATGAACTCATGTGGGCCAAAACAGCAACGACGCCGCCTCTTCATGACCGTCAATAAAGCTTCCCCCTCTGGAGCAGAGCAATAGCTGTTCCTGGCTACAGCCGCAATTTATCATCAACGTAATCTATCGACTAAGTGCGCGACGGTTAATTTGTGCCTTCTGAACAGTATCGGAAGAAGCAGCATTAGTCTTCGCAGGTATGTTCCCGCTTAACGATTTATCGCAGAATCCGTTACTATTTTATAAAGCCACAAATGGAAGCAGCCAACAGGAGAGCTGCACACATGGAGGTTACACCCGCAAGGATGACGAACATAGCGCGCTGGCAATCGCGGACTGCTCGGCAAAAGGACGCTGGACCCATAGGCAATATAGCTTGCCCGGAAACACGGCGAGGCTAACTTCTACGTTAACTTCTCCGGCCACGGATGCTTTAGGAGCTATCTAAAGTGGATTGCCCTTGACGACAATGACGAATGCCCGTTGTGTGGGTGTGGCATGATCGAATCAGCGAAAACTCATCTCGTTTTCTTAGTATCGACAATTATCGGTTTTTTGACTCAGTTTTTTGAGCATATCTTAGAAACTATAAGAGCTAGAGCAAACAGATTTGGTTCCAAATCGATACTTCCCCCATTCGCCCCATATATGCAAAAATGTAAAAAAACGCCCTAAAAGTTTCATTAAGGTCATACTCTTAATTTAGAAGTTATACATGAATTTAGTTTCCATAGTGGGGGCCAAGCGCTGCAGCCTGCGTTTACATGTGTGTGTGTGTGATTCTGTATATGTGTGTATGAATGCAAGGGGACTGATATGTATGAAAACACAGGGTTCAGGGTATACCCCAGTCGGGGTATAAATAAAAAAAGATTTCAGCCGGGGCCATAGTGTTCACTTTCCAAAATCAAGAAATTAATGAATAAGAATTAATGCGAGGGTTGATATCCCTTATGTTTCTAAAAGACTCTTAGCTCTCTTGCACTACTGTCGATAAAGCTGTGATGATTGGCTTCGATCTTGATCTTGATCAGCTGATTCTCCCGAGGCGTGGTGCCTATTCCCATACACACATTATGCCCTGCTAAGTGAGCGAAGAACAACACTTCAGCAAACGGGCTGTAAATTTATGACTATCGCAGTTTTCGCGCAAAAACGAGCTCGGAAACGCGAACCGAATTGTGAACGGGAACAGACCTTTTGGCTGTTATGTGGCCCAACTACCGCAATTTACGATCAGTTCATTTAGGTGGCCCATTGTCCGCAATGTTTATGCAATGTTTTGTGATTTTATATCAACAGCTGGAGTTTGTAGAACTGCTGCATTCGGTTTTCTTTATGGGCGTTGGAGCGTACGACTTTCGGCCTAAGATTGCGATCGAGTGATTCTTCTTGCTTTTCCTCCAGCGTCGTACCCAAATATGTCCCTGTCGAAAACGTGCTGCGAACAAATTGTTATATCATCAAAAGGCATGCCGATTTGGTAGCCTAAGCTGGCAATGTTTTGTGGCAGTTGCGACTCAACTGAAACTTTGGCTGAATCCTTGAACATTTTTCATAAGATCCGCTTGGTCACTCTGTTGTATCCAAGAGGTCCCCTGGGCATTTGCAAATTAATTTGGACCCATTTAGTTTTCACACGACTCCCAGAAGCAGTCGCGCCTAGACCCTCTAGGTCAAATCTATTCCATCCGTAGCTGATGAGATGACAACTTTTGTGTGACGTCCGGTTTCCAGGTTTTCAGGTTTCCCAATTCCACATGTAGATTGTGTATGATGAGCCGATCCCAGCGTTGGCTGTCTGTAGAGAATGTGTGTTAACGGGTCGGTATGTTAGCAATTTCAGGCCGAATCTCAATCCAAATCCCAATCGTCTGAATGTGGCACAAACAGTAACAATTACCAATTGTTTATTTGGCCTTACAACGTGTTGTTAATGCTGTTGCTGCTGCTACTGTTGCCACAGTCCACGGTGGTCGCTCTTTGTCTGTAGGCTGGTTGGCGGCAGCTCGGCGACTTTGTGAATCCATCAATTGGTCGTTATCTTGATCAGGAACAGCTGCAAATACTTCACTGCGCTCTGTCTCCAATTTGTTTTCATGTGCAATGGTTTGGGGAAACTTTCCTTGTTTAAGCTTGGCAAATAAAGATTTTGTTTAGTTTCAATTTAACTATTGACCATTAATGAACATACACGTTTGTGAAAATGGAAATGCAGTAAAACTGAAGTGTTTTAAGGTCACGGTGAAGATTTAATATTTACCAAGAAAAAGAGTAGAAGGTAGGAAGTTGGGTACTTATGTATGTTAGAGGCGTAACTTATTTACTCTTGTTGACTCAAAATGATACTATAATAAAACGGTTTTTTTCGCTGACTGATTGCTTGGCCGATTGGTAATTCTTTATATAGTTCGAAGCTTGGGTTTAATTGAAAAATGTATTAAAGTCATTTTTTGTATAGATTTTGATGGTTGCTTTAAACGCAATTTCTTAGCAAATACCATACAAAAAGATATGTACGAATTTGTTTTCACAAATATATATGTATTTGGATGAATGTAGGCAAAAACTGCTGAGCATGTGTTTGTGCAAATGTTAGCAGACAGCGTAAAGCATGTAAAATCAAGAATTAACTTTTGAAAACACTAAATTATTAAAATACTCAAGCTTTCAAAATCGTACTTGGTAAAGATAGAACTTTTTAACTATATTAATTTCCGTCTTCCTGTGAAATCAAGTCTGAAATGTTTCGATTTAAGTACGAAATATATAATTTTCCGCTGTGAGCAGTAAAAATAAATAGTATATTTAACGTTTCTAATAGTTTTTAACCTCTTTTGTGAATTTCTTGTTAACGTGGTGAAATCCTACCAACAAAATTTGTAAACCAAAACAAATCTTCTTAACTTCGGTGTTCGCTTGAAAAATAAAGGATATCTGATCTTTTATAATAATTGATTATAGCAAATAAACAATACTTTCAATAATGCGATAATCGCTTTTTTGAAATATATTTCGTATAAGTGGTTATATGGTATGCGCAATAATTTTTATGTATACATATATCTACACAACTGTTTTGCCTTTACAAATATATTTTACGTGTTCTATATTGACAGAGACAACGTTTTATAAATTTATTAATTAAAGTTACTGATAAGTTATGTGAATCAACAAAATAACACTCAACAATGCATATATATAAATCACTAACAAAAGATATCTTAAAAGTGTGACATAAGTAGTCTTTCACATTTTAAAGTGCACTACACAAACGTAACCTTATTTTATGTTTATTGCTATCTCCTTTATCTCAATATTATACTTTATTTTTATTGTAATTTAAGTTTTGGCGGTGTGGTCGATAAAGCGGTTGCAATGCAGGCACTCTATTTTCATCATCAAAGATTTTAAACACAGTCTGCAACAGATAAGAATTCGCACATAAGCAATTTTTGAAAATAAACGATTTTCATATAAACGATTACTTTTGTAGTTCAATTTACTATAAAATATACCACACACATCCACCATTTCATGAATTTCAATTTCATATAAGCGCTCCATATAAGCAACATACTAAACTGTATTTTATTATTATTCAATATCCGCGAAAAGTGTAAGTCATATGAAGCTTTTAATATTTTTTTTCAGGAGAAAACTTGAAAGCTTTTATCACTTGTACACAACGTAGCTACTGTTATACTTTGTATTTTTGCGCCCGAGTTACAACCGGCTCGTTGGTCTAGGGGTATGATTTCCGCTTAGGGTGCGGGAGGTCCCGGGTTCAAATCCCGGACGAGCCCAAATTTGTTAGATTTTTTGCTCTTGTTTTCATTTTTTAAATTTTTGCAGGCAATAATAAAAAAAGCATCCTAGCATTTGGGCTCGTCCGGGATTTGAACCCGGGACCTCCCGCACCCTAACGGAAATCTACCCCTAGACCAACGGCCAGTGGGAATCGTGGATAAAAAAAATCTATTAATTTAGTAAAGCCAATTTTATTTGGAAGCTGCAAGTTCATCTTTCTTTGCATTGAACATTGAATGATACAACTTTCTACAATTGTATTTTTCAGTTGCATGGCCAAAACATCTGCAAAACATAAATAAATACCGGTTTTCTGCTTTTACTAATCAAATACTTTCATTGGCAAGATTTGTTTAACTGGCTCGTTGGTCTAGGGGTATGATTTCCGCTTAGGGTGCGGGAGGTCCCGGGTTCAAATCCCGGACGAGCCCAAGAAAAAGTTTTATTTTCCAATTTTTTTAAATCAAACTATAAACAAGTCTTTTATTTTTATTATTTTTTTCCACAAATAACGACTTAATTGTAAATAATATTAAATACGATGTATTTCCCACTAATATGGTTTGATTAATATTTAATCAGTAGTCAAAATTTGATTAATACCAATGGTTAACAGAACAAATAAAGTTTAATGTATAAATATTTATAATGCACGTACATTTTTAAATGTATTTATGTATGTATATTGCAATCAATTTTGATATTTAAGACAAAAAACACAACAATTTACATATATGTATGTAAAATATACTGAGAATGCCATCCATCTATAAATAGTTGAGCATATTCATGGTTTAGTTGATTTTTTGTTTTTTGATTTGTACTAAACGCTACATAAGTAAATGACACATTACATGGACATAGAAAGTTTGGGTAAATGTAACAGATGCAACACAATAATAGAATAGCTGATAAATACATAAATTGTTTTTGCCAAAATGATAATTCATTTTGTGCCAATAGTTGGTACACTAGCGGGTTGTCAGCTTATGTCAGTTTTGTTGTTGTTAGTGTTGTTTTATGATTAATTTTCCATTGCTCAGCGTCCCTTCCAGTGAATGGCGGAGGGGGGCGAACCGTCGTTGTTAATATAACTTAATCTTGTTCTCTTAACCGCTTTCAATTAAGAGAAGCTTCCGCAACATCATCAACATCACCAACATCATCTTTTTAACCAGTTCTGAAAAGGTCTTCGTATATTTACATGCTCATATTTATGTATTTCCGTTCGATTTTGCATTTGGTTTAAGTAGTTTTTTATATGTTAAATATTTATAATAATTTATTTATATATTATTAGCACTAATTATTCTTTGGTTGTTCCACTGGTTCTGTTGTTGTTCGCTCTTGGTTATGGTTTTCTTTTTAATTGATTTTCATTTGATATTCCATTATTTTATTGTTGTTCATTGTGCTTTCTCCTGTTGTATTGCATTGTCAGGGTTGTGCTGTTGCTGTATGTTGATGACGGCATCTGTTTTGTATATTCGTTTGTGACTGGGTCCCTTTGATTCGGGCATATTTGTAATTACTGATGCTGATGTAGACGCAGGTGCTGATGATGCTGGTGATGTTTTTGCAGTGGATTTTCGTAGATTCTTTCCAAACGTCGAATTGCGTTTTAGACCTTCAAGAAATAAGATGGAAAATGCAAAATTGATGATAAATACTTAGTTTTCTGAGGCCTGAATGAATCTATCTATATTTACGCATAAATGTATGTGTGCTACATATGCATGTATAAACGTGTGTGTGCTGTGTTAATGGAAGCTAAAATGTGTTATCCAATACCAACAAAAATGCTCGTTCACTCCACACCAAAAAAAAGAAGATATATAAACCCCTGCAGTTGGCAGATCTACAGTATTAGGTAGGTAGAGGGCGACAGTGAAAGACATGTAGACAATGAAAAGAGATTCTTGTTTGGCGGTGCGAAGACCAGAGTGATAGGAATGTGAAAATTTCGTTTACCTTGAAAACATAAACGATTCTGATATATGGCAAATATATCGCAGGGCTTGTAGCACGGCTCATAGGCGAGCTCATCGCCAGCGATATCGATATTGTGACCGGAATCAGAAATGTTTGCGGCAGACGCTTGGTAACGACTAAGCTTATGGGAGGGTATCACAAACAGGTTTTGCTCCATTTTGTCGGGCTCTCTCGATGCCGCTACGCGGTCTGTGTCTGGGTCTAGAGTTGTTGTTGTTGTTGTGATTTTTGTTGTGTTCGTTTCAACCATTATTTGTGGTAGGCACTGAACAGGCTTTGGTTGTGATGTTGTGTTGTGGAAGATGGTAACAAAGTGTATTAGTTTTTGTTTTGGCTTTGTCTAATTTAGTGTTAGCTACAGATAGTGTATATTTACCACAACCTCTACCATTTGGACAGTCGATCCCGGTAAAGGCTGCGTTGAGTTATAGCTCATGATCGTGGGTGGACTTGTGGGAATGCTTACCTCGCTATCCTGGCATGCAGCATCCTCTCTGGAGCCTGTCGTCAGGCCCTGTACGAAGTGCACATCGCTTCCAGGATCGTCGGACGCCAAGTGTGCGCGAAATTGTTTACTTCTGTGGTAAGAGTGGGAGGGAGTGCTGTAAGTTTATGCCACGTGTAGGTGCAAGACTTTACCTCAGCTCCAACTGTTGCATTTGCTGAAAGTGCCTCAACTTGCCGTTGGCCAAGTGCAGCTTCTCCTCCAGGGCAGCGTTTTCCACGCATTTTATGGAGTACTTTTCGGAAAAGGACAAAATCTCCAGTCGCAGTTCATCGAGTTCCTCTCTAAACAGAGTTGAAGCGTACAAAACATGTTTATTGCTGTCACAACCATGCAGACTGCGTACTTACTCCTTCAGCTTAGCGCCATCTCCACGCATGTGCTCGCCCCGCTGCACCTGATGCAGGAACTCCGCCTTGAAGCGTGCCACTTCACGTTGCACTTCGCTCTGATGGGCCTTGCGCATGGCATCCAGAGCTGCCAATGTTGCCTAGTATTGAATAAATAGAAAAACAGTTAAGGTCGCGCTGGACTCTTATGCAGCTAGTAATACCCCCACCTGTGTTTCCTCAGCTAGAGCAGTCTCCTTCTCCGCTAACAGACGCTCAATTTCCAGCTTGTGCTTTTCCTCCATGTCACCAATTAGACGGCGATGCGATAACTCCATGGCGCTTAGGCCCTTTTCGCAGAGTGTCTTTAGAGGAATTGAATGGGTAAGGCTCTACGAAAAAGGATACTTGGAGATGGCTACATACCCTCAGCTGTTCGATTTCCGTCTGATATCGCTTGCGAAAACTCTGCTCATCGGCGACATTGGCGTGCTCGTGATGATAGACCTCCCGGAGGCATTCTAGCTGCTTGCCGTGCTCCCTTTCCAGAAGGTCAAGACGCTTCTCCATCCGCTTGCAGCGCTCCTGTTGTCGGCCCAGCTCGTCGCTTAGCTCGTTTCGCTGCTGCAAAAGCAGCTGCTGCTCCTGCTCTTGGCTGGCGCACTTCTCCAGGGCAATGGCTAACTCGTTCTCGCGCTGCTCCAACAGCTGCTCACTGCGCTGCAGATCCGTCTCGGTCTGCTGGTGAAGTGCTGTCAGCTTCTCGACGCGCTGTCGCAGTTCGCAGCACTTATGGCAGGAATCCTGCAAGCAGGAGAGCTCCATTTGCTCGGTTACCAGCACACAGGTCTCGGTTAGCGCACGCTCCAGTTGCCTCAGCCCGTCTTTCCGCTCGCTAAGTGGCGACACGGAGCGACGGCTGCGCTGGCCCGCGCGTACCTGCTGCAGCTGGGTCAGACTCTGTTCTAGGCGCTCCTTACTGCTGAGCAACACATGCTCCAGATTGTGCAGACGCTGCAGCAGATGCGAGTTCAAGGGCAACGGCTGGGTGCAGGAATCACTGCTGGACTCGGTGCTCGTGGTGCTGCTCGTGGCGGACTTACGCTCCACAGTTTCCCGTTGCAGCTCAGTGAGCTTGAGCTCCAGCTGCTCCTTGCCTTTCAATGAGAGCGAACGTCGTCGCTCTGACTTGGCCAACTTTTGCTTAAGCGCTCGCACTTGCCGCTCCGAGGTGCTGTACTTGATCGTCAGATCCTGAATGCGAGCAGCCATCAATTGGAGCTGCGCCCCATCCTCCATCTGACAACGCTCCAGTTTCTGCTGCAAAGCCGTCTGGATTAATTCGAGGGCATCGTACTGGTTCTGGGACTGCTTCAGCTCGCGCTTCATAGCGCGAATTTCGTTAACTGCCTTTTCGAAGCGGCTGCGAAGCTCATTGTACTCCTCCGCGAGCGAGTCCCGCTGCAAGCAGTAGGGATCGATGTCGCTAATTGTGGTCAGATCGCTCAGTGAGTCCATGCGCTTCATTTTATGACGCTGCAGATTGGTGAGACTGGGAACGTGGCTGTTGTCCGCCTGGAGTTCACGCAGTCGCTTGTACAGGCTCTCGTTCTCCTCAATGCCCTGCGCCAGTCGATCCTCCAGCTGCTTAATCTTGCACTGGCTCTCCGTCAGCTGCAGGCTCAGGCTGTGCACCAGCTCTGCTGCGCTTTGCTTGGCACTGGCCAGTTCGCCGTTCAATTGCTGCTGCTGCTCCTGTAGCCGGGCCGTCAGCTCCTGCTCCGTGCGCTGCAACGTTGTCAGCAGCTCGGACATGCGCGCCTCGCGCAGCTTGGCCTCGGTGCGAAGCGTCTCGCATTGCTGCTTGAGCTCGCGGTCCGGCCGCATTTCTTCGGGCACCGCCAGAAGCGGCAGCTCATCGCTGGCCACGCTGTCGACCGTGCTGCGCCGCGAACTGGGTGGGGAGCTGCGGCTGCGCTTATGCAGACTAGCCAGACTGCGATTGCGCAGGCAGCTGCGCAGAACGGGCGGAGAGGGCGACAGCGGCGAGCCCCAGTCGAGGCTGTCTCGCCGCCCGCCCTCTGAGGCAGTCCGGTACTCCTCGTCGGAGGAGAAGTGCGGCGCATTCGCCGGCGTGCCGGGCGTGGCCGGACTAGAGCTAAGTGGGTGTGTTTGCAGCTGCGCCTTGATGAAGTCCTGCTCAATGTCGCTCTGCTTAATTACCGACGATGGCGTTACCGTTGCCGCCGATGTCTCCAGCTGCTGTGGCAGCCCTGCCGCACTCCTCAGTACCGCCAGCCAACTGTTGCGCGAGCTGGGCGAGAGGCTGGCCAGGAAGAGGCGCTGCTTGTCCCAGGTAATCAGCTGGAAGGCATGCTGTTTGCTGGCGCTGGGCTCCTCCACTACGTTCGACAGGCTGTTCACATCCAGGACGCCGTCGAGCACGCCCCTCTCTTCGCACAGCGGGTCCCTGTAGTAGAAGAGCGCCGCACCACTTAGGGTGAACCAGTGCTTGCTCCAGTCGCCCGTGCGGTTATCCAGCTTCATCAGCCAGCCTTTTTTGGCGTTCAGCGACTCCTCTACACTCTTCCCCGACGGCTTGTTGGACACTGTGCACTTGCTGGATTTGCTTGCGGGTCTCAGCTCATCCGCCTTGGCCATGTAGTTGGCGCACAGCTCGTCCAGATTACAGCCGCCATCGGGATCTCCACGCTCGTGCTGGTAGTGCTTAGCGGGTTTCAGCTGTAGCTGCAGTCGGCCGCCAGCCTTTCCGCTCTTTGCACTCTCCACTTGTGGCTTCGGTTGTTGCTGCTGCTGCTGCTGCTGCTGTTGTTGCTGGGACACCAGCACTGTGGGGATCTTCTTGACTATTGCGGACACAATCGCCGGCGTCGAATTGGCCGCCAGTGGTAATGACTTTGGTCTCAGGTTGACAGCCGCTTGGTCGCCGACGGCGTTCAGGGACTTGCCGGAGGACGTCACTTGGAAATCGGTCTCATCACGCGATGTCTGGTATTGGTAATGATGTTGATTGTTGAGTGCATTGTTGACAGACGTCGACCAGCGCTTGTTCTGCTGCTGACTTAGGTTTGTTATCGTGTTGGCAATGTCCTTAATCGATTTCTCATCTCGTCGAATGTCCTCGATCAACAGACAGCCAGTGGGTTGAGAAACTGCAAATACAGTTAGATAAAACAAATTTCTCAAAGTCAAGTAAACGTACATAAACTAGACTAAAAATTTATAAATAGAGATCTCAAGATATAAATCTCTTCATAATATGCAAAAGCTCTTATTACGTGTGCTAAAAAAAGAATATGTCTGGGTATGTCAGTGCCACGAACTTAAATTGGTCTAAGCCTTGTGTGCTAGTGAGTTCCATATCACTAATAATGTTTATGCCATCCATAAAACCATAAAACGCTGTACGGTAAGTTATTTGCGTGCAAATATAATAAAATTATTAAAGCGAGTTGAATGGAAAGAGGATTCTTTCGAAGACATGCGCGATAAGGCGAACAAGTTCTTGCACAGAAACAGAGAACACTGCGAGGAAGTGAGCGAGATGGGTAGCGCCATAATTTTATTAACACCCAAACGAGTCGGCGATCCACGGAAACATCAGCGGCACTGCTGCTGAAGTTGTCCCATAAATATATATGATTACAAAATATATATTTAGAAGCGCCCTTGGCCCTTGTTGGACCTGTTTGCGTTTATTATGATTATGATATGAATTTCCGACTCGCCATTAAAACCCTCCGAGTCTGTGTTTGAGTGCACATCAATTCGGCGAGATGAACAGGTTGAACTCATGGGTAACTTTTTGGCCAACCGAACTCCATGCGTTTATCTTGATTATTGAGTTGTGGGCGCGGCAGTGTAAAAAAACGGAAAGGAAGACTTCTTTTCCAGTAGACTCCTCAGAGCATCAGCGTTGGATCATATTGCCGACTACGCGACGGTCGCCTTTGGCTGAGTGACTGACTCACCAAGCAGGTTCAAGGTTACTGTGCTAAATGGCTGGGCATGTCTTTAATTGGCCGACTTGTCGGCCCCAGTTTCCAAAGCAAGACGGCTGCGATGGCGACTACGACTTGGATGTCGCAGTTGATTACGTTCAGTCCGCAAAGCTATGAAACTATGTATGTATGCAATTGAATTTATAGTTTATATGATAATATTGCAGTCCCCTTCTGAAAGCACCGATATCAAAGTCAGTAAGAGCTAGACTCTTGCCCCATTTCCTTGATATAAATATTGGAAAAATCTTAATACTTTATCTGTCGCATGTATAATCGAGTATATTTTCCTAGTTTGAAGTTTCTAGCCTCAAAGACAAGCGGACAGTAGGACGGACACAAAAGTAATACACTCTTTTCACTTTTTAAGTTTTTGAGATCGACGCATTTTGACAGAGCGAAGTACTCCATTGATACTGGGCTACCTTGTGGGGCCGGAGATGCTTTTTTCTGCCTGTCATATGAAAGCTGCACAAAATCCTTCTACCATTTTCTTAACCATATTCAATGGGTGCATAAAGCTAAAACAATCACGATACCGATCCTTGGCACGTTCTGCTTATTGAAGTACTTTCCATAATTTTATTTCTTTAATTAAAACATTTGATAAACCAAAGAAGTCATTTAGCCACTCTAAATAATCCACTTAATCATGGTCGGCTTCCTGTACGAGTACGAGATTGCCAACACTAACTCCGCCCTGGTATGATAAATAATCAAATTGCAACTTTATTTGCCAGTCTTGTTGCATCTATTGGGCAATGAAAGCTTAACCAACTAGGCTGACAGCCGGGGGCGCTTCTTATGCCATGACTGTGAATAATTTCCAACTGACTGGATCGTTGCATAAACTAAGCTCGTCTGCTGCCAGTAAACGAACTCGTTATACTTATGAATATTAATTGGTTATTGGTGGCCCAAGTCTGCAGCACTGGGTCCCTTTCTCATAAATTGTACAACCAGCATCGTTGTTGGCTCCCGCCCCTTTGAGCCACATATCGAACTCTCACTGTCATTTTTCATTCTAAATAACTCCTATCTAGAGTGCAGCAAGAATAAACTTACCTATATATTGGACTTCAATTTGTGGTAAAGTTACTTTATTGAATGTAATTTATTAAAATATCTGGCATTTATAAAAATGTCTTATGAGATCTAATTAATACCCTCATCTCACGTTTTAGATATAAACATTCAAACAATCGGTATTTTGTGCCATAATGTTATGTAATAATGTGAACTAGATTGTGTAAATGATCATTAAAAGGGATATAGAGAAGGGCGAATATATTTTGTTTTTGCAAACTTTCTATTTATCAGATTGTGTGCTCTCACAGCTTTGAACAAATCATACCGGTTCACTGATATTGCTTTTTTGATTATATTAAAGTCTAGCACATGTAAACTGACGAATATTATTTTTTGATTTTATTATTAAACTCTGTTTTGTTACCTTCAGATACGTAATCTATAATTTCTTTGATTTCTCATTCTTTGGCCGCAGCAAGAAAAAATTTTTTGCACTGAATATATTTACGCTTAGTTATTAAAATTTTAAAGATAAATAAATCTATTCTGAGGGATCTTCGCATTCATAAACGAACGAAGCTAGAACTACTAGACCATTGATGCTAATCAAGTTTCAAATAGTTTAAAGGGTGAAATTCAGATTTGCTGTGTGTGCCAAGGAATAGCTGGTACGTAAGTAGAAGAGCTAGGTCACCATCAACTCACATTAACAATAACAAGAACAGTGATGAAGATACACTATAATTTAAGCGTGAATATCATTTTTCCATGAACAAGTATCCTGCAGCAATGTATGTGAGAACATTCACAGTAAATGCAATTACAAGACGGAGCCCAGCGAGTCAGTTATGTGCTCAGAACTCTGAGGAACCTCAAACATAAGCAAGGGCAGGCTCCATTTGGGTATTATGTGCGTCTGTTGAATCTAAAGAAAATTTATGAAGCCTACCATTAAGTAGGAAGCTCGGCACAAGGTGCCCTGCAGCTGCACGTTTGTGACTAGAGTTGCTGTTACTGTGTGAATTCAAGGTTAATTTTGTAGCCGGCTCTTTAACTAGCTGCACGCACGACCCGCAACCCCTGCTCCTACGCTCCGCGCCACAGTCGCAGCCGTTGCAACAGACGCGACGCGTCGCCTCCCTTATGCCACCCAGCTGAGGATCTGTCTGGGCTGTGCTTCATAATTTTGATTGCTGCAAGCTATAAATGATCATAAAAATTATAGCAGCCGATACAAAGGGGGCAGCAAAATAACCAAAACTACAAAATGCCTCGATAAGGGAGGGGAAATAAAATCACAATCATAAAGCAGATTGTGCAAATAAATGCTTTGAGGCGAAAAGTAAAAGTCACTTCATCATCTTTATAATACATATAATATGTACATAAATACCTACACAAATATTTTTTTGAGTGTGCTTATATATATTGATAATTACCGATAAGGTTTGTGTGCGGGGCAAAATGTTCCCCTTTTAGCTAGTAAATAAGGAAGACATAGGGAACTGATCAGTGATCGCTGTGTTATTTGTATGCCTATAAACTTATAAATTTGTATGAGCCCATTTTATGGCTGTGTGTGTGTGATTTTTCCCTCGGCTCAACACTAAGTAATATATATTCATGAATTACCTCTGCGTTTATACTCCGATCTTTAAGGAATTTTTGAAGCCCAAATATAGAATATGTGCATATATTGATTCACTCCAAAAACAGGGGAGTTATAGATAATTAGAATCAAAACTAAGCATAGAACAAAATGTTAAGTCTCTACCATGACTTGTTCAGACACACGGATATTGCTGGATCCATTGAACTATTGAGCCTGTCCAAGATTATTTATACGTTATGGGGTCGGGGATGGCTCCATCTGTGTGTTATATACATTTGCACACATACATACCATCTTTACCCATTTTAATGGGTATCGATTGCATTTGGGATACATTTATTTACTTCTTATATTGATATTGATATTGATATTGATATTTAAGGATTTTCTTAACTAGAACTTACCGCGATTTGTGATCTCGTTGCCAGCATTGCGATTGTTCTCATCCTGCCCGCCATGGCAGGACGACGAAGACGACACTTTCGCCTTCCTTGACGTTGAAACTTGCCGTTGCTGATGATCATCTTCGTCCTCCTCATCTTCGCCAGTCTCGACGCCATCGTCCTCGTCATCGTTGGCCGTCCCAGTGACTGTTAAACTAACAGTATTTATTGAGCTGGAGTCATCGAGACTACCTAGTAGATTTCCAGCTGACTGCGAGGACGTTAGCGTGTCCTTGTGATAGGAGCTGTGGCGATTGTTCAACTTAATCGCCATGTCCACATTTGAGGACTGCCGCAAGCAGCTGATCTGTCCACCTGGCAGTGTGGTACTGCGTTTGTGACGACCCTTGGACTTGGGAAAGGCGGTCAATATATTGAGCCACCACTGCGACTCATCTGAGCTGATGCCCTTGACGAAGGTGACGCGCTCCGGCGCAGTTATGGCAATGGAGTTTTTATGGCCGGTAATCTCTTCGGCGCTGCTCACTTCGAGTACTTTGGTCATATCGATGCAGGCTTGTGGCACCGTCTCGGGCTGCAAAGTTAGGGAAATTTTTAAAAATTTATTTTCTCTGATGCGTTATATGTACTTACATAATCGTCCACTGAATAAGTCAGCTCACCATCATCGTAGAGAACAAACCATCGTCTTTGCCAACGCTATAAGAGGCGAACAAATAATGAGCTGTTAGAATTTTCCTTAATTATGGTCGTATAAATTAATTTTGTTATTATAAATGCCTAGATTTAAGGCTAAACTGAGTCAAAGGCCTATATTGATAATTTGATTCCATAACCAACAAACAACATGGGAGTAGCAATCATTGCCTGTTTTAACCTTCCAGTTCTATCGCCATCAGAAGTACATATCGACTCGTATCTTAATCTGGTCGGAAATTGCAACGCGTTTAGCGAATTATCCTCGACAGTGCATTTAATTTGCAGTGTTTTATTTAAGTTCATTCTTTTGTGAAATCACATATATTTACATATTTATATTAAACAGTCGACAGTCAACAAAAACAAAAACCCAAAATCATCATGATGTTACATAATATTTTTTTAATATTGTGTGTTAAATGCTTTATGTGTATACAGAATAATAGAGCACAGGATATCTCCTAGTCGCGTCCTGTCGACTATAGCATTACTTGTTTGGATTACACCTGTTTTGCTAGTTGCAATAAATTTACTTCTCGGTATGGAAATGGAGGTCTAAGGTTTTATAGATATTTATCGTATATACGAGGGTGGATTGATAAGTTTCCGGCCTGACCAAGAGATGGCGCCACTAGGCCTAGCTTGAGGTGGCGTTCTATAGTACCATCCTTAGATAGCTTGTAGCTATAGTTTCAGCCCGATCGCCATGTTAGTTTAGATTTGAGAGCACACTGAACAAGACGCCTCTGTGTTTTTCTTGAAAATGGAAAAGCTAGAAAATCGTGCTGTCATCAAATACTTCTATTTGAAGGGGTTACAGCCGAAGGAAATTAAAAAAGAGATGGACTCAACACTGGGGACATCCTCCCCATCATATTCAACCATTAAGCAGTGGGTTTCCGAATTTAAAAAAGGTCGTGTGAGCACCTCTGATGAGCCTCGCTCAGGACGCCCTGTTGAGGTCACAACTCCAGATATGATCGAAAAAATCCATCAAATAGTGCTGGAAGATCGCAGATTAAAAGTGCGTGAGATAGCTGAGACCTGTAAGATGTCATATGAACGTGTGCAAAATATTTTGCACCAACATTTGCATATGGAAAAGCTCTGCGCAAGATGGGTGCCGCGTTTGCTAACAGTCGACCAAAAATTGATTCGAAAAAACATTTCTACCGCCAATTTGACGTTGTATAAGCGTAATCCAAGCGAATTTTTGCGTCGATTCATAACCGTTGACGAAACTTGGGTCCACCACTACACTCCTGAAACCAAAGAACAGTCTAAACAGTGGATTGGACCAGGGGAACCAACTCCAAAGAAGGCAAAAACAATTTTTTCAGCGAACAAGGTTATGGCTACTGTTTTTTGGGATGCAAGAGGTATTATATACATTGATTACCTTGAAAAGGGTAAAACTATCATAATAAAATAAAAAAATTCTTAAAAACGTTGTTTTTCTTGGTCAGGCCGGAAACTTATCAATCCACCCTCGTATTTTTTTAATGTATGAAAAGCGATAAGTAAACTTAATTATGTCATGGGCTCATGCCCATCACCGTCAAGAATATTTCTTAATTGTTTATGATAACTCGCACGACACTTTCCAAATGATTCGTTGAGATACTTGTATGTAAATCGCTGACTTTTTGCCTATGTCATAGCAAATCGGCATTACTTTGTTTGTTTCGTATTTACGGGTAGACATTTGCATGTCAGACATTTTTGATAACCCGTGCTTTGTCGGATCATTACCATTTTGGTCTACCTACGAATGGTGGTGATGATAAATTATTACCATTGCTTGTGGCCGTAACGCCCCCTTGGAAGAAATCATAATTCTTTCATATGTCGCTTCGGTTTTTGCTGCCGTCATTCCCGCGAAAATTTGCAGGCAATGCTTTGCCTTTCTGGTTCTGTTTGTTATTGTTGCCGTAGATAAATGCAGAAATCATAACAAATGCAACAACATGGTAGAGGCTACACCTACCCACAGACCTTGGCTCTGGCCTGGCCCTGGTGGTATTTATGGTGGAGGTGATATTTATGCAAATTGTTAAAAGTCAAGGCAAATTAAGCCAGAGCTTCAGGAAGATGACGTTGAAATGTTGCATCGTTGTCCAAGTCCCTACAGTTTATTTCACTTTTATTACAATCCCCTTTCTTCCTCAACTGCAAAACGAACCATTGTAATAAAATGCGAGTGAGGTGTGGCACGTAAGTGCACTGAGCGGGCACCTCACTTTTTGCCGCAATTTAAATTTTAAATTAAGTTTCGTTCTATTTACACATAAGTATATGATTATAAAGGTAACAAAATCAGTAATCGATAATTAATAACAAATCCTAATGCGATTTTTATACTTTTATATTATAGCTTTGTTTGCAAATTAATTTGATTCTTAATTATGTTCCCAGTAAATAAGTGTAGTAGTTATAGGGTATACCGAGGATATTTAAACGTATGTAACATCCAATATAAATCCAAGTCCTTTTCTCTGTTTGACAATAAATAAGTTAGTCTATCCGCAGCTTTATTCATTAGGGTATATTACACCCGATTTTTATATATTCTTGGTTAGGAGATGCCAGGTATGGCATCTACGCATGGCATATATCGTAGATCCATAAATTCCTAGATAAGAACATACTATACGCATACAACTTTATTAAGATCTGTTAAGAAATACAGAAGTCACAAAGGAACTTGTCAAATTGATAAAGCGGCAATCGCAAGCATTAGTATTTTCATTATGTACTATCTGCACGCACACATAAAAATGAGTCTTCTATTATTAGAATTGTGTTGCGGTTATTTGCGATTGCTTTGTATACTACTACAATCGTATAAATAGTAGCCAAAAGTTTCGTATGAATAGAGTGTAAGCGAGCCAACGAGCTAATTGGTAAAGAATATCCCTTAGTCGGGTTCTCCCGACTAGATCGATTTTACTTCTTATACCCTAATTGTTTTATGCTAATGTCTGTAAATGCGTTTCCGCCTCCATGATGCATGTCAATAAGAGAGCTGCTTACTTTACTGCGCAGTCGGTTACACCCAATTGCAGCGTTCATACTTGTTACTATTATTATTGTTTTTATAATGATTATAAATAATATTAAAATTGCTTTGATTATTTTTCGAATGCATATCAATTAAATATAATATACATATATATACATAAGTATGTATGTGTACTATATCAACTTCTAATGTGGCTTATTGCTGTGACCGCACAAAATGTATTGGCGAGGTTCGTTCCCGGAATATCATAGCTTATACGTGATTGGATTTAGAAGCCATTGCAATGAACTTTATGTTAAAATTATATGTAGGTGTTCGCTCATGTTGAGCTACGGAAACACACTGTCTTGGTTGAACTACACTCTCTTGGTTAAACTACATTCTGCTGCTGGAAATAGCACATCGAATATATTTTACTTGCAAAAATTTGCAGTTGCAGAATGTGGGTCTTGTTGCTATAAAAAACAATTATCGGCTCCCCTGTAATGAATCTAATTGGACACCACTGAGCCATGGCTAAATCGCTCTTTGCTTGCACTCTTTGCTGGCTACTTCCGGCTGCATGAAGTACGTGTTAAACAACTATCATGTCCACGCCAGATAATTCGCCATTCGCTACGCCCTCCACAAACCGACGCGCCGCTCAGTAGATGCAAATCAGCCGATGCTCGATTTGCGAACATATCAACAGCAGCAATTCTGTCGACGTCTATTGCTTTGACATTCATTGAAGGTCGAATCTCCAAGTGCGCTGCGCTCTTTGCCGCTCTCCTATCTCAAGTCTCGATGTTTCCATATATGCCGAGCTGCATTATTTGTTGTCTTACATTTACACAAGAGCATTATTACATAGGCATCGCCTCTACGACCTATACAGAGCTGTAAGTATTTAAGGCGCTAGCCGCACAAAAACCAGTGATTATTGTCAGCACACTGTAAGCAGGCAGACCGGATCAGACCAAAAAGTAAGTTCAGCTTGTAAAATCGACAGAACAGTCAGTTCGGTGTATAACAAACAAGGGGAAGAGCTTAGACATATTGAGAGTGTTGAGACAGGGTATCTTATAGTCAATCACTTCTGACTTTCCTACTTGTCTTTCATATGGCGTTGTGTATTTCCATTTAATATTAATAAACTAGTCGAAATAGTGGCGCGTGTGGATTTTATATGTACGGTTAGAAATTTTAAACGAAACTTCAACGTAGAAAGACAGATAAAATAATTAAAAATTATACTAATTTACTGAGTATATACACACATGAACGCATACATACGAATCTAATAAAACAAGAACTAAAAGATTACTTAGAAATGCCGACGACTAAATGCCCTTGCCGACATAGAACAAACGTACGAATATAAAATTATATAAATATATATTTGTTATAAATATATATGTATATACTTTTGTTCTATGTCAGCGAGGTCTTAATGGAAAAGGCGCCTTCCAGGTCTTCTACATTTTGTGACAAAATTATACTACTCACTTAAAGAGTATATAATCATAAATGAATATACATACACTTTGCGTCTAAATTAAGCAAATGGAATAAGTAGAGCCGGGCATAATTTGACTGGAAAAAACCAAAACAAAGCAAACAAAACAGAATACAAACAGTGTTGCCAGGTCGACGTCGACTTCGCTGCCGACGTTGTTGATAAGTTAATTTAGATTGGCCGGCGAGGGAAGACTCTAAAACACAGACCGTACGGGCTATAAATAGTAGCCTCAAATTTGCAAACTAACAAACAGTCGTTTATTCTACGCATAAACAGGTGAATCGACTAGAGAGCATCGGTTTAAGGATGGCAATCGCTAACAAGAACATCATCTTTGTCGCTGGTCTGGGTGGCATTGGACTGGACACCAGCCGCGAAATTGTCAAGAGTGGCCCAAAGGTATGTTGTAGCCCAACAAAAGGTTTAAAAAAGTTAAAATATTCGTGTTCCTTAGAACCTGGTGATCCTTGATCGCATTGAGAACCCGGTCGCTATTGCCGAGTTGAAGGCAATCAATCCCAAGGTGGCCGTTACATTCTATCCCTATGATGTAACTGTGTCGGTGGCAGAAACTACAAAGCTGCTAAAGACCATTTTCGCCAAGCTGAACACGGTGGATTTGCTCATCAATGGCGCTGGAATTCTGGACGATTATCAGATTGAGCGCACTATTGCGGTCAATTTTGCCGGTACGGTTAATACTACAACTGCCATTATGGAGTTCTGGGATAAGCGCAAGGGCGGCCCAGGCGGTGTTATTGCCAACATCTGCTCGGTGACTGGCTTTAATGCCATCTACCAGGTGCCAGTTTACTCCGCCTCAAAAGCGGCTGCTCTAAGTTTCACCAATTCACTGGCGGTAAGTAATACCAAGTAGATTACATAATAATGTGAAGAGATCATAAATGTTTAATCCGAACAGAAACTGGCTCGTATTACCGGCGTAACAGCCTATTCCATCAATCCTGGCATTACGAAGACGACCCTAGTGCACAAATTCAACTCGTGGCTGGATGTCGAGCCACGTGTGGCCGAGTTACTTCTTGAGCATCCTACTCAGACGACACAGCAATGCGCCCAGAACTTTGTTAAGGCTATTGAGGCCAACAAGAATGGCGCCATTTGGAAACTGGATTTGGGCCGCCTGGACCCCATTGAATGGACCAAACACTGGGACTCTGGTATTTAAAATGTTCGGATGGGATCGAGAAGCACATGCATTTATTGTCCAATAGTCATAGCCGAGATCCGATTCAAAGTTCTAATTGGTAATAGGTTAAGGTTTTACTTTACTGAACTCAATTGTTATAAAAGGCTGAAACTAAATCATTTAAATCAACGTATATGCAAAATCATTTTTTTGAAGAAATCTGAAACTGAACCAAATTTAATTTGATGAATAAATTCATGTTATCGGGTTAGAAATATCTCCTTTAATTCGTAATAAGAATAATTAAGAGTACTTTAGTCGGCAGCCGTCTGAGCCGTCTATACATAAATTTCGACCCTCTTGTATTCACATCCACACACACAAATAGACGGCCTAAGCTGGGCACTTTTCGCAGCGGCTGCGCTTGGTCCCCACAATGGAAACTAAATTCTTGAATAATGTATTAATGATTTATGATTTATATTTTTAAATTTTTCATAACTCAACAAGATCATTCAAATCTATGTAGAAATGTGGTACAAATCAAAGCGCAAAGCTTTTGTACTTGAATTGCGTATTCATATTTGGAGCAAGTGGAGGGCGGTATATTAAACCAAATTTGGTGGCTCCAGCTATTATCGTTTCTGAGATTTGCAAAAAATCGATTCGGCTAGTGATGCTGACCAACAATATATATACTATATGGGGTCGTAGATGCCTCATTTTGCCTGTTACATTCCGTTGCTCAAATCATAATACCCTTTTAACCCAATTCCAATAGGTTCAGGGTATAAAAAAGCGAAAAATATGTCTGTTATATGTAAATATACTTCAATGTGCCATGTACCCGACCGCTATAAGCAATAAATTGTGGTGCATTAAAGTATGCAATAAATAGCAGATGTTTATAGATCTTGTTAAAATATTCCGTATGCTCTTATACAAATCTTTTACACATATATTCTAAGCAGACGTAAAGTTTACTCTATGTTTCATTGTTCGTTTTTATTATCTTTGCTATATTCAAATACGATAATTATCCCAACATAGTGTGTTTTTAAATTTCGAGTCTGGCTAATTCCGGAAAAATTTCATAAATATCGCCAGTCACCGACTAAGTAATGCATATACCTTAATCAATATTCAAGAATATTTTTATTTATCGGCTTGAAGACTTTATTTAATTTTCTAATGATTTCTTAGCAAGATATCATTATAAATTCGTATATACTTTATATGATTGCGCCTGAAAGTATGCAATCTATTTACTAATCACAAAAAATAACTTGGTTTCTGATGTTTTATTACACAATTTTAATTTTTTTCAATTGTTTCTTATTCATTAAAGCCTAGACTTTACGGTCGTATTCTTTTAAAAAGCGTGTAAGTCTTTCTGCAAATTTCCAAATAACTAGTCTCGGACCTCAAAAGGGATGAGAAATAAAAAACAACCGCAAAGGCAAAAAAATCATTCGAAGCGTTTACATTGCCCGCTCACACCAGAGAAGGGAAAGAGGGGGATAACTGTGACTGGTGGCCTGGAATTCTTTTGATTCCAGTTAGTTTAGCAAGTTCCACTGATTTCTAACGCTTCCTAACTTTTAAATAATCAATACCCAACGTTCTTTTTCCACTTTTGCTTAACGTTACTTTTATAGTGGTTAGTTACTAAATTCAAATATCGATTAGTTACTGTAAGGAAACCTTTCAATTGTGCGGCATATTTTCATTGGAACTCTTAGCTGGACTTTTTGCGACACAAGCCTGATTAAAATACCATGCGTCAGAAACTGGCGAAACTAAAAATGGTAGTCGCAGGTAAAGGAAATAACTTCTTAAGAAAAGGAGCAGGAGGTTTGTTTGACTAGGTGAAAACTAATTAAATTAGATTTGTCTATAATACCATTTTATCTAATGAAGGCGTTAACTTTGTATTTCGAATATAACTTGTGTATCTAAACAAAATTATAACTATCGCTATATTGATAAATCTTAATAATATAAACTGTCTTTTATGCTTTATTTTTATACATATATGTATATATTTATTTCCAGGATTCTCGTTATCCAGTTGCTAGAATTACCGGGTCAGTTAGACACATTGACAATTTTATATGTCTTTCTGTGTATGAATGTTGTATATCAAACTTTCAGCTCTCATCTTGCAGAAATCTTTCGACTTTGTTTTTCAGTCATCAACTGCGGCGGAATCTGAAGCCCACCTCTTAGATGACTGTAAAACCTATTTGCAACCGGTTGAACAGCAACCGCACATATAATAATTAAAAAACAAAACCCCAAACATTTCTTTAGTCGGGAGTCCGACTAGAAGATACCCCATTCCCATCCCAGAATTGGCGTGACCTACGTAACCGATATTGTTGTTTATCGATTTTGGAAGATGCACAGTTGCGATAATCTCTTTTCGTATAGTCTATAATATCATAACTAGATCGACTCGAGTGATTATGCTGATCGAAAATTTATGCTCACCTGCCTGAACAGCTGTGTGGATACAAAAAAATATCTATGATTAATCATGATGCTGTTTAAATTGCAAGACGTGCTTGGTGACCAGGTATTTTTACGCCAGAAAGTCGAAGCTATGTCATTAAGATAACATTCTTATGGATTCAATGTGCTTTCAATATGGGCCTCAAAGCACTCGATATTGATTAATTTTTAAAGATATGGAACACAGTGTATGTAAGAAACGCAAAAAAAAAGAATTTAATTGATAAAAATATGTATTTATCAGTGTTATACTCATTTATATTGTCCGATTATGCAAAACTGAATTATCGAAGCCGAATATAAATACCTACCACCACATACAATCGATGTCGTACATGGCGCTGATTGCGATACTGAAATAAAAAAGCAACGAAGTGAACGGCAAAATTGGTAGTTCTTAAACATTTGGCCAGTTGTATAAAAGTCCACACGACATTTGCAATTATTGTCGGTTTCAGAGCTTCTTTAAGATGAGCACGTGTCTATGAGCCTGACTCTATTAAATTGATGTTTACATGAGAGTCACATTTTAAACAGACGCAGTGCAAAGCCAAGTTTAGACTCAATACGGCCCACCTAGCAGGAGCGACCAACGTGGACTGTTAAGATACCTGAAAACTGCTTTTCAGCCGTCACTTTGTATGTGTACAACGGTCGTTAACCGGTCTACACAATCAGGAAGTAACTTTAAGTCTATGTATCCGCAACATGTGTCGTCGCATCTGCATCATCAGAGTTGGGCACTTGATCTGACCAGTAAGTTGAGTCGCCCAGTCTGACGAGGCAGATAACGCAGATTCTAAGCTCGGGGTCCGTCACCAATTGCCGTTCTGTTCTGTATTCTGTTGTGCATGCTGGCTGCCAAGGGAATTGCATGGATGCGATTGACTTTTGGTTACCCAAACCTCATCTCTGCAGCGGGAGAATCTATTGTGTGATAAGGCCCGCGTCAACTAACAGTCAGGCAGATTGCTGACATATATAAATAGCAAATGTTTTTATTTTGGCTAGGGCAAGTCGCGAGACAGAATCTCCTTTAACAGGTATTGAAGAACATGTTTGTATACTTTTTTGTTACAAATAACAATTGCATTTCGCAAAGGTATTTCTTCTATTCAAAAGTGAATATCTATGTTTATATGTTTTCGTCATGTGTTATATTCAAGTTGCATAAGCTTGGGATTGAGAGAAAAATGTAGTGGAAGCCACCGAAGCTCAACACCAATCAAAAGTTGCGTGTGGTGAAGCCAGAACAATCTCCCAGAAATGGATTGTGAAACGATCGGCAACAGCGGTCGGCGTACCAAGTACCGACCTGGGGATAGCTATCTATCCTATGTGAAATACATATGTACATATAAACTATCTATGTCATAGATAAACACAACCACGCACGCAGACCCACACCCATAAATGGGGACCACAGAATGCGGCCCAAAAATAAAGTTATCGACGCGCTAGATACGTACGCGAAACGCCTCGTGGGGAATGCTGCAACCAACAGTCTGGGAAATGGCGTATACCGCAAAATGCATCTACCGTTTGGTGGCTCTGCTGGCTTCTGCTGGAAAACTCATTCAGTCATTAAATGCCGTTATCTGCTGATTACACAATAAAGCGACTGCAGAAACAACAACAACAGCAGCAGCAACAATAGCAACAGCAGCGGCTACAAAGCTACTGAGCGCCCAAAGCTAAGAGAGACCCAATTCAGCGCATCTGAAGAAGAAAAACGACAGAGGAGCACAATAGTGAGCAGCAGCAACGGCTTGCAATATATAACGTAACATTTAGAACATCATTGTTGTTGGCTACACACAGCAGCAACATTAGCAAGACCAACAGCAACAATTTTCTAGCCAGCATCAGTTGAAGCTGGCGCAGAGAAAGAGGCGCTCAACATTGTCTGACTGATGAGGTAGGGCGTGGCACGCAGTTGCGACCAGATTTGTTACGTGTGCTGCCTGTTCTGCTGTCCGCCTGGCGCCCAGGCCAGGATATGTCAGAACAACTTCCTGAAACTGCAACACGTAGAGGCTTGAGCCTTTCACCACGCACCGCTGCTCTCAGCTAGCTCTCGACAGTGGGCCAGAAATAAAAATGTTTAAAAATATAAATAAAATATAGAATGTATAAAGAATTTAGAGCGTTATAGCCGATAGCATAATACTCGTTCATAGTGGAATCACTTAGAGGTGGTCATCAGTAATTTGTCTGCAAAAATTTGACTGATATTGCACAAGCTTAATATACACTTTTCACTTCGTGAACGAGTATAAAATAACTATAAAATAATAAAAGATACCTGACATGTACCGAGATACGCGAGGCACTAGAGATACCACCGGTGGTCGCTCTTTGGACACCACATCGAACGTCTCCCCTAGTCCCCGTCTATGGCATGCCAGCGTAAAAGTGAAGATATTGTGTATCCTCTCTAAAGAATTAAAACTTTAGTAATGAAATTATTACGATTGAGGATCATTATGTAGGAGCCTCATGGCCATAATATTTAGCCCGCGGAGCAAATGATAAGGAAAAGAGACAATGATTTTGGGCAATACAAAAGCCTTTAAGGTCGTCGCCTCTGTGGATCTTTCTGAGGGTTGACACAAAAATGCTGCTGACCATTCGGCGGTTGGCAACGTGGTGCAAGATATCGAGTCATATATTGCGCCACCAACAAGCCGTCGATCTTGTTGTTTTGTTGTAAGCCACTTGTTATTAGACCTGGTCAGTGCATGCGACTGCCAAAGTGTGTGTGAGTGCCCCTGTAGAATTTCAACAAGTTTTGTGCAGCGTAAAGTGTTGAAATATTATTTTGCCCAAGCAGGTTGTCTTCGCAAGCAGTCGAAAATATCAATTTTCAAAAGGCGCTGCACTCGACAGGTGAATAAACTGTTCATCTTTCCAGCATGTCAAATCTGTGGGTGAGCACAAATGAGTTTTACCACAGAAGAAAACAATTATCTACGGTTGCTATATTATTTATACACTTAATCACCCATGAAAACTTGAAACTCGATTTTAGATCGATCCTTCCCATATCATATAGTCCGATGCTAATGTAACCTTGCTAGAGCAAAATAAATCTTGGTGAGTGGTAATTGATGAGTTGGGTCAAAATATCTTTAAAAATGTTTTTTTCTACCAAGATAATGGTTTTATATGCATCCAGATATATTTCCATTCAGATATATTAAAGACGCGCTGCATAGGAACCAGCATATGGTCAGACGGATACATTTCGAGTCTATCGCTGTTGATCAAAAACTATTTACTCATATAAACATGTTACATACGTAATACACATAGCTGTAATTAACAGTTTGTTGTATATTCCCTGAACCCATTGAAAATTGGTAAAAAGGGTATAATGGTTTTGTGCAAATGAATGTAACAGGCAGAGGTAAGCATTTCAGACCTCATAAAGTGCATATATTCTTGATCAGGAGGACGCGCTGAGTTGATTTAGCTATTTAGTCTGTATTAACGATCTCGGAAATTACAAAAGCTAGAGTCATAAACTTTTCGACAATAGATATAGAGTTTATCATTTTTGCTCGATAACATTCACTAATTCAATAATTTCAATCAAAAATTGATTTTAGCGCTTGGTTTTCTTAGCATATCAATATGTTCTCGTGAAGCATAGGTTAAGAATTACTCGGATATTGGGGAGGTATCCCCACTCGCCCCATATATGAAAAAACGCAATTCTAATAGTACAGACTTGCGCTTTGGTTTTTACATAAAATTGGATGCTCTTATTACGTACTAATAATGTCATAAAGATCATGATTTTAGTTTAGAAGTCATTTACGAATTTATTTTCCATAGTGGGCGCCAAGCACAACGGCTGAGAAAAATGCACAGCATACGCGTATGTATGATTTTGTGAGTGTATGTAGGTTTGTGAAGGGATTGAAATGTATGTAAACACAGGGTTCAGGGTATCCCCTAGTCGGGCGCTCCCGACTAGAGTCCCTCACTTGTTTTCAATTGGTTTATGCTATAATCATTTTGCAAAGTGTTTGATTGCTTTCAAATACCTATCCCGAAATTAGAATCATTAAATCATCAGTGAATAATTATTTGTATGCTAGCCTACAAGTAAAATTTGTATTTTTCTTCAGGATAAGCCCCGAGATATCGTCTAGTCGAGCACCCTCAACGACGAATATTTGTTCGCAAACCAAAAACAAACGTAAATGAACTTTTCGTCGACGAAGGTCAATGGTGAGTATTATGTATCTTGTTTTAGAGCAATATTACCAGACAGCTGGTCGCAGATACCGCTGTATGGGTAATTATGTGCACCCGTCCCGTCGCCACTTGCTTACCTCAAAACAAACCTATTGAGTCAGTAACAATAATGAAAAACACAAGAAAAATGGCATTTGAGATCACACTAATTGCTTCAATTAGTAGCAGGCCATAGAAACAGGTGTGCGAAACCTCGAACAAGTTGCGCAATGTGCCAGCCAAGAGAACTCAATTCGTGTTGTATTGTATCACAATTATTCTGAAAGTTCACAATTAATGCGGTCACACCTCTGGGATGCCAATTAGATTATGGCCTGACCTTGGATCTGTATAGAGTATCCATTTACCGAATAGCTGTGCACATGGGAGTTTAGCTTGCATCTCGAGGGGCTTTGTGTTGCTCACGTCAAAAGGTAAAATGTAAACAGCCATTAATAAATTACAATGTTGTGAGATGTGGGCCCAAAAGCCTAGCAGAACACTTCCTCATTGCCGAGAGCCGCCTAATCTTACAAGCCATTAAAAACAAACACAGTGCCCGGTCCCGAGACCTCAAGCATGCGATCGGACTGTAGAACGCCTTTCGAATGCCAGAGGACAGTACTGTTCGCTGGCATAATGAATTGTCAATCATTATGTAATCTTCGAGAAAAAAATGATGCAGCAGATTTAAGATTTTGTTTCGGTTTCTGATTCTGAATCTGTTTCTTTGGCGCCCCTTCTCTTCTGTTGTTGAAATAAATGTCTGGAAAATGCGTGGGCAGCACAATATTTAGACAGAAATACTGAGATACGTCTGAGCTGTGGAGCATTCGTCTTAGATCTTTTGCCGTGGCATGTGGCGCTAAGTTAGGTTTCGAGGAAAAGTCCGACCATCATTTATAACTCGGATCGAGACAGCATCAGCTTCAGTGTTCGCTGTGACTGCGTCTTCGGGCAACTTGGTAACTTCGACAGGGTTTCTTATAGTTAGGATTATTATGGATTTGGACGCATTGGACAAAACGCAATATAATTAATGCCACAACTGAGCTTAGGAGCTGCCGACTCGAAGGGCACATTAGGCAATCTTGCCTGGCTCAGCGTTCGCTGATAGGGAAATATGTTTGTCTTTGTGGACACCCGAAAAGTATTGGCTTTCTGTCAGTTTCGACTTGGTGTTCGTCCGTCTCTCTGTCCGTCTGTCTGTCCGACTGTCCACATTTAGGCTATTTATTTCACCGCTATTAAAGTTTGAAACTAGAAATTTCGGATATATACTCAAATATAACTGCGTCAGATAAAATGTTAAGATTTTTTGACTAAGCCTTCCGATATTATATATATCTTTTTGGCCACGCCCATCTGATAGTATACTATAATATCTATTTCTATCAATTTATACTTTTACTCAATCTAATTTAAACAAGTGTGGAGGCTCTAGTCGGGAGGGTCCTGAATCCTGTCTTCCATACATTTCAATCCCCTTGCTTTCAAACATACTACATACACAAAATCACACATACATACATTCCCGCTATAGAAACTAAGTTCCTGAATAATTTCTAAACTAAGAGCATGATCTTAATAAAATTTCCAGTGCTTATCTAGAGCATTGAAATCTATGTACAAACTATTTGCATTTGAATTAGGTTTTTTTTTTCATAGCTAACATATATGGGGCGAATGGGGAGAGGTATCTAAAATCCGAAATATTCTTGACCTCCGTATGTTTTACGAGAACATATTGAAAATATTTAATGGATCTAGCTCTTATAGTCTAGGAGATATGCTAAGAGAACCAAGTTTTAAAACTGATCGAAAATAATGAAACGGTGCAAGATATCAAAAAAATTGTATATTTGTGTTTGTTTGTATTTGTATTGTATTATATAGCAGAATCAATAGTCAAAATTTTTTGTGTAGTTTTTTTTAGTTTACGAGATTGCTGCTTTCATACAGACGGACAGGGCTAAATTGACTCAGCTCGTCGTCCTGATCAAGAATATATATACTTTATGGGTTCGCAGATGCTTCCTTCTACCTGTTACATACATTTGCACAAAACCACCATACCCTTTTCAATTCAATTTTCAATGGGTTCAGGGTATAATAACAAAATTATTTCAACAGCTGATAAAAAAGAAATATTATTATGTTAGGCAATTTTACTACCATGCTACAAAAAAGCGATTATTGATTATGTCATTAGCACAATGCTCTAGATTTAAAATGCTATTTTCATATTGACATTTCCCTTGTTGGTAGTTGGATTGCAGCTGTCACAACAGCTTCCACACGATTATTAACTTGTCAGTGGGCTTTTTGGCAATTTGTGCGCCTATTGCAACAGCCCAACAACCGCGGTCGGAGTTTGAAGCCCGGCGAGTCGCCCAATCGTCAATTATTTTCATTTTGCTAAACGTGCCAAATGGCCAAGAGCGGAAATTGGCAACTTGATATGGCTATGGAAACGAGATTATTAAGTACGCTTATATCATACATACTAAATGCGGTTGCAACATTGGGTTACTGAATAAAGTGCCACGTCTAAATACGTAATGGCTGAGTGTAAAAAGTAGTCGACTGTCATTTTCATCTAGTCACAATTCACACGCAAAGATTGCATCAACAATATACTATCATTGCGTTCATTGTGTATTTATGTTACGGGATTGCCCGACTAGGATATACTCTAAGCCCAGGGAACTGAATATGAAATATTCTTGATCTCTGCGTTATTTACGAAAACATAGATACCAAACTTGCTGGCTCTAGTTACCTTATTGTCTGATATTTTTATAGATATACTCAAATACAACGGGTTGAGGGTAAAACAAAGTACAAATCAGATGTACATATCGATATCGATAAAAGTATGGGATGTTTTTTAAGAATGACTTTTACCTAGTGTGGGCTTGCCCAAAGGCAATGGGTGTGCGAGTGTGCGTGTTTATGTGTATGTAAGCTATTAAGTGTAACGAATGGAGCTGGATGTAATATACTTTGATTAATATATTTTTGGGTATACCAAGAGCAGAGAAAAGAAGTAATCATACGCAAATCGAGAATTCATATTATATAATCGCAGTTAGTAGTCAGTCAAGTTGGCAGAAGCGTTGTATTCTGTAGCTACCCATAAACATATTTCTGTGTAGTTCTCTCGAATGCACAGTTATTCACGTCAGCCAATCTGCGTTCTCGTGCGATCTCCCATTTTGTCTCATTCTCTCTTAGCTTGACAGTTCGTCAATGTGGTAACATGTGCCCAGTTACTTTCCAAGCTAGTTTCCCCGCTTCCCACGCAGTTGGTTGAGTCGCCTTGCCCCGTTGCCCAACGACAATGACTGCGTGGAAACCGAATATGTGGCTCCAAGTCAACATCATCTCCGTTAGACGTGAAATGTACGTCTGCCTTCCGTTTATGTAATGGAAAATGAGAGGAAAAACGCAGATGCGACTGCCATGCTCGAAGGCGCTGGAAGGTTGCAGCTAGCTGGACGCGTTGTTGTCATCTTGAAATATGACTATAAACCATACGAAGGTGGATTCTTGCGTCAGACGTTGGATAGAGTTGTGCTCTCTACGACTGACAGCCTGGACTCGACTGGACGAGACTACCAAGGGAATAGTTTTTCTTGCAGTTGTTGTTTCTGCTTGCTGATGCAACAGCCCAGGCTGAGGCTGGGGCAAACACAAGCGTTGGCGGTCCGCTGATTACCGTTAGCTACTCGAAAGCAATTAATTAACACACATCCAAGAGCCGCCCACGAGTTGCCCCCATTTTTACGCTCGTTCACTTGCTGACAGTCACGAATACATTTGGCTCGTATTAGGGTAATTGTCCGAATGCGCTGTGGGCTAATTCGCAGTTGCGCCTGTGTTAAGAATTAGCATATAAATTTACATGGCATTTCGCTTTTTATTTATGAATGAAACCTGAAAAAGCTGCAGAGGAGTGTGAATAGCTGCACAACACATCTTAATACATTCCTACGTAGACTGCACATAAGTATACAAATTTGCATAACTAAATGAATCTCGTTTCCAAACCAAGGTCAGTTCGGGTTCGGGCCTGGGCCTGGGCCTGGCTTGGGTTGCCGCTTCACTCCGCTACGTTCTAATATTGCAGCAGCCTCCATTGCATTTTAGGAGTTTAGCACGCCATGTATTAGCATGTTATTCTAATTGCAATTTATTAGCGCCGCGGCTTGTGGCTGCCTCTGTACGAAGCCAGATAGACAGTCAGGCAGATAGACATACAGTCAATCAGTCAAGCACTGCGTCATGCTGTCAAAGCGTCTATATGCAAATTAGTTGTATGTGCTTAACCCACTTGCGGCTAGTTGAATGTCGACAAATACAAATGGTTTTTGAAAATATACGAAGGAATGAACCACATTTCTACCACAGTACCATAAGATAAGAAAATATATACACGATAAATATAAAAATATAACCTACAAATATACTATTTTCAATTATGTTTTTGACAATCAAAAAGTATTTTACAAATCAAAGTACAAGTTATATAGAGATTTGTATATATTTCTTATGCTGTTCACAAAGAGAAAGAGTATATTAGCTTTATGCAATGTCCGCTCGTCTGTTAGCATAAAATATTTTTGTCGGCACCATTGAAGCTAGTGAATTAAAGCTTCGAATATACATACTCGTGTATACCCAGATATCGTGTTTAGACTGTTTGGTAACGCCCACTGGGGCAAATCGAAAAAACCTCTATCTTACAGTTTTACAACTAAGCTATTGGACCACAAGTACTTGCGTCCCCCATATATTCCTAAAATAAACATTTTATAAAGCTTTAAGGTTATAATACCTAATAAGACTGTCCGTTGAAAGCTGTTGTTACCCTCTAAACAGAGTATTGCGCAGTCGGTTCCATCTCACTGCAAAATCATTACTGGTTTATGTATTATTATAAGCAGGAAAACACGTTGGTATTTTGTAAAAATACAGGGATTACTAAAAAGTTATCCTGAGTTGCAAAATAGTTTCCTTTCTGGAAGTCGCGTTCTCATACAATTCTAATTTTAATTAAATAAAAAAAATATAACAATTTCCGAACAATATGTTATTGTTTTATATATATTATACATTCAGAAGAGTTATAATACAGGAAATATAAGCAAATATTTTGTTTTGCATTTTTTCTTGTATTTTGGTAGTAAAATCATAATTACTTTGCCTGCGTTACAGGGTATCAAACGGCAATTGAGTAAGTTGTTCAATGAAAATAGATTAAACAAACTAAAAAATGTCTAATGCTCATTATATATGCATTAATTGAATTTCCTATGCACTCGCCACTTCGTTCCGTTCCGTTCCACTTGGTACGCCCACGTGCAGTCAGCTGTCTGAACTCTGGCGAAACGAAAAATTCCATTGTTCCTCTCACCGTTGCCGTTGCCGTTGTCGTTGGCGTCACGGTGCAACTGTTATTTGCGTCTAATGAATTTGTTTACATTATTTGGATATTCAAAACGTGTTTCAGTTGTAAAATACATTTATAAAGGCAACACACAATCCTATTTGCTCTCTATCTTTTCTCTCCTTCCTTTGCTAGTCTCTTGCTTGCTCCTCTCTTTCCCGAGATTAGTTTTTCCAATCACTTAACAGGAAATTAAGACAACTCACTGTGGGCGTATACTAAAATGGTCGAAATGGCCTCCACCGCACAATCGTTAAGCTCTTAATAGCAAAATCTGCCATCAAGAAGACTATAAACTGAACCGCCTTAAATCGCCAGAGAGAAGACCGCAATCGCGACGACGACAACAGCAACAGCAACAACAGCAACAATATAATACGCAACATTTTGTGTAATTCTCGTAACGCAAACCATTTCCTTAATAAAGGTAAGACATTCCGCACCAGAGAGAGACAGACACAGAGGCTAGAAAGACGTTTCACTAATGCGTGCATAATTTTTAATAAATATTTTAAGATCTTGAAATGGCTGCTGGCCAAGCTGAAGACTGGGCCTGCTCGCGTAGACAAGAGCCCATGAAGGCTGCGAAAACGCTTCCTGGTTTAATTAATAAGACAGACGCGGATCGATGACCGGCACAGGCCTCGGGACTCGCATCTTGTCAATCAACAACTTTTCTGGACAGTGGCCGAGATGATTGTGATTATCATCAACTGCATTAGTCGGATCTGGGACTGGACGCGGCCTCTTGCCACTTGCCTAGCCAACACTTCCGTTTTGCCGGCCAAGTGCGTTGAACTTATTTAGAGGCAAGCACTGCAATGGTTATCCTTTACAGCAGGCCCATTGCCCCACCCCGTCTCCAGCCTCGCCCGAACCCATTTGCATATTGGCTTATCGGCTGCTGCTCAGTCAGCGTTTACGTTGCCCACGTGTTGTGTCTCCGGTCGGCCGTCCTACCGGCCGTCTTTCCGTCCAGGGTTGCTTGGCAGGTTTTCTTTGCTCGCCGCCTCAAATGAAAATTGTGCACTTTGTATGCAGAAAACTTGGCGCGCCGATAAAAATCTACATAATTTTGAGCTGTACGTTTTATAGCCGTTTCCTAGCGCGTTAAAAAATGCAGAGCCGAGGGGGAACGAGGAAGAACGTAGTAACTGTAACCTGTTGCTGCTAGGGGCCGTAATAAGAGTTATAAAGGGCCGTGCCTACAGGTTCCAATGCATTTATAATTGTAATCAATATCAAGTTAAATGATAAATTATCTGCACCAAATTACTCCGTTTATCTTGTCAAAGGAAATTATCAGAAATTATGCAGGTGAAATTTTTTAGTGCAGCGAATGCAGATCTTGATATATTTTATTGATTATGGGACTTTTTCACTCAGATTTTGATTTGGTGCTTTGATTTTAAGGTTACCATTCTTATTACCAAACTTATTTTGGTTTCTACACAAATACATTAAACATTCTTCCAATTTATGTATATATACTTTCCTAAATATAATTTTTAATTTATAGTTACTAGCCAATCGGACTTGATAATCCACATTCAAAATCAAATACATTTGGTGTGTGCAGAAATTTGTTTTGATTCGAGGTAATCAGAGAATAATAAAAGAATTTACTTCAAATTCAATTCATGGACTGTACCTCAAGCTGGAAAATGCTATTGTAATCAGTGTATTGGTCAAAATGGCAAAAGATTTAATAGACCAACTGGTATATATGTCAGGTTATAGAGGGAAACAGATTCCCTTTCATTGTTCTCCTAAGAATGGTCTCGTAACCAACTGGTTGATAGTAGTAACAGTAAATTATATCAAACTGAAAGATCCTGCCATGTCTTTGTCTATGACTACTAAGCCTCCATTGTCCATATTAAATATGAATATATACTTATGAAAATCATATTTACGAATTTTATATATGATTATGTACTCAATTTTCAATTTAAGGCATAAAATACTTGGTTCGATTTTCAAATATAGTTTATACATCTTAAATAAAAACCAGTAAGAACGTTGCATTCGGATGTAACCGACTGCGTAATACTACTTCACAGTACACAGAAGTTATTATTGTTATTTTGGAAAAATATAGAAATTTTATATTTCGTAGCGACGGGAGTGGGCGTGGGGTCTATATTTTTTGGCTCGATCTTAAGAGAAAGTCACCCAAACACCGACTACCAAATTTGGTGATTCTAGTTTTTAAATTAAAATGTGGGAGATATAGGTTTTCGCGAATCGCGGGGGCGAGAATGGGCGAGAGTGGGCGTGGATGAAAATTTTTTAATGGATTTTTAAAGGGCGTACCCAGGCATCTACCTTTAAAATTTGGTGACTCCAGCTCTAAAAGCGTGGGAGATATAGCCATTTCCGATTTTTTAAGGCGGGGAACTCGGGATCCTTCTAGTGGGCGTGGCCGGGATATCGCAATCTTTTGGGGAGGTCACCAGCAATCTACATACCAAATTTGGTGACTCTAACTTCAATATTGTGGGAAATATTCGACTTTTATCGATTTGCGATTTGAGGTGAATGGACATGTTATCGATTTGCCAGCCTCCCAGTGGACGTGGCACACAAATCTTAACACTTTGTCTAAAGCAGATAACTACAAATATATATTCAAAATTTCAAGTCTCTATTTTGAATAGCGCCAAAATAAAAGTTGCGTTCATCCGGACAGACGGACGGACAGCATGACGGACGTAGCACAAAACTAATATTCTCTTATGACTTCGTGAACGAGTACAAAAACCGCTGAAATGTCCGCTGAATTTCTAACTAATTTCACAGTGTGCCTTAAAGTACACATTGAGTGATAGTGGGTACTAGAAAGAGAGAGAGAGAGAAAGAGAAAGAAAGAGAGGTACACACATCCGGTTTACACTCTAGCTGTGGATATATGCAGCAAATGTTAATTAAATACCTGTCCAGCCATTAAAAAACATAGGTAAATTTATGTTGTTAACAAGGAAATGCGCAATGCGCATGAACACACTTTTATTATTATCATCGCCGTCGCTGTCGACGTCAGCACTGATGTTGATGCTGCTTAACCACCAATGGACACTTGGCCATTTCTAGAAAGCCTCCTTTGATGCTCCCCTCAACTGGCCCCCAGCAACTAGAAACTTTTTTAGGCATTTGCATACGAGTATTTCGCGGATGCTGGCGGTTTTAACGATGCGAAGCCTGTCGTCACGTCGCTACGTCATTCGCTAATTGGTCGCGATACGAATCGGTACGAGAGAGTGACGCGGAGAGGAATGGGCGTTGCCAGTTCCAGCAGCAGCAGCAGCAGCTGTGTCAGGATGCCAGTGTCAGGACCATACCGGCGTCACTACAGGCAGAAGCACTTTCTTCAATCAACCAAATATTTTCCCAACTGCTGTTGTCCTAACAAGGCAAGCAATTTGCTCTATGGGATTAATTTGTATGTTACACAATTAGAATTTTTGATATTTCTGTCAAGTAGTTTTAGCATAGACAATAAATGGATTCAACATGGCTAAAAGGCAAAGTTAAGAAATTTGTATGCCCTTTCCCGACTTTCCCGAACACTGTCTTTTCATAGATTTCAATCCTAAAAACAAATAATTAAAAAAAATGTAATTGATTAAATTATTCTCACTACTTTGTGGGGAAGAGCTTTTTACACGAATACAGCGACGCTGCAAAGAACCGTCTTTTTATTTCAAGTAGTACATATGTCATAATTGACCGGATGGAAGTACTTTATCATTCAACTCTAATGGCAATTATCTATTTGTTCAATATAACATTCAAACATACAACAAAACTCAAGTTCGTATGTCAAATCTTTTAATTATGTTGATTTTTTAGCTTTACTGGATGGTTCCAAGAAGGAGAGCTCTAGAGTCGAAGTTCCATTATATTTATTCAGGTTTAGAAACAAATTTAAAAAAATTAATTTATGCATCACAAGTTTGTACATACTTCGTACTTAATAATAGCTATTAATCAATCGAAACTTACCTTTGTCCTGTACAATGGATTAGAGAAGTCCCAATCCGGCGCCACAAACAAATATCCACATTTTGAGACTTTACGAGATGCCTAATAGTGGATTTAAAATTTAGAGAAAAATATAATTATTAACTATAAAAAACCGTTTTAATATGTTGAATAAAAATAATTTTGTAAAGTATTAAATAATTTAGTTAACAATGACAGCAAGATGGAAATAATAACTAATGAACGAATGCTTGTAGTGTTCATGAGAATAGAAAAAAGAGACAAGAATATATTCACTGACCTTTTAGAATGAATGTATGTATAAATAGTAAATGGTCACATGCAATTATAAAAAATGCTGTGGATAAGTTGACAGTTTTTTGTGATTTTCCTATTTTGGGGGAGCACAGGACAAATCCAATATGTGGAAAATTTATTATTTATATTTTCTTCCATTTTGAAGACAAATCCTCCAAATTTAATAGGTAGTTTAGTAATGACATCATCCACGTCTAAACTGTACATTTTATTAACAATTTGCAAGTCCCAAAATTAGTTTTAGTTTTGAGGTAACTGCTTCGATATTTCAATATTCAGTATGACCCCCTTTGACTGTTTTAAGTTCTTATTAGTATAGCGCTATACAGCTAACCTGACTGCAACGTTATTTGTGCTTTTGTTATTGTTTAAGTATGTATTTAAGTAAGTATCAATGGTGAGCAAGTACTCACGGTACTGCCATAGCAACATATGACTAATGCAAAGTCATGCGCCAATGTAACTATCTGCGAAGTACTTGGTATTTCTGGGCTTCAGCAAAAAGCATACATACTTCACAAAATACGTTTGACAAATAAATTAAATACCTTATAACTCGCCGCTTCCACGGCGTACCGGTGTGTTGTAGAGGGGGCGCAAGCATAGGGCTTTGCTGGCACCGCTCGACATTTGGACGCACCACCTTGCAAACAAAAAGCGACAATTGGGTTTTCTCGTGTGAGAATTAACATTGATCGCTGGACGTGCCTCTCATAATATGGTTAATCTTCATATCGAGTAGGGTCACTCCTAGTCACTCCTGTATGATCTCACGCTAAAGATCAGTAAACACAAAATTATGCTTTTAAACTATTGTGTATATAAAGTCTATTTTATTTTTTAGTACATTTTCCAATAGCTAACAACCACAAAAAAGTCAATGAAATTCCAAAATTAGAGCACGCAAATATTATTGTACTTACAGAAAGTACTTGCGATAGGTTTCATATGATTTGTTAATTTTAACTACACATTTTCTTTGATAGCTTTGGTTTTTTTTAACCGGTCTCTATGAAACTTCTTGAAATTATGTTTACAGCAGAGGTGCTAATTATAATAAATTAAAAATAATTATTTATATATTGTTGTGTATTTGAAAAGGCAGCCTTGATTTTGAACTGATTTGCGTGTCAATTTTCTTCGCTACAAATAATACAATCAAGTCTCGAAAAAATTTGTCATGTAGTGGGACTAAGAGAAGAAGCACACACCATTTACTTTGTAGCTGCCGAACTAATAAGGGCACTGAATATGTGTGTGCGAACTTGAGACTTGGGCTTAGAATTGGCTGACGTATCGTGTTTTCGTTCATGGCACGAACACGTATGCCTTAGGAAGAGTTTTTGTTAAAAACTAAATTTCACGTGTGTCCACAAACCCCACAATCAACACAAATCAACAGTGACCGACCCTGTTTCCAGCTGCCGTTATATATGTATATTCATACAAACTTGCATATACAAAAGCACATAAACACGCGTCGCAAACTGCGAACTCAAGCCCCCCTACATTATGATTAATGTGCGATCATTTGGAAATTTTCAGAACACTCTTAATTGTTTATATGAGAATTGTTCTAAAAGTAAAAACAAAATATGTAAAATTGAACAAAATAAAAAGTCAGATCCATGATCCATCCAAAATATAAATAGCATAAAAGAAAGAGTAGCAGAGCAGCAGTGACTTTATAAAATAATAATTCAGTATTCATAAAGCAAAAGCTATTGTTTTCATTGTTTATAAAACAGCACACATTAAAAAGCTTTAGTTACATTTTATTGTTAAGTATAGAAAGTAGGTCATATATTTTTATTTGTATACCCTGGACCTATTGAAAATGGGTAAAAAGGGTATAATAATTTTGTGCAATTGTATGTAACAGGTAGAAAGAAGCAATTTTTGATCCCATAAAGTATATATATTTTTGGTGAGGATCATTCGCCGTGTCTATTTAGTCATGTCTACTTTTGTACCCTATAATTACGAAGTTACCATTATTTATCAAAATTCGACTATTTTTAATGGGCACTGGGTGCAGGGTACAAAAGTAGCATATTAAAAATTGTGTTTGTGTCATTAAGAGAAGAGTTGGTATGCAGGTTTTCGTAAAGCACACACAGATTGTTCTTATTGAAAACATCCTTCCTCGAGCTAAATAAAAAGTGTGATTATTTGTTTACTTTACGCCAAGGCGAATTTGACTTAATCCGACTTAATCAATCTTATTAAAAATGTGATTTAGAGAAATATAATATAATACAAACATGCTCTAAAATGATAATCGTTGCAATAATAGGAAAATCGCCATAAGATTTAGATTACAAAACATGCCGTATGTCGATGTATATTATTTATTTAAAACGGGTACTTACTGGATCTGCCAGAGTAACTGACTGTTGCGCAAGCGTGCAGATGCAGATATAGAATGCAGTCGATTAGTATTAGAATATGTATTTGTATATCCATTATAGTAGTAATAGTGGAAGCACTGCGATTAGCCGCTATGATGATGCGGATGATGCATGACATTTAGCCAACTAAGCGATGACATTCAAGTAGCTAGCCTCAAAGTGCGCAACGAAATAAATTTAAATTGCCGCCAACTTGTTTTCGATTTAATTTGATAACGAGCCATCGTTGTCTTATGACTGCGAAATGTCAAATCAAAAGTCACGTTTTCAGCTAAGCAAACTCTGGCCATTAACAGAGAGCACCAGCTCTAAGATGCAGCTTCAGCTCCAGCTGCAGCTAGACTTTGCTCATAAATCGAGCTGTTGCTGAAAAATTTCACTTTTCCGCTGTGGCAATCGTAGTGGCTAATACCGATTGACAAATAAACAATTTGTGGCACACACATTTAGATGTATACCAATACAAACGAGTACATACATATATGATAGTATGTATAAAGATATATGCCTAGGTTATGAGAGAGACTCACGCACACGTGGACGTGTCTAAGTCCAAATCAAATCCATGTCCAAACTCGCCACTGCTGGTGGAAAGTTGTTTACTTTGTGGCTGTTGTTGTGGTATCTCTTGGGCTTTTAACTCAATTTGAGACTGGCTTTGTTGTGTGTTTGCTTGCTTGTTTATTTATACGTGTGTATTTTTAATGTTGTTAAGTTTCGAGCAACCAAGGCAGTGGCCAAAGCGATCCAATACCAACAACAAAACAACAGCAAAAACAAAAACCAACAGCAAAGACTTAATCATTACTACCCGCAAATACCGCAGAAGCAACAAGTTTGATCATACTCTTACATATGTACAACCATATGTATGTATGTACATCTGTATGCATATACGCTGCTTGCAATATGTACACAGCAAAGGCAGAAGAAGATCTCAAACTAATGTGTGCCTTAGCTCTCAGTACGTGAGTACTTTACAGAAGTTAGATTCTAAGCCAATCAAGTAATCGAAGAACCTGTTTTAAAGATACTGCGCATTCGTAAATGAACAATTGAAACCAAGTTCATTGCAACCCCTTTTCTAATACTGCAAAACTATGGGTAGCCATTACACCCGATAGTATCGATAATAATTATGACTATTATAATAGGCACTTATACAACAGGTCAGACTGTTCTAGTCGGGAGTAAATATTCATAAAATGTTTCACTATACGAGGAACTAAATACCAATTTTGATTTCTCTAGAACGTATAGTCTCGAAATATGCTCAGAAACCGATATATGCCGATTTGAAAAACTTGATCAGAAAGGAGCTAATATTAAAGCGTCGATCTCAGAGATTATAATGAAGTTAAGTTTATTTGCCGACACCTTTTCCCATTTTTCTTAAATCAATAATTGTCGGTTTATTGACCTAGCTATGAAACACCACATTTGGTATGTAAGTTTACGATTACACAGATTAAGAAAATTTAAAATTTCCCATCAATAAAGAAAACAAGTTTTTAACGATAAAGGCTGGATGTTATATTTCCTATCTAAAAATTTCAAAAATATCGAAAAATTATCTCCAAACGTTTTCAGGATTGCTTTTTTCTTAGAGTGGGACTGAGTGAAGAAGAAGCACAACCGCTGTGTAAAGTGCAATTTTGAGTCAATAATCTTTTAAATGAATAGAATAAATACATTTTTTTAATTTTATAAGAAATAGTATTCCAGTTAAATTCATTAATCATTCGTTGATTTAAAAGTTGAGGTAGATTAAAAAATATCTAATTTACTCCGCCTCTTGTTACCAAGATAAATACAAATTTACTGCATACTGTAAATTGTATCCATCAATTCTTTTTATTAAACCATCAAGCTGTAATCGATTACCTGTCGTCTGAAGATACGAAAACGTCAACTATTGTCATACCAGAAAGGAGATTACATGCATTAAACATGCCATTAAGTGGGGCTGAGGGGCAACTTAAAAGTGAAAATAAGTGCGCCGATAGGTGCATCATGTGAACAGTTTTCTGCATGAATGAAATTTTTGATTTCGGAATCGATTATTACTGTTCGGCTGCCCGTGTGGTCGTCAGGTCTGGCATCCAACGTTTAAATGCCATGAAAAAAGAGCCTTATAATTAATGTGCGAGAACAACTTTCCAACGATCAATGACGATGCAGCCGTTGTGACTGCCGTCGTCATCTCCGGTTTGAATCTGACCATGACTTGAAATAAAAATGAAAGTGGTCGCCCGACAGTTGTTGATCAAGGGCCACTGTCGGTTATTAGCCGCGATTTAACCAATGGAGGCTAATCTTGGCATATTCATAAGTACCACACATGTAACTGGAAACGTCTACATTCGCGGCTATGATGAGGTATGATTAATAATTTTCGCACGCTTACTTATTAAGCTCCCTTCCGAGGTAGGTTGAAAGTATCTTTAAAAAACAAAACGGGCCACAGATAAACATACAGGTTGATCGACTTTAACTTCGAGGTTAGTCCTATAATAGTAACACTATGAAAACAGATAAATACATTTACGAAATAAAAAAAACATATTTTTACTAAATAAATAAGATGTTTTTAATTTATTGATCACCCTTTAAAGTATTAAGATTCGTGAATATTCCAAGTAGTTCGTAAAATGTAGAGTTTAGTCATTTAGGCAATTGAACAACGAGTATTCGGGTTCAAATTCCAGGCTAGTGTTTGTCTTAGTCAAAGTTGGTAGTTTACAAATATAACGTATACTACCAATAACTATAATGGTTCTCATTTTGTTATATCGCGAGCGTATAGGTCTTGTTTTCCAAACATTAATAGCACTTACATTTATTTGCTGATCTTTTTAAGCAATATAGTTTAAATAGCTTATACCATCTAAAGCTTCAAGGGTACAAAAATCGAAAGCAAAGAAATCGAAATCGAAAGCGAATGGGAATGCGAATGCGAACGCGAACCGAACGCGCTGGCCGAACATCAAGTGCAACAAACGAAGAAACCGATGAGTACAGAGCGCGCCAAGTGCATGCCAGATGGAAACGCCAAGAGATGGGAAGCGCAAAAGAGGGGCGGGGTGTGCCGCGAAGTGGCAAGGCAATGGCACGCCATGGCACTGCACTGCACCGCACGACACGGCTAGTCGCAAGTGCGACTGACCATCAGCCGCGGCTGCAGCTCGAAATGAAAGCGAATGTCGTCGACGCGACGTAACGCGACGTTGCGGTCGCTCTCTGTGGTCGTTGCCCCGCGGTGCGATACAGTTCAAGCTCCATTAAAAAATTCGGAGCACCAAGAGAGCTAGGCTGCGGGCAGTGCCAATGCGAGACCGTTTGTCTGTCGCGATCGATGTAAATTGACCAGTTCTCGTGCATGCCAAGAATATTGTCCCTCATCTGCGGCAGTTGTGGCACTCGTGGAGTGGTTAAGTTTTCGGGCCTTTTGTGTTGTGTTGTTGTGTTTTATCTCGTTGTCTCATCATCAGCGCCGGCTAAACGGCCGTGTCCATTGTGTAATATACGAAACACAACAACGAAAACATAATTTTAGCCACCATCAACTGGGAACTTGAGTTAAGGGCTTTTTAGCTTTCGATGGTGATGGCGATGAGTATTGCAGAGATAATGGGGAAACAACCAGATGGTCGCATCATTGTAAAGCTCGCTGTAGAGAGGGTGCAAGCAAATAGTCGGTCATCAGTTTCTAAAAGAGATTCATAATACTGTTTGCTGAATGAAATGTAGCTATTTGATGTTATAAAAAGTCTTCACGAAATGTTAAAAGTGGAATTTTCGACCCTATAGTACATATATCTTGTCAGGACATTCACAACTTAAGTTTAGTTCATTGCACTATAGATTGTTATTAATTTTACATATTTCGAATCGCTTAACGTTACTTGCAACTTATTTAACAGTTGATGTAATTTTATTTAATTTCTTCCTCATTTGCAGCGAACTCCTCAATTTAGTTAAATCATGAGTATTTGCATATTCTTTTAAATTTCCGCATATTTAAAGTTTTCCCCAGTCTAAGCTTCACAAAGGGCGACCGCAGAAACAAATTACAACAGAAAATATAATGTAAAACGCAATAATTAATGCACAGCTTATTGTGCACAAGTTGGGTACAATGGGAGAGTGGGAATGTTGGGGCTCAGCCTTCATCGAAAATAATTGAAACTTCACGTACAGCCGAAAAATGTAAAACCGAAAACGTCATTGCTGGCCACACACAATGGAAGGAAAATGCGTTTGTTATTGTTTGAGATAGTATAATAGAAGAGATGTCAGAAATTGATTTTGAAATGGAAATTGTTGAGTCGGTAAGACAATGATAATATAACAATGGCAAAAATAGACAACATTTCACACTTGACAAGATATGAGAGACTTCCAAGAGACTAGACAGAGAGAGAGAGAGAGAGAGAGGTATTCGAATTGGACCTGAGGTGTTTTTATTGGTAGCTGCTTCATCATCTCTTGCGTTTTTACGTTATGCGTAAAGCTATTGTACCGTTGTTGTTGTTGTTGTTGCCTGTTGCTGTTGTCTCTTTATTAATGCCATTTGAAAGTTGGCATTTGAAATCGACGTTTGGCTGGTGGCTGGTGGAAAATCGTGCACATGAGCCTTGGCAAGTAAAAGTAAAAATCACCTCAACTGTTTGACTGGTTGGATTGTTTCTCTGAATTTGGGCGCCACATGTGTTTTGTGTTTGCATTTGATTTTTATTTTTACTGCCCCACATGAGCTTGCAAGTTGCGCGGAATGGAGTCGGAGTCGGGGTTGGAGTCGCGATGGAAGCGTTTCGGCGCTTTTTAGCGTTTTGGCTCTTGGGCAATAGATAGGCATCGCAGATCGTGCCTGCCGGCGACGACTACGACGGGCGACTCTCACAGTCATATTACAATTCATTTAGAAATGCATTTAAAAATACATAAAATACTTTGGCAGTGTTGCGCTCCAAGTGCACAAACGAAAGTGAACAGAATGCAAAATGAAAAGGAAAGTTTTGCAATCGCAAAGTGTGACCAACTTGGCTAATGGATTTCCTTTTAGCCACTGACTTAGTTGCATTACAAATTTATTATCATTGATAATGTTCAGTCAAGCGTGTAAAACGAAAAGAAAATTCGGAGTCCATGAGCCCTGTTTAAGAAAAGGTTCACCTGCACTGTTGGTTAATAAATACGATTATATGATCATAGTCACCACTCTTAAATCTGGACATAGAATCTTTTGATATATATTAAACTATTTAGCAAATCTGAATTTTCGGCAAGTTAAGTTCTTTCTGCATAAAAAATTGTATAACTTTCAGAGATATCTCACTTAAACTCCATGAATGTGAAATCATCACAGAAACAATCTTTTTTGTGAGTTGTTACAGATCTTACTCTTTAAAGTTAAAGTATATGATTCAGCTTGTCAATAAATTTCGTTCGAATCCAATTCGTTCACGAAATAATTATAGCTTTCAGATTCATCAGATGTAGCTGGTTACAATCAAAAACAACAACCATCGGCATTATTTATGGCTGTTGCACAACGTTTATCTGAAAAAAGGACCACCCAGATAAATATTTAACCAGTCTAAATAAATCATCTGTCCCAATCGAAACATTGAACAGACAACAGATCATACAATCAGATCCCGTAAATAACAACAAAATCGTTGTCTTGCCCTTGTGTGTCAAATCCATTATTAAATGTCAACGCTTCGGGGGACCTTATGCGAAAGTTGGATGAATTTTGGAAAACGGAAAATTGGATAGGTCAACAACTTGTTGCCAATTAAGTAACAGACAAGGCGTGCAGCTCAAAGCAAAGGCAGAAAACTTAGCGGGGTAACCCAAACAGAAAACACTCTTCAAAGTAAAAAAAGTAATGAGACTTATTTTATTGATCATTATTATTAAAATAAAGAGGAGCGGACCTTAGCGAAGACTTTAGGGAAGTTCATTTAAGAATTAATATAAGACATCTAATTAAAATATTAAAAAATATTAAAAATTATTTCAAAAGTGGTTGCCTATTGTTGACCTTAATTTCATTAAATATTATTTCAGTGCTTGTACCATAAACAGAACTCGTATACGCCTCTTAAGAGTTCAAATCTACAAACTGTTCTGTGGTGTATTCATTTGAGCAACCGTGATGTAATAGTTAAGATAGCCTGTAGGGTGAAAAAAATTAAAAAAAAAATACAAACATAACAAGGTGTCTCGCAGTGTAAACAGAAAAGCAAAAAAAAAACAGAAAGAAAAAATAATTGCGCGACTGCATAAATTTTCGCGAGTCAAAGCTACTTTCGATTTCAATATAAAAGACGGAGAAGGAAAAGCGGCCGTGCTGCATTCGTACGGCAATCGAAAAATGGCAACGAACCTTCGATAGGCAAAGTCAGGTCTTCCACATAAATTTCGTTGCGATCGATCTGCGGTCCGCTCAGAGTAGAGGCGAAGTCGAGTCGAATCGAGCCGGGCTAAAATGCAACGCTTGCTGCGATGAAGATCAATGATTATCAACGTCAGCTGCAGCTGCAACTGCCTTGTTGACACTAAGTGAAAGTGAACATGATGGGACCACGTCATCGTCACCGTCATCGATTCATGATCGTTAAATGCTACAGGGTGTTTTGAAGTCTTGAATTACTGCGGCAGTCATCCATATTGATAGGAGGGGAGTTAGAGCTGCTATTAGTAACTGGCTTATCTTGTGGTCAATATTTAGCTGGTACATTTTCGTTATTATAAGTGCATGTCAATTTTATTTGTCTTGAGCAGATAGGGAAAAGAAATTCAGACTTGCTATCATCAACAACGGGACAAAATTTAATTGTAAACAGTTTGAAATTAAATATATTCAGCTTCACAAACTTTAAATAAGTACGCTGGAAAATATTAACTACAGTGTACCTTCTAACTGTTGTCATAAATAGCATTATACAAATACCTGCTTACTCACTTCGTCTTTAGCAAATTGGTATAACTATATCGCTTTGACCGACATAGATAAGTTAATGATTGGTAGTATTGCTGGACACTCTCAGTAAAATAGTGCTTACCTGCAAAGAGATAAAAGGTGAACAACAATTAGGTGGGGGTCTTGATATATGTATGGAAAGTGCTGCAAGCAGGCCGGTTAAGCGGGCAAATGGCCGTCCGAACCATTGAAAATCTGGCACAAATGTCTTTATTTGAAGCATTTCCCAAAAAGGTTCGTTTTGACCGTCTAATGCCCGCACAAACAAGGCCCGTTGATACAGAGCCAGGCTACGGCTTTGTTGTAATTACAAAATTGGCCGGCGCGTCTGCATTGAAAGTTGAGCCTTCCCCGACGATAAACGCACTGCCATTCTTATAACTTTTATGAATGAAACCAAATACGAGTCGGCCCAGAGTCTATTTATGGACGCGGCATGACTATATCGGTTGGATAGGATTTCACATTTCATTCACTAGAAAATCAGTTGATCAATTAGTGAGAATCGAAAAGTGGAACATCGTTCGCTTGCTCGCTCGGCCCATGTCGACTACTATTCGGTTTTCATTATGCCAACGACTTTACTTAAGCTTAAGTGTACTAAATAAAAGTTAAACTTCAATTTTGAACTCCATGGCTCTGAAGTATTGAGTATTCGCCACGCCCGGTCACTCCGCGGGCAGAAAAAAGATGGCAGGTCACCACGCTAACCTTCTCTGTAACATTACATCGTCATGCATTATAGCCTTAATCGCAGTTTTTATAGGAAGAGGATTATGAATCGGTCAGAATGATTTAAATATAGATTTATACTAATGAAAAAGTGACACACAAGTAACAATCAGAGTTAACTATTTCGGAAAAACTCTAATACATGAACCGTCAATAACGGACCACTTTTATTATAGAAACAGCGAAAAGTTGAATAAACTATTAAATGTGATTGATGAAAGGTATATTAGCTCGCTTTTATTAAACAGTATATCACCCTTAAGATGGAACTTACAAATCCCGCCAGGATTTTATTAAGCACGTTCAGTAGTTTCAGAAATTGTCGTCGAACACTCTGATTACATAGTTCATTAAAATTTGTTTGTCTGGTTTTGTCAAAAAAAAAAGAAAAAATGCTCTGATTTTCAATTTCGATGTTAAAGAGGTTAATAATAATAAGAAACAAGAACATTAATTTACATATTACCGGATGATACAGGCTTAATGTTTAAAATTATACAAAGTTTAAGCTAAACTTTTTTAAGTTTTTTCATATGCTCAGAAATTCTGTTTTAAAACTGTTTGAATTTTTAGTAAAAAGAGAAATGACAGTAGTTGCTACTCGAGAAACTTTACAAGACTTGGCAGATACATCTTAATTACCATAAAAAGTTAAAGTTTTTAGTTTAAAGCTAAGAAGCTAAGAAGCCTATATTTAGTACAGTTTTACTGCTTTGGCGCAAAGTGAAAACTTTATATTTAAATTAAATTCTAGAGATTGCACAGTCGACTTACACATTAATGGGTACTCTGGACTGGATTGGTCAGCATTATGACAGTATAAAGAGCTTTACAACAATAAAAAAAGGGCAAGTATTAAAAACGATTAATGCGCATACACAGCTACACCATCACCCACACAAAGATGTACGGGGACCATATGGTCAAGAAGAATTAGAAGCTGCTCCGTTTAAGGATCTGGGCTAGAAAACAAGTATGCGAACTCGGAGTCTCACCTGCTAGAAGCGTTACCTCAAGTAAATACACTTTTTGCCCTGCGCTGGTCGCGGTAAGCCTCAACGAAACCAATCTTTGAGAAGAAGTTCACCTGCTCCCTGTTCTCAGCAGCCGCTGACGCGCAGAGTGGCCAGCAAGACGGTCAAGAGCGGCTCGGTTCTGAAGCAGTACGTTCCCATTGACATTCAGCCATTGGAACTCGTTGAACAGCTTGAGACCACGACTGCCGTGCTCAAAGGGTAAATAGAATAGACGAGAGCAGGCTTAAATCATCTAAATTTACCATTCCATTTGGTCCATTTGGAGTCTTGCTCCTCCTCCGGCTCGTGCATTTCCGCCGGCGTTGCTGATGTGCTTTCCACGTGCTCGCGCTTCTCGTCAATCAGAATATCGCCAGCAGAAAGCGAGTTTTCGTATTTGCTGGGTTCCGCCGCAAGTTCAGCCTTAACTACTGTTAAGCTCAATTGAATGGAGTCCACGTTCTTGGCCACTATGGGCACGGGCTCAATGGAGCTGACTGTTGTAGGTATGGGGTTGATAATATCGTCATTGGTCACAACTTTAGGCTGCGACACCAAAGAGTTCACCACCCGATTTGAAACGGGCGCTAGCATGGAACCAACTGTGAACTCCGCCAGCCACTCGGTGATGGCATTTTTGAGAGCTAATCGTGGACGATGTACGTTCTTGGACGGACACTCGACTGGCATATCGCCCTCGTTTTCAGTCTACAGTTTGATAGCTGCGCTCTGGGAGCTGTGCAACTTCGAATCCGTGCTGCAGTGCGACCAGTAGGCCAGCGCACGCCTATGATGTTACCATAGAACTCGCAATTGGGATTGGTCATCACGCCACGCATATAGGATATCAGCCCAGGCGAAGAAACCGTGTATAGGCCAAGGAATACGCGATCATACTCGTTTGTATGCAGGTTATTCTAAGTGACGAGTGGGCGACGCTGAATCTGCGTTTTTTCCCGTATGGCACCCGTCCAGAGTATTCTCGTGGTTCAGCTTGGAACCCAGCGTGCTCAGATACTCAGAATCAGCGACGGTTGGAACGGCACGTTATCCACAATACTGGGTCGGACAGAAGACTAAGACTAAGAACGTGAATATCTCCGAGGTCACCGACACCTGGGCATTGGCGAATGTCTGGAACACTTCCCTGTCTGCCTTGGACAGTTTCGATTCAATATATTCGATGAGCAGGGCGTAGGCCACGCAGCCAAACTGTGACATTTGATCCAGCTTACGCTTCAGCGTATCGATCTCTTCTTAGCCACTATACGTCATGTCCAGGCCCGGTGACAGAGCGTAGAACAAAACGATGCCCGTATCGTTAACGGCTGAAATCAGACTTGAGTTGCCCTCCTTTGGGCGCATGCATATACGAGTCCATGTCCAGTTTTTTCAATTTGAGAAAGAGATTTTTTCGCTGCTCGGTTGACCACGTCCGGCCGTAGAAGCCCTCGATTACGTCTTAATTAAATTGTCTTTGCTGGTCCCGCATGACGTATTCTAAGGCTTTACACGTTTCCTTCATTTTCCCAGAATCAGGAGAAATGCAAGATAAATGACTGATGATAAAACTCTGATAATTTAGAAAATGTAAGATTCAAAAAATTGTTGGTCTAAATCTTTCAATGAAGTATTTATGTAAATTACTATACCATATCTATATATTGATTTTGGCATAGAAGGAGCCGTTTCGAATTCATAATTTGTATATATCTGTTCAAGAATATATACAAATTTGGGTTCGGGTTATGACAACTCGTCTCTTAGTTTTAAAGCTATCGTCAATCAGACCATATGTCGGAAATTGGTAGACCAAACTTGGCAATGCTATTATCAATTTCGGTCCATTATGGATGAAGATATCTTCAATTGATGCAATTGGCTAAAAAATATGTCTTTGTATTCAAAACTCTTTTCTTTTCAATGATTTCATATAAATATTTTATATTTGTATATAGGAACATTTGATTAAAAATAAAGTTGTTGTGTGTTAACTAACAGTCAAGTTATATAGATATATATAGAACACATCATCCATTTGCCTGCAAGGGTATTGTACTTTTTGACTTCTTATATTTATTTAAAAAAAGGTATTATTGCTATTGCTTAAGCTGTTCTACTCGGCAGTTGTATGGCAGTTAGTGTGTTAGTGGGTCGAGTAATAGAAATAAAATGTAACTACACTTCATGGTTAATAGCCTTTAAAGTTGGAGTTAGAGCCGCTGCAATAAACTTTCTGCCTTCTTACATAAACGTTTATATAAAGTGATGGAAAAAACAAGCGAGAAGGCTCTAGTCGGGCGCCCGACTAGGGGATACCCTGAACCCTGTTTTCATACATTTCAGAGCCCTTGCATTTACATTTACATACAGAAAATCACACATACACACTCACATACATGTAAACACAGGCTGCATGCTGTTAACAGCCCCCACTATGGATACTAAATTCATGAATAATTTCTAAACTAAGAGCATGATCTTAATGAAATGTTCAGGGCTTAACAAGAGCATTGAAATCTATGTACAAACCAAAGCCCAAAATGCATCTAGTATACAGGCGGAGGCATCACCGATCCCATTAAATATATATGTATATTCTTCATCAGGACGACGAGTTGAGTAGATTTGGTCTGTCCGTCTGAGTGTCTGTTTGTCCGTCTGTGTTGCAGAAATAATTGTTCGTAAGGTGCAGTAGAATAAAAATCCAGCGTCTATAGAGAAACCTCTTCTTTTCATTGTAACGTACATATATTTGCCTTACGTGCATTTCAACTCTTTAGCAAGCTCGTTGATATAGGGTATAAGCAGCAAGTAGGCAATCGTTAGAAGCTTGCATGACTTCTGTCACTTACATACATGACACCAAACAACATGACAGTTGACTTCTGTCAGTGATATGCCACAGAATTTACCACTGACGAAACGAATGCCAGCATTACCAAAACAACGGAAACAACATACACGTATATGTTTGTATGCACATGTATGTATTTGCGGCCACGCAATATGTATGAGATCAGCAGGATTACTGCATGTCCAGGTCCAAGGCACGGAACATGAAACGTTTATCGCTCTGCTTGAAGTTTGCTTTGCACATAACTGAAGACCGTTAAATGACACAATAGCTGAATTTTCTTTTATTTCGTAATGATTTTTACATGATTATGATGAACATTATGATCATGATGAACATAAATAACGGTTGGTCAAATTTCCCAGACGATGGGATCAGCTTCTGCAGAGTGTTTCTGTGCGGTAACTTAGTGCTCCAGTTTCAATTAACAAAATGCCAAATAAACACGAAACCTATTATGGCCCTAACTGTAAAGAATTTTGCTTGATGAAAATATGGGTAGATGCAAGAGTACTCTACTTGAATTTCATAATGGGTTTTTGCAAATTTAAATAACAGGCAAACGAAGCATAAGTATGTACATATATACATAAGTATGTCTATCCGGCGGACCGTATCTCCGTATAAACGTATTTCTTTATGAATTGATGGGTCTCAAAACTTTAAGATCTCGAGATTAATAACTCTAAATTTATATTCTCGCTCATTCTTACTCTGTTTTTTCTTCATCTATTTTCATAATATTAATACATATGGATTAAAGGCCTAGGATTTCTTAAGTCTATACCAGATATTAATAGAGGTAGAGGACGTCATCACACAACTGTATGCCAAATTTGGTGACTGTGGCTATAAAATCGTGGGAGATATGGATTTTCGCGGTTTTCGCGAAAGATATGTGGAATTGATCGATTTAGCACACCCCAGTTGGCGTATCTAAAACAGTTTTTTGTGATCTTTGAGGAGATTATTAATAGTCTGTCTGAAATGGTGTAAGTAACTAGTTTTAAAACTGAAGGAGTTATAAAGGTTTTACTGGGCGAGTATATTTCCAAAATTACAATTCTCTTGGTTAGTGGGAAAAAAAATTTCGTTCATATGGACAGACGGACATTGCACAAACCCAATATACTCTTTTCACTTCGTGAACGAGTATAAAAACAAGCCATAATGTTGCATTCTGGTGTAAGCAACTGCGAAATACTCTGTTAATCTTGACTGCTTGTGAATCTAGCTCTGAAACTGCGTGAGGTATCGATTTTTGAGGTTTGCCACGGCTCAGTAGGCATAGCCAAAAAATAGGAGCACTTTATCTACCGTGGGTACACAAGAGTACATACTCCAAGTTAAAGTCTCCAGCTTAAAATGATAGGGAAAATTCAAACGGACGAATAAAGGGACTGACAAGAAGACGGACATTGCACAAAACCAATATACTTTATTTCACAAATGGGTTGACCGGCAGAGAAGAGCCGGCTGTTAGAATATGTAAACTGATTCTGGTTAGTATGGCTGCGATCTGTTATTTAGGACAAAACAAAAATTAACTTTGCACTATAGCAACTGTAAACACCTAAAGAATACGAATAAGAGGAAGAAGAAACTTAAACTCGGAATAAAAGCAAGAAAAAGAACCTGCTACTACGACTTATGACCGTATATGATATGGCCTAATGGTTGTTGGGCTTTGACGTTTTTGTTTTTGTTGCTGATGGTAGTGCTGGTGCCAGGTTGGTTATTCTATTAAATGGTTTTCTTAGACCAGTAAAAACAACTTGGCTACTTTTCAACTAGAAGTAGGAGTTGTTGACTGGAATTGCTCAATTTGTGTGTGCGGCGACGGCGACGGTGACTGCAACTGCGACTGCGACTGCAGCAGCGACTAAATAACAAGCCATCGGATGACGACGACGAGCTGACGGTGTTGGTGACGACGACGGAGAGAGAGGCGGTGACGGGAACGGAGACAGAGACAGAAATGGTGACGCTGACGGCATGCCAGCCAACTATCAGAGCCGCTGGGTGCACTTACAATGCCAACAACAGCAACATCAGCAAGCAAAACAAAAACAAGTCAGACAAACACCAACGTTGCGCGTAAAACAACAAACCACCACATTTGTTGCAAGTTGTATAGTTAATTCTATTTTTTTTTCTAGTACCACACTTGTCATTATGGATACCACACAGTTTTTAATCTCGTTTGCAACGAACGCAGTGCGATAAAAGTTGGTTAAGAATATGTGAAAAATGTTTTTATTGTGAACAATTTTTTAAAGTAGTAAAGTAAAGTTTATAAGAAATATAATGAAAACTAAAATTATTTTAATATAAGAGTCTCGACCTAATTGTAATGGTCAACAAAAATACAAATTTGAGTTTTTTCCTATGTATATACGAGAGTATTGCAATTATGTCCGAATTAAGTTGCCAATAAGAACTCTGCCTTTATTTTTACCTACCTTTTATTAGCTCTGAGCGGTTTTTAAAGAGTATTAAATTGGCGGACTTGTTAACGCGGACTTGTTTTTATCAATTTTGTTCGAGTCTTTTTCAATTTTAAATTGAATAAAAAATCGTTGCTATTGCTGCTTCTGTGGTCGCTGCCGTAGATCGATTCAATGAATTTAAAATGCATTTAAGTTGAAATTTAGGTCAAAAGTTGTTGCTGCTTTGGTCGTAGTTGTTGCTGTTGTTCTAGCTGTGCCGCTGCGGTTTTTGTTGTTGCTGTTTTATTGGCATTACTGTTGCTGCAAATGCTGGTTACCGGTTGCGAGCTGCGAGTTGCAAGTTGCAAGTTGCTGCTTGCTGCTGCTGTACGTTCATCAAGTATAAAATATTCTTGCATGGCATTTGGACAACAACTTACAGCTTAGAATAACTTGCATGGGCTGCCTGCCGACTGGTTTCAGTGGAAAACTCTGATCCGAAGATTGCGTAGTGTCGGTAAAGTGCGACTGAAATTGCGACTGCGACTGCGACTGCGAATGCGGCTTCTACTGGGACCGTGAGTTGCCCTACGCCCCCGACCTCCTTCGTCTCGTTGAGTGTTGTGGCTCATTCTAATTGCACTTTTAGCACAGACTTTACCCACCAGCCACTGAGCAGAGAAGAAGTCCGAGTCTGTCCATTTACAGCTGGAAAACTAGTTTGGTCAGCGACTTGCGAATGTGTTGGCCGTAAATATTTATGAGTAAGAATCGGACTCGGACTTGGACTCGGACCAGCAATATGTCTCTGGCGTATAGCGGTAGCCGGCTGGTCATAAAAATAAATCATCTAATATTTCGCTGATTTTCAGCATTTCAACAGCAAGTGAAAATCCGTTTGTCAGTAGCTACGCTTAATTAGACGAGTTTCATGTTCTATTTGTCTTACCAAAATAAAAACTGGAGTACTGATTCAAATATATCAACGTTAATTAGGGGCTTGCTGGTAACTTTCACACTTTCCAGTTTCACACTTGGAAATTAATCAAAAAGTCGAGTGAAACCTAAGCGACTCTCTTTCAATGCGTCGAGAAGCTTGAATGCATTTTCAAAAATAAAAACGTATATTTATTAGAATTGTGAGACTGCCTAACCGAAACGGAACAGCTCGGTGCTAAATGGCAAATGGGAAAAATAAACAATGAAAAGGAAAGTGTCAAGAAATTGAACGTTCATTCACTTTTGTGATATTTTTGTGGACCGTAAAGTACTGTTGTCTCATAAAAGTTTAACTAAAAGAATCATTATGAAGATAGATTTCTATGGAAACATAAATAAATATATTTTGATCAAAGCGTTCTCAAAACACAATAAACTTTAATTTAATTTATAATTTTATTGCGAAGTGTGTAATGCACCTATATAGAATATATATTCTCGGTCAACACCCGAGTCTCGAAATAGTCATGTCCGTCTTTCCGACTGACTGTTGGTATATTTCTATGCAAACTAGACAGGCAGTACATTTGTTGGAATCGGACAAATAGGAGTACTATGTTGGAGTACTATCTGTCGAAAAGGAGCTTTTGTATGTATGTATAATATAGTTGATTTCAAGACTCAGTTTTCTGAAATAGAAAAATATTTCAACCAATCGCCCCAAATAGAAAACAAAAATACGTAATTTAAGAGGTACAGCCCTAGGATTTGGGTTTTACATACATTCAGGTGGCAAATTTTACCTCTGCAAATTTCATAAAGTAACTACCGTTATTTCACAAATAAAATAATTTAAAATTTGTATTTAATATTTGTAAAATACTTAAGAAACACTCATATACAACGACTTTTAGTTATTATTTTTTGCTGCATGTTGAACTATAAGAAACCTTAACCTTACGTGCAAGTAAGATATTGAATATAAAATGTGGGTCTCCGTCTGCTGCTCAGGATTTCTCGGGATTTATTTTCTTGCACTGAACTGAGTGTGAGCAACTGAATGTAAATTGAAAAAAAATTGGAGGGGGTGTTGAGTAGACAAATGTGTTGTGTGTTGGGACATTGGGTCAGTCACACGAACCGCACAAAATGTGAACAAAAATGTATTGAGCCAGGTCGTCGCTGTCGACCAGGAAGTAAAACAAGATCCCAGCATAGACAAGATCACTTTTAGCCATGTACATTATCAAAACAGTAAACGGCTGCAGAATTTTGCTGCGTATCCAACGACGATGTTGACGAACCGACTTGTCAATCAAGCGATTGACTTTTGAACAAAATCCAAAGGCAATCGCGAAGCAGTCGTTCACCAAACGATGATAATATCGGTGCTTGGCCTCTCAAGTATCCGCGTCTTGGCCGCTGTCCCGGTCCAAGTACCAGTCCTCGTCCCCATACTAGGAATGGCCTGGGCTCTGGAGCAGGCAATGGCCATGTCAAATCCAAGAACAGTCGGCTTCAACATGGCATTTCTTGGTCTAAAGCGAAAAAATATTCCTTTCCCTAATTTGGTTAAAATGGAAATTCCGCACACCATATTGTACCGAGCACTTTAAATGACAATGACCGCCGATCACAAATGCAGGGCTGTGTCTCTGCCTAGCTTTACTATTCGTATACCCTTGCAGAGGGTATTATAACATTGTCACGAAATGTGTAACGAATAGAGAAAGTGGTCTCCCAGCCTATAAGTTATAACCTATTCTAGATCAGTGTCAACAGCCGAGTAAAAATACCTATGCTCGTGTGTCATAAAGCTCCCATAGGAACAATCGGTCTAAAATAAAGTTTTTATATTGAAAATGGAGCAATCGGTCGAAAAATTTGTTATTGAGTAAACAACTTTTATTCATACAAGATATCATAACCATTATATATATATAGCACTCATCGATTGCTTCACTCACAGTCGTTGTATAACACATTCGGCCCTATACCTACGATGTTAAAAATCTTTTAATATGCTGCTTTAACTTATGCCATCAATTCGCCAGTTAGATAACTACTAATTTCCTTTAAAGACGGAAAATATCGAAAATATCTCTATCTTCTACAACCGCAGAATTCCATACAGGGGCAGTATATATTTCACGTATACTCCGAATCCATATCCGACATATCCGACCGCAAAAAGTATATATGAATGTATATTCTTGACCAGAACGCTTGACTAGCCGAGTCGATTTAACCGTGTCCTTCCGTCTATATGAACGCAGCGATCTCGATAACTACAAAAGCTAGTAGCTCAATTGTTTTGGATTATACAGTTTCTTATACTATTTGCAGAACAAGTTTATTACTTTTTTCTATAACTTGCCGCATTTCATTAATATCGATAATGAGACATGATATATCTCAGAGACTAATGCTAGACTATCAAGACTATTTTACTTTTTGGATACCTCCTTCACTCGCCCCACAATTGAGAATAAACGCAATTCAATTGAAAGTACATGCAATTAGGCAGTAGGGATGCTTTGAAATGGTTAGCAAATTGACTGCAGTTAAGGATTTGACGGGACGCTAAAATACGGAAGATGGACGCGGCACACTAGACTTAGGAGATCACAGCTATGCTATATCCAATTATATGCACTATTTCAAACCTTCTTTTAAAGCAGGATTTAATCAAAACACTTCTATTTCAATTCTACATTTAGAATTCCATACCAATTCCTGGTCACAACGACAACCAATACTTTTTTTAAATAAGCTTATATTATAAGCATTATACAATCTGACAAACACTGTGGTGTAGCTATTGTAATCTGCTCATATTTTCATTGCTACTGTGAAGCGATCAATAAAATATACCAGTCATGTTAAATTTAATAAAAAATGCATTTAATCCCCAAAAAGATGTATAACTTAAGGGCAGGCAGGCAAGACAAACAAAAGTAAAAGTACTGTCCGAGTACCAAAACTTTAAGACTCCAGCCTATAAATTTGTGCACCCAGCCGAACTCAGACATCAAGACAGATTGAGATACCTTTTATATAGAAAGGAAGGAAGAGAGACCCAAGCACCGGCAACGCATGTGGCAAGCCACATTTGAACTTTAACACACGATCAGAGACCAAAGACGAACGACGAGCAGCGGTCGACGACGATAAAGTACAATAAAAATTTCAAGTTTGCCAGACGGGGGCCACATGGGCCAGCACATGGCCTGTCGCCAGATCCGCTGAACCGGGGTCAACATTATAAAATCGCGCTGCGGCAGCAACAGCCAGCGGGACAGCAACAACAACCACAAAAAAGCAGCAACGGCGACCACAAAAAAGCAGCAACGATCAAATAATTTATGACCAAGTGCATGGTGGCTGCTTAAGTTATAGCCAAAGCTGGGGCTGTGGCTCGTACTGGGTCTGAGTCTGGGCTGAGTCTTGGGCTGCGACCGCGACTGTGCCTGGCACTGGGGTTCGGGGTGTTAACTGCCTGATCAGCAATTACAATTGCAATTGTAACTGCAATTACTGCAATGGCAATGCTCCAAGCAAAACGATGACGCATCGTCTGCGTCTGCATTAAAAATGCATTGTTGCCGTTGCAGACGAACTGTCTTCGGGCATGGCAGCAAGCGACCCGAGCGCACGCAGGGGGAGTGGTAAAGGGTGCATCTGGTGTGGGGTGGCTGTGGACCGCATCAGTGCTGCAATGCCTGACTGCTCTTTTTTATACTCGCTACCGAAATAAAAAGAGCGTATTGGATTTGTGCGTCAGATAAAGTGTTATTACTTTTTAACTACCCCCACTGGGCTGTGAAGTTATTAGTGTTATTATTTTTTAGCTACCCTATATATATATTAAACAGGTTTGTTTTAAGCTGTTAATATACTATGAATGAGTATTGCGCGGTCGGTTACAACCGACTACAACGTTCTAGCTGGTTTCATTTCATTTTTTCCCGGTTGTCAAAATGGAAAACTCACAAATGCAGCTGCCTAGCTGACTGACGCTGATCTGGGGTCTTCAAGCGGGCGTGGCCCCATTTCTGTTGCTTCATATAATGGAGGAAAATGCACAAGAGAAAACATTCAGATGGAAACATTCGCTCTTCATACTCTTCGCCCAACTTTCCTGATGAAAGGTAGGCAGGAGAAAAAACAGGATCCCTTCTATCATATAAGAAAACGAATGCTTCATTTTGAAACGCTAAATTATAGAAATCCCGAAAAATAATAATAAATAATATATTTTACAATATAAACAAAAATTAAAATAATTTATAAACTCATACAAAATAATAAATAGATATCAAAGAGTTATATTAGAAATAATATTTATTAAATATGTGCACGTAAATTAGTCATTTAATAAATAATAATCATTTTGTCGATGAGGAGAAAACTATGTCCAAAGTTTCCATGGGTTATGTGCATTTTTAGCAATTAGTGAGTGCCAGTTAAAACAAAAGTAAACTTGATGTGTGAGTTGGATCTGAACATAACAAAATCACACGAAGACGAAAAGCCAAGCACGAAACGCAGCCAATGAGACGCGACGGAAAAGCAAAAAAGAGGCGCTACGAAAATGAGGAATATTGCCACATATTCAACGCTTATGAAATAAACTTTTGCAATGCTTGAAAGCGAGATAAATACAAATAAAAAATGGTACATTATAACATTTGGCTTAAGCGATTTAGTTGACGTCGCGGTTTTGTGGGCTAATTACTAACAACATAACTTACTTCACTTGAATCTGTGTCAACGGGATAAGCACAGAGCTGATGCCAAAAATAATCGAAACAATGCAAAGTGACAGCTTAAAATATGACAAAGCCAATAAAGAAAACAAATTTTAAGAAGGATCATTGGCGCGACGAAACCAAAATGCCCTTGCCGACATTGCATCATAATAGAATTACCTTTCAAGTTTTTTTTTATTCGAAAATAATTACTCAGTTTCTTAAAATTTTTTCAAGAAACTTAGAAACATTTAAATATTTTTCATTATTAATTAAATATTTAAACATGTTTTCTATGCTTATTTTCTATCTTTTTTGTATTTTTCTTTCTTTTTATATACGATATATTCATTTTCGATTTAAAAATAATTGACTTAACATAGAAAGCCACATGTAACTAAGTTAATTATTATATATTAACAAAGATTTTTGTTATTCTGTTAATGTTTATATATAATGTTTTATATTTAAACATATTTTCAATTTTAAATCTTGAAGTTAGAGTATAAATCAAGATTTAGATGGCAAAGAAAATTTTATTTCAGGTATGTTAATTATTTAGGCAGTTGTCACTGAAGCAGCTTTAGCTGTTGATGCTGCTGCATAAAACAAATTGTTTATATTTACATGCAGCCCATAAAATAGGCACAAAGTGCATATTAAAATGTCAGCCCGTTCTCGACATGATGGCAAGAAAGACAGACACAGGCTAAAAGAAAGGAAGACCAAATAAAAAGAACGAAAATAAAAATAAAACACTAACAACAGCAACAGAAACAGGTAACTGTCAGCATCTTACGGCCGCCAACATTTTTGCAAAATTACCAAATTTGGCAGCGCAAGGCATACGAGAAAAAACAAACAAAAAGCCAGAACAAATAAATAAACAAATGCAGGTTGAGTTCGTTGCGAAGTCTGAAAGCAGTTGGCGCAGCAGCCAACCGACTTTTTGATCCAAGATATCAGCGGAGGAGCTATAGGTGCGCGGGAGAAGAAACCTCTGCCGTTGCTGGAGGAAGCTGGCAGTGGGCAGTGACCAAGTGAAACCATTGTCAGTCTGCCTTTCTTCGGTTGAATTTGGTGTGGGTCAATTGCTGAGTAATTAATTAACCCTTATGACAGACGCAATTAACCATTGTGACAGGCGCATTGACAGATTAAAACGGTGTCATCTCGACTCATGCTATGCCCCGAAAATAATAATTACATAAGAACGTCGAAAAGATTCCTCAAACGCATACGCTTATGCTAGGACAAGGACAAGCTTAAACCTATTGCAATTCATCAGAAAAAATTCCACAAGCTCTTAAGTTAAGCGTTCGCCAGCTGGAGTCCCGAGTTTTCCAAAGGCCATCATCAATTGACAGTGGACCGCTATGCTTTGGACAGTGACATGATTGGCGGCTAAAGCTTTAGGCTGAGCGATCTGGCTCTTTGGAAATGGCCAGGTCTAGGCGTTGACTAGGTAGCGCCCAGGTGAAGGCTCTTTGGCGGGCAGCTTATCGGCTCGGCTCGCATAAATCTGGATTTCTATTTCCGCAAAGTCGCGCTATCGAATGGCGAACCTGAATCGCAATTTGTCAGCTTTTGGTCATAACTTTGGACATTTACCGTAAGCGGCTCGACGTTGCAACTGCAGCGACCATCGCGATAAATTGAACCTGTTGTGTTAGGGGCTTTAATTTGGTCGGTCGTTCAGACGGTCAGATAAACGCCGCAGATATGAGTTACGTTATCCGTACGATATGTTCGGGCGCTTAATTGATTTTTGCATGCGACGTGACCGCATCTTGACTTTTAATGGCATAATTATTGTCATTCATAAATCGTACGCTCGTTATCTACAATTCGGGTCTTCAGATAAAGTTAGCCAACTGCAATTTATGCTCAACGCTTCGCACACGCGTCCAACGGTTCTTTTTCCGATTAACTTTCTGGCCAAAAGTTATTTTTCTAGATTAATATTGTTCTTTTATACATACATATATGTCAGAAAGAATACTTGTTTATTGGGAATCCATATTCTCTCATTTCAAAAACCTGCATTGTGTACTATGAAAGATTGTGCCCCAAGTGCAATTTATCTGCGTTAGCGCATCCCGGTTACACAATCCGAACTGTGAATGCAGGTCCAAAGCGTTTTTAACATATTTGCTCAATACATGTGGAACTATCTTATTAAGTAAGCATTAAGCTGCCAGGTTTTTAACACACTTGATTTTTTTTCAGTTTTCGATGTGAAAAAGAGTCAAGTGAGGTCGGGCCCGACAAAATGTAGCCGGGGCTAGTAACGACTACCTTCAGTCGATTGTTGTTGTTGCTGTTGTTGTGTTTATTGTTGCCGCTGCTGTTGTTGGTCGCTGGTAGCCGATGTTGTGGCTGTGATTTTTTGCTTGTACTTTAAATTGTTACTGCATTTATTTCTTGCAGCTTGTAATTGTTGTTATTATACAATTGCCCCCTCAAAATGCAGAAAAAACCAATGTAAAATGCAAACGACACTAAGGCAAGTTTCAGTTTTTGTTTTTGTTGCTGCTTCTTATTGCATATTTGACATTTTAGCTGTACAGCAGCTGAAATAAAACGGTTTGCGGCTCACGGGGGAGCCGAGGAGCATCTTTCAATGATATTTGTGCAATTTTTCATGGCGAAATATTTAAGATTTTGGCTGCCAGATTGGCGTACTCTAAACGACCTCTGTTGTTTTCGAAGGCTTTGTTTAAAATTGCTTTGCTGGCTGCGGCTCTGATTTATTGATTTTTCCAAAAAGATAATGTGTGATTTTTCTCATAGACTCGCCGCTCTTGCTGTTTTCCTAATGTGAGAAACTTTTTGCCAGTATGTCAAGATCTTTTGTTATTGTTAATGCTACTGCTTCCATTGTTGCATAAGTTTTTTGGGGCCTGGCTACATCAATGCAATGCAATAAATACCTGCACGGGTCTATTGTACACATATGTCCATTTAGCCATGGCTAGTTAAAGCTAATGTGAGACAATTTTAAACGCTGTCTTTACAATTAAATTTTCATGTCAGATCGTTAAAATGATATAATCACTTAACGATATATGAATAAAAATCTATCAGAATCTGCTCCAAAGTGCAATGCATTTTCCGGTATATACAAGAATTTTTCCTGATTGACTGACAGTCTAGTCCTTGGTGACAAACGAAAAGGTTAAGCTATAATGGATTGAAGCTCATATTTGGACAGAAATTTCCTTATAGGACGAAGGTGCGACAAAAAAATTCGATATTTCTTTCATAAGCTTTGTAATACTATAATAGTTTACATGATTGAAAACAAAGAAATTATAAGGAGAAATGTGACAAACCAATATTCTAACCATGGGTTCATGGGTTCAAATTCACGAACCGAACTCTTAAGATTACATTGGTTGGAATTGTAAACCGAAGCAATGGACAATTTCATTTTGCGGGCATGGTTTTTTCTTGTCAACTCACAGAGAACCTATTTAATTTTAAGCTCTCACTGTTACCAAATTTAAAGGCCCTAACCATCCACAACTAACTAACTTGGCAACGCAAGTGGTCGCCATAAAAAACAAGATTTGAATAATTTCTAATTAAAATATTTTTACAGTGCTATTAAACTAGAAAGAGACAGATAGAGGTACAGAGAGAGGTATAAATAGAAAAGCAGATAGACAAGGGGAATGGGAATGGAACCTAGAGGGACCCGTCGAGTATGTTTTTTAAAGTCTTTAGGCGTAGATAAAATTTCAATTTATTTAAATTTGATTTTTATAGCCGTTCCCCAGCAGGAGAGAAGTTATCAGCGCCTAGCCGCTAAATGCATTCGTAATTAATTAATTCGCCTCAAGTTTTTTGTTTTGGATTTGATTACAAGACTTTGGCAAAGAGGCGGCGGTTTTTCTTTGGTGTTTATCAATCATTGTGGCAAACTGAAGTGAAAGTTATTTAAATTTCCAATCTCCCCGCGTTCGATTTTGAAAAATTAAGTTATTTCGTAAAAATAATAAACATATTGACTATTTTTCGAGGGCTGCCCATAAAAAACTTGTTAGCTTAACGCAAGTGCAGTCATCGTACAACAAAAATAGCAATACCACCAACATCAAAACATTATTACGTAGTTGAATGTCTAAGTTTGTCCTTTTTCCATAAAATTTGCTTAAACCATTAATATGAAAAACGCTTCTAATTCATGACATTGATTTGTTCTCAAAATCTCAAATATATAGTGAATTATATATTACATAGCACATTAAATAAATAAACGCACAGATTAAATTTCGATACAAAGTTTTTCAAACTTCAATTGTCATACGAAGAATTTTATTGAGAAATGTATTAATATTTAGTAGAATTTAATAAAGGGTATCTTGATATCGCTTGTTCGTGCATTGAGTCCAATTGTTTGTTTCGTTTTTTCCTCATCCACACTTAAGTCAGTTTATTATTCATTCAGGTATATAAGGCATTCAAAATTTGTATTGAATCCCACTCTGTTAAAACCCATGTTTTAAATAAAAATACGTAAAATACGTCCCTCACAATATTTTCGAGTGACTTGACTTTTTTATAATGGAAATAATAACAATGCAACTGAAGCCCCGTATATCATCTGATAATTACGTACATTTTATTAGCCGGTTTAATGCTGAACATGCAAATGTCGCATGTTTTGTAGCTACGCGAGACTGTACAAATATGGACATGCAATTCTCAACAATGGTGAATGCTTTGCTATTATTTATTGCACCTACATAAGTCGGCGGCAGTAATTCAATAACTCATTCATTGCATGTGAAAGTGCAGTGGCGAAAGGTTTAAATAGCTAATTATCAATGCATTGGCTACAACAATATAACAACAGTCAGAGTCACAGTCACAGTTACAGAAATAGAAACACAAACACAAACTGAAATGTAAATGGTAATAGTAACAACTTCAACATCGGCTTCATCGCTCTTATTAGAGCTAATTAACTGCAGGTACACGTTGCAACCAAATTTGGGCAAAAAGTAAAAGCCCAAAACTCATTTCAAAAGCGCTGCGTCCGCCGAAACAACGATCAGTGGGTGTTCCCCAAAATGGGTCACGGCAACGTTTCCGCGGCTCTAAGCAGCCCAACAATTGTTTCGCTCCGCTTTAGATAGCGCCTGGTGTTGGGGCAGAGACCAAAGAAGACCACGCACTCATCACACCCGCCCTGACACACTTTACGCTGCGCAGAGATCGTGACCTCGGCCTGGAAATTCGAATTGGAATCGGACTACAACGGTTAACTGAAATGGGAATACTTATGCCTATACTGCATAAAGGTCAACGAACATTTGATACTCTATCGGAATTTATTATTCAATAATAAGACCCAAAGACTCAACTATGGATTAACATTTGATAATGTACAAGTGTTTATTCCTAAAATTAATCTATTCAATTATAATACCGTCGGTTTCATGATGCCTGATTAAAATAACAATGGCGGGCGTTCTCAAATAGATTGTTGATTGTTAAATGTGGCTGCCTTATCACGATGATATGATATATAGAAAATTCAGGCGGGGCGCTTCCTGTTTCTAAGCACTGGTGTTTTATCAAAAATCCATAATACTTTCGGCTTTCAAGAGTATTATGATGACTGGCAACAAAGTAAAAGTGAATGAACACAAAACCAAGAGCCGAAAATCATTGCTATTCCCCTCCCACGCCACTCTTGGAGCCACTGCACAATGCATTTGATTAAATAATAAAGTCAAAATAATGGCAAAGCTAAACAAAAACACCGGGAAAGCGCGTTTGAATGCGAAACTGGCAAATAAACAAATACCGAAAATGAAATACGAAAAATACGAAAATACACACAAAGTAGTTAAAATTTTGAGGAAATTACATAACATATGCATGCCCCATGGGCATTGCCAAAGCAAAAAGACTCGTCGCCCGATTTAATGAAGTGGAAAACAAACATAATCAAACTCGCCTAATCTTTGAAGTCTACGGGGGGTACTGAGTGTACACGCAGTCTGTTCCTATTCAGGGCGTCGTTAGCAGTGCGGAAAATAAAATTAAGCAAGCGAGTTAGCGACAATTTTCCAAGATTACATAACATTTGCTTGTCATTATGGGAGTTGGGTTTTCTTATACTTTTCTTTTACCTCTTTGTTTTGGTCAGTGCCCCCAGGGGCTCGGAGGTTGCCGACTGGCGCTTGTTGTCTTCACGCTCGTTGTTCTAGCCAATTGTATAACTAATTGCCAATGTTATACTTGTTAACGTGTTTCGATCTGCTGAACTAGAAAGTTGGCACAATCTTAAAGTGGCCTTGTAATGTAATAATGGGCATATGGTTCATTGTGAATGTAATAATGGGCCAAGCTGTATGGTGCAGCTATTTACCTTTGGCCTCACTAGGGCAAGATTAATAAAATAAATGCGGCAAAGTGCATATAAAAAATAATATTGTCGCGGTGATATATTTTGTATATGACGCGCGGATCTACAAAAAAATTGTCCGTCTTTACGGATTCTGCCTGGACCCTAAATCCTATGCAGCGCCATACTGCCAGTTCAAAACTCTAACTCTGGGGCGTGGCAATTGGAAAAAACAGATATATATCTCTTACTGATGACATCCTCTAAAAACCGTACAAAACATTCCTGTATACGCCCACTGGGAGCGCAGAAAATCGATAAAATCTTGATAAGCCGCAAAAAACCATTTCGCCCAAAATTTTAAAACTAATCACAAAATTTGGCAGACAGTGTTTGTTTCACTTCATGAATGAGTATCAAAATATCAGAAGTCAGGGCTGGCTGCAGTTCGTACAATTTGGCCACGGTAATTGCGGATGAATGTGCAGGTAAATTATCGCGGTGAAAGAAAACTTTTTTTTGGCCAAATGGGGCCGGATCACAGAGAGGTCCGCCAAAAAAACAGTCGATATATCAGTCTAAAATTAAGTGATCTGTCTTTAAATAGATGACATTACATGATAGTAAATTTAACATCTCTCAGTCACACCCCAAACTTCAAACACGGTATTTATTGATTCACCCCCGTAATTGTTTTGGTATATTGGTATGGATGAGCCTATATTCCAAAATTATATGCATTTAGCTTTTATAGATTCCGAGATCGACACGTTCCTACAGACGAACAGATGGGTGGAAATACTGACGGACTGGCTGCTGATGCTGGCTAAGAATATCTTCCTGCTAAATACATGTGCACAAAATTATTATCAAATTTTGACCGGATTGTTAATTCGTTTAGTTTATAAAAGCCACAGACCAATGAGGACCCGGGCATAAATATAAGACTTGAATATAAAAGTTTTCATTTTCTAGCCACAGTTGATAGTCGTCTTATGCCTCTGAATAATTTTAATAACCATATTAATTTGTTTGTGTTACAATTTACTCAAAATCATGTGATACTTCAAAATGACGGCCCGGTCTTAAGATTTATAGTGTTTCCAATTAATTAACTAAATTGAAAATTTGAATTTGCAATGCTTAACTCTGATATCCGATCCAACCGAGGTAATTCTTATCGATACATCACATTTACCAGTTTTCCCCCATATTTACCGTGACTAAGACACTGCCAGCCGGTCAACAAGTCAACTGGCCAACTGGTCAGCTGGTCGACTGATCAATGAATTCAGCCAATTGACACGAGCAAACGACACACATTGTAGCACAATTGAGCAAAGCAGGCGTTGGGGTCGCTATAAAAATTGCAGTTATTCCCACAGTGCCACACAGCAGACTTTTATGGCATTTGCTTTTTAGCAATAAATAATTTATGCATTTTGTATTTTATTTATACTGATAAACATTTTATACAATATTTTGCGCCAGTGGAATTAATAGCAATAGACGGGCGCAAGCCAGTTGATTTATTGCCGCGAAAAGTCAGTTCTGTCGAACAGTTGGAGAGGCTAAAGCCGAGTTACATGAAAGTCACAGATGATTTATGGACACGATCTGCTAAATGTGTCGAATAAAAATGTCGAAGGGGCACACACGTGGTCGACTAGCCCCAAATCAACACGTCCCAATGCAGCAAGAATCGTTCACTTCTTGGTCAACATCAACATCACCGACGCATTTGCTGCACCACTATCTAATTTGCCATAACTCCAGTTCCTGTAATATACTTTTCAATCTTGATGCCAAAAAGTATCGCCAAGATTTGCCTTTTCGGAAATAAATGGCACCATGAATTTGACATCCAAGCTATTATTATATATTTAGATAGGTGATGATGCCTACAAATCTATGCCTGACTGGAAAACACCCTGCACCAAACTCCGAACTAACATACACTCATACCTCAATACATCAAAACACAAGAACACACACATATTCACACATCGCCTCTTGAATAACTTCATGTATAATTTTGCATCTAAATTTTTGCAAGTACGAAAGCACAATTTTGGTATCCAAAAGGTCAAATATATATGTTTTAACGGCTGAGTTAATATATATAAATATATCTCTCTAGTTACATGCCTTTAGGGTGTAAAGTTCCCGAGTTCGAAGTTGTCGAGTCCGTTTGACAGATTCACTTATATAGACGCAGTCCTGGGGTTGCACAAAAACATTAAGCCTTTTTACCCATTTTTCATAAGTACTGGGTTCAAAAATAAAGAAAATTAATCGAAAAGGTCAATATGCGTCACGTTTTTAATTAACTCTAAGCAGAAATGACGATGCCCGCTTCAAACATTTGTAGTTTACCATCGCACATATTATTTGGGCTCTACAAAACGGTACTCAAACTTGAGAGAAGAGCTGAGAGTCTCTAGGAAATGCTTAAAAGGCTGAATTGTTTTGTTGAATTTTAAACAGACCCAAGCTATGCAAAAAATAATTTTGCTTTAATCATATTTATTCTAGATCAGGTCGACGAGCTAAATTGAAACGATTGTGAAAATGTCGAAGCTATCTTGAAGATACTTGACATAGTTTTTATTTTTGTTGCAAGTCGTAAAACAATTGATTGCGGTTCGGCGTAAACCAGGTTTTCGCCTCTAAGTTCGGCTTGTGATTCTCAACTTTCATACAATGAACCCTGGTTTTGAATAAGAAATTGTCACATTATAACAAACTTAAAAAGAAAATGCACATAATTCTAGTCTCTTGATTTTTTGTTTCTTAAGATACTTCAGCACTACTACTTAACAATTGTGAGCGTGAGTTTGCTCCTAAAATCTGACTGAATTAAAATTGAAACAGTAGAAACATTTTGTACAAAATTGAGATGTTTTTAAAAATCTTAGTTTCTGGTTTGAGGATGTTTTAATAGTTCAGTTTCTGACTAGAGTACAAATATATATATTTCTTAAGCCACTTAAAATTTCTTTTCTGGATGCAAAAATATAATAATATATAAAACAAGAAGGTAACTTATTGTTTATTAATTTTATACAAATTGGCTGAAATTCATTGATTAACAAAAACTTGCAACCTGAAAGTTGGAAGCAACGCTTGTACTATAAGTTAGCTATTTGAATTTAAAAATAGCTGTTTACAACTTGAGGTTATTGTAGTTCGGAGATAAGAATTTGCATAGAATAGAAGGAGAGCCCGAGCTCTATGTGGCATAACAGTAAAAATGTGTGCGCAAACAAAGCCTAAGAGCGAGTGGAGTACATAGTAATAATAATATAATTTTCTATAATAGAACTCACTGTACGGGCCGTAAGATGGGCAAATGAGGGGAGAGACACGACGGACGGTCACAAAACGAGCACAAAAGCCAAAGAACAGGCAACTGATTGAGGGAACAAAATTGAAACCAAGTTGTACAGCAAGTTCAACAACCTTTCGCAGAGCGGAGAACGAGAAGAAGAATACTTACAACAACATTTGAGGCCAGAGCCAGCGACAGAGCCGGAGTCAGAGCCAAAGCCAGCGCCAGAGCCTGAGCTGCTCTGCGGCTTGAGTCGCAACTACCGATTACTTCACACAGATACACACACACACACACACAAACACACGCACACATTAACACACACTCACGAAAACACACGCAACTTAGCAACAGCTTCGAAAAAAGACGGGTGATGCCGATGTCGATTTCGATGATCACGATGAAGACGGGCGAGAATTGCCAGCAAAGGGCGCCAACGGTACATGAAAGATGCTTCAAGTAGACTCCCCATTCTCAGTCTTATTCTCACAGCGAGTCCCCATCCAAGTCTCACTCCAAGTCCCGGCAACTTCACAAATCAAATCAAAGTAATTTACCCGCCGCAAAATTGATTCCTATGCGCACCAAACGATCTGTAGATACTTCGCAGCTTGATCATGCCTTAAGTAGTTGAACCTGAATCTGCCGTGTAGTTTTACGCTCATTTTGATGGCCCACAGTAGCCTTCAAAGATAATTATTTGATTTTGGCAGCAAACATAAAAACAGAACCCTGCAGCGGAAGTTGGATGTTGTTTGTACTTTTGCCGCATTTCAAGCACTTCAAGAGCTGGGAAAAGGTTTTTCTTTTGTTTACCAATAACCAGAAGAAAGTATTGGAGCTCAAGATTAGGGTGGCTACTGCACTTTCTTTATACAAAGAGACTTACTTAAGAAATCCCAACAAACGATGTTCGAACCAAATTGTGTGAATTGCCATGAACCGCGCTCAGACTTTGCGCACTCACACTCGTATTCACTGTGCCAATGACGTTGCCCGCGCGTGTGAGTACTGTGAAAGAAATCTGAATGACAGCCAGTCCAAAGCAAATACAAATTCAAATTGAAATCTGTAAAGCAATCAATTGTCCAACGCTCCAGAGCTGTCTGCTTGTCCGAGCGTCTGTCCCAGAGGCTGCACCTAGACCTTGTCAATAGTCAAAAGCGACTTCAAATGCGACTCTAATGAACACAGAAAAACAATGAGAATTGATTTTTAAAAGTTACAATTACCAATGCTCATAACACATTTTATATACCCTATTCAAATTGGTTACACAAATATTTACTTGGTTTTGGGCTTGGTTGTTGGTTCAATCGTTGCGATATAAACTGTGATTATCGTTAGCTTAAAAGTGTATCCTCTAAAAGACAGCAGCTAAAGGCGCTGGGTGAAACAAAAACATTTGACCATGATACTGAGAAATGTGTAGCGAATTAAAAAAGACATACTTTCCTTTGTGCTTATAAAATTCATAACAGAAAAACAGCGACAGTAAAATTTCATATGTTTGAACAGAAATATAATTTGTTCACATTAAAATATTATTATACTTTCGTAATATGCGATCAATAAAGTAGAAGGGTATTTAAATTTTCACATGCTCAAATCTTTTATTATTTTCTTCTTATTGCCTCAACAGGCAAGTTCCACAACGAATGGAATGGAAATAAGTAGGCCAAATACACACATACATATGTACACATACACACATGGATCAACCTAAACTCGTGGACATGTGCGAGTTTAGTTTTGTTGTTGCTGCCGCATTTGTCAACTGAAAGGAAAATGAATTTAACGTAATGAAATGCTGCGCCGTGTGTGGTGCAGTTTAATTGACAATCGATTTAGCAGAGAGCTGAAATGGAAGGTGTCCCACAAAGCAGTCGGCAGCGGCCACGTCTATCTCTGTGCGAGTTAGGCGGCGAGAAATGTATGTTAAATGCAAAATAATTTGATTAATTAAATGAAAATAACTTAATTCGCGGGAAAATGCGAGACACGATACGACGATGAGGCGATGAGACGTGTCGGCGAAGCGACTTTCACACGAAGCGACATTAGCCCAATTTGCCGTGATGATTTATGATTTTTTCTAGGTTCTGTAAATTGTTTTTTACAGTTTTTTCTTTTTCCTATATTTTTTCTTTTCCTCTTCTTTAAAATTTTATTGTTTGCCATTGCAAATTAATTTCTTTTCGCTGCTGCCGGAAGTGGGTTAATAAGTGATAACGTGGCGAAAATGTAAACACGACGAACAGAACGTGAAATTCGCAGCATGACGACAAACAGTTAAATGGCAATGTGTTCGAAGAACGCACAAACCTGTAATAAAGAAACAAATACCTAAAATAAGCTGCCGGGGTTCCAAACAACTTTGGCACAGTTTTCCCTAACTTCAGACTCTTAAGCTTTGGCAAAAAAAGTGCTCAACTGTGTTGTCAGTTTATATTCTTAACCAAAACAAGCACCAACACATTAACATCAGAAACAACAACAACGGCCGATCTTCATCGCTCCGCTTTCATGATACGACTGTGTATACGGGGGCGTTGCCTTAATCTTCGGCGCACGTTTAACTGTTTTGGATATTGGACATAATTGAATTAAATTTTATTGACAACTAATTTCAAATAAATAATTAAGACCGTTGCGGACGGGTGTAACCGACTGCGCAATACTCTATTGGCAGTGTAAAAACGACTTATATTAGTGGAAAACCGCCGTGATGATTCTTGTGACCCCATTGTGACCTTTCAAACAGAAATTCAGATTCGCAATTTGACACGTCACACACATCATGCACGAGTTTATATTGTTATATATTCTCTAGCTTCAATAGCGAAGAACAAATTGCGTTCAAAAGTAAAACCAATTACGCTTTATATACCCTTCTCCCATTAAAATTGGGTAAACAAGGCAATAAATGACTGTAACAGGCAGATGGAAGCTTCTCCTATACCAAAAAGTGAACACAAAGACACAAAAGCTCATATACCATTGTTTATCTATTTAATTTCTAATGTAACACCCTTAAAACTTGTATGTTATTTAAAATTACCTTAATACAAAAAATGTAAACAATTACAATATGAATTAAATCAAGAATCATATGAAAAATAATATATTATAATAAAACGCCGGCAATTAAGCATTTGATACCAGTCGATTACTTTACAATATTGTTTTCCACACAAATTGTTTTTCTTTAGAAGTTGGCAACATTTATCATATGTTAAGCATCCAAAAATAGTTATTAAATTCATTTTTTATATGACATGAATGAACATACCTGAAAAAGGAAATAGAGAAAAAGACATTAGTAAATACTTTAAATGATCGCAGCACGTTTAAAGTTGAAAGACACCCAAGGGGCAAACAGAATAATCAGAATTGAGTTTAGCAATTTTAAAACATGGAAATCCATTAACCTATCTCAGCATCACTGAGATTTCTTCTATTGTTTGTTTTAGCCAAGCCAAATGGTCTATAATTTGCCAATATGCTTTAAGTTTGCTTAATAACTTGGCCAAAAAGGCAAACAAAACACACTTGCCAATTGGTCTTGCGCTAATTCTTTATGCGCTTTGACAAAGCCGAATCATTTCCATAGATTGGCTGTTTTTGACCCCAGGTGACCCTGGATCGCTGTTGAAATTCTTAAAGTGAGCTTTTTTAAATCAGGTGGCAACGCAATGCAACGTCGATTCATTGCTACGATCGTTGGCCAAATATGAGCAAACAAGAAGTACTATATCTCAGCTATCTTTAATTAAAACTACAAACGTACAAATTATGCAAGACGTGCTCAAATACGGCAAACACCTAAATATTTCATGAGCCGAATTCCTCGTCGTTCCCCTGCACTCCACTCCAACTCATGCACACACATTTCCATCGGTTCGCTTTAGTTTGGGTGTGTCTAGCGTGCCACATAGTCTGAACCACATTCAGCTGTGCATGATCAGCGCGCGCAGAGCTCGCTCAAGCCACACATACCATAACCAGTGTGGTTCAGTCATAGGCAATAGACAGAGCCACAGTCAGAGCCACAGTCAGAGCCGCAGTCAGAGCCACAGCCATCGGCAGTGGCATAGTTATTTGTTTATAGCTGTTTTTGTCGCCAGCAACGGCAGCAGCCTTCGCCACATTTGACTTCCACCCACGTACAAGAGCCAAACAAATCGAAGACACACTTAAACATTGTAGGAGGTGGATAAAATATCAGAGGCGTTGGGGGATTCGTAGACGCACCACCCACCCGCTGTCAAAGCAGGCTGCTTAGAAATACCTGTACAAAAAATATAGTCTCTTCTATTGCAGTTTAACGTTATCCTTAAAATATCATTCATACGATTGTCTAATTTCATAGGATAAAAGCGAAAGACAAATAAGTAAATAAAATAGAATACTCTTCGTGCGTTTACAGCATATTCTATTCTTAACCATAATTTAACAAACAGTTGGAAAGGGAATTTATGTTCAAAAGACAGAAAGGACAGAAAGGATCAAAATAGCAGTAAAACAAGTGAAAACTTGGTGTAACCGATAGCGCAATACTCGTCCGCCTGTGGACTTCTTGTCACATAGCTGCCACAGGAAGGATCGGATGAAAAATTATTTTGTCTGAAAAACATTGTTTCCAAATATATTCGGATCAAAAGTGGTTATAAAGTTATCATGCATCGACAAAATCATTTCATCTTAAGATAACTTTGTTTCTGTTAAATGTAATACGCTTTTTATATTCAATCATGAAGTGAAAAGAGTATACTGGGTTTATGCAGTATTCGTCTTGCGTCTGTTAGAACGACTGTCCGCAAAAAGGCTGACACTTGAAATATATGTCATATAAATCGTTAAGATAACTGTGTATCAAACTGATTTAATCTATATATCCCTCTCAATTTCAAATCTAAACACATCAAAGATCACAGACACTCCTACTGGGGCGTGCCAAATCAGTAAAATATGTATATGTTGGTGGCGGGTAAATCGCAAAAATATCTATCTATTTTCCTATAATACTTGTGAGGAACAGTAATTTTGCATAGGTTAAGAAGAAGCGTTTACTACGGCATATTGGATCGCAGCAGCCACCCTTCACCACAATTTTCTTAAAGGTTATTTTTTAATTGAAATAGAAATATAATAGCCGCAGATTTGTAATGTTTTGCAAGGTCTTCGACACTAAAATATCAAAGCTATTTAAGTAATAACGTAAACAACGGTTCACATGTGCCTTTCTAGGCAGTAAGAAGATATTTTCGCTTTCGTTAGACTCTGACGTATCAGGCAATGGCCACTTTACGCCCAATAACGCTGCATCTACATGTCTAAAGTCGCTGCTAGGTCTGCACCCCTGCCTTCCATCGTGTATGTGTGCAAATTTACAGTAATTGCAGTTTGCGCTGTTTTTGGGCAGCAGGCACAAATTTTTTTATTTAAATAAAATGCGCCTGCGGGCAGAGACTGCGCCGGAACGGGGAGGGAGGCACGGGACGGGACGTTAACGTTGACGTTTCTGCTGCTATTTTTTGGGCGCGACTTGGAAATCTGTTTTTGATTCGTCTGGTTCGACTGGGGAAACCTTGGGGCTCCCTGGCACTCGGTCTCTGTTTGGAGTGTCGGTGTCTGCAAAACGAAATTATCGTGTCCACCTACATAATTTAGAATGTGTTGTTGCCGTTGTTGTAGTGGGGGCTGCCTAAATTATTGGTTGTAAATAAAAGCATTGTCTTCGCTGTGGTCTCTGTTCATTTTGTCTATTTTGAGACGGTAATTGGCCAGTTTTATAACACATACATATATGAAATATTAACTGTCGCTAGATGTCTTGACTGTCTGGGTTTTGTCCAGGTCGTCGACGACAGACCCGGGAACTGGAATGGCGTCGTGCAATATTTTCTTCCCACTGTGCTGGGCACGTCCCAATCAGATAAACAAATTTTTAGCTTTATTCATTCGATATGCCAAATGTCTTCCAAGAACTCAAAAAAACTAAAAGCCCCAATCGCGAAACATTTTACGCATTCCAAGCAACAAAACCCACACAAAGATAAAAACAAAAACCTAATCAAATGCTAGACTGCCAAAGCGGTGCTTTTCAGATGATTTATCTGTCTTGTCAGTGAATACCAAGCAGCGGCAATAGCAGCAACAACACCAAAAACAAGCAAGAAACGAGACTTCTTCCTGGAAGTGTTAATCCATGTGCAGAACTTGGGCCGTCACCTGCCTCGGGTTTCGGCCTCTGCCCGTCGATAGCTCCAAGCCCACTTACCTTGACCGTACAAAAACAATAACAACAACACAACAGCAAGAGCCAGCAGCATACAAATTTACATATCACATCACATACAAAGCTAAGCTGAGATAAACCTGAGACGCTCGCGCGATTGTTCGACTCTTCCAATGTCAAACAAATTGGCAGAGTGAATTTTGTTATTCTATCAATGGAATTGAATGAGTTAGCAAAATAAATATGATAAACATATTTCTCGAATTCTTAAATGTTATATAAGTAGTAAGAATACCGGATTGGAAAATCCGAGCGAGCTGTTGAAAGCGCTTATAGCTTTTCAATTAAACGGTCATTTAAGTTTCAATAGCCGTGTAATAAGTTTTCACCGAAGGAAATAACTGCGGCCGCCGCGGCAGTATCATAATTATAAACTAATCATCGCGGCATCAAGATGCCCTTCTTAACACGTCATTATTATTTCAAGAAATGCCGTCCTCGCAATCTCCGGCCATCTAATGCCGTGAGCATTATTTCATCCAGCAGCAGTTAAAGCGAGTCAGGTCCAAGTTTATATGGTGCCATAACTCAGCGGCGTTTGCACAGTAAAGTTAGTCGCCAGCTAAACCACCCGGTGCTACTGCCTCGGGACAAGCTGTTGCTGACTGAGAAGCAAAAACGGCGAAAAATAAGAATAGGAATTCAATAATGCAGCAGAATGTCGCGGAGCCCGGAAAGCGAGAGAAATAGCGAAGACCACAATAAAAATGACACCACGTAAAGAGTGGACTAAACGTTTTTTTGTCTTTATATCCGATGATCTTCATCTATAAAGCGACACAATCATTGAATCATGCGGCAACAAGTGCAATTGGGTGCGGATAAGATGTACGAAAAATTCTGAAAGTCTCGAGAATAACAAAATCTGTATTAACCGCTAGAGCGTCGTCTATAAGGCTAAAAGCAATTCTTACGCAGTCCCAATTCAATTATGATGCAGTTTTACTTAATAAGCGGTATACATTGTGATCTAACACCGTCGAAAAGGATATCGTAGCAGTCGTTATACACATATATAATGGACTGAAAACTTTTTCGCTGTTAAAGCGACATGACCGCAAAGGCAAAGGCCGTTAACCGGTGAATTTATACGAAAATGCGCCAAAAGGGATAGCTTTAAAACAATACATATTAACAATAAGTTGAGAATGAGTATTATTTTTAATGTCACCCTAGTAGACATATAGCCGACGTGCACTTAATTTCTATACTTAACAGTTTTATACAAAATCAATAATGGAACCGATTCATATGTTCATATGTTGAAATAATGCCAGTCCTTATTACACTTTAATTTCGTAGTAAAATACATTCTGTAAGGGTAAAAAACTCAGAATTTTCCTAAATAATCGTATGATATTTATTCTCTTAAATATATAATTTGAAGAAATGAATAATGGAGTGACCATAATACTTGCATTCGTAATTTTTAAACATTAGGTGTTTGGGTTTAAGCTCTATGTTTTTAGATAAGTCCGTAAACGACAAGAGGATCATTTTTAAATATTAGCTAGTTTGCAGTAATCAAACTGTTAAATGTTTGCAATGATATCAGAGGAAGAAGTGTTTGTTTATATTTCGTTCATGTATAGGTATCTGTATATGTCCTGGCAATTGAACTGATAATAAAAACAGTATATGGCTGTGTTAAACTTCAACCTTACTTAAGGTATATACATAGATATTCCAAGGTGTACATGATATATAAACTAGACTTAACACTGAGCTGAACTGATGAGATCTAATACCCAGGGAAAAGGCAAAACAAAGATTAAGCTGTTGGCGCTAAGAAGCTGATTTAACTGGGCTTTTGCATTGTTGTAGAGTTGTCGGCTGGCTGTTGGTTTGATTGATGATTTGTTATTCGTGTGGCGCGATAAGGTTGCCTGCCCGAAGCAACTGTCAGTTTCACAAAGTTGGCAACTCTGGCCATTGTCTGAAGCAACCTTGCTCAGGTTGAGTGACAGAAAGGTTCAGGCTGATAATTGCTGCATGGCATGCAATATAAAAAGATGAAGGAAAAAATACAGCAACACACATGCGAAAATCAAGTTGGGATAAAGCCATATTCGAAGATGAAGTCGAAGTTGTAGTTGGAGCTAAAGCCTCTGCTAATTGCAGGAGGAACATAACACCACCGTCAAATACAAGGCAAGAACAGGAAAAACATAACTTGCCGATAAGCATACAAAAGCACAAAGCAAAAGTTGTATCTTATCTGAAGACAGCGCTTAGAAGCCAGCACCTGAAATAGTTACCGCGAGTACCTGCGGTATCTGGCGGCAGTTGGCTGTCTGTTTTGTAGTTCGTTTATCAGCGTATCTGTTTCTTTTGTTAGTTTGCTTGCACAACTGCACACAAAATCGACTTGAGCATAGTTTATCTCTCAACGTTGTTGACTTTGGTGTTGCTTTATCGTGTAGATACTTAGATAAAAGATACACGAGCTGAGAGATGACCCCAAAAGCACAGAAATGTTCCTGGCGCTCTCTTGGTGGGCCAACAGTTAAAGTTCAATGCACCTGGCTAGCTAATTAACCTAGAAAAATGCAAATATCCGCACAACAGCGCAACACGCCCACTTCAAGGAACAACAACAACAACTTCGAAGCCAAACAATCAATCAACGCTGCAGCAACAACAAAGTTCACTTGAGCACGTCGTGCAGAGAGGCCAAAGCAAACTTCAAGGCACAGTTACACAGACACACACTAATACTTTTGCACACACAAGCACACACCTAAGAGGACCGCCGTGTCGCCTGGAAGGTGGCTAAAGGTAATATTTATTATGTGTATATCTAGCTGACAAACAACAGCACTGAGCGCTGCACAGAACGGCCCACGGATCTCAAAGGGCAATAGAGGAGGAAGGAAGGAAGATGGAAGAGAAGGGCGGGGATAGAACGGACACTGCATGGAATACAAGTCCAGCTGAAGCTGGCGTGCTGCCAATAGCTCAATAACACCCCGGGGATCAATTGAGATCTTTTTGGGGGATAGGCAACAGCGCTGGATGTCCGACCAGCAAACGCAAAAACAATGGCCAATGACAACGAGTACAGTGGAACCAAATTAACGTTCAAAGTTGATAAATGGCATCATACGTCAAATCAACCACGAAGATTTGGAGAAAAACAAGAAATTTTAGTACGAAAAATTAAAATAAAGAAAATTGATTCAGTTGAAAATTTTTAAAATTTCGTTGTTCTTCAACACAATGAACGTTTAAATTTATATTAAAAATTGAACCAGTAACTAACGAACTAACTAACTAAACTAAGGCTTGAAAATGCCAATGATATAATTGGATTCACGGCTGCAATCCCGAAAAAAGTAAATGGTTCGGTTTACGGTTTAAACCACCGCCTTGCGTTTATATTCAGTTCGTAAGTGTGGATTTTTACATCAAATTAAACCAAACCATTTGAAAAATAGAGGGTCTCGCTGAATTTTTTGGAACTAGCTCGGTTTAAGGTTGGAGTTCTGGGATCGAACGATTTCTACCCGGTTTGCAGACGCGATTGGATTACATTCCATTAATGATTTCACTGACTGCTGCATAACCAACATTCTGATTTTTATTAATCTTGTTTTTATCACTTATTATTTTTGTTGTTATTATTATTATTATTATTTATGTTATGAATGTTTTTGAATATTACTTGTTACCTACTATTTCCCACTGTCACACTGGGCTGGCGGACAAATAGTTGGCGAGATGTTGACCTAGAGGTTGCTCACTGCCCAGTCACGAGAACAGCCTCTGACCTGCTGTCAACCCGAGCTCATCATTCCGCAATCCCCGCTGTTGATCAGCATCATAATAAAAGCTTCAGTGTCGCAATATTCGTGGCAATTGCAACGCTTCAAAGGGACAAATGAAACTGGAACTCAATGGTGCAGAAGAATGAATGAAAAGTTTGCGAAGGTTTCACACTTCAACGGGCTTTATACCCTTTTGGCTCAGCACTTGAGGAGATGTCTTAGAAGTGGTTCTCTTTCGCCGCCACCGTTGACTGTCAGCTATAGGTGGTCCGCCTGGGTAACCCGAGAGCCGTGTTAGGGCAACTTTGAAGCCTTCAGATTTAGATGCAGATGCAATGCAACAATTATGCTCACATTATGCACAGCGACAGCCAAGAGAACGAAGACAGCGAAAACAACGAAGACGACGAAGACAACTCGGCAGTGAAAAGAAAAAACAAATGCAAAGTGCTTCTAAATTTAGAAGAAACGTCTAGGGGGACCGGTGAGATGGTCCTAGTGCCAGTGCCAGTGCCAGTGCACGGTGCCTGGGGTCTGGGGTCTGGGCTCTGGGGTCGGTCGTCTAGGTGATTAACCGCATAAGGCCGCAGCTCCCCGCTACGAGACGTTAGCGACGTCCCCGACGACGGTGCAGCTGCGGACGCCTTCTAATTGCAGGCCAGCTCAGCTCGAACGAAAGACCTGCGACATTTATTTTTACGCAAGCCGTTTGCCCGGAACGTGCACGATAGAGTACATTATTCAGAAGATGACATAATAACTTTGATATTGTGCTGGTAACTTGTAAAAAGAGAGGGAATCAATACGTGTCAAGAAAAGGAAAGCTTAGACAAGAAAAGGAAAGCTTAAGCAGATCTCGTAAGATCTGTACGTTTTTATACCCTGAACCCATCAAAAATGGGTAAGAAGGGTTTTGTGCAAACGTATGTAATAAGCAGAAGGACCCCATTAACTATATACATTCTTGACGAGCTGAGTTGATTTAGCCCTGTCCGTCTGGCCCCCTGAATATTGCGCTCTCGGAAACTACAAAAGCTAGAGACATAAACTTTTAGAGTATAGATTCTTCAATGCAATACGCAGCACGAGTTTATAATTTTTTGTCGATATTTTGCACCGTTTCATTAAAACTGATAAAAATAGATTTTAGTTTTCTTAGCATATCTCCTAGTCTATCGGAGCAAAGCATACGTAGGTTAAAAATATTCGGATTTTGGATACCTCCCCCACTCGGCCCAAATATAAAAAAACGCAATTCAAATACTACAGACTTGCGCTTTGCTTTGTGCATACATTTAAAAGCTTCTATTACGTACTAAATATTTCATTAATGTCATGTTCTTAGTTTGAAAGTTATTTACGAATTAAGTTTCCAGTGGGGCCCAAGCGCAATGGCTGAGAAATGCGCCCAGCTTTCGGGGGGTTAAAATGTATGTAAAGACTGTGTTCAGGGTATCTCTTAGTCGGGCGTCCCCGACTAGAGCGTATCTCTTGTTTATTTTATTTTGCATTCCTAATTTGCAGGTTATTTACAATCTTGCTGAATATATAAAATTTTCTGAATTAGACTACAATTTATATTTATTAATTAATTTTTTTATTATTATACTTGATCACGAAGTGAAAAGAGTATATTGGTTTTTTGCTGTCAGTGTTGTTGTCCGTCTGAACGCATTTATTTCTGTTATTGAAGAGAGATAAAAGTAATTTAGAAAATATATATCTTGTGTCTACCACCGGAGGCGTGGCAAACCGATTTATTTGTATACATCCCTTTAAATGTTAGATACATAACATTTTTTCAGACAGATAACTGACGACCTCCTCTTAATATTGCACCAAATTTATGGATACGCCCAGAAGGACATGGCTATGATCTTGGCTGGTAATCCGCAAAAAATTAATATCTTTCACAATTTTCTATAGTCACAAAATTTCACAGTGTTCGGATGACCTCATCTAAAGATCGACTCCACAAATTCAAAAATCTATATTTTTTATTTTAGTGCACAGTCGGTCACAATGACTTAAATATTGAGTTGTAGAGTTCAGTTCTACCTCAACTACTGGAGTTTAGTATTCAGTATTTTATTGTATCTAATTTTATAGTATTTAACTTTCTTCTAATTCTCAGCATTAATTGATCTCTGCGCCAGGTCATTTATTAATATTCTCTAATTTCATTTTAAACTAAACTTATTTTTAGCAACTGACCCAAATTATTTTCTGTCGCTCTTCTCGTGTGCAGTTTTCTATTCTTGTGATGATCGGTGGGGAGATGTTTTGAAATTTGTTGTCGCTCGTGCTTGTTTCTGTGCCGCAATTAATTTTGTGTGTCGAAAAGTTCAAAAGCTGTAAATACATTTTGTTGTTTTGGCTGTCTTCTGGCGGCAATTGGCATTATTTTAATTGATGTGAATTACAGTTTTTAATAGCCTCGAGGCAATTGGATTTGCAGCCAGACAAAATGCTTTTTGTGGGCTAAGTGTAGAAATCAATTTTGCCGCAGACAAAAAGCTGTTAGCCAAACGCTTTAAACGTGTCCATGAGTAGAACACTTCACGAGAGTACCACATCGACTTCGACTCAAACAGAATCGGCGGTTGACCCCCAGAAATTAGCACAGCAGCACAACATTTGTGGGCTACCATTGAGGAAGTCATAGACCCCGAGGCCATTATCTCATCTCGACAGCCGTGAAACCTGGCGTATGCGACCTGTGGAGCTCTTTAAACAATTACCGATTATTTTGTGTTTACTGAAATTGTAGTTCCAGCGTTTTTTTTTTAACTTGCAATATAGCCAGATATTGACTTACGTGCGTATAAAGTAAGCATAAAAGCCCGATTCAGTAGAAACTCATTTGAGTCAACAGCTGGCTCTCTGAAACAATTGTATCAACAAAGGACTGCTAGTATATTATGAAATACGCCGATAGACGTGTGTTTTTTTAATGGGCATCAAACTAGAACCGTTCGGGTTACTTTTGAGTGGTACTTTTACAATAGTTTCGCAACTGTTCTATTTAATTGAGACTGGAAGTAGAGTCGCAAAATGTAAATCAAAACAAATCAAATAAGCTGCACGAATCATCAAATAGGCACGGCAAACCATTAAATTCAACCATTTTCAATGAAGACTAGTAATATTGTTATTATTATTTGAAGTATAGGATAGTTTCAATTATTGCGTGAAATGCCTACACTTGCACAACTCATCCAATATTAACCGTCCTTGCCTGCACCAGACTCTGAAAAAATATATTTCTAACTGGTGGCTATCAGTGCATTTAAGCATTTAAGTTAATATTTCTATTTCGGGTGAACAATTCGTTAGTATAAAACATACATGAGCTTCTGAACTTGGTAGTGAATTTTTCAAAATTGAGTTTGATAAGTTTCCACATGGATACTCCGTATCAAAGCTATACGACATTAATTAATTTAACCTTTTTAGTGTGTTAATCGCAACTCGTCATTTATTTTATTGCAAAATAAATCAGATGTATAAATACATTTATACAGTTGATTTATACGTATATATATATGTATCTAGATGCTTTGTCGACAATCTACATCAGGCAAGCGGCAGCACACAAAAAACTCTCCCTTTCTCGTTTCACGATGATAGTTTCTTAGAATTAACGGCTAGTGGGAATATGCCACTAAAAACTAATTAAAATAACAAAAACCAATCAAAGCATAGAAAAATAAAACCCAAGCATTTCGTTGAGTGAGGAAGTTCCCCTCAGCGCTAGAAAAAGTGAAAAGCGTTTGTCACACAGTAAACGACAATCTCAAGCGAACCCAAATCTGCTTTTATGCTGTGATTCGTTTATTATTATTATTTTTATACATGCTGGAATTTGTATTTAATAAACATAATAGCATCGTTTTAATAATATAAAATCGATGTATGTGTGTTCGTGGGCCTAGGTTTTAAACCTCTTTTGTGAAAGTCGAAAACTCCGAGCTGCATAGGAAAATATCTGAATATAGAAACAGACCATATTAAAGTTTTCTTTTGAACCCAAAAACCATATGATAACGCTGAATAAGAATCATTTTGGCCGTATAATATAAAATAATCGAAAATTTTGCTCTAGATATTTGTTCTATATTTAAATGTCTGTTTTTGTCAATTGTCATTTTCAATTACATTTACAATTTGACTACATTTTTCTTTTATTGCGCCTGCTTTCTGCTAAGATCGGAAATTGTCTACATCTTTTTCCACCATTTTAAGATGTTACAATATGTACCGTACACAGAGTATTGGACAGTCGGATCTGCACATTATACATAATAAACAAGCTAATTCGCTTAAGATTGTATATCACGGAGTTTGCCATTTCATTCTCGAAAATCATTAAAAATAGATGTATTTGTAAACCAAAATATGGAGTAAAAACAGTAGACAGATGGGAATCCCATTTGAGCAACATAGGAAAAGCATTATGGACCATGCTCCAAGTCTATAAAAACAACCCACAAGATATACAAACTGCATCTAACAATAAATTTACACAATCAGATTGAGAGAGGGAGAGAGAGAGCGAAAGACAAGAGATACACGCATCATGAAGCCCCAAATTTCTATATATGTATTAATCTGCGCAACTAGTCGAACTCTTCTCTCTCCTCTCCACGACAGTGCTCTTTCCCCTACCCTCCCCTCCCCTACCCGCCTCACAGCGATCACTCACCCTATTGCATTCCAAGGCAGCGGCGCTGTGCTCCTCTCGCTGACGAAAGCAATGGCTGCATTTGCTCTTGTTGAATATATTTGGTGAGAATTTACGACAGTCGGCGACGCGTCCGCCGTTCGCCGCTGGCGGGGGCGTTGGAGCCGAAATCGACGACGCTGTTGCTGCTGCTGCTGCTGCTGACACGGTTGTTGTTGCTGTTATCGTTGAAGTTGACATTTTGGTAGATGTGTTGGATTTTCGCTCAGCTGCTTCGCGTTTACAGTTTAGAATCTGTCGCCGAGTGCGTCGGAGAGCTTTGAGCTTTGAGCGCAGCTCAGCGTTGATGCAGAGGGCTGAGCGCCATTGCGTTCACACACTGTTTGAACTTGTACACACACACGCACACACAAATGCAAAACGCAAAAGGCTGAGAATTGCCAGAAATCGAGGACACAAACAAAATTTTAACAATTTTGCACAATTTGCGTTTTTTTGTGTATTTTTTATTTTTTGACACTTAAAAAAGAAAGAGCTCAGCGTCGCAATGGGTGCAGCAGAAACGGGGGCGGGGCTGGCTGCCTCACATATTTATGCAAATGCGCCGTCCGACGACGTAATAGTTGTTGTTGTTCTTCTTCTTGCTGTTGTTTTTGCACAGACGCAGCGGCGCAGCAGCCGGCACGGATTTAAAGCTGCGTTGACGCTGTTGTTGTTGTTGCTTTTCTCTGCTAATTGCTCCAAAAATAGCAGTACAATCGCTGAATCAGCTCCTTGCTATATTCACCATATTCCCTTCACTAACTGTTATGCACGTTTGCTTTGCTTTTTAGATTTTGATATCAAACTTTATATTTTTGGCATGGCAAGCAAATAAAACGAATACGAATACCAACACATGCATGCACACTCACTCACACACGCGCACACACTTAAAAATTATTCAATTTTGCTTTGCACTTGGCTTCTTCATCGGACACCAACAAAACACACGACTGAAGTTTTGCTAGACGCTGCCGTCTCGACTACACGCGCTTTGTAAATGGTGCTCTCGCCACAACGAATCGGTTCGAATGTATACACGACACTGAATGCTAGCCCCCAACAAGTCGAGCCGCAACCATTCGAGCGCCAAAAACAACAACGATACGAGAGAGAGAGAGAGAGAGAGATTAAACCGGGAGAGCACTTTAGGTTGTGTACGAACCGTTGAGTATTAATGCTCAATGTATACAAGCCAAGGTGGGAGTGGTAGGTAACGCAACTTTGGGGAATATCTGTTGGCTCTCTTTCGCTCGTTATAAGACATGTTTTTAGTATATTAGCCATTTATTACGACTTTGATAACTATAAATTTGCATTACAAGTGACGGACTGTAACCTTCTTTTCCACTTGTAAGTGTTTCTTTTGTTGATTATCAATTGAAATTATATTCGATTATCATAGTGACAAATATTAAAGTTACCATTTCCATGAAAACAATGCACATATTTATTTCATTTAATTATTAGATGCAATAAATAGTTACGTTTCAAATGCATACATCCCTAATTATATACATATGTACATACATTCTGTTTCTTCATCAGCAAATTGTTGATATTACAATAATGCTCTCTTATACTAGGGAGTTGAACATTCAACAACAGAGTTGCCGATCAGTCCCAACAGCTGTTTCTGACGTTTCAAACTTGGTTTGATAGTAAAGCTGCGGCCGTATGACTGGACTTTAGCCTTAAAAACGCTTAAGCTTTTAAAAAAGAGAAGATAAAATCACAAATAAGTACAAGAAGTAATATGTTAAGACAATATTTATATCTTAAAGTTGGTTACGAGTTTTTTATTTATTCAAAATATATTTGTTATTTCGTTCATATTATTTCTCGAAAAAAACATTGTTGTTGTTATTTTGACCCTCCCTTACATTTAGGAAATATTACGAATAATGGTATATCTCTGACAGTAGTACATCTCTCTCTCTCTCTCTCTCTCTCTCTCTCTCTCTCTCTCTCTGTCTTTCTCCATTAGTTGCACATCCCAAACTGATATATGTATTTATAGCAACCACAACATAAACAGCAGCAGCAACAATAACAAAACGCAATAACAATAACAACAATTAACTGCACGCTTCATTAACAACCTCGGACAACAAATTTCCAAGTGCGCCACAGCAGAGCGAACCACAGGAGAACACAAGACAGGGAAAGAGGGAGAAAGGGAGGGAGAAACAGAAAGAGAGAACGGGAGAGAGAGACCAAAAAGAAACCGAGACAAACCCTTCACACGCACCTCAGAGGTCCGCAACAATAGCAATGGGAGTAGAACAAAAATTGATTTATTGCGCTTGTCTGTTGGAACGGGGGCAGGGGCAAGGAAAAGCCATGGGGAAGGGGAAGGGGAAGGGGAAGGGGAAACAGCATGCAACTTGCAAGGGCAGCGCAACACTCGATCAAATATTTAGACTGACGCCTTTGGACCTTGGCGCTTGGGAGCCACTTTAGTTGAGTCTTTTCATCCACTTTCAGAGGGAATTCAAGTCTTGTTTTTTAGCACCTACCCAACTCAGCCTATGTATAAATATATACACATTGATGTTTGTTAGTACGAATGTAGGTATATATTAAAGGTGGTCCGAAATAACTGTAATTATGCTATGAAAACTACTCTTGAAAAAATCATTATGGAGATAGTTTTCTACAAAAAAAACAGCGATTACACTTATTTTTATTTTTTGACAAGTACTTTTCTTTTCTTATTTAAGATCTCTATTTGAAAAAGTAAAAGTTATACATAGATACATTCATACATATACATATAAAAGTTTGGCCATAAACTGAAATTGAATGGCAAAAACAAGGTTGACACATATGTATTTATACATACATATGTGCATATACATGTGTATAATAAAATTAAAGATTTGAGTTTATGAATTGCCTTTTATATTTAGCTTTTATGAACAAGTTAATAATATCTCTTACATTAGAGTGTTTAAAAAGAAGGATTATTTTTAAATATTTTAATATTTGTATGTAAAAATTTAAATAAATTTACTATTTGTCAACTTTTAAGTTAAAAAGTTATTTATCTAACACTTTTGTTATATCTCTTGGGTTCATACGCATACACTGCAATCTTCGCAGAAGGTTGTTACTTGGGATTACAAATTGGACTGGAAAGTATTTTAACTCACTTAATAATATCGGTTTATTCCCAGGAAGGCTGTGCACGTTTTTGCTTCTTGGTCAAAAAATATCGAGGCGTATGGGGCACTTACGGAATTATCTTTTGTTCAGTGCATCGCTTCGGTAATTGTTCAAATACCTGCAGCTCGGCAGCAGCGTATATTGCATATTGAATTTTGGTGGGCCGACAATAGTTGTTGTTGCTGTTGTTGCTGTGGGCTGACGATCGTTTCTTCACATTTTGCAATCACATTCAAATGTCAATCCAGTCACGCGCGTCTCTGCACAGCATAAAATGGAGATACTATAAATGCTAATCCCCCAGATATTTCCATAATCTTGCAGGGGTCTCTGAATTGGCATACGCAGTTTATGCAGAAATCCATTCACATATGAAACAAGTGAATTCATCTGTGGGTTTTTTGTGATTTATTCTCATTAAGTATTATGCACAGCACCCATTTAATTTAGGTGAATAGGCGTTTACGGTTGCACACAAAAAAAGCATGCCTTTCGGTTCCTCAATTACTTTTAACCCTAAACTGTTCAGTTATTTATATAAACATATTTTATATCATCGAAATGATAAGCAGTTTAAAGCTAACTTCCAAACTGTAGCTGTAGATAATATTATTTTTTTGGATTATTTGGGGGCTGGCGTGAGCTTGGCTCTAATATATGTGAATCGATCTTTAAAAGAAAATATCAGTGTTATAGGCAAAGTTGGTGACTCCATCTTTAACAAGTGAGAAGGCTGCAGTCGGGAGCGCCCGACTGGGGGACCCTGTGTTTTCATACACTTCAGAATACACTTCACAGAATCACACATACACACACACACACACATATGTAAACGCAGGCTGAGAGTAGGGTAGAGAGAAGACTAGTTTTCAGGGTTTAAAGAGAGCATTGAAATCTATGTACAAACCAAAGTCCAAGTCCATAGTATTTGAATTGCGTATTGTTTTTGCATATATGGGGCGAATGGGGACAGGTATCCTAAATTTCGAAATATTCCTTACCTGCGCATGCTTCACGATAACATTTTGCACCGATTTAGCTCTGATTGTTTCTAAGATATGCTCAAATAACCGAATCAAAAAACCGATGATTATCGATAATAAGAAAACGAGATGAGATATCTGCGAATTGATCTGCGTATGGTATACACGAACTCAAAAAGTCCAAGATCAACTTTCTAGCTTCGGTAGTCTCTGAAATCGACGCGTTTATACAGACGGACAGACAGGCGGACAGATCGACTCGGCTAGTGATACTGATCAAGGATATATATACTTAATGGGGTCGGAGACGCCTCCTTCTGCCTGTTATCTACATTTGCACAAAGCCAATAGACCCTGATTTACCCATTTGCAATGGGTTCAGGGTATAACAAGTAAGAACGTTGCAGTCGGTCGTAAGATTTTTGTGCCACGCCCACTGGGAGGCTGGCAAATCGATAACATGTCGATACACCTCAAATCCGAAATCGATAAGAGGTGAATATTTCCCACAATATTAAAGTTAGAGTCACCAAGTTTGGTAAGTAGATTGCTGGCCAAAAGATTGCGACCTTGATATCCCGGCCCCAACCACTAAAACGCCCCCAGCCACCCCGCGCCCACGAATCGCGCAAGCCTGTGTCTTCCAAAGTTTTAGAGCTAGATTCACCAAATTTTAAACGTAGATTAGTGGTCACCCCATTTAAATAAGGGTAAACAAATTTTCCGCCCATGCATTAGTATTTGTATCTTTCTTTGTATTCCTATTTGTATCTTAACTTGTAGTACTATCTATATCTTTGTGTATTCCATTATCGGTATTTGCACCTGTCTTTACACATATTTATTTCGCAAGCCCCAGAATCCACAAATTAAAACATAGTCTTGAGGCATCGGCATGCCTTCGATTGAGTACCTTTAAAATATCAACCATTTGAGCCCTTTTGACGGCAGCTCGTGGCTGATTTGCTATGGCCCGAATGTGGAAAACGGGCGAGGTAGGGTGCTGCACATGTCAGATCTCAACTTGTTGTCGCAGTTGTTGTTTTGTATTGTTGCTGCTGTCGCCTTGTTGTTGCTGCCTTGCTACATATTAAGTTCATTGCAGCTGCAACAGCAGACAGCAGACAGCAAGCCGCCAAACACCGACTCGAATCACACTTTCACTTTTCTATGCTAATTTGAAAAAAGCTAAAAAGCAAAAAGCAATTTTTATAAGGCGCATTTTATGTTTTCGAAATTGTCCTTTTACGGGTTTGGGTGCATTGACTTTGCCGATACATATATGAATTACCATATAGTTTTTATGGCGGCCACTTCGGAAAATCCATGGTGTTTGGAATTTTCATGTTGTTGCAGCTGTTGCTGTTGTTGTTTTTTGTTTTTAGTCACGATAGGGCCACTTGATTAATTTATTTTTAATTTTAATGCCGCGTTTGGAAATCCAATCAAAATATTTGCCTTGCCTCGAAAAGAGCTCAGAGCGTCGGTATTTTTTCTTTAGAAGTTACGCTTTGTTGTTGCCACGACGGCATCAAGAATTTTAAAAATATAACTGCACTGCAATGATTTATGTTGAAACTGCGACTTATGTTTATTAAACGGCTGCCAAGAAACAAACCCCTCAAAAATTATGCGTAAAAGGGGCGGGGTTCGAACAGCTTATTCTTGGAAAACGCTGCGAGGGATTGTTTAGAAATTTATGCGACTCCTCATGATGGTAAATTCAAGATTCTTAATGTTCAGTTAAGATGTTTGAGGATAAGTCCCAAGAAGATAGTTTATATGCAAATATTTAATTGAATTTTTAAAAAAAACATGTAGGGGAGCTCTAACAATAGCATTCGAATCTATGTATAAACCAAAGCGCAGCGAGAGGAAACTAACCAAAACCGAAATATTCGGAGATGACTTCTTCTGCGTGTTACATACATTTGCACAAAACCACATTTTATTTTTGCCCATTTTCAATGGGTAGAGCATAATTATGTTAATGATATAGTACATTGGCTTTCATATTTTTAACACACAGACAAGTCCAAATACATACATAACATCTTGGTTAAAGTGTTTCGATATAAACTCTTGCTACTATTTAGTACTATGGTACATGGTAATATTCTTATATTTTATTATTCTATTAAATATTTTTCGTACTTTACCTGTGGAACTTATAAATGATTGCGGTAACTTATAATTTATATACAGTTTATACACGTACCTATTGTTCAGCAATAATAACAGAGTCTTAAGTTGTCCGTCCAACTTAAAATGTAGGTTCTATAGCTCGAGCCGATAAAGCTAACTTGAAGTTATCGATATCTCAACCCATATTACCTTAATCGATACATTTCAATTTTCAGATTACGTTCCTCTAACATCGTCCTGAGACTATAGAAGCTAGAGACACCAAATTTGATCTGTTGGTATGTACAGATCAAGAAAATTGCACTTTTGGTTCACACAAAAATAGAATTCGAGCTACAAGTAGATAATATTGTTATAGTTATTTAAAGAATATAAATAGGTAAAACTATCAACATAACTTTTTTAAAAAGCGCTGGCTGCTGTGGCCTTCTTCTAAGACAGAAGCCTGCCATTCGCATCTACTGAGGACAGCAGATAGTATATAAACTTTCAATAATGTAATCAATCACAATGCTGCTATTTGTATACTTGTATATATTCGTGTTTCCGGAAATCGAACAAAAGTTTGTGATAATTTGTAACATATCTCAGAGTTGCATAATGTTCTTTTATTTTTCATATGTGTTTAAACAGTAAGCTGAGTATATAGGTTGTCTGGCGGGCTCTTCGTCCGTCCGTCCGTTTATTAATCTGTCAGTCTAAATAACTGCTTATTTTTAGACGTTTTTATAACCATTCACTAAATGAAAAGAGTTATTGGGTTTGTGCAATGTCCATCTTGCTGTCCGCCCGCATACCCAAGTCAAATAAAAAGTTTATATTTTGTGGATACACCCATTGGGGGAAATCCACCATAAAATCGATAATCCTCCTCAGTTTTAAGGCGGGATGCACATCATTTTTAAGACAGATTACTGACCTCTTGAACTAATCTCTTTTTGATAACGCACCGAACATTTTTTGTAAATCGATAATATCCATACATCTTGGGGACGGGTAACCCGATAAATTCCATATCCCCCATAAGTTTAGAGCTAGGTCACCAAATTTGGAAGATCCTTTTCTGATTAGAATTACCTCCTCCCTTACACCCGACTGCAACGTTCTTATTTGTTGACTAGAAATTACAATTTTGCATTTGTACCTAAGTATGTTTGGTCACATTCGCTCCCGGCGCAGCAAATGGCGTTACCTGAAAGTTAGCGAATCGGAGTCACTGACCCCAGACTGTCTATAGGTTTTTCTAAGATACGTTTTGCAGAGTCAGCCAGTAAAAGTAGTTGAAAATGATTTAGAGGTTCAGCACTTGGCGAGCTTCCGTTTCATGCGGTAGTCAATTAAAAATCAGTTCCAAAACTCGCTCGTCAAAAACTCATTGGCAGCTACACTTCCTCAATGAGGAAGCACTGTCGAAAAACCAGACATGGGCGTCGACTCCGGCAACTCAGCCAGCTCAGCCATCTCAGCCAGCCCAGTCGGCCATGGGCTGAGCAAGCCGAAACCAGCTACGTATGCAGCAAACTCACCAAGCGGCCGATCTCTGACCATTTGGCTGTCTGACGGCAGCCACCTGCAAACAATTTCCCATAAGAAAAAAGAAAAAATTTAAAATCTCGTGAAAAACGCCGCAAATCGACGGCTGACAGTCTATGGCTGGTACCAATTTGCCGTCGATTCGCGGCTCACGCCAGGTCCGAGCATAGACGGGGACGGCGGAGACATGTACGTGCATCAAGAGGAAAACGGGGAGGCGTCCATAGACCTTTTGTGAAAGTGAAAATTTTTGCAAAGTGTGTGCGCAACTGCAACTGGAACTGCAACGGCAACAGCAACAGCAACGGCAACGGCAACGGCAGGCGCGGCTGCTTGATTCCCCTGATCAAATATTGAATACCCTTCCAAAATGGTGGGTTGGATGGCCGAGATGATGGGGATCTCGGCCCTTATGGATTAACGTAGACGATCTCATTTCACTGTCATTTACGAGGACATATTGTAAATTCAAAGATGGCTCCAAGCAGAAGTGCATTTGAAATTCGTCTTGTTTCAAGCAGGCTTTTGTCAAGTGCGGCTTTGATAATTGACTCCAAGCGCGTGAATAATAACGAACAACGGTCAGTTAGGAAATCGCGTTTCATTAACATGGAAAACGAAAATTGAAAATAGAAAATGGTAAATGGAAATTGGAAAATGCTGCTAAAATTGTTAGCCGAAAATGTTAAAAAAAAAAACAGCGCCTGACATGTGACGTGCGGTGGCAGTCACTTTGGCAACTTAAGCAACTTTTGGCTACTTAACATTGCGTATACGTACTGCGGTCTCGCGGCCTGGTGCTGAGTCAGAGACTGGAGCTGGGGCTGGGGCTGAGTCTGAGGCTTATCTTTTTAGCCAATTGACATGACCGGTTGTTCGCTTTTTGGGAAAGTGCAGCGAATCAGAAGGCAGACTTTTATTTTTCGGCCAAGGCGACAACAGCATAATTTACCGTTAACTCTTCATCATACGCTGGAAAAGCTCGAGCTGAACCAACTCAGCCAACAGCAGCCACGCAGCACGCAAAGGCGAATCCCAGTGCTGGTTTCCTAGTTAGCCGTTTTTCGGCCATTCGGCGTGTCTTATGATTTATTTGACATGACAGTCAAATGAACAGAGATTTATTTTTCAATGCTGCGTTTTTAATGATTTTCTGTTCAGTGTGGGGCATTTCAAATTGAACAGCCAGACGAAGATTGAGACGGAGACAGAGACACGCAATTGCCGCCCAGCTTCCACTATCCACACACACTGTGTGTGATATATATTTACACCCAGTATCCATTACTCTGCACTCAGCTCAAAGTTGTGTGTGCCAAGCGGTTGAATGTGGGCTGCTCTGATGCAGCTCCAACTTGTGCACCTGCTGGCAAAGCCAAAAATCAATTATAAATCGTTTGAGCAATTTCAAACCACATGCAACACACAGATGCAATGCGGAGAGTGCTCGGTCAGTTGATACCCTGCATTCAGCAATGCACATCAATAAACAGTATGGCTGAAAGCTGTTCAATTTAATTTACCAATATCAGTCCTCGGTGTGTGAGTTGTCTAAGTGCTCAGGGTTCAAATCCCAAGATAGTGTATTAGCCAGTGCTAATTAAAAATAGTTAGGTTGATATTTTATAACTATATCCTTTACTTTTAATAATATTACTACAAATAATAAACTTCTCAATACCAAGGCTACAGACTTGTATACTTAATAAAAATATACAATGTTTTTTTAATATTTCCCAACATTTGTTTCTTACAATTAATATACAAAACTTAGATTTCTATTTTTTTTGTAAAAAAAAAAATTAAATACAAATAATGCCTAAAAGTACATAAACATATAATAATATGGCTAAAATCGTTTTCAAGACAAAGCATTAGTCGGGAAGACTCGACTACCAGATACCCTGAGCCCTATTATTATGTGTACTCATAAAAGATTTAGACACATAAATCTGCACAATCAATAAAAAATATTGTCACATAAAAATTGCTTGCAACAGGCAATTTGGCTATAATATCTTGTCATACGTGTTCTTTTATATCTCCTATATTCCTTAACGAATCTTGATGACACTTTTTGAATAGATTATTTAATAAAGTAGTTTATAGTGTTACTCGTGTGAACCGATTTAGGTGTCTATAGCTCCTATAAACTTTGAGATAACCTTAAAAACTCGGTGTATGATGTAGAGTTTTGGAAAACGGGGTGGGTTATCAATACTATATCAAGGAATTCAAGAAAACTAACTTTTAGTATTTAGCTCTTATAGTTTCTGAGATTGACGCATTCCTCCAGAATGACGGACGTTGGTAAATCGATTCGTCTATTGCTGTATTGTATTGTATATGCCTTATATACTCATGTTTAGAGTAGGTTAGATCTTGTAATTGCTGAGTCAAGATGTATTGAAAAAAACAAGTTTTTCCCACAAAACAACAAGTGTTCCTATAACAGCTATATGATATAATGGAAATATATTTTGCTTATATGGTTGTTGAATGAGTTTGGTTACATAGTATATGTAATTTCTAAGAAAAAAAGTTTTTCATCCAAAACCTCCTATGCCAGCTGGTAAAGAGCCTATAACAATGTTTGAATTCCGTAGAAAACACCATCATTGTTATTTCTAATATCGTATCTTTGCTGGTCAAGAAAATATATGACTCCATCGGTGCTTAAAAAATTGCACATAACTTTTTTTTGCCGCTTACCCACTTAAGACTTAACTTAATTACTAATAAAAACCAGCCCAACAGTTTTCAGCTTTTAAAAGTGGATATTGTTTTATTATTATTAACATTCTGTTTAAGTCTCAGCGTTACAATTGTAAATAAACAAATCCGATCAGGGTGATTTCGAATAAGTTCTGCGTGCCTGCCGCATTATTTATAAAGTCGTCCTACCCGGTATTTGGAAGGGCATTGAATATTAATTTCACTTTTGGCTGCACTTGACCCACTCTCTTGTTAACTTAAGGCGAAGTGCGAGTGCGTCGTCAGAGAAACAGCTGCGACTATCAGAGATAAATCATATAATAAAAAGAACACAGCGGGATGTTGGCCAACAAGCTGACTAACTCGAAGACTCAGACTCAGACTCGGATTCAGATCCAGACTGAGATTCTTGAGTCTTTAGTCAAGAGCGTCGGACTGGCTCTGGGGTTATTGCTGCTTAGTCACGGATAACAACATTGAAAGGCTCCATAAAATTGCACAGAAAGCAGAAATGACAACAAAACTGCAAAAGCAACAACACTCACATCAGGCGATAAATACAAAGCTGTAAAACAAATTAAATTAAGCACGAGCGATATGGAAATGCAAAGTAAAAGTCTAAAAGTCTACAGGCCTTAAAGCTGCATTTCATATGCGTATTTAATTGATTTTTATTTAGCTCCGAATTGGGAAAGTGACAGCAACATACTCACCCATTGCCTTACAAGAAAACTCACTTGCAGCCCCCTCCCAAATTACCAGTCCACAGCCAGTTAACCTTCTGACTTTACATAAGCAAAGTGCACAGTGTGGCAACTGCATTTGAATACAATTAGCAGTTATGATTTTCACTTTTTACAGCCAGCAATTGACCATTGTTGCCGGCTCAGTCGAGCCCATGTGCCAATGCGCAGCAACAACAACAACAACAACAACAGTTACCTCAGCAATAGTCGAGCCCATGGGTGCAATGGCCAACGGACACGTGTGTCTAACTTCGTCTGGGATGATTGTCTGGGATGCTGGACCGTCGGACATGGTAATTTCACAAGACCAGCTATCTGCTCAGCTCGAATCATTTTCGATTGCAAAACGGCAACAACAACAGCTACTCCAGCATCGACAACAACAGCATGTTGCACATGTTGGGAAAAAGGGCAATTGCCAAAATGAATGCACAAATGATTTTTACGCGAGTTGCAACAGCGGCAAAGGTGACCGATTGCCCAAAACTATAATGGATGCATTTAATGACTCGATATGAGAGCTTACGATTATGTTTTACTAGTATAGCAACTGAATGAAACAATAAATGAAAACATCCCAGCGTATTTATATTATTTTATTTTTATTTATTTTCTTTTAAATCTAAAATATAAAATAGCAATATATATAAGAATATGTTTTTTGCTCTAACTAATCAGGCTTATTATAATATATATTTAGTAAAGGATACGGATATCTGTATACCTGACTTACTAGTTGGTAATTGGTTGATCAGATGTTTGTTCTTACCATTGTGGCCGTAGGTGATATAAGGGCACACAAATTCAGGGATTTGGAAAAATGGAGAGCGGTTGCATAAATGTTTTTAGTTGATCGGCTTCAAACACACTTTCAAAGATCAATGTAAAAATTTATCGCAAACGTGTTTTAAACTTCGAGGAAAATTCAACACTCAGTGTGCAAAAAAAATATTTTATGGATGTATGCGAACTTTAGTCCGATCGGCTTTAACCTCCCAGAGGTGCGAACCTCTACCAATAAAAGAAACACAAATGTGTTTTACCGTTTTTGAGTTTTATTTGATTGAGTTTATAAAACGATACAATAATACATTTTGAATAAGCCATCTTCAAATTTATACAATTTGTATATAAACATACCTGCTACGTTCTTTGTCCGCTGTTTAGGTAATTGATTGGTTACAATTCATACTTCTAGGGTTAGGATAATGATCCTACGAGATGAAACTTAAGTAAAAAAGTCAGTGGATCTGCGGTACCCAAGAGTGAAGCAGGTTGTGATAACGACCGCTGTTTAAGGCTTTCTTTCGAAGTTTGTTTTGCTTAAGGTATTGTTCGTGTGCTGTGAGTTGGATGGTGTATGTGACCAAAACATGTTCCAGGAATTTAGATTTGGTTAGTTCCTTAGAGGTGCTGTTGCTGTTAAAGTTGTTGTCGGCGGTTCTTAAGGAGTTCAGCTTGTACTGAGTGTAGTTAATTAGCTGCTCTTGAGGTATTGTGTGCCTTTGATGCCGTTGTAATAGAGTGCTGGTCTTTTGGCTTATTGGCTATTAAGTTTCTTTTACCTTCGGTGTGGCTAGGGATCGAGTTCAGTTTTACTTGTAGACTGCTCTTAAATAAAGCTACTCCAATTGCTTTACGTGGAAGATGGCTGTTAGCTTATACGGAATATGATGAAAGGCTGAGAAGGAATACAAATCACAAAATTCGAGGCATTTCGATCAGCTTTAGAGGCCCTACACTTTGAGAAGTGCTGTCAGTTTACACAGACGGAAGTCTTCCGTACAGCACCAGTTGGATGAACGAGTAACTTTCTCCATTATTGAGTTTTGAGCACTGTTTCCAATTCAATAGCAAAATAAATGACACCCGTCCGCATCAGAAATGTTGTATCACACAATTTGAAGTGATAGAAAATTGTCTTGTCCCCTGCCTTCTAAGCGCCGTCAACGCCGTCAACGCCGTCGACGTCTTCAACTTGACCCAAACACCTCACTTAAAATGTTTACAAATTACGACTTAATCGCGTGCTGCTTGAACCCTACAACAACGACAGCTCCAGCAACTACAACTACAACTACAACTACAACTGCCAAAGCAACAACAAACAGAAGAAATTGCGACGTCAACTTTAAGTTCAAAGTAAGCCACAGAAAACAAACTTGGGAACTGTGCGCGGCTGTCTGGAGGCATTGAAATTCTTTCAGTCTGCAGTCTTTCAGTCTGCTGTCTGTCTTCTGTATTGCACCTGAACAATGGCAAATGTTTTCCAGACTTAATTAACACGAACTTGTAAATAGGTACAACAGCATAACTCGGAACTCGACTCGGAGCCGTTTTCGTGTTACGTCTAACGTGCCGGCGTTGACCTTGTCCAATGGACCACCAGAGACTCGGAGACTTGCCACTGGCCCCACACACGACTCAGTTCTTAATTATTCTAATTGTTTTGCAGTTTACAGCTGGACTCGGACTTCTTTCTTCCATAACAATCTGACATTGATTGATGAATTGAAATTCGTTGGATACGTGTGCCAGAAATTATCGTCATGGCCACCCGTCGCCCGTCGCCCGTAACCCGTAGCCCAATAAGCGAAGGCGAAGAGAAAATACCAACAACAACCAACAGCAGTAGCAGTTGTAGAAGCCGTGACCATTTCACTTGTCTAGTTAACCGAAATCGAAAAATACGAGGCCAATTTCACACGTCAACAAAACAACATCAGCAACAACAGAGCACATGAATATGAATATAAAAGCATTCGTACATGAGCTTATATGTATGCATGAAAATATAGACTCGAACAAGGAATGATGCATGCAGAACTCCTCTGGCCCCCGGGCCGGCAGGTGACAGTTTGTGCGAAGACGTGCGAATTAAATGAATGACTGAATGAGGTGGCTCAACGCTTGGACATGCAGCAGACAACGGGGCCGGATGAACAGTGTCTCAAAGTTTTACAAAAATTTAGAAAATATGTATCCAGAACACCAACAAACAAGGCTCTTTGTTATACAAAATAAAAGTACTCTCACACGAATTGTTTTTGTTAAAACGATTTTCTATGTGTCCTTTTTATGAATACATTATAGTAATTTATGAACAATGGGAAATAGAGATAATAATATATATATATATATATATCCAAAAATGATGAAAAAATTATTCTAATAGTAGCGTCTATTGCGTATCATTTTCAGAAAGTGACGCAAAATTTTTTCATATTTATATCATTTTTACTTTTTCTTTAATTTATGAGTATTTTGTTAATATTTTCTTTATTCCGAATCATAATTTATTATTATTATTCATTAAGCATGGAAAAGTTAACTCTAACAAGAATTTTTCATTATTCTTTCAAGTTGTTTTTTAGGTATAGTTTTCCATATAGCCAATATATTTGAATACCCTGGACCCATTGAAAATGGGTTAAAAAGGGGAATAATGGTTTTGTGCAAGTGTATGTAGCAGGCATAAGGAAATATTTCCAGCTGTATAAAGCATATATATTCTTGATCAATATAAACAAACGAATCCATATAACCACATCCGTCTTTCTAGGCGTCTGAACATCTTTGTTAGGTTTACATTTCCCATTGTGAGCGCTTTACAATATCTGCATATTTTTGTGTATGAATATTTCTGTTTGTGTTTGTGTGTAAGGAAATATGTTTGGCCCGGACCTGACTACAAAGTATCTCCTAGTGGGGTGTATCTTGCCACAATAATGTTTGTAAATTGAGTGCAGTTTCTACAGGGCATCTCCTTAACCAGGTGCCACAGACTAGAGCACTTTTACTTGTTTCTAATAATCTATGTCTAAATTGGTGACTCTATGTGCTACTCCGTTGTAGAGATCATGTTAGTTAGGTGTTTTATAGGGTATGAGTAGCTCATTCTAGTAGTTTCCTACAAATGCACATTTAACTCATTGGTATATATATAATATATATAATTTACATATAAAATACATCCCATAAAATAAACTGCAACTCTTGAAATTAGTTTTTCTACTTCTTAAAATTTGTTCCAGCATTAGTTAACTTATCGATACCTACACATTTGACACGATTTAAAGCAGTGGCAGCAGTGTTTAGTCCCACTGTAAACCACTCAATCAAATTCGAGTCTAGTGAAGTAGTTGCAAGTAGCAGTAGCCAGCTAACCAGCCACCTTTGGGGCTGTCATACGCCAAAAAATGCCGACCCCCAGACTTCAGAGATTTCGGAAGAGCGCGCACCAGCTATAATTTAATCCAAATTGTAATGGTTGTTGGCAATTGGTAAAACAGGCACATGGCACAAGTGGGGAGCCCACATTGTGGCACTGTGGCAATGTGGTATATCTGAAGAGTTTCGCCGCGTATTTGCATGCTTTGCTTTTGACAGTGGAACGGCCGTGAGCTGTCATAACAGCGCCTCAGATTTGTGAGAGACGGGTACCGTTGGGGAGGGGGATGTCAGAGCGGGGAGGTTGGTCCGAAATTGCATTGGGTGACGTTAACGACGTTGAATGCGCCACGGAGCCTTGAAGCTACCTGGCGAGCTGACGGGTGCTCCAAAGCTTGAGCGCTCTTTAATTAACTGCAATTTGCTTAACAGAGATTTTCGGCATTTTCCACAGCCTGTGGCCTATTTGCATTTTTCAAATTAACACTACCCGTCGACAGACAAAGGAAAAGGTTGCGGCGGAAACTTTTGTAACGATCTGTGTGCTGATAAGCCAATCGTTAGTATCTGCTTTCGACACCTGTCAGCGGCGTGAGTCGAGAATCAAAACTTATAACGCCACACCCAGGCCTCAAAACAGCAATAAAATTACTCATTCATGGCACTAACTGGGCAAACGGAATAAACCTGTGCAAACTGCAATGAAAACACGAGCTGCCAAGCTTTATGGCTTCACGTTATTGCTTAGACAATATTTCTGTTATCAGATATACAAAGATAGTCTGCCTAAATACAAGTATTGGGCACTACAATGATTTCAAAAACTGTTAAATATTCATATTACTGTGCCTCAATACGTATTGAAAGGGCCTGACACGCGCAGAGGCACGGTGCACAAAAGATTCGAAAACAAAAGGCATATCGACCATGAGATACCGAGTACCCACCTTCGAGCCAAACATTCTTCAATACACACCTGCCCAATGAGAAACATACTCAGATAAGCTGCACGATACTTTTTCTTCAGTGAGCCCCACTCTATAGAATAACAACACTGAATACTTTCTGTGTTTACTCTCCGATCTTGATGAAGATTTAAGGGTATAAATATGGTATTCAAATGTGTGTATAAGCTATCGCGCTAGTTTGAAATTTTTGAGAAAATAGAGAGGGATCCAAGAAGTGACACATTCTCGATCCGTATATACAATACGAACACCCTACAAATATATCAAAAGGAAAAGGTCAAAACCCCAACTTCGAGCTCTCGTTTCACACATACATACACAAAATCACACTTACACTGCCCCAAACACACTTTACTCAGCATCTGCACGTGGCTCCCACTATGAAAACTAAGCTCTTGAAAACCTTCTGAATGAAAGTGTGATCGTTATGTGGTTTCAGGACTTAATTAAAGTGCAAGCCTGTAGTAGTTAAATACGCTTTCTCATATTTGTGGCAAGTGGGGTGAGGTATCCAAAATTCAAATAAATAAATAAACCAGGTTGAATATCGATTTTTATCGATTAATGAAATATGGTATAATGGTATTTATGGTATAAGAGAATCTAGATAGACAGACGGATGAACATATGGTCATCGACTCATCTCGTCGTGATCAAAAGTATATATACTTTATGGGGTCGGATATGCTTTCTTGTCTGTTACACACATTTGCAGAAGTCCGTTATACCCTCTTTACCCATTTTCAATGGGTTCGGGGTATAAAAAGCCGATTCGATATAGCCATGTGTGTTTGTCTCTTTCTATGAATATTAGTCACTCAGTCTTAAAGGTATTGTCATAAACATTTGTAAAGGTGTTGTTGTTGGTGCCAGTACATAAGTGTGTCAGAAACTGCCGATTCGTACCTATTGGAACTATCGCTCGCTAAATTAATTTTTATATAAAAATCTATTTTGTGTTTTCAAATATGCGGACCAAACTTTGATATCGCAGGCGTCACTATGCTCCCAAAAATTCGGAAAGATCCTATAATCACCGGCTACTATAGCATATAGCTCCTTTATGTTGGGTCTGTCAAAAGTATATCTTTTTATTATGCATCTTGTTATGAATCTTTTTATTTGGGATATAATAATAAAACAGATTGCGAGGTATTACCAATATTCTTAAGCTTGTATATGATGTACAAAAGCCAGCCCAAATTTACTCTCAAGACGTTCATACAGACAGAGAGGTTTCGATTGGCTCTGAATAAAAATATAAGAACACCTAATTATCTTAACACGCCTTACAAATTTAATTTTTTTGGCTTTTACACGACTTTTGTTTGTTTTAACACGATGATAATTCTAGTGTAGCAGTGAAAGAAAGAATAAAATGTTGTTATGGTTTATTAGTTTTACTTTGTATACATGGTTTTGTGCAAATGAATGCAAAAGGCAGAAGGAGGCATCTTCGACCACTGTCTGTCAGTCTGTGCATTCGTACGCCTGGAACTACAACTTAAACATTTTAAATATATATTCCATTATCCATACGCAGCTCAAGATTATATTTTTGTCTCGATCACTCCCCCCATTCTTCACTTTATATATTGGTCAATGGTCTCGGAAATAAATAAGGTTTAATAAATCGGGACTGAAATTTTGTTGCAAGGTAAAATTGTTTTCTTTGTTTAATATTGCACATATTTAAAAATGGTCTAGGTCAAATTAATTATTATTATAGTTGTCACTACGAATGGAACCTATGCCTTTACCACACGTTTTTGGCCCCAAGCCTCTGGCCATATGAGTCCATTAGGAACTATAAATACAACAAACACTATGAGCATAAAAATTATTCACATAGACAAATAGAAATCTTAGTCTCTAGTCCAAACAGAATTCAAACCCAATTAGAAATGCCAATGCACGTGTCTTGATCATAAATTTAAAACATGTTTCAAATGCAGCCGTCGACAATCGTCAGTCGGCGAAAAGCGGAGTGGGCGGGGAACGGGGAACAGGGAAGGGGGGACGCGGGACGGGGTCGGCAACGGCGTCCAAAAAGGCAACGCAGCAATAATAAACGCATGAAAATATGCCTGAGGCGTGCGCCAAGCGATTTCTCCTACCCAAGCCCCACGGTGGAGACACAAACGGGTGGGGAGCAGGTGTGGGGCCCCCTGAATATGTTCGTTGTCACTTTTTGCATAAACGCACCCAATTTTTAATGTTGCCGCGGAGGTGCCTGTCGGAGAGAGGCTTCAACGCAGCCATTGGCCACATGCCAGTGCGTATGCCCGAGCATGTGTGCGTGTGTGCGTGTGTGCGTGTGTACGTGTGCGGGGGAGCGGGAGAGGGCTCGGAGTTGGAAATGGAAATGGAAATGGGCTCGGGCGCTTGAAGAGCCGCGCCTCAGCCGTAGGCGCAGTTTGCAGTGCGAAGAGCCTATGCGAAGAGCCGAGAGCTCGTTGTGCTCCGAACTTCTTTGACTTTGGAGTGTTGTTAGCTTGGATTTAATGCTTCTGTAATGGCGCACAAATTGCCATTGTTGCGGCTCTCGTTGCAGAGGGGTCTTTGCGCTTGGCTCCATCGTACCCATCGTCATGTAAAAGGTTCGTGCTCTGAATTGCCGATTGGTCTTGCTTGCCACAAAACCAAACTCCCAGACACCAGACAACGCAGCTAAATGGCACAGAATTTCTGTTGGCCGGAGTTCTTAATCCATTCATCATGTCATATATTCAAATCAGCTTAGAAGTCCGCTTGGGACATTCTCTTTAATATTTTACTGGTTGATAACCACATTTGTATAAACGGATGCAGAAAACAACGAATCTATTTTTATACCCAATACCGGTGAAATAGGAGTGAAAAAGGAGACTTCTTTGAGCCCATTAAACATATGTATATATTCTCAATCAGGAACTTTCTGATATTGTTCACAAACTGAAAAGAGTTTTGGTTTTGTGGAATGAAAGCAATTTCTGCCGCCGCTATTGAATCTATCGACTTGTGGCAAATCGAGAAAATCTCTATCTCCCTCAGTTTTAGAGCTAAAGAAATTTTGCAGACAGACCTTCATTCATTAATTACAGAATAAAGAAATGTGAATGACTTGAGAACATAGTTTTCATAAAATCAATAAAGGTCAGTTGCCTAAGTGCCCAGGCATTTAGGCTTCTGAACAACGAGGATCCAGGGTGGTGTACGGATTTTGTGTTTGTCTTATGTTATTAAATTACGTAGTAGTATTTAAATTACGTTTTTTTCATATATGGGCGAGTTGGGGAGATATCTAAAATCCGATTCGGAAATGGCTATATCTCCCATAGTATAATCGCCAAAATCGATTTACCTGACAGCTTAACAGCTTAATCGATAACATATATATTAGTCCCACAATTTTAAAGCTACAGATAGGTATGTAGATTGCTGGTGACCTTCCCAGATCCCGGCCATGACCACGCCCACTACAACGGCCCCCAGCCACACCGCCCCACGAATCGCGAAAGTCTATATCTCCCACAATTTTAGAGACATAATCACCAAATAGTCACATATTTGGCAGACGGAGACCTCCTCTTAAGATCGAGCCGCACCCACCCCCGCCCCTAGGAAATATAAAAATTCTATATTTTTCCAAAATAACAATAATAATTTCTGAGTACTGTGAACGAGTATACGCATCGGTTGCGTTGTTATTGCACGTAATAGTGTACGGACGGACCGAGGGGCGTGCCGAATAACGTCTGGTGACGAACATCGCGAACAAATGGACAGATGACATAGGACTAAAGTTTTAAGATTAGGAATAGAAGTAGCATTACTTATTATATGGATAAGATTGTTAGGTTGTAGATAGCATAGTTTGCATTTGATATTTTAAGAGAAAGCGGTAAAAATTCCGAGTATTTCCGCAAAACTAATGTGGCTGATTAATTCGGTAGAATCAATTTCCGTATTGATTAGTTTTTGTAAGAAGATTACACTAGGCATGGTTAAACGAATAGAAAGAGAGGGAAGACTTATCATATTATAGGTAAGAAGGTATGCGAGAATTTGAATTCCAGTTAAGACCCAGAAATTGGTTATTGGACTTGTTTCTTTTTATAAGGAGTGGAAAAATAGTTGATTCTTTCAAATGTTATGAAAAAAGGATTTAAGAGACTTTCAGCACAGTACCTAAGCACGCAACCTGGTACTCCATCAGGTCCCGGTGAAAATACGGGCTTGATGACCCTCATTTGTGAACATTCTGTAAGCAAAGGCCCAAAAATGCAACTAGAAACATTTGCATGATAAGCGTTTAACAAAGCAGGACGATATTTCAGGGAACTTTAAGTCGTTTGATAATATTTAGTAAATAAATCGGTTTATAGGGCTCCAAGTCGTAGTGCTGCTGAATAGAATATAGTTTGTTAAACATTTTCAAACATATATACAAAAATTTGCATTAGATATTTACTTTTGAATCATGTACTGTGTTAAGTGTAGGTATACTTAAATTTCTTGATAAATAATACGATTGCAAGTTGCTTTCATCTTTAAGTTACAAACAGATTCCCACTGTATTGCACAAGCCCCTGCATGAGAAGTCAGCCTCCCCGGCCTTGTTTACGAACACGTATGTACTCCATTTCGCCGGAATTTCACTTTTGTAAATCGCTTGAAATCAAAGGGTTTGCGATCGGCATCGACTTATGAGATAATTAGAGTAAACATTGCCACGGCAAGGCAAACGCAAAGCAAAGCGCATTATGGACCACAGCTTGTCATGGGGGCTGGGGCAATTAAGGTGACCGCAGGTGCATAAAGCGGCGAAGACTTTCGTGCAGCACTGTGGACCGTTCGTCATGCGAGTGAGTTTCTGCAGCAGCCGCCCGCTTCTAACGAGCGAAAGTGTTGTAAAATATTTGTTCACTTTTTGTATTTTGTGAGCAGAGCTTTGGTCGCATTGGCTTTGTGCTTGTGTCTGTGTTGCAGGTTGCACATTTTCTTTTTTCTGTTTTGTGTTTCTCTGTTTTTCCCGTTTTATTGTTTTTCCATTTCGATTTTATAATTGCATTTTTAGCGGTTGTGGGCTTGGTCGTGGTACGAGCCCGCTCCAATTTGTTGACAACAAACAGTAATCATTTTTCAGTTGGCGCGATGTGTCACAGTTGATCGGATTGCAGCTGAGAAACGGGGAAAGGGGAAAAGCGAATGGGGAATGGGGGAGGCGGGACGGGGGATTGGGGACGGTGGTACGCGGCGGGGCACGGGGTGTTTTGAAACGCTTTGTGGTATTTATGTGCTAAATTAATTTTCCTCTTTCTTTTGTGAAAATGAAGTGTGGAAATGCAATTTTCGGACTGTGAAAACTTGTTGAAAATAGCTGTTTATAAGCGTTTCGGAGTTGCTGACTGACCAAATTACTTTCATTTTCACACTGCTTATTTAACTAAGTATTACTGCTAAAAGAGTAGGATGTTTATAGCCGACTAGTAGATACCCTATTCCCAGCACTAAACAGTCATTCTATATCATTGACACACATATATTTCGGGAATCCCAAGTCTTTGTAGGACAAGGACAAAACTTGATCTTGGACATTACAAATAGCAATTTCTGTTGTGCGCGTTGATTTCTATATGTAGATATAGATGGTTAGATTGGATCAGGCAAAACGCAAAATCTACCTAATGAGATCGGGGATTTTGCATTTGGCCGGTTCCAAACACTCTTACAATTTTGCTTACCCTCTTTATATTATTTTTAATAAGTAGAGGGTAAACGAAAAACAACTGGCAATTAAAATCGATGCATTACATAATTATTGTGGTCAGTAGGTCAGACAGATTTGAACGTTTTAATGAATCATTGCCCAACATAAACGAGAAAGACTGTTCATTGCCGGTTTTTTTTTTGCGCGTATCCCGATGCAGGGCGCGGCTCCTCCCAAGCGAGTTAGGAGGAGGTATTGATTTCATCAGTAATTAATTTGTAAATATATATTGCGATTACTATTACCCATGGACGAATTTAAGTGTATAATCAAGAATGAACAAAGATCATTATTCAAGTTGTACTTTGTATTTAGAACAATTGAAATTGAGGAGGTTATTTCAACACCAGGTCTTAAAGGGCTCGAGGTTGGCGTATAAGAGGTTAACACATTCCTTATGCAATGCAGAGTTTCTTTTCATAGCACCATTACGAGAGTGAGACAGTCCCGATGATAAAAATTCCTGGAATGCCCCAACGGCAGGATGGAAACAAAGACAGTGTAAATACTATTTTATTGTATTTATATTTTATTTATATTGTCTTTGGTGGAATTAAGTGCACTCTTGTCGCAAGTCTCAAGATATATTTCAATTTTGACTTTTGTAAAAAATCGGTCGAATATTGAGTGAACGGACTCACGGCGCAATATAAGAACGTTTTCGACTGTTTACGTTATTGTACTTTCAACGAGTATTGCACAGTCGGTAATTCCCGATTGCAACGTACTTACTTCTTTTTTTGGTTTGAAAACAAGATATTTATGCTAGCAGTGGACAATCTTGCCCAGACCGAAAGATTTTCATTAAATTTCTACTATCCATTTCTACCCATTTATCTCCAATATGCGAGATTCTTTAAAGTTGCTAACACGAGCTTAAAGTTTACAACAGATGGTCTGAAAAAATACACGCTTTACCACGCAACCTATGACCCTAAGGAGGATATTTGTTACCTTCGAGGTCCCGAAAGTAAATACCTTTGCAGACATATAAATATGTTCACTGGGATTTTATACAAAAACAAAAAGTCCTATTAAGACTTATACTATATAAATATTCGATGTTGGGTATATTTTTATACCCTGAACCCATTGAAAATGGGAAAAAGGGCATAATGGTTTTGTGCAAATGTATGTAACAGGGAAAAGGAAGCATGTCAGACCCCATAGTGTATATATATTCTTGATCAGGACGAAAAACTGAGTATATCTAGCCCTGTCCGTCTGTCCGTCTGTATGAACGCAGCAATGTCGGAAACTACAAAAGCTGAAGATTAAAACTAAACGACTACAGATTCTGTAATACAATACGCAATACGAGTTTATATATACTTTTTTGTCGATATTTTGTACCGTTTTCCTAGTATCGATAAAAATCGATTTTTTCTTAGTTTTCTTGGTATATCTCCTAGACTATAAGAGCTAGAGCCACCAAAATTAGTTCGGCATGTGCGCATGAAGCATACGCAGCTTAAGAACATTTCGGATTTTACATGAAAGAAACGCAATTCAAACACTACAGACTTGGGCTTTGGTTTGTTTGATTTGAACGCTCTTATTACGTAGTAAAAATTTCATAAAGATCCTGCTCTTAGTTTAAAAGTTATTCACGAATTTAGTTTCCTTCGTGGGGGCCAAGAGTACCGACTGAGAAACGCACCGCCTGCGGCGTGAATGTGTGAGTATGTGTGTGTTTTTGTGCATGTGTGTACGAATGCAAGGGGGTTGAAATGTATGTGAAAACAATGTTCAGGGTATCCCCTAGTCGGGCGCTCCCGCTTGCGAAATATTATAAAAAGTTTCTCATACAAGAACTAATTTTTCCACCAATTGTTCCTATGAGGTCTTTATGATACAGTGGTCCAAGACTATTTCAGCGTACTGCCTGCAATAAAGAAACGAACATGTACAAAATATCACAACCTTAATTTTAAAACTGAGCGAAGTGTTTGCTAAAGAATATTCATATGTAAATGCTTCATAGAGTCGGAAAAGTCTTTTGTTGTAATGTGTTACACAATGACGGTGTAAATAAAACTATCCCTCAGGAAGGGTATTAAAAAATACAGAGCTTAATCTTAGCAATAGGATTTGTGGCAGCACCTTGAAACTCAAATAAGTTTAATAAATATTGATCAAAAAGGCAATCCCTAGTTAACTCTGCCGCCTGCAGAATTCTTCTTTCACAGAGGGGAGCTCAATTTCAATATTCTTAGCTTCCACAGGTCCTCCGCAAATTGACAGGCGCTCGCCGAGGTGGAGGCGGCTGTCAATTGGAAGTCATAAATCTTCATAGAAGAGTTGACTAGCGGCGACAGTGTAAATTTTCATTAAATTTTTTGAATTATTGAAATGCAATAAATCAAAATCTTATTAACTGCCAGCAACGTTCAAGTTTCGCTTAAGATAACAAATCAAAAAGAATAAAACCGATGCTGACAGAAGTCGTAAGGCCTCGTAACACATCGTGTTACAATTAAATACACACACACATGTGCTTACACAAATGTATGTATATTAAAATTGCAATAATTCCGTTCAGTCGGGGAGAATAGAAAACGTGGGGCATCGATACATTTCGCGCTCTGTTTGGCATGCATTTACTAAGTCTCTCCTACACTCTCTTTCTCGGTCGCTTAGGTGCTTTCTTTCGATGGCAATTTGCAGCTATCTCTGTCTTTCCTTTTCTCCGCTTGAGTCGCTAGTTATTGCTGTCGAACGAGATAATGACCAGCAACACCCAAAACCACCCAGTGGATGTGGTTGCATGTGGTTGGCCACTCGTGTGTGTAGCAGCCACTACTGCAGCAAGTTCCCGTTGCAGTTTGCAGCTGGTTGCATGCACCCGATGATTAAAACGCGCAGCTCCAAACTTAATTCTAAGGAATTTTCACTGGATTGTAAAATATAATTTCCAAAGAAATTCTTCATCTTCAAGTTGCAATTACTACGTTTCTCTTCTTATTTTATGTGCACCCTGCACCCATCAAAATCATTGAAAAGGGTATGCCAAATAATACAAAATAAATACTGTGTATATACACGACCTTACTTAAAGATTATATAATAAGAACATGATTACACAAAAAGCAGCAGCCAGAGCATATACGATTGCACGGTTAGCACAGGGTATCTCCTAATCGGTTACTCTTACAGTATTTCATTTTTTGTATAATTTCTCAACTACATATTTTGCTCTGGTCTTCACGAGCGACTTCATTTAACTGTGGTTTGCATGATTATTGCTCCAGTTACCAGCGACAACACTGACAACAACGACAACAACAACAGTGACAACGACAGCAACAACAACAACGAGAGCAGCTTCTTAGACAGAGGCCGGGTTTTATGTGTTGAACATCAACTACGTACAAACAATCCTGCGCACCGCAGACTGACGAAGTTTGCTTATTGTCTGATCAGAAGAAGAAAAAAGAGTTGCCAAGCTAATTAGGCAATACCCAACCAAAAGCCGAGGAATAATGAATTTGAATGAATAATGCATGGAATGAGATGCATATTAAGTGTAAGAATTATAACCTCAACTAAAAACTATTAAAAGAGCTTTATCCAGCGTGAGATCAATTTATATTGTTAAACTTACTAAATTAGATTGTAAGAAAAAGGGTTAAGAAGTTGACATTTGTTAAGTGTCTCATATTTATTTTAATTAATGTTGCAAAATGGAATTTTCGAAAATCTGTTGACCTTTCAAATCCCTAATCCGGATTCACTTATAGTTCCCGTCCTGCACTTGGGTGTTCTGAAGAGTCCGCTCACCTGCGTGTTATCTTTAGTATTTATGTCATCGTTAAATTTGGCTTCCAGCTGGTTTTACTTGATTCAAATCCAGGCGCCTTCTGTGTTGGGTTTCTCCTAGTTATGGCACAGGTGTGGCACAAAATATTTAAACACAACATGAAAATTAAAAACTAGTCTAATCACAGAGCACAAGCTGCTGCAGTTCCCAAGATAGCGCCCACATCATGTACAATGGGCGCACCAAATTCGAAGTCAAGTTCTGAGAACGTAGGAAACTTCAAGCAAATTGATTCCCTCGTTAAGAGAACAAGTTTTAAAAGAACTTGCGACTATGTCAATTACTATAACGTCTCATTTTAATGCTTTATACGCCAAACATTTTGCCAAATCCTTTGGCCTGATTTTGTGTTATTTGCTAATTTATTTTTAGTTCACTTAAAATGTTTTGATAAAATTTGAGGCTTGTGCAGAATGTATATATTTACTTACCCATTTTTGGTTCATGGTAAGAAATGAATAAAATCGTTGATTATCTAACTGTCAACTATCAAATTAAATCATAAATAAAACTAGTAAGAACTTTAGGTGTAACCGACAGCGCAGTCGAAAGCTAGTACACGTTTAGTGTAACTTTGTAATTTGTAATTAATTGTAATTAACCAATGAACTTACTTTTCATATTGTAAACAGAGTATATCAGAAGGTCAAGCGTAAGACGTAGCAACCACTTTTGTAGAGAATGTGCCATGTAACCTATTTAAAGAACATATTCTATTCTATACGTCATTTATTTATTTAAGCCTAAAAACATATTTAATATACATTTTATTCTGTATTACTTATTAATATTTATTACTATTCCAATCGGTTTATATGTTTTTCGCTGTTATTTTGAAAAATATAAATTTTATAATATAAATACCTGTTCTAGAAACGCTTCTACGGCTTAACGCCAACTGAATGTCAGAGCTCAAATCGCAAGCTGGCAACAGGTGTGAATGATGCAAGGCATTGAAATGTCGTGGTCGTTGCACGGTCAACGGCTTCGTTATCTGTGGCCAACCAGTGCGTTCAGCAATCTAAGCGCTTCAGAAAACGAGTTGTCTTAGTAAAATGTACTCGTAATTTGCATGGCTAAAAACTGAAAGACCGCAGGCGCAACACTTGACACATTTCCCCGGGCTGAGGCTGGGGCCGAGACTATATGGGAAAATCGACTTGGATTGGCGACGAAGTGCAGCAATTTCCAATAGATGACCCAATTATCAGGAGGCGCATTCACAAGAAAAGGGCCGAGAATGACATTAATCATTGCACTATGAGACACTGTGAGGCCAGCACTCTAGCAGTACTATGTGGGTCAATTAGAAATGACTTGGCAGGTTTTTGAGTAAAAGTCAAACTGCATTTCAAAGGCTTTTCATGGGGGCTGCAGCTCTGATGAACCCACATTCATCAAATCCACATAGCGGTAGCTGGCGAATGCCAACCGAGTGACAATCGATTAGGGTCAGCTGACTGCGCTTTTTCAGTGCTGGGAATGGGCCGCGAATGGGAAAGTTGCCCAAGATGCGCTCCGGGCTAATGCCCAGGCACCGGCGCCTCAGGCCCGTTCAGCTGGCAGCCGAGCGTGGCTGCTCTCTAGCTCACGCTTGGGCGGATCAGTGGATCAGCGAGGAGCAGCCAACGCCAGTCAAGAGGCACACAGCGGCGATCTGCATGACCTGATCAGCGCATCGATCGCTGGGTGCGTGAGCAGCTCCCAGACGGCACCTGCAAGAGAAAAGAAAAACTGGAGCACCTCAGTCTCCCAACTGGCGGCTGCAGTCATGCAAAATACTTAGGAGCCAGTCGCAATTGCTGCAGACCAAAGGCTGGCACACTGAACCACTTGATCACTTGACCATGCAATTTGCATATTGCAGGCAACGAGAAATTAATGCAGATTTTCCATTTCCACTCTCTATGCTTGTATCATGGTGCTTTGGTTCTCCAAAGCGGAGGTTGAAAAAAGCCTGATTTGCAGAGCGAGGGTTCAATTAAAACACCTTGGCCACATCTAGTGAATATATAATATCCTGTTTATTTTTAAGTTCAGCAATTTGATATGTAACATATATAAAGACATATAGCAAGCTTTAGTCGTCTGATACAAAATTTGGTAAGTAGGTTTTTCGACACCAAATGCTATTATACTATTTGAACTAAATGTGTAGCACCTAAAGAGAGCACCCGACTCCGAAAAGTATATATCCTGGATCGACTACCTTGATCTAATTCGACATAGCTGCTTGTCACATTTATGTTTGGAAGTCTTCTATGTGTACACATGATGATAAGGTACAGGGTATTTCCTTTGTTCTTATGTGTTTTCTATAATGCTTTCTCAATGTGTACCAATTTATACAAAATTTACTCAGTGACAAAAATTGCAATTCTCTTTTCCATATTTCTGTACAAACAAGTGAGAAGAACTCTGTGTTTTCATACATTTCAGTCCCCTTGCATTTATATACACATACACAGAAACATATGTACAAACACACACACACACATTTAAACGCAGGCTGCACGCTGTGAACAGCTGCTGCGCTTGGTCCTGACTATGGAAACTAAATTCGGGTATAACTTCTAAACTAAGAGTATGCGTATGCTTTACACGAACATTTTGAACCGACTTTGGTTGTTTTAGCTCTTATAGTTTCTATAAAACCCGAGTCAAAAAACCGATGATTATCGATAATAAGAAAACGAGAACTCAACGAACTTTATAAGTCCAAGTTCAGCTTTCTAGCTTCTGTACTCTTCGAAATCGACGCTTTCATACAGACGGTCGGACAGACAGACGGACAGAGCAAGATCGAGTCGGCTCCTTCCGTCTGTTACATACATTAGCACAAAACCATTATACCCTGATTTATACATTTTCAATGGGTTCCGAAATTCAGGATTAACAACCAAGAAAACGGACCTTTTCGGACCTTTTTATACCTACCTTACTTACATATTAATTCCATATTCGACCTCTCCTGGCTGGTCTGTATAGACAACATTCACAAGTATTCTCAAGTGAGTTTCTAGGTGTTTCAAGGTGTTCCTAGATCTTATAAACGCCGGTAACTGGCCCTTGATTTATATATTTTTATTTCATCAAAAAAGCGTCAATAGTTATACTCCAGTTTGTTATCCCCATCTTTGTAGTCTTTGAAATCGATGCGCTGATACAGACAGACAGGCTGGGTCAGCTGATCAAGGATTTCTATACATTATATGATCTAAAGCGCATCCTTCTGCCTATAAATACATATGCACAAGTTTATTGCATGATAAATAACAATTATATTATAGTTTAACTTAAATTATTCAGTTTTCTACGTGGCATTTACTCTATCATTGAAGTAGAAATTCACAGAGATAAGAAATCAGGATATTCGGTGTCAAAAGTACGATTTCACGATTTGGTTTAAATCAAGCCCATTTCTCATTTCTCATTTCTCATTTCAAGAATGACATTTTAAGAACGGAAATCTTGATCCCAGCTTTGTTTGGGACGAAGAAGAAGAATCCCATGTTAAACTTGAAACGGGATTATATTTTTTAGAATATAGTTTTTTATGTTTTTATTTAAATGCTGTTAGTATTTAATATCCGTATTATAGTGTACTCATTAAACACACATATTTGCTTTTTATATTTATGTACATAAGATTTAACTGCTCGTGCGCAGTTTCTTACGAGGTATTTCCTCAATCATAGAACGGCTGTCAGAGCCGCATTTGCAGCTAACGTTAGGCCAGCACGAGATATAAACGAAGTTGGTCAGTTAGCCAGTTCTTGGTGGTGCTCGTAAGTCAAGTATGTCAAGCTGGCCAGTTGCCAGGCTGGCGATCTATTGGCAGATATGCTAAAAGCCCAGCGAGCACTTGAAGTCGCTGCCCATCTAGCCCAATATCGCCGTCTCCCTCTAAAAAGTCTCTCAGCTTACCTCAGTTTTTAACTGGCAAACACTCTGCTTAATGACACTCGTCTCCAGCTGCTTCTCGGTGTTAATTTGCGGTCATTAGCCAAGTTCTTTTTCTCAGTTTGCGGGCTGTTAAGCCAGAGGAAGCCGGAGGAGCTGGAGGAGCTGGAGAAGCTGGGGACACTCCAGGCTCAATCAATTTGCGTCTGTTTTACGGCATGAGCATTTTTCTTAGCTCAATGGCGGTAAAAGGCCGTCCAGACAAAGCCTTTGCAGACTGTTGCCTGCCCGGCTCACAATAGGCTTTTGTTAACGGTTAAATTACACTTGACGCTGCCTTTTGGGCTAATGGTGCGTATGCAACAAGCTCGAGAGGAAGAGGAGAAGGGCGATGAGGTCTCGAGTAAAAATGCTAATTCATGTGCACTTTGGCTCGCGACAAATGATTTATTAATGCGGAAATATTAACGATCTTTCGCCGCAATATATAATGAGAGACCCGGGGAACGGATTCAAAAGTAAATGTGAACGACGCCAAAATGGGTCACAAATTTGTCGGATCTCCGTTTGGGCCACAATCACAATCACAATCACAAACACAAACACAATCACCCCAGCCAGCGCCCGAGCAGGTGCAGACCAAGCGGACAATCGCTGTTTGAGGGGCTGCCTTATGATCCGGCCACGCCCTGTTCTGGAGCTGAAGACCATTGCTAACCCAGTTTCCAGTGCCAAGTACCAAAAGAGGCGTGCGCATCGCGCTGCCCACAATGGCAAGCACCTGCCGAGCGGGCAAACAAATTTCACTTATTGCCAATTTGCTGCCAATGAAATAAAATACTTTGTATGCGCACTTGCCGATAGCCAACCTCAACCTGATCCAAGGCCTGCGCGGACTCACGCCAGAAGACGCGAACAGCAGCCGGCCAGGCAGCGCAATAAATAAATTGCAGAATTTATTTGGCATCGCGTATGCGTCGCTTTTTTCATCGGATGCATTTTCTACGGTGATTTATTTGCATGGCCTCCAGATGCAGAGAGGGGTAGCCGAAAAGATATATACGCAAAAATTATTTTAGACGTCAAACTGTTCGAGATGGTCGCAATGTGCGCCTGAAACCAGGTCCAACTGATTATTGGCATATGAAATAACCAGACAGTTCGTCGCAGCCGGTCATACATCACTGTGCAATACTCTGTTCGTGGCATACTAAATGGAAAAAGTCGGTGAAGCAAGAAATCAAACTTACTCACTATAGCTTTAAAGCGGCGACAAATGTTTTTGTTATTTCCGGGACGGACTTAAAAATGCGCCATTTATGTAAGTATATATTTTTAGCCAGTTAAAAATTTCTATCTTTGGCTGTTTACTATTGTTCCTTTCCGATTACAACTTACGCAGACAATTATTGGAATCTAAGGTTGAGATGCGTGCATTTTTGCGGAATAAGAAGCACATCTACCTTATCACCCGCAAGAAGCTCAACCGTGACTCAGCGTTTCGCGGTGCGGCACTGTGCAACATTTTGTTGCTGCTTCCAGCTGCTTTCCGCGAATCTGTCTATTTGACTGCATGGAGCGTCGGCTTTTTGTGCATTTTCAATTGATTTTTGAGTTTATCAAACAGGAAGCATCTTCGAGGATGCAGCGTACGCAAAACTTGTTGCAGTTGCAGTTGCAGCTGAAGTTGGCGCTGCGTCTCCATTTAACGGCTCTTCGTGGTGCTGAGACGCCGATCGTTTAGCCAACTTGTGGACTTGGTCAAGTTGTTATCCAATTTTGTGGTCAATAGGCAAAGTGCTTCTTGCACCTGATGGATTTGAGGGTTTCATTTTTGTTTCTTCAAGCACACGTGTTATATGGTCTCCTTGCCAAGAGGTCAAGAGGTTAACAAACTACATTTAAGAAAACCTATATTTGCATTGTATTTATATACATCACTTTTACAAGAGTTTTCTTTTTTATTTCAAGCCTAGCAATTGCTACATTTGTTATTTCGTCCTGAATTAAATATGATAACGCGAAATGCGAAATAAACCTAAGAATATATATGTTCTTGATAATCTGACGATTAATGCTAATGATTATGCTAATGAGTCTTTTTGTGATCCTATCGGATAGAACCACTATCACTATTACTATTCGATCTGCTCAATTCCGGTTAAGTAGGGAAACTATCCAAAAATTAAATATGAGAACATACATTCCCATACACACATACATACTTTGATGAATCAAGGTCATCAAATCTCAATGATTTGCATTAATGGATTGTCTATAAATTCAAACTTTTCGAAATTAAGTATAAGAACATAAATTCAAAATTTGAAGTCTCTAGTTATAGTTTTCGAGCTGAAATGACAGACTCAGTTACTGCTGATCGAGAATATATACTTTATGGGCTCAGAACAGCCTCAACCTGCCTCTAATATACATATATGCACAAATAATTATAAAGTTCTTATACAATACTCGTTCACGGCATAATAACAGCTTAAAACAGTCGAAAAAGGGCCTTAATTATTCCTATTAAGTCAAGTCGATTATTATATGTATATCAATATATCAGACGTATATCAATACTTGCCATACAATGGAGTGTTTAACAATCTATTCCTGACACATTGTTTTTAGTTAATATTGAAATGACATATGTATTGCTAAAATTTAGCGGATACCTGTAAGAGTAAGACAATCAAGCAAACGGACAAAATGTAATGCCAACAGCTATTGAAAACATAGTCCTTATTAAGAATGTATACATCATTTTAAATGTTATAAAACCTGCTGTAAGCGTACATCAACTTAGTTTGATCTGATTTAGGCGTCCTCACTCAAATGGTTTGTGTTTATGCTAAGCTTTCAACACCCATTAGCAACCAACTTCACGCGAGTCATGTAGTGAAGTTGGAAGCAAAGTGCACTTTGACATACGTGAAGTTGGCTGCACGCAATTTTGAATGAACTAAAGTTGGGTGCGTTTAAGATATTTAGCTTAAAAATACTCATTCAGTGATAAGAATATTCTTCTAATTATTTATTGCTCAATGTCAAATGCATGTGTTCCTCTTGATATCACATCATAACCTATTCATGATAAAAAAAGCAACACATACATTTGCGAAATATAGAATAGATTTTGCAAAATATGATTGAAATTTATTATATTATACCATTGCAATGAAAATATAATTTTAGCTGAAGATATAATTATATAATTATAATTGCTACAGATTTTACAATGCCTTCATTTCGGCCAGAGCATCCAAAATTATTTCCTGTTAAGAGCTGGGGACTGCTATTCGACCTCCTCCAAAAATTGCGATATCCTGGCCACGCCTACTAGAACGCCCCAGCGCCCCGCCTTAGAAAATCGGAAATGGCTATATTTACCACTGTTTTTCAGCTAGAAGCTCTATATTTAAAATATATATTACTGAGAAAGCTCCCCCAAGCATCACAGGGAAATTTTGTTGGCCACGCCTTCTCCCGCCTCCGTAAGCGCTTAAGTCGATATACATGAAAGCACAAATCGGTAACATGTGTATAATTCACACAGTTTTAAAACTAAAGACACCAAATTCAGTATGTGATTGCTGGTGCCCTCATAAAAGAATCTTGCTATCCCGGCCACGCCCACTATAACGCCCCCAGCCACCCCGTCCCAACGAATCGTGAAAGCCTATATCTCCTACAGTGTTAGAGATAGAGTCACCAAATTTTAAAGGTAGATTAGTGGACACCCCTTTTTCATGGGTACACGAATTTCGCGGCCACGCCCACTCCCTCCCCCGCAAATCGTGAAAATCTATATCTCCCACAGCAAATTTGGCAGACAGTGTTCCTCTTAAGATCGAGCCGGAAAACGTTGGCCACGCCCCTACGAAATATAAAAATTCTTGATTTTTCCAACATATCAATAGAATCTTTTGTGTACTGTGAACGAGTATTGCGCAGTCGGTTACGTCCGACTGCAACGTTCTTACTTGTTGTTTTGGGCCGTAGTGTTTGCAAGTTCTTTTGTCTGTTCTTTTCTCTTATCAATTTTATCTACACTTGCAAATGGTATTAGAAGTTTTTCATAAAATATGTGTCGCATTGAAGAAGAACTCCAAAGGCGTTTAAAATATATAGTCTTGATCAGTACCGACAGCCGAATCGATATAGGCATGTCTTGTATCCGTCTGTTATCCGTCGAAAAATTAGTGTTGTATGAACAAATTTTGTTGTCAAGCTATTCCGGCCAAACTTGGTAATTGGAAGCGTCCCTTAGTTCCTTTAGAAGCAATAAAATATCACTAACGTCGAACTACTATGCAATATAGACATATATAGTAACAATGAGTGAAAAATGGAATTTTTGGTGTTCAAGCATTACAGTTAACTATAGATGGGGTATTTAAACTTCGCAACCCCCAATCGTTCTTCGTCGTTAATGTTAATTGTTGGCGAGGGTATCTAAGCGTTGGTGCGTTTGAAAGAAATGTTTTTCGAAACGAGCATGCACGTCTTTTTACGTATTTGGTATTTGTTGATGTTTTGCTGGCCCAATCAATCCAAATCTATATACATATTTAAATTTTATGGATTTTCTGGTTTACGTATATTAGTTGTATTTTAAGATATCAATTTATTTGTATATTTTAAGATAAGTTAAATAAATTTAGCATTTGGCTGGAGCTCTCTCTGCCCCTAATAAAGTCTTTGCTTTCACGATATCTTCGGCAAATCATTGACCACCCGCAGCTATGAGCAGGGGCACAGTTTGCCGGACGGGCTAAATCTCTCCCCCATCGGGTCAATGCTTTCCGTCTCTGTCTCTTTCCTCTTATCTATCCATATAATTCTAACAATTATTATTATTAATAACTAAAACTGTACCTTCACTTAGATTAGATTGCAAAATTCGATTTAAATTGTAGAATATACTCTTACTACTTACAACCCTCTCTTTAGCAGTAGAGTCTCTTAACATCACTGACAACAATTAGCTGTGATTAGGGGCACAGCTAGCCGGACTGGCAAATAAAATATCCCATCATGTCGGTGATGCTATGAGTATTGTTTATAATTCTCTTAGGCTTTTAGCTTTTAATTGTTTATATTTATTTTCATTGTATTTGTTTGTTTTTATACATTTTACATAGGTTGACACTCGATCTGTCAACCTATTAAATAAATAAATAAATAAAAAAGATGGACAAAGTAGCTTTTTATATCCTGAACCCATTGAAAATGGCCAAATCAGGATATAATAATTTAATATCCCATACAGTAGACAATTCAAGCTGGCAAAAGTTTTGTCGCTGGATAAAGGCAATATAGAATAAGTCAAATGGTACCATCGAAGCACTGGGATTTGAGCATTTAAAGTGTTCAAGGATCAACTTTATCTTAGGTATCCCTTTCGTAACCTTTTTACGCTACAGAAATCCTTTGTTTTTACTGGTAAGACTATTTTGCTGCGAATATTTACTTATTATTCTTTAAAAGCTTATACGCATTTTTTTTATTAAATTTTGAATAATAAATACCAACAAAATCAATGGAATTGACACAACAAATAAGAGATAAGCTGTTTTTTAATTAAATAGATAAAAAGCGAAAAAGTCTGAACTAGGCCAAGCTGGTGCACTTTCAAATGGCTTAGTGTTAAAAAAGAAGTCGAAACGTCAAGTAAATATGTTCGATTTGACGGGCAAACACGTCTGCTATGTGGCCGATTGTGGGGGATTACACTAGAGGCTTGCAAGGTGCTGATGAACAAGAATATTGCAGTGAGTATTAGAGGTATGCACCCACGGAATCTCGGTATTATGGATATGAAATGCAGCAGTCGCCATAACGAATATATTCATTTCCTTAGTCAGAGCCAATTTAACCGTATATGTCTGAATAAACGCGTTAATCTCTACAGTGAGTGGACCTTCGATCGTTTCCAATAAAACACTTCTACACGATGTGACAATCTAGTGGCGAAATCATATTGAAACCCCAAAATTTCTGATATAAAATGTTGTGAAGGATATTCAAGTTAATAATTGAACAAACCCAAATTATAACAAGTGAGGGGGCTCTAGACGGGAGTAGGGGATACCGACTAGAGGATACCCTGGACCACGCTGAGCACTAAATTCGTGAATAACTTCGAAACTAATAGGGTGATCTTAATGCAATTTCAGGGGTTAGCAAATCATTCAAATCTATGTATAAACCAAAACGCAAGTCACTCGTATTTAAATTGCGTTTTTTCATATATGGGGCGAGTGGGGAAGGGAATCCAAATTTATATATACATATATAATATATATATATATTATATAATATAATATACATATATAATTTGGAAGCTCTAACTCTTAGAGTTTCTAAGATTTGCTCAAATAATAAGAAAATGGGGCGCCTTATCGAAAATTCAAAATAAACCTGATCTCCACATGGTATACACAAACTTAAAAAACCAAGCAACAACTCTCATTCAATGCTTGCTGCCAAGAGACGTGTCCAATTTGTCAAATTTTCAGGGCTTTAAAGGTATTGTTGATGTTTGGGCCTAGTGCAGGAAGGTATCCAAAATCCGACATATTCATACCTGTATATGCTTTATTAGCACATAATAAATCAAATTTGGTGGCTATAGGCTCTTATAGTTTATGAAATAAACTTCTTTTAGTGAAATAGTATATTCAAATATTCATTTCAACTAAACTTGGTGTCTATAGCTGTCATAATAGACGAAAAATCTTAAAGCTTTCTAGATGTGGGTTTTTACCGATTTTAGGAATACGGTGTGGAATAGCGTCGTTTCAAATAAACTTCATCTGCGCGTGCAATCGACGAGTCAATACTCGAGAAGTCGAAGTCTCTATCTCACATAGTTTCCGAGATCGTTGCGTTCATGCACACGATCAGTGCTGAATAGACTCAGTTTCGTCATCCTGATCAAGAAAATATATACTTTATTGGGTCTGAGATGTTTCCTTCTGCCTGTTACATTTGCACAAAACCATTATACCCTATTTACCCATTTTAAATGGGTTCAGGGTGTAAAAATAACTTTTTGCGATGTGCCGCGTGCCCAGTTTCGTTTAGATGGACAAACGGACGGACATTCCAGTAACCCAATGCACTTTCTTCTCTTCGTGAACACAGAATAGGATATTGATTTTTAGTATATTAGTATATTCATGAGGACTTTAACAACATCTCGCCAATGGTCATCGAAGCACTCTTTCTTATATATCTCAGGATTCTTGAAGACCATACTTTAATTTTTCGAATGAGTCTATAATTTATATCTATTTGAATAATTTATTTAAAATGTGTTATATTATATTCTGTTTGGAGTACATATTTTTCTCAAACCCAATTCAGAAGCTTGCCATCCTTCATAGTGTCGAGAATCCTCAGGCCATTGCCCAACTACAATCTATTAAGCACAGCACGCAAATCTTTTTCTGGACATATGATGTGACGATGCCACGGGAGGACATGAAGCAATACTTCGATGAAGTCATGGTGCAGATGGACTATATCGACGTGCTGATTAATGGGGCAACCCTGTGCGATGAGCAGGATATTGATGCAACAGTTAATACAAATCTAACGGGAATGATGAATACATGCGCCACGGTGCTGCCCTATATGGACAAGCAGCAGTTTGGAAAGGGCGGCATGATTGTAAATGTGACATCAGTAGTTGGCTTGGACCCGTCACCAGTTTTCTGTGCCTACAGCGCAGCCAAATTTGGAGCAATTGGCTTTACTAGAAGTCTGGCGGCAAGTTTAACTCCCACATAATCTACCCATTCAGTAAAATCATTTCCCTGACAGGATCCGTTGTATTACTCCCAAAATGGGGTCGCTGTAATGGCAGTTTGCTGTGGACCCACCAAACTGTTCGTGGATCGAGAGCTGACCGCATTTCTCAGCTATGGACAATCCTTTGCCGATCGTCTCCGTACCGCTCCTTGCCAGTCGACGACCATCTGTGCTCAGAACATTGTCAAGGCGATTGAGTGCGGTCAAAATGGGCAGATTTGGATAGCAGACAAAGGGGGACTGGAGCTTGTCAAACTACACTGGTATTGGCACATGGCCGATCAGTTGCTGCACTATATGCAGAAGCCAAACGAGGAGAAGGAGGACGAAAATGATTAGCACGCAAGAAATATATAAAGCGGGCTTGTAAAACAAGGCAGGTGAAGTCCCCAACAAAATGGAAATAAAGAGAAATAAATGTTGAAAGTAAAATATTAAACTAAAATAATTTGGACTAAAAGTTCTCGTACCATACCAAATGCAGATCAATTTTCTCCGAAATCTATAGAAATTGATTTTCAGACACTATTAAATGGGCATAAAACATTGATAACATAATTAAATTTTCTTCACATACATATTAACCCCCTTGCAGTCATACACACTCACAAAATCATACACACACACATACACACGAGTTCACGTCGCAAGCTGTGCGTTATTCTCAACCGCTCTGCTTGGCTCCACTTATGAATCTAAATTCGTGAATAACTTCTAAACTAAGAGCATGATCTTAATGATATTTTTACTACGTAATAAGGCATTCAAATATATGCAAAGCACAAGTCTGTAGCATTTGAATTGCCAAAATCCAAAATATTCTTAACCTACGTATGCTTCACGAGAAGATATTGAACCAATTGGTGGCTCTAGCTCTTATAGTCTAGGAGAGATGCTAGCGAAATTTAAAAAACACAGTTATTAAAATCGATTTTAATCGGTATTAATGAAACTGTGCATATCGACAAAAAATGAAACTCTCGTACTTCGTATGGTATTACAGAATCTATAGTTGTTTAGTTTGAGTCTCTGTCTCGAGAGAAAGATGCACAGGGCTAAATCGACTCAGCTCGTCGTGATCAAGCATATATATATGTACTTTATGGGTTCCAAATGCATGCAAAAATGTGTAAAAAATGCAATTCAAATACTACCGACTTGGGCTTTGGTTTGTACATAGATTTCAATGCCCTTGTTAAGCCCTGAAAAGATCATTAAGATCCTGCTCATAGTAAAATTTATTAATGAATTTAGTTAGCATAGGGGGCGAAGCGCAGCAGCTGTTCACACCGTGCAGCGTGCGTTTGCATGTGTGTGTGTGTATGTGTGATTCTGTGAATGTGTGTATGAATGCAACGGGAATGTATGAAAACACTGCGTTCAGGGTATCCCCTAGTCGGGTGCTCCCGACTAGACCCTTCTTACTTGTTTTATATTGAGAACGAGTATTGCGCATTCGGCTACACCCTGTAACGTTTTTACTTGTTTGGTTTGTAACTGTGATTAAAACTTAGTGTTTAAATTTCAAATACACAAGCAAGTAAAAAGTTATTATTAATACCTTAAATGTAAACCTTTTTGCCAGAAAAACGAATCAAATTTCGCATAGTGCAATGTTTCGCAGCAGACTCCTTTGCAGAAATCAATGAATTATATATTGTGATTTGATAACTATTTATTTATTTCAGAAATTCGTACCTACTTTTAAATATGAACTAACGACAAAAGAATCTCTACTTAATTTGACGAAATTGCTTCGTCTGTGAATAAATTCGAATACCCGAGTATGGGTGCAATGACAATATATTTTTAATATATACATGAACGAAAATCCAAGGTTTGTAAATATTTCTCAACTTAATAGTATTATGAATTTTCCGGCTGCAGTTGTTATTATTGATTTAACGTGTGAAAAAACATAAGGGTGGGATCAGACCAACTGGTTTAACGGTTTAAAATACAATATGAATGGTGTTTGCCTCAGCTGAAATCGTTATCCAGGTTTGTGTCTAAATGTATTCTGTTAACACCGCTTGTGCAGCCAACTTCACGCTTGATAAAAATTCATCAGCGCTAACATTGTGCTAAATGTTAGTCAAATGTTAGCATGCGGCGCGCGCATTTTTGACGCAGTTGAAGTTTGCAGCGCGCGGATATTCAACTCGCGTGACGTTGGGTTCGTCATTTTTACCGTGATGCAGCATATACTTAATTTTACATTTTGAGATTAGTTTTCGCTGTCACTTTCCATAAACTAAAAAAATCGATATTTTCCAAAATTATAGGTTTCCCATTGTTTTAAGTTATTGTTAAACTGTAGCTGCAATGTTCTCACCTATTTGGGTTTGATCTTTGGGTCTTACATTTATCTTGCATTTTTATGCCATTTACCTAATAATTTACAAATTACGCCCACTCTCACAAGTGCTTGACCTTAAAAAAAGTAAGATTACTTGGTTGCAAATATATTGCATTAAATGTTAAAAGTTTTAAGATATTCTTTAGAATAATTTCCTTATTATTGCGAAGTTCACTAAAGCTCTTTTTCACCTAAAACTCAATCGTTCAAAGTATATTTTAATGGCAATGCTTTTGAACTTGAGGGTGACGATGTTAAATTACCTGTTGAAAAATTGTTTAAATATCGGGACTCCATTTGCTTAATCAAATGATTTTTTTGGCCACTAATACCAATATTTACGGCTTGAAAATTATTATAAATATATATAATTTTATACATTTTTTTAAATTTTTTTATATTTTCAATGTACATACTTTAATTTTGTTTGTAATTCTTTAATAATTTTAAGAATTTTATTTAATTTTTATATTTTTAATGTACTTTAATTTTGTCAGTTACTAACATGCACATGTAATCATTTCATTTGTTTACCCTCAAGTAATTTACACAAAATATACCTACCCCACCCTGCGTAAGTCCATGGTCCCATCCTCATCCACCACCTGCACCTCCCACTAGACTATCATTCCACTTCATCATGATGGGTGGCTTTTCTTCCGCCTGTCCACGTTCTCGTCTTGCCTGACGTTGACATTGATGCGGCTGTTGCTGTGAGCCGTTGTTGGAAGAGCCGTTCGCCATGTGTGATGGGCTCTAGCAGCTTTGACTGCACCACTCGCGTCTCTTCCCCTGCTGGGGCGCAAAAAGCAAATTCCCAAAATGATTAACGACTTTTCAAGTGACTTGCAGCCAAACGAGTCATCGTAGCAAGGATCAAATCTGCTGCCAACTAAAATAGTTGGCGGCCCGGGCTACAAATTAGTCTTCGCAAACAAGGACCTAGACAGATTCCGGCCCGACTCCCCACTCGCAGCTCTCGACTCTCGACGCTCGTCTCCCAAATGCGCGTTCTAAATATGCGTGTGTGGGCACTGGAATTAATGATTTAAATGGCCTGGTAGATGCGAGATGGCCAACTCAGCTTGACGGTTGTCATGTCATTAGGCAGCACTCGCTGTGCCCATTTTCACCTGCAGCTGCAGCCATTTTTCAACACTGCCGCGAGTGCGCCGGGGTGAGAGCTGCGCACATCCGTTAATTGCAGGCAAACGTCAAAAGTCGTCGTCTGTCAGCTGTGCCAAGCCGAAGCTTTGGCGTTCCCGTCAGTAGCTGTCAAGCTGCAACGTATACGAGTATATATACATCAGCAGCCGGCATGGCATCGTCATGGTCGATAGTTGGTGCTCTTCCGTAGTATTCGCCGTTGTTGGTACTGCAGCTGCCCACTTTTGCCAACAACAAAGATTGATGGGTGCTGTACAGCGGCGGCAGGCAAAACGGAAAATAAATGATGTTGGTGATTATTTTCTTCATTGAGTTTGGAGCTGAGCAGCCATCAGTCGGTGCTGTTGCTGACACTCTATCTCTCTTTCCCTCTCTCTCTATTTGCCGCCCTCTCTCCTTCACGTTGTTTCAAAAGCCATTTTCGCCATCAATCTCGGGAGCGCCAAGCAGGCAGGCAGCAGGCAGCAGGCATACGGCTGGCACATCACGTTGCTCCTTCATTCCTTAATTCATTCATCCATTCATTCATTCATTCGTTTCTACGCAGCACATTTGGACAATATATCAACCGCATATAGCATTCGGCTCAAGAGGTGAGCGGGAACCCCTATTGTTTGCTCAAGATGCAAATCAACTATGCCGTCCCCCATTATTTGCGTCATTAACAATCGCTCACAAGGATGCTCAAGATTATTAGTTTAAGTACTTAAATCGGAAGATATATTTATTTAATTTCTTTTCGCTCGAATCCCGATTCTATGAGCGAGTCGTGCAATACAAAAACGATAGACACTATCTACAATCTACATGCTAAATAGTTTAGGAGAGAATATTTAATACGAGGGAGGGAAGACTCCGAACTGATCGCACTGTAATGTTTTTCAAAATCACTGCTTTAATTGTGTTAGGGTCGCAGAGTAGCGAACTTTCAGTAATGATAGCTCATAAAATGCAGTTTGACGACTATAACTGCTGTGGATAAGGCTGATTATAATCATCATGAATAATTATTCATAGAAAATGTGGAATAAGTAGTTTGAAAAAACCTTGCGAATATATCGGCGATGCCCTGATCTGTGTCCCCACTCACGTTTTCAAACGTTACTCTGAAATTGAAATTGAAATTGTGGGTAATATAGATTTTCCCGATTTGCGTGGCCGGGAATTTTTCCGATTTTACCGATCATTTGGTGACTCTAGCTCTAAAACTGTGGGAGATATAGGCTCTCGCGATTCGTAGGGGCGGGGGTGGCTGGGGTCTTTATCACTAGCAATCCGCATAGCAAATTTAGTGACTCTAGCTTTGATAATGCGGGAAATATTCACCAAAGTGAAAAGAGTATATTGGTTTTGTGCAATGTCCGTTATGCTGTCCGTCCGTCTCTCCGGATGAACGTAATTTATATCGGCGTTATTGAAGATAGAGACTTGAAATGATGGATATATAATTGTAGTTATCTGCTTCAGGCGGAGAGTTAAGATTTTTGTTCCATGCCCACTGGGAGGCTGGCAAACCGATAGCATGTCGATACACCTCAAATCGCGAATCGATAAAAGGTCAATTTTTCCCACAATATTAAAGTTAGAGTCACCAAATTAGGTATGTAGATTGCTGGTGACCTCCCACGAAAAGTTTTATATCCCGACCACGCCCACTACACCGCCCTCCAGCCACCACGTGCGTATGAATGCAAGGGGGTTAAAATGTGTGTAAAGACGGGGATCAGGGTATCTCCCAGTCAGGCGCTCCCGACTAGAGCCCCTTACTTGTTGTGCATACCTTGTAATTTTAAGAGCTAGAGTCAGCAATCCTCGTTTGTGGCCGACTAGAACGCGTAGATCAAGAACTTTACTCGCTGCCTTCAAAATTTAAATAACAAAAAAGTTTAATGGCACAGCCGTGGCTTTTAGTTCACATTTACACATTTCATTGTCATCTTCAATCAGCGGGGAATAGGTCCGTACATTTTGTAGGAATAAAGGCAGGAAAAGAAAAAACTCGAATGACGGCTGTTCTAGCGGACTAAACAGGACTTCTGCACTCGTACTTGTTTTAAGTTCAGATATTTTGTGTGGGTTTTTGTTGCGGTGTTCACACATCGAATTATCGAGTTCCATTTGCAAAGACAGAATTAGCGAAATCACGTTTAGTGTGTTTGGCACTCTGAAGTCGCCTGTGTGGTCTCCTCGTCCACAGCCGATTCAATTCGAAAAAAGTGCAATATCATCAATTACTCGACAAATTCAGTAGCAAGTCGGGGTGGGGCACAAGTGCGGCAAAGCGAAATGTCCGGATGCAAACAATAAAATACATCTTCCGGTTACTTGTCACCCAGTTTTCTAACGTATTCACTCCCATTCCCCCGCCTGTCACTGGAGAGGAAAATCGCCACCAAAGTTGACACATGCTGCTCTCCAGCCGACAGACGAGGGCCAAGACCCAAAGTCCTGGCAACTCCTCAGCAATTGCCAACACAGCATTTCACTTTTGGCCAGCTGTTGTTGTTGTTTATTTTACTGTTCCCCCTGTTGTTGCTGCTCTCGTTCATTTTGTTGTTGTCCAAAGTCATGTCGACAATGGCTTTAGCTTTGCTTTTGACACTTGGTAAATGGCGCCGCCCGTCGTGCTCGGTCGCTGTAACAAACATTTGCCCAACTGGGCGTGGCCGAGAATCTGGGAGCGAGCGTCCGTCCCGGCTCTTCTGTTTTTGCTTCTGCTCCTGGACAGCGACTTGTTTGCCGCTGCACTTACGCGACGCACTTGAAAACTGCCAGACACTTTATTTTCGGCCCGGCCAGAGTGCTCGGCAATCCCCGCACTCGGAGCTTCTTCCATTCCTGCCTCCAAACTATAAGTTGTGCCAAAGTGCACACTGCAGCAACTGTTGGCGCACTGAAGAGTCGATTGGAGCAAAGTTCGTGGCTATCTCCATAGTCGAGCTGTTCGCCTACCGTTGGACACATTTTAGACACAATAATTTATCACGTGCATGCCAGGAAGATTTGACGTCCTTGTTGTTGTGGGATGTGTCGAGTGACGATGCCAATCGATGAAAGCTGTTGGACAGAAGGACACACGACATAAGTAGGTACACATGTACTTTCAGTCGGGTGTTCCCGTCCACATAATACTGTGTAATAACGGCTCAGCTGGGCATGCATAAGAGATTTACAAATATAATTGTGGGAAGGTGCACATAAAAACATGAAAGACAGTTTCAGTCGGGTGTAACCGACAGTGTACTAACAATATAAACATGTAAGATAGCTCTAGTCGGGAGCTTCCGACTAGTGGATACCCTGAACCCAGTTGCGAACTGTCGTTACACACATTTCATACTTCAACACAATAATACACAAACATACGCCGTAAGCTACGCACTTTATTTAGCGGCTTCGTATGGCGCCCCTATGGAAACTGAGTTATTTAACAAGATCAGAGATCATCTAAATGAATGAACAAACTGAAGCTAAACCAAACTAAGGCTGTAGTATGTTAATTTTATTTTCAATATTGAGCCGAGTTGGGGCAGGTATCCAATAAGGGAAATATTCTTCATCAGATTTTACAATACGTGAGCTTACATTCCAATTTTTGTGTCTCTAGTTCTTTAATTCTCTGAGATATGCTCAATAGCCCGTGTTAAAAAACCTATAAATATCTATAATAAGAAAACGTGGCTGGTTTAAAATAACCTCATCTGTGTATATATACGAACTTGAACAACATGAACAACATGAAACATGAAGGCTTAACGAATAATCTATGAGATCGATCGTGTTGAACATATGCTTGAAGATATACAACGGAAGTGCTCTATAATTCTATACTTAACGTGGTTTCGAACAAAAACTAATGAAGATACTTTTAAAACTGAGTAAATCAGTTGCATTTAAACAGGCGGACGGACAAAGGCTGATCAAATACAGTAAGATATGGTATATGATTGTAAATCGATCCTAATGAAATTCTTAGTGATTTAAAATTGTGTGAGCAAAGCAAAACGCATGGCAATATCTTTTGAAATGTAGTAAAGAATATTCTTGATATGTTCACACTAAACGGGAACACACATACAAATTTTATGCCTCAAGTTCTCTTGACCTCTGAGACATGATAAAAACTATCAGAGCCAATTCTTTCCGCTTTTACTTGCCTTGCATTACATATATTCCAAATTTTATCTTTCTAGCTCTAGACGGACGGACATTCGGAAATGGTTTGATTGACTCGGTTAATGATGCCAACTATGACAATATAAACATTATTGAGTTACAGATGTCTGTTGTTGCCTTACTGTCTTTGTCTAATTTCAATGGGTACAATAATTCTAAATATTTTAAAAGTTTACATAAATTATAAGCGTTTAGTTTTTAATCCTGAAAGCTTAGTTCGATTGGAAGTTGTAGCATCAAAATAAGCTGAACTGAACAAAGGACATGTCCTGCTCCTGTGTACTCACGCATTTTTACTCTGCCTTGTCAAAGAAGCCTGAAGAAAATGGAGAGTATAAATCTTGGCGGTAAGGAGTAAATTTTCATTTTCACACCTTTCAACACTTTTCACGTTAACACAACCAGAAGGAACATTTTGCTGTCAAAATGTGAACAAAGCTCTGTGAAGTACAAAAAAGCACTAAAAAAATAAAATAGACGAGAAGAGAAGAAAATAGTCCGTAGAGTTGGACTCGGTGCGCTCCTGTTCCCCTCCTCTGCCCAGTTGCCGCCTCACACGCTCTCCAGCTGACAGACTACACAAATACTGTCATACGCAGTGCAAAAAGAGAGCGGCAAGGACGGGAGGAGTTAAGGAGGGAGAGTTAAGGCAATGGCACAGGCGAGGCAGACAAAGTGCCTCTGAGCGTAAATAAATTGGAAATGTCCTTTGGCCTGGCACTGACTGGCGTTAGCCGTGCCCGTTGCCTGCCCCCATCTGTGTATCTGTGAGGTCCTTGCATTGCAATGCGTCCGACGATGGAAGCCGATGCTTCCATTTTAATATTAATTTTACCCCAAAGCGCAGACGGTGCCCCCAAACACCCAATCACCCAGGCACCCAAGCACCCCAGCAGGTCCAGGCAGGATGGGCAGGGATAGGATAGGATAGAAGAGCGAAGGCCAGGCGAAAAGTTATTGCCTTGGCAGGCAGGCGGCAAGTCAGCAGGCAAGCAGTAATCATGGGGCAAGGTTCCTGGGAGCTGCAGTATCTCCTCTCCCCCGAGTTGCCTCTGTCCTTGTCAGTTGAAGCAATTTATGTCAGTGCATATCCGACAGCCTGGCAGTTGCAAGCCATGTGCGGGCACTGCCAGCATCAGGGCTCCTGCTCCTTAAACCAACACCAAAATGTCCTTGTTGGAACCAACACAACACAGCGACGACAGGAACAACAAGAATGCAGCACCTATCAAGTTATCAAGCTGGCAAAAGTCGCCTAGTTGCTGCAGGCTCCACCGCCCAACTCTCCAACTGCCTCGTCTCCTGGTCCCTGTCCGTCCGCGAGCCTTGTTGTTATCCTGGCAACGACATCGAGCAGGCCAAAAGTTTAGTACAACCTTTGATTTATATTTCTGCTGCTCCTCCTGCACTTCGTACGCCAGCTCGCTCTGCCAAGGGAATCGCTCTATTTTCGATGCGACGTCCTCGACTGCAGTCGTTTTGCTCGCACATCCTTTTTAGCACACCGGAAGCCAAAAAATATTTATTAGTTTGTTAAATTGTGAATTGGCCGGCACGTTGTTCATGCTTCGTGCTACATCTTCGTGCTTCGTCTTCGATTGTGTGTGCAACGTTCTGGCTTCGTCTCTGCTTCTGCCTCTGCTTCTGCTTTTGAATTTGGATTTTATTTTTTAGCTGTTTGCTGCTTTGGCTTTTGGCCATAGTTCGTTTGTTGTAATGACTTTTGGCAGTGCCAAGGCTCCCGGCCTGATTTGTGAACCAAAAGGATTCCATTATTATTTTTCATTGGCATGCACTTTGGCACTCACTGCTATAAATAACACTCCCGCAAATTCGTATATCGGAATCGGGTGTTAGGTAATCTCAAATAACTTAACCTAATTCGGTTACCGATTCTGCTAGTGGTCCTGGCCGGAGAACAAATAGAAGATCTAAGCGTAAATATGGAATTGTATTGAGTTGCGATAGAACGATGTTAATGGGTACAGCTAACGAGCTACGTATCTCTGTAGACACACAACAAATTAGTGCGAAAGCTGCCTCATTGGGGTCTTATTTTGATGTATAATATTTTAATTAAAATGTAAATCGGAATGATTAAGTGTTCCCAATTTATATGTAATTTTTCATAAGCATAAAGCACTGAAAATTGTCGGTAGAATACAAAAGGCGCATAATTAATTACAGCGCCCCGAGCAGCACGAAACGAAGGGCAACAACAACAGCTAATGACAAACGAACAGTCGAAGTCCAAGTCGAAGCCCCTCCCTCACCAGCGATGTTGGGAACAGCAGCTGATTAATGATGGGCAGGGCAAGGGAGAGAGCGCAAGAGATGGAGGATTGAGGATTGGCTGCGACTGACGAAATGAGCACAACATCATCATGATAATGAGCATTATGTGATAAATCAGAGGAGCTGCACCGAGCGCCGCTGAAACTTCTGCCGCACAATAATAAATTAATATAAATGATACTTAATTTTATGATTAATGATATTGATGAGTTTCCACAGCCTGCTCACGGCTGACGGACTGGCCATTGGCCACCGGCCACTGACCGCTCACCACCGGCCATCCAGGCCTGACCGTCGAGTGCGCCGCAAAAGGGTGGAGAGAAAAGTTCCAATAATTTATCAGCGATAAATCAGTGAAATTTCGGTCCGTTCCGTAAGCTCACGGCTTACCGTGAGTAATATACAATAAATAAAAATAAATAATACATAATTACAACATTTGATTATTGGCGGGGCTGCCGCCGCCTTACAGAATTGATGAGTTCCACCGTCGCCGCTGACGCCTTCAGACACGAAAGTACTTAAGACCGCGATGAATTTCGGTGTTGGCTGCGAATGCGCTTCAAACTCATCCTGTCTCCCGCTGGGTGCCTGACAAATGAGGTGCCCCATTTCAGGCACATGATTTAATTTTAAAAATACACATTTTTCAAATTGACTGAACAAATTAATTAATATTCATCATTTACGGCGTTATACTCTGTTTACAAGCGAATGGGGTATATAGGGTATAAACTAACGAAAATTTAAAAAAACATTTCGCGGGAATACTCAAACAATGCTGTTACAAAATACAATAATACAAACTAAATTAAGCGTTTAAATAAATTTGTATTTACTTTGCATTGGGCAAAGCTAATAATATTCAAATCGGATTAAATGGAGAATATCTTGAGTGAGCTAGCACAAAGTGGATACAAACCGACTCGCATTACATTCTGGAGAGGCAGCGGAGGCCAAACAACTGCACTTGCCAAAAGCACTAATTTCAAGATTGCGTATGTTGCCCGAGTCAAGTCAAACTGTCAACGGCAGCCGAATATGCGACGGCAAAAGTTTCCAGGGTTGGGTCGGAAAAGTGAAAAGTTAAGCAAAATGGAAAGGAAGGTTAGACAAATTCGAGCCCCTTATCCCTTCAGTCACGGAAGGGACTGGCTGGCATCCCGAATGGAAAAATGTTTTGCTTTTGGCATTGTTTCTTCCATTTGTTTCTACAAAAGTGCAATTTGCACCCAAAACAGCCGCAACAGGGCAGTAGGTGCCTTGGGAGGAGCCGAGGGGCTCGTAACGAGACATACAACACGAGACACAAGAGTGTTGACAATGGCAAGCGGAACAATGAACGAAACACAACACACATGACAAAAGCAAAGAAAAATCTCTTTTGTGCTGTGTAACAACAGTATAAAAAATCACGAAAAACTTTTCAAAATGCCAAACTTTGAGTGTGTGGCATATGTTGTTGTTTGCCCTCGCTGTGTGGGTGGGTGTGTGTGTGTGTGTGTGTGTGTGTGTGTGTGTGAGTTGGGATGCCGGATTTGCAGTGAAAGAGCGGCTGCTGCTGGAAACCAGCGATAAACAGTCCCAGGCAGCCCGACGAACAGCCAAAGAAAGTAAAGAAAACTGCAAAATTGCAGCAGCAGCAGCAACAAAAGCAACAACAATGCCAACTGACAGCAGCAGCAGCGCCGAGCCACGCCCCCAACTCCAGACACTCGCCCAGCATTTCGGGTGGAACAAATGCGTACGTGACACTTCGGTGGCTCAGATATAGGAACGTCACATAACTCAACGTGATTAACGTCTTTTCACGCTCTCGACCAGAATCGAGCCCCAGTCTCAGACGCGGGCTCAGACTCTCTTCCCCCTCAGTCTGCATTCAAAAATATTGCCGACAATAAAACAAGTGGATACCCAGTGGATTCTTCGCGGGTTCCAGAAGTCGCATGGGGTTGTTTGCCATTTAGCGACGTTTTCTACTAGACGATTGCGGCTTTGTCTCCGCTCTGGTTATTTATGGGTCTCGGGCTCCACGCTATTGAATCTCTTCGTGCACCATAGTAAGTGTATTCAGAAACTTAATAAAACGGCTCCGATAATCGAGAGGAAGTACTCGTTCTAGTTGACCCTAACTAGGTTACCTCTGAGTTGACGGATTTCAAATCAATAAGTACATCCGGTGTGTGGGATTATAATAATAAATATATTAACTGGTTATGATAAAACCTTTTTCAACAGAGTAATTTAATTATACCAATAATTGCTGTGTAATTGTCAAATATATAACTGTTTGTTGGAGTTTGAGGTCGAACAATGTTTATTTGTGAAAAATTAATGTTGAGTTTAATTGGTGTGTGTGTGGATATATAAGAGGGAGATAAATCCTTGTCCCCTCTTTTGCTCAAATTAATGTATATATAGCCAATTATAGCCATTTATTTAGTACAGGGTATAAAAAGACGAAGTCTCAAACAACGCAACTGACACGTTGAGCAATTTTAATTGTTTGTCCGGCCCTATTTACAAATTGCGGTATTTAGGGCATTGTTACGACATTTAAACGACTTTAGTAAGCCACCAGCCAAAGCTGCAGAATATAATTTAAAACCTTGAGGACATTTATAATGTGAACTATTTGAAAACGGCGACGATTGCGAAAACGAAACAAATTGGATTTATGCACGCCCCATCAGCGATACGGCCATGTGCTGGGACGGATCCAGTGATGAGGATGATGATGGTCATGCATGATGCATGAACGTTCAAACAACTGGGAGAACCAATTACCAGCTACCTATATTGAGTGTTGTGCTCTGCCAAATCGCTGAGTTCTAGTTGGGGAGCATGGAAAGGTTGAGGATGACGATTCCAGCTGCGCTTAAGTCAACTTTAATGACACTCGGCGCGATCGACAGCGCCGCATGGCTACTGAATTTGTAATACACACACAAACACACACACTCACACATGCACATAACTCACTCAAAGTGTTCATACATTAATCATTAGCCTTGCGGTCCCAGCGGCGACTTCGACTTCGACTTCGGGATCGAAATCAAAAACGGTTCTGTGTTGTTCACACATTTCAACTTGAATTAGTCGACGGGTTTCATGAATGGAAACTCAAGTAAATATGGTTTAAGGCCGGCTGCGGGTATTGGGACTCGTGTTGAGATTTGGTCTCCGACCACATGCGGTCCTCTCTCAATAATAAAGAAATCTGCCGACAAAAGTGCCTCCAGGTCGTATCATTCAGAAATCAAGAAATGCGCAAAAGTAATGCACAGCAATCGTCATCATTATTATTTTGTAACGTTTCACGTTGAGTTCGAGAAATTGAAATCAGCGTGGGGCCAGCGACCGGAGACCTGAGACCAGAGAGGCCGAACCGAACAGGCCTGCCTGATCCCAGAAAGCCAGCGGCGAATGGCTTTGTGTGTAATCGGCTATAAGCATAAACTGCGGGGGCATTATTTTTCTTAGCCCAATGTTGGGAAAATGCAAATCTCACAGCGGACTTGTACTTATTCAAGTGGTTTCACTTACCACGTTAGCTTGTATTGTACTCAATATTACCTTAACGGTTGCCAAGTGGGCAATATATAATACAAGTATTTAATTGTTAATGTAGTAGAATATGTACCCCTGGAAATGCAAGAAAACTTTTTACTCGAAAACCGACGTATTCTAAGTTTGAAGCACTCCACCATCATCAATTTTATTCAGAGTCAACCCACACGCTTCAGGCTTCTTTTCGGTTGAAGTTCAACTAGTTTGGTTGCTGTCAAGTCCATTATTCAGTTCAGCCACTGCCCCTGACAGCAGCTTGACAGCCGAGTGACAGATTCGCCCACAAAACAATACGTGAGGCATGCAAACTTCAGTTATAAAACTGACCTCAGGCCAAATGTACAGTGGTGTACCCCCTACCGTCGACCGTTGCCAATTTAACCTTTCCGTCTGCCAAGCATATCACATATCCAAAAATGGGATGTTTTAGTATGGAATGGACCCTCTTGAAACCTACATATGGTGTGTGGGATATTTCCTTGTTGCTTTTATTGGATTAATTCCCATTTCAGCCGGTATATTCATGCCTTGAATGTAAGGAAATACTGAATGTTATGAAAAATGGTAAGGCTTGAACAAAGTATGCTATCTAACTGCTAAGTGTGCTTACAATTAATAATGTACATATCTTTACATATTCAGAAATTACTCAAAGATAAAGTTTGAGCAAAATCCATTCACAAGCGGCATTGACTTTGTACCGTATAATGTATATAATGTATAATGTTCGTAAACGAAAAAATGATTGACTTTAACACAAAATTTGTATTGCAAGAGTTTCCGTACTTGAAATTATCGTAAAACAGTATTTATGGAAGTACAACACTTATTTGACTAAAGTACTGTATTTGAGTTTATTTTTTGGGAATTGAAGGATTATAAAAAACCGTCTTTAAATAAAAATTAAATTGCTCAAGATTGACGATTGTGGCTTTAGGAAATTTATGCGTTCGTATTTACAGATAAATTAAGTGTCTAGGAGGTACTTGGGCGTGTCTGGGCTATTTCGGTGCTCATTAATAAAAGTTATATAAATAGACTCGACAAGTTAACAATATAAACTTTTGATTAATCAAATAAAAAGAAAATAAATGCAATAAGCACAAATGGCGGAGGGAGTGCCAATGAGACAGCTTATTAATTGGATCATATAAAATCAAAATTTCCTTACTAATGAATTAATGAAAGATTTTTCTAATATCTCTAAGCGAAGTCACCAATTTAGCTAACAACTTTGGTAATATACTTTTCATTATTTTATTTACAGAAATTATAAGTGGAATATTAAATGGTTTTATGGTTTTATTTGGTTTTGATTGTAAATTAGTTTTGATAGATGGGTTGATGTTTTTTAAAGTTTATTCAAATGAGTTAAAAGAGCCACATTATCTGGATTTTAAGTAGAAGCATGTACAAGGAAAACTCTGGGATGCAAAAATCGTCAAACATTTAAGATTGGGATATGATTCAGATTCAGGCAGTGCGGGAAAGAGCAAATATGGGTTCAGTGCAGCAAGAATTCAGCTTCGGCTGGCCGTGGCAATGGTGTGTGCCTTTGGGAATTAAGCGTCTAAAATACGAGCGCATAAATCTATTTTGTACGCATTTAAACAACGGAAGCGGCCGAGAGACTACCAGGCATAGCTCTCTGCCCAGCTCTGGTCTAATCACGCCATTCACCATTCACCATTTGTTATTCGCTGTTTGCCGTTTGCCGTTTGCCGGTTGCCGTTTGCCGAGAAATGTAATTAGGCCTGCCGCCATGTGGAACGCATTGCTAAGAAGGAGGCGGAGTAGTGGCAGCAGGAGGAGGGTCACCTAACAGATGGCTTGGGCTTCGGGCTGACTGCCTGTGCGGTCAGACCAACTGCAATTGCATTGCTGGGAGCTGTGGACTGCAATTTGGCTAAGCGATAACGGTTCCAAGTGCTACGTGCGGCCCTGCCCCTATTCTTCCCATGCTCTCCATAATGAGAATATTACCTAGCAGCCAGGTGAGCGCCTTGAAAATTTACTGAGTTATGCCCGCTCACGGTCAACGAAAGCAAAGTAATTGCAGTTTATTTTTTAATAAAACAAGTGCGGAACAAGTGAGAAGGCAATAGCCAAAAGGACTCGTCTAAGAAATACCTTGCTTCATGTATTAAATGTACATATTGCAAAAATACAAACACAAATGAAAACATATTTATTTTGCCTCGGCATGTAGTTGAAAAGGGACCTACAGATCAAAGAAGGTTTACCTAAAAGAAAAAATTAAGTAGGAACGTGGCAGCCAGATGTAACCGACAATACGCGTTCACAGTGTAATAACTTTTGAATAATGTGACCTAGCATTATGGGTACAAATTCAAAATAATTTAATAACGAAAATACACTGTGGTCTGGCTGGGTTGGCCTTGAACCTTGAATCCGAAAACCAAAATGGCGTCTGGAACAACATCGAAACTCTTCCAGTTTATGTCTGCGTGTCGAAGTTCAGCTGAAGTTATCCAACAAGAATTCCAGACAATCGCAAACAGCCCCAAAGCAAAGCCTAACAAAATTCTTCAAGTCTCAAAGAACTCAGAGCACTCTGTTCTTTTAAAGTATATCGCCACAAAATTGAAAACACAGTTCCATTACTACAGCCTTTAATCTGTATATACATTGGGAAGGTCTTTTTAAGTTCTGAAAGTTTCATAAAGATCAGTCAATAAATTTAGCAGTTATCCTGGAAAGCCAATGCAAATAATTTAGTATTCGAAATATTTGGTTTGTCTGCTATAATTTTAAAAACTCTTATGATTTTTGATACGAACAACAAATATTAATGTTAATTAAAAATTATCAGCATACGTTTTATTTTCTGGTGTTTAAAATTATTGATTTATTTCGAATGTAATTACGCACAAGTAGTTTAAATTTTGCTTTGAGACAAGAAAACGTTGCAGTCGGACGTATCCGACTGCGCAATACTCGTTTACAGTACACAGAAGCTATTATTACTTTGGACAAATGTAGAATTTTTATATTTCATAGGGGCGGACGTGGGCGTGACCAATATTTTTCGGTACGATCTTAAGAGGAGGTCACCCAAACACTGTGTGCACAATTTGGTGAGTGCGGGGGTGGAAGTGGGCGTGGCCGGAAATTTTGTTTGCCGATATATAAAGGGGGCCATCTACCTTTAAAATTAGGTGACTCTAATTTTAAAATTTTTTGATATATAGATTTTTGCGATTTTCAGGGGTGGAGTAGGCGTGGCTGGACAATTCTTTACCGATCTTTAAAGGTGGTGACTAGTAATATACCTTTAAAATTTGATGACACTAGCTCTAAAACTTTAGGTATATGTGAGCTTTCGAGATTCGTGAGGATGGGAAGGGGCTGGGGGCGTTCTAGTAGGCGTGGCTGGGAAGTCGAGGTCGCAATCTTAGGGTGAGGTCAGCAAATTTGGTGACTTGCTTTAATATTGAGGAAATATTCACAATATTCATAATATTTTATCGATTTGCGATGTGAGGTGTATCGACATGTTATCGATTTGGCAGCCACCAACCTCGTCTGAAGCAGATAACAATAAGTATATATCCAAGCTTTAAATCTTTATCTTTAATAGCGCCGAAAAGAGTTGTGTTTTTTCCATAGATTCAAATCGGTAAAAATCAATATATCTCAATATTCCTTAATACATGCTGTTAATACATATTGATAAGATGGATGCCAAATGGAAATCATGATTACTTAAATATAAATCAATAGTAATAGAATTTATTATGTTCACTAAAATATAGGTGTTTAATTGTTAAGTTTTATTTTCATAGAAATGTCAATCAGATGAATTTGAATGATCCTCAAAACAGCCCCAAGTACTACTACTACTACTTCAAAGAATTTTAATAGAGAACTCTTAATTATGGGAAATGATGAAGCAACTACTGACTTCCTCTAAGTTTTTCTCCAACTTGATGACATTGTTATTATGCCCTTCATTAAAGATATCTGAAAAAACAGTGTGCTCGAAGCAAGAGAAGGCAAAAGCTTCAAAATGTGCAATGTAAAGTAAGTAAAACGATGCAACGACAACAAAAAAGCACAAAACTGAAACTGAAAACAAGAAACCAGAGGGAAACGAGTAGAGCCAGAAAGAATAATGACCACTTTGCCATCTCGTGGCAAATAACCATTCATCAAATTGTCCAAATTACAGACGTTTCACAATGACGCGAGCTCTTCGCCCCTTCTGATGAGTATGCAATGCGGCCAAAACAACGACGGCGGCGACGGCGACGGCGACGGCGACGATGACTGCAATTCGTTTACACCAATTTTATGGTAACAAGCTTCTCCTGCCCTTACCTCCATGCCTCCCGAACCGTCTCTCCCGTTCCCTCCCACTCCCGCTCCCTCGGACAGCGCCAAAAGCAGCTGCTGGCGAGTTGAGTTTGAGTTTGCGCTTAAATTCGAGTTGAAATGCCCAAATTGCCGGGTGCATTTTGGCATTTCGTGTTATTGGGGAACACGTCACGACTCACGCCTATAAGTATGCAACAGCTGGTGCCGCTGCCAACTCAATCACTCCGCTCCTACTGCTCTATTGGCTCCCCTTTGGGCAGCATTCAATTTCATGGCTCGCCGCTGCCGACAACTGCAATTTGGGGACATTAAGTTTTGACATTGAATAATCACCGTTAAAGGCGTTGACTAGACTCACAAAACAACGCAATAAAGCAGAACACAACATATTCTCGGCCCAACTCCTCAACTCCTCCTCTCGCACTGCAGTCTCCCATCTTTTCCGAAGCTCATTCATGAAATCGCGTATGCCTCTGCGCCTATAATAAATTTAGCTCACTCATCATCGTCACAACGAACGCAGAGGCGCATATGAAATTTTCATAAGGGAGCTTCAATTTATCGGAGAGTGGGGCAAAGAGTGGGGTTGCCCCGGCCGGAGTTAGCTTTTATTTTGATTTATTTGCCACAGACACGACAGTTAATTTGATATTTTGATTAACTGCAGCAACAACAAATGGTTGAATTGCATTGCAAATGAGTTTGGGAAAGGTTTCGTTTTGGGCAGAGCTCAAGGTAGAAGGCGCAAAGGGTTAGTCGCCTGTGGCTCCCAGCTAATACCTGGGTTAAGCTCTCACTTTCGAGACTCATACTCGGCAACGACACTTTCATGTTTTCGGCTCGTTTCCCTTACGGACTCCACATAATTTTGTAATTTTTATTCACTTTGCGAAAATGTGAGAATAATTGCAGGGCAGTTAATTTATTGTGTCGCTGCCAAGGCAAGAACCAGTGTGAGATACACATTTAACCCCAGATCTGCTTAACCATGTCGAAGAGCAATTGCACAGTGGGATTGATACTCTTAAAAAATATGTCAGTTTTTGAAATTATATTATAAACTACAAAAAGTAGATGAATGTACACCTAATTCTGTTTTCCACGATAGATATGTACTCAAATACATTCAAACAGAAAATATACATATAATAGATTAATGAGAAAATTATAATGCGAAATTAAAATGTATAATTGGTGAGGAATGAGAATAAAAATTTTAATTTAAAATATAACAAAATCCATAAAATCGTATTAAAATAAAACAATGCGAATAAAAAGAGAAAACTTGTAACTATATAACGCGTGGTATTTCGAAACCGTGTATAAAACATCAAGGAAAAAAGAATTCGGTATATATATATATATTATATATAAATATATTATATTTCAAATTTGCATAGTTGTGTGTTTATTTAAGGAAATAGACGGGGAATGTCGTTCAGGTTCAAGTTTAATATATGGAATGCCATAATTAACCAATTTGAAATTTTATTTATTTTATTTTATTTTAAAGAAAATTTATGTTATAATCTTGGGCCAACGAAAACATGTAGGTGCGGTTTTAGCCTAAAAAGATCATGATCGCGGCCCACTGTGCACCATGGGCACGCCTGGTGCCGGCAACTGTTTATGGTGAAAATTGATTTATTATCGCGATGGTCGGGTTTCTGTTCCTGCGACTCCCCACACACACTCGCACGCACAGGGGTTGCCACCATCGGCGTCCTCGCCGCCCGGCTGTCATACAAAATTGGAGCGGCTGCCGTTGTTGCATACACCACCAGCCGCGAAGCATCGGAGCGCCGTCGATTGCTTTTGTTGTTCTTGCTGTTGCATATTTGCATCGATTAAAATAAGAATTTTACATGCAATTCGTGTTGTCGTCGCCTGGCTTTGTCTGCCACTCATTGAGCCCGACAAACACGCCCAGACCCCTCTCTACACACGGCTTAATAAATTTATAAAAAACCCAAGGATGGCCTCAGAGGGGCAGAGAGAAGTGAGGAGGAGGACAAGTAGTACTGCTTGAAAATGCATATATGCATGAATTTTAACGAATGGCTGATGAATATGTCGCGCCATAAATTATTTCATATTTAGGGCCTCCCAAAGGGAACGCGGCGACGGGATGGGTAGGCGGCGGGGAGGTCTCGAGCAGAAGATTCTCCGTTTCTGGCCGGTTGTCGGGCAAAAAGCCGCGTGAGATAAATTGCACTGACCGTCCGTTCAGTTGACTTTCATCTCTGTCTGCGCCTCTGTCTTTCTGTCTCTTTCGGTTTGGCGCTGTCTCTTTCGCTGTGCGCATGCATAAATTTAATTTATATTTTACTTTCGAGTTATGCGTCTGGGTAATTATTTTATCTTTCGGCCCCTGTTCATCGTGCACCGTTCTCCGTCCCCGGGTCCCTGTACAGTGTGCACTGTACACAATGCACCAAGGGCTACGTGGCCATGCATGGCATTCAAAGGTTAATTGGCATTTCGGGCTTAATTGCCTAGCGAGTGGCACATGCACATGCACCACATCACACCCAACCACACTGCAAAATGCGATAACATCATCGACATCCAACCACACCGAAGCTGGAGCGGTTGCCAAAGCGGAGCTGAAGCTGACAGTTTGTTGATTGATTGCAGGCGAAAGTTGGTTGACTGCGCCAATTTAGACGGGCTTCCGAGTGGGGTGTTCCCCGTTCAAACAGCCGGTGCCCTAGGGTGGATGGACCTGCCACACGAGCCCAGATGATCATTGAATTGTCGTTGCGTGCAGTAAAGTTCGTTTCAACTCAATTCTAGTGCACAGCTCGAGATAAATAGCAGCCCAATGCACTTTACTTTGAATAGGCTTAAGGCTTACTCTTCGATTGCTTTGGGTCTAGAACTCAATATTTCAACATCCAGTTAAGATGTCGTTTAAATATACGTTAAATAAATTCAATGGCCCTTTAAGCTGCACAATTTGCACAATCAATATCATTAATAAGTAACAGTAATCTAGTCGGTAGTGCCCGACCACGAAATACCCTGTTTGCTGCTGCATACATATACACAGTTCTAAGCCTGAGCTTGCTAGCCATTTTCAATGGGTACCTCAATTGTCTGTCTATATTTTTATACTTATTCACAGAGTGAAAAGAGTATATTGCTTTTGTGTAATGTCTGTCATGCTGTCCGTCCGCTTGTCCGTCTCTCTGGATGAACGCAACTTTTTTCGGCGCCATTGAAGATAGCGTCTTGAAATCGAAAATCGATGAAATTGACAAATCGCCAATGTTGTTATCTCCCACAATTTAAGAACTATAGTCAGCAAAGTTGGCAGACAATGTTTGGGTGACCTCCTCGTAAGATCGAAATATAAAAACTCTATATTTTTGCAAAATAACCATAGTAACTGCAGACCGTCTACAACGTTTTTACTTGTTCGCGTGATTGTACAAAATTCCTCAGTAAATTTTAATTTAATTAAGATCCGCCAAGGTGCGGCACCTGCCAATGCGAACAGATAAATCCCTTTAATATTAATATTCTGGGAATAAATATACATATTAAAAATGTATACAAATGCAGGGTGTCTTAAACTGTATCAACTTCTTTCAGTTTAACATGTTTACATGTTACACTTTCGCACTGTAGAGCCGCACTGAATGTTGCCCGACTATCTGCATTCAGGTCTTCGACTATTATTTGTTCTTGCATATTTTATAATCTTTACGACATCCCATGCGAGGCAAACGTCATGCTCGCTACTCACAAGACCCATAAAACTCAACTTAGCGCAAAGAGATCGTCCCAAATGCAATACGCCGCTGGCTGATGGCCGTGTCCAATGTTGGAATGGCTGGGGCTGTCGTGTCTCGGCAGGCGTCAACACTGGCGCGCCAGAATTGGCATTAATGAGTAGACAAAGAGCCGAGCGGGGAGAACGGCAGGCGGCAGAGGCAACAACCAGGAGGACAAGAGGAAGAGCGGCCACTTAGCAGCGGAGCGGCGCAGAAAATGCGTCGATCAAATTAACAATTTAATTTCTAAGAAAACTAATTAAAAATCACGCAACGCGCCGAACTGTGCAACTAAAGAGTTCGTGCCTCCACTTACCCCAACTTCCTTAACTCCTGCCTCACTCGATTCTCCTCGTTCTTGATTACAGGCTGACTGGATGACTGGGCTGAACTGTCTAAGCGACTTGGCCCGGCGTTGCCTGCTTGCTGCCAATCGCCGTTGTTGTTGCTGTCCGTGTCTCAGCCAAGTGCCTGCAACATGCGTCAAGCATTCGCAATTAGCGGAGTTGCAGCCATCAGTCGCCCATTAAAAGCAGGCAAACATGCGCACACTTGATTTTCCAATCAGAACGCCACAAGACCCGGGCCTCCACTTCTAAGTAGAAAAGAGCCTCAGTCCGCGACGTCAGCAACATTTGTGCCAGCGACTTGGCCCACGTAACAACAACACAAATATTACGCCAGTAATGGAAACTTTCACGCACCGAACACGCAATACTCTGGATGGGAAAAGCGACTTAGAAGTTGCAAGAAGAATTTCACCCTCAACCAAGCAAAAGCTAAGCACTAAGAATTAAAATTTATCATACCTCTTGATATAAATCTATTCTATTTATATTGTACCGAATTAATTCGGCAGTTGTTTGTTACGTTTGGCAAACGTAGTGGCCAACTTAGTGACCCCGTTTTGAAGCGTGTTTCCCTCAACTTGCAACTTGCAATTGCTGTCTGCCAGCGGCTGATGGATGGATTGCCTGTTTGACTGGCTGGCCCGTAGCCTCGCCTCCGACTCAGATCTTCTGTTCTCTTATCGCCGCGCCTCGGCTCGGCTCGACTCGGCTCGCCTCTCGCGATGCCACACATGCTAAACAATTTCCTCCGCTGCCCACCTGCGCCCCCGCATCCACGCCCCTTGTTTGTTCGCGCTCGTGTGTGTCTTGTCAAGAGTGGCAGCCACTGGGAGCGGCTCCGCGCGATCGGCAGGGAGGGCAGACCACTGGCGGGTCTCTCCGGTACATCGTCAACGTTGACTGCTAATAGACGCTCACGCTCACGCTCCCAACATGCCACACATCAGTCGCAACGGACCCGTTTGAGGAGGGCCGAGGGGACGGCTTTCAGGCAATGGCAGTGCCAATCGGAACGTTACTAGGGGCTCGAGTTGTTGATGTTGCATATAATTAATTTATTATGTTGTTGCCGCCGCAGCCTTTGGCCATATTTTGCGACGACGTCTCCCAGGCAGTTTGTGTTTATGACGCATTTATGGCTGCATTTATAATGTTTGCCAACCGGGCAGACTCGAGCTGAGTCGTGTGCATCGCCGACCCAAGAGGCGCTGCGTGCTATTAGCTTTGAATTCGCAACCGCACAGGAAATTGACTGCGGCAGCGACCATTCTCCGGCTGCAAGTGGGCAGATGATGAGTTGATTTGCAGTTGCTGCTCTCCAACAGCAAATGCACACATTAGCGAAGCACTGCTTCGACAGCAAGTGAAAGCCTTATCAAGCTGTTTGTCATTACCAACAGGACTAGTTGTTCCGATGACGAGGTGGCTAACTACCTATATATTCACCCGTGTGCCAGTGAACAACCCAGTATTGTTGTTCATCATCTATGAAATGATCAACTTAACGACCTAGGGTTAAACAAAAGACAGATTAGAGCAGTCAGAAACGGTCCTAGTTATTATTGGAGTTTTTGAAGTGGAGATGGCCGAAATTTTTAGCTTCGATATTTTTTTACTCTGTAAAATATTGCGATTTTAGCTCTAAACTTGTGGGAGATGTGGATATTCGACGTTTAACTTCAAAGTAATATGTACGCAAATTGTTATTCAAATATATACTATATTGTTGATCAGGATGATGAGCTGAGTCGATTTAGCCTTGTCCGTCTGACGCAATTCAAGTACTACAGACTTTCGATTTGGCTTGTTCATAGATTTGAATGCTCTTATGTTGTACTAAAGTCATTCATTCATTAATTTCATAGTGGGGGCCAAGCGCAGCGGCTAAGAAAAGCGAACATCTTGCGACGTGAGTTTGTGTGTGTAAAAGTGGAATTCTGTGTATATGTGTATTTTTCCAAAACAACAATAATAACTACTGTGTACTGTGAACGAGTATTACGCAGTCGGATACGTCCGATTGCAAGGTTCGTGCTTTGGTAGTACATCGATTTTAATGCTCTTGTTAAGCACTTAGATCTTAGTTTAGAATGTATTTGCGTGTGTGGGTGAATGCATGTGTGATTTTGTGAATGTATGAATGGAAGGGGATTGAAATGTATGTAAAAACCGGGTGTAGGGTATCTTAGTCAGGCGCTTCCGACTAGAGCCGCATGCTTGTTGCGCTTCATATGAAGTTATTCACATATTGACCAAAATACAAGTGTCATCGATAATTACCGTTAATTGTCCACTTTACCAAGCTGTCGAAGCTAAGCCGCTTCAGACAGCCTCTTAAGACAGCAACTTGGGCCAAGCTTCGACTGCAGTGCCAATCAATCAAACGAGGCTCTGCCAACAGACACGCCGATCACGCCAGTCCAACCAAAAGGTTAACGTCCGCGTCAAGGGACGTCTAAAATCTGTGTACACACACAATCACATACACACCAAAACGACAACACTCGGAAATGGGGCGTACGAGGCGTTGACGGTGTCCGATAAAGTTTTCCTGCATTGCATTTGGCATAAGGCGATTTAATTAGGGGTCTTGCATTTCTCAGATTGTTCGATTGGACGAAAGGCTTTTTTGTGGTTAGTACGATTGAAATTGGTTGGCGCACGTCCAAGCTTTTCACATCCAATTTATCATTTATTTACTCGCACCAAACTGCAAGTGCATTTGCAAAACATTAATCATACGACATGTTGACGGCCTGTCAACACCGCGGCGGTTCCCTGCACTCGGTTCCGCCATCAACATAGACGTGACCCAACCACGAATAGCAACATCAGCTTAGCAACATTTTAATTCGATTCTCCTTAAATCAATGTATAAATTTTATATTTCGTAGGGGTGGGCTAGTTTGGGCTACTTTGGTCACCCAAACTAGCTCTAAAATTGTGGGAGATATAGATATGAAATTTCTTTACGGATCTTTAAATGTGGTGTCCAGCCATTTACCTTTAAAATTTGGTGATTCTAGCTCTAAAAGTGTGGGAGATATAGATTTTCGGATTTTGCGGGGGCGGCGTCGATGGGAGTCGTTCTACTGGGCGTGGTCGGGATATAAAGATCGCAATCTTCTGGCAAGGTCACCAGCAAATATGGTATCTATAGCTTTAAAATTGTGTGAATTATACATATGTAATCAATTTGAGCTTTCAGGTATATCGGTTTTAGCGTTTTGAGGGAGCTTTCCAGTAATATTATATGTATTCCCGATATGGAGCCTCTAACTCAAAAACTGTAGCCATTTCCGATTTTTTATGGCGGGGGCGCTGGGGGTGGGGGAGCGACCTGGTGGGTGTGGCCGGGATATCAAGGTCGTAATTGTTGAGGCAGGTCACCAGCAGTCTACATGGCAAGTTTGGAATCATTAAAAAAAACACTTTGTCTGAAGCAGATAATTACATGTATATATTCAAAATTGCAAGTCTTCAATAGCGCCAAAAAGTTGCGTTCATCCGAACAGAGGAACAGACGGACAAAACCAATATACACTTTTCACTTCGTGAACGAGTATAAAAACCGATAATTACGACATGTTATCGGTGATTTGAAATAAACTTGATCTACGTATGGTATACACGAACTTAAAAATTTCAAGTTCAGCTTTCTAGCCTTTTTAGTTTTCGAAATCGACGCGCTCTATATATATCAACACGGCTTTTGATGCTGACCAAGAATATATGTACTTTATGGGGTCGTCATTGAGGCATCGAGGCATCTGTCTCCTTCTGCCTGTTATATACATTTGATCAAAACCATTATACCAAAGACAATATAAATACTATTTTTATTATTATATATACTATTTATATTGTTTATACTATCTTTGATTATACCCTTTTTACCCATTTACACAGGTAGGAATAAAATATAAGTAAAATTGCTTTATATCTGGTAGGGTATTTAAGATTGGGCATCCCGAAAGTAACTGTTTTTTCTCGTTCTCATTGTGCACTGAGTAAAGAAATATTTTTACAAATAATTGAGAAAAACAAAATGTAAATTCAAATTTGAGGTTGGTAGCTTAATCCAGTAACTATAGAAATAATTTTTAAACTGTGATATTCAACATTTTAGATTTTCCTAATTCTTAAGGATTAAAGTTTACTATAATATTTTTGACTCAATCTTTGAAGGAGACTAAATCTACCTACCAACCATGAATAAACGAATTTGTTAGATTTGATTTAGATTTAGACCGGGCTATATGGGTATATAGGGTATCCGCTAGTCGAGATATCTTTACTGCACAATTCTCTTCCACAATGTATCTTTATTGACTAGATCAGATAAATTATGTTTATACACGCCCTCCCCAAGTTACATTTCTCAATAAATCGCTGCCACATAACAAAATAACCAACGAAGAATAATGATGTTTCGCCAAAAAATAATTTTGACTTGCTCGGTTGTGTTGAGGAAAAGTGCGAGAGTATATAAAAGGGTCGTTAATCTTATGACGCACACTCCCACATTACTCTTCATTATTTCCCTTCGCTTGACACTCGTCTTAAGTCGTGCGACACAGCTGTCGTGGGGGCCGTGCACAACTTCAGGCCAAGAAAGTTGGCTACGAAGCGAGTTCCAGTTTGCAAAGATTGTTTGCTGCCGTTTTAGGGCCCTATCATCATTAATTAACAACGCACAATGCGGGACACTGTGGAACACTGGGCCACTAGCCATTATGATATTCCATTATCGTATTGTATCGGAGCAACATCATTAGTCTCTCCTCGCAGCGAACAAATTGACGACATCAGCATCAGTTGGAAGTCATTTCCTTGGAGTGTGGAACAAATCAAACACACTTTTCCAGCTATTTCCTCTACGAACGCGCAATGTGTATGCTACAAATACGGATTCTTATAAAATGTTTCACAATTTTCACATTTCTCAACGCCTGACGGCCAGGGCAGAGACGACAACAGGCCCAGAACATCATCATATCATTTATAAAATATTCAACTGGACAAAGGCAGCCGGCTATGGCTACGGCTACGGCTACGGCTACGGCTTCCGACGCGTCTTATTTGAGACGTCTGTCAGTCTGTCAGTGGCTCTGTGTGATGAGATTTTGTGATTGATGTCGAGTGCCACGTTGCAGTGCTCTTAAATTTTTATAAATTATCATTTTCCATCGGCGCAGCTCGCAGACATATTTTTCATGTCAGGCGCTGTGCACTCCCTCCAATTGATTGATGAAAATTCGAGGCGTGTTCGAAATAAAAGAAATAATATTATTAATAATGATACATCTATGCAAATTACGGCCAGAAATTATTAGTTTCATGTTGTACGAAGAGCAACGGTCTGCATTCAAAGTCTGATGAATTTTATATTAATTTGCCAATCATTTATCATTTCTATCGCTGGCGTGGGCTTTCGCTAGACGCTATTTGGGTAGGTGTCGAGACTGAAATATGAAGGAACCATCATTTATGTAGGTGGGTTTCGTATGCATGCAAAATAAACAAGCATGATTTGAATTGATAAAAGGAACAAGCGGATGGGTGCAAACCAAAACAGACGCGCAAATATAAGTGAGCAATTAGAGCTCAATGGATCCCTTGTATATTCTATTGAAATTCGGCCATTAGAGTGAACACAGGGTAATTCGTAAACTGTAAAATATCTTATTGCGTAGCTATTAGTATTTTTTTTATCAACCGGGAAGGACTTACAATTCTTAACGTTTTACATTTAACAAAAATTGAATTGAACTTTTAATTAATTGTTTGTTGAGAAAATCTAAAAATTTCTTATAGCCCGAAATAAGACTAATAAGACTGACATTACTCAAGGTATTCAATATACCGTTTTTAAATTTACAAAATAGAAGAAACAAAAGCGATATTTTGTTGCAATATAATTACAGACATTTCAAAATCAGTATTATCCAAATAACCTCTTTAAAAAAGTTATCTTAAGCACACTTCAAATATTTTTGATTTTATATAATTTTTTATTTATTTATTTATTATAATTTATAAATAGTGGATCCACTGTGATTAAAAGCATAGCGAAATGGAGGTCATTTATTTCCCCCTCCAGTCAGCTACACCCAATTCAGAGGTAATTCTAGTCAGTGACGTTATTAGAATCTACAGCTAAACAGGAAGGAACTAAGTGGTGGAAAAATGTTCATAAATATGAAAAAATATACAGAGGAAGAGGAAAACAATCAATAAAGACAATAATTAGTATTTAATAGGGAGAAATAAGGAATGATATAGAGATGAAAAATCACTGACCCGGTGGGGGGAGTTGTTAGCTCATCCGGTAATCTATGCACCCACTCATAGCTGAGGGTCAGTGATTTCCCGAAGGTATTCTGAAAGCAAAAATTAATAACCGAAAGAGATAGTTCTGAGGAGAACACGTGTACCACGCCTATTATTATTAACTTTCCAATTGATTAAGTTGCTTGCCCTGTAGGCTTGAGTTCCGAGAGTAAATCTGTGTGCATTTCAACAACTTCATTTTGAGGTTTTTGTTATCGCATTGGCAGAAATGCTAACCATTCCGAATTGGGGAGGGCTTCAAGCAAAAACAATGATAGAATCAGAGTTATGTGTGTAGTTAAACTTGCCACAGCGCATTCCCGTATTCTCGGCTTGTGGCTTAGGGGCAATAAAACTATTTACAGTTCAATTTGCTATAATATTTGCAGTTGAAACCACAAACGACAAATATGCCGGCACCAACAGCAACAACCGCAGACTAGCAGAAAACCCAGACCCAGACCCAGACCGAGTGCCAGACCAAGGCTCAGACGGCAAGCCAAAGCCTGGGTAAATGGCACCAACTTTTAGAATGCGTTGGCGCGCTCTAAAGGAATCAAAGTTTATAGACACACACACACACACACACAAACACATGCACAGGGCTAGTGCGGCATATCTGAAAATCTACAGACAATAATCCAGTGTATAGCAAAGGGATATTCCGCAAAAGGCAACTCCGGACACTATGGACACTGCCACTCGACACTTTCCATATCAGAATCCTCTGGCAACAACAACAACTGCCAAGTTATGCAACCAATTTACATACAAAAACAACTCAATAAACGTGCGAAATGTTAACGATTTGTAAAAGTTGCGTCCTCCACACACGCACACACACACACACACACTGAAGTAAATATGTAGGTGCTTCCGTGTGTGAGTTTGTTATTGACTTGATTCGTGAGGGCCGTGTTCAGTGCGGGGCGCAGCGCAGGCAATTTAGCAAAGTATTTCCTCGTCGCCCTAAAAAGTTGGCCACTTTTTGCAACACTTACACGACGCCCGTCCCTGGCCTCCTGCGGTACTCGTAAACCATGGGCTTATTTCTGCGGCCGTGCCCCACCATGAAGCGGAAATTGTGCATGAAATCTGCCCCACGATGCCCTTCAACCGCCAGCCCAACATCTAACACGGCAACGAGAATCTAACTCGATTATTATAATATTCAACTATATAATCCAATGAAAAAGTTTGCTAATAAGCTGCTAGTTGGTGCACCACTTACAAGTAAATGCTGCCACTTCCAGAGCCATTTTCGAGAACGTTCGCTTTTATTTCTGTTATGCCATATAACGGGATTCCCGACCCAAAGTCAACTGGAGTCTACCATAAAGCGTATATCAATTTAATTTGATGGCTGCGTAAAACAGAGTTTAGTAACAGCAGCTATTGCTTTGAATGAAATACTTTTCTCTTTATACTCCACTTCCGAAAACAAGTAAGGTGTTCTAGGGGAGTGTGCCCAACTATAAGATACCCTGTGCAAACTGTCGTATGATTTTTTTTATACATATTTTTCTCTCTGTCAAATTTATAAAACTTTGAGAAATAGATACTTAGGCCAATTTGCTACCAAAAATGTGAAGATGTATTTGCCAAACATTTCGTTCTTAAATATTCTTAAATAAAGTATAGGAATAATTTTCGAATTAATAACTTGTCGTAACCCTTGAATAAAAAGGGAACTTCCACATTAGTAGCATTTTGGCAATGTTGGTAATTGATTTAAGACCAAAATTATTATAGAATGTTTGCAGTATCTAACAGAGAGGCGGGGATTATTCAAAACAAATGCAATCTTTTCACTTTGTGTGAAAAACCAGATATAGCTTTCTTTATTTATGTACTTATATACAAAACCACTTTGAGCAACTGAGTTTATTTTTCCCTCAACCGCACACTATCAAAAATGCATTTATTTGACATTTTCAAATATGGCATTCAAATGTGTGTAAATACAAAGGCGTTCCTCTTCAAATATGTTTTATACTCATTCACAAAGTGAAAATAATTTATTGGGTTTGTGCATTTCCTTCAAGGTGTCCGTCTGTCCGGATGAAGGCAACTTTTTTGGGCGTTATTGAAGCTAGAGACTTGAAATTTGGAATATGTACTTGTAGTTATCTGCTTCAAACAAAATGCTAAGATATTTGTGCCACGCCCACTGGAAACTGGCAATACGATAACATGTCGACACCTCAAATCGAAAATCGATAACTTTTATAAGACTTTAAATAATATTATTAAAGCTTAAGTCAACAAATTTTTGCTATGTAGATCGCTGGTGACGTCTGCAATAGTTTGCGATCCTGATATCCTAAAGTCGATATTATCCCGGTCACGCCCACCACAACGCCCCCAGCGTTCCGCCACATACACTTAGAAGTTATTCAATAATGAATTTTTGATATGGGGCTGAAGTTTGTTATGAAGTATGTATTTTTTTTGTGCAAGCATGAATGTAAAGAAGTTTGAATATATAGCTCGGCAGCTTATACCCGCAACAAGGGTCTGTCCTACTACCTGGCTTTTGGTGCTATGAATCTTCCAATGCCGCTAATACAGAAATCTAGTGTCGAGACTTCAAGTAGGAGAAGTATATCAACATTTGCCAGTTAATGTCGCCCACGCGAATGATATTTAATTGCCGCTAATCACACAACACCTAGTAGCAACAACAGCAGGCAACTTTCACTAAGAAGCGTGGCATGAAAAATGACTCAAATGCAATGCGCACAACAGCAACAGCAACAGCAACAACAACAACACTGATAATGACGACAGCAACAACACTGACAGCAACGCCAACGCCAGCAGCTGTGAACGGTATTTAATGACACAAAAAGTCGTCAATCACTCAGTAAATCTCGACGTGTCGCCATTGCCTGCCAGTCCGGCAGTCAGCCGCCGTCTCAGTGGCCACATCTGAACCGGGAACCGAACCGAACCGAACCGAGCCGAACCGAACCCGAGCGCAAACACTAGCCGCAACAACGAGAAAACGCTCCCGGTAGCAGCACTTTGACAGCTGCCCGAAAGTTTAAATGAATTGATTTATGTGTACAAACGAAAGTGGACAGAGGTAGAGGTGTGGCGCTGCCCCGCCCCTCTTGGATCCGGTTGCGCGGCGCGGGAGTTCCAAAATCGTTCAATTAGGCAAGTGGCGTCGCACTCGCTTTAATCGCTGTTTACGATCTTGTCAAATGCTGCTCAAATTTATAACGCGACATCTCAGTCCCCAGAGACTTGGGCCGTACACTTGCCCCCGACTTAACGCCCACTGCGCTCGCTTATCAAGCGTCTAAGTGCCGTTTTATGGACAGTGTAATAACTTTGTCGATATGTTTAATTATATGATGGATTGCGGCTAGCTGGTAATGGGGGGAACTTAACAATTATCTTTCTTATCTGGAGGGTCTCTGAAGTGTCTGCCGTCCACAAATCAGGCAGCTGCCAAGCTTAATTGACCCAACCATGGACGCTGTCGCGCCATTTGACTGATGACGTCTTAACCCTGCCAGATCGCCCCAACGATCGATCGCCGCGCCGACTCGGCCTGGCACTGCCAACTCTCAACTGCCAGCTGCCAGCTGCCAACTGGCGCTTTTCGCTTTTCGCCTTTCGCTTTGTGGCTGCTGCCTAAAAATGCGTCAAAACTAACAAGATTGATGGCCCGATGGGGTCGCACGATCGGTCTGATCGTGGTTCGTCGATTGCTCTACGCAGGCGTTGCCCCCGATTGAGTCTGCTTTTCTAGCAGGATCTAAGTGAGTCCGCAGTCGTGGCAGACCGATTAGGTAATAGAACTCAAAAAGGGGTAAGCCCCGACAGAGAAAACATTTAATTATATCACTTTCTAAGAACTTTCTGATATTGAAGTGTACTTTGAAATTTCAATATTAACACAGCGATTATGTCTGTGCCAGCTTTGTGCGTAGAAATTCCACTGCTCATTTTCAAGCCAAACAACAACTTCATCACCCTAATCACAGCTCTTTCTCCGCCCTGCGCCCTCCCAGGGCGGACCGGCAAATCCTGCCAGGCTCTCGTCGTCGTCGTCTTCGTTGACATCGTCTTGTTAATCCCACTCGTAAGCATTTTGTCACATTTCAAAATCATTTATCATAAGCTTTCACAACAGCAACCCTCACGCCCCGCTCAACATCCTTTCCATTTCAATCCCATTCCAGTCCGTTACATCTCTGTCATTGCAATGACAGTTGGGCACATTAATTTTTCAGCACAGACTTTAGAAAATTTGTTCGAGCAACAAATTTATTCGATGTGAATGAGAAATACACACAAGAAAATAATATACAAACTAAGCGATTTAACTCTCTGCCTCTGCCTCTGCCTCTCTCTCCCTATCCCTCTCTCGCTCTCTCCCTCTCTGTTGTGCTTGAGTATTTGTGTCTGTTGAGTAACAAGTAATTTTTCATATCATAAATTTTCGAGTCAGTTAATCCCACACGCGGCGTTCGTTTGTCAACTATGCTTTGCACTTCTCTCTTCTCTTTTCGTCTCTTCTCGCCTCGCCTCGCCTCTCCTCTCCTCTCCTCTCCTCTCCTCTCCTCGTCTCTTCTCGTCTTGTATCTTATTTATGCCTTCCGCTCGTTTCGCCGCTGTGTTTATCTGCGTCTCTGTCTTCGCCAGCTGTGACATTTTGACATCTCAGTGATAATTCATACTTTTGCATGTCATACTTAATTATGCCGACAGGCAGTGTGTGGGTCTTTTATCATATTTAATTTCTCTCTTCTGCATTTATGGTGCCTTGTGCTTTCTGGCTTGTGCGCCTCAAATTGTTGCACATCATTATGGGGCATATTTTACGCGCAGCTCTCCCGACCAGCTCACTAATTACCCCAAGCCATCACAAGACACATTTCCCAATCCACCACATCTCCGACTTCATTTATCACATGCCAGCGACTGAGACCCGATCCACGATGATTAATATTTTGCCAAACTCAAATGACATTTCTACATAAAATATGTTTCGAAAGCCCAGCAGAAAGGGTTTTACGTGCAGCAAGCACATCAATCATCGTTGTGGGCTAGCCCTAGGAAAAACCAAATTTGCAGCCAAAAAAGAAAAAGTGCTTCGAGAACTTGAAATTAGTGACATGTCAACAGGCGAGCAGACAAACCGCCAACCAGAATCTGCAATCACGTTTGGTATTGGAACTTCTCTGCCTTGCCAAAGGTGCCTCCAACTGCTTACAACGTTTGCAACACATTTGGGCAAATTTCTTAATATTATAACTATAACTCATTTAAACAGAAGTGGACCTTCACTTAGAGAATATATGTCTATATATCAAAATCTAAAAGGAATACTATCTAAAAGTTGTTCTTTTACTTAACGCTTTGTTTAGTTTTTTCATCAAGGGTATCCAAATTTCGGTGTGGCCCAGTTGAATTTCGATTTTTGTTTTTACTTCCAGCGCGTTGACTGATGTGTGGCCATCAATCTAAACTCTTCATTTTGAAGGCGCGCTGTCAGCCATAATGACCGGAGAAGAGCAAAAAGCGCCGCACAAAATACAGAAAAATATAATGCATGAACCATGGGGAGCCCATGGAGGGGGCACTTATTACGGGTCACACAATCAGCGGCGAATCGTCAATCATAATTTGTAAATTGTTGCAAGCCGTTGTACGGGGCACAGTAAACGTGCAGCCTTATAGCCGCATAAACATATAAAATTGAATGTATACGTATATAAACAATGTTATATACATACAGACACAGAATTATATTTGAGTCATTCGGCTTGTGTATCCAACTAATTATTCAACGTCTCATTAAACAAATAAATGTGTCAAGAAAACATTTGTTTGCCATACATCACAGCACAGATAATTTCATTAAGGGGAAGGCCACAAAATCACGTCATGTGAAAATGACAAATCAAATGAGATTACCACATAATTTCGTTTTAGAAACAAACAGACAGCCAAAACGAAAGGAATACGGAGAGATGTTTTCTTTCGAAACATTTACATATGTGATTAATCACAGAATCCACCTGACAATTTCGAGTGTTACATGTGAGCCACAAAGAGGAAATTATAAATAAAACGTTTTATATAGAATTAACAATAATTTAGTGGCCAGATTTATCCTAAAACATTCTGTTGACAGCAAAATTAAAAAACATCTTGTGTATATATAGATATGAAAATAGTTTTAACATACAAATTTTTCTCTTTTTTAAACAAATTTGGTTTTTATAATTCTTATAATCTCCGAGACAGATAAATCTCAGATAATCTCCGAGATACATAAACGGCAAAAATCAATATTTTTCGACTTTAAAAGGGCTCACCTGATAATATCTGAATATTACTTATATTTGCACAAAATCAATATACCCATTTAACAAATTTTCAATGTGCACTTTGTGGCATATTGAACAAGCTAACTTGGTAAAAAGTGCCAAGAAGCAGTCTAGAATTGTAACATGAATAGATTAGATCATTTTTACCTCCCTCCTCCGATAATCACTCTTCCCCTCTGATTCGTCAGCTTGGTAATGTGGTTCTTGCTACGGTTGTTCTATCCATTTATGCGATGCTCGTTTGATCTAATTGCGTCGAAAGCTGTCTAGTTCTTAGCTGTCACCTTTCTTATCTCGAGTTCTGCTGCAAATCTGTGACAGGCACAGCCACATCAGCAACAGCAACAACGAGAACGAGAACGGGAACGATAACAACAACAACAATTGCGATGGCAGCACTAAAAACAACATCAACGACACTCACAATGCGCTCGCCGTGCAATTTATTGGGCCCATCAATCAAGCGGCCATTCCATGGATACATTTGTGTGGTGTTGTGATTCTCCGCAAATAATTGTTGCCATCGTTGCACACTGCACATGTCGGTCCGTGCGTCCGTCTGTCCGTCTGTTCGACTGTCTGCCTGTCAATGGGTGTGGTCACAGTTGCCTGCGCATAGTTTATGGCCCGGGCCCGTTGCTCAGCAATCGTCACTCAACGTCTGTGTCTGCCACAAAAAAGGCCAATCATCGATCATGGCCATCGTCATCATCATCACCATCGCCATCGCCATCAGCATCGTCATCATCATCATCTCGTCCACTTCTCTGCCCCGTGTCCGTCTCCGTCTCCGTCTCCGTCCCCGCCCTCACCCTCGTCCTTGTCGTCATTATTGATGAGCTACAGTGAAAAACAGTCGTCAGTCAGCTGCCTGCAGTCGATGGGCCCCACTCGGCCAAGATAATATCTTTTGCAACAAATTTTTGACAGCTTCGATGCGGCCTCGTACCTCGTGTGCATCGCGTTGTTGGTCTGGAACCCGACGTGGACTTGGACTTGCTTGGACTCGTTTGCACTGGCTGTGGCTGACTGGCTGGCTGCCTGTTGGGCCCTGTCACATTTATCACAAATTCAATGAATAATAATTTTTGCACGCTGTGTGATGTGACGTGCTAATGTTATCTGATTGGAATCGCTGATGAAGCCACAGGACGGCGATGGGGATTTTGCGAACGTTCTGTCAGGAGAAGCTCTTAAATATTAAATATGCTGCCCATTGGGTCGGCTTTCGACTGCCATTTTGTATTATAAATTGCGTTCGCGATAACCGGCGACTTATTACCGTCGAGATCATAAATTCAAAGCCTCGATCATTTCCGGCTCTATTGATAATCAACATCTCATTCACAGTAACCCCTTTCCAATCATATATCACTGTACAACTCTCGTGTCTGCGCTCTGCAAACATCTACCTATGTACACGAGCCTTATCTAACCCCGCAAAGTTAATATTAATAGAACGATACACTCGAATGATTTAGGCTCAGGCTTGCGACTCTCCCTGTTTATGTTTGCTCTGGCGCCTACTGGAATTACACACTGACACCTTTATGACGGGTCAACGATCAGTGAGTGTGATAGCTAAGAGTGCAGCAGCTAACGTCAACATCTGTGAGATAAGCTGAGCTATTGCAGGGCAGTCCATAAAGTTGTTTTATTGCTTTTCATTATGTTCAATAGTCACACAAAACAACACAGTCGAGTTGTTCTCCAGTCTTACACGCTTAAATACTGCCACATCAGACGATTTTTCAGTTATGTGATCAATCAAATAAGTCTTTGGCACAATCGCACGACAGACGTCTTTTTAGCTGTTTGTTTTTACCGCTGAACTTTAGTGATCTTCATTCCTCTCACTCTCAGCACCCTTTACGTTTTCAAATTGAATTCGACATGCAATGTCAGCAAGCTTAGCCCCGGGCCAATCAATTACAAAGAGATGCCAACTTGTCAGAGAGCCAACAAACAGTCGGGGCGGCGAAAATGAATGAACAAATGCGAAATCTGGGGAACGAGAAGTTAGCGCCAAATTACTTTCAGCACAGTAAATCAACTGTCTGCCGGGGAATTCGTCAGTAATGTTAAAAATGTTGTGCGTACAAAAGACTTGTTGACAGTTCTTAATTGCATAGGATTTTCGTTGGCAAATAGCTAGTGGATTTTCGAATCGTGATTAAACGTTGCAGATCTCGAACCTCGAAAGAGGTTTTGGGTGTGGGAACGACTCTCCCGTGAAGAGAGCTTCTGCTCTAAGGCTGCCTGCCTAAGTGATTTGCATACGACACATGATAACTGTCAATATTTTGGCAGGGCTCAACTGACAGCTGTCACGCGCATAGTCGCCTGAGCCGGAAGCAAATTCGTAAAGCGCTAAGTATAAAGAGCCCCAACAAAAGCACAGAAATTCTCTTTGTGTTTGGTGTGTGCGGTGGATGGAAAATGAAAATTGAAATGAATGTGTCGCGAGGTTCGTTGCCAACGCGCCTTGCGCAAATATTAAAAACTTCGCCCCAGGCAACAACAAAGTAAACCCCTACAGTAAGTAATATGATAGGGGCTCTTGCGTACGTGAGAGACTCGCATGTGTCGCCGCCTGTCAAAGTGTCAACACACGCAAATAACGGTAAAGGATTTGTCACTGCCAACGCCAACTGAAATACCAATGAAAAACAAAAATAAAACCGAACACAAACAACAGCAGAAACAGAAAAGTGAAATCTGCCACTGCGTTGACTGAATGCAAAAGCAAACATTAAAGAAATCCAAGAAAAAGTCTTACTTTGACGCGCCAAACATGAAATACCCTTTGAATTTCACTGGCTAAAAATTTCAAATTCTGTTCCCCTCTGTTTAAACCCAAATGACTATATCACAAGCATTAACGATAAGCAATGTGAACTCAGAACGGAAAACGCGTCTTCGGGAACCTTTTCAAGAACGGTTGTATGGTTGGAAGAGTATTTCAGCTTCGGCATCGAGGATATTCGCAGACATATGGAAGTGCGCTATATATCTTTTGTTTACAGTGTTTGAGAACAGAAACATGATATTAGGGCGATCTCTCCTATATAAGATGTTGAGAATCTATTTCCCATAGATGACAGCCCTACCAAAAATATATATATTCTTTATAGGGTCGGAGACGTTCCATTTAATGCACATCTGTAAGCGTATAAGTAAATGTAAACTAGTCGAAATTGCTTGTCTAGAGATACCCTGTACCCAGGTATTTACCCTATCGTAAACAATACACATAGAAGATATATTGTTATCGCTGCTTCGATTTCAATCGGGACCCACAGATTTGAAACTTGGTTTGTTCGAAAACACAACCAACAGCCTAACAATACAGAAGGTGCAGTCGGGTATAACATACTGCCCAATACTCGTTCGCTGTGATATAACAACTAATAGAAGAAAACAAGCAAGAACGTTGCAGTCGGACGTAACCGACTGCTTAATACTCGTTCACAGTACACAGTTAGTTATTATTGTCATTGTGCAAAAATATAGAATTTTTATATATCGTAGGGGCGCGAGTGGGCGTGCCCATATTTTTCGGATCGATCTTAAGAGGAGATCACATAAACATTGTGTGCTAAATTTTTATCGATTCAAGCTTTCAGGTATATCGATTTTAGCGATTTTCGGATGTGGGAGGGGGCGTGGCCGCGTTGTTTAGTGGAGCTTTTCAGTAATATATATTCCAAATATGGAACCTCTAGCTTAAAAACTGTGGGGGGTATAGTCATTTCCGATTTTGTAAGGCGTTCCAGTGGGCGTGGCCGGGATAACAAGGTATTTTTGAGAGAGATAGCTACAAGCATATATCCAAAGTTTCAAGTCTCTATCTTCAAAAAAACTGTAAAACTGTGGGCAGACAGAGATCTTAACAATTTATCTGACAAGCGTGGTATTTATGTTCTTATACTAGTGAAAATTCTAAATGTTCTAGGTTTTCATTGATGATTTACTTCAATGATGAAAGTTTTCACGAAAATTCGTTCCGAAGTTTGGTTTTTTTTATTCGCTCACAAAGTGAAAGGAGTATATTGGGATTTTTGCAATGTCCGTCATGATGTCCGTCCGTCTGTCCGGATAAACGCATCTTTTTCCGCCGCTATTGAAGATAGACACTTGAAGCCTTGCAAATATATTTGTAGTTATTTGCTTCACATAAAGTGTTAAGATATTTGTGACACGCCCACTGGGAGGCTGGCAAATCGATAACATGTCGATACACTTTAAATCGCAAATCGATAAAAGGTGTATATATCCCGCGATATTAAAGCTAGAATCATCAAATTTACTATGCGGATTTCTGGTGTTTTTCCCCAAAGATTGCGGCCTTGATATCCGATATTTCTGGTGACCTCCTCAAAATGTTGCGACCTTGACCTTGACTCCCACAGTTTTTGAGCAAGATTCACAACGTTTTAAAGGTAGATTATTGGTCGCCTTTAAGGATCGGTAAAAAAAATTGCCTGGACGCGTCCACTCCCGCCCCTGCAAATCGCGAAAATCTATATCTCCCATAATTTAAAAGCTATAGTCACCAAATTTGGCACACAGTGTTTGGGTGACTTCCTCTTAAGATCGAGCCGAAAAATGTTGACCCCGCCCACGCCCGCCCCAGCGATATATAAAAATTCTATATTTTTCCAAAATAACAATAATATCTAACTGTATACTGTAAGCGAGTATTAAGCAGTCGGTTACGTCCGATTGCAAAGCTCTTACTTGCTTTATTGTTATAAGCACTTTCCCAGTATTTTCCACTTTTGAGTTCATATAAACAAATGCTTAGATTTATCGCTAAAAGACCTTTGTTTATTTCATATTCAGTGTGTATTTCCAAACAAGTTTTTATCTTATAAGCTGAGTTTACCGAATGATAAAATATTTGGAAAAATATAATCAAAAATTGAACCTTAAGAGCTCAATAAAATTGCGCGTTCTTTGTTGTAAGTGGAAATGTCTGTCGTCGTGCTGATTTGACTGATTGATGGATTGATTGACTGAGTGATTGAGTGAGCGAATGAGTATTTCAAGTGATTGCGCTGCCTTTGATAGCGAGTGGGCCGCATGACTCACTTGAGTCACGTAAACAACACACAAAACGTTTATTCGTTATCAATCTTATCAGCAATGTAATGACATTTAACATGCCGCATCTAAAGACTCCCCAGACCCGGCCCAGACCTGAAGCGCAGCTCTCGTGTTCGCTGATGAAATTGATTTTCCAATTGCTGCCGTTTGACAAGTTTGCCGGCTACTGGCACGCAAGGCACTTTGTTTTCCGCAGAGCTGTTCGTATCTCCCGCTTCTCTGTCCCAAATCGGTCTCCATGTGCTGTTGTTGTTGTGTTGTAATTTATGCGCTGGCTCGTTTATTTGACATGTCAAAAGTTGTGTCGCTTGATTGATGACTGCTGTCAACACATATTTTCTAATTTTTTCGAACTCCTCTCTATGTAGACATGCATGTAGCTGAAATATTAACTGTGTGTGCGGTTAGGCCGCAAAGGGTTCGGGTGCCGTATTTGGTTCGTGTTTGGGTTTGGTTTTGAGTCTGCCTTTGGTTCTGGCTCTGCCTTCTAATTTTTGTTTGCTGCTTCTCTGTGGGTTTTCGGCTTTCGGTTTATCGATACTCGCTTTTTGCCGCAATGTGAACACATTGCATATTTTGTTTAGCCCCGACACGAGATTGATGAGCTCTGCCCCTGCCTGTCACATGCTTGAATGGATCGAATGGGTGTCTGCCTCCTGGCACTGGAATCGCTACTGCAGTGGGGAAGTGAGCTAGTGCCAGGGGAGGTGGACGCCGCTTTCACATCTTGACAGCAGCGCAAACAAATTGTGGCGACAGGAAGTGTGCACAAATACAAGAGACTACAAAACGGAGGAGGGGGCGGGACAGAAGTTGTGTGCGGCAGGGCCGTAGAGTTACGAGGATTACATTTCTGGTGTCCAAATTGATTGATAGCTATGGCAACGTTGCCTGACATTTAGCTAGGTGAGCCCAATATTGAATTCCATCTCGGGCTGACAGCGGAGCAAACCCAGCCCAAAACCCGAACAAACACGATCAGAACTTGTCGTGACAGAGATACAAGTTATTGCGTGGTATACAAATGAAGTGACGAATATATTTAAAATATATATATTCTTGATCATCATAAAGTTGTCTTGTCTTTTTAAGCAATGTAATTGGAGTCAATAAATGATATATTTAAAATATAGTTTTGATAGTTTATAAATTAAAAAATATATTAATAATTAATATTAAAATAATGTAATTAATTATATTAATAATTTATCAACCCAACTGTATTTTATTATAATAATATACAATAATAATATTATTAGTATATCTCATTATTGTTTTTATTTTAATTATTATAGGACACGTTGGGAGTATTTAATTGCCTGTCCAGCTAAGCCCCTTCTCGCAGCTAATTGTTGTCAGTGCCGTTATTATACAGAAATGTTTTTTAAAAATGTTTTCTCAAATCCAGAAAAGAAAGAAAATAAACTATTAATTCAATCGGGAAAAGTTAGAGATGGAATAGTTAGAGATGGAGAGGGAGTTCTGTGGAGAACGTGTGGTGCAACATGCTGGTATACGATAGCAAACGAATATCGTGTTGATTTTTATGCTGCGGCAATCATTTATGTCATACCAACAGGTACGTATATATATATGTGCAGGTAAATATGTGTATGTCTTTGTATATATTTCCTATTTACGCACTAAACAGATGCATTCGAACTATTTTTTATCAGTGAAATGTTCTGCGTGCTTAATATTTGCACTGCTGAGAACAGCTCTACTTATTGATTAATAATTTCGCGTAGGCATATATTATTCTGATCCGCTGATTGCATAAACACTGTGATCTTCTGCATGCGGATGATTCGATAACGCTCATAAACACCTTGACTGCAATTAAGTTGGCATATACTGCCGGCCAGGCAGTAAATGATTGTTGCAAAAGCCAACTAACCCGATGTCGAAAAAACCACAATTAACCAACAAAATTAAGGACACACCCCACTAATTGCACGCTCTTCCATGTGGCAATCAATTTCTCGCGCTGTAAATAACCATCTGACTGGGACCAGGGACAATGGCAGCTGCTAACTGCCCTGGCCGGAGGGTGGAGCGCAGCTTGCGACTTAGAGCCCCCGCACGAGTCTCTGGGCTCGCAATCAACGCACATTAATATGCACGAAAACAATAAACAATGCAAGGAATGGAAGGGGAGCGAAGGGGCAGGGAGCTGGTACAAAGGTGAGCTACGCTGGGCAGGGCATCGAAGGGGCCGCGGGGGATGGTGTAAGAGGCGTTACAGCGGCAATCACATATACATAAAGCAGCAGAGCAAACGCTGCCGCCAAAGAAGCCGTCTCTTTCCATCGCGCGCTCTGTTGTTTGTGCTTCTATCTCTGTTGCTCGCTGGCTGAACTCAACTGACAATATTTATTGCAAATGCAGCAATAAATTTCAAAACACCATTCGCTAAGCACCACATGGGGTCTCGAAAATTGAAGATAAATTTTAAGGCGGCAATTTATGATTTGTGAGCATAAGCGTGAGTCTCGTTTTAGCCTCAGCAGCAGCAGCGGCAACAACAGCAACAGCCACAGCAACACCAACAGCAACAGCAGCCGCAGTCACAGCCTCGACCCCGTTGCCGGTACCTGTCCCGTACCCGGTTCGGCGTCTGTGTGCGCTACGGCGAGCTCTGGGATACCCTAGGCAGACAATCAGTAGAGCCGCTGTTGACAAGTGTGGAGTGTTTGCCGCCGCACTCCTTCACTCACGACTGTGCTCAGTTCCTTTTCCCGGTTTCGATCTGCCCGTTTTTCAATTGTGTTTGCCGCGATTTTACTGCCCGCTGCGCCTTTGACAGCCGCACCGAAAGCGAAGCTGTACGCGATACTCTTCGTCTCTTTATTACGGCTGGGCAGCCCAACTGGAGAAGGGAATTGGTTTTCAGTTCCACAAAAAACTGCAATATTGTGAGACAAATTAGTTTTACCACAATTTATAAACTACAACTTTGAAATGAGCACTGAATTGCTCGTTGTATTTAAAGGTAACTTGACTATCAGGTGAATATAATTGAATGGATTTTTCTAACTTCATGCTGCTTTCCAGATGGCTAAAAATCCCTAATTTAAATTTAAAATAGTGCCAATTAATAATAATTACCTCGAAATTGGATTTCTTTTCTATAACGATATCTTAAATTCCTCGTGATGATGTAAATGTAAAGTAAAGTAACATGTAAAGTGATTTTATTATATGGGTACATTTTTGGAGTTAGCAATTAAATTGTTCCTATGTTTTCAAAGCTGTGAAACAATAATGTTAAATATGCAAACGTATCTCTTTTCGTCCCATCTTTGACAGTTTTTGATCAAGTAAATTGAAAATGCGGTTATTTTTGTTAAATAAAGTTTAATAAAATTAAACTGCAAAATTAAAAATCGTTGCAAAAATAACCGCATTTTCAATTTACTTGATCAAAAAAAAACTGTTTTATTTGTAATATCGTCCATAAATAATATAATAATTTGTATACTTTTAGAATTTCAGATAAACAAATTGTTCTAAATATTTTTGTAAATTATCCTAGTTTTACAAATTGAGAATGGATCCTATAAGAAGCGACATTCAAACTGTAATTTTGAGAAACTCAATTTTAGTTATTTGAGGGGAAGTTAGAGTATTCTTTCTGCCAAACTTCGTGCTTCGATAAACGCCCCCGCAAAAACGCCCAAATGGGCGTGGCAAAACGATCATAGCTCTTTATCTCAGGCGGCTGTATATTGCAGAAAATCAATACATTTCAATTTGTGTACGAGTAAAAAAATTATAAAATTACTAGTATATTGTGCTCGAATTTTAGGAAGGAATTAGTTTTAAGTAACCGTATGTGACAGAAGATATAACTTCTACCTCATGGTCAGCACCAAAAGTCTGGATCTCATAAATAATAAATGACACAGTCACCTAATTTGGAATATAATTCTCGTAAGACATGTGCCGATCAAGTTTACTTGTAGTAAATATATATTTCTTCTATTATTATATTTCGGTTATAATTATGATTTTTTCACAAATCTATTTCTTTGCGATAGCGTGGAGAAACTGATATACACATGTTCGGCTTCAGTCTAACAGAAGAAGCTCCACTTCAAGCTCGTAGTTCTCTGTTTCTTTCGATAGCTGGCAGACACAACTTCCCTCTCTAACTACACTCACTGAGTGTTCCTAGGGGAAGCCTATAATTGAAGTGAATTCACTGGGCCCGGGTCCTGCTTACAACACCCGGTTGCAATTATTCACTCACGTGCCCGAACGAGGTCCCAAGGAACGCAGAGAGCTGTAGTTGGAGCCCAAGCAGCGTGCAATCTTCTCGCCATGCAAACAATCCGCTTGGAGTCTACAGCAGCGAAAAATGAGAAAAAGGTTTATGAAAGCGCTCATGAAAAATGAAACATCGTTAAGAGCAATTTATAATAAAATACGCGCCGCGCTGCTTTGTGGGGGCAGAGCAGGTCCATGGAAGAGACCGGGCGGATTGAGATTCGGATTTGGACTCAAATAATCTGCGCCCAGGCGGTCGGCCACTTGGGTATTTGTCCATCTCCTGCTTTTTGCTCAAAGCCGCAAACAAATTATGACCGCAAACAGGATATTGGGTTAAAGTTTTTGTTATTTGGCCATAAAGTTGAACGCCGTCCGCGGCAACGGCCGGCTGGCTGGTCGGATAAATAAAGCTGTTCGAGGCAAAGGCAATTCAATCAGCACAGACCCGAAACGCTGAACAACCTAACTACCTTAACTAACTGCCTTATCAATAATTTCATTTTCATATGAGCATCCCACCGATAGGTCATAAATACGATTGCAGGCCGTCGAGTGGCTAGGGAAATTTATAGAGTCTGTTGCTTTGGCTGTCAGGTGAAATAAATAATAAATTCGTTATATCGGCCGACAGCAGCGGCTATCAACAGTCAACAGCCACTGCAATAGCAATAGCAATGGCCGCGGCAACAACAACACCGCCTGCAACAACTCGGGCCAGCAGCACCAGGGACCGTAAGACGGAGACACGCCCACATTCGAGTCGTTCCCCATGCCGTCCACACAGCTGCGAGACGCGGTTACGTTGCCTGCCCCCGGCCAACAAATTTGAATTCAATGAAAGATGAAATCATTAAGTTTGAGGCAATTTGGAGGCTGCTCTCGCGACACCGACTGCAACTTGGACCGAAAGTTGCTCAGTCGTGCAGAAAACGACGAAGTAATGTTGAAAGGGATGACAGGAGGCAGTGCAGATGAGTTTGAGGGCGTTGTTACGACATTAGCATCGATGTAAGCCAAAGGGATATCTATAGGTAAAAGGAGGTAGTGCATAAAACGATTTAAATAGCGTTCAATTTATTACACATGCTTGAAAATGCTTAATGCATTAATGCTTTAAATGCTTATAAATTGATTATATTTCTAATTTAGCATATATTGCACTGTGCCACATTTCCCAAAACAGTGGCTACTGAAAACCATAATATTTCCATATTGCAAGGCATTGAGGCTCTGTTAAAGCCTGCCTAATAAATATCGGCAGCAGCGCCAAATTGCCCAAGAGCCGAGGCTCTTGTCGGGTCGGACAAGAAAACCGCACATAAATCAACGATCAAGACAATTGCCCTGTAATAATTTTAACTTCTTTAAGTCGCAAGCCAGCCCACACTTCTCAAGCGGACAGAAAGCCCCACCGAGGAGAGACAATGGGAGAGAGGAGAGGTGAGACGGGTAGCTCGAGTACTGACACTGAGACCGACTCCGATCTGGCGGCATATAAAAATAACAGCTTATCGGCAAAGAGAATCGTGTCGTAGCACGCCTACCAACTCAAAAAGGCATTAAAATATGAACCAACAATTGCAAACCGAACTGAACTCGGCCCAGCAGAAATGGAGGTGGGCATGGAGGCTGACTCCCTCAGGTGAAATCAACGGCAGCCGCGGTCGGACGCAGCTTTTGGGACGGGCTCCGGGATTCCTGTCACTTTTCGGCTCTGCTCCGCGCTCTGTGCTGTGTGCTGTGTGCTGTGTGGCAGGCAGCAGCCATCGGCAGCGGCACGTTTTCTTAGCAACGGCTTCGTGAAGTTCCCAACTTCCCCACCCACCAGAGAGCCACGCGGCATTTAGTTTAGCGCAAGATATATAGGCGTATCTGCAAAGCGCCGACCAAAACAGCCATTGTTCGCGCAATTCGCCGCAGACAGTAGGTTACAACTTACTCGCCAATTCGAATTGCATGCGGCATCTCAATTTGAGGCTCGCAAAAGGCGATAGCATAAAAGCGAAGAGCGGACAAAATTCGACAAGTCGATCAAGACTACGGTCTTTCAAACAAACAGAAAATAATTGACTGCGGGGAGTATCAGTAGATCTGAAGTGTTCCTATCAGGGCATAAAGCTTCGAAGTATATAAATGATAAATAGTTGAGGCTACTTAAGGTGTGATGTTATGTAGATTTATTTTGTAGTTTGGCTTCTACGACTTCTCTTTGTTTTCAGTTTGTTTTTGTGAAATAATATAAACGTTACAAAAACCGTAGCTCTAGAACAAGATATGTTTACTGTTTAAAGCACTTTTGATTAAATAAATATAGAAGAACTTAAAATTTGATTCAGAATGATTTGGGATGAAACTGGTTTTTCTTTCCTCTAAGTTGATGTTACATACTTAATAAGAAGTTGTTCTATTGCTTTGGCTGCATTTTTAACGGTCGCAATGACGCGGATTTTGATAAATATCTGGTTGGCAATCGATGAAGCACGTACCTGTTCTAGGGAAGTAAGTTCAATCCATTTGGGACATAGTCAACCGGGCATCCACCGTCAGGCACAGAGGTTTTGGATTTAAACCCTTCCAAATCTGAACACAATCTACTTACACAAAAAGTGCTCGGAGCACAAGTCCCCAAATGTTTAAGTAAAATATTGGCGAAAGTTTTATGTGACTGGCAGGATGGCCAGCAAACAGCCAACCTCCCAACAACTGGCGTATTTGGACGAGCTAAAGCAACGTCTTCAAGAGCTTCGCAAACGCCAAGAGACGTTTATGCAGGAGACTGCCGAAATACTACGAAACATCAGCACTGATCGACCTGTGCTATCCACAACAGCCCCGCCAACGGCCTCCGTCGAGGCAGTTCAAAATGATGACGATCAGGAGAGCGTCAGCAATATCAAGCAGCTAATTCAGCGTTTCGAGGACCTGCGCCAGACATCCAGGCAGTTTAGCGACCAGCCTATGCCAGAGGAGCTAGTTGGCGTTGATGTGAGAAAGCTGCTCAATGGCTATGAGAAGCTGATTGTGGAGGGCAACCTTCTGCAGAAGTCCTGGCTCCTACTGAAGAAAACTACGGAAAGTTGTGCGCGTCAGAACAACAGCGATGAACCAATGTTGAACAAGACGAGCTCAAACCCCTCTTCTTTCGCAGAGCACACATCCCGGCACCAGCTCACAGTTGTTCCCAGTGCCGTCAAATCGTCCACTTCAGTCCAGCACACCCGTATCTGTATCGAGTCTACCACAGAACAGGCATATAACGACAGGTCCAACTGTGACAATCGGGCTTTTGGTAAGTGGACACCTGACGGCGGAATACTTCAAAATGAACAGTGACGTCCTACGCCTTTCGCAACTTTTAACCCATCGTACTTATAGGCAAAGCCAATCGCCAGCGCTTTGTCACGCTGCTCCAATTGGTACTACGCATGAATCCGTTCAATAGGCGCTCCAAGGGGAGAAAAACCGCTGCAAGCGAGCCTGTCAAGCTCATTGCATGAGCAGAAGCCCATCCACCCAAAGCCAGCTTTCAACTAGCACTTATAATGGAATAGTGTAATAGCATAAGTGTTCCTCAACTTCCAACCTGTGATGCAGCAAACCAGAAAATAATTTATTAAATCGAACTCCCAGCCAGCGCATAAATCAATAGCCACACCACACATCAACATGTCAATATTTTGCCTAATTAATGTGGGTTGGGTGCAAGACGCATCAATTTTGGGCGTCAAGTGCAATAAGGGGAACTCTCCGAGTTGGTCCGTCTCAGCGAACGGTGCGAGGTAGGGCTCCAGGCTGAGGCCGCGACAGGGAGCAGACCACCATCAGACGCTAATGTAGCTGTCGCTGGTTAAGAGCACGGAGCGGAGGATGGGTCGACGTATGGCAGCAACTGGTGCGCTGACAGGGCATTTTAGTCACCCGTGGAATATCGAAAATAAATCTTGGCATGTCGCGATAGTGAGACGAAGACAGGGGAGGAGGGAAAGAGAAAAAGGTGACGGGGACTACGATTCCGGAGTAGGGGTGGGCGCACACGCAACGGAGACCGAGTACTTTGCCCCACACGCAAAGCGAGAAGTAAACATTTAAATTTAAATTAAGTGGCTTGTTTGGCGTCATCAAATGCAGCAGCTAATGAGACCCGGCTGAGGCAAGAGGCGTTGCACCCAAAGACGGAGGAGCTGCGCCGTGAGTGGTGGATACGAGCACGCGAGATCTCAGCAGGAAGCTTTCTTGTTAGGTTGCCAACTTGAAATTGATATATACATATATGTAGGTAGGCAACACATCGACTTACTTTCTGAAAATGCCGAAAACATCTATGGGGGACGCTATCAGGCAAGGTTCTTTTTTAAACGGAGCGCGTGTAAGGAACGTTCATGTGTTTTTGAGTCTTCAATAGATCGATAATATTTGGGAATATTCAAAGACAAATTGAACAATACACTAACGATATTTATCAAGAAATGTTTAACACGGAAAAAGTTAAGTTAAAAGAAGTTGCATCGCCCAAGTCGAGGGAGAGAAAGAGATAAATTCCGACTAGGCGATGCACAAGCATATTACGCAGATTCAAGTGCCTACCCTAGAAATATGAAAGTACTTTAAAGAATCTTGTTGCTTAGCTTATATTTATACTAGCAACACCCAAGAATTCGTTCTCGCGAAAAGTGTGACTCCGAAAATGATTTGAATACTCGTAATTAGCCGTGACATATAGAGTGTTTTCTTTTCTTTCCTTTGAGGTAGTTAGTTAACTAATCATTTTCGTTAAAGACCATATTCCGGCAATACATATATTCTGTTATTGTCTAGCGTCATGTAATTAAAAAACACACACTGAAAATATGTGAAGTAAATAATCTTTGCTGGTGATTCTTGCTTTCGTTCATGTTTTCCGTCTCAAAAAACCATTAAAAGTTCAATATACTTAACTGATTTAATTAAACATAAACATGCACTCCTTTTTCTAATTTTAATTTAAATAAAATGCATGGACACTAAAGTAGGGCAGTCGAACTAGGGACTTGTTAATGATGTGCCGACATTTAGCTGAATACTTCGCTCAATCATTTGGCTATCATTTTGGCATTGGCAATTGATGAAGAAAACCTCTGTACCAGGGAAGTCAGTTTAAACAATTTGGGACATCGGCTTGCACTCTATCTCCGTTTTGCACTCTTGCTAACCGAAAAGTATGATTTGTACTGACAGGCAACCATAGTTGGAAGCTAGATGGGAAAGTTGACTAAAATTGAGTGAAAAATGCATACGGTGATAATGCACCTTCACAGTGTCATAATCTTTAATACCCATTGCGCAATATAAAAACTTATAGCTGTGCACAGTGTTATCTACAATTAATATAGCGGAGACTCAGGTGAGGAAATACAATTCAAAAAGTAAGCAAAGCTTCCTAACGAAGCAGCAACCACACCTTGACAACTTATTTGGCTGCACACGCTTAAAAGTCGCATAATAAAAAGCATGTTTGGCAATGAAATGTGGCACCGACAGCAACACCGGCACCGACATCGGCATCGGCACTGGCGTCGGTGCAAGCAGCTATGCAATGCGAATTAAAGCCTGAAACATGGCTCTTGAGGCATAAGACTGGAGAGCTTATCGCGCTGACACGAGCGGCGATGGCGATGGCGATGCTAATCAGCGACAAGAGCCGCCGCAAGCACCAAGACGACAGCATGTACGACAGCAACATGTGTTGAAGTTGCTGCCACAACGCCAGCAACACAGATACGGGCACTGAGAATAGCACAAGTGAAGCTGCTAGACGATAGAACACCCCTCTGGCAGCCAATATACCGCTATATTCGTACTCAATGGAGCCAAAGTCATCAACTTGCGCTGAGACTCCCCTCTGGCATCGGGTGTAGGGTATAAAAACAGCTGCCGACATGGCCACTTGCTGTCACATCGTTTGTCTCCGTCTTCAGCGGCTCTGTTTGCGCTCAATCGTTTTGACCCACAAAATTTTTATAATGTGCCAGAGCTCAGAGCTAGTCTCTGGGGTGGAAGTGTGGCCAAGTCGGCAGGTGGAATCCCATCGGCAATGGCATCGCCACATGCAAGCATTATTTACATGACATGCTGCTGACCTATTGGCTGTAATAACAATTAAGAAGAATTGCTTCAAATATCAATAGTTGTTTTCAATTTGCCTAAATATGTGTAAAGCATAGTTGGGTGTGACCAATTTTATACAGCTCACAGCCAACCCTGGTAAAAATTCATTTTAACTGCTAATTGCTTGATTTGTGACATCTGGAAATCGTTCGTTTCCATTCGAGCTTTTAACCAAGCCACTTGCGTTCCATCAATACATCAATATTGATAAATCTTTATTTCAACGCAACTAGATAAGGATGTTCTTTGGATCTCTTGGTTCGTCTTCCCTCCTCTCAATATTCTTGTAATATCAAGTGAGATCTTTCTAGTTAATTCGACCATCATTATCAATACATAAACCACGAAATAAATTGTCGGGAAGATCCAAACTTTTTTGTGAGATTGTGAGGCGTTGACGCCAAGGTTTATTTAAAAAAATATTAATTTATTTAAAGTCTTATTTTATTATTTTTTTTAATTTAAAACATTTTTGTGTCATTTTTCGCCATCTTATTGAATTCCAATTTCTGGCAATTGTCAATTAATTTTATATTATTCGCAGTCATATTTTTAAAGTCATTCACAAGGTGAAAATATAATATAGGTCTCTTGTGTCTTAGTTGTTTAATACCTGAAATTAACAAGTGTTCCCAAAACATGAAAATTATAAACAAAATATGTCTCACCCTAAAAGTGCTTATACTTATATCAGAGCGATCAATGTATCATAATAAATATGCGTTCAACTTAATACGAGTCATTTACAGTATACATATAAATCAATATAATATGTATGTATATTCTTGTATACACTAGTAGTTTCGTCATTTGAAATTCGCGCAACACGGCCGGGTCATTAATCATGTTCGCATGCACCATGCGACACAAAACTTGATTCATTTTTGGAGGCCAAAAATAAATGAATATTTTCTTTACTTCTTACGCTACACTGGTCACAAGATTGATGTGACATTTGTGTTGGCTCTCGAGAAATATGGCAGAAATATGGCAGCCCTTGGCAGCCCTGACAGCCTCTGACAGCCCCTGGCGACTGCTCTCCCAGAAATTGGCAATGAAAAATTCTAGCGCCAGCCGAAACGACATTTCAATTTGAAAGTGCTGGGCACTCTTCTCCATTCGCAATCACACTCTGTGCCCGCTCCCTCCCCTCTCTCTTCTTGCTCTCTCTTTCTATCTATCTCTTCCTCTCTCTCTCTCTCTCCTCTCGTGCACACTTGCACTCTCGACACGGCCGCGATGACAGTGAGTGCGAGAAATATATCGCCCGCAGCATATTTTGGGTTTTGGGTTAACTTGCTTCGCCTTCGCTTGGCTGCCATGGTTGCCAGGCCATGGCAGACAGTCTGGCACGCCATCTATCATTCGAGCTCCAGCTCTGAGGGTTGTTGATGGTCTCCATAAATTATTTTTGCACGCGCGCCTTTGCCTTCGACTTCTGCGCCAAACATTTTTGCGCAGTGTAAAAGCCATCAAAGGCAGTGCGGAAAACAAGCAAAAGCCAAAGGCAAATCCAAAGCGCATTTCGTTAACTTAACGTACAGCTTTTGACAATGAAAACAGCTTAGTCTCCGACTCATTATATCTCAAAAAGTTGGATGGAGAACTGTGTTGGCAAAGGTCATTCTCATTACTCAGAGGAATAAGGCGAAGACGTGAAAATTATGCATCAATAACCTTATATGTTGATGACAGTTTATGTAAATGTTACACTTTTCGGTTTAAATAAACAATCTATATTTATTACAATAAAATACGAATTTAATAGCAGTCAAATAGGAACATTTCCAATAAGTATAGTAATAAATTATAATTAAAGCCATTTAATATAAAAAGATAAATAATGATTAACACTTAATGATTATTACTATTCCATTATTAGACCCATTGAAAATATTTTTTGTGCTTGTTTCTTCTCGCCTTTTCATGGTATTTAAATTGAATAATTATTTACTTATTTATTTATAACTCAGTTTGTTTCAAAAGGGTTATGGAAAATATGCATAACGCGTGGTGAATGCTTAAAACTCACATAGATTTTTATTCAGTGAAGTATGTTTCCTTTTGTTAAAAAGTCAATAATGATGATCATATTTTCATTTGAGCAGAAGTTGAAGAAGTTTTTGTGAATAAATTCGATATTGTAGTTTTGAGATAGGCACATGTTAAAATGGGGTTAATATAAATGTGTTGGTTATTTTTGTTGGTTATTGGCATTAAGAAGGTGATTTGTCAAACATATGTTTATAACTAAAGGCTGTGTGTCCGAGTCGACGGGAAATATGTTTTGAAAAAGATAAGTGGGGTAAATCAGAATCATTTTAATTGACCAAATGGATACAGATTTTTTTTGTGGATTTAGAATTTTCATATTTATTATTAGTAAGATTCCAGTATAATTTAAAAATTTTATTAAAATAATTGTTAAAATTGATCAATTTTAAAAAATATGTAAACGTTGCTTTATTTGCCATCTGGATGCTTGTGATATCCTAGTTTCCATAATATTTGTATACGATACGATCTCTATGAAATGAAATATCTAATAGCGTTTGTATGTATGTACTATATTTAATATATTTAATATAATGTATCTATTATTTATTATGTTAAAAATAGGAAAAATTGCTCAAAATGGATCTAAATACATTTTATTTCTAGTATTTAATATTTCTCGATTGTGGAAAGTTACTAGTAAAATGGTTACTGTTGTTGTTATACTGAAGTTGTGGAGACTAGTGATAGAAAAATGTGATATGTGGTGGAAGAGAAGTTACAGAGATATGTAGATTTTTAGCCTTTATTTATTTAGAAAAATATTAATAAGTGAGTCACTTGCTGTTTAAATTCAATTGTTTAGGTTGACTAGAGAGAGATTAAATAAATAAGAATCCAATGTTGGTAAAACGCATTATTTATTGTTTCTTCATGCTCTTTAGAAATATCTTGATTTAACTGATGTCTACGCCTATTATAATTTTGTAATAAAATGTGCAATCTGCTAAAAGAGACACTTTCGACACCGTTAAGTATATATATTCTTGAACAGTGTCAAGACCGGAGTAAAGATTGCTAATCTGTTCGTCTGTGTGGCTACCTTTCCGTCTTTGCTTTTAAGCTGATGAAGCCTAAATAATATACACCTCTATACCTCTTTCAATCTGATATCGAAAATATACATCTTGTGCAACAGAAACATTTTGTGAAACCAAAACCAAACAATTTTGCAATTTAGCGAAAACCTCAGCACACAGCCAACCTTTCCGCCAGAAACCCCCACAGAACACAAGTTATCAAGTTATCAAGTGGGCCCTCGCCCCTCACTTAAACTGTAACCGGGGAGACTAATTCCTGTGACCTGCACACACGAGTAAAATGGCCACAAAGTCATTTGGGCTGCTTAAAAGTTGATTCGAAAAGTTTTACACCACACGGCAAAAACGTTAGCGGTGTGGGAGGGCGGCGAGGGGGCGCTGATTGTGCCGACACAGGAAGCAGTAACGAGTCCTGGTTCTTGAACAGACCGCCGACGTCGCCGTCGACGCTTCTGACATACACACAATTAAGCATAATCACCTACACACACAATTAAACCGACTTTCGCACATACACACACACACACACTCACACACATACAGCCATACAACCTGGCATCGTCGTCGTCGCCATACAATTTCCGCAAGTCGTAAAAGTCGGTAATTTATACCTTTTGCCCCATATGCTATGGCATGGTAATTTGTTAAGTAGAGTTAAAATAATTGCTCGTATTTATAATTTACACATTTTGGCCTGGAAATTTATCGTCGCGCTGAATGTGCGCTAGATATCACACAGGCCCCTCGGACGCGCCGTGTCCCCCGCCGATCCCCCCCGAAACGCTTCCATTCTCAGCACTAAAGAGGCTGCTGCAGAGCTTGTCTTGCATTTTTCGGTTATTTTGCGTTGCGTTGCGCTGCGCAAATTTATGGCTCCAACTTGCGCCTGTAAAGGAAACGGCGGCCTCCAAAGCTGACGTGAGTGGGAAGACGGGGAGGAGGGTTTGTTGCTGTAAGACCGGGACTGCCAAACCCAGTCTGAAAGTTTTGGTGGCTATTAATTTCTCTTTCCCCCTCTGCAAACGAACGGCAGAACTTTCCCTTTCGAGCTAAATATGAATAGCGATGCAAAATTTTTCTGGTGTCAAATCAGAGGCGGCATCTGATTTCCGAGAGTAAAGTTTATTTATCTATCTGCTGCTGTTGAGCCTTGTGTAGTAAAAGTAGCTAAGAATTTCTTGAAACGCTTAAAGTGTAATTCAAAATTATTTTACCTAAACCAAATGTCAGATGAACATAGTTTTTCAAATCCTGAATGAATGTATGTCTTTTAAATTGGCTTATTTGTATGAGTATATATCATGCGGAACTTAAAAGAAAAAGTAGCAATAAGTTCGCACTACTTCACATCGTGACTTTGCTGATTTTCCACCAAATTACCAAGTAACTGCCTGCACGAAATTTCGAAAACCATAAAACATTGCGAACAATAAATTTCATTTTAATGGCTCGAGAAGTGCTGGAAATTTCGCTACTTACTTTGTGTGCTGCGAACATTTTATAAAACATTTATTTGCTTGATTCTTAGCCTCATTTCCGCGTGTTGCGCCTTCCTGTTAAGCGCCCACTTTGCACATTTTCCGCACCCCGTCCGAAACACACACATTGTCTGTGTGTGCGGGTCGTTTGCGACCTACCCCTGCTATAATGAGGCCATAAAAAGGGTTAAATAAAATGTGCAGCAATTGCTGTTAGGCCAACCACTCCCACCTCCTGCCCCCCAAGCCCTCCGCAGCCCGGACATGGGACCGTGCCACTGACAGCGAAAATTTGCACGCTCTTATTTTCCCGATTTTCGCGCCGTTGCTTAAGAATTATCGACGTCTTTTAGGCGGCGCTGCGGCACTGCTACGTTCTGGATCGGGGAGAGGGGACCAGGGACAAAGGACCCAGGACCGGGAACCGGGGGTCAGGCCGAGGGCGAGGCCCGCATAGAAATTACAGCTTGTAGCTACAAATTGCTTCCGTTGCAGGTACTTTAAGGCTCTTCTGGGAGTAGCGAGGAGAAGAGACCAGCCGAAAATAGACACATCAATGAAATTTATTAGGTTGCATGTGCAACTCCAAGTGCAACTGCAACTCCAACTGCAACTGCTGTGTGTGATTGTGAGTGTGGCTGAGTTCCGACTTCAAACTGCCGGAATCGGGCAAGATTTTTGTTGCAAAACTGACGCCCCCAAAGCGGATATAACTGACTACTAATTAGGCGGGTGTAGCACAAAAAATGATACCACAAATGTTATTTGGTTGGAGAATTGATTGTTGCCCTTTCAAATTGTGAGACTTTTATAGTCGACACCAACTTCGTAGGTCTACCAAAATCCACAATTGAAGTATTCGGGCTTTCGGTTAATTTATTTGATTAAAATCGGATTTTTAACAAGCTATGAATAGTTTGAAGATGTGTAAACTGCATACTCTGTGTTAAAAACCCGTCTAGTGTGGACTGGTGCTGGTTTGTGCGCTGCTTTGATCTCGCCGCTATTTTCACACTTTTATGACTTTATGATGCGGACCATAACAACGACATAACGAACCAAAGGGAATTGTAGGCAACTGTGGGGAATTCTACAGAGTAAAGTGCTGTGTTCAGCTGCATTTCACTTACAGTGCAGCTTGTTAGTTTTTTCGATTATTTATTTATTTCGCCTGTTTTCAGTTTATATGGCGAAGACATATCGCTAGCCTCCTATTTGTTTTTAGCCACACACAGTTCGGGACTTCCTCCCCGACTCCATGACTATTTTATGATGCCTCAAATAGTGTGATAATTAGATGAACAGACGGCGGCGGCACTTCAAAGGGGCAGCAATCCACACGCCCACGTAGAGCTTATGCCACTCTTCTAGAAATGGCCTGTGTATGACGAATTCCTAGAAATATTTGCCTTGGCAGTTTACAACAGTTAAACATCAGATATCGTTTGGTAGAACTGGCTGCATGTTTGAATGTTAAACAAATTCATGAAACGTAAACACTGATTACAGAGCCCTACTTCACTTTTATATTAATATGTAATACCCCTTACTCTCGTTTTACTCGAAAGATACGTTCCATACCATACCAAAAAACGCATTTTAAAAGTAAACTAAACAATGTTAAAAATGTATTGTTAGAGTGCACTTGACAATTGTGCATTCTTAATTCTTTAAATATATGATAAAATATATATTATAGTTTGGTAAATGGAAAATAATATCATAAAAACATGAATTTAAAAAAAGTAAACAGGAAAGTTTTATTCATTGTAACATTCAGCAATTTCACTACTATCACTTGAATTATTTTGTTTGCCATAATGGTGAATTATTTCTCTATACTGTATAATGCGAAGTTAAAATGTATAATTTGTTAGGAGTTAGAATAAAAGAATTTCATAGAACATAAAAAGCAATTCAGAAAAGGAATTAAACTATTTAAATATTTTAAAGCCTGTTTTATCAAAAATGAGAATTAGGTGTGTATATTATGGAATTCGAAGACTCGAAGAAATATAAATTATACCTTTTACTTAAATAGGGAAAACTTGTTTTTTCCAAAAGATGTAATGGCATCGAGAGAGTTCATTCTAGATATATCAGCGCTACCTTCTTTACAGCTGTCCGGCTGAATAACTTCGTGAAAAATAATCTGTGAGTACAATGGCTTTCGACAAACAAATATCAAATGCCAAGCTGAAGCAACAGCCGAAATTCTGAGCCGAGTCAGAACCTCATTATCGCGCCTTGCATTAATCAGCTGGACACCGACAACGACTCCTCGGCCTTCGCTCTTCACCTTACCCTTCGCCCCACGCCGTCGCCCTCACCCGCACCCACACCCTCGCCCTCACCCCTCACTCTTCCCTAGGCTGCTCATTTGGCAGCTGACCACATCAAGCGTTGTTGCGGTCAACAAAGTCCATGACTTTATTAATTGCTGCTCATTAGCGCTCTGTGGTCATCAATCAAAGTGACCGCAACGGCGACGTCGTGTTGTGGCTTTCCATTGTCCAAATACTACTTATGTGGTGTACATGGAAGCCCGAAGGCGAGGCTGAACTGGGACCTAGCTGCAAACATGACCCACAGATGCAGATAACACATAATTTACTGGCAGCCAAGTGCAGATAAGCCTCGGTCTCTGCCGCCGCATTGACAAACTGCAGACAGGCGAGTCAAAGCTTGGCGGGAGCTGGACCCGGAGTCGGAGTCGGAGTCGCAATCGGAATGGACAGGAGGCGCCCCGAAAACTTTGTCGCCATTGGACATTATCGCAATTTCTAATCGACGCAACTACGAAATGATTGAAATTCAAACCCAGCCAACAGCAGCAGCAACAACGGCGCAGCAGAAATAATAAATGACCAGCGGCCCCAGCAGGGAACCCAACTGAGACCCAGACGACACTTGTAACTGAATACCCCTCCGCCCGCTGCCCGCTGCCCGCAGTCCGTGGCCCGTGGGCTGCAGGGAGCATGTGTAAACTTTCCAAAAAAGAGGACACACTAATTAGTGCCCATTGATCATTTTGGGCCTGGCGCCTGGGTGCGACAACGACGCCGATGACGACGACCATAAAGAACATAGAATCAACCCTGAACGGTTGCAAGCCGAACTGCAAATGCACTTACCAATGAACTTAAGTGTAGAAAAAGAATAAAAATATTTTAAGTATAATATTTATTTATATTTTATTTTAATTTATTTAGTTTTTAATGTAAATGAATATACTAATAGTTACAATTGTTGAATTCCACCACTTAGAGTCAATACTATTATTTGCAATGATTAAAATACAAAATATAATATTTAGACAACTAAGAGTGGTGTAACTAACGGCACAATACTCGTTCGCAGCAAATTAGCAACTAAACACTGCCGAAAACTGACCTCAAATATATACTAGTATATATTTCGTTGAGCAGTCGCCTTATTGTTCATCCGTCTGTCTAATAAAACTGAAGACTGGAAACGTGGAATATATACTAAGTTTTAGGATTTTTTGAGTTCTAGGGGAGTGTGAAATCGGGAAAAACTGTTCCACAGTTTTAAAAGTAGTGCACTAAACTTGACTCAGGCTACTAATGACCTTCTGTAAAGATCGCGCCAAAAATGGCGGACACTCCCGCTTTGTTTATTTTGTGTTTTGGCAAACTGCAACCAGTTTTCGATAAGTTCTCGATTATTACAGTTTCCACCCAACCCTCATCTTCTTAGAAAAATCTAGAAAAAGATAGATTCCCGAATAAAATAGAAATAAAAAATGCATCATGTCATGGTGTTTGTTAGGCACAAAGAAGACAGCCAAATTGTTATACCCTGCGGTAGCGTAGCACTTTTAATTGAGCAGTTAAGAACAGCACCAACAGAGAAATGCGCATTTGAATACCATAATCATATGCGAGCACAATTATCGCATTGGGAGTTGATTCGCCCCTGTCCAAATGCATTTCTAATGGAGCTGTTTGGCGCAGCGGGGTCCATGACAACGGGTGGCTGATCCTGGAGTGACCGTTTTAAGTTAAATTGGCTCGTCTGATGTTTCTTTTGGTGCGTCTGTCACGAAACAAAACCTAATTAACGTGTAGTACACTCTAATGACCGCAATGAACATAATCCATAAGGAAAATTCAATTGGGCAAAGCTTAAACCCTTGACTCCGTTCTGTGGCCGGCTCAAAGCGCCATAAATTAATTAAACCCATTTAACATGCGTCATAAATTTATAAACAATACACCCAAAGCTAATTAGCCGACACGAAAATTGCTACGTACGTAACTAGCAAGGCCAAAGAGCTCCGGAGTAATAGTGTAAGTGTCGGAGACTACGGCTCGCATTCCGTACTTTGGCACGTCCAGGCAAGCCAGGGACAGTGGGATGAATTCGGGTATTTTGCTTTAGCTAGATAAAATGATGAAGGGAAAGCTCAAATTATTTTATGAAAGTATTGTCACAGTGAACATATGCATATTGCATATTGGAAAGCCACGTTAATGCAATAGATATCTTTACAACATGATGTATGTCTGTACCAATAATTTGTTTTAGTTGAAAGACAGTCCTTCCACCCACTGTAATTTGAAGAACACACGGCTTCAATGAAACGCCCGTTCCCCTTTCTCCTTGCTTGCCTTCGTGCTTCTTTGAGGAAAACAAATTTCGAATTTCTGTAGCCAAGGCAGAGGGCGGCCACAGTTGGCCGTTTGGTTGTTTTGACTGTTTTGGCTGTTTGGCTGTTTTGTTGGCCACTTGGCTGACTTGCTTCATAAATAAAATGAATTCGTACTCAACCCGACAGCCATAAATAATAAAGTGCAAGCCCCTGACTGGGACACCACCGCACCACCGCCTCCGACCACAGTCAGCACCACTGTCTCGTTTGGCACAGCACCCACTACCGCAAATACTAGTAACAATATCTATCCGAGGCTGACGCCGGCTGCGAGACCTCCGGCTGCCAGCCAACTGCTGTCGGCCAAGTCAATTTCCACACAGGCAACACTTTCTGCTCCGTGAATTTTAAGATTTACGCTGACACTTGACAGAGCTTGGCTCGGGGTAAGGGCTAAGGGGTAGGGGGTGGGGGCTAGGGGTATGGGATATGGCATATGGGCAAGAGTAGGCGAAACTGAGCTCAGCTGTTTATCGTTCTCTGGCGGTGAATTATGTGGTGTTAGGTGAAGAATTATTCCTAGTGTTTTTGCTGTTAAAGTTGCCTGTTTCGTCTGCCGGTGCTTCATAATGAGTCGCCAAGTAGTTTCCCTTCCCCTCGCCCACCCCCGCCCTCTTCATCCCAGTCTTTCGGGCTGGCCACAGCTGTTGTTAAATGCATTTCGGAGGATGCAGACATTAAAGAGCCACATATACAGACAACATATATACCTATCAACATCGGTGGCACTTTGTGGGCGCAGACAGTGGCATTAACATAACTCAACGCAATCGCCGAGTCAGCCCTTTAGCCCAAAGCAGCCCAACCCACCCCCTTCTAGTGGGCGCTGGCAGGTCGTAAACATTGTTTTTCTTTGGTTTTTAATTGGATTTTATTATGCCAGCCAAAAGTTAGCTGTCTGATATATTTATGATTATTATGTTGGCGTGCTTTTGTTGGCTCTTTTCGGCGGGGCCGCCGCATTAACCTAGTGAATTAAAGCATTGCGCGGTAGATACGGAAGGCGGGGTTGGGGTGGGGGTGGGCGTGGTACGATTAGTACCCACTCAGGCGGTGAGCTAACTAATACTGTTTTAATTTCAGAAAGGGCTTAAAACATTTCGTACGCTAAATCTGTTTCTATCTGACAGATCGCCTGATCTGTTTGGCAGCCCTGATCTTCGAGTGTCTTTCGCTCGGCACTGTGGGTTAATTGCCTGGATGAACAACTAATTTGACGGCCTTTCAAAAGAACAGCGGCAAACAGATAAAATTTATGTGCATGCGATGCGATGCATGTGTAACGGCACTTAGGGAGTTTTCCCCGACCTATCATCGGGTGACAGAGAGAAGGCCAAAAAGATAAAACGCACCTAATATAGGCTTGAGAGAGAGGGAGAGAGGGAGAAAGCGGGATGTGTGTGTGGATATATATTCAAATTTGTGAGGCAATGTTAGTGCGAGTGTGTGTGCGATGTGGGCTGCCTTTTGTGCAGTCAACGATTTTTATGCTTGAGCGATTGCCATAACGAGCAGAGGCCGGAGGGGACACGCCACGGACGGGACGGGGACGGGGACGCGGACGGGGCGCCCTGTGACTGACGCAGGCGGCATAATTAGCTTGAAACGGAAGCTAATTTATGTTTTGGCAGTTATGTTTAAATTAATGTTACAAAAATTAAATGCTCATAAATAAAACAAAATTTATGGTCGCTGCTGTTGGTTAAACGAGCTCCGACAGCCTGGAGATCCTTCCAGACGTGGGCGCAACCAAACAAGATACGCTAAAATGGAACCGAGGGCGGCCCCAGCGAAATGGGAAATTTACTAATGTGTGTGAAGCAATTTGTTCTTATAGTCCGCATTGCGTCCAAAAAATTCCAACAACGTGTTTAGGGTCCATTAATGCGGCTCTAGCCAAAGACACTTAAACGCCACTGACATTTTTAGAATGCGAGCGAACGTTCAGGTATTTATGAGTATTTTAGAGGCTTTGTGCCCAGATAAATATGTAGGCATGTATTTCATATATTGATTAAGTACAACATTTCAAGCTTGTAAACAACAATTCTTTTCTTTAAATTATGTTACATGAAAACTCTGGCGTGCTAAAATTCAAATTATTACGGAGCAGGAATTAACCAACATAATAAATTTATATTTATATTGCAGCTTTCTATATGAATATCGACTTACCTAGTCGATTTATTCATCACATATATCTTAGTTTGTTTCTCATCATTTTTAATTATCCGAAATGATAAACTTCAGCAAAATGCCGACAATACATTTTTCACAGCCAGCAATAAAAAGAAAATATTTTTCAATATGAGTTTCCCCCGTTTGAAAAGTGGATATTTGAACCAATTTTCGTGGCAATAAAATCGTGGGCCTGGAAAACATTTCAAATTTGCAACGCAATATGTCAGTTAGTTTCAACAAGGTTGCCAAGTGTGTCCAGAACACAATAAGCACACACACACACACACACACACACACACACACACACACACACACACACACACACACACACACACACACACACATACACACAGGAGCGCAAATGAATGAAAAATGAATTTAATTGCCCTATGTTGAGTGTCAACATTTTTGAAATGGGTCCGCATATGTATCAGACAAAGGACTCCGGACCGCGCCACTGACAACATAAAAAATGTGTTGGAGAGCAACATTTTGGCAACATTTTTATGACAGCAACAGCAGTAAAACTTTGACCTCTGTCTGTGCAGTTCACATGTCGGCCGGAATTGGGTGTGGGGGACAGTGTGTGCCATTTTGACCCACATCAGAGCCCAAATCATGCATACGCATTTCGGAAACTTTGGCCTCCGCTTCGGCTGGGAATCGAACTACTTTTACATATTGTTTGGTTGGTCTTTTGCATTGTTTGTCGGTGGGCATCAAAGCAAATTTTGCTCACTTTGCCTGCCTCACTCGGCTGTCAGTCGACAAATCTCTTTTCTCTCTTTCAGTTCTCGCTTTTCGGCATTTAGCATTCGGCATTCAGCATTCAGCATTCAGCTTTCAGCTTTTGGTCTTGGCCTGCTGTCTCTGGCAGCAGCAACCGCAAAGAGCAACATAATGAAAAGTGTTTGGTCATTTATTGTTTAAATGTCTGACAGCATGCTGACAGCCAAATGCCAAAGTAAGTTGTCAGCCAGAAACAGAAAGGAGACCACAACATGGCCATGACGATGGCGTCTGCTGCTGGCAGGCAACCAACTGAGCACTTGGAGTCGAGGTGGGGTGGCTGAGTCGCTTGGCCTCTTTGGGCTTGTGCCCTGCTGCATTCAATTGGCCGCTGCCCACCACCTCCGAGGATCTGGCGACAGTTGCTTTGATGTTGTAAATTGATTGAGTTTTGGTTTTAGCAGAGTTTTAGCTGCAGAGAGCTTCAAAAATAAATATCTCTTCCCCTACAAATTAAACAAGTAAGAGTTGTATTCCCGACCTGGAGATACCCTGGACCCAGATGCGAGCTGTTGTTATACCTATGAAAAAAGAAATCTTGAATAATTTCATAGTTAATCTTAAGACATAAAAAGAGGTCCCAAAATACAAATTTGGGGCGGGTGGGGGCAGATATACAAAAACTTAAATATTTTTAACCTGTGTGTTGCTTTACGAGAATATACCAAGCCAAGTTTGTTGGCTGTAGCTCTTATAGACTCTGTGGTATGCTTTAAAAATCTGGTAATAATTCGGAAAACCGAAAGGGGTATTGACAATTTGAAATAAACTTGATCTCCGTTTTGGAATATAAACTTATAATACAATACTTATACCCATTATCAGAGCGTTCAGCGTATAAGAATAGCAAATGAATATCGAGTGATATGTGAAACCAGCAGTAAGTGTATATTAATATAAAAAAAATTATTTTCGAAAAAGTCTTGAATTAGCAAGATAGAAGAGTTATCCTCGGAGTGTTATAGATTTAATACCATTGCAGATATATAGATATTGAACTATATTTCGCTAATAAACTGTGTTTTAAGATAAAATCAACATTATTAACAGCTGGATTCTTTGGATTCTAAGAACACACAACCAGGGTTTGAGATTGGAGAGACTAGCTAGCATAGAAGGAGACAAACAGACTGGACAGACAAACAGACATCAGCTGAATACTGATCAAGAATATACATACATTATAGGGTAGGGGACGTCTCCCTCTTTGCATTACACATTTCGTTATACATATCAAAATACCGTTATGTGTCTGAGTCATATTATATTCCCCATTTGTTCTGATTTGGACTTTGCAATATTCGTTAACGCTTTTTAAGTAGCCCTGATTTTGGGGTATGAGCAAAGTAAAGCTGCAGCTCTTAATTGATTTAGAAATGGGGAATGGTCAAATATTTAAAAATGACTATCTATCTAATTATATCATTAATTCGCGTGGTTATTGAAAACCTTAAGACAGGGTGTCTGTCAGTAGAGCACCAATAGCTAGAGCATTTTACTTTCAGTAAAAATTTAAATTAAGACTCAAAATACTCGAGAGTACTTATAAATATCGAGGATTAGAAGTCGGGTGTAACCGAATAAATATCGATTTTTGTAATTTGTGGGAGCGGAAGAGGGCGTGGCCGAAATTTTTCGGAGATTCACCACCCAAAATATGTAGATGTTATCAATTTTCCATGGGATCGGTCTTTAATAGACTTCTGTCTGCAGAAGTTGATGTATCTAGCTAAAAAACAAATACGATTGTTGCAGTCGGACGTAACCGACTGTGTAATACTCGTTTCCAGTACATACTAGTTATTATTGTCATTTTGGAAAAATATAGCGTTTTTATATTTCATAGGGGCGAAGGTAAACGGAGCCAACATTTTTCAGCTCGATCTTAAGAGGAGGTCACCCAAACACTGTCTGCCAAATTTGGTATCTATAGCTCTTAAATTGTGGAAGATATAGATTGTCGTGATTTAAGGGGGAGGAAGTGGGCGTGACCGAGAAATGTTTTTGTACCGACCTTTAAAATTTATAACTTGGTGACTCTAGCTTTACAACTGTGGGATATAGAGGGTTGCGCCATTCATGGGGGCAGGGAGCGTTCTAGTGGGCGTGATGGGGATATCAAGGGCACAATTTTGGCAGACGTCTCTAACAATCTACATTCGAAATTTGGTGGGTCCACTCAATATTGCGGAAAATATTCACTTTTTATCGATTTGAGGTGTATCGACATGTTATCGATTTTCCAGCCTCCCAGTGGGCGTGGCCCAAAAATCTCAACACTTTGTCTGAAGCAGATAACTACAACTATATATCCAAAATGTCAAGTCTTTATCTTCAAAAGTGGCAAAAAATTTTGCATTCATGCGGATAGACCAATAAACCGAAAAAGCAATATACTCTTTTCACTATGTGACCGAGTATTATTATTGGAGAAACATATATAGATTAAATCAAATTGACACGCCCCCAGTGGGTGTATCCAAAAAATGTTCATACTTAATCTGACGCACGTATGCACGAGTATATATTCAATAGCCGCGAAAACAATTGTGTTCATACGGACGGAAGGACAGCAAGACGGACATTGAACTATTCGAATATACTCGTTTCACCCCTGAGTGAGTATAAGAATTGCGGCCATACGAACAGCATAGCGGATATTGCGCAAACCCAATATACTCTTTTCACTTCGTAAACGAGTATAGAAATGGCGAAGAGGAAGAGTGGGCAAAAGTTAGAGGGAGAAAGAGAGAGAAAGAAAATAAAAGCAGCGACAAGCAATTGTCGAATGACAATTGTAAATTGTTTAAATAAAATTTATGAGTGCCCAAATGTGTCGCCATATAATTTCATGCACTTTAACAGAAAATTTATCACAATTTGTGCGCACATGTTTCTTTGGGGTTTGCCTTCTACGCCCTGCCACTTAAATAGTTTATATGCCAGCTTGACAATTTTTTCTTTTGGATTTGGATTCTTTTTGTATGTGCTGGTGAAATAACAGTAATTGAAATTTATTGCACAATTTATCGTCGAGACAGAGTGTCAGGCACGAACAGAGATCGCAGCTCGACGGATTTCAATGTTCCATTCGCTCCGTTCGCTCCGTTTGTTCGTTCGTTCGTTCGTTCATTCGTTCATTTTGCATGACGCTGCGGTTTTCGTTTTCGTTTCTGTTTCTGTTGCTGTTGCTGTTTCTGTTCGGGTTTCGGCTTGTTTTGTTCGCTCGTTCCCAGTGCGACATATTGAAATTTATGTCAATTTAAAAAGCAAAGTTGTCGTGTCAATCATAAAACTCAATTATCGCCCTTGCGCTCAGCGGAGCGGCAGTTCAGCTGAATGGGGAGGGTAGCAGGGCGCTTAACAACTCAATTGAAAAGCCATTTGAGAGCGTTTTTACGCGAGTGTGTCTTATAGACAGCCCCCTCCCTCAGTCACCAACGCCCTACAGTTTTCTATGCTACCACATTTGATTGCCGGCAATCAGACGCGCTTGATGATCATCATCAAAACATGCCACTTGTGTTTTGTGCGCTAATCGCCTCTAAATCGAGTTGACTGTACACACGCACACACACACACACACTTACAGCCTACTCTGAAAGGCCCCACGCTTAGCACTTAAGTGCTGCGGAACTTTTGAGTGGCAGCAATGTTGTTGTAGGTGCTCGGCGTTTCAAGTGATTTGTATGCCCTGTAGCCCGGGGGCTGTGGAGTGAGCCGCGTGTAGCGAGGGGCGCTCTTGAAGATCAAAGCAGTGGCGGACAACTAGAGCTGGATGTGGTCAGCAGATAGCCACTAAGGGGATTCAAAAGTGGACTAGTTAGATTAATATTAACAAATTTCAAACTGCTTAAGTGGCACGCTTTGACAAAAGCAATAGACGGGAACTAAGTAATTATATTAACAACAATTGCTCCGTTTCGTACCCCAATAGATATTAATAGTTGTTATTGTATGGAATATTGGAATAAAGTATTACGGTAGCATTGAATGACGACAAGAGCTGAATCCACACACCCGCCTGTGTAGCGCATTGTGGAAACAAATCTCAATTAAAACTGTCACAGTCACTCAAAACAAACTGTCAACTTTATTATTAATTAAATGTCAGATTATACTCGTTACACAGACTTGTGTGCAGAACCGAGGGGGAGCGAGCAAATCCGTTGCCGTCAAAGACGACGCACACTCCTTTGAAGCGAACGCCAAACACACAGATGCAGATACAGATACAGAAACCGAATCTGACAACCACTTCAAACAGCTTTTTACGCACTCACACACACACCTTAACAAACACACACAGCTACTCATAGACAGGCCAGTCAAAGTCTCTGAAAGTCACAATCTCCAGCTCAGTGAGCTGGAAATGCTAGTGGATTACAGCGTGCATTAAATGTAATCGCAATAAATTTTGAAAGATGATTAGCCAATCATCAATCGAACTCCAATGCACATAATCGCTAACGCCAAAGATTTTGATAAGGCGCCAATAGCAGCGCCACTTAATTTGGCATTAAGTGCGGCTTTAGAGCACATCAAACATTTCCTTCGAGTAATCGCGCCCCCAAAATCCAATCCACACTAATCACAATTGAAATGTGATTAAATGCGTATGATAACGTTGAGATTTTCTTAAACTTTGTAGACGTATCATGAACCAAGAAAATGTAGTACCTCAGCTTTAGGGAAAAAACCGCTAGTTTGGCGGGAAAACACTAAAACCCGATCAACTTGACAGCCCTACAGTTCAAAAAAAAAACAACAGAAGATACAAGTATGTTTTATATATTGTTTTGCATTTTAAAAGTTTAAAATTGCACATTTTAATAATTTAAAAGAAAACGGCTCCATCAAATTCCGCAACTTTTGGTACAGGACACATTCTTGGTCAACATAAATAGCCGATTCGTTCTCGCCATGTTCGTCTGTCTGATGAACGCTTCGATTTCGGAGACTACAAAAGCTATAAAGCTGAACTTGAACATTTTATGTTGCGAGTATACCACACACAGATCAAGTTTATTTAAAATTTTCGCTAGCTCGTCTCATTTTCTTATCGATATTTATCGCAGTATAATTAAAAATATTTCGGATTTTGGATGCCATCCCCAATTCCTTCCATTTTTAAAAAGCATTTGACTGCGACTCACAGTGTGTGTATGTGTGATTTTAAGTATGTTTTTTAGGAATGCAAGCAGGTTGAAATGTATGAAAATACAGGCGTAGGGTATCCCCTAGGCTGGCCCTCCCGACTAGAGGCTCCACACTTGTTCATTATGTTCTCGTAAAGCAGATGCAGATCAGGAATATTTCGGATTTTCCATACCTCCTCCCTCACGGCCCATATATGAAAAAACGCAATTCATTTCTGCAGACTTGCGCTTTGGCTTGTACATCGATTTTGATCCTCTGTCTAATTCCGAAAAATTGCATTACGATCATGACCTTAGTTTAGAAGTCATTCACGAATTTAGTTACCACAGTGGGGGCCAAGCGCAGCCGCTGAGTAAACTGCGGCGTGCTTTTGAATAAATGTGTATGTGCAATTTTGTGTATGTTTGTATGAGGGCAAAGGGGTTGAAATGCTTGTACGACAACTCGCAACCATATAATGTATTAATAAAAGTGTATGTCTTTGTTGTACTTCTTAACGAATTGACAAATATATATGTATTTCAGAATAGGGCAATGTCCGCCTTGCTGTCAGTCCGCATGCAATTTGTAAGCTGTATGCCTACGGGGGTGTAACTAAACGTAACAAACTTTCTATCAAGGTCGCAATCTTTTGGGGAGGTCATCAGCAATCTACATACAAAGTTTGGTGACTTTAGCTTTAAAATTTTGGGACATGTAAATGTTATCGATTTGAGCTTTCAGGTATATCGATTTTAGCGACTACGTTGGCAGGAGGGGGCTGGCCGTAAAATTTTTCTGTGATGTTTGGGACAACTTTACTGTAATATGTATTCCAAATATGCAGCCTCTATCTCAATAACTGTGAGAGATATATCCATTTCCGAACATTTTTAGACGGGGGCGCCCTAGTGGGCGTAATTTTTGAGGGAAGTCACCAGCAATCTGCATAGCAAATTTGGGACTCTTACATTATTTTTTTGGGAAATATTCACCTTTTATCGATTTGCGATTAAAAGTGTGTTGACATATTATAGATTTTCCAGCCCCCAGTGAGCGTGGCTCAAAAATCTAAACACTGCGTCTGAAGCAGATAACTACAAAAATGTATCGAAAATTTAAAGTCTCTATATTCAGGGCCATAAGTTTTTACGTCTGAAATTGAACTGTTTGTGTGAGAACATTTAATTTTTTAAGATATCTGAACTGAACTTACGATGTTGATTATGGATTGAGCTCATAATAATATATATATATATATATATGTATATATATACATAATCCGCCTAGTCTAGACTTACGGATAAATGCTCATTGGATCTCGTGTTTACGCTCACTAACGTTTAATAGCTCTATAGACTTGATAAAACTTGTGTATATTCAGAAGTATTCAGAAGTAGTGCTCTTATAAATCCACTTATCATTGTCGTTTTGCCACAAAATTAATGTATTCGTGGGCCAAAGTCAAGCGATCGATTTATGATCAGTTGGCAGCGCCAGCGAACAACACCTTTAAACTGCACGTTTTGTGTGACATTAATTTAAGTCTGTTCAGAGCAATTCCCTACGAAAGACACATTGGAGCGAAAAGCATTGGGCCGGCTACAAATCAATTTCAGGTTGACAACTTAACAGTCTAATCGAAACCAACAAAATGGTTGCCGCTGTGAGAGAGACCCTGGCTGCGAGCTGAAGTCAGGTCGGTCGGTCTTCGTCTGTCGGCCTGTCTGCAACGCCAACTCAATTGACCAGCAACTGTCTACATAAAGTCCAAATACAGTCGCCAGTGGCTCCCCGCCCTTGCCGGATTCCAGTTTGAGTTTCTGAAATTGTCATATTGCAAGCGCACGCAGGCGCAGCGTAAATGTTAAAAATTATAGTTAAACTCATAAATTACCAGCATAGTCAGCCGCTGAAACCCGTTGCCGTTTCTGTTGACGTTGCTGTTGTTGTTGCTGTTGTTGTTGCTAGTCAGATGCGATCGCCGGGGCCCTGACAGCTCCGGCTTTCTGGTCTTTTAGACAATTTAAAGGCGGTTCGTACTCAATAAACCAAATTCCGCACATAATTAATCGATGGCGATGCCAATGCCGATGCCGATGCCGTGGCCCATGCCATGAGCCGGCTGCAAAGTCCTCACGCTGTTTGTGCTTTTACAATATTTTGTTTTGACTTTGAATGTGGGCTTGAGTGAGTTGGTTCATTTGGCTCAGTGCGGTCGATGCAGAGAGGTGTGCGAGAGGCGAAACTTTTTAATAGTCGCGCCATAATCGTAAATCTTTTGTGTCCGACGCAGTGCAACGACATGGCAGCTGCCGGGCCCGTTGTGCCAGCAGTTGAGGCAGCTCAGGCACTTGGGGCAGCTGGGGCAGCGGCTTTTATAAAGCAATGGATTGAGCGTATACCTCGCTACAAATCGAGCAAATGTTCACAGCTTTATTTATCGTCCGAGAACATTGCATGCCCAAGACAACGTTCATAAAACGAATGCTGCTGCATAAAGGACTCTATGTAAACTCAAATTCGGTTCACTTTTAGGGAAGCCGCTCTTTAAGACATGGCTGCAATTCGAAAACTTTGATGGCAGTGATTCACAACTTGAACCTGGTTTTTCACATTATTGAAACCACTATAAATTAAAAAAAAAGCCGTTGTCCGATTAATATCGTTCCAGACACACAGTTCTCACACAAAAACTTAATTTGTGACCGATTGATTATAGATTATTGTTTATAAATGTGATTGTTATTAATTATATTATTATGTGTGTTGTGTTTTTCACTAGAAAGTTTTAGCTCTCTCTCCCGTCCTATAGTTTTTAATAATGCAATGACTTTTCCTGGATTAAGAGCTCTAATTTCGTATGTATTAAGAGTCTGACTCCCCAGATGACGCAATCTCAATCTGATTACCGCTGGACAGTCCTCTAAAATGTTATCCGGCTCTCGCCCTTAAGGCAGAGTCTACTATCTTTAGATTGTATAGTGTCCCATCGGGAAGCCTGTGATAATCCGAAGTGAGTTTTTGCTCATATTCAGACATTCATCAGTGAGTTTCTCGTCGTAGCTGCTTTAAAGTTTATTTACTTTTTCTAGCTTTTTCTTTTACTTCTTCTTGAAGATTACCTCTGAGCTAATGCATTGCTTCATTAGGCTCGGCCCTAGTCCACAAAAAATGTTCTGTCCCGCAAAAAGGTAAACTGGTCCCTCTCCCTAGCTAGTTCATCTTCTCACTCCTTGGAATTCCAACGTGGCTTGGGATCCAATGGTCACTATATTGGTCTTCTATAGCTTGTTTAGGGAATCTAAGCACGTGACCTCTTTTATTTGGGAGTCTGAGAATTGTTATATATTTATGGGTTTAGCCTGTTTCTTTATTGAAAATGAATCACCTCTGTTTGGCATGTATTTCTTCTTGGAAAATGTTTGCGAATTTCCCTAGTGTTCCGTGCTACCGGCCTCTGTGTCCGCAGCCCACAGTTCCCGCACCATCCTCTGTATCGGACCCGTCCGTATACCACCTTATAACATGTGTTTTCATATTGTACGCCGTAGACAGACTGGTCCACCTTCGCTTAATGCTGAGATATACTCAGAAGCACTTTTTGAAGCTATAGTTGGGTTCTGATTCAGCTTACAGGAATTGCTCTAGCCTAGCTAGCCTTCATCCGCTAGTATTTGTCTTTCACCGGTTATTTCTGCGGTTTGTCTGATGTGGATGTGCTAGGGCGGTAGCCCAAGAAGAACGTCTAGGACCATTGCAGGACAGGGACACCTTTCGCTCGAAACGCATTTGTATACAAACTTCTGTATACAAAGCCTGATCTAAGATGACTCGAAGATACTTGTCTTCCGCGGAAAGCGGTATGGTCACGCCCCGAACATCAATTGATCTAAGTGAGTTGAAAAATTACGACTATAGTTATATCCCCAGCATTTTTGTGATATTCATCATTCAGCAGCAAATCTGGCTCTGACACTCTGTCGGTAACCGTCTGCTCCTTCTCCACCTCTTCTTTGCCAGTCCACTCGCCGTCAATGCACAATCCAGGTCCAGGCCCCCGTCCTGCATGCATGATCTTCTTCTTCTATCTTCTTCTAGGTCATCCTCTAAGCTTATTTTTTGTGCCGTCGGCATGGGAGTTATCCGAAACGGCAGCTGACCAGCTACAAGCTGCAAGGTCTGCAAGCTCAACTCCAACATTTGCGAGCTTGCCTCACTTGGCCTCGCTGCCATCGGAAGGACATAGCTGTCCTGAATTTTAAAGATCCACAGACTTTGCGTCCGCTTCTCCAGCCGGTGGCTGGTGACGATCTAATGACAGTTCTGGTCACCAATGCCGCCCCTAAGCGGGCGACCTATAATGAAGATCTTTTGGACGATCATCATTCCGTTCCAACCCCTCCTTGGCATTCTCGTTCCTACACTCGACTATGATTCAGTCTGACTTAAAGCGAATGCTGTTGAAGTTGGGGCTGGTTGACCAGCTAATACGCATTTCGCTGTCCAGAGCCACCTCTTCCATCTGTTCTGCCATTTGGGGATCGCAATAAATCCTGGCTTAGGGGAGTGATGTGACCCCGTGGTCTGTGGACTACACCTCTGCCCTGTTGCCAACCATATTTTTCGAGAATCTGTGCCAATAGTAGCTACATGCTATAACAATAAGATTTTTCTAATATTTTGGGCCGAATATTTAAAAAATAAAAAACAGTTCTTGCAAATTTTCATGACGATAGTTTTAAAGCTGAGAAACTTGTTTCCACAGAAATAGTTCGACAGACTGAAGAACATACCTATATCGAATAGGCTTTTGATACTGATCAAGACAAACAATTTTAAAATTAAATTAAAATTTATTAAATAATAATTTCTTTTTATACCCCTTCTCTTTGAGAAGGAGTAAATACAAGTTTGTTGGTTTTCTGTGAGTTTGTGTAACGGGCAGAAGGAGGCAACTGTTGCTTTTGTGTCGAGTGCATATGGAGCAAGTGAGAATAGGATACCCTGAACCCAGTGTTTTCATACATTTTAGTCCCCTTCACACATACACACACGCATGTAAACGCACGCTGCACGTTCTGAACAGCAGCTGCGCTTGCCCCCTATGGTAACTCAATTTGTGAATAATTTCTAAACTAAGAGCATGATCCTTATGGAATTTTCAGGGCTTAAGAGAATTAAAATCTATTTACAAACCAAAGTAAGTCGGATAAGGAATATATACGCTTTATGGGATCGGAGACGCCTCTTAGTGCCTGTTACATACTGATGCACTAAACCATTATTTATGATTTACGCTTTTTCCATGGGTTCAGGGTATAAAAATAATGGAATTCATATTACAGTAGAAGAGATACCCCCTTTCCATAGAACAAAGTTAAGAAACGAGAAACATGTATAGATTTATTTTTTGTAATAAATATTCTTACCAATCAATCAACAGTTCAAATCAACTAATTTTTAAAATTAACCACAATTTCTTTAAATATGTGGAGGTTTGTTTACACCATTAGTATGCAAATAAAACTAGTTTTCAATCATCGAGTAATTTCACGTTAAACTCTCTAAGAAATCTATTTTCCATGCAGAGCAAATAAGTTATCGCTTACTTCAAAGTGCCCATAACAACTACCCATAAGAGTTACAACTATCCCATAGCAAACGATATTTACACAGGCTTGTTTCTGCTATGCGCGCATTATTCAAATGCCCATCTTAGTATCTGTAAGTGTATCTGCGTCTGCATTTGTATCTGTATCTATATCTGTACAAAGCGCACGCCACAACGCCAAGAGTAGCAAGTCTGCAAAAGCAAAAGCAAAAGCAAAAGCAAGACATGACAACGAGTACGACAACGACATTGTGGAGAACTGTCAGTTGAAGCTGACATACAAACTGACAGCTTGAAATTGAGGTTTTCTCCACGCTGACAGCGTAACACGTCAACTTAAGGAGGCATAAGGCCGAGTGCCTGTCTAGATACAAATAGACAGGCCAGGCCAGGCCAGCCAGCAGAGAGCCGGCGGGATTGGACTAGAGTGGAGCGTAGTAAAGTCGGCCAACGTGAAAAGATAGTCGAATGCAGCCAGAAGTGACGAGCGCTCAGCGAGGAGGAGCACAGCACAGTACGAGACGGGACGGGACGGGTCGGAGCGGGATGGGACAGCTGAGAGCATCGTCAGCAGCCGCAGACAGCAGGCAATTTGACAGCTTAAACACACGAGCTTGTCAAAATGATATGATCGCTAAGTGAGCTGGAGTACTGCATAGATACAAAATCAAGTACAAATGCGAGTGCGAGTGCGAGTGCGAGTACGAGCATTAGTATGCGAATGAGTATGTGGATGGGTACAAACACGAGTACGAGTATTATGCATTTTCACATACAAATATTATACCATAATCAAAGGCAAACGCCAAGTGTTGCATCTTCTTCGAGTAGCAACAAAACAGCAAACACTTCACTCGAGATACCCTTACGTTTCAATCTCCTCTCTCTCTACTGCCCTCTCTTTCTGCTGTATCCGCCTCTCTTTCTTATGTCTGATCCGCAGACTGAAACTCACTCACATACCAACAACACAGGCTGTCAGCGCTCCCAAGCATCGTTGAGGACCGGATTCGGTGTGGGTCTGTGTCTGGGTCTGGGTCTTGGTCTCGAATTTATCTCGGCTTTTCAGTTGGTTGTTCAGCATGCGTGTTGCTTTTCATGTTTACATTAATAAAAGTCAAAGGTTCTTGAGACTGACATATTGTAATTTATGTTTAGTGACAGCTTTATATCGGCGAATACGAATTTTAATCACTTGTTATTTTGCATAAATGAGTTGCTCCCCGAATGACTTGCGGCAATTTGACTTTGCGCTCAGGATTAAAGAAAATCAAGTATGTATACAGATAAAGGCATCAAAGAAACTATGACTCCATCTACTTCTGCCTAGAGATTTGCAACCAGTTAAATGTTTACATTTTTGCGAAATACCTTTTTTTTTGAATGGTTATTAGTTATTAGATAATACAGAGCTTACGCAAATATATATAGATTTACGTGACGCAATTGAAGGGAAGAAATTGTATGTTTGTTTTCAAATATACAAAAATATGTAATAATTTGTCATAGAACTATACTTGTGCCTATGTATTTTCCAGGAATTATGAACCTGAAAATCATTTCAGCATACTTATATACATGTAGCGCTTGAGCTACGCCTGCTTTATAAGGTCAGTCAAAACGATGTCGACTGTTGTATTAAATTGAAAATGCATTTCAAGCTGCCACTTAGAATGGGGGCCCCATGTCAGTTTTATGTCAAAATAAATGAAGCTAAATGACAGTTTAATCAAGGCGTCAGCTATGTCAGAGCAATCACCAGTCATCGCAGGCCCCCGAACAACAAACTTTGCATTGTACAGTAACAAAAACAACAGCAACAACGCCGAAAACAACAACAACAATGGTGAGTGAGTCGTGTAATATCTGGCGAACAATGCCAACTTGCTCATCGTACATATTTTTCTGCTGGCCTGTCATCGTCAGAGCGCTGCGAGTCGCAACTTGCAAATTGTGAATTGTGAATTGCGAATTGTGAATTGTCAGTCTGTCGCTCCGTCGCATCTGTCGCTCTGTTGCGTCTGTCGCTGTGTCGTTCGTAAGTGCATTTGCATTTGGAGCTCGGGCGGGTTGCGAATGTTTTTGACACCTGATAGGCAATGCACTGACAGCTATAAAAATGCACAATACGAGCTCTGGCAAGGGCAGATGCGAGAGTTGGCTTGTAACTGGTTACTGGTAACTGGTGACTGGTAACTGGTGACTGGTGACTGGTACCTGGGAAGTGGAAACTATCGTCGGGAACTAGGGAACTAGGAATAGAACGAGCTGCTCTTCACTGTTGTCACACGCGATGAAAAACAACGGACTGTTTGCTGTGGTTTACCAAAATAGAAACCAAATAAATCTCACAGCCCGGTCGACGTCTTTCAGTCAGCCGAATGCCCCGTCATCGTGTTCTGCGGGATGGGTCCCCGGCGGGTTGGATCCCAGAACTTGTTTACAAATGAATTTAATTGATCAATCAAAGCGAGTGAAGATCAAAAAACAAGATCAAAGCAACGCGAGCAAACAGACAAATGCCGTACAAGCACCGACAAGAGCAGAACACGCAAGCAATCAGGGGCAGGGGCAGGGGCAGCTGCACAGGGGCACAGTGAGGGGCACGACACGAGCATTAGACATGTTCTTCAGTCTTTTAGTCACTCACTCACTCATTCACTCACTGACTCAGTCACTCAGTCAGTCAATCAGCCAGCCGCTGGCCCATTCAGTCAGTCATTTCCAATTCAGCTGGAAGATTCATTGCATTACGCTGCACTTGTTGTTCGCTGGTCGCTTTCTGCTGTTGTTATTGTTGTCTTCGCTCTTGTTTGCCTTGTTTTGATTGGTATCACTCAATGAACTTTGATTGTTGTAAATGTAATTAATCAATAACATAAACATTTACACAACTCGCCCATGGCCCGGCAAAGAGTCCCAGTCCCAATCGCAGTCCGACTCTCCGGCAACTTAATCAGCTGCGATTGTTGCCCTCTTGTCAAGTTGAGTTTCTGCAACTTTCGATCTGAATGCATTCAACGTGCAGATATTCCCAGCTGCTAATTGCAAAAGGAAACCAAACCAGACCTGGTATGTTGCTGGTTAGATATTTTCCGAATACAAATCAATCAATACATATACGTAAATATATATTTATAACAATAAATGTATACACTAATCATTAGTTATGAAACAGCAAATAAATTGTACTTATCGTATGGAAAATGAAAAATGATATTACTTTTTTATACAAGAATAAATTGTGGAGATGGGACAGGATCCTCTCCTGTACCCATTAATTATGGGCAAGATAGGGGTATAACCGTTTTGTGCAAATGTTTGTAACAGACCACAGTTGGCATGTCGTACCCAATAAAACAATTATCCGATTGGAATCTAGCATGTTCGTCTGCAAAAGCAGGTTGACCTCGGAAACTTGAAGAGCCTATATAATTAAAAGGAACGTATTTATAGTGTAGAATTGCAGCATGAGATTCAGCTTATGTATCGCATAGCTTCGATATTAGATCTCCAGATGCGGAGTGTTCAGCTGTTGTTCCGGGCTCATATAAACACCTCAACAGAGTTCTTTTTTCATGCACACCTCTCCAAAATATAAAGCAATATACGTATGGCCGCTTTAAAAGGATCTTGAACTAATCACCAACTGCATTCAGTATCCTCCGAAAGCAGTTTTCCAACTTCGTGGAAAACATCCTGTTTTGTTAAATGAATTTCTGAAAATACAGTGTATATATTGCCGGTTAGAGCTTTGACGTAGCATCCGCTTGTAAATCATATTAAAATATTCATGCAGTTTTTCTCTCTTACTCCCCGGGCGATAAATTCAGACCAGATGTCTGGTTATGTTATGTATGTACGTACAAATACATATCTGTATCCGTATCTGTATCTGTGAGTGTGTGGTTTATTTAGTGCATTTAGATAAAGCGAGAATAATGTCAACTGTGACTCTTTTTGGTTGCAGCTGCAACTGCGGCTATTATCGTGCAACAAATCATGAAATCATTTATTTTTGTTGTTGCTGTTGTAGTGGTGGTGTTCGGCATTAGTTGTGTTAATTTATGTACCATTTGTAAAATATTTACAAATTTATAAGTTATTATTGTTGTTACGAGCATTGTTGTGGCACAGAGATTTTCCCCACTTGTTTTTATCGCCACAGCACACCAAAAAATATTTATTTCGATTTTTGGCTTTTCGCTATTTTTCGCCTGCAGCGTGTCAGCTGCCTTTTATTTATGAGCTTTTTGTATTTTTCTGACCTCCGCCGGATGTTTAGTTGCCATTGTTTGCTGCTGTTGTTGTTATTTTGGGTGCTGCAGTTCGCTTTATAAGTATTTTAAAATTGTATTACATTTATAATTATTATGGCGACTTGCCATAATTTATATGATTGTGCTTTAAAATTTTTAGTTGCTAAAATATTTATTAGTTTGATTACTGTTATTGTTCCTTATTGTGTATGTATAGTCCTGAAACTGCACTGAATACTGTGACCTTCGATTTGGACAAAACCTTATTTAGGCACTGCCACTCAAAACCGTATTCTTATTGTTCTCTTATCCCAATGGTTAAATCAGTTAGAAAACTCATTTACCGATCCTTGGACATAAAATATTATCTTTAATTTCTACGAGAAAAAACCATAAAAATGTGTCTTTTCGTCTAAAAGTTTTAGCAGTCCACAGACAAATTAAAACATACAGAGGGTATTACATTTTTACTCAAAAAAGTGTACATCATTTTGACCAGGACTATGTCAATCAATCATCACGTTAATAAACACTAGTCTATAATTTTATAAATATCTAACTGGGTTTCTATATAATTCTTATAGACTAGTGGGATTCTTTTGTTTATGGCAGGCATCACATTGTCAGGAAATTTCCATTAAGACACTTTTCGGCGAGAGGAAATAACAAATGTAAATTGTAGGTTACAATTGTTTTTGAACTTCCAACTAGAAACAAACCCGAACTCTTCCAACTTTGTTTCTTTTCACATTTTGGCATTTGGATATTCATTTGAGTTCACTTGATTTCAGCTGCAGATTGCATCGGAGCGCATTCAAGTCAGAAGCTCGGAGCTTTACTATATTCGCACACGCCCCGAACATTAACCCATTTAATCTTAGCATCAAACAGGGCACTTAATTTTCAGCGATGCGTTTGCCACCCAAAGAACCGCAACAATGTTGGCATGCAATTGCAATTGTGCAACTGTGCAACTGTGCAACTGGGCAGCCGTGCAACTGGGCAGCCGTCCAACGGTGCAACGGTGCTGGTGTTTTTGGAGCAACTTGTCTGAGCGGAATTCAAAGGAGGCAGCCGCTTTGACTAAGTGAGGCATGTGCCAAATTGAACGAGTCATAAACCAAAGACACAATAAAATCAACGCGCGATTAGCGGCACAGAGGAAGACGGTTGTAGGCCGCAGGGCGGAGATGCGGGGCTGGCATGCTACGTATCTGAATATACTATATATTAATAATAATGATATTAAGATATGTGGTATATTTATGCATGGCCAGCAGGCAGACTAATTGACTCATAAATTAGCCAGCAGTCGAGCGACATCCCTTCCCTGCTTTCGCTCTCCCTCTCTTAGCCACCTCTGCGCTGTTTTGGTATGTTTGCTGGGAATTTAGACAAATTCACCCGCATGTCTGTGACAGTTGCACATCAAAAGCGTTGAGGGGAGCGGGGAGCGGGGAGGGGCAGCGCGACAGACAGACAGACAGAGAGACAGCCCGACACTGACACAAAGTGCATTTGACAAATGACATTTCACAGACTGCCAGACACATTTTCTGGGCTACAACGTTTTCGAGGCTGGGCCGAGCAAAGTGTTTTTAAGTGAATTAGTTGTTGTTGTTCTTGCCAACAGCTCTTGCTGTTTTATAAGTAAATTCTGACCCACCAGGAATACGAGTATTTCTCATTTTTATTAAGTTTTTCGCTGCCCCTGCCGCCCCTCCAGTGCGCAGTGCGCAGTGCGCGCTCAAAGAAGATCTCAATTTCCACTTCAATTTGTCTGCTGTCACTGGTAATTGAGTTCAATTTACAATAATATGCTCTGACGTCTGTGCGGCTGAGCGCCAGATGGGGCCGCCGCGGCACGGGGCGGGGCAGCTCGAGGCGGCGTGGCAAGTGTATAAATGTCTTGCGCTTGCAATTTGTGGTGCTGCACAGACAGACCCACTCAAATGCGACTATAACCCCACGGATTCGCCGCTGCTGTCACTGCCTCTGTGCCCTGTTGCTCTCGATGTCGGTGTCGAAGTCGGGGTCAGCAGCTGCGCCACAGAGTTCAAGTTTTCGATTGCGGGGGCGTGCATTTCTCGCCGGCGACACACAATGTGATGGATGTGCTGAGTGATGGCGCAGCCAAGCAAATGCATTTATTGTGCTTCTAGTCCCTCGTTTTGTTTGTCTTTGTGGTGGTAATGGCAGTGATATTCAATGACTACGTAACGAGAGAGACCACATAGTTCTTAAGGCGATACGTAAGTAGATAGAATTGATGGGCCTTGTGCTCCTCCGAGCAAGCTACTTGTCTGTTGATGTTGCCAAGTCAATATGGAATACCAGCAGGTGTTACCCGGCCCACTTCGTTAGTGAAAAAATTAAAATTGACCCCTTCACTTCTCAAATGCCATTTTACATAGATATTAGATAACTTTTAAATATATACATTAATTTTTAATTTCTATTTTAAAAGTTTAACTGAAAAATGTATCTAGATCTTATAGTTTCCCAGATATGTCTTATAGCCAGATTCCACTATGCCCATCATTTGCATTGACATATTTTAAATTTTGTGATTCCATTAGCATTAGTGGTGGCAAAATCAACAAAAATACCACTTGCGTTAAATAATTAAACTGATTGGTCTCAGTTTTGCTTGATTTGCTCATCTTTAAGTATTAAAATCTCTGAGATGATTATGATTTCTAATTGTATTTTAACTATCAACTGATTGTGGTATTATTGATACTCTTGTATGTTTCATAATAAATAAACTCGATAAGTCATCGGTAAAACACGAATTATTTGGGGAATGACAACAATTTTTGCAAATATGAAATATGTGAGATATGCCAGAGCAATATATTTCATATACTACATTTATGGTTAAACCAGGTTTTTCGATTGCGCGCGCACATCAAGTTTATTTTAAATTATTAATAACTTCCCTAGCTTTCCTAAATTTCGATAAGAATTAAGCTTTAGACTACGTTCTTGAGCATATCTCAGCGATTACAAGAGCTAGAGACATTTTATTACAACACAAATCAGCAGGGATTTTGTTATTATTTCCGTCATTTCCGGGCCTTTTCAAAATGCACAACACTCAACCGTTGAGCTTTATACCTTGTGCGTTATACAGGGTATCTTCGAGCCGGATACTCCCGAGTAGAGCACTCTCCCTTGATTTGAATTCCAGCCATGCCGGCGTTGCATGGCGCCAATATGCATTCAAGAAGGAATTATAAAATAAGTCGAATCCATTATGCGCATAGCCTTGAACAAAACGAATAGACCTTCCATTTGTGCGAGGGCAGACTAAGGGATGCCGCCCTGCGCAACTTGAGTCCTCAAAGTGGGAATACTTGCTGCAAACTTTTCAAATAAAGTTCAACCGCAGTTGGAACTTGGAGCTGCTTAAGAGAGGCGAGCTCGTATAATAAATCTTTTTAACGAAAACAATAAATCGTATTTCACGCATACTTTGCGAAAAGCCGGGGCCAAAATAATAAAGACAGAGGGAGAGAGGGATCCGGAGAGGGATGAAGACTACTGGAAAGAGGGCAAAGGAACCCCTTAAACGTCTTCCACTGAACTGCCACGACCAAGACAATTTATGCATAGGTCGAGTTTCAGTTTCAGATAGACAACAACAACCTAGACAAGTAATTTCTCAGCGTGGAACAGTCAACGAGTCGACGAGGCTTCCCTTGAAAAACACTTAGTGCAATTTTAAGCTCACATGTGTGTGAGTGTATGTGAGTGTGATTACACCTACTTGAAGTCATATATCTTTCACTTTGCGCTTTCAACAGTTTGTGACGTCGTCGCCGACGACGCTACACATTTATCCTCACCCGACGCGTCGGTTGGGGGCGGAGGCGTTCAAGCGCTTTGATATACCGCCTGCAGTCGAGGGGACTCTCTAGACATGCTACCAACACTTTGGGCCCTCGCCGCCCCAGCTTCGACTCCTGGTGCGCTCGTCTCCGATGTCTACCAAAAGCACAGAAGTGGGCATGTCAGCGAAATCACCGTAAATTTTCCGCATTGTTTAAAATTTATTACACTTTCTGATTTCCATGGCATTGCCGAGGAAGTGGGGCAGCGCGAAGCCGCCAAGCAAGCCTTTTGTTTGCCCGCCTTTCGCCTATCTCTGACACGCTGCTGTCTAATAAGTGTAGCCTGTAATTTTCTAATCATTTAGCGGTTATGCAGAAGTTGGCAAACATGCAGATATTTCGGCCCTAGAAGTTGAAGGCAACTGAAGAGGTCAAATGACGTTAGCATTTGCCTAGATCGAAATGCAGGGAACAGGTGTCGTGCACAAACCTAAAGGTAAGTATAATTTATTGGTAATTAAAGTTAAACTTGAGTCATAAGCGATGTATTATAATATTTACCTTATTCTGACAAAATTAGTAGAAAACAAGTAAGGGGCTCTAGTCGGGAGCGCCCGACTAGGGGAACCCTGTCTTCACATACATTTCAACCCCCTTGCATTCATAGGCACATATACAATATCACACGCACATACACACACACACACATGCACACACAAATTCACTCAGTGCATTTTTCTCAGCTGCTGCGCTTGGTCCCCACGATGGAAACTAAATGCGTGATTAACTTTTAAACTAAGAATCTCAATTTATATTTACTACGTAATAAGACTATGCAAATCTATGTATGTACAAACTGTAATATTTGAACTTTTTTCATATATAGGGCGAGTGGGGGAGGTATCCAAAATTACGCGCACATGTCGAATCAAATTTGGTTGCTATAGCTCTTATAGTCTAGGAGATATGGTAAACTAAGAAAAAATTAAATATTACAATCGATTTTTATCGATATTAGTGAAACGGTGCAAAATATCTAGTAAAAATGATAAACTCGTATTGCGTATTGTATACAGAATGTATAGTCGATTAGTTTAAGTCTCTAGCTTTTATAGTTTTCGACATCGCTGCGTTCATACAGAGCGGACAGACAGACGGACAGGGCTAGATAGACTCAGGTCGTCTTCCTGATCAAGAATATATTTTTCAGTGGTCTGAGATGCTTCCTTCTGCCTGTTATATATGCACAAAACCATTATACCCTTTTTACCCATTTTTATGGAGCTCAGGGTATAATAAAATAAAATTTGTAACTGTTAAGCTTACACGAGTGATTTGTTTTCAGTGGAACAATTCAATTTTCTCTTGCAAAATTTCAGCTAGGTTACTCAATGTACAGAGGTTAGAGAAAAGAAACTGTTTGTAGTAATAGTATAAGGTAAAAAGAATGTGCTTATAATCGGATTGTTGGAATAAATACATTATTTAAATGATCGAATAGTATTCCTGAATATGTGGGATTTTCACAGAAATGTGACTGTTCTTAAATAATAGATATAGACATACATACATGTATGTGCAATTTTTCTGTATTGCACAACGGAACTCTTTGGTAGTTTACCTTCCGCTTTGGTCACATAACATGCCAGCACAGTGCACAAGAGCAACAGCAACGGCAACAACTACAAATCGAAGCAATTTACGAAAATGTAGAAAATGTCATTGGGCTGTCAGAATGCATCGTTGCTGTTGACATGTGCCGTACTCTCCCGAGTTGCAATATGGCAAAAATGTATATAAAAATCTACAGCAACAACAATGCGACACATAACAAATTGCACAGCAGCAACAGCTACATCCATTGCCGCCCCCTGCCCCTCCCCTCCCCCTTCGCCTACGTCCCTGTCCCTGTCCCTGTCCCTGTTTCTGACAGTGAAAGCATTGTTGGCTGACAGCGCGAGAGGGCCGAGTGGAGAGTGGAGAATGGAGGAGCAGCAACAACGCTGACAGCGACAGAAGCTCACAACAACAACGTTACGTAACGCAACGCAACGTTAAGGCAACGCATGGGTGTTGCCTTCAGTTGTTGCAGTTGCAGTTGCAGTTGCATTTGCCGCTGCTGCTGCTGCTGCTGCTGTTTCTGTTGGCCGAAAATTAATGGCTAGTGGCAGCTGAGCAGAAATGCATATAACAAACATATAAACTTACCCAGACACATGTGCATACATACAAACATCCACACGCTAGAGCATCTGTGTGCCCGTATGCTTCCATTTCGAAATTCGGTTTCAGTTGTTGGTGTCAACTCTGTTTTAGCCGTCACCTCGTCGCTTCCTCAGGCTCTGACATATCTGCCTGCTGTCAGCTCCCATTGCTCTGTCTCCCTTGACACTCTTTTTTTGCTCTGGGTTAAGGCAAGCTAGGCAAACTCTTTCAACTATCCTAATGCAGATTTGCACAGATCTACTTTTGCGTTGAAAGCATTGCATTTGGCGGAGTAGCCTGGAATAGCTATCTGTCTAACGGCGACTTAGTGGAAACCCAATCATTTTTTCAATATATTCAAACCAAACTCTCTAATTAAGATTTTGTAATGCTTCCAATATACGACTGAAAAGTTTTTGAAATCGAACTATAGCATCTAATCTCATTGGAAAACCTATCCACAAATTGAAATATTGGCGAGAACACTGTGTGGCAATATAATTCATAAACATATTCCAAATCTGAATATGTACTTAATATCTTCACCACACCAAGTATGGGGACTCCTTTATTGTCGGAAATATTCACATGTTATCGATTTAAGCTTTCAGGTATATCGATTTTTGCGTTTACGGAAGCGGGTGGGGCGTGGTCGGGAAATTTTTTCAGTGACGTTCGCAGGAACTTTAGCTCAAAAACTATGGGAGATATAACCATTTCCGATTTTTTCAGGTAGGAGCGCTGGGGATCGTTTTAGTAGGCGTGGCCGTTGTCTGAAGCAGATAACTACAAGTAAATATCCAAAATTTCAAGTCTCTATATTCAATAGCGCTGAAAAAAATTGTGTTCATCCGGACAGACGGTCAGACGGCACAAAACCAGTATACTCTTTTCACTTTGTGAACGAGTATAAAAATTCTATATTTTTCCAAAACAATATTAATAACTTCTGTGTACTGTGAACGAGTATTACGCAGTCGACGACATGCTACTATTGCAAATGTGTTCTATTGGACGTAGATGTATTAACGAACAGTACGTTCAAGTGGTCCAACGATATCAAGCACGGGCTTGTAAACGCGCGGACCCAGGCAAAATGCCACCCACCTCCGGCCCAACCGATTGCCGATAAATGATCTCGTTTTCTTATTTTCGATATTTATCGGTTTTTTGATCCGTTTTTTTGCGCATATTTCACAAACTATACGAGTTAGTGCTAAATATGGTTTGATATCTTTTCGTAAAGTATACGCCAATTCGTATTTTGTAAATCCTGAAAATTTTATAAATATCATACTTTTAGTTTAGAAGATATTCAGTTATTCAGCTTAGTAAGGTGCGGCATGCGTTTGCATGTGTGATTTTTTGTATGTGTGTAACAATTCTGGGGGTTGAAATGTATATAACGACAGCAGGGTGTCTTACTTGTTACAACACATTTATTGATATATATCATTTCTGATTGTTTTATCTTTATGGTCATACAGATCTCGGTCTAATATAATATTATGAATATATTATGTATAAAATCGTAAATCGTATACTCGTTTCTTCAGTAATTTTAACGAACGATATCTGAATTGATGATCCATTAAATCAAACACCCAGCAAAAATTTAAGTTCGCATTATATAGACAAAAACTTATCTAGCTTTATAATAGATTTCAATGATTAATGTCTTAAACGACTCTTAGGTAATGCAACTATGTAACTATGCGGCACAGGAACGAAATACTAATTTTTTCCAATTTTTTTTAATAGTTAGCTTCCTTAGCTTTTAGGTAAAGCTTCTTCAAATCGGTTACAAAGCCCTCGAGCAATGGCCAAAAATGCTCACCTCTGGGAAAAGATAAAAACAAGTAAGAACGTTGCAGTCGGGTTAAACCGACTGCTAAATACTCATTCACAGTATAATAATAGCTTAAAACAGTCGAAAACGGTTGTAATTGTAATTGTATTTTTTTAAATCAATTTTTTTAATATGTGAAGTAACCAGAAAACTGTTTTCCGAATTTGGCTCTAAAATTGTGTGAGATTCTCTCCCAATATAAATGGATTTTGTTCTTAACATTTTATGTGGAGCGGTATACAAGGGCATATATGCCCAAGTCTCAGCTTCAATAGCCATTGCAATAGGACATTGCATAAATCCAATATACTTTTTTCACGTCGTAAATGAGTATATATATATCAGATTTTAAAATGTTTGCCCATAATAATGCCCATATACATATATCAGAAAAGTAGGTTTGGTAAACTATACAAAACCTAGTGTAATTGGCATATCTTACCATTTCTATTTGTATATATATCTTCTATTTATAAATTAACCCTGCGAAATGGGACCACACTAATTTTCACCTCATCGCTGATCTATAACTTGTCCTGCTGGCAATCGGAGCTCTCCGCTTTTCAAAATTGAACAAAGTGCCATCAAGAGCCCATAATTAAGGTAACCTGAGCTAGTTTTCACGCGAGGCCAACAATTGTTTAGGGCAATCCGAGAGACGGGCATCCTGCCGCAAACGCAACCCATCGGGCAGCCTATTCAAAGCGACTGGCAACCCTTTGGCTGGCTGCCTGCGCGGGCAACCCCGAAAAATATCAAGTTTCATGCAATTTAATTGTGGAGAGGCTGAGAAATTGAAAGCAAAAATAAATAATAAAATAAAGGGAAACAAGGAGGCAGCGGGGCAAATGTGAGGACGGCTTTGAGTGACAGCAGCGCGGCAACACCTAATTCAATTTAACAATTCATTTATCATAATCAGGCATCAAGGCGTTGTCACTCACAATTACGATCAAGCCGAGAAAAAAGCCCAACAAAAGGCTGCAAACGTGGGGAAACTTTTGTTCCGCTTCTCGTCTTACGCATTCCCGTCTCCTGCCCATTGTCTCCTGCACTTCCTTCCCGGCTGACGCGCTGCCGGCCCGAGGATTGTCTATCTGTCACTTGGCTCCCAGAGACAACAGCAGGCAATGACAAAGCTGCCAACGCTCTGGGGAGCTCAACAGCTAGGAGCTCTCGAGTTCAAAATGCGACAATCGGCAACGAGTCAGACATGTTTAAGATGAGGCGAAAAGGCTCTGAGAAAAGCAGATAAAATATGAATACTACCCGTTACATTGCACAGAAGCTATTGAAGGTGTTTATGTGCATTTTTGAAACAAGTTGATGACGATTGCCACATAAATAATAAATGGTGTAGTACAAAAAATAAATTATTTATTGCCTATAAAAAGAACGAACTAATGCGAAAACTGTGCCAATTAACTAACCAACTGCGTTCCTTACCTAATCGGATTTAAACAAGTTTTTTAAAGACCATGCACAAATTTGTTTAAGGGGATATCCTGTTTATGCTGATGATAAAAAAGATACTTGTCGCATTTGTTAGTTTCTTATGAAATTTATATAATCTTTGGCGAGTTACGCCTAGTTCGCTTAGGTTCTCTTAGCTTCCACAAGATGAAGTTTTCCATTATAGGTGCAATAGAAAAAGTATAACTTGATAATACTTACGAAACTATTTGCTGATTCTAAGAATAAATATAGCAAAATTTGGACTTAATTCCATTCAAGCTTACACTGAAATTTATTGTGTGTTCAAGGTTACTTTTTCAAACTTATGATTGCGCCAACTCTGGCCACAATTTCCATTGACATATTTTGTCATATATATATACATATATTTTGAGTATATTCTGTATGTATATTGAAATATACGTATTGCGTTGACTTGTTGACAGTAGCTGACCAACTCGGTCTGTCATTAGGGGTACTCAGTCATCATTCCAGCGTTCCGTCCGTCATCACTCAGTGTCGTCAGGGCGTGATATATCACATGGCTAACGGTCGAAAGAATGCGTAGGAAAGGCAGCCAAAACAACATCGTCGAAAAGGTACTCGCAACACATGATCCAAAAACGAACTTGTTGAAAATCACACCTCGCTCCCACACAGTGTGGCAGTCAGCATGAAAACAAATGTGTCACAGCAACAGCTACCAGCAACGGGAGTAACAGCAACGGCAGCGGCAGCAGCAGCAGCAACAACTACAGCAACAATAACAAAAACAACAATCACAATGACAGCGGGCCACATTGTTGTCACATGTCAGAGGAGTTGAAAGATTGTAAGTGTGAGTGAGAGGGTGAGGGGCATGAAATACGAGTCCTTTGGCATGCAGCATAAAATGAAATGGGCGAAAAATGATGAATGACAAAATTATACAGCAAATGCGCCCCAGCCTGACATGTGACCACTAATGAGGATCAACTTCGCCCGTCACAAGAGCTGCCTGACATCGTTGTTTTTCAGCCACTTGAAAGCCAAATTATGGCATTGGTTTTCCTTTGTCTGCCCTCTTCGCCAATTGTATTAAATTTCCATTTGCTGGTTATGGCCTGAAATCCATGGGCAACTTTCAAATCGCTTGAAAGATGATTCCAAACACGCAAAGTGCACAGTTTCAAAAAAGGAAGTAAATGCTGTGTTGAAGTCGAAATCAGGAGTTAGGGCCTATGTAGACACATCCCTGGTGTGATTTGCTGCAATCTCTCATCTAAACGATGTTTCACCAAATGCCGGAAAAGAGCACGAAAATGCTATGACAGCTGAACAAAATCATCCACGTCCGTGGGTGACACAAGCGTCTAAACTGTGTGCAAAGTAAGAAAACTCGATTGCGATGAAATAAAAAACGCAATCACAGCCTATCATCTATGCATGGAACAGTCGGCGATTGAAAGCTGATAAATGCTGATAAGAATTTTATTTCACTCTTTCAAATTTAAATGCTACATTTTAATATAGATAAATATGCATGTGGATGTTTGAGATGCAAATGATCAACAGAAGAAAACCTTCTTTTACAATAAAATAAATTTTAATAAATATCTTATTATTTACAAATTGTTTTTATATATGTACTATTATACTGTTATACAAATGAATAAATTTTTTATGCGCTCTGTTCTTATTAGCAAATGTAGTGACTACAGCTGATTAAAAACTAAAACTTTCATAAATTGTTCACAAAATTGCATACTATCTATGTAGTAGAATAATGTTTCTCTGTTTAAAAAATTATAAATTATAAAATATATAAAAATCTAATTCTTATATACGAGCATCCATATTAAAAAGTAGCTTTCCCAAAAATTATGATCGCTAAAATCGTACAATTACGACAACCACCACCCTACTTGTTTGTAAAATAAAGTGGAACTTCATACAGAATGAACCAAGTAGACCGACAATTATTCTAAAACGGAAGCAAGTTGTTTAGAATAACAATAAATAGATGAGCCCCTAGTGATAAGGCAATTGAACTTGCAACTCGCCAGCGACACTTTCATTGCGTCAAAACGAAACGCGCTTCCCGCCCATTCGCCCCAAGGTAATAAACTTGAGCCGTTAAATGAGTCCCACTGTGCGGAGACCGGCGCCGACATCAGATGTCGCGATCGACGATCCAAAAAATTAAAAAAAGCGGCTGTGCGTCGGCCCGCGAGTGTGTGAGTGTGCCTAAGTAGTAGTTGTCATTTGAGTGACTTTAATGGTCTGTTGAGACATAATCGCTGCCATTTTAAATGGAATTTTATTGCCACTTCACGAAATTTTTATTGCCCAGGCCCCGGAGTTGGACGCAAAGAGTCCGCAAGTCGGAGACCAACCCAAATACGTTGACTGCATGCGGTGACGATGACGTGGACTGCAGACTGCAGACTGCAGACTGCAGCTTGCGGCCGCGGACTGCGGACTGCGGGGACTGCGAACGCAAACGCAAACGCAAACGCGAGTGCGAGCGCGAGTGCGAATGCGACTGTGGATCCGACGCAATGGAAACCAAATTGTTGCATTTAAAAGCAAATTGATGGCCGCAAAACTAAAGGAGGCCACCATCACAACGCCACCGAGTGGCGAATTCAAGTTCCACCCGTCCACGCATAAAGCAAAAGCCTAATAAGCCACAAGCATGGGCTGGGGTCGGAGGGGTGGAGAGCGCCAAGGGGACTCCGACTGGCAACAAGCCTAAACAACGATGTGTTGGTATAATTTTGTAGACTAGTTTATTGGACACATTAAATATGGCCCGATAATTAAGTCATAAATTAGATTGCAGCCGCAGCAACATCGACGACGTCGCGACGTCGACTTTGTCGACGAGTGTCACCATATCAGGTTACGTGGCATCCGCAGCAGGCGGCCTGGCAGCTCTGGCAGCTCTGGCAGCACCAGGAGGGAAATGCGTCTCATTTAAAATTGATGCCTAATCGAATTTCTTTATCGCGTGTGTATGTCTTCTGTTCCCCAACGCGGCGACTGGTGTCTGTTGCCTGTTGCCTGCTGCCAGGCGGCTGGCGGCTAGCGGCTGGAAACTGGAGACTGGCGACTGCGCTCGGATCTGGCCACAAAATTTATGTATTTGTATATTGCGACACTAAATGCTTTAAGGTCTCTGCTGACCGAGTTCTCCTGGCGATCGTGTCAGGAAGCTAATGTTTAATGAACTCAATTTCGTAATGCGCTACCTGGTCTATCTCTGGATGCCAGCGGACGGCGGGCATTTGCAGGCGAGTCTTGAAGATGCGCAAACTGTCTATGCTGCAGGGAGAGTGCCTGTTTTGAGGTTGCACTTAATTAAAATGCATCTAACATTTTTCGAAGACGGCCGTTCCATAAGTAAAGGCTGTTTGCATTCCAAGTTTTCCTTGGCTCTGGCACTGATTGACCCCATTGCCTGAGAGTTTACAGCTTTTGCGGTTGTCTGCCCAACACATGCCAAAACCAAACATGATCCTCAGTCTGGCCATAACTTGTATTATAATGTCAGACAGCTGCTGTTGGGTAATGGAGATATTCCAACTCACAAGCTGCTCATCGGCGTCGAGTGTGAAAAACAACGACTTCTGCGGTCACCACAAGATGGAACAGGAACTTGCGGAGGAACCTTTAGCTTTGAAATTGAATATGAATTCAGGCCAACGCCCAAATGTTGTGAGTGGCCCTCCGAGGGCCGAGAAGAGGTTCGCATGTAAATTCGAAATGCAAACAGCGCATCCTTGCCCTTCAATCCTTCAATCACTCACACAGTCGTGAGGAGGCAGCTGCCCTGATGGGTGACAATCAATCTCAAGTGTCAAATATCAGTTTGTTGCCGTTGACGCGTAGCAGGAATCGTGCAACATGGAGTCTGCCACATGCAACTCGAGACTGAGTGAGTGACAACAGTCGCAATGAGTGAATGATTGAATGCCTGCTAGTTTGGCTGACTGACGGGCTGGTTGACGGACAAACAGCTCATATACCATGAGGATTATTTCAATTGATAAGATAGCAGAAAGCAGAACCACGTTCCGGACTGTTTTTCAATATTCAAATATAGCAAGTACGGCAGCCCTAGTCGGGAGTGCCCGACTAGGCGATACCCTGGCCACTGAATTCTTGAATAACTTCTAAACTCAAAGTATGTTCTCTATAAAATGTTTAGGGCTTATCAAGAGCTTTCAAATCTATATAAACAAATCTATAAATCTAACCAAAGCACAAGTCTATAGTACTTGGGGCGGGTCTCTAGCTTTGTAGTTTCTGAGATGGCGGCGTTCATACAGACGGACAGACAGAAGGTCAGGCAGATATGTCGAAATCAGCTCGTTGTCCAGCTCAAGAATATATGTATATACTTTATGGGTTCGGAATACAAATATTTGTAGAAAACCATTATTATTATACTTTTACTATTTACTATTTTTTTACTATTTTATTATACTGGAAATCAGCTCTTTAAAACTTTATAACAATTTGTCGAAGAACTTGAAAGGATGAATAAACAGGGTATAATGCATTTGTGCACCTGTATGTAATGGGCTAGCAGCCGGGTTCAGAATATTTCCTAGTCGGCAAGACCGGCTAGAGCATTCCTACTTGTTTAAATTAAAAACTATATTTGAATTAAATAATGCAACCTTTCAGGTTCAACCGATTGTGCCATATATAGTATGTGTAGTGTTATAAAAGTTTGAAGATTCAAAAACGGACTGGTTGATTATTCTCCTTTATTATTGACGTTCAAACTATCCCTTTAGGAAATTAAGATTTCTCTACGAGCACAATTCTTTTGGCTCAATCCTTAGAGGACGCCAAAATCTGTCTCTAAAAATGTTGGAGATACAGATTTTGCTGAATTTCAAACGGCCGAGGGGACACACGTGCGGACAGAAAGTCTAACATAATGAACAGAATATGAAATGCATTTTAAAACATATATACCGAGAGCTAGTTGCAAAGCTATTCCAGGAATGAGAACATCGATCTGCAGGTGGGTCGCTCGTTGAAAAAGTGCCAGACAAAGGCAGACGAAGCTTCGGCATCCCGGCTAAATGGCTAATGATGCGCAGTTGACAAGTCACGCCAAGAGCGCTGGGCGAGCACGCTGGAGAGCAGCAGCTGCCACTTGGGCTCGCAATCTCAGCTGTCTTACCAATGCCGTTTCTCTTGGCCATAACCCTAGCTGTGTGTCTGCCTAAGAGGTGCATGGCTGCTGTGCAGCGCGATTGCTATTGTCACTTTCATCATTGTCAGCTCTGTTGATTTTGTCATTGTCATTGCCGTTGGGTCGCCAGCAGCATCTGATCAACGTCAATTTATTAGTTTTATTTTCTGCACGGCTTCAACATTTATAATCAAGTTTTTTCTTTCGCTGCCAGGGATTTCTGTCGTGTCACTTCCGCTTGTTGCCCGAGACATTTGTCGTCAGCACGAGCGACAGGTTCCCCCGAATGGGCTCCCACTTGGCATGTGGTGCCGGCTACCTGCTGTGCCCCGGTCGACGATGATGATGATGATGATGACGACGTCTGGTGCCAGATGCCCGCTGCCCGCTGCCTGATGCCTGATGCATGATGTCTTGTGTTTGATGAGTCTATTATCAACCCGGCCATGTCAGCAGTTCTGGCTGATGTTTGAATAATGGGGCAATGCTACGGCTCGGTAAAAGGAAACCCTAAATAGCAATTAGGCCGTAATTTGAGTTTGCCCTGGCAGCGGAAGTATTCACGATAATTGGAATATTGTGTAGATCTCGCTTGTGGGAATGACTCAAAGAGACAGGAAGCAGCTAGACACAAAAGCCCAAAATGGGCAAAACAGGCGATTGTTACCTAACCCTAGCATGGAGTATATTCTTAATCGAATCAACATACTAAGTATCAGTACAACAAATATATATTATATATACGGATATACCTGTATATACCCTCCTTTCTGCCAAAGATGATTTTGGAATGGCCAATTAAAAAACTCTTTGAAAATGCCTCAAATGCCCGTTTTCTCAATGTCAAGTTAGGTTTTTTCACGACTGCTAAACTAAAGTTAACTGAGGGGTAAATGTTTATCGATAGCAAAAAACAAAACAGCTGAGTAAACCAAAATACATGACCTGCATTTTATCGGGCCGATAAATTGATGTGAAGTTTGGTTAAACGCCACCTGAACCGTCCCAACCTAAGCCAACCATTTAAACTCAATCGATCGAGCATTTCTCGGTCGTCCATGCAACCGGTTCTCCAGCAGGTAGTGGATTTTCCATAAGGGGCGAAATAAGTATTAATTAATTTGTCATGGCGACAAATGATAAAGAATTTAGACCCAACTCCGCGTCTTAGCCATAAAGTGTAAAAAGCAAAAAGGTTTCTCCTACAGTTTTCCACCAATTTTCCTTACTATCATCACTTAAGATACCTACGGAAAGGCAGATTTCTGGCATGTACGATTTCCCTCCCCAGTGTTTTGAGTTTATCCTGATAATTTTAAGAGGTAAATTTACTACATCTGGTATTTCGCCCTCTTACCTCTCAACACCCGCCCAAAACTGAAAATAATCTTGAGAAGTACAGGTTGGTTTTTGTACAGACACATTTGAATGCGCTATTTGAGCGCTGCTTCTTGTTTTAATTTAGGCTATAATCTTTTTCGTGGTTAATCGCCCATAACAATCTCTATTAAGAGCTGCTGTAATTGCTATCCATTCTCGTTTCCAGCTGAACTGCTCGCCTGATGGGCCGGCGCACCCGACTGCTGGCAGGTCGTCCATCAGTCGTCGTCAGTCGGAGTCGTACCGCCCATCAGTCAGGCCGTCAGTCAGTCAGTCAGTCAGTCGGCTTGCCAGTTGCGAGCTTGTCATGTCTCAGGGGCGTCCCGTGCCTCGGTTGCCTCGGTTGCAATGTGTTGTGTAGACTGTCAACGCGCTGCTCGCTGTGTGTGAAAGCTTTGAATTTATATGGCAGTGTCAGTTGTCAATCACATTTGCAAACTGTCACACACGCCGGAGCTGAGCCGGAGCCGCAGCCGGAGCTTGAGCTGGGGATGGGGCGGGTTCTCTCCCTCTCCGTTGCTGTGGCAAGCGACAGAACGGCAACATATTAATCTTTGCCAACGAGAAGGATACGCGAGCAGGACGAGGCGTTGCTGCGGAAACAGGAAAAGCAGTCAAAGCAGTCAAAGCAGACGGTGACAGGCACAAGTAATGTACAAAAATTACTTTATAATGGAGTGCGAAAATGAAAATTGCGACGGCAGCGCCAAAGCTCGGCGACGCCACGAAGACGTCACATTTGGTGGATTGCTGCGAGCAATTTAGGTAAGATAATCACTCCAGGAGTGTGCCCGAAGAGCGACGCGGCGCCGGCAGCATGTTGCTGGCGGCCGCCTGTCCATGTTGCCGTCGTGTCACCGTTGTCGTTCTTGTTGCTGTTGCTGGCGTACAACTGACGGACTGTTAACTGTTTGGTGTGTGAGCATTTCAAATACGATGCGCTGACACCTCAAACACTCACGTACGCACACACATGCACACGCTTGCAACAATGACAACAACAGCAAAGCAACAACAACAACGGCTGCAATCGGCCCCTGCGCCCCCGCCAGCGTAGCTGACAGCCCTCTGACAGTTTTTGTTGTTCACGCGAGTAATTCATTTTGTAGCAGCCGTTGTTGGTTGCAGCAGCAGCAGCAGCAGCAGCAGCAACTCCCCTTGGCTGTCACCTCGTTGCTTCATTTCACATCACAAAAATGCCAAGCAAAGCGACGCGCGTTGACATGTGAGAGACGACGAGGACGTCGGCGTCGCCGGCTCTGCCAGGACATGCTGCCAAAGGCCCCCACGAAACGTTCCTGTGACAAGTGACAGTTAAGTTGCTGTCGTTGTTGTTGTTGCTGTTGCTGTTGCTGTTGCTTTGCTGTTGCTGTTGCCACTGCGCCAACGTCAGGCGACGTAATTCATTTTGCATGTGCGTGCAAAATTTTCAAGCGTATTTATTACGTAAATTAACAGCAGCAACAACAACGCGACTGCAACGTATCCCCACATCAGCGACGACAGCAGGATGTTCATGACGCAGCGGAAATAAATTTTGCGTGAACAATACAACGCATTATACTGCAGGTTAGGTTAGTTTTTGAGCTCGGGGCGAGGCTCCGCAGCTCCGTGGCTGGCGAAATTAATGGCAGAGCGGCTGACAGCCCGAAAGGGAGAGGACTCGCCGAGGACACACAGACAACACACAGGCAAACACACGCACACATGCTAATGAGCCGTCAGCGAAGAGACGAACCGTGAGTCGCAGGCGGGCAGACGGGCAGATAGCCAGATAGACTGAGGGGGGACAGGGGACAGGGGGACGGCAGCCGCGACAGACGACGGATGAGAAGCCCAGGCAGGAAATGGCTGTCAGCTAAAAAGCTGGCTACGAGCAGCAGCTTTAAAAGGTTACGTGCAAAAAGAACACAGGCTAGATAGAAAGTGAGTGAAAGACTAATTTAAGAAGATTAAAAAGCCCTGAAGTACCTTAAGTTGATTCATTGAAAACTAACATCTACCTAATATACTACAATCTTTTTTATTTCCGATAGTATTGTAAATTCTTCAAATGAGTTGATTTTCAATGTTAGATGTTGATAAAAAGCTAAAAAAGAAAACAGTTTTTCAAACAAAATATGAGCTCGATAGTTCCCAAGATTGCATGGAAAAAGACAGCGCAGAAAGGATATGCAAACAGTCGACCGACGAATATATGGACGGACAGACGGGCATGGCTATATCAGCTTGCCTGTTGATCCTGATCAAGAATATAAACACTTTATGATATTTGCAATGGTGCAGAAATAAATCAATGCGAGGGGTGAATTTTATTTATGTTCATGAAAAGTGAATTGGCGGTCTGTGTTCTCCAACGTTAAATCAATTTACGAAAGCCGCAATAAAAAGTCAACAATATAGTGGGCTAATGCAAATCTCCTTTTGAGTGCTAACAAGTATAAATTTACATGAAGCAACACTTAATATGAAAATTAAATGCACGAGGAAATGCAATAAATTCACAGACAGGCAGCGGCTTGGTCCTGAATCTGCTGTAATCCGTGAGGAAAGGACGGGGGCAATCAGCAGTCGGCGCTCTTTGGTAAAACTCGTTCCGGCGGGCAGGCCAGACGGGTTGGCAACCTGGAGCTTAGCAAATGTTTCTATCAATTTAAAAAGCGGCTCGTAAAATTTGAGAAATGTTGACCATAACCATGGCCGTGGCTCCAGCTCGAAGCCGCGCTGCTGCGACCCGTTTAATGTTACATAAATTTATGTGATTTCCACACAAGTTAATTGATTATAAGCTCCACAAACTATGCAACAGGTGACAGCCGTGCAATGCCTAATCTTAATGCATTTTTATGGCATAGGAAACATCTAATGACAGTCGGCAGTTGGCAGCTGTTGATGGAAGCTAAAAGAGGAAGCTGGTACTGAATGTTGGCAGACGCAGACTTTGACATAAATATCTATATTTTATACTCAAATCAGAAGTATAGGCGGTGTCATTTTCCGGCCGAGATGGAAATTTCTGATCTTGAGGAGGAAATTGTTATTTTATAAATGCTTAAGCAGTATCCATAAGTATCGATTAATCTAACAAGCATTGTATTCCCATTGAAAACTGTACTCTTATATAATTTAGTTACAAGTTTAAACAAGTGAGAAACGTTGTAAACAACGCGTGTAAACAGCTTAAATCAGACCAAAATGTTCGAAATTACAATTGTTTTTGGGAAAATATAGATTTTTGTATTTTACAAAGGAGGGAGTGGGCATGGCCAAATGGTTTTACTCCACTTTTAGAGCAGGTCATCCGAAACCTGTCCGCCAAATTTGGTGACCAAGATATTTAGGTTTTTGGGCGGATCCAAATAATGTTTATGCGATATTTAGAGGCAGTCTTATAAAAGTGTGAATATTTCCCGCAATATTGAAGTTAGAGTCAACAAATTTGGTATGTAGATTGCTGGTGACAACCCCCAAAAACAGATTTATTGATTTACCGCCCACGCCCACTAGAATGCCCCGCCTTACAAAATCGGAAATGGTTATATATCCCACGGTTTTTCAGCTAGAGTCACCAAATTTTAAACGTAGATGGATAAAAATCGATAGGAATACTTTCTGGTCACGCCTACTTCCGCCCACTCCCGCCCCGCAAATCGCGAAAATCTATATCTCCCACAATTTTAAAGCTTGTCGCCAAATTTGGCAGACAGTGTTTGGGGACCTCCTCTTAAGATAAAGCCGAAAAATGTTGGCCAAAATAACTATAATAACTTCTGTGCACAGTAAACGATTATTCGCGGTCGGTTAAGTCCGATATATAAAAGCGATACAAACTAACTACAATACTAAATAGTTTAGGAGAGAAGATTTAGTACGAGGGACGGAGGACTCCAAACTGATTACTCCGTAATGTTTATAATAATAATAATAATATTTATAAAAATAATAGTTTAAACGAAGGAAGTGAATTTTAAGTACCCTGCTTATCACTTTGATGATGCAGGTGCTAACATGAAGACATAAAGCCAAAGAACCAGGATGCTTTCAGAGCCATCCTTACCTTTAGATGCTGGTAAATAAAATTGAAAATAGCTGTAAAATCGTCAATCTGCAAGTTAATGACTTAATCACGTGACAGCTGCACAAGTCAGCAGGAAGACAGAAATGTTTTCAGTCTGGGCCAACTTAAATGCTCCCAATACCACAGAGGCACACACAGAGACGGGCAGACATATAGGCCTGGGTGGAGACAAGGAAATTTGACAGCGGACACGCAGGAGGTCTTCACCCGAGAATACGACCACCGGCGGGCAAGTCGGCCAGCTGGGCACGGGTGTCCGGGTGTCCGGGTGCGGATCCGGGTCGAGCTGCTGTCAGTTTGGCAAGCTTTTAACCCATGCTCGCAATTGAATTTCTCTGGGCGCACACAAAACACAGCGGGAAGGCACAGGGCTGACAAGCAGCGAGGACTAGGACAGGACATTCAGCTAACTGACATTGGCAGGCGGTCCGCGGCGGGGGATCAGCAGCAGCCACCTTGACTTGACACTGATAGCCGGGCAGTTCCAGTTCCCGATCCCAAGGCAGCCGCTAAACAAACTTGTGACCGCGCTTTGAATTGACTATGTTAACTCGACTTGACTGGCAATGTTTGAGTGGAATATGCGACTATTTACGTACATCGAAGCTTCGGGCATGCTGTGAAATCTGCAAATTGCCATGTCATTATTTGTTAGTATCAACCGAAACCGACGGCGACGAGGACGAGGACTACGAGGACGGTGTCGACGCCCTTGCCTGCATACGTTGCCTGGCGTCAAAAGTGTAATTGGCAGCCCGCCCATCGACGTGTCCCATGCCCATTCCCATTCCCATTCCGAGTGCCGTTGCCGTTGCCGTTCCGATTGCTGCTGCGATGCCAGAAGAGGGTGTAACCCGATGTCGGCTTACACACTCAAGTCAAGCGTCCGCCCGTCAGACAGTGGGTAACTGTCAGTGGGCATGTTTGACTTGACAGCATAATATTACAAATCCCTGCCGAAAGCAGACACTAACGATGACATGCGGCCGACCGACGCGACGGTCCGCCTGGCCCAGCGGCAAAAAGGACAGCCGCAAGGTGAACGACGGCGAAGGGCGACTACGCAAATTCTATAAAAAGGGATATTTTACGCTACTCAATGCAGGTAAACTCACACACCGATGCAGATGACAGATGTTACGGCTCGCAGTGCCGGGCCCTGGGCGTATACTTTTCCAAATTGTGTTCAGGTTAACCAACAAAAGCAATTTAAGTGAATCCTTGACCCCGCTCACTTGTGCTTTTGAGTGCTTGAGCCCAAGTTCAACTAACATATTTATCCCCACACTCATTTCTGAATATGTAAACAATTCTTCTTGCCCGGCTGACCGACCTGTCGGTAACCAATCAGCTATTTCAGTGAGGAGGTAGTTAGAGCTCAATTTCAAGGCCCTGTGTAAAAGTTAATTAATACGCAGTTACCTTTACCTTAAGATGATGGCGCTTCCTATGGTCACGTAATGAAAACTAATCAAGTTATAGTTCGAATTCCTTTGTTATTATATACCGTTCCTGAGGGTCGTATAGTTTTGTCACGAAAAGTGTAACGCCTTTGGAAAATATTCTTGATTAGTATCAACTGCAAACTACTCTCTCGATTTTCAAGGTATTGTCACGAACAAATCCTGCCTACGCCACTGTTAGGTACCCCAAAATTTTCGTCAAAAACATTAGATTACTTGCAACATTCTCGTAAATTGTGTAAATTGTATATCATATATATAGCATGCTTTATTTTGTTTTTAATCACTTAAGACGTGGTTTGCCCATTTACCAACCTGGGTGGAAATCGGAGGTCTGAAGCAAAAAACTAATTTGACGTAAAATGCAGGGAAAGGAGTTTTGCCCAGGCGAAGTGGGGACCCCAATTAGACAACGAGACACCAAGTGGAATTCAGCTTCGAAGTCTAAGCGTTCATTAAGTGAATGGAAATTAAGTTAAGTCGTTCACTGTTGTTGTCTGTTGCCGAGAAGGGGCAGGACGGTAAACCAGGCTGAGTGTTGACTTTAGCCATTAACTCATTTACATACATACTTGCTAACAGAATGCCGGCAATAAAATATAAAGCAAAGCAAGTGGCAGCAACAGCAACAGCGCCAGTGGCACCAGAATCAGATGATAAATGAAGATGCAGCTGCTGCGGCTACATCAACGCTAATTGCTCTTTGCTTTCCACAGATACATGCACACCAATGTCCGATGAGATGCTGGGCAGAGCGCATCCCAAAGATGCTCGCCTAACTGCGGCAAATCATAATTCATTTTTCACGAATGCCGGGCTGCCTTCTGATGTGAGTGTGACAAACCCACGACGCGGCGTCTGAGAGGCCTCCGTCTTATTCATAAGTATATTTATTTTCGTAAATTAAATCTTGTGGGGCACGGCGAGGCTGTGAAGGGGCCCATTTACTGGTAGGGCGACAGCAGAAATGTCAAAATGCATTAACATTTAATTGAGGCTAATTTAAGGCGAAATATTTCGCTTGGCATATATGAGAATTTATGCGTCTCATTTTGTCGCATCTTTTCACGTTTGCTTTTCATTTATATATTTTTTATGTTTACTGTTTTCTGTTTCAGTTTTCAGCCGGATATGTTGAGAAATGAGCGCATTTTGTAAAAATGTCACATTACATTTAATTTATGCGACGGCAACCCCACACACGCTCCCTAAATGTGTATTTGTAGCTGTATCTGTACATGTGTGTATCTCTATCCGAGCACACAAGTATCTCTGCAGTTCCCTTAACTTGAAGTGTAGCATGAAATTGTTTTGATGATGTTCCATGTCGCGCCGCATAAAATTATTCAGCTGTCATTATCAACGGCAATTTAACCCCCGCTTAGTGCTAACTATTTGTCAGCTTGCATTGCTTGGCGATTCGGGCAGCAGTCGCTCTATGCGACTGCGGTTCAGATTCACGGTTCACGTTCATGTTCACGCCTTGAACCGTGCGCCAACCGCCTTTGATTGACAGCCATGCAAAAGCATTTTGTGGATTGCCCTCGTGTTGATTAACACAATTTGCTTTGCTTTGCCAAAGTCACGTCATTGCGGTTGTCGTCTTTGTTGTCGGCTCTATCTGGTCTCTCCCCCACCCCCCTCCACCCCTCCCATGCTCGGCGAGTATGTCAAAATAATTTTCCTTTTCAAATTTGACATGACCATCTCAAGTGGGACGTCGCCTTGTTGCATGAATGGACGGCTGCCAGCTTGAGTGCTTTAATAAACTTTCGCGTGTGTGTGTTAATTAGCTGGGCAAATTATTTTGAAGCCCACTGTTTGAATACTTGATGGGAACTTTTTGATATGCTAATAGGTGCAGAATAATGTCAGGTTTATGGCCTAAGTATTCAAAGAAAAAAACGGAAATTTGCTAAACACAAGCAACAGGCGATTTGCCTGCTTAATAATATGAAGCTGGGTTTAAAAATAACAGTTAATAATAACCTGTTCAATCATATAACCCTAACACAACTGACTCCTAATCATATTCATAAGTAAATAAATGTAATATAATGTACATTATAGCCGAAGACCTTGGAAACCAACGCAATATTAAAAATAAGTTAATTTTAGTTTTAATAACTTGTCTATCTTTAAAAAAATAAACAAAGTACGTGTTCACCGAAAAACTGTCGAAAACTGTACCTCAAAGAACTGACCTTCAAATAGTGATTTTTGGATAATATCGTAATGGGGTGTATATAAAATATTAACACATAATAAATTAATAATTAATGTAAAACAAAAAAAGGAAACAGAAATGCGCTATATCTCAAGGTAATGTTATTTACACAGAAAATCTCACTTATTGAAAATTGTGTCTTTTCGGACGATTTATTAAGATTTGATTCGGTTATGGGATATTTTACATCGACTGATTGTCTTATACATATAGTTGTAGTTTTAGCTCTGTTCGTAAATGAACTTTTTATTTTCTAATTTTGAAATACGAGTGTGGATTATTTGGTTTGATATACACATACAGAGAAAACTCCATTTGTTTAGTATTTTTATTTCGAGATTATTTTTCATAATTTCAAAATTTCTAAAAATATGACCTAAATGCAGCGCTTATATATCGGTACGCATATATATTAACAGTTTTCTTTTTGCACATAAAATAGATTTTAGGAAGCAAAGTGACATGCACAATTTCTAAGTTTCGTTATTAAATCATTGATACCAAAAATTTTGATCATGCAAAAAAAAAATGTTTTGTTTTATGTCCTATGTCAGCTATATACTATATAGCAGTCCGATCCGACTATAAGTTTGAATAGAAACATACAGAGAGGCAGACGGACTGACATACATTGTTACTGACCAATAATATATATATATACTCTATACGTCTCCTTCTATTCTTTAAATTATATTATAACAAAAATATAATACCATCTACAAAAGTTTAACATCGATGTTCAACAAGTAAGAATATTTTAGTCGTAGGAACTCCTTTCAAAAACACATTGTACCATACCTTTATGGGCATACATAAGGATTTATGAACATGGCCACGAAGAACCGCGCAGTAGAATGTAACCGATATTTGTTCACAAAGTAAAACTACAAAAACTAATATCCATTTTATATTTTGAGAAACGCTAACACTTGTATTATTTATCTGTTAACATTAGAATATACTTATCGTTGCGTCGGAAACGTGTGTTGACTTATTATTTCGTCTTTTTGCCTCAAAATATTTGCACAGCAATTCTGAGTTATTCAACATGCGAGAAGCCCCTGCAGACTTTGACTTTGATACTTTGAGATGAGCTAAGCTAAACGACACTTGACGCAATCTGCAAAGTTTGCACACGTGCGACAAGGCTAAATTCTTGAAGATTGGAGCAGTGGACAGTAAGGAATATAAAAGCGTGTCTAAGCTCGTGATCTATTTCGCAATAAATGTTATGGTAAACAAGTAAAAGTACTCTAGTTGAGAGTGCCCAACTACGACATACCCTGAACCCAACTGGATGAACACAACTTATTTCGGCGCTATTGAAGATAGAGACTTGATATTTAGGATATATGCTTATAGTTATCTGCTTCAGACAAAGTGTTAAAATTGATGGCTTAATATCTATTGTTAGAGCTGGAAGACAGGCAATGGCGTGTCATTTATTAAATAGAATTTCATTGATATAAGTGTTAAATATAAAAGTCATTTTAAACTGGCCCCTAAAATGCAAAAGTCATGTACTTCCTGCACACAGAATGTCGTACTTTTTCAGCCATGCGATGAAAACAAATTTGATCTGCCAATCAAGCTTTCGTAAACAAAATCATTAAAGTCACTCACTCACATACATATAGCCGTACATATAAGCATGCATCTATAAATCTGAAGCATAAGAGCGGACCATAAATTATTGCGGCAATTATTGCTGGCATTTCGCACAGCCATTCGCAGCTGTTCCGCTCGGCCGACCGCCTAGGAGGGCGAAGGAAAATGGAGGGGGCCGCTAAGAGAGTGAGAGATGAAGCCGAGAGGTTATCAAAATGCAATAAATCAGATTGTTTTATATACATTTTATAACGCGACACCCAACGACGACCACTGTAAAATTCTTGATGTCATCGCATGTTGCCCGTTCGCTGTTTGTTCGGCGTGTGATGTGAGGTGTTCGCCGGCCGAGCTTATAAACAGACATTAAGTCTGTTTAACACGAGAAAAATGCGCATTATATGGTGTAAATCAAAGCCAGACGACGTCGCCTGACGTGCAGATTTATTTCCCTTTATTTGAACAAGTATCGGGCACTGCCATTGGCCAGTGCAAGGCGCAAAAGTGAAAACTGGATATTACGGTAACCATCTGCATCTGCAGACAGCGCCCATAAATCTCGCAGCCCAGCTGAGCTCGTATTATATTTCAAAGTCAAATAGCGACTGCTCCACGCGAGCCGCGATAGAGTTAACTAGTCGCTGGCGGGTCGCAATCAACTCTTCCACTTGAGAGTGTTGGAAAACAAATAAGCAGCGTGTTACACTTGATAAACACTGCAGATAGCAATGGCGTACTCGCGTACCCGTTGGACTCCAAATGTCTTGCCAATATTTGCACAGTTGCCTTGTTGCTTTGGGTAAGTTGAAGAGTACAAGACACGAAAATTCGTTTATAAGTGGCTGAGAACTTTGTTTGCTCAGAACCAGTAGCATTCGCAGCCAGCATAATCCGGGGTATTTACACCTCTGGTGCCTGCGGCTTGTAAATCTAGCCATACGATCAAGTCAACAAACAATCTTGTATTTGAATTGGCCAGTGGGTCAAAATAATGCTTTTTTTTTTAAATTTAAATAAACAAGAAGTTCCTTTAAATCATTATCCTCACGATGAATACAGCACTGATTGCCTATTTGGGGAATCAAAATAAAAAGCATGCACAAAATATTACAATAGTTTGATAACAAAGAGAACTTAAGATACCACTTCCCCAATGATCAGCGAACGCTCGCTATCTCATTCCCATTCCGATTTCCATTCCCATACCAGGGAGGGGAGATAGCTCCCGTCGCGTCGTTAATTGAAAAGCCATTGAAAATCCTCCAACTTTTGGCGCAAACTCGACGTTCAGTGCCAAGTACGAAATGGAGCTTTTATCGTTTATTTATTGCAGTGTTTTTTCATTTCGTAATTTTGATTGATGACTGACTTAATGTCACTTTTTTGCTGCCGCTCCTGCTGTTGTCCAATGATAAATTAATAAAAACAGGCGACTTTGTTTATTCTCTAGCCCCTGACCGCGTCCCAGCTCCGGCTCTGGCTCCATCGTTCGCCTTTTTTGGTTGGGTGGCGTTGTGTAACTCTGAGCTACGCATTTTGTGGAGCTCCCTTTCACATATAATTTGCTGTCATAAATCGTGGGGAACGTCGCCGTCATCGTTGTCGACGCTGCCGTAGTCGTCAGTGGCGGCCATCTTTTATTGTTTATTGTTTATTGTTTACTTAACAATTTTTCAATGTATTTTCGTGCCCACACAATTTGCTTGCGTGCCTCCAACGATGTTGCCCGCTCCCCAGGCCATAAATCAAATTCTGACAGCGCATTGTCATTTAATCAATAATTTATAAACAATTTCGCGTTGCACGGAGTACAAAAAATACAAATTAAAATGTACGTGCTGGACGTTGGCATTAAAATAAATGGAAGCCTTAACCCATTAAATGAGCACTGATTGAAATTAAGGATATAAATCATTTACATATACGATAATTCCAATAACACACACACATGCACAAAATTTCCAGTACATTTCTCGCTTGTTGTTAATAGTTAGCCAAAAAATCTCTTATCCACTTTAAAAAAAATCCAGCCAGGGTTTGGGCTGTCAGTCAGTCTGTCAGTTAGAACTAATAGTCATGTATTTGTATATAGATACATGATTTTTAAGTTGCTCTGAAATGTTATATACATATTTGTTATTTTTTTTGGAAGCAAGATTTAACCAAAAAAGGATAATTTCTGTAGGTTCCCAACTTAAGCCCTGGCAACGCTTGTGCTAAATTGTCAACAACTGTAATTTTTGCCCTTTTTGCTACGCCTACTTCATAGCTAGGGCGTTGTGGCTATAAAAGTACGTGCCAAAATGACCAAAGAGTAAATAATAAACGGAAAAAATGAAGCAAAAGGCAAAGCAAAGAAAAATAAAATGTCAAAATCCCCGAAGCGCCCAAAAGCTTGTCATCTAGTACAAAACAGTTCGAGGTGGACAGTAGTTGGGACTGTGGACGATGGGTGCGACTGACTGGGGGCGTAGAGGGGATCGGGGAGAGCCTCTCATTGTGGAGGTGATGATGGCGACGTCGGCGGCGGCGGCACTTTTTGATTTTACTTTGCTGCTGAGCAAAGCGCAAAATCACTTTTGACGGTTTTATTCTTGTGTCGGTTGGGGCTTTTTCTGTGTTTTGTGTTTTGTGCTTTGTCTTTTGCTGTTTCTGTTTCTGTTTCTTTTTTCTTTTGTGTGGAGCGCGCGCCTCGTTTCGTTTTCATTATCCGAAGCGCGTCCGAATTCATTTCAAGTTTTGCCGCCGACGTCGCCGATGTCGAGTTGAGGCGTCTTCAGCTGTCCAACTGTTGGCTTTTGCTCGCCAGTCGCGTTAAGTCCAACATAAGTCGGCCTAAGCGTTTAAAAGCCTAAACGAATGCAGAGACATATGAGTATCTCTCACATGTGTGTGTGTGCGTGTGTGTGTGTGTGCGTGTGTGTGCCATTGGTCAGCAAGCTAAGAAACAGCAAAATACAAAATACATAATAATCATCAGCATCAGGTGGAGGCGCAAGGGGGACTTGGGGCATGGGGCTTCACGAGAAATGACCAGAGCCAAAGCCAGGGACCGTTCAGCTGTCAAGTCGGCTTTGTATTTTGTACTTTGCGCTCAAAACTTAGACCAACTTGACAGTTGGAAGACAGTAGTATTTATAACGTCGACGTCGACCGCTGTCCCCCTCAACGGGCCGTGCCCCTGCAGTTTGCCGCCGCCCCAACAAACATGAGACAAGACTGACAGCAGCTCAGCGAAAGAGTTAATACTGTGATTAAATGACCAGGAGAGTGCCACTGTCAGACAGATGGCCGATGGTGGGCGGCTTAAATGTTTGACAGCTTGATGCCAGCTTCGGCGTCCACGTTGACAACAACAAAAAATTTACCAATTTCTGAGACCTTGTTGAGCCCACGCTCCGGTAGCTAAAGGCATGAATACCCAGACAAGTTGGGTTGGAAACTATATAATTAATGAATTTGGATTATGAGAATCGGACACTTATTACAAATTTAAATACCAAAACTAGTAAAACCGTCCAACTGCGCACCGATTGTTCACGGTGTAATAACAGCTTACGCAGTGGAAAACCGTTATTGAATAGTGTTACCACAAAGTAATCTGTAAACTGTAAATTTGGGAACATATCGATTTTTGTAATTTGTGGGGGCGGAAGGCGAAATTGCCGACATGTTTTAAGATGATCATCAAAAGTCGTAATACCAAATGATGACACTAGAACTGTGACACAAGAACTGTGGAATACATTGACTGCGGATTTGCACGCCATAAGTGAATTTAAGCCGGTATACACGAGTACACATAAATCAAAAATTTAGGTCAACAACTTTAAAGCGACTTAAATATTTAACACAGTTGTGTTTATACAGACAGACGGATAACGATTATAAAATTACGATGTGCACAGTTTAGATTGTTTAACTGGGAGATTCGTGTTAATAGCTGATATTTAAAGAGTTCCCCAATTTCTATTAGTTTGGGTATAGAGTGGTTGCAATATAACATTTGCGTTTATGTTAAATGAAAAGTTGAAGCTGGACTAATTATTTTTGTTATATTTTATATAATATATTCTTGTTATATTTAATCTTACACAATATTGTCATAAACTGTAAACTAACAATAGTAAATTTAAATATATAAAACTCAAATTGCGAATTAATTTCCATTTCGTTAAACATTTAAATAAGTTAACATTTCTGAAGTCAACTGAACATAAATCAGAAAACCCCAAAGTATTTAGTAGAAACGATAAAAGAACCCATAGAGATTGTAAATTTTATATGCGTATTTAGCAACTGAATTCCAAAAGTTATACTTGACAAAAAAATATAAATATTATAAATTGACAAAAAAATATGTGACGTACTTAGGGCATGTTTCTTTTGAGATACACATAGATACACCTAATCTGCCTAATATTAGAAGATGTTAAAATGTTGAGCTGTTAAGAGCGACCCATGCCGTAAATTAGCGGGTTTAGTAGAGAATACCTGGTAATTGGTTGAGTATGTCATAAAGCGTATGATAAACTGCTGAGATCTGTAAACAACAATCAAGCAGATTAAATAGAATGGTGCAGTGATAATCGTGTGCCAGCTACAATCAACGTCAACGAGAGCAGAACAACAAACAGATCTTGCAAATCACAAGATCACAATCTCCCGGCCAAGTTATCTAAATGGCAGTTTGGTCCCAAAGCAAACTAACCAAATGTGTATGAGCTACTAAATTTAGACATTTGCCGGTCTCCAGCAGAAAGCAGCTGTCAAGGCAGCACGTTCACGAGACCCGCTCGACTCTGGTCCGAGACCTTACGGCAATGTTTTTCTCCACAATTCCATGCAGATGTAAAGCTGTTTATTATCTTTGCCCCTCGAGTAAGCAGCTAAGCATCTAAGCGGCTAAGTAGCCGCAAAATGTTTGTAGTATATTACTTAAATTTACTATAGCGCTTGTCATGTTTCAGATGTTTTAAAAGAAAACACACGCGGACTGTTGGGAATGAGCTCACTCCACACACGGTTGACACTTGTCAGGGGCTTTTGCAATGCGTCGTCGTCTGTTTATCTTGAAAATGCCACAAGAGCCGTGCCGAAGCTATTTTTAAAAGATAGCTCTTTACTTAGCGGTGAGTATTACAAATTTGTTGGTGGGGAGCTTATTAGTTGAGCGCCCAAATCGGCAGTCAAACAAATTCTTAATTGCCCACACAAATTATCACTTGGGTCTTACACCAGAAAACGGAACCATAAAATTCTATAAAATATAATGGGCTAAGCTGGCAGACGACAGGCGTGTTTTTAGCGGGGCCAGATCTTGAACTCTCCGAGTATGTGGCACATTAACGCCATAAATTTCAATTTTAATTGATTTGTATTTAGATTAGAAACTGTTGAATGAACACAGCAATTGTGTCGCCCCTTTAAACGTACATTCCATTATATTCTATTCTCAAATGCTGCGCCCACATGAATCCACCAATAAACTGTCTTCATTCCTCCGGTGGCGTGACAAAGTGTCAAGTCAAACAACAAGGGAGGTGCCCAGGGGAAGGACGGCGAAGAGTCAATGCTCTATATATTTTTAATAAGGTGCCAAATATAAGCCGAGAGTTTTTTTCAAATATACAAGGAATTTCAGTTTATGTTTTAATAACCGATTTGTGGATGCTTAGAATTCATAAAACTTAAATTTGATGTTTAATATATAAATAAAACTGTACCAACACAAATATATGAACACGATTTATGTGCTAGTTATTTTGACTTGCTGGGTAAAAATTAAAAATAATTATTTTTCGTTCTTTGGGTAATTTTATATATTAAAAATAAAAAATTAATTATACGATCTTGTCTTCCTTATGCTCTTGTAAAAAACAGCAAAAATAGCTGTTTGCAGATTCCTTTAAATTAACGTATATTTAATTATCGCACCAGTTAGCTCGTTAGCCCGGAGTCTGCTGCGAGAAGGTGACCAAAACAATATCCTGTTGGATTCACATAAGAGATCAAAAAGCTGTTCAGCCGCGAAGAGTAAAGGGTATTCCAAATATTGGGACATAAAAAATCGTGTCGAAGTGTTTAATAAATAACAAATCACCCAAAAGACCTCAGGCACAAGCAACATCGCACAATACCAACCAGAACTCAAGTATTCAGTAATAAACAAGGGCCGGGAATGGCGGCTGAAATTTATGTGAGTTGATCTGTTTTCAAGTGGCTTCATGTGCTGAAGTGGGACGTCTTATCAGTGGGTATTCCGGTACAGATTTACAATTAATTGCCAGCAATTGTGAACAAGCAATCTCCAATGTGGTATAGCTGCCATCAGCCATAAATTCGAGTACAGCTAGACGTTGTTTTATTCATGTTCATAATTAATGAAATATTTTTGTGCAAATCATTGGGAAACTACTCAACTTCATTAGCAGGTCGTAAATAATGTCAAAAAACGCAATGCTAGAAATTAATGTGGCCAGGCACATGGTGAATAATTTAAAATTTAGAAAAATAAATAAATGAAAAGAAAGTCGAGCACAAAAGATACAAAACAAAATTAAAAATCCAACACAGAAACAATAGAATTTTAACAAGAAATATAATTTATAGCCACTTAAGTCATAAATTTATTTTTAATTTCGGCCAATTCACATTTACAACGAGCCACGCAAACATCGTCGCGCAAGCTCGCTTACCCCATATTTAAATACCCTACTACCCGAGCTTAATGGCTCATGTAAGAAGTTTGCGACAGATATTTAAACAAGATATTTTGAACTTGATCCACATTTGCAGATTTGTCCTGTTTTTTCCATCTCCCGAACAAACATTTTGAAAAGTTTGAAAATCTGTTACTGTTATCGCTCTTATATAACCATTCAATTTAACAAGAGCATCCAAGCTTCGCTACTGTTAAGTGAAGCCTTTATTTCTTGGCTTGAGATAGTTTACGTTGTTGGTGCTGGGGCCACAAAAGAAATGAAATACTGAAAGACTAAAATTTACGTCTCTTTGGCTGTTTATTTTTCTTTGCCGCTTTCATGAATCTTCAAGTTTATTATTGTTGTCTGTTGTCTGTTTTCTGCTGCTGTTGCTGCTGTTTCTGTTGCCGCTTCTGGTAGCAGCGAATTTAACACTCAGACAGTAGTAAATAAGCGGGTTATAAAAGGCCAACTAATTACAAGTTGCAGACGCCATCATACATATGCTAAAAAAAATTTGAATATGTATGTTACAAATACATACACATATATACACCTAAACTTATATGTATATGTAATATTTCCCTTTTATTTACACGTATGCGTATACAAATTTATTTCGGGGACCCTTTGCTTTATTGTCTTAATGAACAAAGGCGACGGTTTCTAGAGGAGACAAATGTATCTCGTTTGAGCGCAAAACACAAATGTTTAAAACAATAATAAATTATCGTTGATGTTGATGTTATTGTTGTTGTTGCTGTTGCTGTTGCTGTTGCTGTTGCCGCTGCTGTTGTTGTTGTGGTCTCTTGCCTTTTATCGCTTGATAATCGCTGGTCATTAGTCATTTTGGCCTCAACCTCAAGTATTGTGTGTTTTCTATATAGCAATGTATCTGTATCTGAATCGCGTGCTGTTGTTGTTGTCGTTGCCACGCCAAAAAGAGTAATGTGAGCAACAACGGTGGCAGCTGCTGTTGCTGCCGCTGCCGCTGCCGCCGCCGCTGCTGCGTTTCTGCTTGTTATGTCTGCCTCTTCATTTGGTCTGCGACAGCAGCAACAGCAACAAAAACAGCAGCAGCAGCAGCAGAAGCAACAACAACAACAACAGCAACCGCCGCAGCTACGTTTAATAAATCGTGTACTGTCGCCTTTTATTGTTGCGGCGATGTTTCAAATTTTATTTATTTATCTGCTGCCGCTGAATTGGCTTAATAATGTGGCCGACAACAGGCAGCGGACATCAGCATCAACAGCAGCAGGTCAACCCATATTTAGCAACTTCTGGCGATACAACACTTAACAGGCGGCTTAAGCTATCGGCTATCTTGACAGTCCATGAAATATTTATGCTCTTGAGATTATTAGGGTTATATTATGTAGGCACTAACAAGAAAGCATTCACTATTGCATCAGAGGTCCATATATAGCTACCGAATTCCTTTTCTGTTTTTCTTTTTATCGTTGCTTAAAGTTGCGCCTTATTTCTTTACATATTATGTTATTTAAACTATTTAAAAGGATAGCACACAAATGTATGATTAAGTAATTTCAAATTAGAGCAAGTTTATTATTAAATATTTGTCAGCCCCGTTTTCTTGAAATCGATAAGGCTGGACATCAACTTTTGGATTTTCAAGCATATCTCATAGATTATAATCTAATAATATAATAATAATAATTGGTGCTTGAGGCAGCAAATTTCGCACCTACTAACTTACTTATATACTATAGCTCTTATCGAATTTGTTGCAAAGAAATTGTAGCATCTATTATCTTTTTAATTTTTTTGCCCACCTTACCAAATTTATAATTATGTTTGTAAATCTTTTATTGTTAGGGTACGGGGTATCTCGTAGTCGAGTAGCAGTTGATTTGATTGTATAGTTGTCAAAAGCACTTCTTAAGTTAAGGTGCTATCGTAATCAATTAAACGATAGTGTGTATATAATGAACAAAATGTCCAGTATGTCCGGGGAAAGTACTTTTATTTATTTCTTATTTATGACTATACGAACAGTTTCCTGTTCCCGGTTCAGCTCCTATATATTTGCAATGAGTATATGATTAATTGATACTGTACAGGGTATCTCCTAGTAGAGTTCACTTAATTAAGCCACTTTTACTTGTTTTTAATTTTATTTCTTACACAGTTCGGTTTAAGCTTCATTATGGTGATAAACACTTCGGACATTCATAAAATACATATTGTCAAAAAATAATACATAAAATATAGCGTTAAGCCTTTCATGATTGTTTACTGTTTAATGTTAATATTTAAAAATTATGTCGTACAAAATTTAAAAGAATAAATTAAAGACTACGTGAAAACTGATTTCCGATATGTCTGCTGATGAAAATGATGACAGTTTGCGGTGACCTGATTTTCAAAAGCCCTACACATTACAGAACCATTTAATGCAACCTGAAAGCGCTGTGAACCTATCGAATCTAAAGCCCCGGAGGAATTGCATTAAGCCGGAGCTTTACAGGGCCTTATTATTTATTGTGGCCAAATATGTGGACAGGCGGACAAAGCAAAACAATTTTACCACTGACCAGCGACACGTTCAATTGTATCTCTGTTCATATCTCATTGATACATGTATCTATCAATAATATATTAGAGCCAACGAAACGCGCTCCCAAAAAGCCGGCGGTCGCTTTGAAGTGTCAACAAGAGCCGTCAAATGAGCCGACGACTTGGCCAACGTATTTTCTGCTCCATTGTGCGCTGTCGAGCTTTTCACGCTGGGTAGGTGGCTGCCATAATAATAATCACAGCAGCTGAAGTATTTATGTCGCAGCTACAACTGAAGGCCTTGCAGGGCCATAAATTCCCCGCGGCAACTTAATGTGTACATATATATATTAAGCACACATGCGCACATATATATTTATATTGCGCATATCGTATTTTATTCCTTGCTTCCTTGCCATAATTTTCGTGTGATTGAGTTACGTGACAATAGGTGCAGTGGTCTAATCGCTAGAATTATGATCGTGAAATATTGTTCAGATATTAGGAAAGAGAACTGCGATATGGATTCTAATACACAGGACGCTCAAATCACATCAACTTACTGTCACGCACACAAGTCAAATCGTGCTCTATATGTAAGGCACTCGACTGTATTCATCGAAAAATAGAAAACAAGTAAGAAGTCGGGTGTAACCGACTGCGCAATACTTCTTCACATTATACTAACGGCTTGAAACAGCCAAAAACGGTCTTAATTATTATTTTTTTTTAAATATCGATTTTTCTCAGGTTACCCCTTCCCACGGCGTAGGCGTAGACAAAAATCTTAGCACTTAATCTAACGCGGGTATACACGACTTTATATTCCAAATTTCAAGTCTCCAGCGCCAATAGCGACGAAAACTGCGTTCTTGCGAACAGACATTACAAAAACGCAATATTCTCTTTTCGCTTCGCGAACGAGTGTAACAAACTGAATGCCACCAAGAGCCTGTTGACAGTCTCTGTTGTTGTCGTGTCCGCTACAAATGTCATTTTAAAAATTTTTAGGAAAAATACGAAAATTAATATCAACATCTACAGCAACGTCTACAACAACAACATGAACAACAGTGAACGTCGAACGAAAAACAGCGAGACCGCCTATATAATGTAAGCTACTAGGCTGCAAGTGGAGTGGAGCCAAAGGGAAAGTGTCAAACGCAACATTATGAAAATGACACGAGGAAGCCATAAATATTAAAACAAAGCAGGCAGCAGCGGCAACAATGTCACAACATCAGCGTCGTTGGCAAGAAACACAGCGGGGGTGTCTTGTGAGCACAGAAAAATTACACAGAAAAATGATCAAGGAGTTGACAGCGGGCAACAAGCACTTGAGCAACTAAAAGATACAAATGTATCCGCTAGGCTGCCAGCCGCCGTGTCGTTCAGCCGTTGAGTGAACGCCCCTTGATGTCACATCTCTGTCAGCCTACGCATGATTGACGCTCCGAATGTGCGCTCCTCCAGGAGGGCAAACACCAAAATTGTAATGGCTTTGCCGTAATTTATAACAAAACTGTTAATTAGCTGCGACGACTGCGCTGACATCAGTCATCATCAGGGTGTTTAATTTATGGTGACGCGGCTATAGATCGTACAGGAGCAGCTGCAGCCAAGTTGGGAAACGAACAGGCCCAACAAAGGAAAGTTGTCCTTGGTACATTTTTAGATTCCCAATCCTCAACAGATATAGAGGAATACACTGACCTTCCGAACCTTCTAAAATGTATTTCAAATTGCTGAGCATAGCTTATCACTGGCATAAGGAAGAATTTTAACCCAAAGAGTCACTCGCTAATCTAAAGCGACACCTCATAAATCAGCGGCCAGTCCACGAGTAAATCACCAGATCTCAAATGTCAAGTTGTCGCTGTGCCGCTATATCAATTCAGCTGAAACAAAATCACTGCGCCAAATTGTCAACAATCAAGTTTTATACAATCGTCGCTACGATTTATATGATCGCAATAGAGCGAATCGAGAATACGATTAAACAGTTTCTTTAGAACGTCGTGTGTACCCTTCGAATTAAAAAACAGATTAACAATTATGAAAATTCAGCATATTTAAATTTACTTCATAAAATAATAATATTGGATTCTTACTTAGGAAGAATTAACAATAAAACTAGAAATTTAAAAAGCCTTTCAAGGGCATCTGTAAGTCGGCCAATAAGCACCATAGCACTCCCATGTGTTACTTGGTTGTTGTGATTATAAATTTTGGTCAGCTCTTTGCGTAGTTTAATCGTAACATCTATATGCGAGCGGGCCAATAAAATGATTTTTATGGTCATGTAGCCATAACTTTTCGCATATATGACTTCTTAGTACTGAGGTGCCATAAATAATATGCCTAATGCCAGACATAAAGTTGGGTAATCTTCAAATCACAACCATCGATTATAGTTAATTTCATGCGGCCCATAAAGCACTGCGAGGCTTTGGGAATTACACTTTCTATTAGATAGAGTTGAGTCACAAGACTTTTCATACCTTTAAATCGCCAGCTAAAATCATTTATAAATTTAATTTGATTTGTTGAAACATGCGTACTTGAAGTACTCTTTTAATAAATCATCACAATAAACGGGTTAGTATATTTCCCAGTCTACTTATAATAAATCATTTTGTGTTTATTTTGCTGATTAAGGCACATTTCTCTCAATTCGTTTTGGTATATGAATTAAATATAATTTTAAACATAATATTTATTCACATAAAAATAAAAAAAGATTACACTCTTGGGCTCGTCCGGGATTTGAACCCGGGACCTCCCGCACCCTAAGCGGAAATCATACCCCTAGACCAACGAGCCAGTTGAACCAAGGTGGCCAAGCACAGCACTTGAGTAGCATTGAGGGAGATCACAAGACCTGCAGCAGACAAGAAAGACCAACCAAAACAAATTCAAAATAAGTGCAAGAGAGGCCCAAGTTAAAGCGGGAAACGGCTACATTGGAGCGAGCCGTCGCGTCGGCAGCTCTCCTCTCCCCATTGATAGACGCCAACAAAGCAAAGCACTCCGACTCTATTTATAACAAAAAGTTGTCATGTTCGCTTGTGCTTTGTTGTTGTTGTTGCTGCTCGTGAGTGTTGACAACAAAACAAATTGTTTAACATGGACAACACAGCAATACAAAAGAAATATGATGCATGTAAATAAATTCAATTTGGAACAACGAGAAAAAAGAATGAAAGACAGCGCAATCAAGCGCCGGACAACAGTACAAAAACAAACGACAGCAATAAAATACGATCACAGATCTTTCAACAGAAATTGGACAATCAAAAAATTATTAATAACAACAATAATAAAACCGACGCAGGCATTTTGGTTTCTATAGTCGAATACCACACTCTCTTTAAAACGGTATGACCTGTTTAATTTAACTACTTACTTAAGATTCAAATTTTTGGAATTTCGAATGTCGCTTGCAAATATCAAACGGGTTAGTGATAAAGTATAATTATTAAATTTAGTTGTTGTTCTTGTAGCAACCACGTACTGTTTACATTTACTATAACTGAACGATTCGGTCTCATGGACTCCTACTTTATTTGGATACCTGCTTCATTTAAATTAAGGACTGAGAAAGTAGCTTGATGAATAGAATAGGAAATACATAATTTGAATCACCCTGATTTTGTTATTGAAAAACTAAAACAAATTGAACTGAACAAATTAACATCAGCGACATTTATTTTTGAACAACTTAATGAACAAATGAATGTACCCCGATAAGAGAGGTAAACAACTGATCGAGCCATTGAACAGATAAGTTGTCGTCTGATTGGCAGTACTCCGCTTACACTATACTACATAATTGCATTCTCTGTTACCACGAGTGATGAATCTGATGTATTTGACAGATTTGGGAGTACTTATAAAAAAATGGGATGTTCAAATTTTTTCATGGCATTACTTTCGTAAAGCTCAACCGATTTGAAAAAGCTTTCCACCAATATAAAATCAATACCTATAGCAACATATAGAAAATGGGTTTTCAAAAATCTTTTAAATTTAGGCAATTTACTATAAGTTTTGGATTTTTATATGTCAATCGATTCCCAATATACGTACGTACGAAACTTTATGAAACATTAATAAAACTAGCAAATTTTTTTCGAATTATATTTTAAAATCAGAATTTGGTGGTAATATTTCCAAAACTGTTGAGGTTTATGAATTATGTAGAACGAACTCAATTGTTATATATTATATATATTGTTAAATATATTGGTTTTCCATTGTTGTGATGATTTAGAAATGGCCCAAAAATGGTGAAAAAAATTACAAAATTTCGAAAATAAAAAAATCTTGCCAACGAAAATTTTTTAAAAATTCATTTTATTACACAGAGCCCTAAGTTGATAAAAAATATCAGTTTCATCAATTGCGGTAATGTGCTGTTGCGTAGTGTTTTTTCAAGGGGTAGGCTTTGTGTTCGGATCTAATCGAAAAAACTCTAACCGTCGGGATAAACAAATAAAAAGCCTGAAATAAAAAAATAGAAACAATTGAAAAATCCATAGTAGTTGGACGCCTGACAGCTGACGGCGATAATTTAAAATCAAATCAATTGAATATTGTCACAATTAATTTACTTAAAAGATATGTGCGTCCGATTGGCCCGTTGGCGGCGCTGAGCTGCGCTGATTGCTTGTGTCACATTGTATGGGAATAATAATTGTCAGCGCTCTGTAACTAAGTGGGATTTTTGAGCGCTGCTCATTGAATGTCAATTGATTTAATGTATTCTTTTATGGATTTTTAATTTCAGCTTGGGTGTTTTATAGCTGTCGTCGAGAGTTTATTAACGCTTGCGCAAATGCCGCGCCTACCGCAAGCAGCCACCTCGGCTCCTCTCCCCGCTTACCCCTTTCCACAGAAGCGCGTCGCTCATGAAATTCAAATTTAGTGGGCTAAAACCGAAACGCCGCACACAATCAATGCATCTGGCATACCAAATTCAAAACCCAGTATCGAATTCAGGCGGCGATTTGACTTTTAAATAAGAGCCGATCGTTGTCGAATCGACAGCCACGCGAGGATATTTTAGAATAATAACTACCAAGACCGAGCACAGCACCGTTCATCTGACTGGAAACGAGTTAACTTTAAACCATTCTAGCTAAAGTATGTTTACACTTAACATTTCATTTATAATGTGCATTGTTGTGTGAATATTACAATTAAATTTCAATTTTTACTTGATTTTTATAAAACAACATACAATATATTTTAACGTTTAGATTTTCAATAAATTGTATTGATTAACTTGTATTTAAAAAGAAAAAATTGTAAGTTAAAACCGTTGAAAAAATTACGTAGTCAAACTTCACAAGTATCTATGATTCTAGTCAACCAAGCCATAAGGCAATGAAAACACCCACTGCAACAAAAATTATCACTAATAGAAACCACAAACAAATAAATGGGTGGTTTTCTAGCGAGTGAATTTCGTTGGCGAAAATGTATCAATATAAATATATACCTGCTATAAGTAAGCTAAGTCCATCTTTAACATCTAAGGTATTTAATATGGTTGGGGTTTCTTCTGTTTCGAAAGGAGCCGTGTAAAGGCGTACTTCACTTTGTGAACGAGTGTAAAAATATCTCAGAATAGTTAACCGCTAATACGGTGACTATGAGCCCCACTTCATAATTTTTATGTATAGCCTTGAAAATACGCGGAGCCGAGGCCCATACTGAACTAAATTTTTTTTGTTTTTTGTGTGGCAACTTCCCGAACCAAACCCAAAGTCCAGGCACCTACAACTTTTTGGAGTTTTAGAAATATGTGAAATATGCGTCTAATTATTGTAGACAAAGATCTTTAAAATCAAGGTTAATGCCGATCGGATGATACCAAAAAATCGTTTGCATCAAATTCGTACAAATATCACCTTTAATTAGTTATGTTTTGTATGATTATTTATAAGATAAAAAAAATAATATCATGAAAGAACTGGCTTTTGGTTCCAAAAATTAAATTAATTTTAAAATTTTAATATTTAAAAAATATTGCGAATGGGCGAAATGTGTGATGCTGATTATCGAGATTTAAAGCGAAAAAAATGGCACATAATTAAAAATTCAGAAATTATTTTCGAATATGACGATCTGTATCTGTAATATTTTATTTCCATATTTATTAAAGAATAAAATGTAGGCGACCAAAGCACCAATTGATTACTACAATAAAAAGTTGAAGCAAATTGATAATTATTCTCTGCTAACCCTTTTAAAGATACCGTACATATCAAGGTTAACGGACGTATTCGTGAGTGTAAATTGAGCATCACGTTTTAGTTCCCAAGAAGTGCTCCAAAGATATCGATTTGATAGACTGATAGATTGATGTTCAAAGTCCAAATAATTCTTAATCTGCAAAGGGGTTGTCGATCTTTCGCCGTCAGTGGGAAACGAATTAAATAATGAAGACAAATGGGTATTTGTATTTTTAAAAATTGTTTTCTCTGTATATTTTGTCCATATGAATTGTTTGCCGTACTTATTTATTTACTGCGCACTTTTCAATATATTGTAGTTCAAATTGTTGTTGCTGTGTGACATACATTGAGGAGTAATCGCGAATTTCTAATTTATATTCGTTGAATTTATACACATTAAATAATTAAATTATTATTGTAGCTTGTTTTTTTGTATGCTTTTTGTTTTATGATTTTTTTGTTGTTGTTTTTGTTATTACAGTTTTATTATACGCATTACTTTACATATAGGTGACTTAAAACATTATAAAATTTGTAATTATATTATCCATATATTATATATATATACGAACTAAGTTAAATCTAGCCAAATAAGTATAAAACAAAGCTTAAACATCAGTAAAATCTATAAAATATACATAAAAACAAAACCTGATAAACAGACGATTTCATACGATTTGTGTATATTTGTATATAGATCGCGGGAGAACTGGAAGTCCTTAAAAACTTTGGTTGAACTTTGAGAACAAACGCGTCTTACAAATAATGCTACAAAATATTGGTAGTTATGATTTAAATAGATTTTTGTAACCGCAGATGCTGATCGTGAAGTGAACAAAAACCAGACAAAAACTGAGAAAATTGCTTTCTTGTAACTACGACTCGAGAGTATCTTGATGGGTATTATCTTTTGTTTTTGGGCTCTTTACAGTACTATTTGATGGTGTCCGAAACTTAAACGTAACTAGCGCTCGACAAATCTACAGTTTAGTATCACAGAACAGCGAACGCCGCTGACAGCGTCACTAATCATAATTATTTTTCCTCGAAACGATTTCAAAATGTTTTCTAGTAAACCGGGGATGTTGTTGCCGTGTTGAGCAACACTTAATCCTCGTTCTCGACAACTCTACCGCTTGCCTGCTTCGTTATTTGGTATCCAATGCCTGCGCCCGCCCACTTACTGGTGCGCCGCCCCCATGCGCTGTCCGTACATGGCGTACGGGGAGTAGTAGGGTCCGAGGGCGGCAGCCGCGGCAGCCGCCGCTGGATTGAAGGCGCCCGCGGCGCCGAACGGCGAGGGGCCGCTGGCCAAGGCGCCGGGCGGCTTGCCGTACGGATGATAGCGCGCCGCGGCAGCGGCGGCGGACATGGGGCTCAAGGGCGGCGTGGGGTAGCCGGCGCGCAGGGCCGAGGGCGGGAAGAGCGTGCCGAGCAGCGACTGCGCCTGCGACTGGGCCAGGGCCGCTGCGGCGGCAGCCGGGTCCGACAGGTTGCCCGTGTGGGTGCGCAGATGCGTGAAGAGCTCGTCGGAGGTCTGGAAGCGCTTGCCGCAGTAGGCGTCGCCCACCACCCAGCTGCACACGTAGGGCGCGGAGCGGGCGGCGGCTGCGTTGGCGGCAGCCGCGGCGGCTGCCTGCGAGTACGGATGGGACGGCGGCAGTCCGGCGCTGGCCATGGCCATGCCGTACTTCTGGTGCTCGCACTGGGTGCAGCCGGCGGGGCACGGGGCGCCCATGAGCATCTGCTGGGTGTGTGCGGAGTAGGGGCAGCCGGGGCAGTAGGGGTCCTTGCAGACGGGCACGATCGCCTCGCCGCCGGCGGGCGTCTTGATGCGCTGGTAGCTTATGTACGGATTGGGCTGGCCGGCGGGGCCGGCCCCTGCGCCCGGGTAGCCGCCATTGGCTGCCGCGGCCAGCATGGCCGCATGGTGGTGCGAGAAGCCGCCCGCGAACGGCGGCCGGAAGGCGGGGTTCGCATGCTGCTCCATGCCGGGCGGACAGCACAGCGCCGACAGCGGGTTCAGGCCGTACGGGCCGGCCGCCTTGTAGGCCGCCGCGGCGGCGGCCGCCGCGGCCGCCATGCTGCTCATCTCCTTGGGGTGCTGTGCGGTGCCGTTGGCGTTGTTCAGCACCTCCATGCCGGAGCGCACGATGGGGCTGGCGCCGCGCTGGGAGGAGCCGGCGGGCGAGACTGTCTTGCGGCTGCCGTCGTGCGGCGTCGTGGGCATGCCCTCCGGCTTCGACTGGGCGGCATCCGTGGGCGTGGCGTTGGACCTGCTGCGCGAGGGCGCGCGCTCCTGCGTGGAGCTCTTGGAACTGGGCCGCGCCGGCTCCTCGCTGGCCAGGCTGGCGCTGCTCTTGAAGCTGTTCTGGTTCTGCTGGCTCAGCACGTTGGTCTCGTAGGGCTTGAAGGCCAGCTTCACCTCGCTGCTGCTGCTGGTCGTGGTGATGCCGCTGCTGATGGGCGTGCTCGACTTGGGCGATTTGGCTTGGCTGGGCGACTTGGCCGCTGAGATTTCGGCGCTGCTCGAGGAGCTCGACGAGGTCGAAGATGAGGAGCACGTGCCCGACTTCTTGTTCTTATCAACGCCCAGCAGCGGCTTCACGGCCGACGAATCGGCGCCGATCTGTGAGCAGGTCTGGGCCAACAATGCCAGGGGACTCTTCTTGGCATCCATCTACGGAATTACGAGAAGCGTCGAAAATTTCGGATTAGATTTCAGAAGTCGCTAAATAACCAAAGTTGTTTTCCCAACTTAAGATTGTATTTTTGATTAGTTTGCAGTAATCGCTAAATAATCAAAATTGTTTTCCCCAAATTAAGATTGTTAATTTTTATAACATGTACAATCAAAAATACTTCAGTAGAAAATTTCCACAAATATTTAATAATCAAAATTGTTTTCCTTGCTTAAGATTATTAATTTTCATATCATATACAATTAAAAATACTTGATAGTTACTAGAAGCGTCAACAATGTTGATTAGTTTTCACTAATCACTAAATATTCAAAATTGTTTTCCCAAATAAAGATTGTTAATTGTCTTAACATCTACAATCAAAAATACTTGAGAGTTTCATGACTTCGTATAAAAACGTATTTTTTAAGCCGTTTAAAAAATAATTTTCATATTAATAAAATATTAAGGAACTTTTATTTAGAAAGTAGTTGTTTTGGCAACTTTAACTAACATTTCTACCTGTTTTTTATGCAACGAGCAAAACACTTTGATTTGCAAATTTTAAAATATATTTTTGTTCCGCTTGTTTATTCATTAAAAAGTTATCTGTGCAGCAAAATCGAATTTTTTGTTTCGGTTTTCACTTATTCAGTATTTTTAAAAATTATGTTTGCGTTCGCGCTAAGTTCTCATTTTCCCTAGTTGACGTATTTTATTTTTTTTTGTGTTCTTGTTGGCTCTATTGGGTCATTTTCTCATATACTAACCGTTGTGGGCAATGGTGCCAAGTAATCCGGTTGCAAGTACTGGTTGTTGCCGATGGTAACAACACCACCGCCACCTTCCAAGACAACCATTTTGGAGCTGCTTTGGCTTTTTTTTGTCGAGTAATCCACAGAAAATTCGACGATTTAATCCCAAACAGCTAAACAAGAAATTGCAGCTGCTGGTTATTGGGTAGAGTAATCCAAAAAGAATGCGACGGCAAAATTTGATTTTTGAATAATCCCAGGGCTTGTATAATTTGTTTTATAATTCGCACTTTAGTTTCAATTTCTGTTTAATTTAAGAAATTTGTTGCGTTCACTGATCTGACAAGTGGCCAACAGGCGTATCTTTCACTTTGCGGCTGTTCAAGCACTTCACACTCGACGTTGTCGCCGACGAACGATTTGACAGCTATGCGTTCTGAGAGATACACATATGCTATTGTATTTAATTTGAAGACAGTTTACTTTTGCTTTCCGTTTCAGTTTTTTCCGAACACGTCTGAATGCTTCGAAGGCTAAACTCGAACTGAATTCAACAAACGACGAATTCAGAGACTAGCGACAGAGTGAAGCGAAAACTCGCTCAGCTGTGTGCGCTCACGCTGCCGCTCTTGGGCTCTCTTGCGCTCAGAACCGGTAAGCAGCGCTGCACACCGCTTGAGCGTGTTGGTTGAAAGAGAGCCGCATGTGCTGTGCGAGCGAGCTGCACTGTGTTTAATTTTCAAATATGGCGTACTTTTTGCCCAATCAAATCGCATGCGCCATGCAATGGAAGCCATAGAGTGACATGGCAGGTTTTTTCAATCAGCTGCATGGACATTTCGTGCTCTCTGGCAGAATGCAACACGGCAACACTCAACGTGAGAGCAACAGTTGAGTGTGAGAGCGGCGCTCTTCTCTTTCAGCTGCTTGGCGCTGTTCGCGGAAGTTCGCCTTCGACGCGCACATTAATTTTATCTTCACACATATGTCACGCGCCTCTCGAACTCACACTCAATCTTGCTCTCCCACTCACTCGCTCTCCCTCTCAGTCGGCTGTCAACACCAGGCTATTCTACGCTCAGTCGCATTGTCTTCGCTGAGATTTGTTTCTCAGTCACTCAACACTTAGCCACTCTTCTTTTTATGCCCTCGCCATCGCCTCGGTTCGCTCGTTTTAATGTCATATAAAAATTAATTTGTTTGCCGCTCTCCATCGCTCATCCACTGCCCCTGCCCCACCTCTTCTGCCGAGCCCCACTCTGACTCTGACTCTGACTCTGGCTCTGACTCGGGCATTGTTTAGCGTTTTTCGATTAACTTCTGGGTTCTGTTCTGCGGTTTGTTTTCTACAAGAGCTTCTGTTTGTTGTTTAAGTGGAAATCGTTGTTTTGTCGTCGTGTCAAAGTTGTACCAAACAATTTTTCACATGTTTTGTCGTCTAGTAATCGCATGATGTATGTCTGTATGTAAACACATGCACATGTGTGCGTGTGTGGCTTAATTAATTAAGCTCCACCATACGAGCAGATAAGTAGCATTGCGAGAGAGATCCGAATTCCATTTGCGTTGGCGTTGCCACATGATGCACTTTAGAACTTTTTAATAGTTTAATGGTTGCTTAATTTGAATAGTACGGCTCAATAAGTGGCTGTTGATGCTTTTATTTATACGGAACGCTGACTCTACGCAAATTAAAAAAAACTTTATTTAATTTTGTTGATTTCCATTATATTTTAAATTTTATCACATGGGGTCTACAAACCCTATAAATATACATCATTTTTCGGATTTCATACGCTGGTCAGGCTTATATTAAACTATCAGGTCGATCGGCGATTTCCAATTGAAGAGATTTAAACGAAGATTTTAGGAGATAGAGTTGCCAAAGTGTATCCTCGAGAATTTTCACTAATTTCATTCTTATTTCTACTGCCACAACATTAACAGTTGTAAAGCGAAAGCCTTATTCATGATTATATTAATCTAGCTTGGCTTCTTACATTCTTTCATATGAATACACTTACAAAAATAAATAAAAAGTATAATATATTCGAACGAACTTTCTTCAATGCTGCCTCTGAAGAACATTGGCCATTTGGAAGTGGAATTATCCGATGATCTGAAATTAAATCAAACCATATTTTGGGAAACTGCTTTTGTTTAAGGTTCAGTATCAATTTTAAAAAAAATATTGGAACTCTATATTGATGTATGTTTGTACATAGAAAATGCTATATATCTGGGTATTTAGTCTTCGGCACCCCGAATAATCCTGTTCTTTCTTGGTGTATTGTAAGCAAATTAAAATCGGTGTTAATACTCCAGATTAGCATTGAGGCGGATTTGTCTTTAGCTTAGGCCTTAGGCCTGATTACTGGTATTTACGCAATGCGAGTTCTTGGCTAATGAGGCTGGGAAACCCTAACAGGCCCTAGCAGGTAGAGCCGTGCACCGGGCACTGGGAAGCAGGCAGTTGGCCAAGGCCGAGCCGAACAACCTTCGGAGAAAATGATGGATTTATTGGGTAAAAGCGTGTTGCTTTACGGTACAGCTTAGACATAATTTGCGGCTTTTGCGTTGGCCAAGGCGGACAAGGTGCTGGCAACGGCAGTGTTGGCAATTGCCAGTTTTCAGTTTGGCTCATTTGCGTTAAATGCCAAAATAAATGTGCATTGTGCCCCGCACGTAAGTAAGTAAGTGCGGAGGCAAGTACGTAGGTATGTACGAGTACGTACGTAAGTAATTCATATTTTTACGGCTACTTTGTCAGCGTCATAAATTTTCCCGGGCATGTGAATTATTTACTAGCAATGCGAACGCAAACGGCAAACGAGATGGCTCTGCCCGCAGATGGGCGCGGCGGGGCAGGCGGGGCAGGGCGGGGGCGTCATATAAATAACACAAAATATTATAAATTACACGCAGGGATGTAAAAACGCTGAGCAGCAGCACAAAATTTGTAGCCGCGAAAACATTTATGTATATATATGAAGAGAATATAAAAAGGCGGCAGCCGCGGCAGAGCACATAAAATTAACCACATATTTCTTCATTTTTATGGCATTTATTATCACAGAAATGTTTGTGTGATAAAAGCGAAGCAGCGCAAAAGGCGAACGATGAACGATGAGCGGCGACGACGACGACGACGACGACGATGGCAATGGCGATGGCGATGGCGATGGCAATGGCGCAAAAGGCAGTCATAAAAATGCAGCCATTTACCTTTTGATTTATGCACAACAACAACACACAGATGGGGAATTTGGGGAGGGGGTTGGGGCGGCACGCATGTTACCAACGCCATCAAGAACAACAACTGCAGAGCAAGCAGCGCAAAATAATGCAATAAATTTGACATTATCTCCGGCAATATGAAGGTATACATATATCCGACTACGACCCAACACTTGTCAAGTGGGTGTAGTTGGGCGGCGGCGGCGCCTTTGGCGTCCGTCCTCGGCTTTTCGACTAGCTAACGCATATGGATGAGTTACAGCCGGATGGAAAGAGGATTCTACGGTAATTGCATTTCTAGCTGCTTGCCGCTCTGCTCAAGAGATTAAATACTAGGGAAGAGTTGAAACCGTGGCTCGATGTGGTCCCGCTATCCAACATCACATTTTGTCTGCCAAATCAGGAAGTAGAGCTTTCTGATTATATCATTCATAGTACAATTATTGCTGTCGATTGATGTTGCCAACTATACAATAACTCACTCGGAGAGCACCCGAAATCCCAGCCATTTAAAAAATTGAAAAACAAACTGCAATAAATTCAGCAAAGCACATGAAACTCGACTATGCAACACACACACGCACACACACTGACAACAACGCACATGGAACGAAAACGAAAATTCTCAAAAAGGGATACACATCCGGCATGCCCCCAGGGCGGCTGAGCCGCCACCACCACGATGGAGGGAGGCGGGCAGAGCTACCGAAAGACCGACTGTCGATAATTTATCGACAACAATTTATCTCGTAATAGTAACGACCAGAAAAAACACACAACGTTACCGAAGAAAAATTGCCCCTGGCAATGGTGACATTGAAATTTTACGGTAATGTACGAAAAGGTTCTTTAGAATATTTTTGCAAAATGACTTTGCCGGCTGCGACAAAAGAGGGCACATTTCCCGTTCCCATGTCGACCCCATAGAAATACCAAATCTGGGTAGATTAATAAAGCAAATTAATGGATGCATTGTTGCTGACAATGAACAAAAAACAATGCAATATTTCGGGCAAAAAATGTGACACGTGCAGGAATCTGAGAGATAAATTGACAATATAAATTTTATTGCCAATGGTATTGAGTATTAATTGCTTGCAACATAACACAGCTGAGACGGGGAAATAACGAATGCGATAGATCTTTCAAGGGTGTGTACGCATACATTTTTACCGAAAAAATAAAAAATAAGTGTATAAATAGACTGCGTTTACAGTAGTTTATGTTGAGATAGTTAAACAAATAATAAAAGTTAAGACAGAAGTCTGTAGAGGTTGAAAATATTTACATATGAATTGATTATTCTTATATTATACTAACATCTCATATTCATGTTCAAGACAACTATAAAATGATCCCTCTGCGATACATTTATCGAAGCTGAACAATGTCGTTGTCCGCCGTTTAGGCATTGTTTAAAAAGAATTAAATCCTTTGAACTCAACAGGCTTGTATATTTTGAAGGTGTTGCTGCTTAGAGAAAGAAGTACAGCCAGAATAGAGTAAAAACCGCTTTGTCTCAAAAATATCAGAAACTTGTTTTGTGTTTATTTTTAATTCGGAGTTAAAACATCTTCTAGGGTTGAAATTATTTAAGAATCATATTATAAAAGGGCTTCCGTTCAAGGTTAGGTTTGTGATTTTATAAATACTGGAATTGGAAACGGACTTCAGACACAATACATAAATTAGGTAAAAGTAATTTAATATATTTATTTCACAAACAATAATTTCAATCTTAACAAGATTTTGACCACGTTTGATTTTTAAAAACTCTTGGCTTTTTATACTCGTTCACTAAGTAAAAAGAGTATATTGGGTTTACGCAATGTCCGTCTTGCTGTCCTTTCGTCTGTCCATATATCCGGATAAGCGACATTTTTTATGGAGACTTGAAACTTTGAATATATACTTGTAGTTACCTGCTTGAGACAAAGTGACAAGATTTTTGGGCCACACCCACTGGGACTGGCAAATCGATAACATGTCGATACACCTCAAATCGCAAATCGATAAAAGGTGAATATTTCCTACAATATTAAAGTTAGAGCCACCAAATTCCGTATGTAGGCCTCTTCCAAATTGCGACTTTGATATCCCGGCCACGCCCACTAGAACGCCCCCAGTTACGCCGCCCGCACGAAACGCGAAAGCCTATATCTCAAACAGTTTTTAGAGCAGCAACAATTTTCCCGGTTACGCCCACCCCCGCCCCGACGAAATATAAAAATTCAATATTCTTCCAAAATAATAATAATATTTACTGTGTTCTGTGAACGAGTATTATGCAGTCGGGCACAGCCGCTTGCAAAAGCTGTCTGTCAGTGCGTATTAGACAGCTTTATGTACAAGCTCCATTCAAAAATTTGTGATTTGAAAATGTTGTAATAATATTTGTAAAGTGCTTGCCCCTGAAAAGAAGTTATTCGTAGAGCTGCGATCAGAATAACAACAAAAAAGACACTACTGCCTTTCGATTTCGACATAAAATTCGGGACAAACCATAAAATCCAGAAGAAACAATTGCACATCCTTTGTTAAAGAGTCGCATTGAGCTGTGTTAAATATTTATGGGCAAACATGAAAATGTTTACGACCTTCACGATTTAACTACCGATGCAGGTCCCTGGTGCAAAGGCAGCCTGACTCCGACTCCGACTGGGATTCCCACAACTGGCGCTTCCCGGCGTACACAGGATACATCCACAAGGAGTACTCGTGTCCCTCGCTCTCCCCTAGTGCTGTTCGTGTGTCTTGTGTTGATAAAGAGCACATAAATTATGGTCTATACATCATGAATATCTATCGCCGTGTGCTGTTTTATGGCCGAACAATTTTATGATCCACAGAGTCGCATGTTTATTGATTTGCTTGACGGCGTTGCTAATTTTTGCCACAAAGGCACCTAAAAGACCCTGTCACTCTTGAGGATATTGCGCAGGGACAACACCCGGCGAATGCGGTCAATCATTGACTCTGCGTCTGGCCAGGCAGGCAGTTAAGCTGACACATAGGCGGGCAGGCATTGTCCTTGATTTATGGTCCTCATTAATTTCGCTGCCACCAGAGTTGACACTTCTGCGAATGTCCTTGGCTCACTCCCCTCACTTTGCTGGCCCACACTGACATTTTGACAAATAATTTTATCGACGCTCTGTGTTTGCTTTTTAATTGTCCTCCAACTTGCTCAGCTGCCTCATCGCCGCACGTGATAATTGCTCATTTTATGTCGCATTTATCAAAGTGTTCCTAGGTGACTTGCCTCTCTCTCTCCCTCTCTCTCTCTTACTCTCCCTCTCTCGCCAATTACCCTTCCCGTGTACCTCTGCCAGTTTCCTCTGCGCCTCATGCTGAGCAAGCTGAGCTGGCTGTCAGTCCCCGCCCCGTCCCGGCCTTGTAATGCGTCATTTATTTGCCTGCTTGGCCGTGACAGTTGTTGATTGCGATTCCCCGGAACAGTTGTAGTTTTTGGGTTGCCAAATTCGTTCGGGAAATAGTTGTAGGCAAACAGAGCTAAGCCAAATGGGGCGACTTATTCTCCAGAGAACTCAATTTGTGAAAGTTCTAATGCTGTGATATGTGACCAACTACAACTTTTTTTAAATTCATTGCAGCATTCTGCGATACATTTTTCCAGTAGTGCTTCGAAAATAAACCTGAAGCTGATTGGACAAAAATTTTAATTACATCCATACAAGTTGAGATCCTAATTTTCAACTCAGGAGTGGACAGATTTTCCAAATAGTAAGATGATACATGTTCCTCTCGGGTGTCGGCCGATCGCACGTGTGGCAATCTTTCGACCATTTTTCAGAGTCGGCTAAATCGGACATCTACAGCGAAAGATTCGATCCGTATAAATTCACCAGTTTGGATTGGATTGCTTAAAAACACGGTTTCGTGGCCGTGCCGTGCAGTTGTTTTCCCTCGATAGTTGATATATTATATACACTATTTTTCTTATTAACGTCAACTATCGCTCCGACAGAAGTCACAACAAACAAACGCAGGCGAAGAAAACTACGAACCGCATTAAAAATCCTTGTGGTACCGCGACGCAAGAGTAGTGTGGAGGGCAGCCGAAGAAAACAAGAACCCGCAGGGAGACGGCGGCACTCTGCCTCTGTTCTTGTGCGCTCTGTTGAAATGACAGGCTGACAGCGAAATTCACACTTCATTTGAGGCACCTCACGCTTCGCTCGCGGTTGCCTCTCGCTCTCGCAGGCCGATCCCAGGTCCATTTGTCGATCCCGGTCCCACACCAGGCGAGTGCTAATGTGCGCATAATAATTTTGTACTAAATTAAATAGTGCGTGGGTCGGTCTGTCCGTGGTCCGTGTGTCGGTCTCCGTCTCTGTCTCCGTTTCCGTCTCTGCCTGCGCCTGTGGCGGTATCTAGACAACATGTTGCTGCCTCCTGCTCGGCGGCATCGACGACTCGTTTTTCATGCACGCCGCGACGGCGACTCAGCCACTTGAACGTGAAAGGATATAATTTAGTTTTTATTGCACGTTGTTAAGGTTTCTGCTTTTGCTGTTGATGTTGATGTGCGCTGCCCGGGTTGTCCGAGGCGTATGGACAGTCGGGATGGATACGCATGCGAGTCAGCATAAACACAAGGAGGACTCATCAGTTATGCGTGGCATGTTTGTTTTTTAAGGGTCCTTTACGACTCCACTCTACTCTACTCTCTACTCTACCGTGCAGTTGCCCAGTTGCTCATTCGCTTTTTGTGTTAATTTATTGATGTGCCGCTTATCGTCACGTGTCCGAAGACGTCTCTGTCTCCGTTCCTAGCCCCGATTCGAGCCCGGCTCTCTTTGATGTTTCATAAATCACAGATGGTTTTTAGTATACCTACCCCGACTGACGTTCCATTTTACGACTAACTAAATAAAATAGATTTTTATAGACGCTCCCTGCAGCTTTACGGATTATTGCCGTATGCATATGTAGATAAATGAAAATAGTTACGATAAACATAGAGCTTTTATTTGGTTCGTGTTCTCATGAAAGTAATATTTTAGTTTTTAATAAATATTCAGATTTTGAAAGAGTGTAAAATATACGATATTCTATTTAAATTACGGCAATAAGTCAATATAAACATGGGTTTTTAGATGTTTGATTTCTCCATATCTTAATGTGTGCTATATTAGAGTAACATTTTCTTATCGCGCTTTATCAAATTATTGATGGCATTACAATACGGCCTAACTAAATGAACTAACTAAATATTATTATTTAAAGTATAGGATGTAGTTCTCAAAACCCAACTATTTTTGATCAGCACTGACAGCTATTGTCTTCGGCTAAGACAGACACTACCCCACTACACTCTTAACACCTCTCATTGTCGGTTCACAGATCGAACCCATGTATCACCTCTGGGTTCGGTTCATGAACCCGGTCTTTCTCGTTTTTGAACATATGTTTTTATTTGAACCTGGGTTCGTCACCTTTACTTTATATTTTATAATTTGTTCAAAAAATTAAAATTCTTTTGCCTAGTACTTTTGTGTAAACGCAAAGGTCGAACGAAAATACTTTAGGCGTTAATCAAACCATTTCTTAATAAGTTCGATTTGGTTGGGATTCAGGTTCGACTGTCTTTTTTCAAAAAAAAACTAGTTCGGGTGAAAATGTAAGAATAATGGATGTTCCGGGTGCGAACCGGTTCGGTTCAAATCCGGTATGCAGTTTTGATTTTAAACAAAATGAAATAGTTATAGTTGGACTGGTGATGATTAAATATGTTTGCATACTAAAGCTACGCAGATTTATAGTAATCTTAAATGCTATTAAGAACAAGTAGGAACAAGTAAGAATGTTCTAATCGGGGAACTGGACTTGAAGATATCCTGAACCTTATTGTAATGTGTACCCATAAAAGAGTTGAAAACATAACATAACAAATCATGCCCCGTGTATGATTTAAACCTAGTTTTCGGGACCGAACGAGCACTTTATCTGCATCCCAACCTCAAAAAGTTTACAATTGGCTCAAGTGGGTACCTTTTGCTGCTGTGCATGATAGATGTTCCATCAAGTAGCACAGGTTGCCCCAACAAATGGAGGTTTTTTGTTAGGACTCGAAGAACTAATTGAGTGGGTCTTCGACGACCGTGAGGTAAGCCCTTGAGAATCTCCTGCATACGACTGCCTTCTGACTACCTAGAACTCAATTTAGTTTTGTGCAACAACAACAACAGCAACAGCAACACTTGAGGATACTTGAATGCAGCTCCAATTATAGAAAAACGGCCGGCAGCGCAGCTCAGCAATTCATAATGAAAACATTTAACCTGTTGTCAGCGACGTCAGCACAAAAATCATTTCACCATCATCATTATCATCCTCAGCATCAGCAGCATCCCCCAACGTGGGGCGGCACTCATAATCAACTTTAAATGTCAGCCAACGTCGAGAGCAATTTTGTGGTACCTTCTTCTCGTTTTCAATTATATGGCCGCGCTATGATCCTTCGAGGAAGTGGTTAGAGAGTCGGCAACCGGCAAGCAGCAACCACTTGAGCAAAACAATTCAACAAAAACTTGAATTGACAGCCCAGCCAGAGCTGGAAGTTTCAGTTGAGTTGAGTCGAGTTGAGTGCATAATACACCTTTTCTTTTACGATGTGGTCGTCGACGCGGTCTTGGACCTGGACACAGGCCCGGACTAGAGCCCAACTCCGTCTCCTTGTTGTCATTAATGAGACGTCTTCTTCAGCTCGCGCAGTCATTTCCACTTCAAGTTGTCAAGCCAAACAGCCCCTCATCATATTTTAAATTTGTGGCAGCTTGTGTTTTCGACATTTCGGGCATTATGTCGCGCCTATTTTTCACCATTTGCTCTCACCGGGTTAAACGCACGTCGTCGTCGCCGTCGTCGTCTTCGTCTGCTCCGCCGCCGTCTCTTTGATCTCACGCTTCGCTTCTAATTTGATTATAAACGCACACCTCATGCTCAAGACAGCGGCGTCGCCGTCTTTCTCTTCTTAGCGTCTTCATTTTCAGCCTGAATGGTTGCCAGCACTTCCTCTCCACCCCACCCTGCCCCACTCCACTCCACTCTGCCGGGTTCCATTCCGTTCTACGGGCTGATGACTACGCGCCGCGGCGCACTCAATGGCGCGTTGAAAGTGCCATAAAAAGGACATGAAGACATAGAGCGAGAGCCCCGTGAGTCTTGGCCCAGGGTTACGTGCTGACAGCATTTTAAATGAAATGAAAACGATGCTTTCACTTCAGCATGAAGCGGCCCTTGGAGCGGGGCGTCATTTTGCTAAACTAAGCAGAAGTAATGTCGCCGAACTACATGAGCAGGTTTTAAGGGCAGCGATTTGTGGACCGGAGAAATCCGTGAGGTTAGGCTAATGCGATAACTTGCTTAGTGGACTATTGATGCTGGCACGCGTGTTTACACGAGACTGTGCACAAATGGAGCAACTTTCAAGTAGTACTTAACCACATTCGTATATGTTGTCTATTTAAAAGCGCACCTTGGAGATACTCTGTAAACAGTTCATTCGATTTTATGATGTAGCTCTTGTAGTTTCAGACATTTAACTGAATTACCAACAAAATAACTGAATAAAACATATAGACGACCGTCTGGTCTCACGATCTCATTTTACTTACATTTCCTCGTAACCCCCAAATGAACTGAGCTAATTGCCAATGTCATTTTGTGTCACAAATGTTACAAATTTCAAAAAGTAGAAGCCGTTTCCCACAATTTGTTGAAAAAGGGGTAGCTTTCCGGCTCAACGAGGGATACCCAAGCAATTCATTAATGTCTCGAATAACGTACAAATTCCTCAAATTCGGTTATTTTGTGGGTAATCAGTCAATTTCAAACAAACAAAACTTAAAACATACAGGAAAAGGGTTCACTTCCTGCATTCTGGTTGTCCTCGGCAAAAATATAAGTTTTCATTTTGCAAATGTAACGACCTGAGATTGGAGTTTTTAAAAAGTAGCAAACAAACCAACATTATTTTTTTCGGATTCTGGTCAGTCCTTACTTCAAATTCAATTTCAAATCGAACTCCTTACTCTGAACTATAAACTATTATTAATAAATTATTTATCTGCTTATTTGTAGACTACATGCTAAAACAAAAATAAGTAAAATCAAGTAAGAGTGACTTGGCTAGGAATTACTCTATACCCCATCATTATGTGTACATACAGAAAGAAAATAAATAAAAGTGCTCTAAACTCAGAAGATACTTTGTAACCCGCGCTGAACATCCATTTATACATATGTACTTGTACATAAACTGACAGACGACTTAGCAAGTCGGACTGATCAAGAGAATATACTTTATGGAGAAACTTCATATGTCTGCTATAATAGTGGCACAAACCCTTGTTTACCCACATTCAATGGGTATAATTATAAACTATAAACGGTTTAATTATAAACTGGCCAATCAATATTAATGTTAGGTTTTGAAATACTTAGAAGTTAATTTTGCTAATACCAAATTAAAAAGCTACATTTTTCAAAATCCTTTTTTGTTGAATTTAAATTAAAATGAAAATCATTAATTCATTGAAATTGATAAATATGCTGGTAAAATTGTGTTTCGCATAAAAAGAATGTATCTAACTAGTTGTCCTAACCGATTTATTTAATAGTCAGCCTTAAAAAATACTGAACTTAAGTTTTGACTGGAGATCAAATCAGAAACCAGCCTAAAAAGCTACTAGGGCACATAATCTTTCATATTTTAAGTGGCAAAAAACTGTCGTTCCGTTTTTTTGGCAAATCTGTATCGTCTGCGAAAATCATGGAATAGCGCTGTAAGAATTGCTATTGTGTATATCAACATACGATTCTTAAGAAGGTGGCTTGCGACAAAAAAACTTTTCTTCTTGTTAATAAACCAGATATGCAGTTTCCCTATAGGCTGGGATAAAAGATTACAAATAGCTTCCCGCGGTTGCTTAGCTTTTGAACCATAAATTTTCTTTAACCAGTTGGGGCAAATATCATAAAATACTAAATGAAGTACGCTCGACATGTCTGGGACGCTGTGAAATTTATGTGACAATTTTGTGCAAAATAAATGGCCGCACACAGGGAACAAGAACCGAAACCGGAATTAGGACCTGGACCACTACGAAGAAGGATGTTGTTTTTAGTAGTGTGCAAACGTTGTTAGCTTCTATTTTTTCGCTTCCTAAAAATTAGTTGGGTTAAAAGCACGCACACGGTCCAAAAGAAGTAGTCTAGGAGCAGGTCCGGTGATTGCCATCCACTCCGCATTGCCCACAAAGTGGGTGCCCACTAAAAGTAACGAACTAACCTGCACATGGAGAAGATCGGGGCTGGAAGGGGGCTTGGGGCAACTTCAGCACTTGGTCGTTGTCGGTCATGTTGCATAAATCTCATTTGGGCTTTATTTACTCTCAAAATGTTCCCGTTCAGATTGCTATTGTTTTTGCAAGGGCTGCTCTGGCAAATAAATTCATTTAGTGGCATTTAGTGCCCCCGCTCACCTTATTGCTTGGGGTCGTCGCTGGCTGCTCCTCTGGCCAGGACTCGTCGTTTGCTGTGTGCGCTGTGTGCATTTTATGGCAGTTTCTGCGCTTTTGTGGCCAAACATGAAGTGAAAATTACACACACACACACTCACACACACACACGGACATGTGGCGCAATTGTTTTGCCTTGATAGTGAGGGGATACGTGCGTGTGAGAGTGCGTTGTGTGGGTTATATGTGGTGGGATTTGGCTTTAGCCGGCAGTTAATTTTCATATTTTCTAGCCGCATTCGACCTGCGCTCCCCTCTTCAGCCAACAGTCAACGCTGTGTGGACATTTTGTCGTAAATAAATATAACAATTTATTTAGATTGCAATGACAGGCGGATGCTATTAAAAGCGCAATTTATGTGCCTTTTTGGGGAGTGATGTCCTGGCGAGTGCTGCTGGGATAAACTTTATGATGTTGCAAACCAGATGCATTGGGCTCCGCAGGACCTTATGTCCTGGGAGTGCCATTGAGCTTAGAGCTGTAAAATATGCAACAAAATCACCAAAACCGAACAAATTTTATTTATGTCACTATTTAGAGCAGACCATAGCCAATTGATGAATTTTAAATAAATTCTAAATTTTAAAAATACTTTACAACATAATATAATATTGGGATTTTGGTTTTTAAATATCATGTAAATTCAATTAAAAAAACATTCTGAACAAAAACAAGCATACTCTGTACCCAAGTGAGAATTATACCAAAGACCCGGCATACCTGGAGTAACATAATAAGAGTAAAATTTGATCGAAATTATGTCTGCATAAGTTTTTTAGTCGATTTGCACACCCGTTTTTAAACATTTAATAAGTACACAGTATTCGAACTAGACTAAGACTTTTTAACATCAAATATTACAGAAAACTGCCGAGGCAAATTATGTGCTGCAATTTATGAGAGGAAATACTTTTTGTGCATTATAAAAACACAATCAAAGGAATGGAAAAAAGAAAGCTGGCTAAAATCTGTTTCATCATAATTTTTACGATTATTACATTTATTTTTGCCAGGGAGAATGCGAAATTTACGAGCGTTCAAGTAAATTTTAATGCGCTGTAAACGGCAAAGACCCACAAAATGAAGAAAAATGTGCGATAAAACATGAAAAGAAATGTTTCCATACTCGTATATGCGTTATTTGCCCGGCTTTTTACGTCCAGGCACACACACACACACACACACACACAAATGTATATAAATCAACTGTGAACATTTTGTGGCATAAAGTAAAAATTGTTACACTTCCAACCCGAGACAAGACCCAAGCCAAATGGTCAATCTGCCCCGAAATTTGTAGAAAATATGTCAAAAATATGCAAATGCCGCTCGAATGCTTTTCAGCATGCCACATGGTGTGTAAGAGAATGTTGTTGTTGCTTCGTTGTTGTTGTTGCTGCTGCTGCGAAAACATCTCCAAAGGTCTAAGAATTTGTCGCATGCTTCCCTGTCGTACCATTTAAATGCAAATTAATGGTCAGTTAAACTGTCAGGCTCGTCTAACGTTTCACTTTTTGGCGGAGTTTCCGACAGTCACAAACGGCAGCCGTCTGTCCAGCAGTCCAGCAGCTTCTGTGGTGTTAATTTCCTGTTAAATCTGGCTGCCCAGCAGCTGTAATTAATTGCCTGTGTTTAATTTGGGTTAATTTTATTTATGGCCGCTCGTCACTTACATTTCTCAACTGACCCACCGCGCAGCAACCACCCAACGGTGAGTTCGCACGGCAACTCACCAGCGGATCGCACAAATGCAATCATAAAATGTCAAGCCACAGGTTCAGCTGCTGAGCGCCCCGCCCCTATTCAAAGCTGGCTGCAAACGACTTTTGCTGGTCTTTTGTGCTGAACAGTTGCATGTGACGCAGCAACTGACAGGACACTTTTGACAGCGCAGACAGCAAGGACTAAGCTTCTGCTAATGTCAACAGCAAACAGGGGAAAATCTACAAAAAACAGGAGTGGAAATTCAATTAAGCTGTAGACGAAGCTAGAATGCCCTACAAGCGAATGCGCATTATTGCTTAGCAATAAAATATATTTTTCAGTCAGCCTTTTGAATATTATTTTGATTTTGTAATTTATCTCCTAGAAGTAGAACTCATGAGTAAATTCATGTCTGTGCACATATAGATATTTACGAACAGAACCAGAATCCTTCTCTGGCAAGGCAAACAGAGCAGCATATCTGACGCACCCCTCGTCGCGCAGAGCACAATAGGGAAGGAGGGAGAGAAAAGCAGAAACAAAAGACAGCAAGAAGCAACAGTGACAGTGGCACTGGCAGCTCTCTGACACTGACAGTTGTCAACTGCTGTTGTTTCTTGGTTTTATTCTTTTTATTCCTCGCTCTATTCTTGGCTGGTGTTGTATTGTTGCTGCTGCTGTTGCTGACGCTTTTTTTGTCATCTTTTTAAGAAATTGCTATCTTGATTTTTCATTAATGTGCGCATTGTCTTCGTAGTCTCTTCTTCTTTCCACTGACATTTGACATTTGCAGTATTATTGCTGATTACTCAGACATCATAAAATAAATATTAATTCACACTCAACTGGAAGATACCCTGTATTCGAGCCGTGCACTAACTGATAAAAGTAATTAATATAAATAGATAAATAAGAATATGCACGTCTAACTAAATTGTTGACAGCTTTCTTTGAGGTGCCGAAGGTTAAATATGTATATGGTTTGCAGTTGACACACAAATAATAATTTGTGATAATAAGTCACAACATGCGACAATTGTCGAAAGAAATAAATTAGCAGCTGCCTTCGTTAGGCTCCTCATCATATTAAGAACCGATTCAGAAACTCTCGTTTGCAAGCGAAACCCGTTCCCGTTCCGTTTTGTTGTTTTAATCTATACGTCCGATAAAAATCTACCTTTGTAAAGTGATGATGCTGGCTCCCGGAGTTTGAGACGCAAAACTGACGTCTTTTGCATAATGAATAAGGAAACCTAATGGCCCTACATCTGGAAACATGGCCACCATAATACTTTGTATGTAAATTTCGCCAATAAAACAATTTCTTTTAATGAGCCACGGGCACTCCAGAAGCAGCCACGAGACCTTAACTATCACATAAAGTTACAAAATGAATTAGGCCCCGACTTGATGGGCCCCTATCACTGGTACGTCCGCTTCTGGTGGAAGCGCGGAAGTAATTGAGTTAAATATGCACAAGATGACAGCATTAATTATGCGCAGACCACGAGGAGAGAGGAGAGAAAAGCGAAGACGAGAAGAGTTGAATGCGGCTTTTTGTTGTGGCAAAGCATTCCCTTAAAATGAATGGAATGCAACGGAGAAATACATTAAAAGAACCCAGTCCAATAAAAGGCTTGCAAATAAGTCAAGGGAACTCCAGATATCAACATCATGGGAACAGGCAACTGGTAACTGTGACCCGACCCGCACTCGAGACCACCTTATAAGGGTTGTACGAGTACTCTTGATAAGTGCCCGAAACGTACGCATAACAAATTTGATAATGAACTATGAAATTTGGATACTAAAAAGTCTACCCGCTCGGAATTATTTAACTGCGTCTCACATCTGACAGACACGGAATTTATTTGCTGTCATAAATATTAAAATAACAATTATTACCATTTAGCCAAAGGGCGAGCAGGACTAAAAGACAACCGGCGGACCAAACCAGATATAACCCCTTTTCTTAAACGTTTTGCATACTCAACGGTTATCCAAGGACACACATTTTATCTTTCAATTGCCATAAATTGCAATTAAGGAGGAAGTTTGCCAATGGAATGCCATCATTTGTTAAGACTTTAGTACTTGTTGATTTGAATTTGAAATTTGTAAATTCGATACTAAATTTATTTAGTAAATAGAGCAATGGGATAATATAGGTATAGGCTCCGACCGTATGGACTTATTAAAAATACTGCTTAATACCATTGATATTTATAATACTTATAATACTTACTTATTATTTAATGAAACAATTTCATCTAGAAGTAGAGCAAAAATTATAGATAATTCTTTGAATCCGCCAGTGATTTCGACCGCACTCGAATTAAAACTTTCACATCGATGTCTCAGCCAATTTATCACCATAAACGCGGCAATTTATTTGATTTAAGCAATTTGTAAAATTTTAATGTGCTTCAGAATGAAATAAATCTCCGGCTGAGAATTGAGTGGCTGTTGCGCCTTCCTCGGCGCATGGGCAAAACGGGGGCACGTCCAGTGAAATAAATTAGGCACAGCTGTGCGGCAAATGGATGGAGCACGAGAGGAAGATGGCCAGGACGGTGGCCTATCCCAAGTGGACGTGTGCCTAATTTGGGAATGCGTGCAGAGGGGGCGGCAGCTGGGAGAACATCAACATAAATAAGTAAGACAAATAAAGTGGCTTGACATGGAAGTTTAGCACAGCACTGAGATCGAATGAGCTCCAATGCCTTCCCAATTGCTCCGGCCACACAGAGTTCAATTGCAGAGCACGACCCCAGAGAGGGAGGAATGAGTACCACATCGATAATGGTGCGGGAATATTTCTCTGCCGTGCACTTGTCGCTGTCAATTGCCATTTATTTGTTGTGATTTGTGGGGGCCAAGCGGAATATCAAACACAAATTGACAGCTGACACGTTACCGCCCCAGACTATGTGTGGCAGCTGCTCCCCGCCGCAAGGGTGCTCCTCCACCACCACCCCACCAGTAGTTAAGTGACTGACGTCAGGCATTCTCCAAGTTTTTAGCAGGTGTTGAGTGTGCTTCCGACTTGGCTTTCCAGCCATGATTTCTACTTGTGCTCGTACTCCAAGCTCAAGTCGTCGAACGACGTTGTCCGCAAGTAGTTCCTTCCGTTTCCATTAGTTGCCGTTGCCGTTGTTGTTATTGTTGTTGTTGTTGTTGTCGGTTCTGGTGCCGTTGCCGCTACCTCTGAGGTTGCCATTGGACTCAGACACGCCCCATTGAATGGCAGCGAAACCAATTAATTTGTATGAATTGTGAGAGCTCGACATTATTCTGAGCTGATTAGTTATGCAGCATGGCCGTAAACTCGTATTCAAATAAGCGCGAAAATAAATGAAAGGCAATGCCGACATAACGCTGAATAAATAAGACCGAAAACTCAGTCACGAAGGCTCAAGAAGTTTAGTTGCTCTTGCAGTAAAAAACCAAAATCGGAATACAAAGAACAAGTCATGTAACCATAATTCGAAGGGAAGTCAATTTCTAGAAGGGCGTAACGTGCGTAAGGGAATTATAAAGAATTCATTGAAGAGAAAATGATGTATATTATTTTTAAAATAATTTCCAGGTGGAAATATGTACAAAAATGTATATATACCATATATGAGTTAATTAAAATTATTTATATTGCTTTGCTATGCTTTCGATAAACAACTAAGAATTCTGTTTATTTTATGAGAATGCCAAGTTTAATGTAATGTTCGTAGTACCCTTAACCAGAAAGTGCATACAAAATGACAAGCGCAGAAAAATTATGACTGCCGACCATTTTTGCATATGACTGTGTATAATTTCACAATTAATTATGAAATATGCCATACAAAAAATAACCATAAAGAAAAAGAGTGAGCAAAAAAGAAAACTAAACCAAGAAGGGGTTGGGGGGCAATGGGCACTACAAATTGTGCACTCCAGTCGGGGAAAGGGATCGGGGCTGGGACCGTGCCGAAAGCTCTGTATAACTATGACTAAACAAAACGATATGAAATGACACGCTGTCAACTTGGCTGGGCCTACTGCTGGCCAAGTTGGTGAGTTGGTAGTCGGCAGCTGGCGTTGGAGTTGGCAGTTGGCAGTTGCCAGTTTGTAGTTGGTAGTCGCCAAATTACAATAATAATAACAATAATAATGAAACAGTAGCAGCCACACGACAATGCGACAAAGTGGCAGTCTCAGTTCCAGTCTCAGGCCGAGTCTCCGTGCGGTCCCGACCCGGTTGGAAGCGTGTTTAGAGTTATGCCATTGTTGGGCCTACGCCGAACGAGTCAAACGACGATTAACGCTTGGCTGATTGCTGCTGCCGGGGCTCGAAAAGTGCTGGTCATAAATTACACAATGGAATGAAAAATGTCTGCCAAAGGGGCTTTTTCGCTGTGGGTCAGAGCCTGGAGGTCGTGCCGGTACGGGTCGCGTTTGGTTCGGTTCGGTTCGGTTCGGTTCAGCTCGGTTCGGTGTGGTGTGGTTTGGTTTAGTTTGGTCTGACTCTGTGTCTGTGACTTTCGTTCAGTTCATTACCAATTTGGGCCGACTAACTTTATGAGTTTACAGTTATGAAGTGGCTCATGTGTGTGGTCAACTTCCCGACTGCAGCTCCGACTGCGGCCCCAACTCCAACTCCAACTCCAACGCCAGTTGCAATTCCGACAACAAAGCATGTCATGCAATGCGTCATCAAGGTGGCCACTTCGTGGCCGTAGTGGTGCCCGTATTATTAACTAGTTAGAAACATGCAAAGCCAAATGGTTGCACATTGGCAAACTAGTTGGCAGTTAGGAGTCGCAGTCGTACATCATCATCATCGTTGGACCCGGGGCTCCTTCATATGTCGCCCATTGCATGTCGCCAGGCATTTATGATTAAGTGCGCTACATATTAACATTATCGTGCGACTTCACCTGGGCTTTCAATGGCCTTTTCTGCAGACAGTTTGTATGCTAATTTGCGAGTACCCCTATTCGCACTCGCACTCGCATTCGCGCTCACACTCGCACTCACACTCACACTCGCACAGTGCTTTATTTTACTGTTATTTTAATTTATGGCAATTTTATGCGAGTGCGCAGCAATGCTGAAGTTGCTCGGCTCTCAAATCCGACCACATAATAATAAAAGCGGAAACTATTGTATTAAGTGTTTGATTTATGTTTTAAGTCAATTGTTTTATTTATGAGCTTGCACTGCGCATTGTTCCAACTGCCTTTGTGGCAACCAGTTTAGGGAAGTGAACTTCGCTCCGGGGTCGCAAGTTAACAATTGAAGTTTATTTGTTTGGGCCCAACATGTGTAGAGAATTATTTTACGAGATTCCAGTTCAGCAAATATTTACGGAATGAGTTACAAAAGTTTACACATTTAACACACATTTTGATAAAATTGCTTTTATATGCGTGTATACTGCAAAGTTATATAATTGGGCTATCAATCCACAAAGTCTATAGTTACTTAGTATAACTTTAAAAATATGAACTTGTATTTATGTTTAAAAAGACATTCTAAATTATAAATACCAAACAAAAGTGTTGGCGGCTTAAGAATATTTATCATAAAAGGATGACCAAAGTAATCACACATGATACAATTTTCTTGTACCCATAAAAATTTGTAACTAGAACCGTTTTTTCTTGCGGTGACGAGTAAATACTATTGTTAAAGAAATATTTAGAAAATGCCGCGAGGGCAATTAAATTCGTAATACGTAATACACAAATGAATTTTTAATAATTGTTTTTAAATTAGGCTGATGATAGTGATCAAACTGAAAAGTATAATTATATAATTTTTTTACTTTAAAATCACCAAAAGAACTGCGAAAATATTATAGTTGAAATCTGTTTTTTGTTTGAATAAAAAAACTCTGTTTAAATTCAAATCGATTTTCATTCCTGGAACGAAGCATACTAGTTACTCTCTTGGCCATCATCATTCATCATTCTAGACAAGCCCAGGCAATTTTCTCACACTTTAAATTGACACATCACAGCGAGAAACTGAGCCCAAAAATGTCTGATAAATTAGATCCTGATGACTAGACATAAGTACTTCCACACCAAACTGAACCAATGATATTAGTTGTTGTTTTTCGCCAGCTTACCAAAATAATGACCAAAGTCGACGCACAGAACTTCGACTAGGAATCTACTAGAGACCTGAAAATGAAAATGGAAATGGAAACCAATCGGTCATTGTCAAGGCGACTTGCACGCACGCACATTTCATCAATTAATTATACGAGTTTAAGAGAAATATGAAGGAATATACATATATAATCCCAACCAGCCAATGAGATTGCACAAAATATAAGAATATGGCAAAATATGAATATGTTTGTTTATTTGTTTGTTTGTATGTGGCAACGTCATCAAAGTAATCATCCTGAGACTCTGACGAGCGACTGTCAGTTAAAGTGATAGAGCAGCAACGACGAGTCCAAATGATTGCCTCCATGACGTGGCAGCTCTCCCCCCGACCCCCGACCCTCGACCCCCGACCACCGACCATCGACCAACGACCAACATCAGCGACATCATTTATCATCAACCTGCCTGTCAGTCAAGTCACTGGGTACAAAAAATTACCGCCCCCATCAAAGGAGGGAACGCATGCACAGGACTAAGGACTGAGCACGGAGGAGTGTGGACTCTGATGACTTGCCTGCTGTAGTGTGTTATCCTTGGGTGTGCTGTCAAAAAATTATTATGCCTATTAATTTTACCCATGCGGGCGTCGCTCTCTGTTGCCTTCCCCTTTATCCAGTTCTGTGTGTTGGTGGTAAATTACACAACAAAAAATTATGTTTGGCTTTTGCCAGCGCCAAATGGGCGTGCCTGCCTCCCCCTCCCTCCCTCTCCCTGCCTCTGTATATGAGTGTGTGTGTAAGTCGCTCAAGACTTATTTTGCCTCATTCATTTAACAGTAATTTATCCTGTCATGCTGTCATTATGACAAACAAAAAAAAATAATCGCTTAAAGCTGGGGAAAAAATTATTTATTGAAAATAATTATGCACGGAGACTCTGCGAAGGTTCTGTAACGAGTAGTGGGGCTCACGGGTGGGTGGGTTTTTTGTTAATGATTCGATGACGCCTTGGACTTGACACATCGATCAAATATCATTATGACTTGTTTGGGTTGTGCACACAGGGTACACTCTGCAAAATATTGGGGGTAACTTTTGCGATTGGCAAATGTTGTGGGGGATTTCATTAATTTCCTTCAATCTGGTGAACTGATTTTTTGAGATTACTCTCTCGAGATGGCCAACATATGATATTCTAGGGCAGATGACCCGGAACTCAAGTCTTATTTGAACGAGGAATCGCACACGATATTACAGGGTATCTCTGTGAGTGAGTATTAAGACAAGCATTTCAGCAGCTCTCGTTTCAATGTTTTCAATAACTAATCAATCTTAAGTTTGACTTGATGTCTGCGCTGCACGCGATGACTTATTTCGGGTAGTGTTTTTCGCAGCCGGAACAGCAAGAAAAACAGCAAAACTTTTTCAGAACTCGCTGTGTAATCGACAACAGTAAAGCAAGTGCCAACTTTTTTGCTGGCGCACATCAATCAGCCTGGGGTGGAAACGTAAGCTCACGTCACTCAGCCAGACAGTCCTTCACTCAGCGAGTCGGAGAGGTACGGATGGAGGGAGAGCCGGCTGAACAGAAGAAAGACGGAGTGGGAGACAGCTGGAGTCGGGGAGGGGCCTTCCACTTTTGGCGTTGACAGCCGGAATACAAAATGCGGGCGAAATATGTCGATACGAATCAAGCGAAAGTTCGTCTCTTTCTGCTTTGGCGTAATGCACGCTTTCCCCATGCAATAATGAATGGGTGAAATGGGTGGGAAATATGAAAAATTTGCTTGCCGGTTCGAAGAGTTATATCCTTGGCCAGGCACTGAGCTGAACTATAAATGCCAGACAATAAATAACCACAACTTAAGCATATTGCGGTTAGGAGCAGCCCGTCTAACCCTCTGACACTCAGCTCAAATTCCAGCTGCACTCGTCTTGCACTCGCCTCCTGCCTCCTGCGTCCTGCGTCCTGCCTCCTGCCCCTCGCCGTCGAACGGCAGCTACTCTCCGTCAGCCATATTTCATTTTCATGCTCCCAATTGTTTTGCTTTTGACAAATGAGTGAGCTAGACAGAGAGACCGAGAGCGCTGCGGAAAGAGACAGCCTGCCCCGCCCGACGCAGTGGAGAACTGAGCGAGTGTGTACAAGGCAAGTCATCAAAATAACAAATAACGACGACTAGCAAAATTGATTGCATGTCATTAATTTTCATTTCAAATTACGCTGCCACTATGTCTTGGTCCTGGTGTGTGTATGCGGCTTCGTCCCGACTCTGGTTCTGGTGTGTTTCCTCTCGGCTCTGGCCTGCAGCTGAAATGTCAGCCAGTCAGCGTCAAGCAGTCAATGGGCCAAAGTCAAAGTCGTGCCAAAGTCAGGCCACTGGTTAAGTGTGTTGAGCGAAGGAAATCGAAATTCCATCGCATTCTCAACTTGTTTTTCCTATTTGTACTAAGCGGTAAAATAGTATTTAATATCAAGTTTCGAACACCAAAAGATGTTTTAATTCTAAAGGCTTTTAAAAGAGTATTTGGCTGGCGAATTTCACTTGTGCCACATTTCCATGAGTGCTTGTTACAATTGAAATTGGGAGTACCGACAATTTTGCTTGCCGATTGCAAATTATGAGCAAAGACGTCAACTGCCAACTGCATTCGCAACAAACGGCAACAAACTCAACAGATACGGGCAAACCTGCAGCTGCAGCTGGATGTTGCAGACGGATGTTGCTGTGGACGTGGCTGAGGCTACCTAAGCTGTCCTCTGCTGAGTGCTCCAGCGAGAGCCACAGCCAAAGTATCCGGCGAGCCCTAGTCAGAGAACAGCAGCTAACTGACATTTGACTGTCAGATGCTGTTGGCTCTCATTCGTTAATGTCGGAAGCAAGAGTTAATCTCGCGTGCATTTCAGAACATCACAGAGACAGGAGAGTGAAGGGGCCAGAGAGAGCGAGGGATAGAGAGAGAGAGAGTTGCATTGGCTAGGTACGCACTGCCCAGGGGGACATATTGTAATCAAGGTTTTGTTGGTTTTGTTTCGCAATGTGGCTGGCGAATGAGAAGGAGCAACAGCAGAAGTAACTGACTGACTGACATACTGGCAACCACCAGCAGCATCAGCAGCAGCAGCAGCAGCAGCAGCAACGCCAACTGATGGATGCCTGAAAGCCAGGCTGCAAAATGGATGACTGACATGGCAGGCATGTGGACCGGGTGGCTGCTACACTCCGAGTCCGACTCACACTCGGACTCAGCGACGACTCCACGCACGCAATGTGCTCAATGATGACCAAACACAAACCTGCGGAGTGGAGGCCAGCCGCGTGATAAGTTGCCTGGCCACTGCCCAGCCGGCCAGCTGACCGAGCAGGGCCAGCAGAGGCTGCCAGCTGCATTTGCATATGGCTCGCATTTGTGGGGCCCGTCATGCAAAATTGCTTTATGAATTATAAACAATGCCTGCGCCGAGGCTCGTTAGTTGCTTGTCTGCTCCATTGCTCCGGCACACAACGTATATTTGTGTTTTCAGGCAATCCGCACTTGCACACTATCTATATCTATGCCCGGTCTCTTTCACACACTCTCTTTCCTCCCTGCTGTCTGTGGGGGTCTCATTGCACTGACAGTGATTATGTCGCCAAGTGACATCCATCAGCAGCTGCGTAATTTATTGCCGTTGTTGGCCTGCCTGGGCAGATTGCACCCAGTTTATGTGCATGGCAAACGTGGCTGCGTTTGCGTCAGTCCCGATCAGCCAGGGTGTGGTTAATTACAGGAGCCATCGAGGAATCTGTGTATTCGTGCATATCTACCTCGTCGAGAGGTTAATGCGCTTATCGAAAGAGCTTAATAAACCGATTCATATCAATCGCACACACTCAGTACTATAATAACTCCTGCGTTGCTGTGCAACGTAATTTGCGGCAAATATTTGCACATTTTAAAGCCGAAGATCATGTGTTAAGTAGTTAACAGTCGGAGGAATAAATGCACAACAATTTCTGCTAAAATCGTATCTACTTATAATTCCTGTTTGCCATGCAGAAATCATGCCTCCGACGAGCTTATTTTTAAGATCTCTTAAAACGAATTAAATTACTCTCAACGTAACTCTGATAATTACAAAATCCAATTTTTAATTTTAGAATCATTCCCATAGCTTATAAGCCAAAACAAATTGTGTTGATTTGTATCAAACTCCGAACCAATTGCAAATGGGTGTAAGGGGTTTAATGAAGATGTACCAGTGTTACAGGATGGACATAACATGACCATTAACATTAACTTGGCATGTATGTTTCATATAACATATCCTCTATTCAAAGTCGTGTAAAGGGTGTGAAAATCACATGAATAACTCTCGATTCGAGGTAGTAGACGTAATTAAAATTTTTGGTCTTTTATTAATTTTAAATAATGTAAAAGAAATTTTTTAAAAATATTGCGGGCAGGTACAACCGACTGTGCAATACTCTGTTTACAGTATAGCTTCTCTCAACGCGCTTGATTGTGATATAAGCAGTGTTCAGGTAGTACATATGCCAAGGTTTTCCGGATTGATTTATTGCTATAGGAATTTCCGGTCGCACACAATTTGAATAAGATACTTTTTGGTTTTTAAGATATTTTAGACAAAATGGTATTCTCCCCGACTACTTTATTATATAGGACGGATTACTCGAAAAATTAGTTCTTCCAATTTGTTTTTCCTATCGAAACTTAGCTATTACGAGCTGTACTACCCACATAATAAGTCAGCAAAATTTTACCAACATCGCATTACTATAGACTATAGCTCTGGTTGGAATAATAAAGTCTTGCGGGCTAGTATATACTGATCACAAATCGACTCATCTAATGTTTGGCAATGCAAACGAAAATGTATATAGTCGTTCACGAAGTAAATAGAGTATATTGGGTTAGTGAAATTTCCATATTTTTCCCGTTCGTCTGACTAGAGACTTACAATTTGGAATATATATGTATATACTACGTTCTTTATATGCAACGTTCTCAAGGGCGTGGTAATTCGATGAAATCTCTCTTCCTCTCTCAGTTTTAAAGCTAGACGTAAAGAATTCCGTTGAATTTTTTTTTTTTTGCTTAAAATTATAATTTATTGATTTTAGAGAAACTATTCTCTATTTCTATTTGGTATAACTGTTATGTAAAATTTGGGTACTGAGTGTGATCACTAACGAAATAACATATTACGAAATAACTTTGCTTTAAATCTTTAGGCTGATAGCTTTTAACCATATCTTTAAGTAATAATAATAATGATGTTGAGATGCAAAAATGTATTGGATTTTATAACAATCTGCTGTCCAAAGGTAGGATTAAAAAACATATTTTCAATATCTTGTAGTTGCCAAAGTGTTCTTAATAACCCCCTTTCTCAAAGCCACTGGAATAAGCCACCCATTTGAAGGGCTTACGATATCAAAAGACTAAAAACGCACACACCCATCCACTTTGCAACGTTTTCTCGTATGATACATGCTCATATATCACAAAAAATATATATGTATGCATGTTTTTAAATATAAAACGCATTTTTGCTTTCAAGCAATTTCCGAGCTCTCGAGAAATAGGATTTCTTACCGAGCGACAACAACAGCAAGAAGGGCAACAGGAATAGGAGCAGAAACAAACGCAATCAAATCGCGAGTGCCGGCAGCTCTTGAGTTAATGATATACACTCACTTCAGGGGCATTATCAGGCACATGCTGAGGACTTTAAAGAGGGTTTCATACATCCGCGACAACAAAGGCCCGTTACCCTCGACCACATTTACTGTTTAACGTCTTTCGAGGCAACATTGTGTCAAGTTGCCAATGCTTAAAAATTGCAAAGAAAGCAGTCCAGGCAAGCCCGTTGAAACCCAGCCAAATCTGAAACGCAACACACCCTTTCAAATGCATACTTGAAATCAAATCAAAAGCATTCCCATGATAAGGGTTTCACAAAAAAAAAACAACATACAAATAAAAAAGAATGCCGCCACTTAAGCGCGGTTTTCAGTGACTGAAGTGACTGACAACCTTCCCTGGGTTTCCTTGGCAATGATTCAATTTCAGCATTTGAGCTGCAACTGTGAAAACAATTAAACTCTAGACACAAAATATTTGGCTTGCGCAAATCCGCGCTTTAGTTCTATGTTTGATGTCATAAATCCCTAACAATGCCTTAATGCTTCAGTTGACTGGTTGTTTCGAAGGTTCTTTCAAGTGTCGCATTATGTGCGCGTTTTTCAGCAACCCCAAAGCCCGAACCCATTACAGCAGTGCGGACCAGCAGCAGATGTGCTGGTGTCCTTTTTATTGACGTGTCGCCATAGCTTTTTTATGTATTTTCACCCTTTAGCATCATTGGCTGGATGTGTATCTAATCTCTTAGCCATTTAATTTGTATTAGAGTCTGCCCCGTTGGGATTGGCAGTCAAAATAGCTGAGCTAAGTTTGCCACCCGCTTTGCTGTATAATTTCCCACGCCCTGTTATAGATCATTGCACAGTTCAATGTCGGCTTTGTCAAAAGGCTAATGGCACTTCCGAATCGGCGCGGTTCAAGGAAGCTTCCTAGAAATATGGTTAGGCACGAGGTTTTATAAATGGCACATTCGAAACAATAGCTAGGAGCGGACCTTGAGCGCTCAACGTTGTCAGCAAGGTAAAAGAAGAAGGCGCACAGCAAGGTTCCATCGAAACCGAGCTAAGGATCACGTCTTCAAAGGCTGCGAACCGCCTACCTACCGAAAAAACTGGGCGCAACTTCTTGCTTTCATTCATGGGTCTGGGGCAAAATCTGCAAAAAATTTTGGTCACAAAATTTCTTCATAATTTTTCGGCACTCTTCAGAGATTCTCTTGCCTGCGTGACACAAATTAGCAGCAATAGCCTCAGTTTTTGCATCTTGTGTTGCTAACAAGGGATAATGACCATACAAGTTGTCAAATAAACGAATACAGAAATAAATAAATGAATAATGAATAATGGTTGACACTTCTACTGTCGGAGTTGTACATTCTAATATCATTGATAGGTGGCTTACCTCTCCTTCCTCAGAATTGTAAACAGTTTGCCTTTTCTATCCTGAGACTAAAATTCTACCTGTTTGTAATACTCCAGGGACCCTAAGGTTATAAGTTTTAATATATTTTCTACATTTGATGTTTGGCTCAGAGAATAATTTTTATTAAATACATATATTATTTACCATGTGCAATCTCAAGTTATCGCCATTTAAGCAAGCTAAAATATTTCAAAATTTATTTTTTCATCGACCACTAAACAATTACATTTTTTGAAAAAAATTTTATTCAATCAAAATACACAAAATTTATTTTGTAAACCTAAAAATATAAAAAATTAATAAAATATAATAAATATAAAAGATGAACACTTGATTCTTTTGTAATATAGTTTAAAGACAAGTAAGAATGATGAACTCGGGTGTAACCGACTTCGCAATACTCGTTCACCATATAATAACAGGTTAAAACTGACGAACTTAACTATATTAACATAAATATTAATAATAAAATATTAAAAAAAATACCTTTAAAAAATATTAAGAGCGTCACTTATCGATTTTTTCTAGAGCCCCGCCTGCACTCTACCCGAAGAATCCTGCGAAGAGAACAATCCCTAAGAGATCATCATTCATTACCTACTAATTGCCGACTATCAAATGTATTAATTAATTTGAAATACTAATTTCAAATAATTTTTAAATGCCGATGACATTTTTACACACCTAAAATCAAATCTATCGATTGCTGCCACATTCGATCAGCACTATTTCAATGCTAAGAAGGATTGTGAATGCTGCCTTTATAATTGTTGTTAACTCGCTTAATAAAAAGTTAAGCTTTGTGCATATATATGTATATGTATGATTGTATATGAATCCGAACCCAACCATTTTGGGGCAAAACTACCAACCGCCAAATGATGTTGATATATGGAAAACTTGAGACGTGGAACTGTCGTGATTGACGTGACATTAAATGACAGGCTGACACACAACTTTATATGACAAGCACACAGACAGTTTGACATCAACTTTGAGCAGCAACAATGGATGTGTTGATGATGCGACCGTCTAATGAATGCCACAAAAATCGAGTGCTCCAACCCAGACTCGAACTGGCACTCGAAATCGCATTACCTATTCGTCTTTGTATTACAAATAAGGAGCGGCGTGCCTAGACAGGTTGCACGGCTCTTCACTCCAGATTCGATTTCAGAGTCTGATCAACTAGACATTAGCCGGCACTCGACATTCGCTGAACTCGTAGTTAGCAGGCAGATCAATAGTTAGCGACTGCTCTAATTGATAGGGAGGAGGCGGCTGAGTCGTGTCGGTCGTTGCATTCACAGGTGATAAATTCAGTGATTATCAACACGTTGCCCCGTATCACTAATTAAAAATGCATAATCGTAAGGGCGGTAAAAGTTCAAAGAGCAGTTCAGTAATCGCTGGCAGGTCTCTATCGATTGGCTGCAATAATCATAAACTACGTCATTGAATGGGCCAACGAATGTCGAGCTATGAAATTGTTGGAGTCTTTATTGCCTGATCCGCTCTGTGCATAGAAATGAATGAATTTCGCTTGGGAAACGTGCCCCTTTTTTATGGTTTTCTGATATATGAAAATTATTCGAGTCAGACAGACACCGACGGACCACTTTGTCGGCACATTTTGCTTTCCTTTTGGACTTTCGTTTTGGCTCTGGCATCGTTTTGGTTTTTGGTTCGTTTGGGTTGTTAACTTTGATGAGGCGTCGCTTCGGTTCGTTTAAATGTCTGTTTATATTTTGCATATAAATGTAAATAAGTCCACATAATGTGGCTGTGGCTCTTTGCTTTATACGCGCTCAAAATGATTAACCATAATTCTGTTTTAATATTTTGTAATTGTATAATTTTATGGGCATTTGCATTTCGCTCCTTTTGTTTTCTTTTAAATTGTATGCATAATTCATGCGGCGTATGAGTGATATTTGATTGTCACTTGGGTGTGCCCAACCCAGGTGTCTGCGTGTGTGGGTGACTGGGTGTGTGATGTAGTACATTTTGAGTTTTGCGAACATCCATTAGCGATTTGTTAAATTTGACATGGCATAAAAATACAAATACACCACTCGATTTAATTTAAGAAATACGACATGTGTTTTAAATCAGTTGGAACATCTATTTGCAATTTCTAGTCATTTATGAATTGGCTTTAGCCCAGTCAGCATTATGATTCTGAATAAAGGGACATATGTTTTTAGATTCGCAGAAACAACACAAGGTCATCGTTGACATCGTTGCCTTTGTCTTTTGTATTAGGGTCGAAACAAAGCAAACAGTCAATTCGTTTTGGCCATTTTGGCGTCTTGGCTTTGGAAGAAAACCGCACGATTGCAAACACGTCCTTTGAAGTAACGCCGTCCCGCAGCGGGTCCTGGTTCAGCAAGAAATGTGTGTCACACATACAGACACGCACACGCATTGAATGGGTGAAAACATCCAAAAAGGAAATGACTGCCTTCCTAAACCGCTGGCTGCATGTGGCTGGGTGACTAGCTGCCTGGCTGGCTGACTGCCTGGCTGCCTGGATGACTGGCAGACTGGATGAGATTTAAGCTGGATTCCAAAACTGAAGGAGCCGCCGCTGCGTTGACATGACAAAAGCGAAGAAGACGAACGAATGATGAGCACGTCGTCGACGTCAGTGGACTTCAAAGTCGGCCTGAATATGGGTCTCTCTCCATCTCGCTCCCTTCGCGCCAGCCCCCTTGCTCTCGCTTGCTCACTCCACAGTAGCTGACAAAGATATTTGTATTTCATTTTGATGATGGCATGCGGCTGACTGACTGTCGCTGAGCCTGAGCCGATTCAAACGAATTGGAAGCCAAAAACAAACACTGTAGCTGCTGCCTAAATAAACGCAGACCAATCAAGCAGCAATAGACGGCGGTTGGAGCGGGGGCAGCCAAGTGGTTTGGGATGCCACTTCTTATAAAACACGCTGCGTTGTCGGTGATTTAAAATAAATATTGGTGGCTGTCACATTGACAGCAAACAAAATGTGATTGTTCGTTGATTGTTGACATTTTGTGCTACCGTTCGCCTCGGTTCACCTTGGTGCGCGGTGGTGCGCAGAGGTTCGCATAGGTTCGCAGTGGTGCGGTACGGCAGTCAAAGGCCCATGCAAGATATTAAATTGTCTGCCGTTGTTCGTTGTCGCATTAATAAGCCGAGTCGTTGGATCTTTCAGTGCGGTGCGTCCGCTTTCAATTGCCAAAAACGCCAACAATAAAAAATTTCAAGCTGTTTTTAAATGTTTTATTGGCTTTTTAATAATGTTTGCACATCAAGGGGGCCGCACATGCGCACAGAGGTCCAACAAAAGGCCGCCGTCAACGGGCCCTCGTTCTACCAAGTTACGCGCTCGATTTCCGAAAGAAAGGAAGAAATAAATCCTCAAGTGACATAAGTCAAGCTCTTTGTGTGCCTCGCTGCTTGAGTTAGGAGACTTAGTTGGACTGCCGCACAAGCGAGGCAGGGGCAATGGATTATGCCTGGCTTGATTTATATGAAAACCCGTTATAAATTATTTACAATTAGTGAACAAATATGTGCCAGCCCCAGCCTGAAATATTTTTTGTATAAACACATTAATGCATATGTCGGCATTGAACCTCAACTCTTTCCAATCTTTAGCTTTTCGCAATAGTTAGCTAATTGACTATGCACACAGCTGGGAGTTTTTTAGAATCGCCGCTAATTTGTGATGAAAGCCTAAGACACACACATTAATATATCTAAATGATTACTCAAATATAAATTCAGTTATTATAATAACCGATGAACTTGTCGATGATATGAATATGATACCCACTAAAAGTTGTGAATTAATCAATAGTTTACTCTAAAACAGCTGGATCTTGAAACATACAAACTCGTTATCACGTTATATACCCTGTTAATATGCGAACTGGTAACAAGAAAACTTTTTCGATCTTGACCGGCTTGTTAACACTGTCGATATATAGGCATATATAGAAATTTCGTACTTGAAGAACTAAAGCATGCAAATTAATTGCTCTTCATGCGATCGCCTTCAAATTTATCTTGAAAGCTCTTACAACATTTGATTAAATCGTAGTTTAACCTATTCAGAATATTCGTATATTTCGATAGTCAAATTAGTTTTTAAGCTATACTTACAAAGTAAATATCTACATAAATACTAATAATAATAATAATAAATTACGTGGAAAACTTTATGATGCATCTGTTTGTTTTTATCTGATAGACCTTAAACTTAATTCCAAAGATATATATAGAATATCACGTAATACCAGCATAAGGATTTGAGTAAATAAATTTAACAGTACTTCGAGCACTGAATACTTGATCACTTTCCAAAAAAAAAAGAATAGAAAATTATGTACATATTAACAAATAATCTTAAACCTGAATTATTATTGTTTTTTTCTTTTAGTAATTTTTGTTAATCGACATTGGTAAATATTTGGCAAACACTGAGATTTTTGGAAGTAAGCTAACCTTTAAAATAATTTAATATTATATATTACTAAAATATGTGTGTATATTTTATGGAGCAGCTCTGTACGCGCCCTAAACGAAAAATTCTCATAATGGACACAAAGATAAGTACAAAACGTTGCCAAGTATTTTATATTACATTTATGTCCCTGCGTGCTGGGAGTGCCAAGTGTGATAGAAATAGTTATTAAAAGCCTTGAAGACGACATCCTCGACGACAGCTGGCAACCATAGCAGTCAGAGTTTATGACAGAGGAGGGCCTTAGCCAAACAGAGCACTGTGGGAGATAACGAGGAGCGCGGAGTGGAGCTTGTTACAATTTATGTGCTGGCCAGGGCTGAGCATATATGATCCATGAAATGTCATAAAAGTGCAATTGCGGCCAAAATTATCGAACATTTAGCCAAAGCGTTGGGGCTTAGCCATGGGTGGTTACGACTTTTATATCGCAAATCCCCCTGAGAGGCAACGACTGCAACAGAACCTTTTGTTTTTTACGACCGTCAGCAGGCGTCAACCCACATTGACTTTGACATGGACATTGACATCAGCATGAGCATCAGCATCAGCACCACCATGGCCTCGTCGAGAAATTCACACGTACGACATTAGAGGCACTGATATACATACTTTTAATAGAGCGTAGCATTCTGTCGCTGAAGAAAAACTAGGGTAGGAACCCCTCAAGACAAGGCACGTTTACTGTACGCTCGTAAATTTTGACGTTTCGTTTGGACACTTGGTTTATTAGTGGCCAAAAGTGGCTGAGCGCAAACACGAGAAGTTGAGGAAACAGGGGACAGCATAAGGCAGATCCTTAATTGCCCGCACAGGGATATGCGGATGGTCACACTTTGGATATAATAAGAGGCAACACGCCATGCTTTGATGTGGAAACAATATTACAATAGATTATAGACTAATTTCGTTTCAGATTACAAGAAAGCAAGCAATTTTAAATACGCTTGTCTAACTGCACTCCCATGAAATTTGTTATCCGCAAAGAACACAAAAATTATATTTTTATGTTTAATAAAAATTAAGAATCAAATTTTAAATTTTTGACTTTGTGAGGCGAGGTCATCTTTCTTACCATTTTCTGAATTTAAAGAACAATGCAATAAACAAAAGCTTATTAAATTGCTTACAAATTGGTCTTGTACATGTTGTACATCCAAAGTATAGTTTTGAAATAAAAACCTTAGTCAAAGTATCAACATCTGAAAAGGTGTTTTCTTGATTAAAAGGGATTATAATTTCCATTACTAATTATTACTATTGACCCCTAATTTCAACCCGAATCAACACTAACTACTATAAATTGCTTGCTTTTCTGGGAAAAGATGTTCTAAGACTGTTTATTATACTCAATTAAAAACTCATAAAAGCAAAAATGACCAACTATAAGTAATACAATTATTGTTTAACGCATGTACATTTATTTAAGTATCAATGGCATAGTTAAGTTGCTCTTACTGGGTTCAAGGTATAGCCCTGCAGAATTACTAGCTCGGGTACAGTCAAAAATAATCGTGAGTCAAGTGCAAACTTAACCACCAGACAAGTTATACATTCGAGTAGCATAGTGTTCACCTGAAAGCCACAAGGCCAAAACTCATTTAAATCAATGCCATTTGCCACTACCCCAGTTGACCAAAATGTCATTGATAAACGTCGTATGTCGAATGGGCGTGAGGTGTCTGAGGGGCGGGGCTGTTACAAACTGTTTTGTGGGTTTGTTGCGTGTTAGTCGAAAGCTGTCAAAAATGTCATGGAAAATGTTGAAACGCAAACGTTGATGATGATGACGACGACGACGACGATGACGATGACGCCGACGGTGACGATGATGAGGCGACTTCTAACTAGCTGTGAAGCTCCTGTTAACGAGCTGCCCTACATGACCCCGTCCCACCGCAAACACGTAGCAGTCATGTGTGAAAAGTTAGTTGTGGCCCAAAGGGGTCTGGGGTAAGGTCGACAGACCGGTTACTATAACCTGGCTAAGTTCGCTACGTGGTTGTTGTAGTTGTTGTTGTTTTTGGCGCCTCACATTGAAATTAATTTAGCTAGCTTTCAATTATGTGCCACAAACATTCATGCATGAAACTAAGACACGTTTAGTATTGGGGCCTTGGGCTGGGCAGGGCAGGGGATGCCAAGCGCCAGTGTGACATGACAGGCCTGACAACCCCAACAACATATTGACATTTTTGCTATACATTCCGCACGGCAGGGAGCCCCGGCCTCGCCGCGGGTCCCGATTCCTGACTTTCGACTCCCGAGTCACAAACAGAGACGGAGACGGAGACGGAGACCGTAGCCCAAACATGTGTGAGTGTTTATGTCGGCGTGTCAATTTTCGTTGTTGACGTGTTGCCTGCCCCGCCTATCCGACTTGGCGTCCGTCCGCCGATCCACCTAGCAGTAGCTCCATCCGTCTCGTATAACAGGCCCGACTTTGACTCGTCGCTGTCGGCGTCAGTGTATTCCGTATTATTAAATTTTACTTTCGCCACTCAATATGGGAAATGTCATCTGTTTATGATGGCTTTTTGACATCTCTCGTTATTGAATATGTTCGCTTGTTGTTCATCCTCCGGTTTCGTAGCATATTTCTTTTATAATATGCTCAGTTCTTGTTCTCGTTGTTGTTTTCTTTGCCTTGCCGCAGACAACTTTGATGTATTTCCAATTTTGCGGTTTTCCCGTTGGCCTTCCCTCTCTTCTTCTGAGTTTTGCTTGGCTAAAAAGTTGACTTGAAGAGCCTTCTGTGCAGGAGCTAACTCACCTAAGTCTTTGAATGCCTCTTATGGTTTAAGCAATTTTTTTACTGCTTGACGGTTTTGACAAGCTCATCACATTTATATTGATTTGGCTTGTGTGCCTTCGGAAATGCCGGAAACAAACTGAAATGTTACACCTCGTTCTAACGTGGCCTATAGTAAAATATTTGTATATCAAAGTTCTAATGTCCCAAGAACACTTCTAAAGAAGCAAAGTAATTCGATTCCCGATTATCCGGTCAACCATTTCAGTTCCATCGAATTAATAATAGACCACTCAGTTATTCAACCAGGGCTATGGACTGTCCCATTTGGAGAACACACATATCAGAGAGTAAGTGGGTGCTTACCCTGATAAACGACGAATCGAATAAAAAAGGTCAACACGCACTGACAGTAGCCAAGTCTGCAGCAGCTACTTACTGTCAAGACGTGTCATAAACACATCAAGTTTACTGTCGAAACAAATAAAAATATAAACTTTGACACACACACGCAGAGCGAGAAGACCAAATAAACGATATAAAATCAAAGCGGAGATAAAAGCAAATACAGCAATAATAGACAACACGAATGAACACCAATCGTTAGGGCTGTCAGGTCGAAACTGCTTTCAGGTTCTCTCCCAAGGGTGCGCACTCTTGAAAAGAGCCATAAAAAATACATTTTATTTTAGAAAATTGCATTAAAATTGTCATAAAAGAGCTGAGAAAGAGGAGACTGGGGAAGCTGGGGAACCTGCGGCTGTCATTGCTGCCTGTCGCTGTGCGCGGCAACCCAAATCAAATATGGGAAGCTGACAAAATGTGACAATTACTGGGGACGGTTGACACAAAGGAGAGTCATAAAAACCAGGGCAAAGTAGCTGGGCAAGTGGTGCAAGAGGCCACAATTTTTATTTCATGGCCGTTGTAACTAATGAGTCATTATGTAGTTGTTTAACTACACTGTACAAAATCTGGACTTCAATTTGATACTTGATACTGGAATTAACGATTCTATTCTTGAATTTAGGTTTAATTCAATTATAAAATGGTAGGAATTAATTCAACTGCAGTCTTGAATTAATTTATATAATTATTAGAAAAATTTAAAAAAAATTAGAAAAAGAGTTTAGATCATGTGACTATGATTATATTTAATATTGTTACAACTTTTGGTAAAGCCCACGCAAAAATAACACCTGTTCTTCGCTCTCTCATTTTGGTATTTTACAATAGACTGCGAAGAATGGAGGTTTATTTTTCAACTCTTTCAAATAATACTCTAATTGCTCAAAATATAATTTTGCATATTTAAATTCAAAGCCAAAAAGAACTAAATTTTTCACGCAAAGTTAACCACCCAAAATTATTTTAAAATTGAAGTATTTTTTACTGTGTAGTAGTGCCCTATTAAGTCGGTCACTTACTCCTATTAATACCTGATTTTGAAACCTCATAAAAATAATTCGACTATAAAATTTAAATGACTTAAGTGGTGTCCCATTTCCACACACACACCGGCAATAAATAAACCTAAAAACCCAAAACTTTTTATGTTTTTGAATTTGTTTTCGACATTTTTAGTGGCATCGAAATCAATTTTCATATCGTTAATCTTGTAAATAATGCATGTCGGATGTCATTTTGTTTATTCATTATTCCCCTGTGTGTATAATGAGTGTATTTTTGAAAATCCCCCTAGATATAAGTGGGTGTTTTACGAACCTGTTCCAAGTTGGCTTATTATACAATGCTAATGCACAAAAGTATTTATGTTGGACCACAATATACCAAGCGTAACAGGTGAGTAGCGTCAACAAAAATCAAAAACCGGAAAAGAAGCATAAATTGTAATCCGAAAATAATAATTTTTAAATTGATATACAATTATTTATATAATTGTGATGTTTGTAAACGTATATAGAGGAGTTTAAAGATATTCACATCTAGTAATCATTTACTGATTAGGAATATGTTAAAATTAAATGCCTGTTTTGTATTTTTAATGTTTTTAGAACATGTGTTTAAAGCGGATGTCTGCCCTAGCTGCACAAAAAACATGGAAGCAAATGTCTCCGGTAAAGATCTCACTGTAACTGTTAAATTAGTCAGTTAGATAATGCTGCTTTAAATTGATGAATTGTAATCGTTGAGATAAACTAAGATAGTTTTAATAAAAAGACCCAAAAACTTCTGCTAGTCTTTAGTCTTTATCTATTGTATATCAATTATTCTCTTTATGACACTAATATTCCATATCAAAATATACCCTTATCAAAAATATATAAAATGAATGCGCCAAATAACATAACTGTCAAAGTCATAATTGTTCATATGAAAAGATCCGTGGAGAAACGAATTTCTTTACAGCTATACGAAATATAATATAGAAAACCCAATAGAAAGCGTATCGAAAGTTATATACTCTTACAGGTTTAATAATCAAAATACCTGTATTTAATCAATAAATATTTTTATTAGGATGAATAGTATTTATATTATGAATTTCTAGTTTATTTACATTAATAGATTTTAATTTTTATTTAGAATAATAAATTGGCGTTTTAAGCTAATAAACCTATCGTTGAAGCTCAATCATAGATCTAATAGATTGCAATTACTATAAAAAAAATTACTAGATCAGATGATTATATTTTTTGATGCACCTCACATTTATTGAAAATATAAAATATTTACAGCAAGTGTACAAAAATCCACAAAAGTAAAAATCTGTCAAACATATTAATACTTGTATACTTGTCAAAATGACAAACGACAACTTCAATTATGGGTATAAAATGTGTTCGCGAGAACTGTGCAAGGTATTCATACAAATGGACACGTACACAACATGAAAAGAGTGCAAAAAGGGCCAACCACAAAATCCGCACTCGTGTAACCCCGAAGGCCCCGACCCCGATCTCGGGCGCCCAGCTTGTGACACATGTAAATGCGTGATGACAGCACTGGGGAAGTAGTCGTACAAAAGAGGGCAAAAACACGAAAAATAAAATAAAAGAAAACTGTCAACTAAATTAATGTCATGCGTGTGCAATGCAATGAAAAATTATGGGCCGGCTTTATGCCAATAACAAAAGGCAGGCAAAGAAAACCGAAGCCCGCAAAACCCGACACAATGATTGATTTGACAGGACAACGCGGCAGAGCGCAGTTCGACACGATATGATGGATCTCATGGATGGATGCATGGGTTATGGCTATGCAAAAAGGAAAAAGTAAACGAGAAGCATATAATACTAGTAAAACTCCAGACTGCGGAACTGTGCAAAATTTATAGGTGCCTCCGGGTGCTCGCACTAATGAGCACAAATAAAATTAATTTGCTTGCTCTCTAGAACTCTTTCAATGCCCAAATATTGTTTTCCAAGCATTTGTCAACATTTGTCAAATTTGACAGCACACGCCCGCTAGCGTTGCCGTTGGCAATGCCTGCACTCCCTCCCCGCATTCGTACTCCCTTCAGCCATCCATCTAACCATCCACCCACCCCGGCACAGTGACAGCTCTCGCCCTCTCTACTGCTCCGACCCGCCCAGGAAAATGCGATGCCTTACGCGAAATTAATAACATGTACAAACAACAACTGCGCCAAAGTACTTATCGTCGCGAACGGGTAAGCCGAGCAGAGACGATCTCCCGGGTTACGTACGAAGGCGTTTACAAGGACCTCTCACATACCCACATACGTATGCAGGGGATGAGAAATGTTCACATATGGTGTGTGGTTTTTGTGTGTCTTGGCAAGTAACAAGTTTTTCGATTGTAAAAAAGGCCCCAGGAACGAAACAGAATTCATACGTATCGAAATACAACCTCAACTTTCCCGACACTATAGCACCAACAATTCTTAAAATATGGGTTTCTTCAATACCCACTCTTTTAATACATTATGGAATAAAAATAAATAAAGTGTTTTGATTTGGGGTACATTTTTGCCAAACCACTTTGTTGATCCCATACAAATTTTAATTTTTGTTTCTTATTTCAAAAACGGAATCGTAGTTTTTATATGTAGACTTGATCTCATCTTAAATCTTAAATCATATTAATATCTAAGCACTCGTCTTGAATTTGTGACGTATAAAGCTTTCATCCAGCACCAAAAAGATGTAAAGTGTTAATTTATATCTTAAATTAAATGTTAATCACAGTCAAGTATTCTTCAAATAACACTTTCTTCGAAAACACTACTGAGTTTTATCTCCGAACTTCATTAAATATAGCATATTTCATACACCATACCTACAATTACTCCTATTGAAAATGGGTGAAATAGGTATAATGGATTTAACAGGTGTGCATGGATATATTAAGCCGGCTTTTAGTAGTGATAAAAAATATTTACACTTTCTACGGGAAACACGTATCCTAACAGCTAGTTCGTATATATACATATGTTAATCCAATCAAATATGTTTCCATTTCAATAATTAAAATTTTCGGGTTTATTTTTACTGGTATCTCAAACATTTTGTTTATTTTATTTAAGTTTGGAGACCCACAGAGCTTTTACCACCTAGAAACAACGATAGGCAGCTTAATGGAGAATTTGAGGATAGTGCCGCAAAGCCCCTAATAAAAGTAACTCATTCTCGTCAAAAAGCCACACACATCATCTCCTATAGAGCTTTGGCAGAGGCATATCAAATTTCGAGTAAATTTCAATTTGATTTTATATGCCTCCGGTGACGACAAGGGCCTGGACCCCAGCATGTTTTGGGCATAATGCTGTCAGGCTATTTCCCTCAACCAGAAGATCACAAACAAAGGGTGTTTGCCCCGCCCTCCGTGGCCCAGCCCTGCCAGCCCAGCCCCTGCTCTGCCCAGCCGGGGGTGTTTTGTGGCGGCTGCGGAATGACTGCCGTGAATAAAGCGATTTGTCTTCTTTGTTGTTTACGTTTGGTGTTATAAATTTTGCGTCGGCTTTTCGCCCAAAACGTACGTCGCCCGTCGTAGACATATCTAACGTTGCCTGAAAATAATTTGTGCATAACAGGGATAATCATAAATCTGGCTAATTGCACTTTATTGGGGTCCTTCGTGTGCGCCGTCGTCTCTCGGTGGTGCGTTCATGTCAATCTTAGGGGTAAAATTGAATTTGACATGCCGCTCATAGGCATTAAATCTGGGCATTTTTATAGTTGGACAAACGAGCAACATATAAATTATCAGCTTTTTGACGGTGCTCTCGTTTGATAAGGCTAATGATATTAGGCCACTGGGTTTCTTTTTTCGAATAAAATTACAAATTTCAAATTATAATTTAAGATTTTAAGATTACATTTTTAATAAAATGTGTTATGACTATAACAAATAGTATAATATTTACTCGTAATCAGCAATATAACTAACGCTATTCCTTCTCTTTATAAAATAAACAACATATATAGTATAAATAGTGATTAATAGAAATCCGATCAACTGAACAGACAAGAATGCGACACACGATCCATATGGGATTCGGGAACTTCTCACAGATGTCCACATGGAAAACGCATTACACTTGGCCCAAGTCGACGACACAAGAGTAATTAGCTGAGCATGTGAGAAGAGAGGAGCTGAAGTGGATATGCATTCGGATCGCAGCTGAAGAGGCATTTCCATTCCAATTTTATTCCATTTCCATCTCCATTCTACAGTGTCTCTCCGGTAGCGGTGGCTGTTGAAAGGCAACTCTCAAATGGCGGGACCCGGTCCCAGATTTTATTCAAATGAATTCGAACATCGAAATGAGCAGGCCCCGGTATTTTCTGTGTGTGTAGGTACACGGCTTTTGATCTTTGTTGCGTTTGTTTGTATACAATTTGATGGCTCGTGTTGATGGATCGTAAACGTGAAATGATGTTCCCGATGCTGCCTCCGACCGCGTCTCCCCCAGTGCCTCAGCTGATGACGATGACGATGATCAACGCAACGATGACGGCACAAAATGTCTTTGATCATTTGCCGCGCCAGTTGGCAGTCAAAATGTTAATTTATACGTTGCTCCCACCTACACATATTCCCAGCACAGCAGCATTAACAACTTTACAAACATGTTTGAGATTTTTATTACGGTGTGAAAATGCCCGATTCTTCCGTAAAATAAAAAGGATCAAACAAGTTTACGGGTGGGCAATCGAGCAGCTATACCGATACCGATGCCGATGCCGATACCAAAAGTGATCGCGATGCGGCTTTTGAGTGATTGATGCGCCGTGCGCACCAAAACAACAAGATCGGCCAACAACACCACCAATGAGGTGGCAGCAACAACAGATCTTCGTATGGACAAGTTGTCGGTGAATTTTTATTGTTGGGAATCGATCAAACCACTTGACGGCTGATCAAAGCTACAGGAACTTTCAGTCTGCGTATTTTATACGATTTAATTAATGGATGTTGTAATTCTTATAAAATGTATTCGCAGGCAGAATTATTTCAAAAACTGTTTACGTGAATTATTTTGCGGAATTCGAATATGAATAAAACCGATGATGCCTTTAGTAATTCACGAAATTTATGACTTTGCGAAAAAGTTAGAAAATAAACATTAACATTTTGTCAATTTCGTCAAACTTTTATATTTGTAATAAAAAACCTTTTAAAGGTTTTGAAAACTATTTTGCAAAACTGCGCATTAAATGCGAATATCAATAGAATTTTTAAAGTACGAAGCCAGAAATATCTTGTGAAACTTTCCCAAACCTTACATCCAAAAAATCTGCCCGTTTATTGTCACAGGCTGCGAAGCAAAAAGCAAGTTTTTGGAATTTTGCGCGATGAAAATGTCAGGCTCACTTCAAATACTGAAGATAAATACTCGTACACATATGGACATGGTTGTTAAAGCGCGGAGCACAGCCACAAGCTGTGCGGATGTTGGGTTGTCCGGTTGGTTGTCTGATTGGCCTGCCACAAGAGTGCACGGGGCAAAAAGAAACATTTGTCTCGCTTAATTTAAACAGATTTGCGAGATTATTGTCATGCCGACGTTGAAGCAACAATTTCAATTTTGCGGCTGCAGTAAAAGAGACAACGACAACAACAACAACCACAGCCCGCTGAGCCAGCTGACACACTGCTAGAGACAGGAGCGAATTAACAACCTCAATCTCAGCCTCCAACTCCAACTCCGATTCCGATTCCGATTCCGTGGCGGGGCTTGAAAAGAAAGAAAGTTGCAGTCGACAAGGAGAACGATGCAAACGCATGCGAATCTTGACAGCCGGCAACTTTTAATGTTGCCCCAAGAAAGAAGCAACAAACAAAAACAGAGGCCAAGCCCACAGCACATAAAAAATTGCCACGCCGACGGCTGCCAGCTCCTCCGACTCCGCTCCGAGTGCGCTGTTTGATAGCAGAACAAATTTGCAATGTCGCTGTGATTTTGCGCCAGCGTGACAGACACTTGCGCTCTCCTCGGGCCTTTGGAATGCACACAAGCCATATTTAAGATGCTTTGAAGTCGCACCGCGCCAGCTCCTGCTCCAGCTGCTGCTCCTGCTCCAACTCCAACTGCAACTGCAACTGCAAGGCGTTGCCCTAGAGACGGGCGCGAAACAACTTATGTTGAATGGTTGTCCGCTTGACACGATCAGAGCAGGCCCGCCATCTCGGGCCCAAGTGCAGCAACACATGTCCAGTTTTAATTGCTGCCATCAATGAATGAATCAGCTAACGGGCGCCTGACAGCTGACTGCCGCCTGACAAGCTGCCTGCCCGACTAGCTGTTTAGCTAACTGCCAACCAGCTACTCATTTCCGGAAGTTAAAATACTCGTAGTTTATCTTTATCGCAGCTGTGTTGTTGCTGTTGCTGCTGTTGCTGCTACAAAGTCATTAGACTCTGTCACTCTGTCAGTCAACTCTCTGGCTGCCAAGCCAGCAGCCGAAAGGCAGACATTTGATCCCTGCTGTCAACTAGACTCACGTCAGACTGTTTGGACAAGCTGTTCGAGTACATAATGTCAAACAGAGGCAATTCGATAGCAAATTTGTTAACGATATGCACCGCATATCGAATGCAGTATCACAAACCGATAAATATAAAACGAATTGCCATTTTTCGTAGGGTTATTCATGGCTCTCGGCCTGAGTCGTGTCGGTGCATTAAGAAAATATATCATCAAAAACATTGCACCATTTTTTCAATGAATATAAATATGATTTTTTGTAAAAATTTCAACAAGTAACCCAAGTGAAATGAAAAAACACCTCAGAGCCAACTCAATATACGCAACTAAAGTAGGCCGGTGGAAACTGTCCGCCAGATTTAATGAAAATAAACCAACATTTCTCAAATACACTCGACAATTTGACTAAGCATCAGTCTAAGGACAAAAAATAAATAAGTTTTTATTATACACAAACCGTAAGTAAAGTTATCCCAGTTGAAAACTGTTAACAATCACTATTACGTAGGATAGGTTTCGAAGATGATTCGACTATTTGGGCGCCAAAAGGCGGTTTCAGTTCGCTTCTATAGTGTTATTGTTGGCCTTGATCCTGCAAAGATCATGACGAAATCTCAAGTAGAGCCCAACGAGGAGCAGACAATGGGCAGCAAAGAAAAGCAAATTTTTAGGCCGAGCGACCGTTATTTGAAATTCAAGGAGAAGCTCCGATCGGACGCACCAACTGTCTGCATACCTGAAGCTATGCCACATCCGGCTCACGAGAAGGAGCCACTGAAGCCCTGGCCAAACAATACCAATCCGTACACAGGTGAAATTGGTGGACCACGCGGACCAGAGCCCACACGCTATGGTGACTGGGAGAGCAAGGGCCGGGTAACAGATTTCTAAGCATACAATACTTCTGAAACCATCTTTTCCAACCACATACCGCGCGGAACTCATTACTTTGATTTATTGGCCATGTTAGCAACAGAAGCACTTACTATTAGTTACAGTGCCGAAGACACATCCTATGCAACGGTAGCCGGGGATCATTCAACCTTTGTCATTGTTGTTTGCTCTTCTGCGAAGGCATTACATAAATTTCTATTGTACGCTTTTCAGAATTTACGCAGCGGCACAATAAAATATAAATTGATCGCCTCTCTTGGATGCTTTCGTGGAGAAAGGGTTCTCAGAATAGAGTGCATGGCGCAGCTCCCATTATTTATGATTGTTCAGGGGCAGAGAATCGTGCCTAAGTCCAAATATTCCGAGTGTGCATGAGTCGATTCATTTGAAATTGAGGCGACAGCTTACGTGATTTTTATTCGTATTTGAAAAGTGTTGTCTTTTCTAATTTTGTAGCCCGGCCGCGTAGTTTGCTAGAACTCGAAAGGGGTTTTAAAATGCCATAAATTGTTTTGGACAGTCGGGAGAAATTTGTGGTGGCCAAAGAAATTTGGGAAATTCGCAGCTGTTACGTCTGCTCAGTCCCTGTTGACATTTTTGTGGTCGGCACTGATTAGTTAGCTTTACAAATAGAAATTCCCCACAAAGAATGACATGCTAATAAGAAAAACGGAAATCTATAAAAAGTTGGGGAAACTCTAAAATCATTTGTTACTAAGCGTAGATTACTTCTTTCAATTCTTTCAATTGTTTGTCAATAAATGAAGATAGTTCTGTATTTATCGCAAGTAATAGAAGTTTCAATAACAAACATTTGTTTTTATTGTATATATGTATATACATATTTATATTTTTACACGATACGGCCTATAAAAAGATATTGGCCTTATGGAAAAATAGTAGATTGGTTCCAGTACAAGCAAGTAAGAACACTTTTATTTATTAGTGTTATTTTGGAAAAATATAGAATTTTTATATTTTGAAGGGGCGTAACCTAAACACTGTCTGCTCTTGAATAAATGTTGTTAAATGTTCGATATATTTATTTATATATATAGTTTTTTGCGATTTGCGGGGCGGTAGCGGGCGTGGCCCGGAAATTTTTTACACATCTTTAAAGTCATCTACATTTAAAATTTGCTGACTCTAGCTCCAAAATTTTAGGAGCTATTTCGCGATTTCGAGATTTGCTGGGGCGGAGTGGGCGTGGCCAATAAAGTTTTTAATTTAAACAGGGTGACCAATAATCTATCTTTAAAATTTGGTGACTAGCTCTATACCTGTGGGAGATATAAGCTTTCCCGATTCGTACGGCGGGGAGAAAGACGTCACTTTTTATAGCATGTTATTTAAAATTTGTGGAAAAAAAATCGTGTAAAAAAGAATTAGATGTATATGGTATGATTTAAGGTGTTTTAATACCTTCTCAACAAAACGGTTATGAGCCGAGCAGAGAAATCTCTCAAGTAGGCGCGAAATTGGTCATAAAATGGTGCGAGTGTGAGTACTAGATGTGGATATAGGCTGAGAGACCGATGGTGCCGGTGCTCATCGGCCACATCGGGCAGCAAACCGGAAAAAATCAAAGGCAAAACAATGATCAAAGCTGTCATTACAGAGCTCGGGGCGGTCTTTGATCTTGCACCGCAATGTGGCAGAGGCCGTGCATAGTTTAATGTTTTGTTTTTTATTTGATTTTTACTTTGTTCTATCAATCAGCGCCTACTACTTTGCGACGCGACGCAGCAGGAGCCTGTCAGAGATAGGGTTTGGGTTCGGGAGCCCCATAAAATGATCTTGAGAACTGGCATGCGCGTTCTTTTCTTTTCATTTTCACGAAATAAAAACACATTAGCAACAACAACAACAACAACAACAGCAACAAAGCAACAATAACATCAACAACAATAACAACAAGTCCAGAAACAGCACGTTAATTTCGTTTAAAAATAAAATAGACGAAATAATTGTTGCAGGCACCTGAAATCGCATTTGATGGATGACTATGTGAGCTAGTTGGGCCTTTACATATGTATATGGAAGGAAATCTGCCAGTACTATGCACAGTTGAGTAAGATGTCGATTTGATGTTGTTGTCGATATCGAGAGTTTTTCTCGGGTGTACATAAAGCGCATTGTCGATTTCCCGGAATTTATGCGGAATTTTCTTGTTGTTTTAAATGTGGTTGATTGTGATTGATCTTTGATTTGGCTTTGCCGATGGAAAGCATTAAAAGAGCTGTAAAAAGAATGCTAGAATGTTTGTTATGCATTAGCTAAGTTAAAGTTGGGATGCGGATCGCAGAGAGTCAAAGTTGAACGTGGGAAAGAAAGATTAGAATCCTACAAAAAGAAACACGAACTTATATTTAAAGTGTCGTATATGAATAAGGCCTACTTCCGTTCCTTTTATATTTATAGCATTTCGATTTAAACAGCCTTAGTTGCCTTATTGTTCTGGTTTCTTAATAGGCTTAAGAAACCCCGCATCTGCGTCTGCTCTTCGCATTTGAGACAATAAACCTATTAAAGTTCAAAGTCACGCAGCAACCATTAGACGCAGATATTAAGGACACGAACCCTATGCACATCCCGAGTCCCAGTCCTCATCATCTTTACCGCCACCGTCCCAATCCGGTCATTGTCCGTTAATTTCACAAATTTTGTGGTCACTGAGAATTCTTTGTTTAACTGCGTTCGGTTCAACCATCATCATAGACGCATATAAAATGCACGCCGAACATGACAAGCGAATTTTAAGAGTGTGCCCAAAACACGAGTGATAAACGATACGGGGAGTAACTACGGAGCAACTAAAGCAGGGAAGCGAGGAGGAGGGAAATGGCAAGCCGAATGGCAGCTTGGCAGGCTGACACTTGGATATGCGCACAAATAACACTTAACACAATAACAAACAAACTTTTCGACTAATGACAGTCCAAGTAGCAAACAATTTATCCAATGCCAGCCAGCATGTCCTTTTTGCGCCTTGCTTGCGTCTCCTTGCAGAAAACGGCTACAGCGCCCGCTGCCAAGTCATTAATCTTATTTCGTTTTGGTCGCTCGACGGCAGGAGGCCAGTCCGTTCCGTCCGCGCAGTCCGCGCAGTCCGGGCGCAAGCCTCCGCCGTCGTCGTTATCCTTTCAAGCGTGAACACATGCGATTACGCGTGGTGTGTCTGCCAGTTTCCGCATTGCCCTGTGCCAGGCGGCTGCCATGATTAAGTGCCATTTTGAAAAGTACTAAAATCCGGTTGGTCATGGCCCATACTTTGACTCCCTAGCCGCTCGCCAATGTCAAAGTGTCAATGATATATGTTACTGCACCCCGCGCCCGCACCCGCACCCGCATCCATCTCGACACAACAGCCCAACCGGACCTCGCCGGCAACTGGAAAATATTGCACGTGGACAAAGCCTCGCTGGCGAAATCAGTGCACGTTCACACAATAACATAATAGTTGGCAATATATTGAAGATTTTCCGTCTGCCCATTGCCACCCACTGCGAGCATTTCCTTTCGCCCCGCCTCCTAGGAGTCTGCTGTGGCGAAGCATGCGCGTAATTTTTCTTATTTTCCGCATTTCTGTGGGTTTCGCCCCTCGTCAGTGGAACTTGTGTAGATCCACGTGTGAAATATTATTTGGCAATGACATGACACAATGTGCATTCGATTGCTTTCTTCTTCCTGCTACTTGGGCCAGATAGTGTATGAGTTCTGCCCGAGATGGGAGTATAAGGGAGTTGTGAATAGTCCAATCCGAACTGGTGTATCTCTGCTTCATAGCCAGCTTGTTTTTCGTTTCCTTAACTTACGGATCAGTGTTTAGATTTTTATTCAAACTTGAAATATTAATTATATCCTTCGAATAGAATTGTGCTCTTTGCTTTCCATTTACAATAGTCATTTAAATTAGTGGCTTGACTTCTGCCCCGACTGGAACATTCATCCATATCTAATTAATATTAATAGCCCCGTAAATCAATCCACTCGGAACTATTCCCAACTCGACAAAGAACAGCAGAAATGCAATAAATTCATAAGCGAAAAATTTCAGAGCGGAGATGCAAAGGAAATAAAAAACAAAGCAAGAAACAAGAAAAGGAAAACTGGAGCGCACAGGAAACGCAGCCATGGCCACAATATACAACAATTTACAACCTAAATCAAATGCAGTTGAATGACCAACACAGACGCCATAAATCACCGGCCAGTTGAGCCGCAGTCGGACGCGATGTGGCTGTGGATGTGGATATGGCAGCATTAAACACCATGTGCAGACCCAGAAGCATCCAATATTTTAGTAGCTGGCGAGGGAGCCGCTCGCCCAAAAGATTCGAGCACACGACGAAGGCCAAATGCAATATGTTATCAAATAAAAATGTTACAAGCGACGACAGGAATGAGGACCCAGCAGAAGAAATGTGTTGCACAAATTTATTAGAAACCCTAACTAACGAGCAATATCCTTGCCGGGGATAGGTAGAGCCAGCCGCGTCGATATCGATGTGGGTCGGAAAATCCAAGTGATGTGTCAAATGTTAAGACATTACAAAGCACTAAAGGCAAGGACATGGCAACAGCAACAGGAAAACAAATCGAACGTGTGCCCAATGCCATCAATCTTTTGTTTTTATTGCCAAGCAGCGGCAGCGACATCAACCTCGTCTGCGTCCTCGCTTCCCTCCAAGTCCCCGTTGAGCATTTCTTATGAACGGCCAGGACATGTGCTGCCTGCTGCCTGCTGCCTGCCGACTGTCTGCCTGGCTGCCCAACTGCGCTTGTTGTGTGCCCGACATTAACTCGACAGGATAACAAATCTGTTAAATGTGACAAACGAGCAGTGCGGTCTTTGACAGCCTTGTAGGATGCAGGCAGGCAGACGGGTGCCCAGACGTCTTAGAGTCAAGTTTCTTGCCAATCTCCCCTGTTGCGAGAGTGTATGTAATTTTTCATTGACCTCTTTCCTGTCGACCTTTAAGGTGAGGCCTTTCTCTTGTATTGAATAGGCGTGTAGGTGCCTTTGGAAGTGCCTAACGATGATTTCATGGTGGTCAAACTGTAATAAATTTTTATTGTCGCCTATTATTGAGCGATAGTGAATAGTCAGCTTAATTTATGGCCATCCTCCCAGCCGGCTGCACTACGCCTTCGACAGTTTTTCGGTGGGATGGCAAAGAATCCAAAATCCATTCCAACGTGTCCTTTAAGTATCTCTCTCCCTGTGCATTACTCACACTTTCCCACTACCTCTCTCATTGTTTATGCGTGTCACAGGCTGTGGCCCGTTTGTGACCTCTAGGGTCTAGGTCCTGGTCATGACAATTTTATTAACACGCTTACCAACATTAATATTTGACCTCGTGTTCTGTGCTGTTTGATAATGAAAGAAATGTTCTAGGATGCTAAAGGCCTGAGAGCAAAACTCTCAATGTTGTCAGGCGTTTCAGAATACTTGTAGGAAGATGAAAATGCCAAAAACCTTAAAATGATTTGAGTCTCTTGATATATAAATACAAAATATTGTATAATACCCCAACCCACGAAATAAAAAGAGTATATTAGGTTTGTGTCTGTTCGTACTCGTGTATACCCGTGTCAGATAAAGTGGTAGATGGGGGCGTGGCAACTTGATTTAATGTATATATCTCCCTCGGTTTTAAGACTAGGTACATCAAATATTGCAGACACATTACTATACTATATTTTTTGGACACGCTCGCTGGGGGTGAGCAAAGTCATTAAAATCCATATTCCCCACAATTTTAGAGCTAGCGTTACCAAATTTCCCTAAATATGGAACCCAACAATTTCGGGCTCCCAATATATAGTAATTTCGGGCTCCCATATATAGTTTTCCAAAATAACAATAATTATTAAGATCGTTTTCGACAGTCTAAAGCTGTTATTATACGGTGCGCGAGTATTGCGCAGTCGGATACACCCAATGTTCTTATTTATTTTAATTGTTCCCAAACAATATTTGTTTCGAAAAACAAAAACATATATATATAAATATATATATATATATATAAATATATATTGGTTTCTTTTGTTTTTTGGTTTTTTTTTAACAAAAGGCACAAAAAATTCAGGAAACCCCAAACGAACACTAACTAAAAATAAAATGAATTCCATTGAAAATTAAAACTGTCATAATTTTAAATGTTTTGTGTCATGTTGCACCGAGTGCAGACAGTTGGATTCAGTTTAGTTTGGCTTGGTGCGTGCGAGTATTATGCGCATTGTGAATTCCATTTGAAAGAGTTTTCATTCGCTCTGACGAAAATAGCGCCATGTCATGGAACATTTAGGATTGAGGAGGCGTTGGTGGGCCACAGGCCAAAGTTTTATGGGATTTAGGCAATATGCCGTCTGGCGTCTTGGGGTTTTTCTTTTATAGCATGCCTGGCAGCTTGCACTCGGATTATACATAAATATTCTCCTAGTGGCTGCCAGTGTGGGATTTAATATTGTTTATGAGGCGTCGCCACAGTCAAAGCGAAAAGTATTAAAATGTGTGCACTGCGGCGAGGATGAGCCATTGCAAATGCTGTTGAAATAAATTATGGCGTTTAATGTGAAAAATGAACACACACAAAACACACACACAACACACATAAACTAGTCAATTCGAGCAGTTGAGGAAAGTTTAGGCGAATATCGAGATCCCTTTCTTCCACAAATGCTGACTAAACATAACTTTTATCAAATGGACATCTACAGTCCTTTACTTATATATTGCTTGAGATAAGGTATTCAGGTACCAATATATATTTCTTTGTATATTGGAGAGTATAAAACTTGCAGGTAATAAATGTTCTTTATGCCAAAAAATTATTATATTGAATGTACATTTTGTTTTTTTGAAAGTCTTCCTTTCTTTTTGTTAAGTCAGTTGAATGAATCACAGCTGAATGGAAGCATTCAAATGAGCTCTAAAACCAATAACTAATATCTAACATAAAATAATAATTTAGAATTCGTTTAAAGTACCCTAACTATAGCTAAAGTTTGAAGAAAAATATCAAAGATTAGCTATAACCTCTCACCCATTGCTGCCAGTGTGTATATTTAGTTTTATCCTTAATTTTTTACATAAACCTTTGAATTTAAATTTCGTCGACCGATTTTCAAAAATCGCTAAAACACGTATTCAATCATTTTTTAAGATCAGCGTTTAAATCAAGCTCAAACCAGATTAAACAGAAGTCAAAATTTCATCCCTAAACCTTACAATATAAGTTTTTATTATGCATCGAAATTCCCATATTCCGCGCACACAAGAGCACTTTTTCAAATACAGTTCTGGTTATCTTTTTCGATTGCTGTCGCAATTGTATTTAACACAATAATTTTGTTACAATTTGCAATATGTTTGTACGACCCAAGTCGAAGCGCACCGAATCGAACCCATAGCCAGGGCCCAGAAGCCGACCCCCGGTCCATTGATTTGTCGCCTGATTGTAAATTATTGCTTTGACCATTTTGTGTTGCTGCCAACATTTGAATGGGTCTCGTATTTCATGCCAGCGTCTTTATTCTTTTTGTTGGCTGGGCAACCATTTTTCAAACCGGAACTTTGCATTGTGTAATTGTTTATCTAAATGCTGGCAGTTGTCGGAGCGGAAATGTGGGCTTCTGATATGCTCAGTTGTTGATGGCCAGCACTTTTCGTAATAACTACGAATATTATCGTTGGATTCGACAAATGATTTATGTGTCACTTTCAGTATGCCGAGGACTGCAACTGAAAGCAGCGCCCGATTGCTGTACAACATGATCAGTAATTGGATTATATTCGAGTAGATGGGAACTTGATATGCTCGGCGTATGCCTTCACAACTGTCACGGCTATGAGGCCGAGATGCACTGCCCTGAAATCTAAAACGAAACTGGTACACACTGGCACAATATGGAAATTGGCTTCTATTGTCATTTTTATTGCCTTTACTAATGGTTTTTGGCTTGTCAAGCTGAATTATGGCTGGACAAACACACGCACAGTTGATATGTAGGTGCCAGGAGACGGTCCCACAGCATTTTACAATGTGAGGGCGGTCAAGGATAACGGCTGAGAGCGACAGAGGGAGAGCGACAGAAACAAAGCCTGGAACGGTCCCATTGCCTGGCGGGAGGCAGAAGTCAAACGAATTTATAATTTATGGCCTTCCATTTGCTGCAGTTGACCCTAAGGAAACCGAGCCAAGGATCGACCATGGAACAAAATTATTGTTTTCATATGGTTTTCAGTTTGCCAGCCGAAGTCGTTGGCGAGGCAGTAAGCAGATGTATTTGCCTGACCTCAGCAATAGTTGTCTACTAAGCAGGCCAGATTATCCTGCTGAGCATATCCAGAAATGCCCGCAATATATTTTCCCTCACAATGAAAATCTTAATTTGGTGCAGCGAATTGAAAAATAAGTGTATTGGAAGGCCAAATAAACGCAAAATAATAACTTTTTTGTATACGTGAGTTGAAAAATACTATTTGTAAAATTCCAATTAAGAACAAATTTGTTTAGATAGCTCCAAAGCTGAATTAATGTCAAAAAGCAATATGGAAATAAAATAAATATGTCATCATCATCATTTTGCAATCATTTTTTTGGCTTATGCAAAAACCTATCTTATGAAAACAAATCATTTTGCGCGCAGAATGCAAAGAATCCTTACAAAAAGTTTCTTCGTCAGCCAAACGATTTGACGAACAGACATTTTGCAAAACTTCGGAATCGATAATCTTGTTAGAATTTTGAAATAACCTTTACACTTAAGGAATGAATCGAATTTAGATAACTTGATCTGTTATTTAGCTGTGAAGTTTATTATATTGTAGCCCTAAAGCGTAGGGAGATATTTGCGACTTGTGGGAGCGGTGTGGCCATAATTTCGTAACAATTTATAAATAGCTGAAGTACAAACAATTCATTATATTCTATTTAACATTTAAAAAAAACTACATATAGCTATCTGTTTATAAAGACAGGAAATAATAACACGAGGCGACAAGATGCATACTTTCCTAATAGTTCTATTGAGCTTCAACTCAAATTCACAAATAAATTCCAATAAAAAACCTTTCATTGCTAGTGTCTAGATGTTGCCTTAAACAAGATACCCCGTGATAACTTGAACCCAATCCTAATGTGCACAATCAGTGGAACCTTTCACACACGTGAGCTGCATATCCTACTGCAGCGCAACTCTAGGAAAAAAGTCACCTATTTTGCTACCCGTTTTCTTTACTAACTTAATTGTTTATAAAAGGATCTCGACGAAACTTTTTGCAATATATGATTTATTTTTTCTACGCTCAATTATGTATGTGGTAACCAAATTGTTTGTCTCTAGCTCTTATAATTCACGAGGTAAGCATAAAAAATCTATGCATAAAAATCTAAGAAAATCGATAATTTGAAATAAGCTTGACCTGCAAGGGCTATGATTGTATGGGATTATGATTGGGGCGTAAATTCTCCATCTCCTTGTTACATTTTAAACAAATACGATTTTCGCATATTTAACACAATTATTATATGAAATTGTGAGCGATGCTACTACAATATTATAATATTTCAATTGTTTTCCATTTTAAAGATTATTATCAGAGATGATTTAGTGTCAAAAGAAAAAGAGTAAGATATTTATTTAACGAATATATATGAAGTGAACACAAGTGAACCTTGTTGGCAACACATATCGAAAAGAACTAAGCTTCTCCGGCTTTCTAATCTAGACTATAAACGACTTAGGCCGATTGTCGATGTGCGCTTTATTCACGTATCTGATCGCAGTCGTCGGTTAATACATCGATTCACGGCTTAGACGCAGTACTTGTAAGGTTTTGCCGCTAATTACAATTCATTCGAACATTGAGTTCACACATTTCAAGCTAAACAGTTCTTTTAATGCGGCTTAGTGTGTTGGCCAGCGCTGCACCGAAGCCCTAGAGCCAATACAAGACTAGCTCATGTAAACAGTTGAAGAGTCTATAATTTAAAGAGCACTGTATATTTTTCATTCATCCACTTTGTCTTTTTTAATAGCCTAACAAAACAGACCCGCAATTAAAAGTCAATTAGGCTTAGACCAGAAAGGATACGGGCTGGTTCGCTGCAATTTAAAGCAGCTGACGAAAACCACACATTGCTAATTGATGGATACACACGATGAGTGCCAAGTGGGAACTGCCCACAATTAGTATACGAAAAGGCTGGCTTCTCAAAATAGATAAAATGAAAACCTTTTTGCACCTTGCAGGTGTCAAACAATGAATGCTAACAAAATGAATGCTCATTCTTATGATAGGCGAACCTTGTATACTCTACATGACGTTGCACATGGCTTACGTTTGAATTTGGAAAAGCAAACCTATCCACCTGGACCTAAAAACATATTATTCTAACCATCTGGCCAGACTGGCGAACCACTCAAAAATTGCTGTCAACTCCCCGCCAACTATGTTTGTATTATTTATAAAAGTAATAATTTATTCATATATATAAAGACTCACACAAACAGACTCTTAATGCAAAAATAAAAGAAAATCTTTTAAAATTGAAATACTCTCGATCTGTGCATGCTGTATCAATCTTCGAGATATGCTTAAAATCGGTATTTATCGACACTAGTCGGGAGTGCCCCACTAGTAAATACGAACCCTAGCCGAACATCCTTTATTGAGTTTCAAAAACAATGTTTCAGTTGGAGCTGCTCATAGGAATCTTCGATAATGAAATATAAACGTATATAGTTCGGATCCTACAAGCCTGACAATTGAATCCCCTGCCGACTGGGAGTATTGGATGAACAATTTAGAAAATTGGCTGAGAAAGAGCGAAGTAATTTACATGATGAACTGAAATACAAAAGAGTAAATACAACGCCCGGAGCTAGAGCTGTCCCTCCTCTTCCGGCAGGAAGTGCCTGTTAAAAACTACATTGGGCAGGTAGACACAGACCTGTGCCGCGACCCAGATCCAGGCCGGTCAGGTTCCTGGCCAGCCGGACTTGAGGCGAGGCGTCTGTGAGGCACATGTGACAAAAGTGGGATGAGCTCTGGAAATGACGCTGGCTACGTGGGAGGAGGGCGTGACCAAGCCGAGCCTGTCTTGACAGGCCACCGACTTCTGCTGGTGCAGCCGCTGCTGCTGCTGCTGCTTCTGCCGCTGCTGCTGGTGTGGTTGTCAGCTTAGCAAACTGTTAAGCACATGCCTATGTATGTGTGGGGCTTGTTTGCGTAAGTAGTACATGAGTATGTGCACCTATGTACGCAGTCTTTTGGGCCCTGTGTGCCAAGTGCTCGGAAGTGAATAAGTATACGTGCTAAAATTCAGCCAACCGCATTAAGTATTTAAGCACTCAACACGCTCTGCAGACTGTGCAAGTATCGCATTGCCCAGGCTCGCTCCCAGCCCACCCTCCAATTTGCATTGGCCTTGCAGCGGAGCTGAATCGCTTGGTCAGCATTTTTCCACAAGAACGCATACGCTTTGAGGTAGCTTTTCGCTAATGAACGCATTAGGCAGCCCCGTTCCGTATCAGACTACTTACACCTCGTTCCCGGCCGGGCTCTCTTTTATGTAGTTCGCTTCTTGATGCCGCCGCGGGTATTTTACACGGCCCGTCGACATACTTAGGTTTACTTTGGCTACAATTAGAGACATGCTACAGTTATGTGCAGGTACGCTGAATTACACAACGTTTGAGGTTAAGCGGATTTCGCAATTATCCGATTTAGAAAGGCCTGCTTAGGCAGCCAAATGCAAAGGGCTTGGCGGGGTTGTTGTTGACTCAGGAGGTCTCTTAGGGGTTTAGCACATGGTGAAATAATTGTCGCTACAATTGAAAATATTAAATTTATAAACCAGTGCCTTAGTTTTCTTTTTATCTCAATGTATATTTCGGCTTGTTCGCGCTTAAAGCACAAAGCGCCTGCTGATCCCTTCAACACATACATTCCACAAGATTTTCCACTCACACTCCGACCGACTTCATTTGCACGGATTGGAATCGAGGGGCTGGGGCTCGAACACGACAACAGTTAATAAAATCTAATATGCTTACCACAAAATGGTTGTTTGGGGTTTGTAATTATGCACGATAATTTCCCCAGCCCCGCCGCTTATTATGTATGCAGCACGGGGAGCCCGAGGAGCCGCAGCCCAACAAAGTTGAACCCCGTTTCGTATACAGAACCCAAAACCCCAAAAGTTGTGCATTGTCTGTCCGCCTGTCCGTCTGCGTGTCTGTCCGCCTGTCTGACTGTCCGTCTGTCCGTCTGTCTCTCGCTCGCCTCTCCGGCTTTGCCTGTCTGCTACTTATGAAATTGTTCATTCCATTTGTGTGACCGCATGGAAATTTTCATTTTATTGGCGCCGGGAGCGCTGTCTCGTTGATAACCCCTCTACATACATTGTACATACGCAGTACACGGCGTTCCAAAATCCTATAAGTAATTGTCATCGTAGTTCGGCGCCTCGTCTGCCCTCTCGTTCCATCGCCGCTCTCTGTCTCCTTCTCTCTCTCACCCCATTTGCATTTATATTAATTAAGCGCCGCGGCGCTGGGGCTGCCTTCCTGTCGTTGTCTACGTTGTTATCTTCCCTGCTATCATCGAGGACGTCTTTGCTGCTGTAGTTGCTGTGACTTGTTTTACAAGTTCCTGGCTTAGGCCTGGGGCAGCTCCTCCTCCTGCCCACCTCTGCTTGGGGAGCCACTGCAGACATTTTAATTGCTCGAAATTGATGATAATTAAGCCAATATACATATTTGCACTTTGTACCGAACTTGGTTGTGTGTGTGTGTGTGTTTGCGATTGTTTTCATTGGGTTTTGGGCATGTTAGCATATTGATTATGCATTTGTGTCGCTGTCATACGCTTATTGGTTTCCAAGCCTAATTATGGATTGTTTATGCGATTAGTTAATTAGTAATTTAAATTGTGCTTGCCTTTGGTAAATACTCCCAACTTTGGTTCTGTGCACTTGTAACTTAAGCCCTTAAGCACAATTTTAGTAAAGCACCGCTTCGATTAGTTATAGAAAAACTTACAAAGTTTCGAACACACTCACTTCATTTATACTCTGCAACCTCACAAATTTTCCACGAATAGATTAACCCCCTTGACGATCTACCCGGCCCTGAATTTGATGAAGTGAACATCTTCAGGCCACCATCGTACTTCAATTAATATGAGCAACGTGTTATTACTGCGAGCATAAACAAAAATGCCCGAAAGTATTTAAATCTATGGACAGGAAATGTGGCGCTACTTGCGCTATGCTCAGCTCTGAAATTGCCTCATCAACAAATCAAACGCTATTAAGCCCAACTCATAAATTTTCAAACTCCGCACCCATGACAAATCATAAAAATTGTGTCGCAATAATTAATTAAATTCTCTTGGACGACCAAACGACAAAAGCCATGAAAATAACAATAATGTTCAGTTTTCCATTTCGCCTTTAGATTTTATGATAAATTTTATGAGTTTTTATTGTAATAATGTACAAATTTGTGTGCGTACATAAAAAAATGTTTTCGGGGCCCCGAGCATTTCCACGAAGTCATAAAAATATGATTTTCGTGCAACAGCAAGGCCCACACGTACCCGGGAGTGGCGAATGTCGCACGAGGCGTCGTCTGCCGGCCCTGTAGACCGCATAGAATCCCTTCCTGGACGGCTTTTCTATCACGTGCATTATCGGCAACTCTTCATCTACATATAAAGTGAGTGCGCGCGCGCTGCTTCACACTTGGCGGCATAGTTGGGATCGATTCACTTGCAGAGGTGGCCAAGTGGCCGGCGCCAGAGTCGTCTCCGCCGTTCGCAAGTGGCATTACAAATTATGCTCCAAACACGTTTTCTGCATTCTGCGGCGCTGACAGACCGAGCTTTAACGAACCGAGCTGAACCGAACCAAGGCATAATTATTACATGAAATTTTCGTGGAAATTCAGAACAGCCAACGGCCCTTGCAACACTACGTGGCATAATTAAAACAGGAGAGTATAGGTGTCTGTTGTGTGCCGAAGACCAAATACCCTTGCACCCAAAAAATCCCATAGAGAACTATTTGATATAGTCATCCGATGTTATTAAGATTTAACTTATAGGTAAAGGTTTAGAGCAATCGGTTAAGACATTAATTATAACAGAAAATTAGTTGACTGATTGTTCCTGTTAGAGTTATAAAATATTCTACGGGATCTGATTTATTTCTGTTAACACGTTACACGTTATTCGACGAAACGAAAATACCCTCAGCAAGCGAACAATATTATGCACTTTCCCGTGGAGGGGGCGGAATGCTCAGAGCACAATGGGCACGCTTCCATGCCTGGTTTAATAAATGCTAATGTATTTTATGCTTGTTTTTATGACAATAAGTAGTGATAATTTCTGGAAATCATAACCATGAATAAATGGAAATATAATGACTTAACTTCCTCGGGAATAACTTGTTGCTAATTATCGAAGAAGAAGCCACTGAACATTGGAGCAGTTAGGTTGAAGAGTTACGAAGAAAGCAGACGGGGATGCCACTCGATCTTATGTGGATGTAGGAAACCATTTAAATAAATATGAATGAAAATTGCATCGAAAGGACACGAATACAAAATACCTTTCTGCGAGGTTCTAGAGACTGACACTTTGAATATATGTATACTCGTAAATACTCACCTTAGTAAAAATATTAGTTTTTTTAAGGTTTAAAACATCTATATCTTCTTCAGTTTAAGAGCTACTATTCCCAAGTTTTGCAGATTACTGACGACCTGAGACAAACTAAATATTTCCCAAAAAAAAGGCACGTATTATTAAACTGAAATCGAGTATTGCGCAGTCGGTGACGTCTGACTGCGACGTTGTGACTTGTTTTATTTAAAAGGGAAGACTCTGAACCTACTTGGCAACCCTACTAGTTATTGTAGCTGCTGTCAGGCCATTTGATGAATGGCAGCTAATTGGAAAGCGCCTCGAGTGTCCTGTTATTAGCCGGAGCCTTTCACTTTAATCAATTCATGCCCAAGCCCGTTATTTGTGTAGCCCAAAATGCTGACCATATTATCCCAAAAAGGATGCCATTAAAAACGGTATAGTGAAAGGCAGGCGACGCAGCGGCCCAAGTTCAAAACGTTAGCTAAGGCGCTGGCTCTGCGGCGCCAATGGGCCAATTTACTTAAAAATAAAAAACTGAACTGAACTGAGCTGATCTGACCTGATCGACTGTTTTATGTGGACTTCCGCTGCAAGACAAACGGCTGTCTGAGTCTGGGATCATTAATTCTCAGGGTCCAAGAAAACTGTTTGCAGAGAATTCCAGTGGCATCCTTTGAAGCGGAAGGCTGGAAAGTGTTGGCTGGCTGCCTGGTCTGCTCATCTGCCAATTTGGCACGTAATTTAATATTAATTTGTTAAACTTCATAAAGGCGCCTCCCACAACCGCCAACAGAAAAAAACACAGCTCACCGCTCGTTAGTCAGCTTAAACGTTTTCATTGTTATGCGTTGTGGCAACGCCTCAGTGAATCCCGGGCCACATCTGCAATGATTTAGAGTCCAGGTTGGAGTCTGAGTTTGGGTCTGCATCTGCGTCTGCGTCTCGCTTTGGTGTCTCGCTTTGGGCTTGGGTCTGGAGCGCAGCGCTTCTTTCATGTTTGCTCGATATAATTATGTAGCAGCCCACTCGTAGCTGTCGGCCCTGTCTGAAATCATCATCATCGCCCCGTGGGATGCGACGGGCACGGCTTTGGCCGCGGCGGCGCTGCCTGATTGTTATGTATTTTGATAGGTTTCAACGAAATCAGCGCCCTAATAGCCAGTTGCATGCGAAGTGAGCTCGCCCTGCCTTTAATTATTGAGCAGTGTTCGACAAGTGATTATACGGCATTTGTGTCGTGAGATGGGGGCGCTCCCTGCCGCCTTGCCCCAAGGCCTCCATGCGTCTCTCAAGGGCACCATCGCAATCTGTGTTTGGTGATTACGCTTTTAGCTCAGCTAAACGCCATTAAGCGATAGCAACAACGGCTTCCCGGAATGAATTAGCAGCAGGAGCCGACTGCAGTATGACTATTAAAGAGTATTGCTAAGCTATAATCAGGCTGGCTAAAACATCGTTTACTGTGAATGTTATACTCGCACTCAAGTAAATGGAATGCTTTTCATATTGTGTGTATATTTAAAGTCGACATTTCTGAAGGAAGCGTTCAAAAGCAAGGTTAAACTCATTGTAAGTCTATCACAAGGATCAGGCGAAGGCTTTAACTGCTACCTATAACCACACAGGACCCTCAACATCAGCTACCGTTTAAAATGCCTGGCAATGTGGTAAGCAAACAACACGAGCTGAGGCTTTACAAATAAGTTGCCGGAAACTGCAGCAAATTGCATAAGCGTCTAAGATTTTTGGCAAGGACATGCCCACCCAAATGACAGCGACACCCCGGACAGCAAAAGAGAAAAATCCTGTCGGAAACAAAGGAACAAACAAAAGGACAAAGAACAGACCCAGGCCATAAAACGATTGTTCAGCGACCAGCGGCAGGGAAGACGACGGCACATAAATTTTGGTTTCGGGTTTTTGTTTTGCCTTAGCTGGAAATAAAATCCATTTATGGTTACGCTTATGGTTCAATTAACACTTGCAATGGTAGGAGAGAGCCAGACAGTCGACAACTGCGAGAGATACAGATACAACTACAGCTACAAATGGATATCTCGCAGTGTGAGTACGTGAGTGTGTCGGGGGAAAGTAGAGCTCAGCAGGGTAGTAGACAAAGGCTAATCATTAAGACAATACATGTGAGACGAAGGATGTCATAAATTTCAAGTGTAACACCATAAGACCCTTCTTCCCCGGCCCCGTTTGCATTAGTGTATTCCGGGTAACCTATCTGATATGCTGTGCCGTGCCCGTGTTGCAAAGGTCGTAAAACCAAACCCGCAAGTAATTGAAAATAATTCAAGACGCTCAAGCCGAAGTCTCAAGTAGTTCTTACGACAATAAGAGATCCTCCAGATTAATGAAATGTGTGGCAGATTGTATCCGTCCGATAACACTTACGATCAGCTGCTGCCACAGCCAGGTAGACCATCTAGAGATTCGTCAATTCTGATTTCTGTGGTAACGGTAGCAGATGTCATTACAAGGAGATACGCATACGGAATATGTAATACTATTCAGAAACACCCGCATATATATATTATTATATATTTTATTGTGCTTACGCACGCAGTCCAAGGAGTAAATGAGTTGGCCAACTGTCCCAGTTATTTAGCCAAATAAGCAAGAAACAAGTAGAACTGCTACGATATAACGATAATATTTAATAAATTCTGGAGATATTCAAACCTTGTCATAATACATCGTTTTTATTTTAATAAAAACACGCTGGGTTTCTTGTTTTAATCCTGAAAAACATAATTTTCTAAAAATAAAATATAATTAATTTTAATTAAATTATTAAATTTACTATTGATACATCAACCGATTTTAAAGTCATTTTTTGCTATTTGCTAAAGGCATGTATGTAAAGGTGCTAAGAAATAAACTTTTTATTTTAATTTATATATCGATAAATGTGATCCAAAATTCTTAATTTGCTTAGCTAATAAACAAATAGATTTCTTTTGCGACTACATTTGCTGCTAGTCAACTTTCTGCTGGCCTTAACTTGGATCAACTTCAAAACATATTTAGTGGTAATTGCCTTTCCAAAGGTAATAGGCCGGGAGAGAGTGAATTTATGAATGCAGATGCCGAGTAGTTGCTGTTGGTTAGATTTGATAATTTGTACAAGACCATCTGCTCCATCGCCAGATTCAATGATTCCTCTCTACGATTCCTTATAAACAACAATAAGAACGTGCCAGCGATTACCGGCCAGATTATTGATGGCACAACTAGAAGAAGTTATGTCTTCCTCAAATTTAGAAATTTCGACGAAGCAACGACATGGAGACAGTTTTCCAGGCAAATACGTGCACAGCGTATTTTGAATATAAAAGTAGTGCTACACGTTTTACGAGTACCGAGAAACAATTATCAAACAGAAAGAGTTGTAATTTAGCCTGGGCATTTATGAATGAATTTGTGGACCGAAGTTGAAAGTTGATAGAAAATAGTGTCAGAAGTTCGTGGAAATGTGATGGAAAAACGCATAAACGTCAGACTGTTAGGTAGTTAAAAATATTACGACTGAACTTTAAGCAGTTAAGAACCTGCTCAGAATTTATAGCTTCCGCTGGAGCTGGCTCATTTTATGTGACGAAAGTAGTGTGGACCGCACTCGGACCAAGCAAACAATGAATGGAGACAGCAGCAAACCAAATAAACAAAATAGTGAAACCACTCATGGTTATAATGAAAATATAAATGGATATCGGAGAAAAGGCAGCTCAAGCACTGCGACAACAGGGCTACCAAATGCGGACGTATGTGTGCAAGACCAGCACAAGGATCAGAATAAACACAAATAGATGGATAGTCACTGTGCCCGAAACCACTTGTACAAATAAACAATGACAACAATTTCACAAAGTACTTAAATGCAACGGCAGCAGAAGCGGCAACAACAACGACAGAAACAGGAAAAACAACTGCAGCTTGTTTGTAAATACAAAAGTACGTTTCTGTTCCGGTCCAGGGGTTGGAACAGCTCTCTATTTTCTTAGGATGAGAGACTTAGCAAGCATCCAGACTGAACCCAGTAATGAAAACACAACAAATTCCAAATTCAAAATAAATAATAAAAAAGAAACCTAAAATGCCACACGTTAAGGGTCCGAGAACTCCAAAATGGTGCTCATCAAAAAAGTAAACGAGCTCTGCCCGTTGATATTTTGATGCGTATTATGGCAGACAGCCAATTAAACCCTCATGGAGGTTAAATTTATGTGAGACCCGTCATGTGTGAGCTACTGGGGACTGAATTGATTACCTCTGGCAGAAGTGGCCAGAGATTAACGCATGCAAATGTCTAGCGTCTGAGTAATTTCCTTCTGTCTTTTTCTGATTTCATCTATTATCTGTTGAATATTTATACTAAGCTTGATCTTTAACTCCCATCTACGAACCTCGGTTTCTGCATACAACTAAGCAGGATCAAGGTATGAGCTTAAGAAGGATAATAACAAACAAATATTCAAAGGCCAGTTACTGTTAAAATTTATTCTGCTTCGCCCATCTCCAGGATTGTCAGACTGTCAACGCCGCTTGCCCTTTTTACTCTGTCCCCATTAAAAATGGGTCAAATGGCTTTATGTGAATGTATGTAACAGTCAAAAAGAAGCATCTGCAACCCAATAAAGAATATAAAAAGCAAGTAAAGATGGTGCAGTCGGATGTACTTATTGTGGGAGATATACACATTCGCGGACTATCCGCCCCCAAGGTATAAAGAGTTTGTCGATTTGCCCCGCACCCAGTGGGTGTATTTAAAAAGTTGTTTCTGCGATCTTTAAAGGAGGTCTTCAGTAATCTGTCTGAAAACTTATTATATTCAGCTTTAGAACTGCCCCAGTAGGCGGTTTCAAGTCTCCAGCTCTCACTTAGTGGGATTTGGGATTGTCTGTTGATCTTAAAAAAATCGAAAACATCTTATATATGTATATACATAAATTAATGTATATTATCACAGACTTGATCACATTCTCCTTTCTGCTGAAGCTTAACACAGACTGGTTCGGTAAAATATTCGAATGTTAAAATTAAATTAAAAACTGTTTTTGCTTCTAGATTTTGTTGTTCAAACTTCACTGCCTTATAAAGGTGATTAAAATTTGATTAGGATCGGTCTGCGATGTCTTGAAGTAGCTTTTATAGACAGATAGCTTCCATGAGTGCATGCGGCATTGCGCTGTTGTGTTAACACTTTTTACTGCCCGGATGTATTCACCGGATCAATTAGTAGAATATAAAAGTTTTATGACCGTCGTTAAATTGAAGCACATCGTTTTCTATTTTGACCAGTTTGTCAAGTGGTTAGCAGCCAGTGGAGAGATCATTCGTATGTGCATGTCACACATTATGAATGAATCAATCGAAACAAAACGATACGAATTCGCTTTGACGGAATTAGGAATGCAAAACGCGACTTGAACGTTATGGGTCATTAAATGCGTGGCTTTAGGCACACACATAAAACCGAACCCAAAGTCCAATTCAGATATTATATGGCATGCGTAAACAGTAAATTGCTTGTAATCGTGCATCTCAATAAGGTTAATTTATGGGCGAGGGCTATGCAGCTTTATCAGATGGTGTCACAACTGGTAGATATTTAATATGAGTTTTATAGGATTTTGCAAATGATATGTGAGTTGGAAACTAACAAGCCGAATGTACTTTGGGTCAGTTCTTATCTGATTTTGAGCTACGCACTGGGTGCTGGGTGCGCCAAGAAGATCGTCCAAACATTTTATTTGTACTTGGCTTTTATTTATTTTCATATTTGCGTAAACATTTCAAACAAATCAAAATTCAGACGGCGCCAGCAATTTACAAACCAATTGGGAATTGGGGATACAGCAACAAAGCCTCAAGCCCAAACTGAGTTGAGGCCTTTGTCGGAAAGTTATGTAAATCAAGGCGATCAAAGAAAACCAGCAGCAGCAGTCGCGAGAGATCTGAAACCGGACAGACTTATGCAAACATTGGCTGGCAGTTGAGCTGACTGACATATTGACACATGATGTTGGATGTCGGTTGTTGGTTACTCGATTGCTCGATTGCTCGACTCTTTGACTCTTTGGCCGTTTCACTGTTTGACTGGTCGAATGGTCGCTGGTCGCTGGGCGTTTGCATTGTGCAGAAAGCGATGTCGGGCCAACAAAATGAAAGTCAAGAACTGTGTCCATGTCAATACAAGCCATATATCAGTCATGCCTAGAAATCAGACAACCAATCGAGTCGGTCCAGCAGTCAGTACGTCATTCAGTGTTTCTTTTCGTTGCCGGCTCTGACTGTGGCCCGGCTTGTTGTCTGCAATGCATTTCTGACATTTTATTGATTGAGGAGCCAACAGCAACATTGACGCACACACAATGCGCTGCCTCCACGCGCAGCCCCGTCCTATCCCCATGGCCATTACCATCCCCAGAAATGCAAATATTTAACAACTTTTTCGACATAACCCATACGCAATATCTTAAGCTAACGAGCTGCATGTGAACAGAGCATTCCGTAAACATTGGACTTTTATTTAAATATACACTCGAAATCCCGGCATGCCCAGTATGCAGTGCGCATTGCATTGAATACATGATTGAATATGAATGCGTGCATGTCTGAATGACGGATGGTTTTATGCTTCGTTCTGTTTTTTCTGCCACACACGATTCTCATTTTCGATTGTTGTTCTTGTTGTTGTTATTTGTCCTGGCCATGGGCTTGCATAAGCCTCTGCATATGAATGAAAAATTGATGTATAAACTATTTACTTTAACACACGCGAAGCAGCATATTGGATGCGTCCACTTGAAGACTTGTGGCAATGGAGTCAGCCCTGGTCAGTATTATATATATTACATTATATTTTCAAATAAGAAAATTCGAATATACAGTGAATTTTGTAGTGAGTTTTGTAGCAATCAGCCTTTGCTGGCTAAGCCCGGCACCACCATAGCAACCAGCCCCCGTCCGTCACACTTCCGGCGTTGAACAGCTCCTCAGTGCTAAACAGCCTACGCCCATTACTGTCATTGGAGTGAGTGGAAAATTAAATGACAACTGCAGACGTCTGTGATCAACTGACAGTAACCACATGTTTGACCCCGAACACAAACTCGCCACACCCCGAATCCCTCCGAGCAGACTGACGCAATGAATACCCTACTAGCCGGTTGCTGTCCAGAGTGTCAAATTACCCAGAAAGCCGTAAATTTGGGCCGTCTGTCGGCTGTCATTTGGCCAGGCTGGCACACAAAATTGGTTGCTCTGTGTTAATCTGTGCAGCAGAGATTAGCGCCCATATGATGGGCAAAAGGTGCCACGACAGCATAAAGCTCCTGCCGCCTTTGCTGTGTGCTGGAGGCCCGTGCGCCCGATATGCACACTCGGACAAATGTGCTATCCGATGCGTCCTGTGGTAAATTGATAGCCTGTCCACTGGCCAAGAGCTAATTAGGTGCCTGGTCAGTGAGGAGTTTTAGTGATTTGCCAAATGTAGCGAAAGCGCGCGGCAGGTAATCCGATATAAAGAGGAACTGCTGCTGGCCGAGCCTCGCATAACGCTGGCCCGACACAGGAAATCTCACACCAGCGAGCGGACGTGGCTTACTTGCCTAATACCCCTAGTTGACTTTGTTTCACTTCGAAGCGTATATTTTTCAGTAATTAGCAATGCACAAAGCAAAGACACATTTCGGCATTTGTTAGAGCACTAAAATTATTTGCGGTTTTCATTTTTCATTACTCTGTTGAAATGGGCTGGATGCAACGTCGTAGTCCCTTTGCTAATCACTGGGCGCACACACACACACACACACGCATACACATATGCATGTACGTGAATCCTGTTTAAAAGAGTGAACGGGCAGCTGTTGCCAGAATTTCACTTGAATTGCATTCGGGATTGTTTGCTTTTGTCGACTTTTTGTGAAATCCTGATGGAAATAATTGTTTATGCATTAAATAAGCCGAGCGGAGCGCAGGGAGAGAACCATGAGACAGACAACTGACAAAATAGTCGTAGATAGCACAATTGTCGGAAAACCAACAAGTGAGAAAAAGGGGCGCTTAACATGCTGACAGCTATACAATGGTACTTAATGCTACCTAGGGTAGGTTTTGAGGGCTTTTGCTCTGGCTCTTGCTCGTATTTCCTTTTGCACATTTATGATCATATCTAATTCCATGATGGACAGTATTCCCACTGTCACATGTCAGGGATTAGCCGTAGGGACTGACTCAACTCCTGATTGTTATCACACGCAATTTTGTAATTTGATGAAAACAAACGAATTAAGATAAACATCGCACAAATCCAGTAGTTCGCCCGGTACCGAAACAAAGGACTGAACCAACTGTTAGGAAGCCGACATGTTTGTGCTCTCTAATCTCTGGCAAAATCGGTAGGCTCAAATTTTCACGGCCCTGCAATTGTGAAACTTGATGTCCTACGCCGCCGGCTACCTTCGCGTAACCCGATATACATAACTTTGTATCACTTTCTGTGGGATAGATTAACATTTTTCCTTTCTACTTTGTGGATCATTTTGCACACATCTAACCACTGATTGAAAACCATTCTATGTACTATCGATGATTTTAAAAAGGAGCACACAAAACGGTATTTTAGTTTGTTATTCTTCTAATTGCTGCCTGTTTTGTCCCTTTAAGAGAACACCAATCTAAAGGTTATCCAACCTTTTCTACAGTTCCTGTCAGAAAATTTCTTGAGTATACGGCAAACAACTTAGTTTATTCATTATTACTATAAAACAATTGTAAAAAATCATGAATTTTTACCAAAAACACGAATAGTTAAATATACATATATTCATGTTACGTAAAACCTATTCTAAAATAAATAGAGTTTTAGGAAATTAATTGTTACTATAAGTTTAAATATTTTATAATTTATTTTTAAGCCATTTAAATCATCATTTTAAATTTTCTTCAAGTCCCAGTTTTAATTTCAATTATTAGCTCTACCTCCAGTTCCTTTTTAAACGGAAGGGGAAATTAACCTCATTAAACTAAAACAAAAATAAGTATGAACGTTGCTGTTTGACTTAACCGACTGCGCAATACTCTGTTCACGCAATATAGACAACAAACTGACAAACAAAATGACATTTCCTCTAAACTATGTTTGGCATCCCGATCTAGAATGTGTTGACTATATGGGTTTGCAAGTCTCTGTTAATGCGTTGTTTAGCCACAATGTTTAATAACGCAATAAGAAAACTCATTTTTAAAAGAGTATGATGACAACCAATAAATCCTATTGGATTAAATATGAACTGTTTTATAAAGAAGAAAATTAGACTAACCAACAAAAACATCGCTGAGCCTTAAAGCACTTCTATTAACGCAACATTCGACATTGTCTTTTTATTTTTCAATTCAAGCCAGATTATTTGAATTATATCGAATAAAACGAATCCGATCTTAATTGATTATAAAATCACATTTTAATGAATACATTATATAGTATAGTATAGTAAAAACTTTGGTCACTCGAGATCATTTAATCAGCGGCAATGTCCCAGAAGTCAAGTACTCATTGTACTTGCATTGAGCAAATTAAGCACGCTGACTGAAAGGCTGTACATAAAGACGAAGAGTCATTATAAGCAATTGCCATTAATGACATTTTGGCTGGCCAATACTTAAGACATTTGGGGGAATGAGAGAAGAAAAACAAATTAAGTGGTATTTCCTGCCACTAGCGACTTTTTTCCATCTGATCTTTGGCGGCAACCAATAATTATATGCGCCAGAAGCGCTTTGTCATCTCGCAGGGGCCTAGAAAATGCAGATTAATGTCTGGCTTTGTGCGTGCCCGCCTGCCCGCCTGCCTGTTCGCCTCCTTTGCCCATTGTCATAAGCATAATTTTCTCATCGATCTTGTGATTAATCATAAATTGTGTATTGCCCGCTGCCTTTTGTGTGAGCCGCCGACAAACCACCAAAGTCCGAACAGATGTATTTCATAAAAGTAACTAGCGTTTTTTCATTGGCACAAAGGCACCGGCACCTAAATAGTCGGGGGCATAGTAAATTTTTTCGTATTTTCGAAATTAATTGAAAGGCCTGTAGGGGCATTCAAGAGCACGTCTGATTACATCTGCCAGCTACCAGTGTTCCTCGTTTGATCGATCTATCAGTGCATGAAACATGGAAATTTCGAGTAGTGTGGTTGAGGGTTTCACGTCGAATGCTAATGGGACTATACTGCAAAGCCAACATGAAATCCGTAATATAACTGGACTCTGAATTGTATATATATCTTGGGCGGATTCAAGAAAGAACAATGATTTAATAACCTTGCAGACTAAAATACCAATCATCTACAATTTTGTTAGGATATCTTGAATAAAAAATGTTATCTTTTCGACCGATCGTACATTTAGTACCTATATAGTGGTGCATTGTAATTACAGTGTTCCTGATATCAGCTTTAACAATATTGTAACTATGCTGATGTTTACTTAACGCCTCTTAAAAATGTACAAAAAACATTTTATTTGCTGTATTTAATGAATTTATAATAATTAAATTAATTTTCTCTTCATTGTTGAGTATTTTATCGTTTCCACGAGTTCTTCCAAATACCTTTTCAGGAAAAGGCAACAAAAACAAGCAGAAATGCAGCAACAAGCGCAGCAAAAAGCAACAATTTCCGATTGCGATAAACACGTTAAATACCAACATGTGCAGAGTTAGCCATTAATAACTGGAAAGGCCAACAATGTTGTTAAATATTTCTCTAGACCAAACAAAAAGCTTAATTATAACGCAAAAAGGCCGCGACAAACTCATTTGTCCATAGTGAAAAATTCGCTTTATACAGCGGCTGAGATTGGCGGCACTGCCATTTGAGGACGCGCAAATGCGAATGCGAATGGTGGCAAAATTGCCATGACAACAAATCAAGCATCATAATGTGTCAAGCAATGCGTCAATGCCAACTGTGGAACGTTGCGATGAGGCCGCAACCGCTGCCAGACGCATTACAACGTAATTGACGAGGATTGTCAACACTTGCCCATCAGGCGGGGAGCAGGACACCCTCCTCCCTTCAGCCCCGCGCCAGCGTGCCGCAGAGACCCCCATGCCACACTGCAGCACCTTGCTCTCCTCTCTGCGGCAACTTACCTTATTTCTCGCGTTTGACGGCTGTAATCGGTTTTACAGCTAACTCAATGGCAGACCCGTTTCAACGCCCTTCGCATTTTTAAAATCGGTGAAAGTGACATAATAACGTTGAGACCTCAGGATCGGAAGACCCATAGATTTTAGTTTGCTTGAGTACAGAGTATCTCCTCGCCGGCCTCTCCCGACTGAAACAGTATACCTGTTTTTCTCGCTGAACAACAAGTTCAATTACAATTGCTGCAATTTCTTAACGTGTCTTTTGGTTCTTACGGCTTGGGTGATTTTATTTTTACTCACTTTTTACCAATTGTTATGTTTCACTTCTAAAGAACCTGATCTAAGATGTATTTTAAATTAACGAATAGTGCATTAAGATATTCCAAGGTAGCTTCTCAATTTTTATACTCGTTCACAAAGCGAAAAGAGTATTATGGTTGTGTGCAATGTCCGTCATGCTGTCCGTCCGTCTGTCCGTTTGTCCGAATGAACACAACTTTTTTCGCAACTATGTAAGATGGTGACTTGATATTTTGGACAAATATATACTTGAAGTTATCTGCTTCAAACAAAGTGCTAAGATATTTGTACCACGTCCTCTGGGAGGCTGGTTAGCATATCAATATACCTCAAATCAATAAAAGGAAAATGTTTCCCACAATATTAAAGCTAGAGTCACCAAATTAGGTATATAGATTTCTAGTGAAATCCCCCAAAAGATTGCGAACTTGATATCCCGGCCACGCCCCCTAGAACGCCCCCAGCCACCCTTCCCCCACGAGTCGCGAAAGCCTATATCGCCCACAGTTTTAGAGCTTGAGTCACCAAATTTTAAAGGTAGATGGCTGAACACCCCCTTTGAAGATCGGTAAGAATATTTACCGACCACGTCCACTCCCGCCTACTCTCGCCCCCGCAAATCGCGAAAATCTATATCTCCCACAAATTTACAGCTAGATTCACCACATTTGGCTAACAGTGTTTGGGTGACCTTCACTTAAGATCGAGCCAAAAATGTACGCCACACCCACCCCCGCCCCTACGAAATATAACAATTTTTTTCCAAAATAACAATAATAACTTCTGTGTACTGTGAACGAGTATTACGCAGTCGGCCGACTAGGGGATACCCTGAACCCTGTCTTCACATACATTTCAACACCCTTGCATTCATACACACATACACAAAGCCACACGCACATACACATACACACACACACACAAATCCACGCCGCAGGCAGTGCATTTTTCTCACCTGCTGCGCTTGGCCCCCACGATCGAAACTAAATTCGTGATTAACTTTTAAACCAAGAGCTTGATCTTAATGCAATTTTCACTACGTAATAAGAGCACTCAAATCTATGTAAAAACCAAAGCCCAAGTGTGTAGTATTTGAACATATTTTATATATAGGGCGCGTGAGGGAGATACCGAAAATCCGAAATATTCTTAAGCTGCGTATGCTTCACGTGCACATGTCGAACTAAATTAGGTGGCTCTAGCTCTTAAAGTCTAGGAGATATACTAAGAAAACTAAGAAAAAATTAAATATTACAATCGATTTTTATCGATATTAGTGAAACGGTGCAAAATACCGACAAAAAAGATAAACTTGTATTGCGTATTATATTACACAATCTATAGTCGCTTAGTTTAAGTCTCTAGCTTTTGTAGTTTCCGAGATCGCTGAGTTCATACAGACGGACATACGGACAGACTGACGGACAGGGCTAGATCGACTCAGCTCGTCGTCCTGATCAATAAAATATACTTTATGGGGTCTGAGATGCCTGTTACATACATTTTCACAAAACCATTACACCCTCTTTACCCATTTTTAACGCAGGGTATAAAAATGTATTTAATCGAGTTGTTACGATTGCTCCCCACATATTTCCAATTCATAAATGACCCTGCATTTAATATCCGCTGACTGAATATAGGAAACTCATGATTTCTCCAACTTCAAACATTTTAATTGTGTTTAATTTTGTAACACCTATCTGTTCCAGAATCCTACACACAGTTTTAACCATTTATTATTTGTTGGTTGTTTCCAAATTTCTGAGGCTTTGCAAATTGAATTGGCAATACTTATCAACTTACTGTCTTATGTCTTAGAATAAAAATTTATGCTCGTTCACGTTCTGTATGAATACAATTTTTTCGACGCTATTGAAGCTGGAGACTTGAAACTTCATATATATGTATATATCTTGTGTGAGCCCGCGTCAGACAAAGTGCTAAGATGTTTTGGCTACGCCTGCTGGGGGCGTGCCAAATGCACAGTTTTTGAGCTAGATTTCTAAATTCGGCAGGTAGATGACCTCTTCTAAAGTTCGAGCCACGTCCGATTCTACCACCACAAATTACAAAAAATGTATTTGCCCTAAATTTCTAGTCATGTCTGATTAACGCGTCGATCACAGAGACTATAAGAACTACATACACCAAATAATTACTTATAATTTGGAACACTTTACTTTAGCACCTCGATTATGTATTGCAAAAGTTGCATCAAGATCTGTGCAAAAGCACAGAAATTATTAAAGTTGGGTAAATCCCCAAGTATAGAGGCTTAGTGTCAGTGCTATTAAAAGCAAAAAAGAGATATCTAGTCAAAAAGATGTAAGCATTGATAATATAATAATTCCCCAACCATGCTTTGAGAGCTGTGCCAAGATCGTATGTCTAGCTCTTAAAATATACGAGATATGCTTCAAAACCGGAGATTGACATCGATTTGTATCAATTTCTCGAATCTCAAACAATAGAGCTAAATTATGTTATAAGCAACAGGTTAAGTCTTTAGATCTCTTTTAACGATAACAATGCCAGCCGCAGAACAGGAAACTGAATTGCACAGTGGCTTAGGTACAGGAAAAGTGAAACAAAGCCACATTTATTTTATTTTTTGATTTATTTTAGCCATAGTACTGGCTTTTGGCTAAGACAACACTACATCCGAACACTAGCCTGGCCTTCGACAAATAATAATATATAATACAAGGGACTCATTTGCTTCGTTGTTTCTTAGCCCTGAGAAGAGCTTGTTAAAAACTCCATTTCAAAATATAACTCTGCATTATAAGCACCGAATTTATATTTATGAAAGTTATGGATCTCCATAATGGATCCCCAGAAAATGCCATCCAGTAAGATCCCAAGTAATGTAGTAAATTGCATTAAGATTGTCCAAAAACAAAACCCCTCTCAATGATAATGATGATGCCAAGGAAAATAGTGAGCACAGGAAGAGGACAGGCATCAATATGGTTGGCCCTTTGCGGAGGTTGGCTATAAGCGTTTACGCCGCTCGCAGTGACAGTTGACGGTCTGTCAAACGAATATCTGTCAACAAGCTGAACATCGTTTTCAATTTCGGAACGTTCGCAAAATGTCAGCGGGCAAAATTGATGTGACTCGACTGCAGATAGGAGCCGATTACAGTGCGGGGGCTGCCAGAGAAATTCTCGTTGCAAATTATCGTACATTGAGGCAGTATTTCTTAACGCTCGTTATAGGAGTACCGGCAATCAAGCAGACAACCGACCTTCCATCAATCGATACAACGATCCACCGCAAGGGGAGCGCAGCATTTTTATGCGTCTGCATAATGAGTTGCAGTTGTTGCCTTTGTTGTATTCGTGGATTTCGATGTCCTGCGTCAGTCGGCTGATGCTTTTGCTGCTGCTGCTGCTGCTGCTGCTGTTGATTATCCCTTGACAGGGCATCAAATGCGAAAACGACCGCCCAATTTACATACAATGCACATCAATCCAACAACAGCAACAAGAATAACACCAGCAACAACAACATCGAGTACTGCCACTGTCACTACCCAGGCAGTGCGCACCTTTGTGCTTTTTCCTTTCGTTTCAATTCGTTTCGTCTCGTCTCGTCTCGCTTCCTTCCTTTTGGATGCCTTTGCCTTTTGGGCCGCACAATCAAGCGTACTTGTTGTCCAACTCGAATGGCAACAACTTCAGCGGCCATGACACAAAGATTGACAGCATGTCGTCGCTGTTTGGAAACCTGATTGACATGAGTAATCAAGCAGCCAAAATGTGCCCACAAAACGCAGCCAGAAATGAAACTGACAACAACCAAGCAACCTACCAACTTGCCGACCAGCGAGACAGCAACAACAACAGCAACAGCAGAGCAATGCCAACAAGACAACAGCACCAACATGGAACTGGGAACGCTTGGTGGCTTCAGTAAGGGACCAATTTAAAGTTCGCTTTATACAAAGGGATCCTGAGGGTGAATTGAAAATAGGCCCTACATCCTATAATCAAAAACGAATATTAAAAGCAGAAAATAAATTAGTTTCACTTGCCATTAAACTAGTTAAAATAATAGCCCAATCAAAAATCTATCGGTAGTTAACTACAATATTATATCATTATTTGAGAAGGCTTAATTTTGGATTCCCTTCATTTCACGTATCACGCTTATATATATATTAGAATAGTCCGAATGCTTAAGGAATTTTTCTATTGCTTACGGATTTTAAAAAAATTATGCTGTACATATCTATATTTTTGTATCTACGATTTTATGCAATATAGTAAACACTTTAAGGTAAATTTAATTAGTCAAATACCAATTTATTTATGTATACTGATCGCGAAATAAAGACATACGTGTTATTTTTTAATCATAACAATAATGACAATAACAAATAATGAAAATAAATAGCAAAGATTGCCACGTAAAGCTTTGGGTATTAAACACAATTATCAGCTTTAGAGCTAGTCATACAATTTTGCAGGTTGACTACTGTTGACCTTGCTTTGGCCACGCCCACAAATCAAAAAATCCATACTTCCTCAAGTACGAGTTTAAAGGTCAATGCTTTGCGGTAACAACCACCAATAAGACTGTCTTAAGCTGTTCATTTTCTTTCGGCAAAGTAATGTAGAGTCGGTTACACCCGACTGTAATATAATTACTTGATATTTTTGATATGGTGGAAAACATGTAAAATTAAATATTTCATAGTGAAATTCGCTATTTTCACATTGGCATCAAGTTTAGGAATGCAATGCAAATATATGGGGCCGACAACTCCCTCATTGTGGAGAGTCCTTTGAATAACACGCACATTCAATTCCATTGTCAACTCGTCGCTGGAGCTTCGCCTTTGATAAAGGCGACACGACATTGACAGACGGCTGCCGATTGACTTCTGACAGCCAGCGGACTCTGAGGCAGCCAGCGAGATCTGGCACAACTGGCACTGGGCTCGATCATCGAGGAAGCAGGGTCCACACTGCTATTCTGATGACTTTTTGTCAGCCTGATTGACGTCAACGACTCAACGGACGGCTGGCGTATAAATCTTGGAGCTCGTTTGCTGCCTCATCTTCGCATCGGGCTCAGCTTTCAGAGATTATGCCGACGACGGGAACAGTCGGCCATAAACAATGCCATTTTAAATTGGCCATCGATGGGACAATAAATTGTGCAATGTATTACAATCCGTGGATTTAATTTAAATTAATAAAAGCCCCGCAAACACGTCAGTAATTGTTTTGGCGAAAGTAAACGCGCTGCAACATTTTCGAACTTGAACCAAAATGGGCGTAACTAAAGTCCGATTTGAAAGTAGGTCCAACGCTGACCAGCCTCTGACTATAAATACGAACGCTTGAACTCTGTTTAGACACACATCGCTTGGGTTTATAGTTCAAACAACACCTAGCTTAGATCAACACATAGATCTGCTGCAGCACCATGGCCCAAAAGGTAAGCCAGGATCTGAAAGGCTCGCTAATCTCTTAGCAAAACTCTTTTATAGATTTTCATAGCGTGCGCCTTGCTGGCTTGTGCGATGATTCAAGCAGCTCCTTTTCATGGTGGAGCTTCCAGTCACGGTGGAGCCACCAGTCACGCCTCAGTGCACTTGGTTTCCCACGACGACCACCATGAAGGGGCAGGCCACCACCATCACGAACATCACGACGATCACCACGACTCCCATGCCGAGTACAATTTCAAGTATGGTGTCAAGGACCACAAGACGGGCGATGTCAAGGAGCACAGTGAATTTCGTGATGGCCACAAGGTGACTGGACACTATGAGTTGATCGATGCCGATGGTCACAAGCGCACTGTCCACTACACGGCCGACAAGCACAAGGGCTTCGAGGCCCAGGTGCACCGCGAGAAGGTGCATCATTTCGTGCCGGAACACCACGGTCACAGTGGCTATGAAGGAGGAAAGGTTGAGTTCGAGGAACATTCGGATTCGGGCCACTCCGGCCACTCTGGCCACGGCCATGAGGACTATCACTCGCATTCCCATGAGCACGGTCACCATGGTGCCAGCTCCCACGGCTTTACTTTGAAGCAGGAACACGGTCACGGTCACGGTCACGGCCACGGACACGTTGCCTACGAACACGATGCTGGACACGATGCTGGCCACGATGCTGGCCACGATGGCGGATACGAGCACTCCTACGGTGGACATGAGCACAGCTATCACTAACCAACAAAACTCAATGGATCGTTGTGATCTCATTTTGAGTATAGTACCAAATATTATTTTTATATCCAAATAAATCTGCAACATTTTTCCAAAGTGAATATCTGAGTTTGTTTACACTTTATTGATTATTTTACCAATTGACCCTTAGTTTAATTAATTAAACTAATGCCACTTGAAATACCTTTTTCGCATTTGCATAATTTCAATTTATTGAATTTATTGAAATTGTGAATACATTTTTTCAATGCGACACTCAATTCATTTGATAATTATAATTAAAGTTCTATAATTAAAGTTCTGCTGAAGGACCCGGAAAAGGGTTGTACATAAACTTCAATTTGCTCATCTTAAACAAATAGGGGAAAACCTGTGCTTCAAATAGTGAAAGTAAGTCTAAAATTTCGTATTGAAATACAACGTGATCTAAATTTGCCGTAAAATCACAAAAATTCAATTATTCTTTCTTATATGAGGGCTATTATAAATATATTTACAAAAGGTAAATTGTACTTTAATTTATAATGATACCTCTTAGCTAGCATTATCAGATTTCAACATACTGCGTCGAAAAGCTCAATGACAATAGGCGGACAGTTGATACTGGACATGTGTATATGCTTTATATAAGTTCAGTTTTAGTTATAAGTTCAAAGTTCCCAACTTTCTAAAAAAGTAATATAATTATTAAACTTATAAAAAATAACTTAAATGTTTTTGGCATGAAAAATACCTTATTTTGCCAATCAATAGTGCTTTAAGTTTACATGGAAATAGACTTTAAATAAATACTCAAATATTTTAGATTTCCATTTGCTTAATGATCAGTTTCATGAAAAATCCAGTTCAAGTAATCACTCAATGATGGAGTGGAAGGTAAATGAGGTACAGAAATCAACAGTTACCCATTTTCCAACACAATTTACTATCACTCAGCTTAGAAAGCAACCCCTATTAGCAGCAGTGAACCCAACAAAAAGAACATATTTATCACTTACCACACAAATTCACATTGCGCGACGCAAAAAATGCTATAATAAATAAAAATAATAGCAACTGCAATTTTCGCACTATATTTTATGTATAATGTATAAAATGCGTGCCACAAAAGTATATACACACGCACACACACGAAACGTATAAAAATAATAAATTACTTCAATAGCCGGATAACTGCGTGGAGCCGGAGCCTGCGAGGTGGGACGGGAAGGCTGTGCGACATGGAAAAGAGCGTTTATTATGCGCACAATAAACGCGGCGGGCGCAGTGGCGACATAAATTAAATTTATGATGCTTATAAATATTCCACAGTCATTTGTAATATAGCAACAAGGAGAACGGGGCAACAGGATAACGCAAGGATGCGGCCTGTCTGCTGAACAAATTGTAGGCTACAGGGGTAGGAATAGCAAATACTCACACGCACTAGCACACACACACATTAATAAAAGAGATCGCTGCGAAATAAGCGCTGATTTATGAATATGGGACGAGTGGTCCGAAAATGTCCCTCGGCACATCAAGCACATTATGCGAGAACTTAAAAGCAAATCAGCTGTGGAACTCGTAAGCGGCAAGCTCGAAAGTTTAAAAAACAAACACCTTATAGATGCAGTAATAAGTAGATACGAAAAACATGAAGAGCCCCTGACAATGCCAATGAATAAAAACGCTCTACTCAATGATTTATGTTTGAATCGCATCTTTTTCGTACATGGATGACCCAAATTATCCCCTTGTCAGGACAGTTCACGCCATAACTCTGGGATTTAATATATTAAAGTGCATAAATCAAGATTTATGCATCATATGTTAGACGATTAATAGAGGGATGAAATGTATGAATAACAAAAGTAAAAAAATTTTAACTCAATTCAAAACTGGCCGATGATCAACTGGTAAAGTGAATATGCGAATATTCTGAACTCCAGTTTTAAATAGAAGCTTCTGATTTGAGTATATATATTCTCTATGAGAATATATGTTAAAGTTAGTTTATTCAATCGACTGGTTTTCTTATGATCCATTTGATTTCATGTATTAAATTTCGATTGATTTATAAGAATATATTATATTACCTTATGTTATTTTGAATGCGCAAAGGTATTGACACGCACAAGCAATTAATTTCTTTGTACTTTAATTGAAATTCTTTTGCCTCACTTTTTATTCTGTTTTACACCCTGAATCCATTGAAAATTAGTAAACACGGGTATAATGGTTATGTGCAAGTGTTTGTGACGCGTAACGTATAAATATTCTTGGTATGATTGAATAGCTAAGTCGATTTAGCGAAGTCCGTCTCAGGAATGCTATATGGATACAAGAGTTAAAAGCTTTAAATTTGATAATATATATATTTAATTTGAAAATATACTTATAAATTATGAAGATATAGTAATAGTGTTGTACAGGGTATCTCCTATTCAAGCACATTTGACTAAAGAATTTCTAATTGTTTGTTTTTCTGGTTTACTTTATAGAATTTTATAATGTGTTGTGCAAATTTATTTTTTGTTCAAGGTAAATAAAGTCATTAAGTCGTAAATTAACGCGAAGGCACTTAAGAACCACTTTTATACCTTAAGTAGCCTACGTTAAGATAGCAGGAAATATAAATCTACCAAATTTGTGCGATTTTACTTGCATCAATATAATAAACATAAATACACAGATCACAAACATTCACAAATTAAAAGTGAATCGCTAAATTGTAATTAAAATCAATAAATATTAACTCAAATGTAATTAGTACTTGTGACCAGTAAATCGAATAATTGCGATCGATTTTGGGGCGACATTAAATTAGCTCAACTGAAAGTGTACATGGCGTTAAATGCAATTTTATCATAAATTCCATGTTTGACACTTTCCACGTAATTTATGTGCTCAACTAAAATGTAAATTATTTAATTTAAGCTTCAACGAACGTAAAGTTGCTCAGATCGTAAATTAAGCTGATTGCGATTTATATTAGCTGCCGAAACCTAAAAGAAGCAACGCAAAACACAACACAACACAACACAAAACACAAAACGCAATGAATTTGTTTTTAAGTAGACGACTGCCTCTCAAAAATTGCCAGGTTTGGAAGCCAAACTAAGCAAACGCGTTGATCATTTGCATTGCAAATTGCTCAGTTGGCTCGCAAGCGCATAAAAATGAAGTAAATATATATTTTATGTTTCACTTGTCGTCGTTTAATGCCATAAAAATGGGTATGTGTCTTATTAACTGATGAGAATGCCGTTTAAAATACACAAAACCGGTATGGCACCAGTCAACCGAGCCCCAAGAACCACTGTAGCCACTGGAGCCACCAAAAACCGCCAGCGCGAACTGCCAGGGCGCCCCCAATCCAAGCGCCCGTTACCTGCCCCGGTGTCATTAATTTTGGAATCGTAAAGCCCACAATATGTCAAATGAGACCACACAGCGTCGTAAAATTCAAAGTTTATGGCACTCACTCAGTTTGCCAGGGTTCAGTTTTGGTTTGGTTTCGGTTTTGGTTTTGGTTCGTTCGGTCGGTCTTTGAATTTTTTATCAGAGTGGCGTTTTTAATGGTTTCGCTTTAGGTGCTGTGCTGTCTAAATGTGTTGCGTGTTTCGGTTTATAAACGCTTGCCAGAAAATTAAGCGTAACTTATTTGTCAAGTCTGCCAAGATTTTGAATTTCGAATCGTTTTCGGCAATGAGCAAACTTGAAGTCCAAAAGGTACCAATTATCATTCAGACCGTGCTGACAAAATATGGGACTACCTTAACTAATTAGTGAAGTCACTTTGTTATTTTTATTTTCAACATATCGAGTAGCATTTCTATAAATGGACTTTTATAGATTTCATATTTAATTGAAACAGTTGAAAAGGAAATTAATTAAATAATCCTGGTAGAGGATAATCCGAGAAGGGGTAATTATATGATATATATACCACTTAATTTAGGTGTCACCGCAGCTGAAAAGCGACAGCAGCAAAAATGCCAAATCCAAATGCATTCGTTGGTAACAGATGCCCAATGGCATCATAATAATCTTAAATGCTTTATAATAACCATAAATGTTTGAAATGCATGTGCCAAATGCCTTTGGTCGTGCAGAGTCGACAGACGGGCCAGACTGGGCCAATTCGACGGCCAAACAGTCGCAGCATGAGGTCCCCAGTAGCCCCCTCGTGTAACCTGCGGTCCCTGGTCCCTGGTCCCCAGTTCCCTGGTCTCTGGACTGGGCCAACTGACCGACTGAATGCATGAAAATTGTTTATGAGCGGTTCGTGTGTGTATGTTTGGATCTGTGGTGTATTTGAATTTAACTGATTTTTAATGTGCATGCAGACGAGCGGGACGGAGCAGGGGGAGGGGAGTGCGAGCAGCTGCGAGCCTTGTGGGCGGCACGCAGTGTAAGATAAATAATCACATGGGGCATTACTTTGGGGTCGCCGTTTGCATTAGCCAATTTGCGGCAGTTTATTGCTGGATACATTTGGCATGATTGGGGGCTACTGTTTAATAAACTCGTTGATTTATGGCTAATTAAATTAGTTGCCGTATTAATTTATGCTTGTTTACGCGCTCATGCGCAATGGCAGCCTCAATGGGTCATTGCTACAGTCGCTGCTTGGCCGAGTGAGTGGATTTCATGATTAATGATCAGCAAATTGGGTTGAGCATGCTGTACAGTTAAATAAACTCGTGTTTGCAGCACATACATATTCAAAGCCGGCCCTGAAGCCAGGAACTGTGAAACGCCCTAGCTGTCAGTTGTGCATCACGATTGGAAGCTTCCATCAACTCATCGTCGATGTGCAGGCTACCATTGTATATGCCAAATCTCGCCCGGGGTCCCCCATCAAGATTCGTGCTAAATTTGCCTGGCTAGGGGCTTGGGGTGTTAACCACACATAACCAAGGCCCACTTTGGCTTTTCTTATCCCAAATGGCAATCAACTTAATAATAGGCTCGTCTTAATGCTGATTACGGGTTGCTCATACACTGCCAGTGAATGTTTTTACCGCTTTACGCACTATAATTATGATCTGCACCGTGGAATAGTGTAATATTTGTGCAAGCAGCTAGCAAGTCTTGGCTTTCGCTTTGCCGACACTGTTGAAACAAAGTCATAAATAATGGTACCCAACTTTCGGCTTACATAGCCGAATGCCAGAATGCCTATTCCGATTTATCTTGCAGAATATCCACTCATTTTTTAAACCTAACTATTCACCCTATATATAAAAATATATATGTTTTTGTATGTTACATACACTTGCACAAGCCCATTATACCCGAGTTTACCCATTTCCAGTGGATTTAGTGTATAAAATTGGTACATTCAAATAAAATCTTTCCAGTCGGTATCTCCCGGCTGCGTAATAATCGAATCACAGTGTAATAATAGCTGAAAACTGGGGAAAGAGAGCTTTTCCGATTTAAATTTTATCTTCCAAACACAAAATTCGCCAAACAAAAGAAAAATTTGCTATACTTAGCCACACAATGGGGCTTTTATACAAAGGTTTTATGTATATAATTTATATGATATAGAATGCTTTTAAGTTTGTCCTCGTATTTTAGGACATAAAAAGTAAAGACTATTTTACATATAAATTTATTTTTTGAACAATCATTGTAATAGAAGCTGTTTAATATAGTGGTCGAAAGTTAGTGCTCCACCTCGAATTTCTACATATGTATATGCCCAACACCCATATATCACTGACCAAATTAGGCAGCGGCTGTACTTTTTGTTTCCTTTGTTTCATACTTTGGAAAAACTCAAACAGCTTCGGTGTTAATCAATCAAGCAATTTTCAGGGTATAAATCCAACAACTTATTTTCTTTTCAATGAGCATTTTTCAATCGTTGGGGAACGAGGAAAAGTATCCAAAAAGTTAATCTATAAATTATTCTCAATTTCTCATCAATAAATTGTTCTTATAATAGCCTGAGACTAAAATCGATATATATCGATTTAAAGTTAATGTATAAAATTATGTTTTTGGAAAGTATAAAATGTTTAATATATTTTATGCTTTTTATAAAGTAGTACATATGTATATAGAAATATTTAAATATTTGACCTACTTATTATTAATTCAGCAATTTACAAGTATTAAAAAATATATTTCTCGCAAGTTTATATATTTTGTTTTTGTCATGTAATCAAATTTAATTTCGATATGATTGATATGATTTGAACATTAAAACAAAAACCCTTTCGAAAACTTTGCGCATAATAAATCATCCAAACAAAAACCTGCACGAGGCAGACATTAGTCAAAGAGGCCAAAAGCAGGCAGTCGTTATTGTTATGTGTTTTGTTGTTGTTGGCAATACGCATAAACATTTTACAGCGCAAACAATTAACTAAAAATAACATAAAAGAGTAGGCACTGACCCAGACGGGGCCAAGAAACACACAAAAATGATTTATGAACGTCACAATAGCATTTCGGGAAAGTTACATAAATTAACACATGTCTTTGCCGTAATGAGTCAAGTTGTGTCAGAAGCCAGCTGAAGGCGGCAAAACTAGTTAATACATGTATATAATGAATGTGCTACATTTTTATGGCTTTTTATTTCTCTTTCCAACATGTATTAAAGTTACATAATTGATTATTAATTCAAAAATAATTACAGACACTTAAAGTTTAAGTTTCGTAAAATGTTGTATACTTTAATACAAATTGTCATTGTTTTATTTGGAATTATTTTTCATTTAATATTATAAGGCAATAATTACTTATACCTCAAATCAAAATCAATCCAATACACAAATCTAATTAAGCATACCCAACTAACAGATACCTAGTAGCAATAGTAATGCAAAACTAAATATATTTACCAGTACAACACAATACATCTCAAATATTTACTTAAATTTTTTAAGTTTATAGGAATATTTATCCTACTATAGAAAATGTATTTTGCCAGCTCGTGATTAAACGGAAATCGGTTATACTCAATCTGTTTTAGCTTTTCGGAAGCTAAAAGGTAGATAAAAATTCCGATTTGGAACCTGTCAGCAGCAGCAGTAACCAGGGTATGTTTGTTAGAGCAAAAAGAGAGTGAGCAAAACGAAAAACAAAAAGAAAAACATGGAGGATGAAACAAAAAGACCAGCCGCAACAAATGAAAATGCAAAGCTCATTCAAATGGGGCAAGCTGACGACTGCAGCAATAAAAAAATGTGTGCACATGTGCCCCCAGGACAATTCACAGATGGTCTAACACACACTCGCAAATACACTTATGCGCTGGCATACGTGAGCAACACAAAAGGCAGGCCCAGATCCCAGGCTCATACTCAGGCCCAGGCCCAGGCCCAGGCCCCTGCCCAGTCTCAGGTCCGGGCAGACACTAATTCGATCTGATAATCATGGGGTTCCGCCAAAGGGCATGAATTGTAATTTCCTCTTTCGCGGAATTAACTGTCGGCCCTGTCGCTTGGTCGGTTGGCTTTGTAGCGGTGGTTTGCAATTTTTGTTCCTCTTATTATTGTTGCCCTGCTTCGCTCACATTTTGAAAAACTGGCTCCCTATCCATTGTTTTTGCCAGGCGCTTTGTATTTATGTGTCATATTTATTTATTTATATAAAACATTGCGCTTTTGTTTTTGTTTTTTTTTCGCTTGTTGTTTCAGCTCTTTATCAGTTGTGTGCATCCGCTTCCACTTCGAACTGAAATGCCTGGAACCCATTTATTGTAAAAAATATATTTTTGTGTACCGTATTTTCCTTTGAAGTTTAGATCCTGTGAGATTTGGTTTAGGAAGTGCCTGTTAAATATGCCCATTTACTAATATGACAAAAGAAATCTTACGGCAATAAATTGTGGGTTTAATTTAGGACCAAAAAGAAATATGATAAATGATTTCTTCACGCTTAGATGAATTGTATACAACTTTTATTATGGCTTAAATATCGAAATTAAACACCAAAGAAAAGAAAGCCATATAAATATATTAAAATTCGTAATATTGCTTTAAATACCATGTAAATATATTAAAATTCGTAATATTGCTTTAAATACGGTTTGCGGTTCGAACCACTTTTTGCGTTAACGTCTGGTTTCTGAACCTGGTTTAATAAGTTTAAAATAAAAATATTATTTTTAATTATCAAATGAATCAAACATTGTTTAATTTGTTTAATGCTGTCTGTGAGCTAACGCAATATAAATTTTTACAACTAAGATTTTCCAAAGTACTAAATTAAAACCAACACATGTTAGGAAAAATACCTGGTTGCTTTGGGCTCAGATTCGAATGATGGTTTTTTGCAACTGGTCGATGCAAGTTTCGATTCATGATTAAAAAAATATTGGAGCGCCGGTTGCGAATCGGTTTGGTTCTTAGTATAATAAAACACTGAGAAGATAAAGTATAAGCAAAGAATTTAAGAGACTGTCAGTCTAGATTATATGCAGATAAAGTATTTTTTACTCTTTCGCAAATGAAAAACACAAATTACATCGAAGTTTTAGTATTTTTTTATTAAATTAATATATACTTAATAAACATAATGAAAATGTCGGATAAATATTTAAGATTTGCTAACAAAACATTGACTAAAGCAATATAAACCTATTTGTTGTGCAAGCAAAGTAAAGAAAAAATTAACTTTATCCTATAATGGTTTAACAAATGGTGCGATAATATATTCAAATGCTCTTCTCAAATCGTCATGCGCTGAATAACAGCTGGAAAATCTGTTAGAGGGCAATAAACAATAATAACACTAAGCGAAAAACAAAATTTTTGCGCAAACGCCAGACACTGTAAATAGATAAAAACAGAAAAGAACTGAATTCAACCCAGTCTGAATAAGCAGCATAAAGTTTTTTGGCCCAGGACAAACCAAACAATTTTACATTGGGGTAAAAATAAAATCAGCATTTTTAGTAGTTAATTTAATTTATTGCAGCATTTTTATGGTTGACTTTATTGCATAATAAAACATAATTTACTGCGCCATTGAGACTTTTGCGTTTACGTCGATAATTCTAAAGCGCAGCCATATTCCGGGCCGGGCCGGGCCGAGCCGGGCCTGGCGGGTCGGGTCGGGTCGGGCCAGCAAGTAATGCACGAGACGAAGACGACAGAGGGCTAGACGGTAACTGGTGGGCAGGCTACAACTTCCACCAAGGCTTTTGGTTTACGTGCGCAGGGCGTGGAGCGTTTGGGGCGTTTTGTTGCATGCCTCCCGGGCGCAGATGGAAATTTTGCATATGTGTGTGAACGGTAGAAATATATGCACATAAAAAATATCGGTTTCTGATTGAAGCTTAAATATTTTAACCAACAGAAATAATTTTTGCGTACAAAAAGCAGTAAAAGGATGTTGGCTGCCATCGGAGTTAGTGTGCAGTTGTTGGCTTTGCATTTTAAACTAAACACACCTGATTCCGGGCGAAATCAAACACACTAAAAAATGTCATTTAAAATTCCTCTCCAGCTCGCTTGTTTAGCCAAGGTCCACGCAGGGTGCGTTGAACTCTACTCCCAGTGCACAGTGCGCTCCTTTTTTGTGTGTTTGCACTGTGCCGCACAAATGCTGGCCATTTGCAACTTGTAGCACAGTCATTCGATTTAAGCACCAATTAACAGAACAACATCAACACATGATTACAGTACCGAGTCCTACCGCAACATAACCGACTTTCCACTGGACCGACTGCTGCGAATAACACAAACATTCCATCAGAAAGTCCCATATATTTCATCAGCGAGCCCATCAAACGGAATTGCATCACTGACCCGGCCCGCTCGAGTTCTATAAAAGCCCGGGCCGTACTCGCAAAGGTCAACAGTTAAGTGCTGGGACCTCAACATGCATCTACAGGAACTGTTGTTGGTCGTGGCCGTGGTACTGCCCCAATGTCTGAGGGCCCTGCGGTACAGCCAGGGCACCGGCGACGAAAACTGCGAGACGCTCAAGTCCGAGATTCATCTGATCAAGGAGGAGTTCGACGAGCTGGGCCGCATGCAGCGCACCTGCAACGCGGACGTCATCGTCAACAAATGCGAGGGACTCTGCAACAGCCAGGTGCAACCATCCGTAATAACTCCCACGGGGTTTCTGAAAGTGAGTAGATAACTGACGTACTCACAATCGGGCTGAGCTATTGTCGCTTTTGCCAGGAGTGCTACTGCTGCCGCGAAAGCTTCCTCAAGGAAAAGGTCATCACTCTGACCCACTGCTACGATCCGGATGGCACACGCCTCACCTCCCCGGAGATGGCCACCATGGATATCCGCCTGAGGGAGCCCACTGAATGCAAGTGCTTCAAGTGCGGCGATTTTACGCGCTAATCCCATTCACAGCTTAACCCAAATAAAGTTGGCCTCTCATGAGGTTTTCCTCAAAGTACGCAGTTGTTGTTCTACCTGTAACCCCCGACATCTCGTTCCCCGAGCACCCGGGCTAACAACCGTGTGTTTGATTTGCAGATGGAAACCCAGTTGGAGTGCCTTCCGGGCACACTTTGCCAGCCAATTGTTGATGCTCTTGGTGTTGATTTACCAAATCCAAGCCATTTAGAGAATATTTTGCCCTTCGCTCGGGGCTGCCATCAAATATTTCCGCATTCAGTCAACATTTTTCTGATGATTAATGGTAAAAATGGGTTTGCCGACTAAGGAATGTATTTTCAACGTGGCCAATATAGTGGATAAACTGTTTAAGTATATATGGAAAACTTTACAGAAAATGTGGATCAATTAGTCGCTATTATCCAACTAACATCAACGTAGTTGCAGAATTTGTTTTCGGCATAGGCATGAGGGTTTTGAGGGTATATACCATATAAGGGGTTCTCTTTGCACAAGAAGAATCTATCGAAGAATGCGCTTTGGGCTGCCTGAATAAGTGCTTGTTGACTTCGAACCTGGAAATAAGAGCATCGAAAGGTGCGTGACTCGGTCGGAGCATAGCTTCTCCCTCGTTCAGTGGAGAGTCCAAGTAGAACCTAAAGATGCGCTAATGCATGTTACGTATAATTTATATTGTGTCGGCACGTTGCGCGGTTGTTGATGGAGCAACTGACGCGATGCCACCCAACAATGCCTCGCACGCCACGGCTACGGCTACGGCCCCGGCCCCGGCCCCGGCCACGGCTGATGGGCAATGGGCGATTGCTTTGGCTGCAACGGCTTGGGCTGTTGTTAATGGGCGTGTCACCTAAATTATGAGTTTCGCACACACGAGCAGGCGGACGGACAGATGGACAGACAGGCAGCTGGTGATTATACGGATAGCGGCAGAATGCTTAAGTAAATTACAGTGCGTGCAAATGTGCTTGTGAACATGAAATTATAATTTAGCCCGCAACTGCAGCAAGCGCTGCAAAACGCGCTCCAATTTGCAATTAACCGATGTATGCGCCTCGTGCACTTACTTTTTAATCAACTGGCCAACCTGAGAGCGCTCTGCGAGCATACGGCTTTAAACACACACACACACACACACACACACACACATACGGAGTATTCGAGTGAGCGGCATGTCTTGGCAACAACAAAATAACAGCTTGCAAGCTGCTTTCAGCTTAAGTGCAGTTTATGCTTGATTATTATGTTTCAAGACCTGTTTCCGGGCGGGTAAACATCGACAGGGCTCAACACAAAGGGAGATTCAAAGCCTCAAAGTGTTGCCTGCCTAATGAGTTAATTTGAAAGTTAAAATCGGGTAAAACATACTATATAAGTCATTCAGCAGATACTTGCTGATTAATATCAACAGCCAGAAAAAGTGAGATATCTTAGTTAAATTGTAAGATATAGTAATGCTGTTCGGATATGACTGGCCACTGATGCACTCGACTTATAGATACTCTACACAAATATGCCCCCTTGCGTCTAGATTTACCCCTCTTATGTATACTAAATTTGTATGTAGTTACGTTAAAGTTTTAAAAACTATTTTGCCTTTCAGACGTGATACGCTTTATGATACTCTCCATTAAATAATTTATGACGGGCTGAATAAAGTGGAAAAATAAATTAGAAACCCTTGCGTGTGTTTACATTAATGAGAAGCTTATTTTATGATCGCGGCAAACCAGAGAGCATTAAATAAGTACGTTTCTTGAATATACCAGCGTACAGCTCTATTACAACTCCACTCTGGGATTCAAATAGTAGTATCAGTTTTTCTTTTGTTTTGAAATCATTGAATACCTAATATATGTATATGCAATCTGTCTCGTATTGTCCACTAAATACGCTCATAAATTTTCTTATAATTTCTGGATTCATTGTCTTGATTGCCAAAGCATATTCCAATTTAAAAAATGTATGCATATTAATAAGATATAAATTAAACGGAGCAACAAAGCAGCCGCAGTGTCTATGAATTCGCATTATTCGATTTCTTCCGACTACGAGCTGTTAATAAATGACTGTTAATTAATAACAAATTTGAAAAAATTCCAACAACAAACAACATTAATAAGCATTTGCAGCTACTATAATATTATTTTTGTTGTTATTGTTGTTGCTCGGCGCGTATAAAAAATCTAACATACTTTTTGTGTTAAAATGCGTTGATATTGGCAATTAATTTCCATCTTGGTTTCTGTTCGTTTTCATATACATATAATTTGTTTAATAATTTGCATGATTTCGCAATTAATATAAAATCTTCCATCTCGCTCTCTCTCTCCGTATTTGTCTCTGTCTGCTTGTCTATTTGTGTGTTTGTCACTTGCGATATATATTTTTGTGTGCTTTTATTGAAAGCCCAAGGCGAAATGTAAACAATTAACAAAGGCAGCAGCAAATCGCATTTAGTGATGGAAAAAAGCTGTTAGTGTAAGATATGGCGACAACAACAGCAACAATAACAACAACACCAACGGAGACAGGGCGCCCACATTAACGAGAGCTTAGATAGCGTGACATCATTTATGGATCTCTCGATTGTATCGGCACTTGAATGGGAATGTCTCGGTCAGCACAATTTATTGAATTTGGCAACTCTTTTGCCTTGTCATTAGCACATTAGTTTCGCATTGATTGGAATTTATGTTGTGTTTATGTTTATGTTATGACTTTAGTTTAGACTAATGCTATTAACTACTTTTTCCAAATGCCATCAGGCGTTTCGGAATTTATGCATTTAGCTCAACGAGTTGATTTCGCTTATTCAATAAAAATATAGCAAACATAAGGCATTCATTTGAAAATACGAAGCTGCGAGATAACTAATTTCACTCGACTTGGATATACTCTGGGCTCTGAAGTATGGAAAATCAACTGAGAATTCATTTCATTCTATTTTATTTCAAATAAAATTTTCAAAACAATGCCTAATGGATAAAATTAAATACGTATTTAAATTAATTTATTTATAAAGTTTGAAATATTTCTACTTAATATGTCAAATTTTTCGAAATATGTTTAACAAATGTTATTTTATTATTAAACACGATTAGTAATAAAACGAAGTTAAATATACATGTACTCCTATATTTCCGCATCAGATAAAATGTTAAGATTTATCAGCTCGCAAACTAGAGTCACCAAATTTGGCAAAAGGTAACTGTAAAAATCTAAAAAAAAATGATTGCCCTCGCAATATGTTTTTATTACCTTGTGCCCAGTCGGTTATACCCGAATATTTACTCTAACTTATTTTATTTGACTAAATCCTATTCAAGTTAAAGCGCGCATTGGTTTAAAAGTCAGCAAAATCAGTTATATATTACATTTCAACGTTTTTATTAAATTCATATTAAATTTATGGTCAATATATTATCAATTAAAAATGCTAAAACTATGTTTTTATAGTACCATATATATATTTAAGAGTTACCAAATTGATTCACATAAGTCAACCGAAAACACAAAAAAAACCTCTTAGTCTCTTTGTTTTTCACATAGATATTGAATTGCCGATTAAAAACCAACTCTAACATTCACAAATGATTATGTTGTTCAAAAATGTTCAGTTTAAGGATGTCAAACGACATAAGAAAAGTACTCACATTGTTCTAGAAAATGTATTTTCCTTTATATATTTAATTAAGTTTTTTAAAAAATGGAGACATAAAGTGTAACAAATAAAACGGTCGAAATATGTTAGGCAAACATACGGTTCTGTTCCAAAATAAAATAGATATTTACACTTTTCTACGAATAATACCATGCCAAAATATGTATAGTGCGATATTTAAGATGTCGACAGTAATCTGTCTGAAAAATGTTATGTATTTAGCTCTAAAGCTAAGGACGATAAATCAATTTAATCTAAAAATTATAACACTTTCTATGACGCAGATAAACACGAGTATATATTCCAAGTTTCAAGTCTCCAGATGGACAGACGGACAGCATGGTGGACTTTGCACAAACCGAATATACTCTTTTCACTTCGTAAACGAGTATAAAAATAATATAAAAAAATAGTAATTATTGTCTTAGAGTATTAAAGCTTCGTTGCATTTTCTGATACCATTGAGGACAGTTAGAGCTTCGCGATTAGATAACGGCGAGAGTGTGGATGTGGAAGGATCTGAGGGGATTAGAGGGGATGAGAGGGGATGAGAGGAGCGAGCAGGGTCACCTGTCAAGAGTAAAAGCGCAACGAAGCGCAACGTTTTTGCATTTTGCATTAAATTTATGATTTTTACAGCTGACATTTGTTTGGGGCGCCGCTGCGAGCTCGAATGTAAAAACGAATACAAATGCGAACACTCATACCCACTAAGCATGAGTGTGTGTGCGTGTGTTCGTGCATGTGCATGAGTTATGCCCACGGGCAAGCTGCTGCAGCATGTGCGTAGAGTGACAGAGCAGAACACGTAACGAACATGTGAGTGTGACAGCAACAGCAGCGAATACAACGACAGCAGCATATTTTTCAACCAGCAGCAAGAGCACCAGAAGCAACAACAGCAGCAGCAGCAGCAGCAGCAACAGCAGCAGCAGCAGCAGCTGTCATAAGATGAAAATTCGCGCGCGCCTGCATTTTGCATATTCAACTGCAACTGTTGGGGCTTTTATGCGGGGTCAGACGGGGTACCTGCAACATATTCTAATGCGTTGCGACATGAAGTGACTGCAACGGCGACAGTTGCTGTTGCCGCTTGAGAGGCGGTGACAGCAGCAGCAGGAAGGCCGAGGGGGAGGCGCTGGGGTACAAATGAAAAGTGAGCTGATTTTTTTCTGCATGCCATGGCATCTATTTTCTTGCCTTCACTGTCAACCGGTCCTCCTCTCCTTGCTGCCCGCTGCATGCAAATGAACTGCCATTATGATAAGCGCCAACAGTTGACCGGATACGAGCAACTAACTAACCAGCTAAATGACTCTGAACAAAATGATCGCCATTATCTTGATGGCGCTGTCGAGGGAGCGCCTCTTACGCCGACTGCAATTATATCTCATTGCAATTACAAGGCAATAGGAGGCCCGATGTGACGGGCCAACAATAATATTGAAGGAAACTGTTCTGGATGTTACATAAATATTGCTAGTTTTGTATCCTAATGTCCAATTAAAACAGAAATACGAATCCCTGGAATATTTCGTGACGTTAGCTTTCGAACTGATACACAAGTTTGGAAGGAATTATATAGACTGACGGGCAAATTTATCCTCACCATCGCTTTAACTGTTTTTTGTCTGTTGAAAGCTATATTGATAGAGGTTTGCATGTGTTAATATTTCTCTGGGATAGAAACTCTCGGTCGCAAAATTGTTATTCTTTAAAAAAATATATTCTGTTTTAATACATTAACTTACCTATTACAACCCTCATTATGTTCCAAGCTTATGAGCAAAATCTTATCAAAACTTGCTTGAGAGGGATATGTGTATTTTAACATATGTTAACGAAACTCTCAAATTTTAATCTCACTTATATTTAGAAAATATATTTATCATATAAAATATCATATTAGAGAGCTCGCAAGGGTATTTATTATTCGGCACGCAGAAGACAACTATTCTTTCATATTCTATCTTAAACAGATATAAAACGTATAAGTCGGAAGTGCCCGACAAGGAGAGCTTTCGTACTTCAAAACATACACCAACTCACACTCTGCAGTATTTCGCATATCTAGTTTCCGAGATAGGTGCTTTCGTACAAACGGACAAACCAACGTACATACCCCAATCGAATCAGATAAAGAATATATATAGTTCCTAGAGTCCCTGCTTTTGCATGTTACATAAAATTCTACAGAATAATTATACCCTTTTCCCCAATTTACTGGGTAACAGGATACTGGGAATACTCGATGAACTGCTTTTAGGTTTAGCTAATATTTTATTGTTAGTGACATATCAAAATAATTATTAGTTAAATTCCACCATGACAAAATTATAAAATAATTTGATAAATTTTCTTAAAGATTAAAAAAAAGAGTATTGCTGTTATGGAAATTATTCCCTTTAGACTTTATAATACAGCTGCGTAGGTTACTTAAGTGCATGTACTTGTTCTCAATACAAGGGCAGCCTTTTTGCACGCTTCAAGACCACGGGCCTTAAAAACCTAGCCAAGAGTGAAATATATTTTTAAAATAACATAAAATTGATGCTAACATATGTTGCCTGCTGGCCTATGGCTTTGGAATTATTTTCATTTTTCCTTTTTGATCACTCAGCAAAAACACACACACAGTTACACTTCATGCACATTACTCATACGCCCCAGTGGGCAAATTTATGAACTCGCCAGCGCACTTGAGTCGACGACATATAAGCTGAAAAAACACACACAGAAGCACACACACGCGCACACTCTAATGCTCACATACACTAACAATAAGTGCGTTTGTGTGTTTGTTAGAGAGTACGTGGAAATAAAGCAGCTTGTAAAATATGCCAAGGGTTAAAAAGTGTGCAGCGCATATAATTCATACTACATGAAAGGGCCACAAACTGGGTACAAAAAGGCTCAAAGTGCTTGGCAGTTAAACAGAAGTCGAGCTGTGGGTAAGTAGAGTAGCTCGATAAAGAGAGCAAATGTTAACGAGCGTTAAGAGAATTCAGACAAGAATACAGAAAACCGAACTTGGGAACACATAACCCCGAGTTAAGATTGAGTGTACGACATAGCCTAGAATGAAATTAAGAAATAATTTAACTCACTAATAAAGTATGTGTATATTATTAATTTTTTTAGTTTTTTCACCAGCCAACTTAAAAATTTTCTTAATAAGGAGTGGAACAATAGAAAGCAAGCCGACAATTAAATATTGTGAACCGCTTAAAGTGGCACACAACCTGTTCAACGCAATGCACAATAGATCCACTCACACAGCTATTTATGTTGCCTAAACTGCCTTTTCCGGTCAATTATGTGCTCGGAGTTTTTTTCAGGCCCGCATAAATGAACTGCTAAAATGCTAACAAAAACACAACCGGAATGTTTTCCGGCCCAGTCTCTTATTTGTCTTTTGGGATTTTAGTCTGCCAAAAAGGACAACGGCAAATCCTTTTTTTCTGGTCGTATGTGTGGCCGCAAATTCAGTTAGCCACTTAATTTTGTGGTTAACAAACACACATGTATATATACATATTTGGCCCTTAATTGAAAGCTCAATTGTTTGCTTTATTATGTGGCATGTGTAAAAAGCAACTTTGTTAACCCGAACCCATTAAATGAAATTCGTGTAATCTATTATAAAAACGCGACAAATCAATTTGTGAATCAAATGACATCAACTAAAAAAATAAACTTTTTTATAATGAACTCTATTATTTAATGGGGTTTTGTCAACAATTTTATTAGTTTTCATACCCTGTAGGTAAATATTAAATGGAGGTACGGCACAATAAAAGTGAAATTATGTTTTTAATGAAAATGGAGCTATTAGATTTAATTCTTGCTGCCAATAAAATAATTTTCTACAATTCATCAAGAAGAAGACTCCAAGACTTTTTAACATATTAATCAATTACTTTTTAATTTACTGTCGTTGGAGGGTATCTGCCAGTCGAGCGATATTACTTAATTTCCAATGCTTTCTAATGAGCATAATATAATAACGAACAGAAGTGGGTTTTATGATAGCATTAAATTAAAGCAAAAATATTTTAAAGGCATTTGTGACAATAGCCGAAAATAGCCATAGGTTAACATTAATATGTAAATGTTTAGCGTTGATTAGAAGCGCCAGCGTCAGATGATAAACGCCTATTCGATATATTTAAGAGATAGATCTTTACGGCCATTTTACGATTTTCAGCTTTGACCAAAAGCATTATCTTTGGGTTATTACTGTTGGTTTTGAAAGGTAGGTGTTCATTTTATAACACAGACATTAGCATTTGTATTGTCTCTTAATTTCTCAGATGCTTTAACCATGAATTCAAACAGCTCCTAGCTGTAATAAAATATTGACGTAGTGCTGTTTATTTAGAAACTGGTAGGAAATTTTTTAAAAGCTTTATATATGTACATATATTCTAAAACGCTTTTATTATGTTGATTTCTCATTTTAATAAACTTGAGATTGATTTTCAATTCAAATATGTACATATTTAGCACTTACGAGGTTTATTATATCAGGGAAGGGAAAAACATGGTACAGATAAATATAGATACAGAAAATTCAAAACATTTTAACAGTGCAGCTTCAATCAAATTAGCTTCTAGAGTGGATAACATTTTGGGAAACTAAAATGTAATACTCCTTGTCAAACGCGAACACACTTACAAGCAGCTGTTTTCTGTTTACAGCTCGCTCACAAGCTTCACCGACTGATGCCTTAAACAATCTCTAACTGAGGTCTATTTATTAGTCTCTTGCCAACTCGGCAGCTCACAGAACTGCTCTCTCAAGCTGTCTCCTGGTGCTCACTATCTCCCTCTTTGTGGCACCTAACTAGTGTTTTATCTGACCACATAACTCTAGCACATATTTTACCACCGCCCACCTGCTCACCGCAACTTGTAAACAATTATGGCCGACGCCGTCGTGCTCTCAATATTACCCAACACAACCGCAGCCACAACAACAAGAGCGAGAAAAAAAACCCAAAATGGCTACACAGAAGCGTCGATCGTCCAATGAGCGACGTGTTTCCGAAACTGGTGTGTGTGTGTGTGTGGTGTGCATACAAATGAAGGAGAAGAATTGCCAGTGGGAATATATAAAGTATGTAATTTTATACATTATTGTTGTAATATTAATCCTTTCACAAACGTAGAACAAATTGCGTAGAATTTTTGATTTACATTTGCAATTGAAATCAGTCGTAATAATGAATTTTAACAGCGGATTGGTGAGCTGTATTTAGATTTTTCGTGTTCAAATACTATCCGCTGCTATGTTTACAATGACACCATGCTACCAATCTGTCTACTACTAATTACAATTTAGTACTTTTTTGCGCTGCCTTTTCTGGCTTGGCGGTAAGCATGCGCGCTCATCAAAGAGCGGCAGCCCCACGAAGCTTCTGCTCCCTCTCACTGTTGCTTTTGCTCACACTCTCTGGCTCTCGCTCTCGCTCTCGCTCTCAGTCTTCCTCTCTGCACTGCGCATGGGATTTTATTGTCGCTCAGACAACAACAAAAGCACACTTGTTGAAAATGAAAACGACCACAACAAAGAGAGCACACACTGAACAAATGCCTGAAACTGAACTGGTTTCCGAACAAGTTGTGTTATGCCCGAACACTCCGCTTATTTTACACTCGCGAGAGGCGAACGGCAACTGCCGAGACTCGGACGCACCACTACAGACGCAGAAGCGGAGCGAAAAATGAATGAGTATGAATGTTGTTTATAGATTTTTAGTCGAATTCTGTTATTTCACGTTAAAGTACGTACGTGCGCTGCGAACGGATTGTGAACGGAGTGTGTGAAATTGTTTAACGTGTGCCGCGTGTCAAATAAGTACGTAACTAATTGCATACTCAAATACATACATACATACATGCACACATACGTACATCTGTGCACGTGAAGGAAGAGAATTGCGAAGAATTCAAAATATTTTTTAAATATTCCTAGTGATGATTTTAAAGGTGCTTTATTCTTAGACTGAGCCACATATAGTCTTAAAGATCGGTATATTTTAAAGAAATGCACACAATAAAATACCAGTTGAAATAAATCAAGAAAGAGAAAAAAGAAAAAAGGAAAAACTTCTGATTAACGCTTCGACAAACACTGATAGAGGTCAATCCCTCGCACGCCTCCCCCCGCTGTCCGGCTGTCAAGCACACATTTGTCAAAATCACACGTACGTGCCTCGTCATAAACGCGCCCTAAACGAGGCATTCAGGCGAAACCACAAACCAAAACCAAACGGCCCGGCCAAAGAAAGAAAGTAATTTAATAGCTGAAGCTGAAATTGTATTCTTGTTGTTTTCTCCGTCGATTCGTTAGTCGTATTCGTGAACGCAGTTGCAGTTTTTGGCGCGTAACGCAAAATATGAAATTAAACCGTGCACAAATAAAAACATAAATAAATGTTAAGCAGCTGCAATTATAATATTTAATGAATTTATTACACAATTAAGGTGGCAGCAGCAATAACAGCAAATAAAAATTAATATGCCGCTGGCGTGAAAGTCACAACTCGGCAAACAAAAAACCCCATTGAATAATTAATAATATAAATTACCAGCAAACAACAACACAATACAATACGTACAACAACTACAACAACAACAACAACAACCACTGCAATTCGAAAATCAGCAGCCTCAACGGCTTAATCGAAGGCAACGACGAGGGCTTAACGAGGCGCAGGCGCCGCTTTTCACACGAGTTGGCAGCACGCCACGCAGCGTCAACGCTTTCGATAAATTGGCATTTAACGCACAGCGAGGCATCTCTGTTCTCTGCGCTCGCTTCCTTGCGGCCCTAACTCAACTCAAACACATCCCCCAACCAAAGAACAGCCGTCAAAGTGGATTTAACGAATTATAACAAAATGCTGCAATCCAGCAATCATCACTACCTACGGCCGGATTATATGACAGCAGCAGCAGCGCCCACAGCGGTAAGTTTTTTGTATAACTGCGAGTTGGGAATACCTTCATTGCTAAAGGATCGACAGGCATTTTTTTAAGGAATAATTTAATTAGTTTATTAAACAAGACTTAACTTGCCACAGAGCTGAAACTGGAAAGAGCTCTCCAACTTAGAAGCTAAGCTTTCTCCCTGTGCAACTACAGTCCAGATATTTTGTGCTAACTGAGCTCAATTTAGATATGGTAACACAGAAACTCGTTAACACGTGAATTATTCTATACATACATATATTTATGTATACTTGATTTTTGATCAAATTTATCACAACTATTTATCATTTCTTTCCATAAATTAATTATAATGAAAATGTTTACTCTGCTCGTAAATCCAAGACACAATTTATATCAAATTAAGGTGAGACTTGTTTGTTTGCGTGTTGAATAATAGATTCTTGTGTATATCCTATGTGCAATATATCACAATCCAACTGATATGGGCAGCTTATATTGTCGAGGTATCTGCTAGCGTTTAAACAAAATTAGTTGCCATTATTTATTAACGTATGATATTTCATAAATAATAGAAACGTCGACAGAAAAGCAATTACTGTACTCGCCGCAAGCGAATTTATTGTGCGACACGACAATAATCAACAACTCCTCCACATGTCGCCTTTCAAAGCAGTTGGCAGGTCGTCAGCTTGTCGGACTGCCAGACCGTCAGACTGTCGGGCTGGCTGCTCATGTGCTTCTGTGCAAAAATCGGTGACTACTGAGAGCAGCTGTTTGCGCCAAGTGCGAGAAAAACACAGATACAACAGTCGCAATCGTAGCACTATAAATTTCCCAATATCTGAACATAAAACCTATTTATGTTTGTGCATATTAAACTATATTAATATGTGTGTGTTTGTCTACGACTCCCTCGTGTCGAGTCGAGTCAAACTGAGTTCGGTTGAGTGGGGTCCAGTAGTTGTCTGTGTGAGGTGCGAGGCACCTCTGAAAGCTGTATTTAAATTTATGGGGTACCAAATTTGAATTTATAATGACAGAAAACAAATGCAATATCGCAAATGCAGCACACAAACACAACACAAGGTACTAAAAGCGAGAAACTATGGCAGTTAATCAGAGTCAAAGTCTTTACTGTTGCGCTCTCTGTTTCCCGAAAGACGTAAAGGCCAATAAATTCTCATTTTAATTTGCGAGTAAACACACACATAGTGAACGGAAGCGTGCTCTTTAACAAAAATGGACGAGTACATTCACCAAAATGCATCTGAGCACTCAATTACAATGTAGTTTCAGAAAGGAAAGAACCGAATTGTTATAAAAATATGGTTAACAAGTAAGAACGCTGCAGTCGGGAGTAACTGACTGCGCAATGCAGTTTGTGATAAGTTTGATATAAATTTTCGCGGTTTACCGACCCAAAAATATATGGACGTTGTTGATTTCGCATGCGGCATCTAAAAGAAATTTGGGCCGCTCTTTAGAGGAAGTCATTAGTAATTCCGAAAAAAATGTTAGGTATCTAGTTGACAACTGTGGGAGTTATGTCGATTTTATCCATTTGCCACGCCCCCAACGGGCGTAGCCAAAAAATCGTTTCACTTTATCTGACGCGGGTATACACGAGTATATATTCTAAATTGCAAGTCTCTAGATTCAATAGCGTCGAAGAAAATAACGTTCAGACGGACAGAAAGACGGACATTATTTCACTTGGTGAACGGGTATACAAATATGTGGTTCAGATATTCGGAAAAACAATACGTTGGTTCCAACTGGTTCGCAACCGCAAATGGAGCCGATATAGAGTGGAGCATGCGCGCACAATTGTGTACTTTCAATATAATGAACTAGTTCGTAAGCATTCCAGTGTAATTTATGGCATGCAATTTTTGCTGGTGTATATAACAAATGGCAACAACTTTTTCAGCGTTTAATGTCATTTTCCATAATAATTATTCACGATTAAAATTTATAACGTTGTCATCTTAAGTAAATTTATTTACTTGAGTCTTCGACTGTTCGACTGAGTAACCCTTTCGCATTTGTGTATCTACATATGTAAATACTACCTGCGAATATCTATAAATTATTCAATGATTAATGATACCTGCCCGCTATTAATTATAATAAAATCAAATAAACTAAGCTTGACAGCTGTCAGTGTCATCATTTGTTTTTCTGGCGCCCGGACAATAAGAAATGACAAAAATTATGGCTGACTTGCCACAAAATTACTGTTGATAATTTGCTGTCACATGTGAAAAATGATCAAGCGCTGAAGAGTGTGCAAAAGGAAACTGCCACAAAATGGAAACTAATATGCGCCGTGTTGGGTAATAACTCAAAACCTGAGTAACAGCAACGTGAAAGTCAGTTCTGTTCAGTCGCCAGTCAGCGAAAATGACAGACGACGAGCTAACTTGAGCCGAGTCGAGCTGAGTTGAGCTGAGCTGAGCTGAGCTGAGGCGAGCGGCTTGTAAAAAGTAAATAAAGTGCAAATGTCAGCTGACCGCAAACATCATTAATATAATTAAATGTGTCAGTCAAGCAGCCATTTATGCAGTCAGACATTCATTTCAGTTAACCACACGCTGCCATCACAGTCAAAGGCCCCATGTAAACCGTTTCAGCAGTCAGCAGTATTCAGTTTTCAGTTGCAGCTCAAAGCTCCCAGCTCCCAGCTCCCAGCTCCCGGCTCCCCGTTCTCAGTTAACAGTTAGCGCACAGCTGAACTGGCAACTCTGGCAGTTAAAGTGTGCGCTTGACACGATGCCGCTCTCGCTCCGAGAGAGCTCAGTTAGGTTCAGCCCGGCTCAGTTAGGTTCAGTTCAGTTCAGTTCAGTGGGGCTTGGGTGCTGTGCCCTCCTTTCAGTAAGGTTCGGTTCGGTTTTGGCTAGTAGTAGTTGTAATAGTGGTTCACAGACTGTGCCGGCTCTGTGTTTGCGTGTGGCTCTAATTAAAGTGTCATCAACAGCAGGCAACAACAACAGCGCCAGAAACAAAGGCGAAACAACAATGAATTGCCCAGCATGTTAGTGATAAATTGCCATGTCTAGAGCTGTCATGTTAATTTTTCGTGCATACTGCATAATAGTTTTTGCCTAAAGTGTTAATTAATTCTTGGAATATCACAAATGTGTGTGCTGTGTGTGTGCGTGTGTGGGTAAATAAAAGAAATAACGATAGGTAAACGTAGGATGTACAGTAGATCACAGCTTTGATAAACCAAATTATTTGTCCAGTTTTAAGGCACAGCACTGAGCACTGAGAATACATTGAGCAAAGTTTTTAATTCTTTTTACCTTTCAACTAAAAGGAAGAATATCAATCAAGAAAAATTAATTAAAAATATTTCAAGATATGTTGGCTTCTGTCAAGGAATTTAGCCTTTTTAGCTTTATTGTTAAGAATTTATGGTAAATATGGACAGTAAATTTTTTTAATTTTTAACATTTGGTTTGTGTTTCGACTATTTTTTAAACCAGATATCCTATACTTATTAGAAGTTCATCCGCAGCCTGAACCATTTTATGCCTTCTTATGAAATAAATATACTTCACAGGGACAACATTACGAACAACTCTGCAATGATACAAAAATAATAATAAAAAAAAAAAAAAATAATAATAATAATATATATCTCTTATTTCTGATTTTTTTCATTCAAATATATAATAATTCTACCAATTAATTTCTAAATTATATTATAAAAAATCCTGAAGTGTTTTTTTTAAATATCATTCACATTGATTATTTTATTTGTAAATTAAGGTAATCCTTTATTTTCGGAATAATTAGCTTGATCTTTATATCAATTTTTGAGTTTGACAACCTGCATTTTGACTGATCATTTGGTATATACAGTTATTATAATACAGTTCTTCAGACTTCAGGAAACAGATATGTTATCTAACTGGCTAAGGACTTCTGAGAGTAAACCATTTAAAATTGCTAAGATAAAAAACCGATTAAAAGCGTTACCAAAAATAAATGTCGTATAAGCAATATTTAGGAGGCTTGATTAAGAAATACTCGAATTGTATAGCTTTTTTATGACACTCATAATTTTTTAACGATCAATTTCGTTAATAAGCTAACTATGTATAAAACTATAAATAAATACCATGCGGCGAAAAAATGAAACAACAATAACAACAGAAAGTGACCATCTTTTATTGTTATTGCCGATTGCTGTGGGGCTTTGTTGTTTTCTTTTTACTCGCCTGCTAAGAGCGCAATCAAAAGGCATTTATCAATAAAATTGTTGGACCGTCAATCGTGCTATTGACGCCTAAGTAAGCCCCATTCCATCGCCAATTTCATGCTAAATGCTTACGTACGTACAAATTGAATGAGCGAGACTCAATGAATTCATTTAAATGCACGCGAGGCAGTAACTATGGTAATGAATTGAAACGACTGCTTAAATGCAAAATAATAACCCGTTTTTAGCGAGAGAAAAAACAGAAATTATGGACCGCGATAATCGAACAGGGGGACGGTGGGAGTCAATAAGTGGGAGGGGGAGGGGGGACTCAAACTGCCAAGCCAATAATCGTAAAATGCGGCAACAAATTAACCAATAAATTAATATAGAAATAATCATATTAATGTGCCCGCTGATAACTGTCATTTGCGGTCCAGGAGGAACCCCATTTTTGGGGGACAGCCCCGCAAGCATAGTGTGTTAATTTATGGCTAGTTGTTGTTTTTGCTGAATGAGGTTAGACTAATGCCTCTCATTATCAACGGGTGCTCGGAGTTGCATCCACTTCTGCTGTGATGATTCAAATGTTGTGCCAAGCACATGCTAAGCCATGATAAGAAAACGCCTCTTGGGTTATTTATTAATGTGCCCGGCGATTGTCTAGCTCCAAATGAGTTTTAAAGCCATCGCCCAAAAGTCGAAAATACCCTCGGGGCTTAGGCGGCATTTGCTGACCATTTCCGATGCGCGCTAATGTGCTGTAATCTGCGGCAACTTAAATGCTTTTCAAATGGTATCAATCATTAAGTCGCCGGTACAGCGAATCGTATGAGTGATTGCCATAAAATGATTTAAATATTAAGCTCTGGCCGCACAAAGCACCAAACTGGCTCTCAGAGCTCAACACAACATTTGACACTAAACACACACAAATTGCTTTTGAAGCCCCCCACCAGAAAAAAAAGAAAATAAATATATAAAACCTCAAAAGAAGCCACAAAGCCCTGCCCGAACGGGCACATGTTCGAGGCGGAAAGCTGTCAGTATTTATGTGTTTACGTATTTATGTATTTATGTGGCAATGTGTGGGCTTGTGGGCATTGTCCGAACAAAGCGACTAATAATAAAAAGAAACTGAAATGTAATATTGATAAGCCAGAAAGCGGTCAACACTCACGCAGACACTGACACTCGCGTCCAATGCCAGTGGGCCTAAACGTCTGGCGCCGGGCACGCAGCGAGACGAGTTTTTCGATTCGACTCGATTCGATTCGTTTCGTGGCTGGGTTTGGCTTTCAATCAAAGCAGGCCAAAAAACAAATAAACAATCAATCTCAATCACATCAATTATGCGCTGAAACAACTTCTGAGCTGTCCGCTTGTCTTATCACACACATTTCATACGCGTGAGTGTGTGTTTTTTATTAATTTCAATTTTTTCCCCTTTTATTATTATACTTTTCTCAAAAAGGCGACAGTTTTAATGCAGCTCTATTCTATCGATGTTAATCATTTTAATTGGCGCCACTTGAACGCTGTTTGTAAATGTGTTTAAATGTGTCCGTATCTGTGTCTATGGCTGCGACTGTGTGTGTGTGTGTGTGTGTGTGTGTGACTGGGGGCCATTAATTTTTAAGCAGTCATTTGAAAGCGGTTCAAATTAGTTTCGTGTGTTGCAAGCAACATGCGACCTCACTTCGCACATTGGAAAGTGAAAGTGACCAACGAACTTTCAACGAGGCTGTGGAAAGAAACATCTATTGCAGATATTATCTTAAAATTTGACCGACAGTTTTGAAATAAGTCAGGTTCAAGATTTGAGCCCAAAGTGCAGATGCCAGATTAGATTTAAATTTAACACTCAGTTCACAATGTTTCAATGTTTTTAAATATAATAACCGAAATGAAATAAAGAGAAGGTCGGGTGTAACCGACTCCGCAATACTCATTATAACAACTCCAAACAGTAGAAAACTGGTTTGATGAGTATTGTTGCCTCAAACCAGTGACCTGTAACTGTAATATCGATTTTTGTAACTTGTATTTAATATGCTCTTTTCACTTTGTCAACGAGTTAACTGTCAAGTGCTGAACTTTAAAAATAAATGACTTCAGAGATATACCCAGGCATTCAGAAAATATAAATAAATAAGTAAAATAATTTAATGCCCGTGTCAAGTAGAAACAACAGCTGTCGCTTGCCGTTACCAGAACCAGCCCCATCCATATTCATTACAAGGCGCCTCACAATTGGAAGCTATGAAATATGCACCATAAAGTTGACAGCAAGTTCATTTAAATAGAAAACGACATGTGTCAAACTGACACTTTTTGTGATTTCTGTTTGCCACTCTCGCTGTGAACGCAACCAATTTTTTACACTTCAGTCGCCGCCCCTGCCCCTGCCTCCCCGCGGGTTTCATCTTTTTGCAGTTGACACTCTTTGAACCCAAGCAGATTTGCCTGGTGACACTTCAAGGCGAGTGTCCCAAGGTTGCTAGAACAAAAGCAAGAAAGGCAAAATAAATCAAACCAAAACAAATTAAATACTCTGTCGGAATTGTTATTTTCAGATGACATAAATGTCATGTCAAATACCAAGCAAGAAGAATAAAGCAGCTCTAAACCAGGGACCTGCTCTTGTCAGCCACAGCACGAAAACTAGAAAATGTAGATCCAAAACATTTAGTTGAAAATAATTATTTTCTGTTATTTAATATATATCTCATATATAGCTATTACTTATCAATCAAACATTATTTTTTGCCCTGGGCTACGCGGATCTTTGGCGCTCAGTTGAGTTGAAATTAAAAATTAACTTTTTAGTTTTATGTGAATCTTGGGCCTTCGGAAGTATCTAAACAGATTGTCATCTGCCGCTGGAAAGTGAAAATGCATTTTTCTTTGCACCCGACAAGACGAGCATCTCACGCCTTCACATCCCCGTTGAATGGACGCTTCCAACGATTTTCCCAGCTGACGCTTATCACGTGTTGAAGATCGGCGCACAAAGAGGCTTTTCGCGCTCCCCATTGCCTGTTGGCTGCCTGCTTATTTAAATTAGCTGCAACTATCGCGAAAATTTGCCATCTGCAATTCATTTGTACAGCTGTTTGTCTGCCCGCTTCATCCGACTGTTATTTTGGCGTACTTTCGCGAAATTCGCTTATCGCTGTGAAAAATATCAACCGAAGGGCGTTGCGCAAACAAACGAAAACACGCAAAAACAAGTTAGAATGCTCTTCTCGAAAGCGCTCGACTTACAGATACCCTGTGCGTTTGAGTTCACCTCTATGCATAATTAAAAATTAAAAGAAAAATTAAAATTAGACAAATTAAATATGGATAAATACCAAATATAAATGTTTGTTTAACATTGGATTGTTTGTATTCTATTTGCTATACACCTAATTTTCTTTTAACACGATAGATACGTTTCCAAAAAAAATATATTTTCTTTACATAAATATATTTTTCTTGTTAGGGTTCACTTGAGAATTTATTTTCCGTGCATACACACTCTAATTTATTTAAAAATTATAAAAAATTCATTAATACTAGAAATGTAAAACTAATATAAACGTAAAAACAATAATACATTATTGTGCGAAGATAAAATGTATAATTTGTAAAGGGTGAGAATAATAGAAATTCACAAAACATCAAAAAACACTCTTAAAAAGAATATTAAAAATCTTATAAAATCGAACTTAAATAGTATCTAAGTGAATTATAGTCATGTGGTTTCTCGTTTTGTATTTCAAAGTGTGCATAAAACCCTCTTAACCGGTTTTAAGGGATATACAAAAAATGCAATGTCTGAGCTCGAAGTTATATATCTCTTTATATTCTACGACAGGGAGGTGTCATGTGTGTGTGTGTATTCGTGTGTTTTGGCTGCATTGCTCTATTCGCATATTTTCGCATTTTATTATGCAAAGTGATGGACGGGGCCAGGCAAACAGACTGAAAGACTGACAGACCAAGAGACTAAGGCGGCAGTGCAAAGGGCGTCAGCATGTCACTCAGTCACTCGCCATTCTCACGCTGCGAGGTTCGGGAATAGACAGGCCAAGTACAATTCCATTTTTCTTTTTTGTTACTTTTATATACAAACTGTTCGTATTACAAATTAAAAAAACAGTTGTGCAACACTAAGCTGTCAGTTTGCTTTCCGGCCTAAACGGGGGTGTACGAAAACACTGGTAGCTGTCTCTCTATCTGTCGGAGCTGACTTTCATTGAAGAGCCAGGCCGGAAGTACAGTCGCAAAGTGCATTTAAACAAGCCAATTTCCAGTTGTCCCATGTTGCATTAACAATTTATTTTCGAATTACTCGAATTTACGTTAATTCTTTTCTAAATGCTGAAGCGTGTTCAGCCTAGCTAATGACGGAGATTATAGTGATATGTGGGACCTGTTTATAATTACTGGAAATAATACGATCAAGTCCGAAAAGTTTTATTTAGAAATATTTTTTTGATCAATTCGGTTGTCTTTACTATCACAGTTAGGAGAGTTCTTAATCATAATCCCACAGATATTTAACGAGTATATACTTGAATAGAAAATTAGAGATTTTGATCCAAGCAGAGGATTTCTTATTGTCAAATTAATGCTTTACAAGCCGTAATTTCAATATACATAGCTTCAAGTCCACACGAAATTACTGCTGTGAATGTTGTACAAAATATAAAACAAATTTTAAAAACTTGTTACTGTATTTCACATTGAATTTCGCAACAAGTACCGCAATTGTGCTCAGAAAGCTGTATGCGGAAATTACACACAAATGTTTAGAAAGTTAATTAACTCATAAACATTGCAAACTTAATTCAGGCAAAAAACGAAAAGCACGCAACCACGAAAACGAATACCACACAAAATATATGAATAAAATCAAGAAATGAATTATGAATAATTGCGAAAGCGAATATGAAATGCAGCGAACGGGAAGTACCGGGGCTAAAGGAGAGGAGGGAACCACAAGACCCGGGATCTGGGACCCGGGACCCGTCCCGATACGATTCGATTCGCCAGTTGTTAGTATTGCTGACAAGTGTTGTCAACGCATGTGTAGAGCGCATAATTATAAATAACACATAATTAACGCGCCGCAAATGCGAATGACACCTCAGCTCTTCTAAGTTGCTCTCTCTCTCGCTCTCTCTCTCTGTGCCTGTCTTGCTCTTGGCTTTTTCTGGGGTTCACGAGTCGCCCGTTGGCACTTTGACAGCGCCCAAGGGAACAGATGACAGTGACAACGCTGACAAGTTGCAATGTGCATTGGCCGCTGAAATTATAAAGTGTCATTGAGTTTATAACGGCCGACATGCAGCATGAAGCACGAGGCACGCTGCCCGTTGCACGTTGCACGTTGTACTTTGCACGTCGCTTGTTGCAGGCTGGCAGCAACGTGTGCCAGGGAGGCGTCACGAGGCGTCGCCAAAATTGTCGCTTCATGTGCGAACTTTAGACTGGGGCAATAACAAATACTTCTGCATATTCAATATTAGCCACACTCGCCGCTGAATTCATTAACGCTGACAACTTGAAATGCTAATTATTGTCAAATTAATTTAGTCAGCTGTCAGCTTAAATACGAGTATAGACTTTTTGATTTTTCATTATTTTGTTTTGCATTAACAAAGAATATAAAAATAAAATCAAAATGAGCACAAGTCTGTCAGTGAGAATTTATATGCAGGCCGAGAGCAGCGCCGTATTATTATACAAATGTGAGAATTAATGAATGCCGTACGTAGGCGCAGGCAGTCAATCAGTTGACTGAATGACAGACAGTCCGTTTCAGTTTATGCAAATTGCAGCAGCTGCCGCAGCATTTTTCGCTACGATGCCAAAATGCAAAATGGGCATGCCATAAAAAAGACATTCACATACATTTTCCCCTTTGATTGACTTGAGAATTCAGTGGCTGAAATAACTGGTAAGCAGTTTCCTATTTTATATTATAATACATTTATTTAAAATTGGATGGAGGGATATAGACATTAAAGGATCGAAAGGAGATTTTTTCAACAAACCTATTTATTATATTAAAAAATATTACTAAACGAGGTATTCATAAGAACATACGGACGAACAGACTGTCTGATATATAATAATCGAATATATTTGCACATTTATTAAATATATGCTTAAAACTACACTGCATATTTGTAGATGGAGAGCCTGAGGTAAATAATTTAAAAGAGCTGGCGCGAGTAACGCCCACATAGACACGTTTCAGGGGAAGCCGTGACAGGTTCACATTGCGTATGATTGATAAACATGTTGTCTAAATTACATAGAAAAGAAACAACAACGGGCAGCTGCTGATCCGAAGAACCTTGAGCTGTTGGCCCAAGTAAAAGCTAATAGCTAGTGGACAGCGTTTGTTGTTGGCCGTCGGCATTCGCTTTTATTCCGCGCAGTGAGTGATGAGCCGTATAATGGAATACGGCAAATGGGCGTTGACAAGAGGCAATAAGTGTGTGTAAGAGCCGAAAGAGCTGTTTGAGCATTTGTCTCCTTCTCTGCCAGCTGACAATTAATTTGGTCGAACCCACAAGGTTAATTATATTGCGTATACGTCTGGATTGAAGAAATGGTGTGCGCAGATAAATCACCAGGCACGAATTTAATAATGAACCACAACAATTTGCCAGGACAATTCCCCATTAGCGCACTCGACACTCAAGCGGATAAATCGCCAACAAAAATATATGTAAACTGCGAAATACAGCACCATTTATTTTTTGGTGGGCATCAAGAATCGCAAAAAACAAAAACAAAAAAGAAAAGGTTAAGCGACAAGCGTAAAAGCAGCAGCAGCAACAATAACAACAAGAACAACAACATTTGTTAACTGACAACTAAATGGACACATAATGTTGACAAAAGTCTGACATGAAATCTAACAGAGGGGAACAAAACCCGACAGACATCAAATGAAAGAAAGAGTGACACATGAAAATGGCATTAATGTGTCACTCAAAGCGCACACAGCAGCAACTGCGACAATTGCAATGATATGGCTGACAGTTGTTGTTGAGCTTGTTGTTGCTGTTGTTGTTGTTTTAGCTATTGCTGTTGTTGCCGGGGCCACAGCAACGGCTAAAATTGCAACATTGTCTAACGCCGAGTGCACTCGACAATGCATGTGAGGCTGCCGTGTGCGTGTGTGTGTGTCGTCAAATTAAGTGGCAACGCCAAAAGAGCATTGCCACACGTAGCCAGCCTTGTATTGCACCACCCCTCCCCCTCACCCCTTCACTCTCCTTGCGACATGCCCCTCGAGCCATGCAATAAGCTTTACTTTTTGTTGCTGCTGCTGCTGCTGCTGCACTGCCAACTCTCGACCATATTTACTCGGTCCGAGTTTGACAGTCAAATGACGCTGTCACTTGTCAATATGACAAGTGTCAGTTTTGCAGCAGTTGACAGTTAATGTGACAGCGTTTGTGCGCCGGCTAAATAAACTACAGGCATATTGGATTGCACACACGGACCCGAACGAGCACTCGTAATTTGGTCTACAAATGCAGCCAGTGCTGCCTTTGACATGTTGCACATTTCGCATTCGGTTGCACTAATGTTGCAAATGCACTTTGAGCCTCTTGAAAAACATCACAAATGGCGCCATCAAAGATTCCGCAAATCGAAAAAAACAAGTAAGAACGTTGCAGTCGGGTGTAACCGACTGCACTGTACTCCTTCACAGTATAATAACAGATTAAAGCAGTCGAAAACGATCTTAACAATTGTTATTTTGGAAAAATATAATTAATACAAATAAAATCATCTGAGATATGGATAACTTATATGAATATATCGCATGTATCTAGCTTCAAAAGTGAGGAAGATATATCGATTTAATCGAATTGCCATATTTCAAGTATCTAGCTTTAATAGCGGCGAAAAAATTGGAAACATTGCACAAACCCAATATACTCTTACTTATTGAACGAGTATAAAAGCTTCCATTGACTCAACCGAGGCAAATGTTTTTGTGCCATCATAAATCAAAAGCCACTATTCTCTTTTCACTTTATGAGGGAGACGAATTATCGGTATATTTTATAAAATAAATAAAAGCAAATTTATAAAATATAATTGTGATTTATGTACAAACATAAAAATATAAATACACAATGCAAGAGGTACTGCATTTATTCTGTGACGGTTCCTCCACATGTTAAAATTTGTGACACAGCTACGTTGCTATGATGGCAAGATATAAACATTAACACATTTATGAAATTGATTTTTTCTTTGAATGGTTTTTTTCCCACAATCAGTTTTAATTATTTAATATTAAATTTTAATAATTATAAAGTCGAAAAATCGTGAATAATACCGCACATGAAACCATAATTTTTATTTAAAAAATATATAGTTGCATAAAAGAAATGATTTAAATGTAAAAAAGTGTATGATTGATTAGTAGATATGTTCATAAGCTTTCAGTGATCGTAAAGGTTTTTAAAATCGGTGGTGACATTCTCGAGTAATAATCAATAATGCACTAACAAAATACCAGATTTTAGAAATTTAAAAAAAATCCTCACAATAGAAAAATTTTTAAAGTGGTTTTTATGGGGCTCCACATGTATAATAAAAGTAGGTTTGATAAACAATATAATATGGCCGTTACCTGTTACCTAATTGTTGTAATGTAATCACATGCTAATTATAAAACCCTTTATTTTAAAATGTAAAAAAACTCTTACCTACTTTAAAGTAAGCCTTGAAATAAAAAATATTAGTACACTCTTACAAACATAGGAATGGTTTAAGATGCAATTTAACTGGGAACTTTCGTTAGTTAATGTTTTGTTCAGAAATTAGAAATTCCCACTGTACCAAAATATATTTTTTAAATACATGCCAATATAACTTTCCTTTTCAATTTAAAAATGGTTGTCGTTCGTTGTCGTTTCAAAGAATTTCGTTTTGTTTTGGAGAAAGATGTTCTCTCTCGAACTTTCCGGCTATGCTTTATGAATTAAATTTAAGTAAATTGTCACAAAACCACGTGGCACTAAAGGGGCAATATCTTCGTACGAGTCTGAATGTTTTAAGAGCAGTTATGTAAATTTTTGCGGGCTCGCAACGCAAGCAAATTTATTAGCACCACGAAAACACAAAAAGGTGTTAACAGATAATGGATAAAATACACATAAGCATTAAGTATGTGCACAACCCAGACCACAGAGCCCAGACACACACATACTCCCGCTCACACTCACAACAGAGGAACCCAACGTCTGCATAAAGTTTTATACAATTTTTATCGCTTATTTTATAATTCGCAACAAAACTGCAAAGCGTCTTAACAGACGCAGACGTCGACGCCGACGCCGACGTCAACGTCGTCGCTGGGGGCTTATGCAAAGCGACGTCGTCGACGGCGTCGCACAATTTCCGCTTTTTATGCTTATCCTGTAATTCATATTTATAGCAGCTATTTTTGTATCGCAAGGCGCCGTGCAGGAAGCAGCACACTGAGGCACAGCATCTTAGAAAATTGCATTTTAGAGAAAATATAGCCAGGGGCCGGAGAGCTGCTGAATTGCATTATCAACGTATATAAGTTTTATTGCGGTTGCCTGGCCAACTCCATTTATAAATAATTTAAATATAACAAGTCTCGGATTACCAGCAATCGGCATAGTCCGCTCCCCTCTATTTGCGAGTTCCAGACAGCAGGTACCTTACGTACCGTGCAGTAATACACGCCCTGTAGATATCATCCTCGAACGCGACGATTCCAGCCTTGATGCCAGCGTTAAGCGTGTCTTTCACGATTCCTTCCAAATGCTGTTTTTCGGAGGGTGTCATATTCTCAGACAGCTTAGTGAGTATTTGCTCAAAGGTCCCGGAACCACCCATTTTGGAGATTGCCTCAAGGAGGTACTGTCCGTTTTGATTAAACATTGAGAATGTTTTCTTTACAGTGAGTGATGATCAAAATGTTTTGTTATGCCTTATATTACTTGTGTAACAGGGCGTAGAGCAAATTAATAGAACAGGAATGAAGTGCTTAAAATAGGTGACTGATCCTTAAATTTTTTTTTAAAATGCTGCTTTGTTTTTAAAAATACTAAATTATTTTTCTCTGCATTTCTATAATTGATTGCTTATATATAAATTTCAATAGTATAGTGGTCTGTGGATCCTGTTGTGTACTGTTTGAACATTATATACATTATTTACACTATATACATATTTGTACAAACAGAACAGCCAAAAAATAATACTATTTCTTAAGTTTAATGAAATCAATCCTCCGGACAGAAATGCTATAGGCATAAATCACTTAGTATGAACCAAACCGCAGAATTTGTCTGATAATACACTCGATCTAAGTGTAGTAATTATACTAAATATATATCAAATTAGATCTACTTAAGTTCGGCAAAACTACAAAGCCCTGCAAGGCAGTCGTCAAATTTCAATTTATGAAACCAGAAACAACGACTCGATCTTCGCCTCGTTTGCGGTTGCCGTCTGAGTTTGCGGCTGTCTGGCAATTTCCAGCATTCATCGAGTATTCAATTGAACTCATCGTGAAGCCACTGCGGCTTGTTCACATTTCATGGTTGGAGGGCTGTCATTGTCATTGTTTTAAAAGTTTCAACATTTTGTTTGTCATATTAACATAAAGTATGATTTCTTGAGTGGCTTCGAGTGCGCAGTTGATCGGCTCCGACTTCTTTTTCCCCTTCAGCATGTTGTTGGCCCGAGTCTTCGCGTGCCTATTTGTTATTGTTTTTATTTGTGTGCTGCAGATGCTTAATATTGTTTCAAGTGTATATTTGTTGTCTAAAGTGTGTCGATGTGTCATATTTCCCCAGCGCTGAGTGTTCGAGCCATAAAACAACATGGCTTAGGGCATTATTAAAATGCCGCTGCGTAAAATGTGACACATTTAGCATTTCGCGTGTATTTTAATATTTGAATCATTTTCGCTGACAGCTATAAAATATTGTGCAAATATCACACACACACGAGTTTATTTGTAATGACTTTGAGTAGAAAGTACAGTCGATACTCCTTATAAGCATTAGACCTGAATAAATCAAAGGAAAAAAGAAAAGAAAGAAAGAGTAGATATATTTCGTAGACAAATTTAAAAATATATATTTAACGGTCGGCTTGAATGCCTTAAGCTTCCTGTCACGAAGTTACCATTAAGGAGAATGCAGATCCAACAGAGAGTGAACACAATGCGTATACGTTATATTTCGGATGTGAAGCTAAGCGCAACCGCTTAAAAAGCCACAGAGCACACACCTTAAAAACTAAATTAACAGCTAATGCCGAATGCAATAATACCCGCAGTAAATCACGACAGGCAATGTGGCCCTCTGTTTAGTTTTAAGTGTCTAATTAAATTATCCGCATTTAACAACCTACTGTGACTTGATTGTGCAAAAGGCATGACTAAATACATGTACCCGTATGGAATCGAACCTTTCGCTCATTGCTCATGTTATAGTTGTTGTCGTTGTTGGTGTTAGTATTTGCTTGTTATTTAACTGTTGTTATTGATATTGTTGTTGTCGCTGCTGTTGTTTAAACACATTTTTCACAAGGTGTAACATTTTAATTAACACACTGCTTATAATTTGTAAACGGATGAAGAAGCACAGGAAATTTTATTTATTTTTTTTTAGTTTTTCGTATATTTCACTTTGCCCATTTTAAAATGTGTTTTATGTTGAACTGCTACAGCGAGTGCTAATTAAGTGTAATAACTACCTATTTTTTATTTTATTATACTTATATTATTTATTTTAGCACGATTTATACTCAGCTGTTTATACCCAGTAAATTGTTGGACTATAAAGTGCGCCATTATTAATTTTTACGGTTGGGCTTCAATTAGCCAGCTCAGCCTTAAATAAGTCAATCAACTAGTTAGACCTGACAAATAATTCGCACCGCTAAATAGCGCAGGCAAAAACGCCAGACGAGCCGCTTGACGTGCCAATAAACGGACGAATATATATAAGCCTCAATAACAACTATTGTTCAATCGTAAATTAAACAAGCCCCATATGGCGCTGCCTATCTATAAGCGAGTATAAATAATATAAATATTGAGCGACTATGCACGAGTGTGTGTACACATTGCACACCCCGCAATATTTATAAACTAAATCACAAACAACACCAAATGCGCGACACGAATACGCGTAATACCAAAAATCAATACGGAAAGTTTATCAGCGTTCATATAAATTATGACTAATTGTGCTAAAAACGAGACAGAATGGGGCGCGTTGCTGCCATAATTAATAAAGTGTTGATACTGTTCGTGGAATGCGCGAGTTTCGGCTCTTGAGGACTACTCCGGAGAGTGCAAGCGGGAATGGGACAGAAACCCAAGAATCCAAGGGACAATTTTAGGGGATTCGTTCGGAATTTCACGAAGAACCAGATTCCTTAATTAGGTATAATATGGTTTTGAAATACGGGTTCGGTAAACAATTAAGGGAAGCTTCTATGTACAAACAAAAGTTCAAGTCTGTAGTATATGAATTGAGTTGTTTCCATTACTCAATTCTCCCTGTTACATACATGTGCACAAAACCATCATTATCCGTTATTACACATTTTCAATTACATAAGCCAAAAAAACTGAATACTAAACTCAACACTCCAAACTCAATAAAGTAGTACGTTAGACGGATAGTCGGACAGAAAACCAATAATTTCTTTTTACTTTCCGAACGAGTATAAAAATGTACGAATTAGAGTTTTAATTAATCTAATGCATAATATCTACGTTTCGGGAGAACTTTTGTACCACAGTTAACTGTAAATAATTTTCCTTAAATGCGGTCCTTATCGCATAAGAACAAAATAAGCTCGAGGCTCATTCCCATTTGAGTACATGTAGTACGTACCTACATGGGAGAGAAAAAGCGCTTAAGCACCGATAAGAAATTTGCCATTTTTACAATGGTATCATAATAATTTATGGCTGCCCATTGAGTGTTATAAAAGCTTCAATATTTTGTAGTTTATGACTTGCGCCAGTTGGGCATGGGCGTAATTACACACACACACATACACACACACACACACTAAATACATAAGCTGTACGTCATTATTTCCAATGTGCGCTGGGCCTTTGTTAGTTGCCATGAATTATGGCTCTCAACTCTTTTGCTCAGTTTAGTTTTTCGACTCTCTTTGCTACATTTCTCTCTCTCTCTCACTCACGTCCCCTCTCTCTGTCAGTTTTGTGCCCTGCTGGGTCATAATTTATGGCATGCGGCGAAATGGATTTTATTGCAAAAGCCGTGTTCAAGTTTATGGCACAACTGTAAGTGGGTAATATTCATTTCATTTATATGCACTTTGCTTTGTGCCTTGTGTCGGCATTTCTCGCACTGCAAATCGCTAATTTTCACTTTTTAGTCTGGAAAGTAGCACTTAGGCATGATTAGCTATTAGCTATGATTAATGCCCAATGATTAGCCCGGAGGCTATCAACCTTCACCTTACTATTGCGAATATTACGTTGTCATATTTTATGTCGTTTTATGGCCAGCCATTTCATAAAATGAATTGCACGAATTGGGAAATTATTGCTCTGGCAACTTGTCCACGCTATGAAACTGATTAAATACCTTAATCACAGTGTGCTCAAATCTATGAGCAGCAACAGAAATACCCTGGAAAACGTAATGAATGATTCGAAATATTTCTCACAAACTGGCACGATTTGTCATCTTTTAATCAGGAGGTGATAAATATACCATATAGATAATATCTATGTACAAATTAATAAAAAGATGGTTCTGCATCACATTTCTTACTTGGCTTTTAAAATAGAATAGTTTACGACGCTAACAATTCGTCATCAGGTAAATCTGGTAAATGATATTCTTTTTTATGCTAGGAGTATCCGAGTAAAGAAAAGCGTACTTATGAGTAGTCTGCCAACTCAGTTTGAGTACCTAGTTGTACAAAGTAGATATTTATCTGCATATTAATGTTTATGACGTAATAGTAAGTGGGCGTTAGTTTACCTTAGAAGATCTGAGTTTCCAAGTGATTTTGGTGGATCAATATCAATATCAATCAATATTGAAAATACCCAATGGGTTTTTAGAGGTTTATTTTTTATTATTTTCGATACATAATTTTCTTAATATTGATGAAAATCGTGTATTTTTTGAATTACTTCCCCTTTGCCCACTTGCCCCAAAATACGAAAAAACGCAATGTATAGGTTGCTCATACATATAGGATATTCTAGGATTGCTACAAATATTATAATTTGAGATTTATGATGAGTATTTTATTGGGTTTATTTTATTTATAAAACACTCGATAGACTGAATATGCTATTTTTATGTCCTGCAATCTCCGAATAAATGTTACGGCAGCTGGCAGCTAAGATAGGGTATCTCCAAGTCGAGCAAAAACTACCTCACATCATTATACATTAATAATTTTACAAAGAAAAACCATTGGAAAAGCATATAGTACTTTTTGTGATACCATGTAAGTGATGTATTTCAACATCGTATCGTAGGAGCGTAGAACATAAAGACTTCCGCCTCTCTGTGCATTTGCCTATTTGTTTTTACAACAAGCTTTATCATATTTTTAGCGCCCCATGGCAATAACTTTGGCCCCCAATGGGCTTGTGCCCAAATGCTTTCACACAACATTTGCGTCGTAATTTTATATTTAATGTATTTTTTATATCTTTTATTTGCAAGCGTTTTAATAGCCTCATAATTCCATTTATTTGGCCACGTTGGGCATATTTATGGTTAGCAGCCCTTATTTATGATGGCCACGAGCAAAACAAGGGCAGCGCAAGGCTTGAGGGGCGTTGGGCTTAAAAAGCGAACCGAACCCAACCGCACTCAAACTCAAGTATTTCATGATCGCGCGAGTGTTGGCCAAAGATTAAGATCACGCATCGTGCTTAAGGCTGGCGACCGTTAAGGAAGTGTTTAGGGAACAAAGTAAGCCAAAAGTGCAAAGACAATGCTACAAAAGGCGACAGGCGACAGGGCGACAGGGCGACAGTGGCGCGGGCTGTTTGGGCCTTATCTGATGCCGCTGGCACGATATCGGGAACTGGCCCTTCGCGCCACTTATGCATATGGGGGCTGGCTAATAATTCGTAACTCCTGACTGACTCTGGGCTCCCTCTTGTTCTTTCTGTGCTTGCAGCTGGATAATAAAAGCAGCCCGTTGGCGCTATTGGCGCAAACATGCAGCGCTATCGGCGCGGACACCACAAATCCCAAGCTGCTGGCGGCGAATATTGAAAAGTCCACAAAGCAACAGCCCAAAGGCATCGGCCTGGGCAACGGCAGCGGCAATGGCAACGGTCTGGGTCTGGCGGACAACGCACGCGATAAATCCTCACCGGTCAGCAGTCATTCATCCAGCGTCAGCACCGGGTCCGTGGAGCAGCAGCAGCTGCCGCCGGCGCACAGCAAAACGCCGAGCACATTCAAGCCCTACGAGACCAACAACAACGACTGCGGCGCCACAAATCTCACCAGCAGCAACGGCGGCAGCAGCCAGCGCGTAAAGACGCCCAAAGCGAGTGCAGCCTCCGCCAACGGACAGCAGCGCTGCGATTCCAACCAAAGTGCCAGCAGCTCCCAGCGCGAGTCCCCCAACGCCACCGCCTCCATCGGCAGCGCCGCCCTCCGACGCACGCCCAACACCACGGGCCCCCAGCTCAACGGCAGTCCGGTGCAGGCCTCCGCACCCGCACGCAGCAATTCCAAAGAGTCTGCAGCAATGCACAGCCCGAGCGCAGCCAGCTCCAGTCGCCTGCAGGAGGCAGCCTACGCGGCGGCCAAGGAGGCCAGCTACGTGAAGGCTCTGCATGCGGCCAGCCAGCAGGCGAACCCCTCGGCCGGCTCCTATTATCCCACAGGTAAATACCCGGAGAAGATAAAGCTCTTCGTTTTTCGCAAATTAATTCCCTTTCCCAGATGTGCGCCAAAATTCGTGCATACTAAGATAAACCTTATAAGTATTCCGATCATTCAAAAATTAGGCATAGGAGAATATAATTCTTATAATTATTATTATTTAAAGGCAGCTTAGACAGTTGATCTGCAGAATTTCTTTCTTCTTAAACTCCAATTAAGTAAGTCTAGTAAGTACAGGAAGAACAAATACCATCTGGGTGGAATGTGCAATATATTTGTAGAACCCTAAACACTACATTTATTTAAAAAATGCTGTTTTCGAATATTGAATGAATTTGTATGTGTCCGGAACTATAATCGTTAGTCAAGATATCTTCCCAACAAAGGTACAGTAGTCATAGCTGTCATGCTATAGCTGTCTTTCAATATGTTGAATTTAAACCCAAGAACTTAATGTGTAAACATGTTCCTCGCCAGCAACTGTCTGTCTGTCTGCCTACCTGTCTTTCTAACTACATAATATTAGCAATACCCGTTTTCACCTAATTGATGGATCGCGATTTACAGCCCCCGCTTTTAGTCATATCTTAGAATGTAGGATATCTCCCCTTGCTATAACCACAGCAGCTCGTACTTACACCGATTTGCGGCTTTCTAATCTGCAGGCTATGGTACACCCTATCCCATGGACTTGATGACAGCAAGCTCGCTCATGTCGCCGCACCATGCCATGTTCAAGGCCTCGGCTATGAATCCGTACTTGAACTACGCCCGGCTCAAGGGACTGACGGACCCCTCGGCCATGATGGCAGCCGCGCCCAACATCTGTCGGGATCCGTACTGCACGGGCTGTCCAGCCAGCCCGCACTACATCAACAAGGCTGCGGGGCAGCCCTGTCCCGCTGGCTGTCCGCAGTGCGAGGTCGCGGGCGGAGGCAAGTCCGGGGGCAGCCCAGCAAACGGCGGCGGCTCCAGTGCGGCAGCAGCGGCGGCTGCAGCGGCTGCCTCCTCGTACCACGCACAGCTGGCTGCGCTGGCGGCCGCCTCGCAGCTGCCGTACGTGTGCTCCTGGATTGGCAGCGATGCGGCGTACTGTGGCAAGCGCTTTGGCACCTCCGACGATCTGTTCCAGCATTTGCGCACGCACACGGCCTCCGTGCCGGACGCGGTGCTCAGCGCAGCGGCGGCGGGTGGCATTCCACCGAACCATCCGCTTTTCCAGCGCACCTATCCTACGCCGCCGCTGAGTCCCTTGTCGGCGGCGGCACGATACCATCCGTATGGCAAGCCGTCGATGCTGCCGCCCTCCCTGGCACCTCCTGGACTGCCCGGACTGCCTCCACATCCCGCACTGGCCCAATACTTTGCGCCGTACTCGTTATACGGACCACGCATGGGCTCCTCGCATCCGTAGTAGGAGTAGGGCTTGGAGCAGCTGGTCAACATTCAGTCAAATCATTTTGCTTGAGTTGCTCCCGAGGGGTGGGGCGGGGGCGGGCTAGGGGCGGGTCAACTCACTCGTGAAACGAAAAGCTAGTGATCTAATGTACTATAGTTACATACAAATGTTTAAATTTAGCTTTAGGCGCTAAACAGCAAGTTGGAAAGTTCTATTCAAGGATATGCCACACATCAATTTGTTCGTCAGTGTGTCTCTCTGTGTGTCCCATTTAATGCTTATGGTAGTCGTAATATTATTTATTAATTTAAAACAAAAACAAACAATATATACACGTGTACATAAGTTTGCATATGCATATGGAAACCAATTACGAAATGAAAAGATTGTCCAAAAACTAAAAGTTGTAAAACTATTGTACATTTTATTATTAAAAATTAATATACATATATGAATATATATATATATATGTTTATGTACATGTATGTAAATGTAATTATGAACACTATTTTAAAGTTCATTTAAGTCACTACAACAAATCAATAAATCAAAGAAAATAAAATACTTAATGTTTTTTTCTCAATGGAATAGGTATTTGGAAGATTCGTCAACTAAAACGGGTATTGATCACAGTTAATAAGCCCAATGGAATTGCTTTTAAATGGGATCAAGGCTGAAATCACAGCTGCCAAATCTATTCTGTGGTCGTCTTTTGATTCGATTTTTATATTCGTTCACGAAATGAAAAAAGGATATTCGGTATAAAGGCAATTTTTTTCGCCGCTATTGAAGCTAGAGACTTGAAACTTGGAATATATACTCGTGTTTACCCGGGTCAGCTGCAGTGTTAAGATATTTTTGATATGCCCACTGGAGGTGTGGTAATTCGATAAAACTCGATATATCCACCTCAGTTTTAAGGCCAGATAGATAGAATTTTTAGAAACATTACTGAAGATCGCACAAGACAAACTTTGTAATACAATAATAAAAATCGATATTTAGCAAACAGTTTTCTGAAGAACTCCTCGAAATATAGAGCAGAACAACCGACTGCAATGTTTGTTGTTGAACTTGGGTCTTCACATCCATGATCCTAGGCTATTTTTTCAATTTTAAATAGAAAGCTCGAGCGTAATCTGTTTCAGCTCAAATTAATTAACTTTGATCCAAATATCGATTAGTTCTAACGCAACATTATTTTTCGAACAGCTATTACGATAAGGGCTATAAATATTGGCTTTACATTGCGAATTTGCACATATGTACAATGCTCAAGCAGAGTATCCACTTTAGGCTGTCGAAACCTTATCTAAACAGCTTTAACTCAAAACGCATAGAACATACGGGCACGGAGTCAGGCCCGGTGCCAGCCAATAAACCAGAGACCCACAAATCATAACGTTCAGCTACGTTTGCCGCTGAATTATGCCCGGGAAAGCTCTACGCCAGAATTGGGGGTTGGAAGTTAGCTGCCGAAGCTGCCGACGCGACGGTCCAAGGCAGTAAATCAAATTTTATATTTCCCCAAAAAGAAGTTGCACTGTGCGCCAGGAACTTAAGGGCTGGCGACCGAGGCCCAATAGTTACTCTGCTCACTGCCCACATATGGCGTCGATAAATTAAAATTTTCGTTACGCGAAGGCGACGGAGGGGGGGAGTGAGAGCTGGGCCAAGAGGAGAGTTATATTTCAGCCATGCCCATGCATTTTGACAGCTAGCCGCCCAGTGACTACCTGACAATTTATTGTATTATACGGTTTGGCATTTGGCTACCCACATTGGGAATGACCTCTCCGGGTGACTAACATGTGCTCGGGGAGTGGGAGGGAACTCATAAAAAATATGCCATAAAGCTTGCCAGCTACCACGATTGAGAGAGCCACATACACATTTTGGCGTTGGCGTTGGCATCAATAATTCTTTCATAAATGTCCATTTCGCCACATATAGGCGAGAATCGCAGAGGCGACTCCGAGAGTCCCGATGTCGAGGGGTTACACCTAAGAGCTGTTCGCGTTCATTGCTTCTGACACGCGTTGTAACTGGACAGCTTTCCTCCCTGTGAAGATGTCGCTTTTGTGCCAACTTCTTTGTGGGTAATCGATAAAGGGGTTTATATATACACATTATATATAACTTATACTCGAAATTAAGTGAAAATGGGATTTATACTTTTTTAAAACCAGTTCTGTTAGGCTTATTTTTGAAATGAGAACTCTGATTCTAGACACATGAATAATACCGTACTCTTGACACAGGCTGGACACGATTGAAGCTCGAAATTCTTGATATATTCCTACTGTATACGCATCAAAGAGCAGAAGGCATCATTGTTCTTAGCCTTAAAAACCAAAAATCGGTACTATTATAGGGTGTCCCCTAGTCGAACAGTTCGCTCGAAAGCACGCGACTTGTTTTTTAATTTTTAGCAGCGCAGGTGAAAGCCGTCGCGGTGGCCATTATAGTTCTCGCTGGCCGCGTCCATTTATCATTGGAGAGAGACTCCGCTCCCCCCTCCACACCTGGGCCGGACTTGTCAGCCAGCATAGGGGGTGGGGGAGAAGAGGTGAAATAGGGAGCTGGTGTATAAAAACAGTGGCAAGAATTTATCGGTTGGGAATTTTGTAAAAATATTTCTTCTACCGTTTGCAAATTTATTTTTCCTGCCCGGTGCAAAATATAATGGAGATGAAAAATCGGAGCAGATAAAAAAAAGCATTACAATGCGAAAGCGGTAAAATATAAATTATGCCCAACAGTGGCCTCAAGTAGCTATTAAAGCAGCCAATCCGAAGTAACAAACGGTTTCTCGCATATTAAGGGGCTAATGCTGAGACACGAGCAGGTAGTCGTACCTTATAGCCATTAGAACCGCCGACTTGTCCCGTGATAAGTGTTGACTGCATATTTAAAATGCAGACACAGTGCACCAGGTAAGATCGTAATTCATTGAAATTTACGATTGCAGCAACAACAAAGCGAACGCAAGTAGGGAAAGCATGAAAAACACTCAGGAGTTGTCATACACTTACTTTTCGGAAAATAAGAAAGTCTTTAAGTGACACAAGGGATTTGTTTATCACCATACTATCGTGAGACAATAATATACCATGCCAATACCATAGCCACTATATACCTATACAAAAGGAGCCAAAAATGTAAAAATTATATATGGCCAAAAATATACAGAGATAGCTTTTATATATTTTCAAATAGTCAAATATAAATATTTTTACTGACTTCTTTAAACTCCAGCTAGGACAACAATGTGCGTACCTAGGGATTCCAGCCGATAAACTATTTGAGCACTTGCCATAACTTTTTGTTTAATGACATATTTTAAGTTTTAGTGGCGAACTGTCGACCTTCTCTAATGAAGCCTTCTGTGGGCCACAATTGTATTTTGCGCATTTTTAATTCGCACTGAATTACACATGAATTGAACATTGTGTCCATTATTCACTCCCCGGCCGTGCCTCATTTTGAACACGCCTGCGGCGGAGAGAGTATGGGACAAGCCAGGCGAACAGAGTGCATGCCACAACAATAATTTTAAAAGCCAAATGACAGCCGACAAAACAATATATCATTGTGTAAGGGGACGGGGATGGGGTTGGGGCTGGGGCTGGGGGTTTCGTGTCTGGCTTTGCCACCCACGAGCTGAACTTTTGTCACTTAAAAGGCGTCGCTGGCTGTCTTGAGCAGTGTCTGCTTGACAGTCCGTCCGCCCGTCGGCCCGTCCGTCCCTGGCTCCGTCCGGGACTCGGGCATGTTGAGTTTTAATTTCTCGCAAAACGAAAAAACAAAATCTGTCTTATAAATGACTATGCAAGTGCTGCAGAAATTGTCGCATGTGTTGATGCATTGCTAGCAAATTATGCGCGCTATATGTAAATACATTATATTTATACACATATGTACGTGCACAGATGTCTACGTAGATGCACATTTCGCTCACTTTTTAGTTCCACTTTGTGGGGTCTGCTCACAAAACGCTCCCAACCCAGAAACGCCCGATGACATTTCCATAATTAGTCGAGCGTGTCTCGCCCTGTCTTTCTTCGTTGCATGTTTGAACGCTTGCCTTGATTTGATTTGATGCTCAAAGGGAGCTGCAGATTGGGGCATGCTGGTGACGGGATACTGGATACTGGTGACTGGAGGCAGACTGCCGACTGCAGACAAGAGAGTTTCAAGCTGTCCGTCGTTACATCCCGTACATACTGATACACATATTTATTTATTATGCACAGTTTGCAATCGTCAGTATGTTCCTGTCCTTATCCATTCGCCTTCTTCCATCCATGAGCGAATTGACGCCGCATTTATGGTGTTGAAATATTAATGCCCAGAGTTGGCTGGTCATGTCATTTTGATTTATGAGGCTCTTGTACAGCTCTGTTCTCGAGGTACACAAATCGGGCCAGGGGAATGGGTAAAGCGGTGCGGGCAACGGGATATATGTAAGTAAGAGGCGTCAGTGCGCATTGAGATGTTGAAATACAAGGCGTTATAAGTACGAAAAAAGCGGAGTGACAGACATATATGAGTGACACTGAGTCCGAGCATTGTTAACCCCATTTGGAATACAGGGTGTGACACCGATTCGACAATGCTTTGGGCTTAGTGCACTTTAGTGACGATGTCAAGATTTATGATAACTACTCAGAATCGCAAAAATAACAAATGAGAACGTTGCACGAACGTTGAACGTGTGTGAGACAGGCTCAATTATTATGGATAAAAACTAATATCGATTTACAACAAATTGCGTTCATACGAACAGACGGACGGACATTGCACAAATCCAAAACACTCTTTTCACTTCGTGAACGAGTATAAACATAATTATAATAACACTCATAAAAAAGCTGCAATCATCAGAGAAGCGAATTTCCATAAATACCACGATTGGCTGACCTCAGCATAATGACCAGATACTGCGACAAGCCATGAGAAGAAGAGCCCCACAGTCGACGGTCTGTGCTCTGTGAAAGCTAACCCGACACCCGGAGTAGCCCAAGAGCTCACGATCCAAGCGGCGTCGGGCGTCGGGCGTCGGGCAATCGCGGCTACAAGTGAAAACAAGCCAAAGACAGCTACTTACTTGCGGGAACCAGAGAAAACCAGAAGCAGAGATACAACAGGAGTCGCTGCTACTTATGAGGAGGCACCTCGAGGTTCGGACGGGACGATGGTCGTGTCTGGGGTCGGGCTCGCTGGGTTGCAGGCAAATGCATTTTATCTTGTTGTGCTTGTTGCCTGCTTCTTTCTTTCTTTCTTGCTGGCTGGCTGGCTGGCTGGCAGACGAAAATGCGTGGACATTAAATATGCATGAGAGGACATTACATATAAATAAATTTAGCAACAGTTTGTATGCAGAACTGGCAAATGCATTTATCGATGATGATGGTAATGATGATGCCCGTTTGGAGGTGTTGAGGCTGCTCACACGACGTGGCCCGGAGAGCACGCAATCGCCCCAGCAGACCGCCGTGAAGCCATTCCACATGCCACCGGGACGAAGGCGCAGAGGCAGGGTGTCAGAGAAAAGAGGAGTACAGGCAGGCCCCTGGCTAGCATAGAGTGTGCACGGGAAAAGTCTCTATAAGCACTCAGAGCTACCCACATCCATGGCCAGCCCAGTGGTTGAGTTTTGGCTCATGCCAATTGCCTCTCCGGTTTGGTCACTGTGGTCAGCGCCGTTGTGCATTTTAAATATGAGCAGCTGCCGTCCCTTTTTCGCATTCGCGCGCTTTGTCTGCTGCAATGTTGTCAAGAATTTTGCTGGCAGTTTGACACTCCATGTACTGCTCCCGCCGAACCCCCACGCCTGTCATCAGTTGTGTTGTCGTGTTGCAGGTAAATTTCAGGAACGACAATATATGCCACGATTTTATGGCTTCCACGTAGCACGCGCGCCTCTCAGCGATTTGGGCATTGTCCTCTCATAGTCTGTGGACATTGCAGGGATTGGCCTCTGGCTGGACAGTTGCTCTACGCCCTCGGCTCAGTTCAATTAGCGGTCGGGTTAACTGCATATTCAACATAAATTGCCATGGAATTATCACTACTCACAGATTCAGAATTACCAAATCATTCGCACAATATGAACATAATAAAAACTGTTGGCAAGGTATTCGATAAATGGATATTCAACAAAAAAAGAGGGAAAATACGCCATTATTAATAATACACTGTCTTTACCTTTAGATGTCCTTGCAATTATTCCCTTTGCGATGCCGCAGTGCATTAATGCATATTTATCCGCATCTGAAGCTCAAATTATTCTCGGAAAACAACTATAAGTCCACTTCAAAACCTGGATGAAACCTAACATACGCTTAAGTGGTCGATTAGCTAAATGTGACAAATCAGCGAAAAAGTAAGATCATAGAAAACGAACTCCGGAATTGCGAAGTTGCATTAGCCGTAAGCCATCTGTGACATTCTCAACAGATTCCGCAGCCCCTGGTAAAGAAGCACCCTCAGAGAAGCGAATGGAAGGGTCTTGAGAATTTGTCGTTTTCCATTCAGTGCTTTGGAGTGACTAAAGCATTTATAAATATAATAATATATATGCTCAAACAAGCATTTATAAGTATAATAATATATATACTCAAACAAGTCTTTACAGTCTTCTCATTTTAATTTGCGCAGAGTGAATGGAAGCGTGTTCTTTAACAAAAATGGATGAGTACATTCACTCTAATGCATCTGAGCACTCAACTGACTGCCTTACAATGTAGTTTCAGGATAAAATAGTCTAAGTTAAAAAATAACTGAATTGTTATAAAAACAGGGTATCCAACAAATTGTTGGTGCGATCTTTAGCGGAGGTCATCAGAAAGCTAATCGAAAATGTTGTGTGCATCTAGTTATAAAACTGTGGGAGATAAATCGATTTTATCCATTTGCCATGCGTTCAAGGAGGGTAGTCAACAAATCTAAAGACTTTATCTAAAGCGGGCTTACAAGAGTATATATTCCAAATTTCAAGTCTCTAGTTTCATTAGTGGTGGAAAAAATTGCGTTCATACGGATGAACGAACAGCATTGAATAAACCAAATATACTCTATTCAATTCGTGAACGAGTATAAAAATGAGAGCGAGAAAAACTGGTGTGCAAGAATTTTCCAGCATTAGAAATGTTTTATACATCTGTCTCTGAAATTACTTCTTCAGTTAGAAAATCATTGCGGGGAATTTCATTGAGGTTTTTGCCGGGACTAAGTTTATGATCAGGAACAACAATTTAAGCATTATATATAGTGAATTACAAGAGAAGTGAATCCCAGAGTAATATTCTCTCAAAACCGACTGGATCTCAGGATAATAATGATAACCTACAATATTAAGGTTATTCCGCAATTTAAAGCCAAAGCTTTAAAATCTAAAATACTATGTATGTAAAGCATTGCCCACATTTATGGTTGCAGCACTAGTTGATTTATAGACTGCATGTGAAGAGTAGATCAGAGCACAAGGTCAGTAACGCGAAATGTAACGATTATTTTTATTTGCGGCAACATATGAATACATTGTGACAAACTTGGTGTCACTTGGCTAGTTGGCTATCGTAAATCATCTACATACGATACGAGACGTGCTCTGCAGAGACGGGCATAATACTTTTAATAATGTGTCGCCATCATTTTCTACGAGTATGTAGTATTGTATGGGGGTAATTTCCCCGGTGCCCGCAGCGCGCTCGCTATAAATTATAGCAACAGGCCGTGGCAGCTCGGCTGCTGTTGATTTTTATCAACGTCATCAGCTTAATTGCCTCACTGTGCCTCGGCCCGTCCGACAGTGTTGGTTATGAGCCGCTTTGCAATTTTATCTAGAAAATGTTGTATGGTGCGCGTAGTACTTGCAATTATTAATGAAATATTGCTGTCAGTAATTATTTGTTATAAATTTGCATAGATATTGCAATTTGTACACTTCACTCCCAGTTCGAGCTCAGCAATTCTCCACTTCCCAAGCTCTGTCTTGCTATCTCTCTTTCTGTCAGTACCTCTCCCTCACTCCGTCTGCAGTTGGCTTAAGTCGGCGGCATTATTAATGACAATGTAGGAACATGATAAATATCGTTGACACAGCCGTTTGAGTTAGCTGCTTGTTTATAGGGCTATACATATGGGTAGTACCTGCCTAGTAAGTCGGTTAATTATTGCGTACTGCCAGGTCGTTACCGTCGCCCCTAATATGCTAATCAGCAGAACTGGAGACATACCATAAATACAGTTCTCACCTCATTTTTAGTTTCCTTAGTACCTCTATAATGTGGCTTATAAGACGAAGAAATTCGCTTTTAAGCACTTCTTACACTACTAAATATAAAATTCAAGCAAATTTATTTTCTCTTACATTTAGGTTGCTTTTATAAAAGTAACAATCACAGTTTATATTTTACAACACTTTTAATTTTATTTGGTTCATTGCACTGTCGGTTACACCCGACTGCAACATTCTCATTTGCTTTGTTGTTGCTCGTCCCAATATGTGGTAGATTATGGAAATACCATTTGGATATTTTATATGGCTACTTTTATCCAAAATTAAAAATGTTTCAGGTGCAGTGTTGTACAGTTTTGAAGCATTAAATATAATAATCTCATGGCTCTTGTATTCGCAGTTCATTCGAAAGTTTTAGCTCTGCTTTATAGTTTCCTATTGGAATAGAACTTGATGGTATTAACTAGAGCCGAGGATTCAAAAGGACTTCAATATCAATATAAATAAATTATTTTCTTGACCTTAACCTTCATACAATCTATAGTTAAACCGATCTATTTCTTAAGTTTTCTAAAATAGAAAAAGAATTTTACTTAACGTGTGTTCTAGAACCCACGCAAGTAATGAAATTTCTATAAATTGTTTAAAATGTCTAATCTAGTTCCTTCTGAGTTGAACATTTTTTAAATTTAAGTGAAAATATTCTCAAACGTATTGCAAACATTGAACTGAAGCCGTCAACAGCTCAAGGTTTAAAGCTCACAATTTATGATCGACACCTGCAAAGAATGCAAAAATTAGCAGGCGTTTCAAAAACATAAAAAATTGCATCTAATTTTGCGTGTACATGCGAAAATTGGCAACTGTGTGTCAAAATTTACAATTTTAATTATAAAATCCAAACATGTTCCATGCCAAAAGCGAGCGCCTACTAATCTGGCGCAATGATTTAAAATAAATGGCTCAATTTGTAAACAATTTGCGGGCATTTTGCATGCTTGTGTGACGCTCTAATATTGTAATTACAATTTTCAAATTAGTTGGGAGCTGCATCATAATACCTGGCGGGTAATCTATTTGTGAGATTATTTCCTGATTGTCATGATATTTGGCCAATTTACATTATTAAAATACCTATGTTCGTCTTTAATCCCACACAACACATATCTGATTATCGTTTTGTGTGCACACTGTGCACACTGTACTTGTTATTTATTTCCAAGCAACCTGCCAATGAACCAGGGATGGGTACGTGTCGAGCGGAATCGAAACCAACACAAAACAACAAGTACAACTAATTGACTAGACTCAACTTCGAGCATAACATATATTTAAACACACATTCTAGAAATTTACTAAAATTATTATAATTTTGATATAAAGTGAATCTAGGTTATTGGAGATAGAGTCTTAAAATTTGGAATATATACTCGTGTATATCCGCGTAAGATAATGTGTTATAATTGTTTGGCTACGACTGACATTTCACTGATGACCACCTCTAAAGATCGCACAACAAATTTATTGTTTACGCCCAAGTTCTATATGTCCCACAATTTTAGAGCTAGAGTCAGTTATCTAAGAACATCCTCTAAATATCAAGCCAAAAAATTGTGGCCAGTCCCACTCGAAAAGTCGGTTAAACCCGACTGCAACGTTCTCAGTTGACGAGCGAGCAGGAATTCGTGAAATCATGTTCATTAAATTTTAAGATTTCGATTTTAAATTATCTAAAAAAGTATGCATTTTAATCTTGCTTTCGTAATAGATCATTATAATGCACAAAATAGAAGAAATTCTCAACTGAAGTAAGAAATTGCAAGAATTTCCGTAAATAAAACAAGCAAAAATCTTTGCTCATGGAAGTAAAACGTTTCATAAAATGAGGACTGTATTCCAAACTTTCTTCAACTATTGGTTCTCAAAATTCTTTCTTGCTTCTCTGAGTGTCATTGTTCTTATAGACTCAATTTTGAGTGGCTACCAATATGGCATTTGTTTATGTGAAGTCGTGTAAAAAGCATCCGTCACGCGGCCATCTCTAAAGTGGACACGAGTCCGTTATTGTTAACTGACAGCAGCCACATCTGTGCATTTGGGGTCTGTGAGTGCTGACCACTTCACCCAGGGCTAATCGTCTGAAGTAATTCCCCAGCAAAAACTGCCACTCAACATGCATAATTTAGGTAACAAATGATAACTCGAAGAAATGTGAAACCATGCATAAATTCACATTGCTCACAAGTGCAGCCTGCAACTGCACACAGGTGAGTAGACATCAGCCATGGATTTCGGACAGGCAGACTGACAGACTTAAAGGTCTGACAGACCGCCAGACAGTTGCAGACGAACTGCTTTTGATTTATTGCGGGAGACTCGGTGGAAGGAGCAGGCGGCAGGTTACTCATCAGCAGCTCCAGTCAGCTTACCTCTGGCTCATAATTTATTAACCTACGTGCAGGAGGAGGCCAGAACATCCCACAAAGCTATCCTGAAAGTCGTCCGGCAGACTGTACAGAGCTGTGCCCGAGTTGTCAATGCTGTTATATCAGGGTGGCTTGAACGGAGAACTTATGATTCCAAAAGGTATGAGAAGCTCTATTGAGAGAGTCACGACTACCATTATCTGGATCTATTGTAGCTAAATATGAGTCCAGCCATTTATATCAGCTGTGCATCTCACATGAAACAGGTTTGATTGAGCTTAGAGTCAACTTCTCATGTTTATTTATACGGCATGTTATTCAATTTAATTTATTTCAATGTTTGCATTGCCAAAGCATTGCTATCATTTAATTAGAGCAAATAAAATGCAACGAGCGTGCTAATTAAATGCATTTTTAATTTGTAATCAATTAAGTGAATTACGCACCAACGGGTATTGTAGATAGAATGTGCTAGTAATTGCATTTTATTGGTAAACAGAAGTCTCACGCGTGGAATAAGTTCTTGAAATCTCAATAGTAGTATTACATAGCTCAACTCTATTTTATAATCGTATTTAGCTGCTTAGCAAAGCATTCTACTTTATTGCCTACACTTAATACCGAATTTGTAACAAGTCTATCAAGCTTATCGCCCGCCCATCTTGGGATAGCTCACTATTTGGGCGTGTCGCCTCATATGAGTATTCGGCATTGATACGATGCTAAGAAAAAGCGCAAAGATTGGGCCGCATGACATGCCATGTACATTACTCTTTCTAAATGCTCGACATCGTTTAACATGTTCCTGGAATTTAGTGGGTTCCTTTTATGCCGGCAATGCGGTCCGATGCGGTGGTCACATCGCCATCGCCATCGTCTGCGTTGGTGCGTGGTTTGATTGTGTCTGCTTGGCTCTTTGGATTGTTCGGTTTGATTTTACTGGGCCGGGACTGCCTCTGTTCTTGGCACTTATTTGGCGACATTGTCATCGATATAAAACTGGCTTTGTTTGTCCACTGGTCAAGGCATCGGCATCGGCATCGGCATCCGTTGCGCATTTTTCGAATACTTCATGCCAGCTCTCCTCTCTTTCCAGCGGGATGGATGTGTGTGAGTGTCCAGTTCTGTGGTCGGTCTGGCTCTGGGTCTCGGTCTGGATCTGCGCCTGGTGTCTGGCTCTGACTCTGGCTCTGGCTCTGGGTCGGACCACGGTCTCTGGACCTTAGCATTATCAACTTGTGTGCATCAGTATTTGGTTTCGCGTGAAATTCACTCACGACTTGTAATTATTTAATTTTATTGTTTGTTTTACGCTGCCGTAGACCGCAACAACAACACCAACGACATAAAATATCTGAGCTTACACTTTCAAGCTGCCTGCCGTTTAACAAGATTTCTATATCAGATCAATTGTATAATGGCCTTAAAAGTTACGCTGAAAGCAGCAGCAATGAGCTCAGGCGTCATAATCTTTATATAGTAGTTAAGCGTCATTAGGCTTTTAGAGATAACAAACCTGTTATGTTTCTTGATGTTATGTTCTACAAAGATTTATTGCGATTAGTCAGCTTGTCATTAGACTCTGAACGATATTCAAATTTTCGAAAAAATAACTACAAGCACGAATAAAACAATTGTATGTTCATCTGTGCTCCAAAATAAAACTGCACCAAAATCCTTTGCTGTTGTATCTATCATAAATTGAGGCAGCCCTTGAGTGTATTGCGAGTGTATAAATTATTCAAATTTAAATGTGTTTTGCACAGACGGAACTCAAACCTGTCCACAGACCAAACTCAATTGTCTGTCAGCATTTATAATTTTTTTATGCATTCGATGGAACTGTAAATAAATTTGCAAATATTTCAAAACCCTGTATACACTCCGCATATTTTAGCAATTCAATTTGAATTATTTACTGTAGTCATAGTGAAAAACTGCTGACCTGCCAGAAAAGTGCTTAATAATTTAAAACATAAAATTGAAAATTTTTGTGTACAAAATGCCAAATGCATCAAGTTGTTTCAATAGCATATGGAGTGCAGTTTCTAAAATACTTGAAAATAAAGAGATTTTCATTATGAAACCATGGCTGTAAAGCAGGAAATAAATGTTGGTTCAGTTCACGACTCGATTAAATGTTCACCCTTAGGATCTATTTATGAACCAGGTATTCCAAATCAGTTATTCTCATTCGGCTCAACATTAGTTGAAACCATTTAATAAATAACAAAACATTTTTTCTTTTTGAATTAAGGATATCTTAAAGTTGCTAGAAAATTCCCTTTGATGCCACCTCGAAAATGAGACAAAATATATTTTAGTCCTACTGTTAACAGCTAAAATATGTACCTTAGATTTACATGTGTGTACACATAAAAAACAAGGAACAATGCTCTTGGCGGAAGCGCCCGACTAGCAGATACCCTGAACCCAGCTGCATTCATTCATACACACATAGAATTACACTTACTCACACACACACAAACGCACCCCGCACTCAGTTTACTCAGCAGCTGCGCTTGGCACCACTATTTAAATTAAATTCGTAAATAACTTCTATGGGGCCAATGGGGTAGGTATCCAAAATCCAAAATATTCTTTACAACATTTTGGACCAAATTTGGCCTAGCTCTTATAGTTTCTAAGATATGTTCTAAACACCGGGTCAAAAAACTGATAGTTATCGATAACAAGAAAACGAGACGCATTATCGAAGATACCTCCTTCTGCCTGTTACATACATTTGCACAAAAGCATTATACCCTGATTTCCCCATTTTAAATGGGTATTAAAAAGGGTGGAAAAGACAGCCGAACCTGAACCCAAAGCAAACCATACTTTTTAAAAATGATTTGGTTCATAAAATGTATTTTATTTAGACCTACATAGGCACGCGCATAACGTATTCTTTATTAGATGACTCTCCCCACAATTTGCTCTGCTAGCTTCGTCAGTCAGAATGTGGCGTTTTTCAAAAAGTACTAGGCAAAAGAGTTTTATTAAATTTTGAGTATTGTTTGTGAACAAACTATAAAAGATAAAGTAAAGTAAAGGCGCTGAACCCAGATTCGAACCAAACCCTGAGTTCAAAAACGTGAAACCGGCTCATGAACCAAACCCAGAAGTGACAAATGGATTCAAACCGTGACCAAAACCAATGACATTTTTTTCTGCTATTGTAGCCCTGTTACATATATTTGCACTAAACCATTATACGCTTTTTTACCCATTTTCAATGGGTTCAGGGTATAAAAATGAGGGATATATTTGTTATGCCCCCAGCGAGTGTAAACAATAAATCTTAGCATTTCATCTGACACGTATATACACATGTGTATATTCACAAAACCAATATACTTTTACACTTCGTGAACGATTAAAAAATATAACGGAATCCTTTTTATTTAACCAAGCTATCCTTAAAAATTTATTCAGTTCACGTGAAGTTTGGTCAGTTTTTTTGACATCTGGTGCCTCCTAATGTTCGATTCATAGTAAAAACAAAGGGAATTGCGACTTTTAAGCCGTTCAGTTCAAGGCCGGTTTGCAGGCGAGCAAGAAAAGATTCCTTTGGCGGGATCACCAAAATGTCGTATAGCTTACAAAGCTTTTTTGTACTCAAGCATTTCAATATAAAGGCTTCCTAAATGCTTTATTATAAGCTGTTAGCACAAATGTCAAAATTAATTACTTATGTCACTAATAACAAATCATAAAACACAACATTTCAACATTATTTATAACCCAAGACAATCAAAGTGGTCGCCAGTTCCTTTGATCTGTTGCGACGTGTGGCCTTTTTTTGGCGCTGTCAAAAAGGGGTAACGAAAATTTATGTGACACAAATATTTTGCCACCGAAACATCACTCAGAAAATTATTTGATTGTATGGAGGTTAAGACTCTTAATAACATTGGGCTTCACAAGAAAATTGAGTAGAAAATAATGAAAACGTCTTCTCCAGACGTTTTAATGTGTGAGCATTTTTGTAGTCATATATTTAGATTTTCATTTGTTGTTAATATAAACGCATCATAGAACTTTGTCACATGCGTGTCTCTTTATAAATTCATAGCTGACAAATTGTTGGCACAGCTGCTTGTGTTTTAAATAAGCAGGCGGATTTTAGTTAATGGCCCCCAACGGTTTCACTTAAGTTGTTTATGGCTTTTGTGTGTGGGAATAGACCAGCAAAATAAATTCCAATGCGATCTACAAAAATTCCCCTCATAAACCCCTTTATACATGAATGCGTATATAAATCTGGCGTGGATATATTACATTCTTTAAATCATAAATCGCAATATATATTTCCCAAGATTTTAAAGAACATTTAACATTGTTTTATAACACGAATAGTTTTTACTTGAAATGATTCATATTTTATATTATTTTATATTATTAAAGAAAAATGCCTTACCCGTAGTCGTAAATAATCTTCATCATCCCCAATGTACTACCCAACATGCAAATGAAACAGTTTTCAGCGCATTTGGATTGCAGATACATTTTCATTGAAATATACAAATTTGCTAGTTTTTACTGACCGCTCAGATCTGCAAAAGACTTTATGGCTTATAACAAACACCTGCTGGTTTTTTCCGACCATTTCTGCAAGCTCGGTGTTTAGGAATACACTGCAAGACACACGCTACTCATTATATATCATACGAGCGTAATAGAATTATCGGGAATATTACTTCTTAATTCAAATGTTAATGTTGCATAAATAAGAACTTAGTTAATTATCGTTAATAAAAGTGCGTTTCTAAGATACAGATTTCTTTGTACAGTATTTGAGTGCTATATCTAGGAGTTTCGGGAATATAAAACCTTTTTTTAAATAAGAATTTTGTTCTAAAGTTTAAAAACTTCCACCTGTTTGTGGTGTAGCAGCTATATGACCCATTAAATGTTTCGAGAATTTCAAAAGTATTTTGACTTGACTTAAACTTATATCTTATGAAAATAATGCTGCAATATTCATAAATCAAGAACGCTGAACACTTCGTATTTCATCAACTAATAATCCTCTGGGTTAAATTTGTGAATGCATTGAGGCGGATTTTAAGTTTTTTTATTTTTGAAAAGAATAGGAAATTCTAGTCGTTTAGCTCATAAATAAAGCACACAGAACACTTCGTACTTAGCATTTATGTTTAAATTTAGCCAGAATGAAATAATGTGTACAAAAACACATATTAGAAAAACAAATAAATAAAAATCTTAAGCTATTCAACAACGCCAAAGTCGTGCCCCATGCCATGGGTAAAAGTATTTTCAAATTAATTTTTGTTAGCAGACAGCTAATACCGAAAAATGAAAACACTCACACAAACCTCGAGAGCATGTCTTTAAAGAAAGCATAAATCAAGTCAACAGTAAAAAAATATATATATATAAATATTTATATATATTACATATATATGTTTTTATTAGCATGTCGCGACATTTTTCAAGGCATATGCGAGAAAATAATGTAGGCGCTATTTAGCCATTTCACTCTTCAATCTGTATTTCTATTCTGGTGTCTTTCAATTTAATTTATTAATCGAGCGTGAACATTTTAGTGGGTGGTAGGAAACGGAAAATGTGTCCGATGAGGAATTTTGAAATTAACATTTTTCTTGATTGCTCAATGAGCACACAAATTGAGGCGCGCCCACACAGGCCGTGAATTGAACGACTTGTGAAAGTGGCCACCAAGTATGCCAGCTAATGAGTAGAGGTTAATGACAAAGAGTGGTCGATGTTCGAGTGAACTAGTTCAAATATTCTAAAAATAATGTCAGCTTAAATCAAGTGCTAGTAATAGAGCGCAGTTGTCGAGGACTTGATCTTATTCTAAAAAGATTGACATATTCCAAAAATATACAAATTACCAATGTCATGCAAAATAAACTCTTGTTTTATCAATATAATATCAATCCAAACTCGATACATATAAACTCAATAGAATTGAAGTTACCCTATACCCCGTGGAAAATATACCTATCCATCCAAAATACACAAACCCATGAACTTTTTCAATAAACCGAGTTTTTAAACGATATGCAATTGTTTCGTTATACCCTCGAAGGGATATAATCAAAGGCAATATAAATACTACTATATAAATACTATAGTATACTGTACTATACTATTATAATAGTATTTATATTGTCGTTTGTAAAATACCCTTAATACGAAAAGTATAACGCATTGAAAGAGACATCCGACCGAAAATATATATTCCTGATTACAGTCCTGTCCTTCTGTTTATCTGTTTCTATCCAAACGCGGCTCTCACTTGTGAAGATAATTGTAAATTAATAAAACTCGGCGTAGATTTCATGAGTAATAATATAATGTAATTAATCGTTTTTTATGATCGATGCTAATACAACATTATACTGCTATAATCCCAAAACCCTACAGTCATATGGAAAACACAGTAACAAAAAGAAATAAAATACGTATAGATATTAATTATGACACAATTTATATGGCATTGCGTGTTGACAGATTTATGTTTGTTTTCGAAACAATATTTATAAGTTTTTTCTTTTCTGCTGTAGCTGTTTCTGCTCCACGTTTGCATAACAAATACGTGAGAATGTATGGGTATGATAAATGTATGTATATTCTGCTTAATGCTTAAATTACGTCAGTTCATTGCAAAGCGGCTTGTTTTAAAGCCATAAATTATAGTCAAATTTGAATTATGATTGCCTACTAAATCCATAAAAATCACAGCATCTAATTGAACAGAATAATTTGCGCAAAATATACAAGTGATGATTCATAAGGCATTTTAAGGGTTTCAACAAATTAATTATTATTTGCAAACTGATTTTATCCATTTCAATCTCAACCTGGGAATACATATGCAAATCTCAGTTTCTTTTTTGTTACCATTGGCAACACAAAAACAAATAAGAATCTTGCTCTCGGGTGTATCCGACTGCACAATACTCGTTCTCTATATAATAACAGCTTAAAAAATTCGAAAGCAGATTGAATTAATTTTTTTTATTGGTTTGGATGCAGGGGTAGGCAAAATTTGGCTCGATATTTGGAGGAGGTAATCAGACAACTGTCTGCTAAATTTGCTAACTCTAGCTCTAAAAGTGTGGGAGCAATCGATTTTCTCGGTTTACCCGTCGCCTAGACATATGTATGCATTTTATCGATTTGTTACACCCCCGGTGTATGTGTTTTATATATTACATCGAGGTCATCAGTAATCTAGCTAAAAAATGTTTATTGAATTGAAAAAAATTAGAAAAATATATAGATTTTAACGAATTATCTGACGCGAATATACACGAGTATATATTTCAAATTTTAAGTTATTAGCTTCAATTGTGGGAAAAAATTGCGATCATACGGACAGAAGGACGCACAGCAAGACAGACATGGCACAAACCCAATAAACTCTTTACGTTTTGTGAACTTTGTTAAATCAAATAAATATATCTTTCTTTTGACCATCCATAATTTGTTGCGACCTGGAAGGTAACAGGAAGGTTAAATCTGAAGGTGAAAACCAAGCTAGGTCGGAGAGATTAAAACAGAGAGATTAAAACTATTAAATAGTAGAGAGGAGATGGATTGCGTGGTAGAAAGGTGGCCCAAATAAATATGCATATCGAACAATGTGGGATTATAAAATTATAATACTCTTCTTAAACTGAATCTCCAAAAGGAAGGACTGAGTAGCCTTCGCCGAAAGAGTGGACTCAAAAGCTAAAATTAGAAGAGGATCCTCCAAAACGAGAGACAATCGCATTTGTGAAAGGTGTGTTTAAAAGGAAACACTGAAGAATCGGAGGTGTCAGTTTACTTACAGATCTCAGTAAAAGCAATTTTGTTAAAATTATTAGATAATTTAGAATAGATTTAAGTTTGTTGTTTTGGTCAACAAACTCGATCGGAGGTGTCAGTTTACTTACAGATCTCAGTAAAAGCAATTTTGTTAAAATTATTAGATAATTTAGTATAGATTTAAGTTTGCTGTTTTGGTCAACAAACTCGATAGAAGTAATTAGTTTTTTTTTTACGCAGCAGGTAATGATACAGATTGGAGGAGGTTATAACAAAATCGGAGGACGAGTTTTCTTTTTGGCTTCATACTCTTTTACTATAAGTTTTCAGGCAGAAATTATTTACAATATACAAACAAATAAATATTTAAATATTTGAAAGCAGATTTAATTTACAACATAGCATATTTACAGATATATGTCAAGCACTACCCATAAATCAATTTGACAGCTGACGGCTGTCTTTTCTAGAAGATGTTAGCTAAAACTGTTTGACTAAATAATACCCTATGAAAAAATAAATGAAGAGATATGAAACAAGACATAAATAACGATATTCTTATAAAAATTGACTACTTTAATTTTTAATTTAATAATTTAAGAAATAACAGCAATTATACAAATATATGTACATAAGCATATAAAGGCTCTTTCAATATAATAAACTATACATAAAAGTGTTAAGGTTAAACCTTTTTTGGCTAAGGGTATGCAAATGTTTTCTAAATACTTTGTTTTTATTTTTCAAAGCCCATTTCTAAGACATCGCTCGTCGCTCAACTCGGCGCTCTGACTGAGTGTCAATCCTACGATTGATTGATTTATGGATAGCATTTAGAAATGATTTGTGTTTGCGCCAAACCAAATATGACTTTATGGCAATTCTGTGAATAGAAATTCCCATAACATGGTTAAGAGAGGGGTGAGAGAGAGGGAGGGAGAAAGGGAGAGATATGACAATGGCAAAAGCACATATATGCATACAACTTCCGCTTTGACTGTTTCCGTAGCAACAAACTGATTTAATTCTAAAACATTTTGCCCGTAGCATATAAATAAGAAATGTTGATGCTGGCTCCGTCGTAAAGAATTTGAAATACTCTATACGTAAATGCAATTGAAAAAATCTAAAATGTTTTTTTATATATATTTCAAATAATTATTGTATAATTTTGTTATTATTTTTTTTATTGCTATATTTTCAGATTTATCAATGTCAGTCGAATATAAGTACACAATGACCGATTAGCTATACTACTGAAACAGACGGGTTGAGTGCTTCTTAAAAGTTTTTTTGAATCTCACAAGCTATTAGGTATTTTCATATGCAAGTCAAAGTATGCTCATTTTGCAAGTGTATTAATATTATTTATGACAAAACACGGAATATGATATTCAGCATCGGCTTTTGGCTTGGCACTTAATCATAATCAACTGTCGCGTTACTGGAAGTTGCCGGCACAGGCATTGAGCCTAACCTATCCACCCAACTAGCTACCCAACTGGCTTCCACGGGCCCCCGTTAACTGTTATTTCCATTGAACGCAGCGCGCCGTCTGCTCTGGGGCTCCCATGAGCTCAAGAGCGTGCCCAAAAAAATTTGTTTGAGAAATAAACTGTGTGCATAAATCAAAAATGTTGACGCTATGATTACGATACATTTCGAGCCTCTTTCAGACCGAGGCAACGGCAGCAGCAGCAACACCAAAGAAAATCGTGTTCGGAGGTGTAACAGCACTGACAGTTATTCTATAAATTATGACAACTGACAGCTACATTTATAAGCCACAACTCTTGCATTGGCACCGAATTAACTTTACATAAATAAATTGTTAACACACAGCAACAACAGCAACAACAGCAGCGGCACCAACAGCAACAACAGCTGCAACAGCCCACGCTAATTAATTTGACCGCATTTAAAATTATGCAAAGCAATTAAGTAAAATATGATGATGGTCAGCACGGATAAAACAAATCAAATTTTAATCATTCTATCATCAGCACTATAAAATAAATTAAATGGCTCATGCAATCTGTTACATCTAAGTAATTAGCATTAACCCATTTAAGCCTTCAAGTGGAATAGACTGTCGATAAAAAACCATCAAGACGGGCGAAAAGCTAATAAAAAAATTTAATGGAAACTTGATGTAACAAACTAGATCTAACCAATCAGGTTTTGACGTTTCTAATTTCACTTTTGTAACCACTCCTAATACATGGGGATCAATACATATATAGAACTTTATCTTTTTTAACTAACTCATTATTTTAAGTGTAACCTTTAAGGAAAAAACATTTAAACGAATTTTGTATACCCTGAACCTTTGAGTTTATCGTTTTTCCTGACTTGAGACCTGGTTTGCTTGGCATATTTCGAATACTTTAAGAGCAAAAACTACCAAGTTTATAATGTTCCCATAAAGAGCGTTCTTATTTGATTTTGTTTTTTAATATGTCCAATACTGAACTTTATGTTTTAGAAACTTTAAAATCTAACCGACAACACTCTAATAACAATTTATAACATTTGAAAGGTTATTAAACTTATTGATTATTATAGCCTGAAAGCAGTGAACTGGATACTATGATTTTGGAATTTGTATGAATTTTCGATATCTTAAGAGGAGGACATCAATAGTCTACCTCCAAAATTTGGTGACCCTAGTTCTAAAACTGTAGATGATCTAGATTTTCACAGCTATCCCATCTTTTCAAGTGGCCATAGCCAAAAATCTTAACACGTTCTGACGCGGGTATACAGGAGAATATAATTTAATATAATTTATAATTTTATGTTCAATAGCGGCGAAAAAATTTTGATTATATAGATAAATCCACAAAATTCCCAATTTAAATACTAACGAGTGCAAAAAAATAAATATCTTATCAAAAGAAATACTTTTTAATTATCTTTTTGAAACATTGTAATATAATATAAATTATTCAATGTTGGACGAACAACTTTATCAAAATTAACAAGCAGAGAAAAAATTTGTTTACGATCGTTCTCCGAGAATATTGCTATATAACCTCGGGTTGTCGTTACTTCCAAAAATACAAAGAGTCCAAATATCGTGATCAAATTTTCTATGCCAAAATATGAGAAACATTTATTAGATGCACATATCCCTCAATCGACAAATAAGCCCCGAACTGGTTGTGTCCGTATCCCTGCACTGAATTGTGGAAACATGATATGCGAAAGCCAATGTATATACCAAATTTGGTATCTCTAGCTCCTATTTATTTTCGAGAAAGTCAAGAAATCAGGAAAATCAGAAATAAGCTATCTTAATAAGGTGAATGGTATATGAGACTTGAATCTCCAAATTTTAGCCGTCTTAAAATCTTTCATACTGAATAGCCTCGCTAATTAACAACATTTATTTCTTATTACTCATTAGCATACCTTTTTTATAAATTTTGAATGGGAGTCGGATATAAAAATCCTAAATGAAAATCGATAAGCAACTAAAAACAGGTGACGCAAATATAACTTAGAAAGAGTCCATCAACGGCATATAAACTAATTAACGAATACTAAAAGTTTGATACTGTTATTGTTGGTCGTTGTATATAAATGTCATAAAATTCATTATTCAAGCTTCCTTATTAATTTTCAACCCGCATTCTTAAAGAAATACAATATCATATTCATTGTTGACTCGTTTGATTGTATTCAAAGCACTAAAATGTATACAATTACAAAAGGTAACAAAACCAAACGATGCTAGCATTGAGCTAAATGGGATCAAGTGTTAGAAACGACAAAGGTAAGACACAATTCAACAATAAACTTTAAGTTTATAAAATTATAAATCTTTTGTTTGCTGCTGACCGACCAATATCGTGAGCAATATCGCTAATTTGCATTTCGCAAGCAATTAACATAAATTATAGAACAGCTGTGATATCTTAGCTTGATTCAAATGGATCTTGACAGTTGTATCTTGGTTGTTAGTTTAAATAACAGCAAAAAATAAACAAGCATGTCAAAAACTATTGTCTTCTTACATTTATCTTTTTTCATTAGTTCTTACTTCTTTGTTGCGTAAAAAATTATAAATTATGCATAGCGCTTTATATTAACACATTTCAATTTGTCCGAAAAAATTTCTCAGAAAATGCCGCTTCTTATAAATAAATTTCAAATAATATGTAGAAAAAATGTCAAAAAACAAAAAAAAGACAAAAAAAAACTATTTTTTGTGCGTACCGGAGTTTAAATACTCTTGCAGACGTATGGATAATGTAATAAATATATCTATAGTTAACCGTTTTGACCGATTGTGCCAATAGAAAGGTATATTATAAAGTGGATCGATATTGGTGATATTTTGCGTATCTGTAAGATGCGTGGTGACATTGTCAATGGACGCGTTTAGTCCGAAAATCTTTGCAAGCAATAAAAAAAATCTTCGACTGATTTTTCCATTAGGAGCTATATGCAATATTGGTCCGATATTGATACGATTTTCAAATATCTTACAAGCTTAGTAATCCTCACAATTAACAAGTTTGTTCCGGATAAACCCATTAAACTATGGCAGCTATATTGCCGCCCACAACAAAAAAGAGGACCTATGCTAAGATTTATGACAAAACTTTGAAAATTGAGAGAACAATTTGTTTAAAAACTGATAGACGAATATGAATATCGACTCGGTTAATGATACTGATCATGAATATATATGTATAGTTATTCTTTATAGGGTCGGAGATGTTACGTTACGATACACATTGCGTGACAAAATTGTAATACCCTCTTCAAGAGTATTAAAAGCTTAATACTGCTCATAGTTTCGCATAAAAATATATTATAGATTTTTACGACGCTTGCGAATTTTGTTGACATTAAATATTGTGTTAATTTAATATTTAAATTTATTCAAATGGCAAACGTGTCAGTAAACAACCATCAATAAACAATTTAAAAAACGAGGACCGAAGTTTTAATACTCTCATAATAAACCGCATAAAATATAGTTTGAGCATTATTATGCTGGTCTATATTATAAAGCTTATGAAACCATTTGTGAAAACATTTTCTGATTAGAGAAACTTATATAAGTTGCTTATGCGCCTGTAATTTCCATTGGCAGAGTTTGTTTTAAGGATGTTAAAAGTTTTTAAGCAAATTTCGCAAAACTGCTTATAAACAATAAAAATGATTACATCAGCATGAATTTAAGACATATCTGAAGAAAGACCATTTATTAAGAAACAGCATTCTAACAATTCTTCATGAATAAGCGCAACATTTTAAACTATTTGTTTTAACAGTTTGTTTGTTTTTAATGATTTTTGGGTATAAATATCAGTAAGAATGGAGGAGTTGAATACAAAGTCTACATAATTTTGCTGATAGCATGTCACGCGCGAAATGATTTAATTTTATAAAACTTGGAATATTTTACCAAATATTTATACTTATTAACAGAGTATACTATGTGTGCACTGGCGAACATAAAATTGATATCTATCGGAAGCGAGGACTTGAAACATTTTATATAGTATATATACTCGTATATAGTATATATAACTGTGGAAAAAATCACAAGAATGTGTATCTAATACAGTTTTCAAACTGGAGTCACCAAATTTGGAAAATAGGCTGATGAATCTCCTCTAAAGATCCAGTCAAAAATATTACGAAAGTTAAAAATCTATATCTATATTGTTAACCAGAGCATTACGCAATAGGTTACACCCGACTGCAATTTTTGTACATGTTTTTAAGTAATAATAATAAAATACTTGAATGACAATAACCGTCAAGGTAAATGCAATATTTATATGGATATAGAAGTCTCTTAATTAGTTCTTAATCGAAAAGAATTTTGAAAACAAAATATTCTTTAATTTTATGACCGAGTTTGTTTGAGAAATTCACAACTCATTTAAGGCTTTGGAATTGCTAAAAGTTGTTAATTTTTAATAAAATATTAAAAGTGTATAGTATACTCTTAAAAGTATAATTATTTAAGATGTTTATTAATGACATTTGAATTCAAATTCATCGCCCACTTTACATTTAGTAAGAATATATTAACTATTAAACCATATCGACGCCTCGGGCTTTTTAAGCAAATCATTAAAATACAATATTTTAAGAGCGTCATAAAATTTTATAACAAACTTCATTAGTGGCGCCCCTGATGTATCTATGCACACACACACATACACATATTTATGCTTATATTGTTTTCGTTTAGGCGACAACAGATCTCAGATTGTAAAACAAAATATATATGTTTCGAAATTAGGTGTCTCTCTGACACTGACAACAAAATATTTAGTCATCATAGCCACACCCATGTTTTGAAGTCATGAGATCAGATTTCTGAATATCGACTCAAATAAAAAGTAAGCTAAATGAAAACATTCAGAAGGGGAGTTCACTTATTTCTCATTTAATTTATTAATCTACAAGATCGCATACAGGCACTCAAATGCATGCTCTATCAAGCCTCTATCTAAAGACCAATGAAATGAATCGCATTTTAAACGAATGTCATCGATTTGATTTGCAAATTGCGAGTAACCTAATGGACGACACAGACTCCGGCCCCGGGCACTGAGCGTAAGATTAAATGGCAGCTCAACCAGCCTTAACGTGGTCAGTTATGTAGACCGCTATCTATATCGAATGTCTTTGGCCAAGCGACAGTTGAACAGCCAGATGACAAGTGCCCCGGCAAACGCAGTAAACAACATCGTTACCATAGATGCATGTCCCCCGGTTTTTATTAACATTTCCAAATTCCAAAAGGGAAGGAGTCTGATGGACTTTGATGCCTGACCGACCAATCTGTGCATAGCTAATTGGAACTTGTAAAGCAACTCAGCTACTAATTGAGTGCACCTATTCAGGCAATGGGGTCGCCCGCAATTTTATTCTCTGTTCATGAAGTGAAAAGGATTATATTCGTTATGTGCAAAAAATTGAAAACCAAAATATAGTATTTTCTTTATTTTTATTTTTAATAAGATGGAAAATTGGAAAGAAACTGATCAGAAATATCTGTATAGTTACACTTTGATCAAATTAAACTACGCTCTGCTAAAAGACATTACTCCTATGGAAACTCAGAGATGTATTTAAAGATTCTTTTATTTAATCGCTGTTTACCTCAGTCGCCTCATTTAATAGAATCTGAGAGTTTAGTAGATACTTTTGTTAATGTTTGCGTTTGCCAACAGACTTCCATTGAAAAGAATTGCGTGACTGATTCGGGGTTATCTCATAGCCGTCATCTGAGCCGACTCCCCGAGATAACATACGGGCTTTTGACTATTTTAAGCTGAGCAGCTGAAACATTCGAAAAGGCACTTCTCATGTTCCATCAACCATCTCTCGTCAGGCTCGCACCTTGGCTCCCAAGTTAGCTGCCCAGCTGTAGCATTTACCCCTCTTTGTCCAGAGTCGCATACCTGGGCCACTTCAAACGATACGTGAGCCGTCATCAACGTGGGCAGCGTGTGGAGCTCCGAGTGAATGGGGCTTGCCACTTCCCTTTTGTGGGGTAAGCCATGGATGTGCCCCCTCCTAGTGTTATTGTTGTTGTCGTCGTCGGTGTGTGTGTGTGTGTGTGTTGGCTCATATTGTAGGTTTGTAACGTTTTTATGATGCCTGGCGGCATGTTAAAATTGAAAAACGCATTTGCGTGATAAATTGCAATATTTAACACACACGCCGGCACATGCACACACACGCACACACACACACACGCACATACAGACATGAGCACATGGCAGCTGTAGCATGTGGTGTCCAGTTGTAATTGCAGCAACTGCTGCCCCGTCTCCAACACACACAGAGACTCGGACTGCGACTCCGACTCGGACTCTCAACTGGCTCCGGCATCGGGGCATGAGTTATGGCACCCGTCAACTCTGCAGCGTTGTTGAATGTGGCGAAATACGAGCGTATAATGCAAACGCCATTGCATGCACACACACAACACCAACACACACACACACACACAGTTGCAAGAAAGCAGTTAACATGTTTCTCCTTCAGCTTTTTCTTGTTTCAAGCCAACGCGACGCCGCCTGACGATATGAGTTACATGCCGTGCTTAATGGCATAATTTAAAGCTGCAAATTTTGTCATAAATTTTAAAATTGATTACCACAACGGCGGCAGGGGCAGTAATGCTTGCTGTTTGTTGCTGTTGTTGCCTTTGTTGTTGTTTTTGCTCGTTAGCCGAACATTGCATGCCGCCTGATGGCTACATTGGCAGCGGTGTTAAATTGTGTTACCTCCATGTGTGAGAGTGTGTTTGTGTGCTGTTGCTGTTGTTGTTGCTGTTGGTGTTGGTGTTGGTGTTGCTGTGTGCACGTTGGCCATAAAAATTACACACTTTGCCTTTTGTTTTAGTCATTTTTCTCGTTGCTAATGATTTTGATAAGCCAGAGCCAAGAAAAACTCGAAAATTAACCTGTCAAAAACATCAATTACATCGCAAAACTTACGAGATCTACACCGACCATCGTTTTTGCCGAGACATTCAGTTCCTAGTAATTAACTCTTTAATCAAATACCGATATACTCTTTTTGATTGATCTTGTTATATTGAGCCGAATTAAATTTGATACAGGAGATAACGTTATCCACATTTTTTCTACTTTAATTATATTTTAATTTACCCGATGATAAAGTTAAAACACAACACTTCTAAGCAAACTGTGTTTAAATCAGCAGCTTAATAATCTTAGAATAGGGTATCTTTTCAAAATTTAATGTATCTTGGCTCAAAGCATTGCTGTTCTAGCTAGAGACTTGAGAATTGGAATATTGGAATTGGATTCCCGCGTCAGATAAAAAATTCATATATCCCCCAATTTTACCGCTAGAATCATCAGATTTCGGACACTCCCACAAAATTACAAAAATCTTTTTCAAAATAACAAAAATATTAAGACCATTTTGGACTGTTTTAACCAGTTATTATGCTGTGAACGAGTATTGCGTAGTCGGTTACACACGACTGCAACGTTTTCACTTGTTTAAATAGACTTTCAAAAATAAGTTCGAAAATTTCGAATGAACCAACAAACAAGTTTTTACTACAGTAGTTCGAATCTTGTTCCAGTCCGTTGCGTTGAATAAATATAACTAATGAACATATCAACGACATAACTATAAATTTAAATTTCAAATACGAACACGATAAATTTGCTACTGTTTTAAACTTTTTTAAACTTCAAAGCGGTTATTTTCAGAATAATATTATATTAACTATTAATAACTTAACTTATAATGTAATTGAATTAAGTGCAAAGTACTCTTTAAAACGGTTTTTGTGCTTATTCTGTCCGCAGGGCCACGCTATGGAAAATGCATACTTGAACAGCTTTTATTGCTTGTTGTTTATTGTCCAATCAATCCAAATGTAAACAAATATAATTTTTTAATTTTATGTGATAAAGAAGAAGGCATCCAATAAATTTACTATCTTAATTTGTATTTGTGTGTGAGTGTTCCTAAAATCTATAGTTTTTATAATTTCAGAAATTTGCTGAAACTCAAGGCTGTAAATATATTTTTATCAATATTTATTTTAAAATAAGAAAAAACGCTGCAGTCGGGTGTTACCGCTTGCGCAACACTTCTTGACAGTAGAACAACAGCTTTAAACATTCGCGAACGACCTTAATTATAATTATTATAAAATAATTATTGTCGTTATTTTGGAAAAATATGGATTTTTTCGAAATTTCCTTGTTTGATATGCTAGATTTGGTGGCTCTAGTTCTAAAATCGTGGGAGATATCGATTTTCTCGGCTCATCCGCCCAAGATATGTGAGAGTGTACCAAATATATGTAAAAAAATGCTTTAGATTTTATCGCATTTCCACGCCCCCAGTGGGCGTGGCCAAAAATCTTAACCCTTTATCTGGCGCGGGTATACACAAGTATTTATTCTAAATTTCATATCTCTTGATTCAGTAGCAAAAAAATGGGTTCATTCGGACAGACGGACAACAAGACAAACATTGCAAAAACCAAATATACTCGTTTCACTTTGTGAACGTGTTTAAAAAATTATTTGGTGCTTTGTTTATTGTACGACGTTAAGTTTTTAGTTTTTATTTTCTATTTCTGGGATCGGATATCGCTAGATTGACTTAGATCGTCAAGAAATATGTTCTTTATGCGGATTAAGATGCCATCTTCTGCCATTTAAATTGCAGCCAACCAAAATTTATTAGCGGAATATATTCTCTAGGCGAGTCGGTTAAAACACGGAAACCTTTATTCGAAAAGCGTGTTATTGTTTGGTAACTTATCGTCAAATTAATATTTCTAAAATCTTGAGTTGTAGAATTAACAGCTTAGAGGAAAATCGTAGGAAAGTAGCGTCTTGGACTTGGAATTGGTCGCAACATCATTAAAATCTTATCTTTCCTGCATGGTGTTTAACTGGCAGATGCGCCAGGGAGACGAGCTATATTATTACAGGCAATATCAGAAGTGATGAGCAGGAACCGACAAAGCAAGCGCGATGGTGTGACTAGAATGGTCAAAGGCTGGCAATTATGAACAAGTTGGCATCCCCGGCTGATTATAGACTTTAGGTGTAACCCAACAAAGGGAGAGCTGAAGCAAACGGCATTATACTAATTTAATTTTAAACGAACACAAACGCCGCACATATAATTTAAATAATTGCACAGGCCCCAGGCCCGACTATTGATGATGTTATCATACGACTCTTATCAACAATTTCCGTTGGCAGCTGCATTCCGCTCGGAACTCAACTTGGCTCGACTCCACTCCATTCCACTCCACTCCACTCGTTTCGCCTTGCCTTGTTCACTTAATTATAATGTATCGCTTAATGGCCACACTTTGTGCCTACAGACACATTTCCGTCTGCCTGATTATTAGCCATGTATGTAAATGCAATGTGGAAACGTGCAGAAAGAGAGAGAGAGAGGGAGAGGGGGCGCAACCAAATCAAGCAACAACAAGGCCGGGCAACAAACTATCGACTGATAAAACAATTTACTCAACTCATCTGTTTCGTGTGCTCAACTAAATTATGGTTACAAAATTTTATGAAGCCATTTATTTCACTCACAGCTCGCACCACGAGCAGGCACCGCTCGCTGGTCCTCTGCCACATTATACTTAAAACAAGCACTTATAATCAGTGGGCTGCTCCTCTCCCAGTACTTGTTTTCAATTTTAGCGCAGAACACGTTGAAGCCGACTTGATCATTCCAAAAATTACATAATTATACAAATTAGCTGTAGCTTTAAAAGAGGGAAAGCACTTAAATGAATACTTGCTGTGGAACGACAGGATGAACAATACAAGTGCAAGTTGTAAGTGCGGAAACTTGTCGTAAATGATATTCGACTCGGTTTCGTCTCTCGATCATCTGGGAGTACATCAGTCAATTGCCAATTCGGACATCAAATGGCCAAACAGACACAAATTATATATGAATGCATATTCCAAACGGTTACAACCATAAAATTTGCATTTAACAATTTTGAGCATGGCTCTTCATCAGCATAGATGCATATAACATATGTATCATATTGTCAGTTGTCTGGCCGGCCAGCACAGGTTGTTACGGCCATCTCCATAAGCAGACAATTATGCATATAAACGTTCCAACCTACTCGTACGCTCCATCATTAAGTCTAACAGACAATTTGTCAAAAGGAAAACAAGAAAAGCAACACGAAAATTTGCATAAAAAATAACAAACAACTAACATTAGACAACAGCACACAAAATTTGCATGTCTGACCGACTAAGTTGGCCAACAGCAAAGCAATAACAACAACACTAACACCAACGGCAACAAGTTAGCCACCAATAAAAATTTTCTACAAACGTCTGACGATTGGCGGTTATGCAGGTAACACAGAAGCACAGGCCCCAGTGCAATTACCAAAAGCGAGCCAAAGAGATATCGGAGGAGATCGGCCAAGAGGCAAGAGCCAACAGCCAACAGCCAACTGGCAACTGGCAACTGGCAGCAACGGCAACATGTGCGTTTGTGTCTGCAACGATTAAGTAAAAACAATTTACACGCCTGCCTGCCAGCCGACGAAGACGTGAATGTGGACGTGGACGTGGACGTGGACACAGGCCAAGATCCAGTGTCCGTCCCGGTCGCGGCCCGGTCTTTGGCCACAGACGTGTGGCGTTAATATGCGTCGCTCTGGCTTAGCTCGTTGCCGGCATTGGCTTCATGTTAGTGCTTCCTTTTGGCATCGCCAACATGTCAATTATATCGTATCAAATTAATAATTGTACGCGCCGCGCACATGAGCACATAAAAATAAAATAATAAATATGTATGTACACATTTGTGTGCGCGTGTGTGTGTGTGTGTGTGTAAAAATTGCATGAAAATAAAATGATGCACGTCTTCGGCCCATTTGCCAATAAAGTTGGTTTAAGGAGCTGCCAGTTGCTGCCACTAATCGTGGCAGACAAGCATGAACTCGCCTCATATGGTAAGTATGCATGGGTGTGTGTGTATCTATGTGTACACACTTTAAGTTGCCTGTCAATTTGGTGTTGTAAGCGCTGCTGGAGAGAAATGTTTGCGTTTCGATTTCAAAATCTCCTTTACCAGCTTCCAGACACTTTTGAAAGTTAAATGCCACCAGATACTAATTAATGTTGTCAGTCTATGATTTAGTCATAGGACATCACGCCAAAATAAAAGTGTGAAACAGCTGCATCTACGTCTGCTCGTACATACGGCAGCCAAACATACGCATTTGCATTAAAAGTAATGGTGAAAACAGACTTGTCCCCGGAGTCAACCGTTGTCCGACATTTGCGATCGTTGGTAACTCAAACTTAAGCCCAATTCTGTATACTCTGTTTCCGAGGGTTAAGAGCGTATTTTGTTTAGTTATCCCAACAATATATTGTATTTATAAAATCCTGTTCACAAAGCTACAAAGAGTATATTCGTTTTCTGCACAGTCCGTCCGTATGTGAATATTAATGAAATGTCAAACTATACACCCATACCACACCTTACGCCGTCTCTATTAACGGCATCTTTATTTAACGGCCTACTTTTTTTATACCAAAGTTTATTTAGCGTCCTTTTTTTCGATTAACTGTGACATTTTGGTTTTTTTAAATAAGTATAAACTGAAAGTGTGTTTTCTATTGTTCATTTCATTTCATATTATAGCCAACATTGTTCGAACGAGTTAAGGCCGAACCTAGGGGCGGGTAAATCGGGAAGTTCTATATCTTACCGTCACCACATAGATTACTAACGAACGTATTCTCTCCATTCCCCCTAAAAGTCTCCAAAAATGTTTTAATGTCACTCACAATATTTCAAAAAGATTAATTTGAACTCTCGGGCGCTGCCGACTAGAACACTCTTACTTGATTTATTTAAAGTTAAAAATCTCTTTAGAATTAAAGTTTAAAAAAATATGTACAAAATTAAATTTTCTTTTCATTTTATGGACATTCTTCAAGGGATAGATTATTTCTATGTTTTACGCAGCCACTAATAATAAAGTTTTAACCAAACAACAAAAAATAACACAATCAAAAGCATGTAAGAACGTTCAAGTGGCCGTGGCCAAGAAATCTTTGCACTTTATCCGACACGGGTATACACGAGTATATATTCCATATATATAATATATACATATTCATCGTTGTCGTTGAATTTGTAAATAAAAACTTTGCGTTCCCTAGCTACAACACTGTAAACAACGTTTTAATTCATTTTACATTTACGAAAACCTTGAGAACATTTTTATAATTTTGATTATAGAAATTAATGTTAATTCGCAGATGAGCTAGATACCCTTCATTTAAAAAAAGGTCTTAGTCTACACAACTGAAGTAATTACTTTAACAAGCCAGATTCATAACTGTTGAAAACTATCATTATATATATACATATATGCAGGAAACTGGAACTTCTTACTATAATGCTCCTGCTTGTTCATTATTAATTCCTCGACTTATCTACATGTGTCGCATATAGCGGAATTCTGTGGAACTTATTATACAAAAGTGTATTTGCTAACTGATAGTCTAACTGTTCTATCCTATCAGATTAAGATGTTTCCAATTAGTTTTAAGATTTAGTGCAATATTTTTGATCAACATTAATAGCCGAGTAAATCTAGTCCGAATTTTAAACCGAACTATTGGGTATTTTAGACGGTAAAAGGGTATTTTTTAGTCGGATACTTTCGGCCAAAGCATTTCTTTTCAAGCGCACAAAATCAACTTCTGTATCAAAACCTAGCAAATTAATCAACAATTTTAGTGGTTTTATTGAAATGTACCAAACACGACGGCAACAGAAAACTGGTTTCAACGTTTTAAGGCTTGTTGTTGTAGTTGTTATGGTTGTTGTTGTTGTTACGTTGCGTTGGCGTCATTTGGTTGTCTGCGCGAAAGCTGAAACGGTAATTATCTTTTGACAGCACTTTAGTTGAATTTGGTAATGACATACAGCTAAGATCGCAGGCGATGGCAACGACAACAAAAGCGGCGCTTTAGCCCGGCTGACAGCTGAGGTTAAAACGTGGCCGATTAAAATGACAGCCAGCAAGTAATTTGCTGATCAGACGCACCTTTGGGAACGAGTCTTGGTTTAAATTCACAAACGTTCGCTCAAGAGAAAACAATATGTGAGAAAAATACACACATGTATATAAATATCATTTAATCGGGGTTCCTAACTGAGATGATATAGCCAAGTCCGTCTGTCTCGCAGATAGAAGTGTTAACGGCTATGCTTCTTCCCTCAACTGCGACTATGGAAAATTTATTCTTGAACTTCTAGGTTTATTCGCCGATCGTTATCAGGACTTAAAAATATCACCCAATTAAACCAAAGGGAAAAGCTGCAGCTTTTAAATTTGCCAATTCTAGTGCGAGTTTGGATATTCTTGATTTGTGTATACTATAATAGAAGGTACGTACCAAATTTGGTGGCCTTAGCATTTATAAGCTCCGAAATATGCATGAAAAGGCATCGAAATCAGACAACCATATCCTTAGGCTGACAAGGGCACGTCGTTACATCGTTAAATTAAAAACTCAATATAAGTAGTTAGTAAAATAATAAAATGACTGCATAAACCTATTCATGGTTTTTATAAATCATCCTTTTTATACTCGTTCACGAAGTGAACCAAAAACAATGTCACATCTTATTTGATGTGAGCTTAGAAAAAATTAGGGCGCCGAACCTAGGTTCGAACCAAGCCTGGGCTCATCAGTATGAAAAACCAAGTTCATGAACCGCATCCAAAGGCGAACAAATCTCGAGAGGAGCCAGAGCTTTAATTTGTGGGCGTGGCAGCCTGTTCCTGTCCTTAAGATAAGTCCCGGTTGATCTGCTCCTCTATGGTCCCTAGATTCAGGTCCAGAAGGATCTGGAACCGTTTATGGCTCAACGCAGCAGCTATGCGACAATTCTGGGTACCATACAATATCTAAATAGGAGCGATGTTATAGCGGAGCACAGTCGCTTAAGCGTATAGCGCATTTGCCTTTAATTTAACATACCAGTGGTTTGTCCAAGATTCGGGCGCTGGAGATATTCTTGAATGCCGTCAGCCGCCTCATGCTGGCAGTTGGACGTGTAGAAGAAGATGCTCGGAGTAAGAAGCTGTTAGCGCCTTCGCCGGATTGACAAAAGTTGCGCCAGGAGATTGAGTTAAGGAGGTGCCCTTACTAGTAGACTTACTGTGTGTACATCTGCTAATCAATGTTATTCAAATAATGCCCACAATAATATACATACATACATATACATACATATGTGTGCATACATACCTATATTCTTATTGAATATATTTAATGGAGCCTCAATTTAAATTCTTCAAAATCGATCCTTGGCTTTATTGAGACCAATTCTTGTTTAATGATATCGACAACAAACATTTCGCTTAAACTTCAAATTCGAATTTAGAAAAAAAGTCAATTCGATGTGGTGAATTTAAAACCAGCTGACACTGAAACAATGAAAGTTCAAGATCAAACTATCGCCCACCTCTAACGCGCTCTGTTTACCATTCTGCAAGTGCACGCGTGTGCGTGTGTGTGTGTGCGGGATGAGCTAGAGAAAATGAAAACGGCGCCAACGATAAGTGACAATCGGGCAGAGAGAGCGCGAAAAGCAGAGTCAAGCAGCAAAGTCCAAGAAACGCCGCCAAAAGCAGTCGGAGAAGAATTTCCACATTCAAAATACAGCCATTTGCACAAGGACATAAAAACTGTTCCGATCGCGATCGCTAATTGTAGCTAAAAGCGAAACTCGGATTAATTAGAAATAATTGCAAGGGATCGAAATCGGGTTCCGGGAATTGGAATGGCGGGTAAGCGGCTCAGCCTAATGCTGGAAGAGTGCGGGCACGAGAATGAAGAACTACTGCAGCCAAATCGTTACAATCTGGAGAACATAGAGCCACGCTCCGCCAAGCGCCACAAGACAGATGGAAAATCGGCCGCGGAGTCGCCGCTCCAGCGCATGCTGCAGCGCCAGATTTCGGGCAACCTGTGCACCCTGTCGCCGATCAGCGAGCTGTCGCACAACATGCGCGAAACCCTGCTGGATGGCGGCGGCACGCCCAAGTCCAGCACGCTGCGCAGCTACAACAGCGTCTCGTCCAGCTACGACTCGAGCAACTCGCTGGATGACGAATACATGGCTATGTTTGAGCTGGAGTCGCTGGAGCAGCAGCTGCCGCTGGACAAGCTGCCCGGCGACTTGGACGCACTGATCACCGGCCAGCTCAAATCGAGCGAAGCCGACTGCACGGAGAGCCATCGCTCCGTGCGTCGTTGTCTGAGCATGTCCCAGCAGGAGTCGCTGGACGCCACGCCGCTCAAGCACACCGCGAACAAACCCTTTCACAAATCGCAGCTTCTGCAAGCGCCCGCCGTGAACCACATGCGCAAGGTCGTGTCCATGAACGATGCCGACATACTCAACGCACTGGGCGACGAGCCGGAACTGATCGGCGATCTGAGCAAGCCGTGCGCCCTACCCGTGCTGCTGACAGGTGTGCGGCACCGCGATCTCAAAACAATTACCTGCGAAACGCTGGCTCGTCTGATGCGCGGCGAATACGCCGACCTGTTGGGCCACTACACGATCATCGACTGTCGCTATCCGTACGAGTTCGACGGGGGTCACATACGTGGTGCCCTCAACCTCTACACACGCGCGCAAATCAAGGAGGCCTTTCCGACGGCCGCGGCGACTGCCGATCCGTGCGCCGGACAGCGCCGCATTTACGTGTTCCACTGCGAGTTCTCCTCGGAGCGCGGCCCGAAGCTGCTGCGCTTTCTGCGGAGCAACGATCGCAGCGTGCACACGCACAACTATCCCTCGCTGGACTATCCGGAGCTGTACTTGCTGCACAACGGCTACAAGGAGTTCTTCGCCAGCTACACGGAGCTGTGCGAGCCGCGCAACTATGTGCCCATGTTGGCGCCGGCCCACAACGAGGAGTACCGCCTGTTCCGCGCCAAGACCAAGTCCTGGCAGTGTGGCGACAGCGACGGCGGAGACAGCGGCATCGGCGGGGCAGAAGGGGGCGGCTCCTCGACACGTGGACGCACCTTGCGCAAATCGCGCTCCCGGCTGCTCTACGCCGAGTGATCGGCACATTGCCCCACTGTGCGCATAGTTATTCAAAATTGATTGAAGCCAAACCCAATTGGTACAAGTAGATAATAGATAGGTCTCAAATTTAACCAAAGGACGCAAATTTCAAGTTTCGTTTAGTTGCGTTGTCCAATGTGTTAAGTGGAATTGATGTATTTGTTTAACTTAATTTTACATTTCTGGTTAATTGTTGACGGTTCTAAAATGTTTCTCAAATGTCCTCTAGTCAGTGCAACAAAATTCTTTTTAATTATTTTTTTTGTGTTTTTTGGCGTTTCATTTAGTTTAGTTTTCAAATTTTCCTTATATTTAATTATATTGATAATAAAATTAGTCGATTCAAGACTGTAAACGAAAGAAAAAGTTTCTAAGTCGGACCACATAACTTATTAAGCAAATCTTAATTATTAAGCAAATCTATTTGTATGAAAAAATGCTGGAAATGTATTTTGGCATTTAATATAGAGTTCCTTTCAACTTAAATGTAACTGAATCGTTCCAAAAAACAATTCCTTGGAAGCTTAAAATATGTATTGAACGTGGCATAATAAAAATTTAAATTCAGGCTGTCAATATTTTGTGATGCACAATTAAATTTTTTTACATATTTAAAATTGTACGAAATATAATGCTCTACGAAAGAAGTACTGGACCAGACAATACCCTATGTATAAAAATTTTTATGTACAAATATTAATACATTTCGGAAATCAGAAATACATGTAGGTGATTATAAATGGAAGGTGCTGTAAAATGTAAATCAAAATGGTTGTTTAGAACTGAAATTGAACTTTAGAGTTTTGGGGTAAAGTACACTTAACGGAAGGTAAAGGTATTTCATGGTTATTTTGTCCAAAGCCTATATAAATAATTATAAACAAATATCTTAACAAAGAACAAAACGGTAGACAAAGTCGAAAAGAATAATGGAAAGTGGAATAATGCTAAGGAAAAATAAAATAAGTATATTTAATTAAATAAAACAAGACGGATATAGCTGAGAGTGTCTGACTTGGAGATATCCTGTATCCTGAAAAAAGCTAGCATGCATTCAAACTTTTCTACAAATTTATTCATAATTAATTTTTTGCTTATTGTCCAACCCTAATGATGTTTTCAGCGCTTAAATATATATCATCCGGGGCGCTTCTTAAAATGAACTTAAAGGGGACGAATGGGCAGACGTACACGTGCTGATGCTGACCAATAATATAATATATATACCTTACAGGGTCGATTTGCCTTCTTCTATCTGTTATTCAAATTTAAAGTAGAGTATAAAAACATCCTATTTAGAAACTTGTTTAAAGAAATTATTCGGTGTGTGTTAATGCGCCAACTGTTTTAAATCAAACGTTCTTACTTGAACTATTTATTGAATAGTAACGCAAGTGTGATGCCCACAAAAATGTAAAACAATTTTGTCGCGAAATGTGTAGCGCATAGGAAGAGATACTCCGACCCTATAAAGTATATTTATACGTGTGTATTTTCTTGATCAGTATTAACGGCCGAGTCAATTTAACAGTTCAGGAGCACTGCAGCACCATTTGAGGAACTGAATCAGCTGTTCCATACAAAGTCAAAAGAAAACGCCAGAGTGACCAGTCCGCTAGCAGAAATTTATCTGGGAACACAAATATTCAAAATGAAATCAGTTCCAAGGCTAATTATTAAATCACTGCTGACCACAGTCCGCGCTAGTGGCGAATATAGAAGGTACATATATATGAAATATATGCGAACTTCTGAAGTTTTACTGCGATATTCCGATCAGATCGAGTTGTAGACCAATCGTAAGCTTTTGTTTAAACTAGAAGAAAAACACCGCAACATGGGATAGATCTGGTTCATGAGAATAGAGCTTGATGAAACTTGATGGGACCCTTGGGGGTTTCAAGAATTCGTTCAGACAGAAGGAAATTTGTGTTTCGAATGGGGCTCATTCATGCCAATCCAATATCGCGTTTAAAAGTTATTAAGAAACACAATTATTTGTATCTCTCTGAAATTGTGATAATATGCATATGGTAGCGTTGAGATAGCTTTCTGAAACATGGTCCACTTATTCCCAATCGTAAACCAAGAAACTTCAATTGCACGACTTTAATTTTAGATTTTAGATTTTAGATACCTCCCCAAATTCGCCCCATATATGCAAAAATATGAAAAAAAAAACGCAATTCAAATACTACAGACTAGGGCTTTGGTTTGTACACAGATATCAATTCTTGCTATGTACTGAAAATCTATTTAGCAGTAATTCACGATTCTGTGATTCTGTGTGTTTGAATGGAAGGGGATTGAAATGTATGGAAAGACAGGGTATCCCCTAGTCGGGCGATTTTACATCATATTTTACATGCGCAGAATTTCAATTCAATAGAGCTACGCGATGAATATTGACAATTATTCAAATTGGAGGCTGCTTCTACGGGAGATCTATAAAATGCCAAGCGTGGACTGTGTCGACCAATTCCTCGACCTTGCCACCATCTGGGGCATCGTTGAGAATCTGCATGGATTCCTCTTTGCATATAAGAAATTCGGAATTCTGAATGGTAATGTTTTGGCAAGCAGTTTCCGGAGTGTCCACATCGGGCTGGTAGATCAGGTCTTTCCAGAACTGGTGCGCCTCCTCAATAATCGATATGGCGAAGTCCGCCTCCTTGGGATTCCCATTAAAGGCAAATTGATTCTCCGGCTTGCCCTCGGGCATTTTGTAGATCTTGAACCAATCGATCGTGGCACGCCGCAAGCCCGGCAAATACTGATGCACATCGAACATAGTGTTGAGCTTTGAGACCAGCGGATCGGTCACATCGATGACAAAGATTTTCCAGTCGGTTACGCCCTCTTCGAGGAGCGCAACGGCGCCCAGCACCTTGACCTGCAGCACAGAGCCGCGTTTGGCCACACGATAGCCAACCTCGAGGACATCGAGGGGATTGTTGTCACCGCCGCTGTTCGTCGAGGGATAAATGTGATTGGGATCCTCCCAAGTTTGCGGCAGGGCGCCATAGTTCCAGATGTAGCCCTTGTAGGGGAAACAGTTGGACACGTAGCACAGCTTACCCTCGTCGGTGTCCTGCTTAATGGGATTCATCGGGGTCTTCAGGCTAATCCCCATTCTGGAGTTGGTCCAACGTGGCACCTCCACAACCATGTTCAACACGGTCTTATCCTCGCTGGCGTACAAGGGAATGTCGTGCAGCGGCGAGATAACATTTCCGTAGTGGTTTTTGAAATACAGGCTAAAGTTGGTCGAGTTTTTGGCGCCTTTCGCAACGGTCTCGTATAGCGCCATTTCTGAGTTTTTTGTCCGTAGACGCTGCTGCTGTGTGTATCGATAACTACTTGGAAACGTCAGATCGGCCGGAACAAACGCCTGCCTGATACAAGTGTGAAATCAGTATATGGGCTCGTTCACGAAGTGTAAAGGGTGTATTGGGTTTCCTGTCCGTCCGGCCGTCCTTTCGTATGAACGCAATTTCTTGCGCTGCTATGGAAGCTAGAGAATTTTAGTTGGGAATATATAAGGTATACCCGCGTCGGATAGTGTTCAGATTTTTGGATGCGTTGTGGCCAACATTTTTCGGCTCGATCATTAGAGGGATCACCCAAAACACTGTTCGCCCAATTTGATGACTAAAATTGTGGGGAAGATTTTCGCACTTTGCGGGGCCGGGAATTTTTTACGCTTTTTTAATGGTGCTAATCACTAATCTATAGATTATAGAAAGGTATACCTGTAATGTTTTTGGGACTCTAGTTCTAGGCTTTCGGGATTGGGGTGGGGGAGATGTGGCTGGGAGCGTCCTAGTAGGCGTGCCCGTAATAGCAAGGTCGCCATCTTTTGGGGAGGTTACCTGCAATCGACATACCAAATTTGGTGACTCTAACTTTAATATTGTGGGAAATATTCACCTTTTAACGATTTGCGATTTGAGGTGTATCGACATATTATCGATTTGCCAGCCTCTCAGTGGGCGTGGCACAGAAATCTTAACACCTTGTCTGAAGCAGATAACTACAAGTATATATGCAAAATTGTAAGTCTCTATCTGCCGGACAGACGGACGGACAGCATGACGGACATTGCATAAAACCAATATACTCTATTCACTTTGTGAACGAGTATACAAATATCTTTTTCCACACCGCGAAATTCCATATCTCCCTAAATATGAAAGCTAGTCACCAAATTTGGCTGTATTAACTTTTGAACTAGTTTTCTGATTGATATGAATGAGGTTCCTTTCTACGCGTGTTTGAGTCCTAAATTATTATCTGGATGAAGGAATTCCTGAAAGGAAGCAACTGCTCCAATAATGAAAATAACTCATGAGCCAGATGAACTATTAAATGTATTAGTATGGGCATCTTCTAGATAAGTCAATATCTTTCGATCGGTATATAATTTGATGAAAGCGAACGCCTTTTTACAGGCATTCATAGGAAGTTTCGAGAACTTAAGACGCGGCTGAAGACTAAACTCAAGTTTCCCAGTTTCGGACGGGCTGTGTGTAGAAGTGACTTTGAGGCCATATGCACACTTTGGAATTTCGCAGCTACTGGCTTGCAGTACTTTCGCTTGCCACGCCTTTGAGTGGCGCAGCAGCTGCTGCTGCTGCTGCAGATGCCTCTGCAGAGAGATAATAAAAATGAAATATTACTCGAGTGTGTTGGCTGCAACAACACGCTCGGCGCTCTCCGGCGCGCTCTATGCATTGCCACTGCCATGAAAATCGGATAGCACACATATTTTATGTTGGCTGACTCGAAAAAAATACATTTAATTTATGGCCAACAGCGGAATATTACGAATATTACACAAGAGAGCAACAGCCGCAACGGGCGCCAACTTTCTCCCGACAGGCGGGCGAAAGAAAAACGTATCGACTATATATTTGTAGGTGGGCGGTAGTCCAATGAATATTGGATAAATCTGTTGACCGACAACAAGCGGCATATAAATCGCGAAACGACTTTATTTATGACAATTCATTAGCCGGGACCGGGACGAGCAGCTCCACCTGTTGTGCGGAACAAGCGATTAAACGGTAAAGTTAGTTTTCCTCTACTGGGGAAGAGTTACAATTTAATGACGGGTGTATAAAATGGGGAAAACTTAACAATTTGTACCAATTTTCAGTGGGGTTAGCACAGATTCCATGGCTCTTAACCAACTAGGTGTTCCAATTTGACAAATGTCGATCTAAACTAAAAATCGTATAATTGAGATTGCGGCTAATTCGAGTTAGTTGCTCGGCAAGTTGAATGGTGCCTTGCAGCCGGCTTTGTTGTAGAACTCCAGAGGCACTAAATCGTCGGCTTCGAAGAAATCCGAATCCCGAGAGCAGCACGGACCAAGCTCCATCTTGACAATCTTTTCGCCCCAGAAGCCAAACATCTTGCGCTTCAGCAGCTCATCCCGCAGCTTCACAATCCACTCGTTGAACTCCCAGGGACCGTAGAAGCCAGCGTCGCTTTTGTACTCCTGCAGCAGTTCTGCGGCCTTTTCGAACTCCGCCTCCGTGGGCGTGCCCTCGAAGAGCAGCTGCCATATGGCGGTGCGCGCCGCTTGGCCGATTTTGTCGACGTTCTTCTTGTGGATCTCGTCGGGCACAATGACGGTGGTCAGCACAAAGCGTTTCATCAGGCCGCGGTAGTCGACCAGCGGCTGAGTCGTGCTAATCTGCGCCTCAAAGTCGCCCGATAAGGCTGCCGTGTTGTTGGAGGCGCGTTCGGCCGCATTGTCCGCATCCTCCTCGCCGCTGGCCGCTTTGTCCGCTTTCTCTTCAGCCCGCACCTTCAGGCTGGCCGCGAAGGGCGCCACGCAGCCAGCGTGCGCGTAGAACTCCAGCGGCGGCTCGTCGTCGCAGTCGAACAGGTCCGAGTCCCGCGACCAGCAGGGACCCAATTGCTTGCTCACAATCGTGTCCCGCCAGAAGTCGAGCTGCTGCCTCTTCAACAGCTCGTCGCGCAGCTTCACAATCCACTCGTTGTACGGCAAAGGTGCATAGAAGCTTGCGTCACTTTTGTGCTCTTCCAACAGCTCGCTGGCTTTTTTCTGTGACTCATCGTCGGCGGACGCCTCGCCGAACAACAATTGCCAGATGACGTCATGGGCTGCATCGGCGATTTTCCGGAAATTCTCCTTGGTAACTGCATCGTCGACTATTTGGTCAACGGTCACCCGTGTCTCGATCAGCCTGATGTAGTCACCGAGCGGATTCGTCTTGCCAATGATGATATCGCCATCCGCCTACAACAGCAAAATAACTTTCAGATTGGTAACTTTCCCGGTTGGGCCGATGATATGGCTTACCTGCTCGGGAACTGTGGGACTTGTTTTTTGAACTGTAGATGCCATTTCTTTGTCTGTTTGTTCAGCTTTACGTTTTGACATGCCTGAATGACGTCTAAATAAATGACTTTAGTTTTCACAAGTAAACGGCACAACGTAAATCGCAAAAATATATAAAACAAGTATACTTGGGTCAATTAATCGAATCGCATAAATACAAGTTGCTCCACACTTAACAGAAAGACTCCTAGGCATCTGGTATTTTAAGTATTTGTGATGTTAAACTTATGGTATTATCGCGTGAGACAGTTGCGGTCACACTGATTGCTATTAACAAAAAATATTCGTGCTTAAGAGTTTTGCGCTCGTCTACAATTCAATTACAACTAATTTAATTGAATATTAGTTGCATAGTTATTATAAGAAAACATACATTGAACCACATATTATTGTGGTTGCGTTTAAAATCTAGTGCTGCTCTCTCCGACAGTGTTTCGTCTGTGTTCCATTCACACTTGTGTGGGCCAAATTTGAGGTTACAAAATTTGCCCACGGCAGCAAGTAGCCAAACTTCGTGTTAATGTATCCTGCAAACTATAACTTGCCACAAAAATTGAATATAAAACATTTTTAGTGCGAGTGCAGTAGCAAAATACGCCTGCAGCAAATTGAAAACCCCAAAAATCAATCGTATACGTGCAGCTTGTGTCTGTGTGTGTTGAGTGTGTGTGCGTGAAATACCATTTCTCGTACTCGAAAGGCAACGAAAAAGTCTCAAAGTTATACTCAAATGTGTATGGCAATTGTGGTAAGTGCATAAATAAATGGAAAAGGTGCAACAGCAATGTATTTTGATCGTAATTAGTAGAGAGACTATGCAACATTATGTATATACTTATTTATATATTATGTGCATATGCAAGTACATATGTATTTATGTAATGTCTGGATATTATTATTGAATTATTTGTACAGATTGTTCTTAATTATTGGAATCTAGCAATAAAATGTTTTTTGCGTTAACTGTTAACATGACTTGCTTTGTTTCCACCGTTGCAATCGACATGCACTGCCAACTCTCTCTCCTCGCTCTTGCTCTCTGAGTGAGCCTGTGAGTGTGTGTGTGTATTCTGGGCTGTGTATGAGTTGGATTTGCATGAGAATGAGTCAAATTTATCGAATTTGGCAAAATGATTTCTTTGTTTGATTAATTCATCTTTAATTGCAATTTTTGCACTCTGCATGTGCGCTATTGACCCAATTGCAGCTATTTGAGGGCGCATGCATACATATGTACAAACAATCACATATGTACAGGTAAATGGCCTTTGACGTCGCTAGCTGAAGAAAGTGTCTGCACTGGATTGACCCGGTTACAGGAACAGTGAAAACTAGTGCACAACCGAGAATCTAGGACACGACCAGCTTTGAGCCAGTTATGCACTGCTTCGAAAATGATGCTTACTTTCTCGAATCATTCGCCATTTATATACTTTCGTATGTGTGTATTTGAAAGAGTTACATATTTATGTACATATGCTACAAATGCGTCACAGCGCTCACGAATATCTAATCTGCTAAATGCTTAAACAGATTTATCATATCAACGTCAACTGCAGCAAACAAAACACGACGCAAAAAGATTCGCAACGCCGGATTCGCCAAAAGCAAAAAAATCCGAATCGAATCAGTTGAATTTCATTCTGAGCAATGGAGGACGCGATACGCATCTTGTCCGCAAAGTTTTAATATTTATATTGCTACAAACAAACACAAATACGAATGGACAAATTGATTATCAGTTTTCATGCTTCAAGCAATGCCTGTTGGTATGTGCCGTGTACTCTTTAAAGTTATCTTTTAGCTTGTATATACATACATACACACGTACAGATATATTTTATTTGCCTTTGTTTTTGTCTTGTCTCTATCACACTCACACACAGTACACACTTGAGAATTTGTCGCAAGATTTTCGATAGTCGCTTCATATTATAAACTTACATACATACATATATTTGTTCCTGCCATTTGCGTCAATGCAAAGAAACAAACAACTAGCGCAACAACAAATGCATAGCAGTAATAGAAGGCACTCTTATATACATAAGCATTTATACCTGTACACGCATACATATGTATGTATGTGTTGGTGTATTGTTGTTCTGCATTATTTAGCACTGTTAACGTGCATTGCAGCAAACAGCATCAGCATGGTTAATTACTAGAGATAGGCAAAGAGAGAAAGAGAGTGAGTGCAACAGCTGAAACAAAAATTGCAGCCGGCTGATTGTAAGTCGAATAACCGTTAATCCAATGAATAGCATACGTATTAACTGCAGCCATTAAAGTAGTTTTCTCGGTTTTTTTGTTTTCATTTTCCGCTTGGTATATTTACTGCAATTGCCCTGTCCTTGAACAAGTTCAATGATATTTTTACACATACAACTTATTTGTTGCTGTTGTTATATTATTTATTCTTGATATGAAAATAAATGGGGATATATACATACATACATGTATATGCAAGGCATGTGAGCTGACGGTCCCAATCAACCGTTTATCTTATTTCGTTGTTTGTGTCTGTCTTTCTTTGTGCTCATTGTGCCAGTTTGAAATTAGGCATATATGTATGTAGTAGCCACATACATATGCATAGTTGACACGTGTGTGTATTTACATTTGAGAGCATACACATACTTGAAGATTAATAAATTTAAATATAATTTTTAATTTATCTTTTATAGCTGACAATTCACTCAAGACAGATGTATGCATGTATTTATGTTCGTGTGTGTCTATACATACATAGATCTTTAAGTGTATCTGTGATACTAACTTGATTAGATTAAGTCAAATTGTGCAGACTTAATTCCTTACAACTATTCATCTGAGCTTTTTTTGTGCGGATGTATTTGTCAACTGCAAATCGTATTCATATATTTTCGCTATTGTCACGTTTCCGCGAGGCGTGCGAATTTCGCCAGAGTGTACATGTCATTTCTAAATATAGAAATCGAAGAAAGCGTCCAAAACATGCAATACTTACAACGTCAGTAGGGGTTATTCGCTTGCCAATGGGGGAATGGGAGGTGGAGGGGGGCCAGAGACAGGGATAGCGCTAGAACGATACAACACTAAAACCACCAGCCAAGTCTAAATATAGTTAAACAAATATTGTGGTTGGCTCCCAGCTAACGCGAACTGCAAAAACGGCGACATATTTCGACTGGATAACCTTGTAAAGGGTTCTGGCATGTGCATCAGACAGTTACAGGCCTTGAATCACTCTTTGATTGGTAAAAGCAAAGGCAACTTGTTTTTTCAGCGTTTCTTCGCGACAAACAACGATTGTGTTAACTTCGTACTGTAATCATACCATAAAGCCTACACACATTTGTAGATAAAGACGTGTTTGCTTCGAATGCAATGAATTGAGTGCGATAAACAGATGACGCATTTGCCGGTTTACGACGTCATGAGAACGCTTGCCTTGTTGCTTGGCTACAACAGTACAAAAGATTTATCGCGCAACACATACATACATACCTAATATACATAACATACATACATAGGTCGCCAGGCACTCCATTTGTTTAATAGTCTACAGGCTATTTAAAACATTGTATAAATGATTTTTGAAGAGAGCTAACTAATATATTTTTATTGCAATAGTGCTCTTGAGCACACGATTCCATCTAATCTGTGTTCCAGGATCACACACTATGTCGAACGTCGACTGAAAAAACAGAGACAATTGAAAATTCTTTGTCATAGTTTTAATTTGGATTTAAACAACGAAGCAAAAACGAAGTATGGTATTATTCAAAATCACATAACATGTCAAACTATGCAGATAAATTTTTTGTCTGGTTGACGACTATTAATATTACATGCCTGTCAATCAGGAAATGTATAGGAGAAAACTTCAAGAAGTTATAAGCAACATTAGCAATAAAAAATAAATTCATTTGAGTAAGCTGCCAGTTAGTTAAAGCACAACTTTTCGAGTTTATTTTCTTAAATGATAGTTTCGATTTTGTACGTGATGCATTTTATACACAAATAAATATTTTTCTTTGGCATAATCCAAAAGCTAATTGGAATAGTTGAAATTTTTCTGGTATTGACTGTCTTGTCAGGCTACCCTCGTCTGTAGGTGTCGTATAAATGTTACCAACGACCGCAAATCGTCCCTACACTTACGACAATTCCCATTATAGAAAAGGGCAGACTAGCATTTTGTGTTTACACTGGGTGAGCTCCACCTTCTGCTCCTCCCATTTATCCCACACAACTGTGCACACCAATCGCAAAATCAATAACTCGGAGAAGACTCGTTAGCTTTTAGCAAAATAGTGCCCTAGTTTTCGTTATGTGCGTTCCATTTATTATGTGCTCTAAATATTTCTGCTCTGCATTGCTAATTTTGTTTGTACGTTTAACCCCCAATCTAGTTTGTTTTAACCAAACAAATACACTTTAAGTTATTTCGCATTAGTTACTGAAAAGATATACGAAAATTTCAATGCTTCCAAAAGAATTTTTTTAAACAATTCCAATGGAGAGGGTATTATAATTTTGTAACGAAATGTGTAACGTATAGAAGAAAATGTAAAAGTATAAATGTTCTTGATCAGATATATTCTTGATCGGTCGGGTCTTTGTAGTGAAAATTAGCCTCTGTTTTAAAAATATAATTTTTGATGGAGGCAGTACAGATCGATTGAAAATAAGTTTTTATATATACATAAATCTTTTTTGCTTTTCAAGATATCCTGACCTAACATGGACACACTAACATATCTTCAAAATATTATCAATGTCGAACCACTACAGCAAATACTTCTCATAGGAACAATCGAAACAAGTGTTTTTGTATGATCATCTTTTTTGTTGTAAATAAAGTATTATCAATATCGACTGCAATAGCTAAAAGCTCCCATAGGAACAATCAGAGGAAAAATTAGATTTTGTACGAAAAATAATTTTCTTCTCAAAGATATATTAAACAAATTTGGCAATTGCAAATGAGGGCAATGATCAAATCTATATATATATTGGCGGGTAAACCGCGAAATTGCATATCTCCCACAATTTTAGAGCTAGCTTCACCAATTTTGTCTGGCAGTGTTCGGATGACCTCATCTACATATCGTGCCGAACTTTCACCCCAAATTACAAAAGTCGATATTATTTTTATAATAATAAGTAAGACCGTTTTCGATTATTTTAAGCTGGTATTATAATGTTAATGGGTATTGCGCAGTCGTTTACACCCGACTGCAACGGACTTTCCTGCGTGTTGGACTTTCGTCTACAGACTTGAATCAGTTCACACACCATGCAATGTCTGGCCGCTGTCTGGATTCGCTTAAATGTTATCCCATATTATAATGGGCGCGTGTAGACATATTAAATGACAGACGAATCAAATTTCTTCCCGGCTCTGTTTAATTTAATTAAATGTTTGTCGAAAGCAATAAGCGGTTAAAGGGGTAAATTCCGGCTGTGAATTTTGATATTTTATCCCTTTTTGTTTTTTTCTTTTTGGTTATGTTGCATTTCGAGAGTACCTTAAACCCGGCTGCCGCTTGACATTGTTAACTTCCAGACACCGAAATCACTTTATTCTTAACCCTGCCTTTTTACGTAGGCAACATTACCTCTTCGACATCTTTCGGTTCCGGCTTTGCTGTTGCCTTTGTGTTGTTGTTGTTGTTGTTGTATATTTGTTTGTCTATCAGCGACGTGTTTCACAATGGCATTGACTTGTCTGGCCAGAGTGCAATCAACTTTCAGGTTTGCTTACTTTATCCTCAATTTCTTAGTCTGCTGTTACCAGCAAAAACTTCAAACCATTTCTCTTCCTCGCTCTCTTTCTCTATCCCACCCCTCTCTCTCTCTCCAATTTATATTGTTAAACTTTTTCTTGCTGTCCTTGCCACCTCAATTTTAATTAAAGTTCGGTTATCGATTTTCGGTTTAAAATTATGAATATGACACCTTAATAGTAGCTAAAAATTATATTCCGCTGGAATTTTAATATCATTTAATTGTTGAAAGATTAGATTACTTTACGAAAAGTGTCTCATTATGTATAAAGTACCAAATAAGGAAATAATTTGTGTGTTGTGTCGTCATGTTGCCAACCAGATTGAACTGACATTTTCAAGTGCAAGTCTAAAATATTTTAAGGGGCTTAGGAATTATCCGGTCCATAAACACCCTTTAAAACAAGAAAACAACAGCTACAATAAAAGTGGTTGCTGTATATAAAATCACATTTACATACTAAGCTACAAACCAGATGTGCAGATGTGTTGCAAATCCAGATGTACCAAGTATTATACGACCTGCAATTAAAAACAAGATCAAAAACAAATACATTTTAATTTTAAAACATTGCGAATAAAACATTACTTTGAAAATTGTTAGACTAAAAATACTTCGGACGGCTTATTAAATATTATTTATATTTTTCATCTCTCTCCCTCTCTCTGCTTTATAATTTGTATACCCTTATGTCGGTCTGTATGAACTCAGTCTATATGAAACTAAAGAGCTGGAGACCAAAACTTTTCAACTTTAAATTCTCCTATAACATACGCAGAGCGAGTTTATCATTTTCACGTGCGTGAACAAGTAACAGTGACTTCACAAAGCGTTCTGATTTTTGACTACACCCACTAGGGCGTGGCAAAGCAATAAAATTCATAAATTTTAGGAACCGCGAATATTCACAACACCCGAAGTTTCGGCACCGCCCATTCCCGCCCCACAAATGAAAACAATTGAAATATTTCCAAAAGTCAAAATAATAATACAGCTTTCGACTGCTTAAGCTGTTTTTATGTGGTGAACGAGTATTGCGCAGTCGGATACATCCGACTACAACGTTCTTACTTGTTTTATATGGGATTCTTAAACATTGAATACCCAATAGAATCATTGTGAATTATGCAATCAAACAATAGTCGCGAACTTGACGACACACACACGTTATATACAGATTATTTGTAGAGTATATTCTACATATAGGGTTCCTATGGTACACCAGTAAATTTGTGTGCACTGAAGCGTGGCATGGGGCCTTGGGCCTGGGGAATAGTGATTGAAAAGCTCGTGTGGGGCTGGATTACATAATAAATTACAATTTCCACTACAAATGGATACCTGTTACTTAACAACTAGATAGTGCCTACACATGTGGGCACAAACCTATAGTACTATAAGTTTAAACTGGTTTCAATTTAAGCAGCATTTCCATTGGATACATTTTCAACAGTTTTGCGGTCTGACCTTGGCTGCTTATTGTCGTGAGCCCCATTTAATTGTATATAATTTAACTGTCCCAAGTTGGTTTGTTATTTTTCTTAAATAACACTGACCTTGGCTCGAAAGTTGCGGTGATATGGACAAGTGGAAAGCATTTCTGAGTTTGCAAAGTTACTTTTCATGCTTCATTCGAATAACTATAAAAAGCATGTGCAAATTTTGTATTTAGTGTGCGTTGTGGAGCCCCAGAAATTACATAATAAAACAAACTTAACAATTTCAAATGCGGCGCTTGTATATGGATGGTACATAAATATATATATATACATTTTTAGATTCTTAATGGAACCAACAGAAAATGAACATAAAAATATCCAAAAATAAAAACATTTCAAATCATAGACCGGTGTCGTTCTATTTCTTATGCTCTCTCTCTCACTCTCTGTTTTCTCTGTGTTTTGGAAAAATCTTGTTTTTATAAGACTCATCTCGGGCCTCATAAATCACAAATGTACATCTTAAGGATTGGCGAATGTTTAATTATTTACAAACCTAATAACCATAAAAGGTATCACTAGAAAACACGACTTGTTGCAATACATTTATTTGCTATAGCATTTATTTGACATTTTTATTAAAACAAATGAAGTTCTTTAGATTGATATCTTTTTGATGTTTTTTTAATTAAGATAGCAATATTTTTAAGCTTTATTATTATTTTTATTTTTTATTAATCTTGTTCAATTGTAGGTAACTTAATCGATTTCGATTTATTTTTAGCCCTTGTATGTACATACATATGTAGGAATTACTTGAAACCTAGCTGGTGCAGACCGAAAAGAGGTCTTGATTTTTTGTTTTTGTTGAATTTTATGTCCACTTTAGGACAATGAACAATATTTAAGGCGACAACAATTAAATATATTTATGAGATGCATTTCGGCTCGTTCGACAGATGCTTTAAAAGCCTTAATATTGTGCCAGAATGTGAAATCTTTGCCCCGAGACGGGAGCATTGCACGTACATATACATCCATTACACATGGACATACTTACAAAAGTACGTAGATGGTGCATGTCGAGTATTAAAGTGTGCGTCACAGCGGGAGGGGGGGCGCAGTGCTCAACAACTGGCAAAACACTTACTCGTAGAGGAGAGCAGACAAAACAAGCTAAAGCGAGTTCGCTCAGTTGAGTTATGCGTCACGTTTGCTCTCTCGCTCTCGCTCTCTCTGCTTTTTGCGTTCTCTCTCGTCTGGCAATTCCTCTCACAGTAAATGTCGGTGGGATTTTTGGTTAGCATGCTCCCGCAATGAGTTGGCAACGTTCAGTCGATAGCAAAAGATGAAACAGTGCTCATCGCGCAGCATTTGGTGTCTGCTCAGTGTTGTAATCGATCAGCGACTTAGAATTGACACCTGTCGATATCTAATCGAGATTCTATCGCGCCGCATTACTGGCGACTAAGATTAGAGTCGGTACAAAAAAACTATTGCAAAACTTAAGCTGTAACTGTAACAGTAAACATAAATGTAACTAGTGCAAATAACCAGTGTCATCATTGTCCACGCATATATACATATACATACATATTTACGAATATATGTATATATATATATAATTTGTTTTTCATTTGCATATTTGTGTTTTTCTCTGTGTGTGTAGGTGTTTTTGTTAGTTCGCAAAGACGCAAAACAAAATACATTGCATAAGGCAAGTAAAAACCAGACGAGAAATAGCCAAGTAAACAGCTGATATTCAATTTTCTGCCGCACGTACACTTGTTTCGCGTGATTCTGTGCTCCTAATGCGCAAGAGGTACAAACAAGTGAAAGTTGCCTTATGTGCAAAAATAAAAATCATGTGCCCAGAGTGACTAAACACTTCACATTTAAATATATATATTTGCAAAAGCAAATTCGAATACACAAGCCTATATAATTTCCAACGGCTTGTTAATTAGTTCCACGTTTCCCTCTAAACGCCAGCAGTTTTTCGTACCGTCTGGCTCGATTAGTAATATATATATATACGTGTGTATATAGTCATGATGTTTTGTGTAAAACACACTTCAGTTTTTATCAATATCATGCCAAAATTCAGCAGAATTTTTGAATTGTTTGTGTGGTATTGTTTAAGACCTGAATACCGACAAGCCCAACACCTTCAAACAACGCCAAATATTTGCTAAAGATATTATCTATACATTAGTAACATATACATATGTACGCACCTATACATATCTACCAGAGATATGCCTCACATTTAAATATATATAGCTTAAATATGTGCGCCTGAATGTTCAAGTGTATGTATTATACAATAATATTTTGTTGTGTCTATATTTGAAGGCGTGATATATGTTATTTTCTTAAAAAGAAACACTCAGACAAAGAATTAGGAAAATGTGTATACTTGGAAATTATTTTGATTTGCGTTATATCTTTTATTGCCTTTTCTATAGGATGTATTAATTCATTAACAGCATTAGTACATATTTAACAATAATATGTTGTTTACTATATTCTTACATTCCAACTCTAAAAAAATTGATTTCATATATTTTTTATGCTGAACGAGAGCGCTTTTACTAACTATTCTATTTTCTCACATTCTGTTTACAGTTGGTTAGACCTGTTCCCACATCTATGGAGTTTCATCTAGACAGTGCAGAATACTGCCAGGCACAGCACAAATAAAAAGTAAGCCAAAAACAACAGCTATAAAATCGAAAGCCAAGAATCACACAAGTCAAGGGTAGCCTTTTCCATATAATTGTAATTGAGAGTGTGGCACGTACTGCGGGCTCTTCGTGGGCCGGTCAAAGGTCATTTAACTTGAGCGAAATGAACTGCGCTAACCTTTGGCTAAACTAATGCAAGAAACACTAAACTTTCTATCATTGAGAACAGCAAAGTCTTTCCTTGCGTGTAATTCAGCTAAATGTTCTTTTATTTCTCCATCGCAATTTTCAACAATTAAACGATTGTTGGCCCAATTGAAGAAAATAAATTAAGGCCTGCCATATATATTTTGGAATTAATCAAGCTAATTGAGTATTCAATTATGGCCTATTCCCAATTGTTGGCTTAATTGTTTTTAATTTTAAACTGAATCAAACCAGTTGTCCATCGGTTGAAGAAGATATCGACGACTCCATGAAGTACAAAAATTACTGGCTCATTTAATTCTTGACGTAAATCAATATTTTGATTTTTTTGTCTGACTGTCTGTGTTGATGGCAAATTGTCTCCCAAATTTTAAACATAAGGTTTAATTTTTGTTAAGAGTAGATTCGATCAATATTTTCTTATCAAATAGAACTAAACCAATTTTGACGAGGATTAGCTTTGCTTTAAATGCAATCGTATGAAGAATTTTCAGTGGGTTAATTATTAATATTATTATTACGCAAATTAATGCAAATTTGTAGCTATACGGGTAATTAACAATATAAAATTTGTTCGACTTTTCAGCGAATTTGAAAGTCAAAAAAATGTGAAAATACCCCCCATGAAAGCATAATTTTCATAATTCACATTCATGTAGTTACAACTAACTGTAAAAATTTTTGGTTATGACATTCTTGAGTAATGATCACAAATGCAAGCTCATCTCTGACAAAATCGCTAAAACATACATAGTTTTAAAATTTTTTAAAAATAAGTCGCCATAGAAATTTTTAAAGTGGTCATATTCGTCATACGTATCAGAAAAAGTAGGATTGGTAAAAAATACAATCTTCGGAGCAATTAATGGGAGCTGTCAAATACATAGGACTAGACATTAGCAAACAAATAGTAGCACGTTACATGACGAAAATTGTAATAAGTTTAGGTCTGCCTCATTAATAACACGGAGTTCTTAAAGTGCAAATGTGCAAAGTGTTTTTTGAATAATCTAGCTTTAAATTATACATAATAAATTTCCAGTAATCTAGTAATTTTTTAAACAAGCAATAATTTTAAACGTAACGTTTTTTATACCCTTTTTGGGGAGTCTTCAAATTTTGTCACTAAATATGTATCGCATTGAAGGAGATATATATATAAGATCAGTATCAACTGCTGCGTCGATATAGTTATGTCCGTCTGTATGTTACCATCTAAATTAGTCTCTCAGTTTTCAAGCAATCGAAGTTGAAGCTGCTGGAATCGGCCACATTTTGTTATCATAGCAACGAACGATTAAAAATTGAGTTTGCATGAATTTTTTTTTGTGTTTTTCAAACTATACGAACGAAACTTGGCAAATGAAGGTCACAATGCTCCTAATACATAAACACAATCTTATAAACATCAGCTTATAGGTCCCACAAGAGCAATCGGTCACAAAATGAGTTGCAAAGGCAGTAAATTATAAATATAAACTTCTTCGATTGGGTTGCAAGCATATTTCATTTTTGATACCCTGAAGATATGTGTTTTTTGTTGATATTATATTGTTATTGATGTTTATTTAAACATCAATATTGGTATTTATAACTATTGTTTTGCTCTTTTTGCACATTGTATTTAAATGTATATTTCCAGAGCGAAATTATGATAAACGCCTCTTACTTTCAACTTTACATGCCAAGAGAAATGTTTAGTCAAGTATTCTTGACTATCTTACTTGAGATCATTATTTACTACAGTTTGTTTTCCTGTTGCAGGTAATCAAAACGCAAGGAAGGCCGTGATAGCCTGAGACAACGCTGTCACCTCCCCGGAAGTCAACGGACGACAAATCAGATTCGAAACGTGGACAGCTGCGATAGTGACAGAAGGGCAATAAGCCAGAGAGTGGGATAACGATAGCCGAACTAAAGTATAAAACGTCTGGGTGACAGAGTTCATATCACGAAAAGAATATTTGAAACGTAGGAAGACACAACGAAAAGTGTTTGGCAACAACAATTGTAATTGTAGAGCAGAAACTGTGCTCGAAATAAATTATTTTGATATATTCGCGATAGTTGCGAAATTAACAGGGATTTTTGATAGACGTCTTTGCGTTGAAACACAGAAAACTCTTTTATTTTTTGTGATAAGAAATTGAAGAAATCCAAAATTGTACTTAATTATTGAACTATTCATTTATTCTTAAAAAAATAAATAGTTCTGTGTGTTTGGTGTAGAAGTTTAAAGCCTTCATAAAATCTTATTATATTTATATATATTTTTACAAAAATTTAAACAATTCTAAAGTATCTACATCTAAACAATTAAGCTGAATTTTTCGACTAAATAAAATCGAGTAACTTCCCCAAGTCAAATCAAATAATTTAGCCCAGCAAATTTAAAAAAATATATATATATATAAATATCTAATACAAATTTGGTTTGGTACAAAAGTCCAAAACAAAAAAACAAATATTGTAAAAGAAATTTATCCATTTAGTAATTATAGAAGTTGTAAGTTTAAAAGATTTGTAAAGTTAATTAAGTAAACATCAAAATGCGTCAAAAAGATCTGCGCCCAGCACCTGCTCTTATTGAGTATAAGGGCATGAAGTTCCTAATCACCGATCGACCATCAGACATAACTATTAATCACTACATAATGGTGAGTCCTAAATATCCCACCGATTGGCCACAAGATCAACTATCTATCTGCTTTGCAGGAGCTTAAAAAGAACAATGTTAACACTGTGGTGCGCGTGTGCGAGCCCAGCTATAATACGGATGAGCTGGAGGCGCAGGGCATAACGGTCAAGGATCTAGCCTTTGACGACGGCACTTTTCCGCCGCAACAGGTCGTTGACGAGTGGTTTGAGGTTTTGAAGGACAAGTAAGTAAAATAACATTCTTAAGTAAGCTCAGCCTCTTTTTGAGACTCAATTCCATTTGTTAAATAAGCAGACGTCATGTTTAAATTATTTATATTTTATACATACACATATTCATTTCACAAACTGTTTGCAGTTTTATATTTGCTGGCAATATGACAAGTGAGAGCTCTCTACCTGAACAATTTATACGATATTTTCATTTTTGTTTGATTTTATTAAACTTCTTTCATTCAAGGGTTCAAGTGCTCAGTTTTTTTCCAAGATTTTGTATGTGGGGCATTCCAAATATTTAAAACGCTTAGCTCTCAGATTAATTCAGTGATCACAAAAAAACAAGGAATAAATTTAATTTTCAAAGGGCCAAAGATTAAATGCAAGAGACATAGGCCTCGCTACTCGTGATAATTTCCCAGATTTTAGGAGCACTATGACGCTTATTATTTGTAAGTTTCGTTAAGATATCTTCAAAAACGAAAATAATATTCTTACATAGTGGCGATGCTGATATTTTAGCAGTAAAATATTTAGAATATCTCGAGAAAACAAAACTAAGATATTCCTACTAAATTCTGAGTTCAAAGCTAATAAAATTTAGCTAGAAGCACAATGACCCTTGAAAACACTAAATTTAATTGGGATATCTTAAAACAAAACAAAAGTGTTTATTCAACAAACTATAATTGTGACTACTATTTGAGATAGAGTTCCGATTCGGCCGACTCTGGCATATGTACTGCACAAAGATAAAGTTGTATGACGTTTGTTTTAGGACGGGTGACTTGTTTTCATAGAAATATACGAAGGGACACAGCTCTTTCGATTTAGCTCGTCGAACAGATTAAGAATATATATACTTTGTTGGTAGCTAGTGACAAACTTATAATACTCTGAAACTACATGGAGTAAACAAATAATATAGAATATAGCAGTATTGGTGAAAAAAGAGAAAATTTTCCAACGAGAATGGTTAATTAAGTTACCTTTTTTTATCCTTTAAACATGTTCAACTTTTTTATTTGTTATATCATATAAATATTTGCGTCAGATACTTGAATCAAGATGGTTTATTCTAAGCTCAAATATACAAAAATTAATTTTATGTTAAAAAACTTTTATGTAAAAAGTGTCAAATTCGTATTTACATAGGCAATACCAAAGTTGACTTTTATCAATTTATTCAGTATTATTTATTGCTTTGTACAATGACAATAAGATGAACATAAAAATGATTACTAATAATTATTGAAGAATCTAAAACCTCGAGCTGCTAACTACATTCTCAGAGCTGCGCTTAAAACCTCATCTAAAACAACTCTATAAAATATAAATATACACAAATTATATATGCACCATAACCAGTAGACTTCGCTTAGGCTTTGCTGATTTTAATTTGTCTTAACTTATACAAGCAATCATTAAAGTTAATAATTTGTAATTGATGGCATAATTAATTTAGAAAACAGTTTCCCTTTTTATTTGTATGTAAATCATCACTGATTATGTACAATGCGTACTATATATGTACATATATTTTATTTGCTGTATATACCATTTGTAATATAGTTCACTTCCTATAATATTCAATTACTTAGTTTTCGCTAGTCGCTGATTCCACATTTTGTATTTTTTTCCCGCTCACTCATAAAACTGAAATCTTGTAATGAATATAATTTCGGTGTGAAATTCTTACCTACTCTTCCTATATATATGTGTGTGTACGCCGTTTCATTTCTTCGTTTGTGTGCTATTATCCGCTGGCTAGTTTTAGAAAGTCCACAAGCGCCACACTATCCTACTACAAACATAAGCGTTTCTCGCTCAGACACATACCAAAAACAGCTCCAATGACAGCCGCCACAACCCGAGCCAGTCTCTCGGCAGCAGCAACACCAGCCACAGCTACAGATACAGATACAATGCCCCTAACAGCAAATGAAACAGATACAAGCGAAGCAGCAGCAATTTTTAATAATACTGCATTCGTTGATAATGAAACTTGTCGGTAAGCGTAGCCTCGATGCTTTGTAACCTAGATTACGTACAAGAATTTAAGCAAGCATTTTCTGTTTGGATTAATAAATGCCAAATTTGTACTATTACTAAGTATTGTGTTTCTCCTAAATGTGCTTGGCATGCCCTAACATCTCTTTGTATATTTTTTCTTATCGCAGATACCAGCAGAATCCCGAGGCTTGCGTTGCCGTTCACTGTGTGGCTGGACTGGGACGTGCCCCCGTTTTGGTTGCACTTGCACTCATCGAATTAGGCTTGAAATATGAAGCAGCTGTGGAAATGATCAGAGAGTGAGTACTCAATTAATCGAGCATTTCATATTACATTCGGTTGCTGATATTTTGTATCTATTCCCAATATAGTAAACGACGGCGCCATCAATGCCAAGCAGCTGTCATTTTGGAGAAGTACAAGCCGAAAGCGCGGCTAAAGCACAAAAATGGCCACAAAAATTCATGTTCTGTGCAATAGATTTCCAAAACCATATGTATATTCCCACCAGATATAAAGTGTTCATTTTTTCAACAAAAAAAGAAACAAAAAATAACTGAAAAGGTAAAACAAAAGGCAACCAACCAAGAAAACAAACTGTAAAACTGTATAATTGCAAATTCCGCTACAATCTATAGATGAGAATTAATCGCAACAAGTCGCAGCCCAGTTATTTTAATCAAAATCTCGTATTGGCATCAATTGTATTTATTGTATGTATTAATTAATGTATTTTATTTTATTTAATTTCCCAAACAACAACAAGAAATCACGCGATTCTAATTTTATGTCAAGCCCAAATACCCATGAAATGATTGTAGAAGGGCATAAAAGTAATTGTAACAGTAATAGTAGCAGTAATAGAGTAGATGATGTACCTATCGAAAAACCCGAATCCAAATAAATTGAACAAACTGTCGAGGGTCAGACACCATACGCAACCCAATGGTAAACATGTTTATGCAATATAGCCAAAGTATAAAGAAATAACACTAAATTAGATGAGAAATTCAAGTTCTTCAAAACACTAGAACACAACTACTCGGTGTAGACAGATATAAACTGTATGCAGTTCTATAAGTTCTAAAACAACAACAGTCGCTGCTAATACAAATCTTGAAAGGACCTGCTTATAACTAAACGCTGCATTTGATGTAACCGATCTACAAATGTACTTAATCGCATGTTTAGTTTAGTTGCGCGCCTAACCGATTTATTTAAAAGTGAGCAAAATATTCTAAAAACCTACCCAAGAGGTAGCAACGAACGTGAATCTAAAGAATACATAGCCTAGATACTATCTTAAGCTGATCAATGTTTTATCGTTTACTGCTGTAAACTACTTACGTACTCGGATTTTATATTGCGAACATTTTTTTATGTGCTTAATGGAATGGTAATGGTCCTATAGGTTCTTGCTTTTTTCTGTAAAATATCAAACTTCGCTGGATAACTATTTATATTATTAAATCAAATACAATATGCATAATAAATAACTACACTACATACAAATTTTACATTAATGACTACATACATTTAAACGATATATACAGCAGTTGCAATACAAATACAAATCACAGCAGAATATAAAACACTGATGAAAAATGAGAAAATGAACATGAAAGAAAATGAAACAAACCTTATATAAAAACTTTAACAAATTATAGTCAGGATAAAGCAGAAATTATAAAATTAAATGCTTACAATTAATTTATCCAATATTGAATTGTAATTTTTTAAAATGTTAGTCATTACAATGAAATAAAACGATATATAAAAAATACGAAATTTTGTATAAAATGCTGATTTTTAATTTGTTTATTCATCCGATCTAAATATTCGAAATCCGCGCATCGAGTTGTCGCGTAAGCAAAAGGAATTCCTTGACTATTCGGTAAGGCTGCAACCTAACTTTTTGATACCCAAATGATGAAAACAATATTTGTTTTCTTATGGTGAAATTGACACCAGTTGGTATAAGTATTCTGACAAAATAAAAATCGTATATTTTTGAGTTTAACTTTTAAATGGCTTTATAAAGAAATCTTGTTTATTTTTTCCTCTTTAGTTATAATTTACACAAATTTAAAAATAGGCAAACAGATATTTCTTCATAGAAACTTAAAAAGATATAAATTCATTAGTAATTTCATGTGTTGGCATAAGTATTTTGACAAGTATATAGTAACCAGACTCAACTCAACTTTACCCATGGTTCATAATATTTTATAATCAATTTACATTTTTTCTCAACGTTTAATATTAATTAAAGTAAAATATAAAAGTTTTTTTTCCATTTCCATGTACTCTAAAGTGAAAAACATTTACACAAAAACTTCGTCAAAATAATTATGCCACGCAAAATTCATTGCCTGTATGCAGTCTTATCAGTAGAAAGAGAATGCAAAAAGGTAAATAACGTAGAATTTTGTATGCACAGAGCTAAAAATAAATTTTTTGCTTGCGCATAATTTTTGCATTAGTTAGTTAACAGTACATACTAAGCTAAACAAGTTCAATAGCTACAAAAAGGTTTCGTCAAAGTACTTATGGCTTATTTTATGTAGTAATAGATTTTAGAAAACAACAAATTATTTGTGCTTATGCGTTTAGAAAATTGTGAATTTGAAAATCCAAAGAATTTTCAGCATTAGGTATCAAGTCTTACATTCTTAAGTACATCATTATAAGCTGATGTCTCGATATATTCAAGTTTCCAAGTAAAAAGAATTTCTTTTTTTTTTGTTTTTATGTATTGTTTTGCAAGGTGTAACTGGCTTTTGTACAATAGGTTACTTTAAAATTAAACTTGATATATTCCTAATTCAATATCTCAAGCGCGAATACACTGAGTTTGACCACATATCTAAACCAAGATTGAATTCACTTTTTGGGGTCGAAGATACCTCCTTATAACATAAATTCGCATAAAATCAGGAATCCCACTTTCAATAGGTTTAAGACGCGACACAAGTTGATGCAAAAGTCTACTGGTTTCTGGCGACCGTTACTATTTGCTATATACATACATAGTAAATAAAAAATATGTAGTTTCTTTAAAGCTGACACTGCCTTAAATATTCGCCCAATTACATATATTTTTAAGTCCTGTATGTTGTCAGCATTAGATTGTGAATTGATGAATGATACAGCTAATTATCTGGGAGTGTACTTGGACTCTTGGCATCCCCACAAAAATCAAAGAAAATGCAAAAGGCAGAAAATAAAGACCTTTTATTAAAGACGAAAATGAGTTAAAAGTTTCAACTCAAAAAGTTAACAATAACCCTGTAGAATATATTGTGTGGGTTTACTGATCTCAATCAATAGGCAACTTATTTAAAAAGAAATTATAAAAAAACAAATGGACGTTCCAAACAGATTTACTCTTGATCTTTAGGGAGGTCAACAGTAATCTGTCTGATATCTGATGTATCTGGTTGGCACAGTCACGATCTTGTGGTCTCAATCTCAAGAGAAATCCATGAAATGTTGTGTAAAAATTGTAAACTTACCTGCACCGATCCAGATATTTATTTAAAAAAATAAAAATAGTGCTAGTTCTGAAGAGTTTCCTAGACCGGGTTTGACATCATCCTTCAGGATATTTCTAAGTGGAAGGAATTATTCAGAAAGATAAAAACCACAAAAACGATCATTATTTAACGATGTTCTCTTTATTTGCGTACGTAAATAAATATATTGATAGTAATTACAACTAATAACTCTTACATTGGTTGTGTTTTTGGGGCACACACTCGATAGCTCTGATGCCGGTTTCGCTCTGTGTACATAATTACTTATTACATTCGGTAAACCTAAATTTTCAAAGCGTGTACAATTTCGTCAATATATGTTGCTCTTGATTTTACGATAATTTCTTGTGATATATGTATGTGACTCCAAACTCACACTAAATTGTAAATAAAAAAGAAAAGATATTCCAAATGTGCTTTAGTCGCATTAACAGAACACAAGCGCAGTTAGCCAACGGTGATCTAGTAACATGTGTTGCGGGCTGTGCTATGTTAGCCAACAGCGCTGTTAATCAACAGCCAATGTAAATGGGACACTAGTTGGATTTTGTTGTATGAAAATAAAAACTATAATTATTTGAAAGTAAGTAAATGTTTATTACATTTGGTTCAGTGCACTCTATTTAGGAGCTATGCATCAAAAAAAGTAGCCGCATAGCCAAACGAGAGCCGAGTTGTAAGTAAAGACTAGAAACAAATTGTTTTTGGGATATTCTTTTTATGGCTGCGTGCAAAGCACCGAAAACACCACAAAAGCGTTTTAGAATAATGCAAGCAGTTACAGATTAAGTGTTCAATTTTGTGATATACGTAGTTAGGATAGTGGAAAGCAAAAACGTAAACCATATATACATGTGTAAAAAAATATATATACCCTTTTGCAAATCCACTTCAGTTAATTATCTTATATACATTTTCTTTCGCGCACCCTTCGCTCCGGTTTGTACACAAAATTATCGAGAAAAATAAAATATTTCGTAATCTAAATGTTTCGTATCTTTTAAGTAAGCACGTACATGGAAATAAATACAAAATTGGCAAAAATTAATGTTGAGTAAATAAAAAGCTGCTTTGGAACTGTTTGCACTAACTGACCGCAGTAAGCTCTGCTGGGCTGTTGTGAACATTTCTGTCGTTGTTGTTGTTGGTGTTCGCTTAAAGTTAGCCGCCGTTGCGCAAGCAAAACAAGTGAATATTTCATTAATAATAACTACTAAATTTAAACTTTTTACTACAAGTATTTACAAATCACAGCTACAAACACTAAGACAGCGGTGTGACCAGTGTTGCATAACATCGACGACGAGTCATCAGAAAAAAGGCGACGGCGACGGCGGCGGCGGTGACTAACAGAAAAACCCTTTTTACGCGGCTTTGTTGCAATTATATGCATATGGTTTATAATATAGAACTAAATAAAAATAGTATCGCTGCTTAAGGCTTTGTTGCTTGCTTAATGAAATCATAGTCCGGCGCGCTTATCTTAAGAGTTTTTCTTGCATACGTATATGTACGTGTGTGGGTGTGTGTGTATATATATGTACCGTTCACGTTTACAGCCAGCCCCCTTTGCGGCCAAACAACAAGGAACTAACCGAACCCACAAAGGCCTGGGTAATGCTCTGTGGAGCCACCTTCGACTCGTCCGTGTCCTTGGATGCTCCCCTCGACGTTGCTCCTGTTGCGCTGCTATCCGAGACCTTGCCAAGATCTGGTCGCACCCGTCCCAGGCCACTACCGCCGCCGCCAGCACCGGCAATGGTGCCCAGATCGGATCGCTGGGCGGCCATGCCATTCTTGAGGTTGCGCCGCGACTTTTGGCGCTGCATTTGCTTGATGCGCGTCTCGCTGGCAGAGGCAGGGGCTCCAGTTGCTGCTACCGCTCCACCTGCCCCTGGCGCCGTCACCGCGCCTGCTGCAGGCTTTGACATTTTCGTTGTTGTCGAGGTTGCCTTGGGCTTCAGTTGCAGCACAATGCCCTGATCATCGCTGTCCTCGCTGTTGTAGGCGCTGGTGGTGGCGCTGCCGCAGCTGGCCACGGCCGTGCCCATCGTGGGCGTCTTGGTGGCCGCTGGCGTGGGCGATTTCAGGCCGCGGTGCAGCACGCCCTTAATTTGTGCGCGATCGAAGTGTATGTCGTCCACGATGCTGTTGCTGCTGGTGTGCAGGCTCTGCAGGCTGTCGCCGCTGCAGCTGCTCAGCTGGGACAGCGGGGAGCTGCTGCGGTTGGCAATGCCGGCGCCAAGTCCGCGCTGTGCGCTGATTATGTTCTCCAGTCCGATGCTCTCCACCTTCTCGATCAGGTTGAGCGAGCGCAGCGCCCGCCGCTCCAGCTGGGACAGCATCACCTTCTGCTGGTGCTGCTGCTTGCTCAGGCTGCGCTGCAGCTGCATCTCGCTGGGTCCCACCAGTTTGCGGCGTATCAGATCGGCGCCCGAGGACAGCAGCCCAAACAGCGGCTCCGGCGACTGGCCACGCGGCGGCGAGCCCTCCGGACTGTTGCACGGCGTCACAGTGGGCGAAAAGTTGGGGCCAGCGGGCGTGTTCAGTGCGCTCGGCGTTACCGCCTTGATGCCGCGCTCGTTCAACATGCCAGCCAGGCCCAAGTTGACCGAAAACGTGGAACAGGAATTCTTGCGCGACATCCCGGCGCGAGGCGTGGCTGGACAACTGTTAAAGATCGACAACATTACAGTAAACGACAAATATAAAGAAAACAAGCTTGCGGGATTACCTTGGCTGTCTCGATGTCGAATTGGAGGCCATGCGCGAGGACATCTGCGACTGGGAGAGGAACGACAAGTCGTTGACGAAACCATCGTCCGGATGCATGACCATGCTGTTCGTATATGTGTAGGTGCAGCCGGGCGCCTCAAACTGCTTGCCCAGGCCCAGATCCTCGCTGACGTCCTCCTCGACGTCGGACAGCGTATATATTTGCATGCCCAGATCGTCGAGGCCACGACCGCCGCGTATAGTCACGCCCGGTCGCTCCTCCAGCAGGCCACTGAGCGTGGGCGTGGCAAGACGCGACCAGTGATGCAGCGTCTGCGAGCCCTCCAAGGGCTTGACGATCTGAAGTTTCTCTGGAAGACGCCACTGGTGCGTCGTCAGGCCGGAGGAACCCGATCCCGTCGACATAATGCTGTCCGGCGTGCGCACGCCCATGGGCAAAGTCAGACCAGCTCCGGCGCCGCTGCGTCCGTGCGTGGGCTCGTCATAATTGTAGGTGCCGGCTGGCGCATACGAGAGCATCGCACGGCGCGCCAACACCTCGGCGGGCGTCAGACGCTTAAGTGCCGCCTCCAGCTCCTTGGCACCGGGGGCGCCGGGCACACCGGATGGCTGTGCCGGGTAACCGTCGTCCGACTGCGAGTTGAGGCTTTCGCTCGAGAGCGTCTTTAGGCCCAGGGAGTTGCTGCTGCCACCGCTGGCGCCGCGATAATAGGAGCCCGCGGGATAGGCCATTGAGGCCATGCGCGGCCCAGAGGCACTGCTCATGGACATGGCGCCGAGCTGAGTCATCGACACATTGCCGCTGTCCATGTAGTTGCCACCCTTGGTGGCGCAACGCACCGTGTCGAAGGCCCGCTTGTACGGCGGCGGCCCATAGATGCTGCTGGAGCCCAGACTGGCTGACATACCGCCCGGCAGCTGCGACATCATGCGACTGATGCGATCCGCACAGCGCTGGCTATCACCCGAAATGCCCGAGTCCAGGCTGTTCTCAGAGTACAGCGAGGACTCCATGAGCTCCGACTGCAGGGACTCGACGGCGACAGCGGCGGCGGCGCCATTCGTGCCCAGGCCGCCCAGGAAGGAGCTGCGCGCCTGTGGCTGGGAGCGCTTGCGCTGCTGCTTCAGCTGATCCTGGGCAGAGTGCAGCAGTGCCAGAACCTCCTCGTAGCGCTGCTTGAACTCCACCAACTCGAGGGCAAGCGCGTTTTGATTCTCCTTGGTCACGTGCAGCAGCGACAGGTGCTCGTCGTTGTCCTGGGTCAGCTGATGCAGCCGCATTTCAGCTTCCGCCAGGCGAGCCGTTAGGCTCACAATCTGCTCGTGCTGCAGTCGGTTCTCCTCGCGCTGTCGCTCCAGCTCCAAGCTAATATTGTCGTACTGCGAATTGGCATCGCTCAGCTGGGAACTAATGTCCGCCATTAGTCGCCGCTCGTGCTCCTCCACCTCATCCGTCTGGTGGGCCAATTGCGTGGCCTCGCTTTTAAGCGTCTTATTCTCGTCCAGCAACGAGTTCACCTTCTTTTGCAGCAGATCCAAGGTTATCGACTTGGACATGGTGGGCGTGTCTATTTGTTGACAATTCATTTAATTCAATTGACTGTTTTATGTCCAATCCAAGCTACTTACCCGCATCTGTGCCATCGTCCGCATCGTTGGTCAGCACCGAAATCAGTTCGTTCTTCTTGTGCAGCTCGTGCAGCAGCTGGGCGCGGTCATCGTTGGAGGACTTAAGGTCTGTCTCCAGATCGCTGACACGCGCTTCCAGCGCATTGTTCTGCGTCAGCAGCTCCTTGCCGATTTGCACCGTCAGCTCCAAATCCTTTTCCTTCTCTTCGAGCAGACGCGTCACGGCTTCAATGTCATCGTAGGCGCGAGTCATCTGGCTAACACGGTTACCGCATAGAACTGAAAGCCAATTGAAATTATTAAGATTACATTGTGTTTAATTTAAAAAGAAGAAAGGAATCATCTTTAAAACTAGTTTCAGTCTTAATCATCATAAGAATAATAATTAAATTATCGACCTATCGACTGCCAGGGATGCAAGATCATTGCACAAGCAACGATTAGCATATCGATTTGGCAGGGCTGCCAGATCATTATGTAATTGAAAACCACACAGAACCAGCAAAAATACCTTCCAAAAGCAATTGCTCATTCTGCTGCTCCCGCTCCCCTAACCCGAAGGCCGGCAGACCAAACTCTTGAGCTGGCGTCGACGCTGTTGTTGCACTGCAACCAGCTGAGAGTTCGAGTTCATCCTCGTACTCAAGTTCATCTTCAATGATGCAAAAGTCGTCGTCGTCGTGCCAATTGCTCGACGCTCTTGTTTGGCACGCAGCAAACGCGCATTCCTCTAAGTCGTTTCTCGCTGTTGCATCAACGGGATCCACAGCATCCATCTGAGAGCTGCTGCCGTTTTGAGTGGCTAAAAATCGATGCGCACTGTCGCCGGTAGCAGGCGCCACATTAACAGCAGCCAATTGCCCCCGCCCTGTCGTCTCCGTCTCCACCACTCCTTTGGCATTGTTTACGTGCGTCATGGTCCAACGAATAGGTTTGTTTTTATTTTTGTTTGGTTCTTCTAGTGCTTAATTCTTTAGCCACGCTGCATTTTTTGCATTCTGTGTGTTTATTTTTATAAATGTTTAAATTCGATGCGTTTGAGCTCTTATTCATTCTGTTGTGTACTGCCTTATGTAATAAACAAATTCATTGTAAAATCTGCTGTCAAGGCACTTGGTTCCCTTTGTTGGGTGGTGTGCAGTTTTTCTCAGCTGGTGGTGGTTGGGTTGCCGTTGTGGTTATTTGTGTTGTTGTATGTCATGGGGTTGCGTTCACGTTCGTTTAGTTAGTTGCCGTTTTCTTTTCATGGGTCACATGACTCTTGCTATTTTGTGTAATTTTTTTCAATTTGTGCGAATGATTTGCAATAACAGACGAAACACTTAAATTAATTGCTAAATTAATGCGAATTGTCTGAAGTCACCAGAGAAACTGAACCTCTCATAACATTTGCCACCGCTCTCACGCGCTCTCTGGCTCTCTCGCTTCTTTGCCACCCACTCTGCGCGTGCTGAGTGTGCGCAGTAGCGTTTTGTGCTTTGCTTTCAATAAACATTCAGCTTGGGCCAGCATAAAAACCTAGCTTGAACATCTGAACGGGTATTTTCGATATATGTATATTTATAGCCGTGAGCACAACTTTGAAACTCTCAAATTCAAAACCAAAACCACTTCTTGCAAGCGCGACGCACACACACACACTGACAGCGGCAGCAGCAGCGGCGTCGACGCCACAGCGCAGCAGGCGCAACTGCAGGCTGCGGCGTACAGCTTGGAAGTAAAAGGCGTTTTCCCTAAGACAGTTCGAGTGAAAGGAAAAGAGCAGCAGAAATGTTTAGTGAAAAGTAATGCAACAACAACCACAGCTGCCGGTTCTATGGGAAATACGAGTAATAAATTTGAGCTAACGGGCAAAACTCACGTGTTGAAAATATCCACACAGATTGGATTTCTAGCTACTTTGGGCTGCGAACTTCACGCGCGTTTCACTTCACTGGGCAGCAGCAGCAGCAACAACAACACCACTACCGTTGGCAATCACAGTAGCCACAAGGCTGTGGCCAGTCCAAAGGTTGTGAGACATTAACAAGCGCAAAAAATGAATTCTAAGGTAAAAATAAAAAGCCAGCCGGGCAAACGGCGCTCCAAACTCGTGACGGAGCTACGTAGCCAGACAGATTGACTCACATACACACACACACGCGTAAACACAGTTCGCAATACACAAGCACGCAATTCGAGAATAGATGTTGTTGTTGTTGTTGGACGGGCCACAGGAGGGTTACGTTTTTTGTGCGCAATCTTTATCGATACAGCGTGTTTTTTTTTTGATATTTATTTTAGGAAATATAAGAGAGCACTGATTAAAATTATCGTTTACATTTTGACAATACTTTCTAGTATTTTAGACATTACAATTGGCACAAATTGTGTAATTTGCGGATTAGCAGATACACGACGAACGCTCAGAGTGAATTTTACTTGCTGTGTCTTTTGTTGCTGTATTGGAATCCACCACCAAAGTTGGCATCCACACACAAAAAGAGAGCCAGCAAATGCGCTGTTATTGCTCTGTTATAAACAAACTGAGGCTGTTCTGTTAAGTTCACCAGAGAGTGAGAGAAACTTGGCAGCATTGCCAGCATAAACAAATATACCGCTTACTATACCTTTACGGGTTCACTAATTCACGTTCATAAAAATTGCAACACAATTTTTTTTATATTTCATTGATATGACCGACCAATTGCCCTGAAAACTTATTATTTATAATTATCCATTAAATCTTTTTTCCTTAACTATTAATTACGACAAATTTGGGTAGGATGTTAATATAATCGAAAGGGTATTATTTGCTCGGTACAACAAAATTTGCTTTATTTATTATATTTGAGACTGCATTATTATAATGCAACCGGGCGCATAATAGGCTTTAATTGTTTATTTGTCTGTCATATATCAAATTTCTTCTCTCATTTTTATTGCTCTTCCGAGCCGCGCAAAGCGCGAAGAGAAACCGGAACCAGGCTTCTAAATTATGTCCCATTCATGTTAAGCGTAACCGTCGCGGGTGATTTTCTGCGTATTCGGACGTCTGGAAACAGAATAAGACATTTCCCTGGAAGACACACATGCAAATACAATGCAATTCAGGTAGAAATGTCGGATAACGGCAGATTAGAAGATAGAAGATATCCCAAAATATTCGAGTTTTTGAACTTGAGCCAGTTTGTGCTTCTAAGCTGCTAAATACTTTTTAGCACCGGCCCAAACCCAAAAGTAAAACGTGAAAATTTATTTAGTTGTCGTCACCGAACTTTACTCTTCCATTAAACATTTTGTTCTGTATGAGTTTTGTTAATAGTTATCTGATCTTTTTAATTAGTTCTACAATCTACAATTTTATCAATGCAGTTAGCATTAAATCTGGGACAACGCATTTACTTTGTGAAGTGCTACCATGGGAAAAGTTCCTAACTAAGTTCTTCAGGAGCTAGAAAAACTCGGCTTTTTTAGTTACAGATTCAGTAAAAAAGCAAATTGCAATATGTCAAGCCACAAGTAATATTTCCTTAATTATCGTCGGTCATTAAACTACTCATTTAATGACTTTTGTCTTGACGCTAATAGAACTTCACGTGGAATTCAGATGCCGGACGGACAACGGGCTTTGCTGATAGGTAGAATAAAAAATTAAAAGAAGACAAATTTTAAATGATCCGCAGCTCTTGAACATTAGCCGAGATAATCACCCAGTCATATCTTGGCTGATTGACTGACTGCGATAAGGGCAAAAACTTTAAGCACCCGACACTTAAATAAATGTGGCAAAAACTTGCAAGCCCTAATGAAAAAGCTTATCACAGTTCCTCCTAAGATGAGATCATGTGCTTTGGTTAGAGCTTTAGTATTTTTTTCAAATTAATTGACCAAAAGTTGTGTAACTTTGCACACAATACATATAAATTCATATATAAGTACAGAAATCGATAACGATTTGTGCAAATATCAACTTTACGGCGGGATCTAATGAAGCCAGAACAAAAACAAACACAAAGGCGAAACATTTTAGCAATAAGTGGGAATTAGAAAGAGAGAGAAAGAGAGGAGAGAGAGAGAGAGAGAGAAATGTGCCAAAGCCATTGCAAAAACTGCTGGCGTGCGTCTTCACACGTCGACCACACCGAAGGAAAACAAATAAAATCGTAAAAACTAAAATACATCGAGAAAACATTAATCGTCTGGCTGGACTGAAAAATAACAACACTCGATAAGATACGTCAAGTCGAGGGGACTTTTGCAAACAAGCAAATGCAGCGGGACAAGGGTCCGCTGCACTTCTCTGATAACTAGACACGATAAGACGCATTTTGTGGCCAGGTGTGGCCGTTGTTTAAGGAGGAAAGAAAGAAGGCCAAGACCTTTAAGCCATGCCATGCGTATATAAGCTTTATAGCATTAGTTTTCTAAGAATACGTATGGGAAAATACAAACATAATTAATAATTGAACTAAATTTACTAAAATATGCATATAATATAAAATAATTATGACACATTTTATTGTGTAATAAATATAACATATCCTAACTTTAGAGTATTTCTATAATACAGTGCTAATAGTGCTAATAAGTCAGACTTTCCTTTAGATTTGTTTCTGTAATATTTAATAATTCGTTTTAACCGAAGAGAGAACCTCAAATTAAGAAGTGTTAATAGTTATATGGATAAATAAAAAATATATGTTTCTTAAATAATATAGATCAAGATAAATTTTTCAATGCAAGTGGTATTTTTATATACAATTTACATAACAATTTGTATGTTCAGATATTAGATACTCGTATAAGAGACAGATTTCTAGTAATTACGAAAATGATTTGTGGTTTGGGAAGAAAAGTTCAGTTTTTGACACTCACCAAAAACTGTCAGCTAAAACATTTAATTTCCCTGACATACAAAATTAAAATATTCAAAAAAGTCATTCGTTTATGATTCATCAAAAAGTTTTGTTTGTTTTGTGTTTATTGTAAGGAAGTGAAAAGAGTATATTGGGTTTGTGCAATGTATGTGCGTATGAACGCAATGTTTTTCGCCGCTATTAAGGATAGAGAATTGAAACTCAATTGAATAAAAACGATATATTTCCAGATTAGTTATGATCTCTTCTAACCGTTTGCAACAGTCGCAAACGAGCTGTTATATTGTGAACGAGTGTTGCACAGTCGGTTACAGCCGACATTAACGTTCTTACTTTTTTACGGTTGCATTTTAAATTTAACTAAAACTCAGATAAGTTGCGGGAGCAAAAAGGTAAGTTAACAAGTTTAATTATTGTATTTATAATATGCATGTGTAACTTAAAGCTTCATAATTTATAAAATTAAAACAAATTTATAAAATTATAACGCTTTGAAGGAGAACTCTCCGGGCCTATAAAGTGTATATATTCTTGATCAGAATCAACAGCCTAGTCTCTGATTTTTTAATGGTCCGTATTTTTATTGCAGGCAGTAGATATGTAGGAATGGAGGGATCATATATCATATATCTAACATGGGCACGATCGGTAAACAAGTTTTTGTGTAGCATCTATTTTTTCAAAAATATTATCACATTCATATATTATAATAATAAAGCTCGAAGGTAACTGTTCTTTCTCCTTTCACGTAAATCGAACTCTTGAATTTGGAGATGGGGAAGAAAAAGTCTTGTTCATTTTAGCTTCTAATGAAAAAATAAATAGGTATAACAAATGAATTTTCGTATGGAATGAAGATATTATGAATACAGGTGTGCTTTTGAATGCCATCGTTGGGAATAAATCCCACTGACCTTAACACCTGGTTTCCCGGCATGGGGATTATGTAAAGCTCACCTTTGTTCGTCAGCAGACTGCGCACAACTTTGAGGCAATTCTTGCCGTCGACATTCTTGGAGGCGTAGTACATGAGCTCCCAGGAGCTGGCCGACTGCAACAGCTCCGGGGGCAGCTCAAAGTTGGGTCCCTCCGCGGGCAGGACGCCGGCGATGGGACTCGGAACTGGGGTGCCGGGCGTGCTGAGGGTCTTCGACTGGGGCTGCCCCTTGGCCGCGAAGTCGTGCAGCAGCGCCAGCAGCGGCGCCGACGCGCTCGCCGCGGCCTCCTCCGGCGAGGTCTTCATTTGCTGGACGATGACGCGCATGCGCTCGACCGCCTCCAGCTCGAGCTCGAGCCGCGTGGGCGCCGGCTCCGTGCCATTGACAATGGCGGACATCGAGGCGGCACAGGAGCTGCCCAGACTGTCCAGGCTGTCCAGCTGTTTGTCCAGCTGCTGCAGCTTGTCCGCGGTGCGCTGGCAGTTGCTCTCCAGCTGCTTGCCCAGCAGCTTGTACGTGTTCTCGAAGTGTTTGCTGCTATTGGACGGCTGCTTGCTGATCATCGTGATGGATTCCGCGCTGCTGTTGGACACCAGCGAGCACAGGGAGCTGCTGCTGATGCTGCTTGCCATCTTCGCGGTGCTGTTCAGCAGCTCCTGCTCAGAGTCGAGGCCGGCGGCAAAGCCGAGCTGATACTCATCGACGTCCTCCGCTTCCACAATCATTTCGTTGATGATCGGCAGCGTTGGCGCTGTTGCTGCTAGCTTGGCATGTTGTTGTTGAAGATTGCTCTTTACGTTGTTGTTGTTGTTGTTGTTGTGAAGTGACATTTTCTTGCTGATGTTGGTGTTGATGTAGGTTTTGTTGGAGGCAAGCGCATTGTTTTCTTTATTCAAAACACAAGATTTGATCTTGGTTTTCCGCTATTCTGCCACTCAATTTACAGTTTGCCGAGAATGCTGATGCTGCAATTGACTTTGGCCTGCCACCAAAGAAGTTGAAAATGTGCTCAGTTGTCAAACGCTTGTCAAAAGCTGTAGCCAGTGTTGGCAAACGCGTCTGACAGACAACAAGACGCACTTATTTGGACTGTCCTGCGCATTGGGCTTTAATCATATTTGTGGCAGGTTGACTCACTAAACACTAAACACATTATCTTTACAGTCACGTCGGACATTGTGTTTATCGCTGGTCTATTTTTGTTTATCTAAACACTCTTTGTATTATGGACTTGTGCAAGCCAAGAAGTCGAATATATTTTGAAGACAATGGCCAATATCAAATTACCAATTCCCTACACATAACAACATAACAGCTACCTGACAGTGTCATTCATGCCACTTCAGTCTGCAACATTTACATACAATGCAGATGGCAAATATTTCAAAACCCTAACCGAATGAAAAATTACAACTTCACACACAAGAGTGGACCGACCGACTAAAGCTGAATGGGCCCTTGGCGACGCGAGTTTGGAGCTAGGAAAATGTCGAGCATAAAACAAGTTTTCAAATTAGCCAGTTTTAAAGATGCGCCTTTCCACTCGCTCTAATCTGTCCACATGGCGGCGATCACGTAGCTTGTGGGCTTTTCTTTTGTGTGGGCTGCGTAGAACAGATCTAGGCAGAGCCGAGCAGAGGATTCAAAAATGACCAGGTAAACGTGGGTTGGACCTCAAATGTGGCATGTCCGCAGCCAAGGGGAAATGATGCAACATTAAGTTAAGAGCCAGTGCTGAAGGCTGCTGCGCTTAATAACTATCAGATCATAATTTATGGTCTGGCAGAGTGAAAGAAAATTGAGCTGAGCTAGAAACAAACAACCGTTAGGCTTGTGCCAAATAAATAGCTCCGATGAGAGATGACCAGCACAAAATGCAATATTCAAGCAAAAACAAGAGCTATCGGAATACCCTTCCAATTTTGCAGCACAAACGAATATACACTACCTTATAAAATGTAATATTTAGTCGTATTTATAAATAAGAATAAGTTCATCCAAGAACTTTAAATAAGAACCCCCTTTGAATTGCATTTATATTTTTCTAATTGGCCCAACTTCTCCTAATACACCTAGACACCGGTTAGCGACATTAATTGGGACCGGAAAGGTAAGACGTTAACGAAATGGCGTAAAACGAATACATTTCAAAAAATGTATATGAAAAACTAAAAATTAGATTGTTCCCACGCTTAAAATAAGTGCATATATTTTAATTTTCTCATCTTGGACACCAAAATATATAGGACGATATTACTTTATAATAAACCAAAAAACTTTAAATTTAAACGTACATTTAATTTAATTTTAACAATGTTATTATGAAGTTTACTTAAACAACATTGTTGAATGTTTGTGATTAGCTGTTATATGAAGATCCTTTAAAAAATCGCTACCGGTGAACTACGTGCAGATATGGGATCAGCAATCTTTATATCGGTTAGAGCCATTTTTATACTTTTCATATTATTTTTTTAAGATCATCAATTTTTAATTTTGACTCGAGTATGAATGCGACGCCGATAAGTGAATACGTGAAGCCGTAATACGAATTAGGGACAGAAAAGTTGTTCGCCGTTAAATCGAAATGGCCGCAAATTGAACGGCCGCTAAACGGTGTATACGGTACCAAATTTGCCTGAATACTCATATTTAAAGTTGAGGTTTGTTGCAGTTGTACCAATAATTTAATAAATAATTTATATACTTGTTTTAAAAACGTTTCTTCCTTATTTCTTAGATAAAACGAATTTAAGTATTTTCAAATTTTAAACTGCACAAAGTCGCTAACTTCCCGACATACAAAAAAATTGTATTTGGCTATAAACATGGATTATATTAAGCTTTTAATTGTAGAACATGCTATTAACCAAAAACATACAACAGAATAATTTGTTTACCAAATAATATTTTTAATAACCACGTTGCCTTATACAACATGATCACATATCTATATGTCTCTCGACTATATAGTCTCGGATATGTCTGAATGCATGAATATTTTATATAACAGTTTTTAAAGCCACTGCATACCTTAAAAAACTTGAATGAATCAACGCAAGTCAGTTTGATTAATGTACAGTCGCAGTTTTATGCACAATACAGACAATACAAGCTATAACGAAGATATACCCTACAAATTCCACAATATATATATATATATACACGCTACATATTCCACAAAGAAACATTTAAAAAGGCCAACAATCAGAATTTGAACTTTGGCATTTGGCAAAAAAAACTAGTTTCGATAATTGAAAGAAAAAAGTAATATACTACCAACAAGTACTTGCCAATATTTTTTGGGAGAGGGAACAGGGTATAGAATGGAGACCCTACAAATAAAAAGGCATTACAAATTGTGCGCAAAGCTCGACTGAGGTTCATCGACATGCAAAAGGCGTAGAGCCTTATAATGAAATTCATACGAACATATGCATTTATGAATCATACTCTAAAGGTAAAGCTCGACTATAAAGCGGCACACACGCACCCATACAGAGGCCAAATTAGTGGGTAAATGTAAATTACGTTATCGCATCGATAATAAAGCATATGACAAAATTTGTGAGACTTAAGAATCGCATAGGTTGATTGGCTAATTGGCTGATTGACAAACTATCCGGCCGGCGACGCGGCGCAATTATGTAAAGACAGCTGAATAAATAACAAAAACACATACATTTATGAGGGAAAAAGCAAAATACACAACGAAAACAAAAATTTACATAAAAAAAATGCCAATCAATCGTGCACACGCGAAAATGAAATGAAAACGGTAAAAAGTAGCAGCTAAATAAGACAAACTTTGTAGTTTTGATGTTTTTGGTTCACATCAACTTTCACAAATTGCTGTTGTTGTTGTTGTTGTCGTTGTTGGCAATTAATTATTGGCAAAAGTTGGGCGCAATTAAATACTTCTACTTATGGTCAAACTTAAGCGCAGCTGAATGCAAGCAACAAAAGGAGGAGCTGCATCGCCGCTAAACGGTAGCCAACACTAATAAGGAAGTTCAGTGTGGGATAACTACACTAATAGCGTATGCAACAATTTATGCACATATCGGACACTTGGCTCAATCACAAGAAAACGCTTTGCGCTCCATTTCTCTGCGCTAATTGTGGCCGGCAATGTGAATGTCCTAATCAATAGGCCAGTGACACAGAGTAGAGCACAAGGCACACACAACAAACAGCCAACAACCGTTGGCTTTGCGGACAGTCGCTTGAGCAGTGTGCAGTGTTGTGAAATGACGTAATTAAAGTATGTCACTTAGTACACCGTCTGCGCGTGTGTTTGTTTGTGTTTGTGTTTGGCAAAGAAAATGCTCGCGGCTCCCGCGGACATAATCCGTATTATACGCAAACACACACACACACACATGACACAAATTTATGCCATTTTGTGCATCGTTTCGTTGTCCGCCGGCAGCTTAACACCAATAAAAATATCCCACTATGTGGGTCTGGGGGAAATGATCGGCAATTTAACGTGCCTAATAGCTTACAACAGCAACAGCAGCAACAACAACTTGAATTGCGGTTTATTCTTTGCGGTCCGGCACTTGATGAGTAACCAACGGAACGCGTTTTTGCCGTGGCCATAGCCCAAAGATAAACTCACACGCACAGGTGACAAGAGAGGCAGACTGATGGATGTGATACACGGAAGAGCAGCGCAATTGCTGATAATGATTAATCAACGTACGTACGAAGCGACCGGACGGGCTGCAAAGAACTGGAACTGGATAAGCGGCATTTGCAGTGGGCAACGGTAAATAGTTAAATTACACAGGCCACGCCAAAGCCGGCCAAACAAATAGACGAGCGAAAGAAACGAGCCAAACAGCTGCTGTGAGAATGTTCAAATTGGAAAAACGGACAGACGCTAAATTCCGATGGACGACGACTTTTTCTTATCAGCAGCAGGCGGAGACGACAAATACGAGACAGAATAGCGGCACATGGAAAAACGATTATGTAAAGCGCAGCAAGCGAGTGAAGTGGAGACGAGACGTTCGACGGAAGGAGGTACAAGGGCGTCACAATAACAAGAACAAGCCAGAACAAATTAAGCTGACAGACGAAGGCCCTGCCCTGCCCTGACCATGCCCTAGTATGAATTACAACTCCTACACAGACACAGACCCCATTCATTCAATGTTTACACACTAGCAACAAATTTCTTCATAATTCACAAGACACACACGCACACACACACACAATCTCAGAGATTGTTGCTGTGTGTGTTTAGTTGTCCTAAAAATAAATTCAGTTGTATGACGCCAGGCGGCAGGCGAAGCACTTGGAGAAATTCCAAATGTTTCGTTTAACTCTTGTTTTTGCACAGATGAATAATACACAAAGACACAGTGTGTGTATTAATAATGATTTTCGATTGCTTGAGCTTTGCTCTTTTTGTTTCGCTTATGGGTTTGCCACACATTTTTGTGCTCTTTTTTTGCTTTTGGCAATTATGATTTATTTATGTTTTTTGGGGCACGCACAAAAAATTTCACTGCCACACGGCTATTTATTTAAGCAGTACCAAATATATTTTGGTTCAATGTCGACGTGTACATATTTTTAAATAACATAAATAAAACGCGCACGACGCTTACGAATTTCTTTTGGCACTTTTTATTTCTTGCGGCGCGCCGCCGTCAGTTGGCAAAAACTTTTGAAATGCACACAGACCGACGACGCACGCGGAATGACAATAGCGACCAATTCTCCAACCGCCGAAGTTGGCTCCAAACACAGCTGTGCACCGTGTGAATGTCAAAGCAGAAGTTAAGGCGAATGGCAGAAACAGCTGATGCCAGTGTGGCCACATTCGTGGTCTGTTTATGTTACCATTTTAAAATATGCTGTTAATAAACAGAATTCGTTTTGGTAACAGAGCTGATATAAGATATTATTAAACCAGCTTTACAGTTATTAACCTAAATTTCTTTGGCTGTGTTGCTTTTTTGGAGGTCTAACATATTTCTGCAATTTGTGTGAATGGCAAGAGCAGCAGCTGTCAATTTTGTCAATACTGGAAACATGAGCAACAAGTGTTGTATTATGTTGTGAAAATTGGCGCACATTTTAAATATTTATCACTCGCAATTTTTTTTAAACCACAAATAAATACATTATATCTCTATAAACACTAGAAAATTGGCGCACATTTTAAATATTTATCACTCGCAATTTTTTTAAAGCACAAATAAATACATTATATCTCTATAAACACAAGGAGCATTTGAACTTAATAAACACCGAGTCACAAACTAAACATTTTCTGTCAAGATACAATTAACTACAAAATGTAGGCATTAAAATTCTAAAAGATCCCGACAAGACGCATAAATAATACTTTGTCACAAGTTTATTGGCGTCAAGAAACAGGCACATTTGCGAAATGGAATACATATAGAATTTATTTTTATCTGCTTTGCGTTGCGCAGATAAAAGAAAATTGCGTTTTGTCTTAAGCGGACAGATAGATAATTTTTTAAGATATTTAAAAATAAATAAAATTTAGCAACAAACACGAGAAATAAATACATATACAAAGGCGATTTGAAAACAAGTTGATGTCACACACACATCAGTTTTTCTTTTTCCTGTCATTGCGTGTACACGCAAGTACACCCAAGTGCTTATTGTATAACACCATGGAAATTGGTTTAGAAATATTCATACACATTTATAGTTATGTTTAGAAAGCTTATCTCACACAAGGGCTCCGGAACTATTTGAAATGACGTTGTGGTCACAATTGCTTGGGTATCTTAATATGTAATATAGATAAGAGGGTACTCACGAAAATAGTTGAGGCACTCTCTAGTCTGCTCCTTGGTCAATCCGAGACCCTCCACGGGTATGGGCAGCGCTGGCGCTGGCACAAACCAATCCTCATTCGCATAGCCCGAGAAATCGGTGAGAAAATCACTTCGTACTTTATACTTGGGTATTTGCTCCTCCAGCAAAGAAAATATCTCCACCTCCGGCAAGTTTTCGCTGCTGCACAAATCTGTGTGTGTGTAAATATGTGACACATTAGCAAGGGCTTATCAAAATCAAATAATTACACAGCTAAAACTCACCAGTAAGGCAGCTGGCATCAGAGGTCTGCGGTTTGCTCAGCGCCGCCACCGCCGCCGCCGACGTCTGTTGCATGAGACGCTTCGTCTGGAGCTTGGGCAAATGTTTGCTGAGCGTCGCCTGCGCTGAGGGACTGAGCGGCATCGGGCCGCCATTGGCCCCCAATGTTGCGGATAGCATAAATGTTGCACCTTCTTCTTGAGTAGTTTGTAATTGTTTCCGATTCCTCAATTATCGTTCGGCTCGCCAATGTCTTGTTAGTTTATTTGCTGCAAATTAGAATGTAAACGGGCTTGTTAATAGACTGCTACTCAAAATAAACTAATTGCTAGCCAGCAGCTAGCAGCTAGCAACTAGCACCTAGCAGCTAACTTAGCGCGTTTTTCACTCGATCACAAAGTGAAAAGAGTATATTGGGTTTGTGCAATGTCTGTCTCGCTGTCCGCATGAAAGCAGTTTTTATCGCCGTTATCGACGCTAGAGATAAAAATGATTTTGGAATATAGACTCGTATATAGCCTCGTCAGATTAAGTACTAATTCAATCAAATCTAATTATCTCCCACAGATTACTGGATACCTGCACTAAAGATAGCACGTTAGGATACGTCTACTGGGGACATGGCATATATCATTGATGCGCAAAAGTCCATATCTCCCGTATTTTTAGAGATCACCTAATTTGGCAGTTTTCTAATGGCCTCGTCTAAATATCGGCCACGCCCACTCCCGTCCCCACACATTACAAAAACTATATTTCTCTAACTTTTCAATAATGATTAAGACCGTATTCGACTGTTTGAGCTGTTATTATACTGGGAACGAGTATTGCGCAGTCGGTTATACCCGACTGCAGCGTTCTTACTCGCTACCCTACTTGTTTTTCGAAATTTCATTATGGAGCGCTTATCTTCCGTACACACGCCCGCCGATAAAGTCAACGTCAACGCGATGATTATTAATACTATAAATATTAGTAAACGTCAAAGGATTTTCGCGTTAATTTATCACAAGTTAAATTCGCACCTTTTACACACACAGTCTGGCAATGAACATGTTTCGCGGTGGCGACGAGGAGGGAAGCGTTCGTTACAAATGGTTTGATCGCATTCAACTCATTAATGTTGTTCCGTGGACAATTTTCATAATGCTATCAACTATTTGCTCACCATTTAAACATTTGTGTTCTTATTATTTATTTTTGGAAGTTTTAATACATAGTATGTATGTAGATCGATTTTAAAGGTACGATCGAGACTGGAGCAATGGGAAAAAATTATTTGAAGTTTTTTGCAATCCTCGGTAGATGAGTTTTTTAGTGCTTAGGCAGTTGAACGGGGATCCGAGTTCGAATCCCAGACCAGTGTATGCTTCTTAGCCGAAGGCTATTGCAACTAGTGCCATTCAAAATATGTCCTATACTTTCTAACAATTATATTTAAACAAATCAATTTATTTTCTTATTTCGAATTTGCGCGCACCATTATCAATACCACTACCATAAACAAAAACAATGTGTTCACCGCGTCGCGCAAGCGTTAACTGATTTTTCTAAGCCGACTTGGTGATTGGGAAGGCGGCGTCTGGGCGCCAAGAGACATGGCGGAGTTTGGCGCTCGCACTGAAAGAGAATTCGAGCTCAATTGGTGATTGGTAATTGTTGTTGTCTGCAATAATATTGAGCGCAGCGTCAAAGAGATGGCCAACATCACAGACAGACAGACTACGTGCCAAACGCGGCGTAAACGTATCGCGGCAAAGACCGCAGCTCGCAAGCGAGAAGCGATAATGGTGCGCGACGGGGCGGCGTAGGATGTGGAGTGCAGAGTAAACAACATGTAATTAAACAGTAAACAGCAAAGTTAAAAGCAAACAACCGAGAAATTGAAGTCAAAGAGTCATTCCCATGTGAAGGGATCGCAACTGCGATGAAAAAATGCACCCCGTCCGAATACTTTTCAAGGCAAGTCGCTGCGGCTGACGCACAAAGGCCGCAAAATGGAAGCATGTGACGCCGACGCCGACAGCGAGAAAGTCCACCACAAATAAATACAACAAGAGGTAGAGCCGAGGTATTCCCTGACCGTCGTCGTTTTTGATCAAGCACAAAGGTTTCGTGATAATTGCGATAACAGCGCACGAATTGGCGATTGCTTTTCGCTATCGAAGCCACTGCAGCAGCGGCAGCGACAGCTGCATTGCGTAATAGAAGAGCACACATTTGCATATAGACAAATATGAACAACAACAACAACAACAACAACAACAAGAACAATGGCAAATTAGTAAATGTGAATGGAAACCGGCGATGTCAGCAATAAAGCAAATTGATATTCGTTGTTGTTGTTGTTGCTGTGCTGAGTTCATTCTCTCGCGTCTTGTTGAATGCGCGTGTGTGTGTGTGTTGTAGAAACATTTTTCATTGAATTTTCTAGCCTGGTTATGTTTCGCACTGTCCACTGCCCGTTCACTGGTAAGCGCGCGTTGCCAGCCCCTGCTGCGAGCGAAACTGAATGGATGGCATAATGCTCTAAAATAAATTTGGAAAATAGAGAAGCGCGCGGCAAGGGCTGCAGCGATGGCGACGCTTGCCAAAAAAACAACAAATTTGTTAAAGTTTCGTTTCTCTTTGTTGGCGTCAGATTGTGGTTCTTTAATTGTTTTGCGATTGGTTGTTGTTGTCTTTTTCTGGCTTCGTTCTGGCTGTTTTCACGCTGTACTCAATTTTTTGGCACACGCACTCACACGAACATTTACCGTTCACTTATATAAGCAGCGTCGGCGACAGCGCCGCCGTCAGTGGGGCAGGGTCATTAGACGACACCGTTGTAAGTTGTCAAATGGATTTATTTCAAGAGTTCCGCGTGAACGTGAATCAGCTGGCCAGAGGCTTGCCACCGGGGGCATGCTGCTGATGCTCCGTAGGGGAGGTCAAAAATGGGCTGCGTGGGCGCAGGAATGTATTACGCGTGTGGCTGTGTGTGTGTAAATGTGTGTGTTTTATTGTGTTTGTGCGTTCGTGTTTGTTCGAGGAGCGCGCCCACTGCCTGTGCGTGATTATAAAACACTGTCATCATCTGCTCAGCACTCGCGCACTCATTCATCAGCGGGACTGTTACTCACAAATTTCATAATATTATTCAGCTCGTTTGTTTTGAAAATGTAACCTTAAACTAGCCCACACTATGCACGAATTATTGAATTTTCATTTTCAGTTACATGTTGTTGTTTTTGCTGGATGGTACCTACATTTGTTGTAGTTGTGCATGTGTTTGCCATTTTTTTTTCGATGTGTTGTGGCTTTCACACTAAAATCAAAACGAAGACCACATTCCCCTTCTCCCGACAAGCGCGCGCGTCAATTGTTGAAAAAAATACTGCAATTAGTTTGGTTTATAAAATATTCACTAGATGTTTGTGTGCGCGAAGTCACATCGGATTTAAACTAAATAAAATAATCGCTGTTCCAAGAAATTCGACTTTTTTCTGCAGCTGCAGCCAATTTCTTGCGCACACTAGTGGTGGACAAATACGCGATTATAGCTTGATAACTTATGTCGACTTATCGATGGTTTGGAAATGGAAAATTCTTGAAACATCGATTCATTGCTTTTGGATATTCTATGACGATAGTTTTCGTATGTAGACAACTGCATTAAATAATTTTTGAATACATTTTCACCTTAATTAATATCAAAATATACACGATATAAACCAACACACTTTTCCATGAATTATATCATTTCCTCCTAATAGATATATTTACAACCAACTCTCGTATGCGTCTGAAGCCAAAGCCCAAAAGAATTGAATTCCATTCGATTTGAAGCACAAAATGTCGAATCAGATTTTTATTTTTGTTTTATATTCTTGTCTACAAAATATGTTCTTTTGTTTACATAGCATTTTATTTTATGTATGTAGCGCTGTCTAAATTATGCTTTGAAGGTAAAATAAAAATTGAAAAGCAAAAGGTTTTCGCAAATAGTTTCGAATCAAAAGCCAAATCATGTATTGGCGTATTAGGAATGCCTAATTATATTGTTAATATATATATATATTTAATTGTAATGTAATTGTATTTTTAGTGCCCCTTTTTTCTTCAGCTTTCGGACCATTACACAAATTCGGAGTCTTTCAAAAAATGTTAAAATTATGACAAAATTTTTGTTTAACGAATAATAACAATATATTATATAGTTGCTTCGCCTCCTGCAAACCTATCGCTTTGCCCATCAATCGTCAGCATTTTTGCGTGTCGATGCAATTAAATCGACTGCGCTGATAGCATCCGGAAACATGGAGTGATAGTTGATTAACGGCACGTACGCCGCCGTAATAACGCGTCCGGCAAACCAGCGTCCGTGCAGCGAGTTCACCGCCAGCACTGCGGTTGTTGTGCTGGGACACTTGACATAAACAGTGCCCGTCGGCGAAACGGTATCCACGTGTATGTGCAGCACACCGCCGTGCTTGGTACATTCATCCAGCACATCGTCGCGCACCTCCGTGTCCCACGTGGATTTGTCTCAGTGCGCGGATCAAACATATTGGACAGTATAAAGCACTGTGTGGCTATGGATGGTGTCTGCTGCTGCTGCTGCACCGGCGCCGGCTGCGGCGCTGTGGCTAGCAGCGCATTGGCCGCTGCCTGTGGCACGGCAAGTCCGGCGCCCTCAGCCAGCTTAAACATGAGCTGCAGCCGTCCCGTGGCGCCAAGATCAATGCCGCTTCGATCCATTTCATCAGTGTCCAATGAACTAGTATTCATGTCCAGCCGCTCAGTTACATTGCCCACTTTCATAGGACGGCCGGCTAATTCAAATCCGTTTAGTTGTTCCAAAGCCTTTTTGGCATCGTCAGCATTGTGATACTGTACAAAAAATAAAAATGCATTTATTAACACTGTCCAACGGAAACAGAAATTGTCCAATTATACCGTTATAAAGCCGTAGCCCTTGGAACGACCCGTCTCAGTGTCCATAATCAGTTGAATAACATCAATTTTGCCAAACGGCTCGAAAATGCCACGCAGCATGTCCTCAGTGATGTTGAAGTGCAGCGATCCAACATAGAGTCGCATGGGTCCTGTGTGGGCTTTGGGCTGGAACGGGGGCGGCGCACTCTGCAGTCGGTTCTTTTCGGCTTGCGTGTGCTGTACCATTATGGGGACGCCCAGCAGGCGCTGGCCCGACAAGCCCAGTGCTAGCGCCACCGACTCGGGGTCCTCAAACTCAATGTACGCAATGCCCTTAAACCGTTTAGTCTTGTTGCAAGTAATCAGGCGCACGTCGCGCACCTTGCCCACGCTGGAGAAGAACTCCTCCAGATCACGGGCGCGCACTCGCTGTGACAGCTGGATGCAGAAAACGGTGCGCGCATCGCGTTCCTCAGGACTGAGCTCGGTGGGTGGCGTGCGATCCCCAACGCCATTGGGTGGTGATCTGCCGCCACCACGTCCGCGTCCGCCGTATGGTCTTGGTGAGTAGCTGGTACGGCGGCGACTGCTGAAAGTGAAATAAACATAGTATAAATTTATGATGCCTAATAATTATTGTCGATTAACACATTTGAAACCAACTTACTTTGTCTCTCTGGACCGAGAGTTGCTTCGCCGACGTTCGCGAATGGGACTCATGCGCTTGCGTTGCTGATCACGGGAGCGACTGCGCCGACGCCTGTCACGAGAGCGACTGCGCTTGCGCTCCCCATCGCGTTGCACTGTCTTGCTGTTTCCTCGGCGATCGCGAGAACGACGATCACGATCAGTGCGGCTGCCACCGCCACCGCCACTACCGCCGCCACCGCCACCGCCGCCACCACGCCTGTCGTCTGTGGGACGTTCGTCACGTGTGCGACTACTACGTTTGCCATCGCGATAACGATGATCCCGCTGTTCACGCTCACGCTCTCTGTCTCTATCCTTGTCACGATAGCTACTCCGGTCATTGCCGCGCTCCTTTTCACGCTCCCGATCCTTGGATCGTTTGTGCCGCGAGCCACTGCGACTGCTGCAATCAAAGATAAAGATAAATTTAGTTGGTTATTTTTGCACATCACATCTGAGCTTACCGTGACCGGTGACTGCGCTTTTTATTGCCATTCGAGGAGCGAGTTCCATTTTCAGTGTAGCGCTCATCCTCATCATTATCATCGTGGCCGGCACTCTCACTGCCGCTGCTGCGCCCGCGTCCACGTCCAGCGCTGCCCGCACTGACGTTCTACAGATAGGGTTTTGGTTTGGTATTTGGTTGGTTGGATGGACATGGGAGGTGGAAGTCGCAAGCAATAATGTACATACATAGAATTGGATATTTTCATTTGTTCATGTTTTGTGAGGGAGATAGACACAAACACACATAACGTTTGGTTCGTTGTTGATCGCACGTTACGTTGTTGTTGTTGATGTTGTATTCATTTTACAATTTTTTGAGGTTTCATTTTTGTTTTTTTTTTGAATAAGAGAAAGCAAATCAAAGTAAATTAGTTAAATTTTGGTATCTGCAAGTACATAAAATAGAAATGCTTAAGTCAACAATGATCGTTTTACAGATCATTGCCAATTTTTAGCAATAGAGCAGTAGTAAAGGTAATACATATGCAATTAAAATAAGAATACATCGTACAGATGACAGCTTGAGCTCGTCGTCTTCAATGGTAGACACGGATATACCTATGATATACATATATCAAGTATAATCCTATACTGATAAGTAGGTAGTAACACACACATATTTAGTAGATCACGGCGAAATGTCTCCACACATATGCAAATTCGATTCGATATTTGGGTATTAGCGCTGGCTAGTGGTTGGGTTGGTTTGTTGGCTGGTTGATTTGGCTTTGGCTCTGCCTGCACTTATTTGACTAAAGACTCTGGCCACCACATCTCAGGCGCTCTTGTCTATATATGGACATATATATATATACATAGATATAAGTTAAGATATGTGTAGTGAAATAATTTAAGTTTGCTTATTACTTTTTTGAATTTATAGGCTTTTGATTTTGGCATTTTTCTTTTTTCAGTGATTTATATGATTGTTATATTTTTATTTTGGGCATTTCAGACTCGACTCCTGAAAGAGCAGTGAAGTGGACTTGTGATACTTTCTTTCATTCTTGTCTGTCTGTGAGTGAGAGTAGTAGTAGTGCTGCCTGCTGCCCCAGACAATAGGTAGAGTTTATCTGAAATTTAGTGCACGTTCAGTTTTCATTGATTTTAAGCAGTTAAAAACAAATTAATATAAAAAAACAGAAACAAATCATACAGAAAACAAATGCCTAGATATGTTTTGGTTTTTATTTTCTTTTTTTCGCAGTTTCTGGCACATTCAAAACTTACCAAATGGTCTCCAGCTTTTTGTGTTTAGAATGACCAAAACAATCACTAGCAACAATATTGAGCTTATACGATTTCTGCAAAGACATTTCACCCTTAAGAATTATTCTCGCTTTTTGTTTTAATTATTTTCGTTTTTGGTAGTGATTATTTTTTAACTTGCACACTGCATTTGGTTTTTTTTTTGTTTGTTTTAGAGAGATAGACAGAAAGAAGAGCGACCACTTAGGTGTTAATTCCAAATATATCTCTTTTAAAAACTATTTTCACGAAAATTTGAGAATAAGTTTTAAAAAATATTGATATAAATATAAAAATAGTAACTGTTGAAATTTTAATTTTTTGAGCACAACTTCCCAAGTTTGTTTAGGATATTGGATAGATTTATAGACTGATTTTTGAACTCAGAATATCTGAAAACATATTTCACCACACAATCAAACAAAAATGTTACTATGTGATAACACTTATATGAAAAGATAAATCAGTTTTATTCCTGAATATTATATGACATTATTTTAATATAACGAAACAATATAGCTTCTGAACGTTCCTTATATATTATTTGCATCGTCAAAGATAGGAAAATAAACGAATCCGCACACAAAACTGAATGTACCATATTTGATTCCGTGCGACATTACGTATAACGTGCAGGCCACTACTTAAACAGACAAGTCACACACACACACCCACACACACACTAAAGCACGTGAGTGTTCAATTGGGCGTCAAGTTCAGTCAAGTATAAAAAATATAATGTTACCAAAGAGGCAATAACCACCGGCCGACTTTTGCAATTTAATGCGGTGCCCCCTATGTCGATTTTCGATTGCATTTCAAGAATTTAGGTTAAAAATCGATTAAAGACAGCCATTTCAATGCAACACACACACTCACACAAATATGCACACATACGCGCATAATCATACCTACAAAGGTGTTCAACGAACGTTGTGCGTGTGTGTGTGTGTGTGTGGGCGACTTAGATACAAATATACGTGCGTACGGCGCGCTTGTAGGTGTCTATTTAGAAAAAAAGTATACAAACAGTCATAAAACATACCCTTGTCGCAGGGATAACTTAGATGTACAAACCGTTGCTTAATATACTCGTTATGTTTAGCTGTTGCCACAATTTTATGCACTTACGTTTTTCTGGTACGGCGCCTCCAGCATTGCTTCGACATCAAAGTCTTCGGCCATGTTGAATTTTTTGGACGGGAAAAAACGCCCCAAGTCGTTGTCTAACACGTTTGAAGAAACCAAAATTGTTGTTGGTATGCACAGCGCAACTCGAAGGCTCACTTACGAACTTGCTTTTCAATTATTTTGTATATTAAATACAAGTTTTCCCAAATTTTAATATTTTTCCACAGCGTGGCCGACTATTTTGTCTTACTCCAGGGTTGATAATATGTAAGCATCGATACCCACATCGTTATCGATACTGCCGCTGAACATATGTAGATTTAAAACTGGACAGATACATGTATTGAATATGGCTCGTAATCAAAACATAATACCGGTCATGGAAACCGTTGAGTTTAAAATTAGATTGATTTCAATAGTACTTGGAGAAATGTTTTAAATATTTGTAGAACTTGTCAACAACCCTACTCGAATGGTGTTGCCAGATCGTTGGCACATTAATCGATTTGTTTTTATTTACATATACGCAGCGAAATTTGGCTTTGCAAAATTAATGTCATTGCATGCATTTAGCGCGCCGAGAATTGACGATTTTAGACGACTGTAACCCATATCAGCCCGGTGTGAACTTGATTGAATGGCGCTGCGCATTACAATTCCTGAAACTAATATAAACATACCCTGCTGGCAGTTGTAATTGTTGAGTCATCAGCTTCCAAGTCAATAACACGAGCAGAAGAGCTACAGCAGCCTTGGAGGCGACGGCGACCGTTAAGACCGCGTACGTAGCTTGCGTGTGCGAAGCGCCATAGCTACAGTTACAGGTGAGAGGCAGTTGCGTAAATTGAAAGTGGCGTAAGTTGCATCTACGGGTGAAACTCCAATTCCAAGCTTAACCATCCCCCATTACGAACGCTTACGCTAACCTACACACACACACGCGCGCGCGTTACGCGTGGCTGACTAAGGTGTGTCTAAATTAGATGAAACTATGTATACTAATATATATATTATAACCTTATATTTAAAGGCAAAAGGTACATCGTGGCAACGCACGTTAATTTGACTTCAAATGGAGGACTACAAATTCCTATTCAAAATTGTGCTGGTGGGAAATGCGGGCGTTGGCAAGACATGTCTGGTGCGACGGTTTACTCAGGGCCTCTTTCCGCCCGGCCAGGGCGCTACCATTGGCGTGGACTTTATGATTAAAACCGTTGAAGTGGAGGGCGAGAAGATCAAGCTGCAAATTTGGGACACAGCCGGGCAGGAACGCTTTCGTTCCATCACACAAAGTTACTACAGATCGGCGCATGCCCTGATACTGGTCTATGATATTAGCTGCCAACCCACATTCGACTGCTTGCCCGACTGGCTGAGGGAGATCCAGGAGTATGCCAACTCAAAGGTGCTGAAAATACTGGTTGGCAACAAGACAGATCGCGATGATCGCGAAATTCCGACGCAGATAGGTGAGGAGTTTGCCAAGCAGCACGATATGTACTTCCTGGAAACGTCTGCCAAGGAAGCGGAGAATGTGGAACGCCTCTTCTACGAAATCGCCGCCGAGCTGATCGGCCAAGCCCGCAGCAAGGACGGCAGCAGTGCCGCAGCTGCGGCTGCACAGCGTCAGTCTGATGGTGGCGGTTCCATTGGACTGGGTAGCTTGAGTGCCAAAGCAGCGCAGAGCAGCTGCTGTGGAGGCCTGAACAGCTCGGGAAGCGGCAACAACACTAGTCAAACAGCTTGAGCAGGAACAGGGAGGAGTGCAGGCATAGGGACAACGGCAACTGGCAGCTGAGAAGCAACTCAATGACTATGGATGCTAAATATTTGTGTTAACTCCTTTGGATGTGTAGTATTAGTACGCCTGATTTTCTTATTAGTATTATTTGTTATAATAGATCTGGGTCTGGATCCGGATCTGGCTCGGGTTCTAGATAGAAAGCATCACAATTAATGCTTTAAATTGATGTCTACTGATAATATCAACAATGCAATGCACATTTTGTTTTTATTTCTAGAGTATTGTGTATATTTAAAATAATTTTTCTATTTTTTATATATTTGTATACAAATACGTATTTATTATCATTTTTGAGCAATTATTTTTAAATGTATGCAATTTAAATGGCATATACGCGTACTTGTAATAGTGAATAAGGCGATTTTATGACATTCCAAAAATTAAACTTGTAGTTCAATACGAAATAAATACAGAAAACGTCAAATAAGAATAACTTATTTTGTAATTAAATAAACACAAATAAAGTTTTAAATGTGGAAGCGAACTGAATCTTAATAACGTGTTAAGTGTGAAATAAGGGAAGAAAGGCTGTCCGGATGGACTGATGTAAGACCTGCAAAATATAAAGATGACTTGTACAGTCGATCGAAAATCTCTCTTCACTAATTGAAATAGTTGGCTTAATATCGTTGTGAGTGGGGAGCCCAGACTCACAGTCTGCGCGAAATAAACAATACTAAATAATCTTTGAATATATATTTTTTCATTCATTTATTAAATATTGGTATTTTTAATTGGTACATTTGTCGTTTGCTGACTTTTCTCTAGGAGAAAATTTCATGCTTAGTATTAAGCTCTCTCTTTTTGTATAAACTGTATATTCGACATTCAACTTTAAAAATATAAAGGTATATAAATATATATATATATATATGTATGTATATATAAATAGAGATATGTATGTGCATGTATTGGCTAAATTAGGTAAATTAACTTGTATGTCATAGTAGCAAAAAGGCATAAGAATACAGTTATCAATAAAAAGAAGTAATATTATTAATTTGAAAAACTGTAGCTGCAGCCTTCGGGTTAGTTTTTAGGTAGCATTACAGTCTGTTAGCGGGCCTCACACGAACACATACACAATAAATTATATACATTTATGCATAAATAAAATACATTATACATGTAAATGCTAAAAATTAATATAATAATTTCATTTAATACAAAATTTATGAATAATTAAACCATTTAAAAAGTTAACAACAATTTGGGTCGGCCCTTCACAAAATTTTACATTCCTGACAGCCTGGCACTTTCGTATTCTATATGGTATATATATATATATAAATATAAATATATACATATATATATATATGGTAGACGGTGTTGCCAGAGCTGGCGCGAGATTCGTGGATTGCGATCGGGATTGCCGTAACCATGACCGTAGCCGTCGCCTCTAGCTGAGTGATGCTACTGCAACATCAGAGCATTCAGGTTGCGCTGCAGTATCGTGTCCTTCACCGAATTGAACACCACATTGATGTTGTGCGTGTCTATGGCAGTGGTAAAGTGATGATAGATCCGGCTAGTGCTACTACTACGCCGCACGCTCAAAAACATTTGCAGCATAAACTTCTGGACGTCCAGGAGCGAGTGAGGATTGCCATTAAACTGTGGATAGTACCAGCGTATATCAGTCTCTGGATTGCGTACTTTTTGCTCAAGCAAATCTGTTTTGTTTAGAAACAATATTATTGAAATGCCTTTGAAGGTGTTGTTGTTCACGATGGTATCGAAAATATTCTTGGACTCTTCCAGACGATTGGTTTTCCTACAAATGTACAAAATATAAATAGAGAATTGCTTTCGCTTATTGCATATCCCATTCAAGTCTCACCTGTCTTCGGCAAGCACCTGATCAAATTCCGAGCTGGACACTAGAAATATAATCGATGTGACAGAGGAATCAAAGCATCTGGTCCACTTTTGGCGTTGTGTGCGCTGACCGCCCACATCGACAAACACAAATGGAATGTTCTGCAACAAAACAAGGTATGTATTAAGCAATTTTCAAACGCGTTTCAATTGCAGCTTACCTGTATTTTGACACAAAACTCGTAGACACCTTTGGTTGCTTTACGACAGTGTAGTATATCTTTCTGTATGGGCACATAATCCGGTTTAGCCAGCCGCTCGATTTCGTCTAGAAAATAGCTGACCGAATCGCTCTGCAAGGTGTAGAGGAAACAAAATCAATATGTTATAGATGTCAAGGCATTTGGATTCAACTATAAAACAATATTCAAAAAAAAGATGAAATCCTTTTCTATAGTTTATTAGACTTTTCGCACTTATTCACCGTGTGGGGTAAGAATGTTTAAATTAAAATTGAAGAATCTACACTACCGTTAAATATGTTCGCTTTATTAAAGTAACCACAGAATGGTTTACGAACAGTTGTCTATTGATAACTATATCTTTTCAGACACGTAAATATTAAATCGACTGTTTATGCTGCTCAAGATCATATGGGCACATAGATTTATGTTACATAGATTATACCATTTAAAGGGGTAATTGTTAATTTATTGTTGGTTTATTGGTTTGCTTACAATTTGAAACTCGCGTCGTCGCTCGTAGGCTCGCCGTATGCCACGATCCTGCCAAAGGCGCCTTATAAGCGGCGCGTACTCTGCAAATCTAGCTGCCTCTATTGCATTGCTTTCCATTGATTTGGCGTCGTTGGCATCCTGTTCGCGTCCATCGCTACCCCAGGAAATTTCCAACTTTTCGCGCGCATCGAGGAGGACTTGCATTCCTGCACACAAAGGAGTTATAAATTTTCAAATGAAATTTGAATTGACTGGGCTTATACCTCTTATAACATTTTGGTATATCACATGTTGGTACTCGCGCAGCAGCTCCGGATCAAAGTTGACGCCGTGGATAATGCGCATCTGTTTGAGAAAGGTTGACTTGCCCGACTCCCCAGCGCCCAGGAGCAGCAGTTTTACCTAGAAAAGTGAGTAGTGATTAGTAAGTGGCTTTATCGAACTCCGTAATCTAAGACAAAGTACGTGCGAAATTGAAACCTTGACCGATAAAACACACGCACAAGAAACAACAGCAGCCAGCACAAAGAAGTTGTTAATTGAATGCCTTTTGTGTGAATAAGACTTTTTGTAATGATTGCCTAAATGATGCAACAATAAAACCCAGAGCCAGAGCCAAGCCCAATAACAATAACAACAACGAAAAGTGAAAATTCGTCTGACGTTTTATTTGTTTGCCTGGGCGGCCCATGCGGGCCATACAACCGGATGAATGTTGCATGCGTGTGTATATGCATGTGTATGTTTGTGTGTGTGTGTGTATGCATGCGTGTGTGTGTGGGACCAAGCAAATTAATACTAATTACTTAATTAAACGGAATGTGGAAGCGATGATATTCTCCCAAAAAGCAAGCTTACCTGCCGTCGAAACGTGTGCTTCTCCTTCTCCAAAAACCGATCAATCTCTTTGGATTTGTAGCGTTGCTCCAGCTCCTCGGGCGTGGTGCGCAGTCGCGCCAGATAGCTGAGAAAGTTGCCGCAGCAGCGCGTGCAGGCGGACGGTGAGGTTTGCATGCGACTGCCCTGGCGTCGCAGCCGTTCCGCCCCGTCCGATAACAGGCCGTTGGGGCTAGCAGCCGTCCCACTGCCCGTCTGCTGGTGCTCCTCCATCAGGTGCGTCAGCGTCCCGGTGCGTGTATCGTTGTTGCTGTTGTTGTTGCTGCTGCTGCTTATGATACCGCCGCCGCCGCCGCTGCTGTGGGTTAACGTGGTCAGCGTAGTTCTGGACATGGTTGCGACTGCGACTGCGACGACAGCCAACGCCTGACGTGCGCACTTTCTACACAAGCAAACACACACACACAGACACACACGCACGCACACACACTCACAGACACGCACACAAACGCACGCGCTGTACGTTCAGTTGTTGATATTATTGTTGCTGCTCTTGTTGTTGTGGATTGTCCCCCGTTTGTGTGGTACTGTTATTGTTCTTGTTCTTGTTCTTGTTGCACAGATGCTAAAATTAGCCTGGTCGCAGGGTTTATTGTTTTGGTCGTTGTTTGGACGTCGTAGCTGTAGCCAAATCATATCTTGACCACAAAAGCAGCGCCGCGCTCTCCCTCTGTGTCTTTTTCTCCGCGAGCATTGCACACACACACACTGCCGCACTTCGCTGTCAGTACAACATTCGATATTCGCGATGATGACAAATCTATATTGACTCCTTTATTGCGCGTCGCCTTCTTTTTTTCGTATTGGCAAATTTTGTAAATAAATTCGCATTTTCACTCCTAAAAGACTGAGTAGGGTTGTATTTACGATGTCACACAATCGATGTTCATGTTTTTCGATAGCTATATCGATAGTTTGTTAGCGATATAAATCGTGTAATAAGTAACCCTGTGTTTGGTGGCAGCTGATTAGGTTCCTATTCACACTAACGCACACACACACGTACTCCAGGCGGCAGCTGTTTATTTAATTTCGCTTAGTCGCGGTGAAATTGTCGTTTTGTGGTGTTCGGTCGAGGTTGCGTTTCATTAAAAATTAAAAATGTTTATTAACACGACCAAAACATCCTTGCTGCGTGCCTCGCGTCTTACAGGTGCCATTCAGCATATAAAATATTCAGGTAAATTCGCTTGGACATTTGTGGCCTTAGAGGTCATCGGGTTTAAATTGATTAGAATCCCTTGCGGGGCAAGCTCGCAATTGTGATTGGTCTGCAGATAATAGGCAAGCAGACGCATTCGTAAAATTAATTCAATTTACGCGCAATAAGCAATTTTTCCACTGGCAGAAACGTACATACATGTATGTTAAATTTGGGTACATACACATATTTTGGATTTTGTACCCAGTTCGTCTGCCAAACTGCGCAATTCTTTGCATACTATGTGTGATATATAAAGCACTCTCTTTTCGATGTAGCCATTCAACCCTTTCACAAAAGTGCCAAGGTGCTGAATTACGCAGCCCCGGACCCGGCCCCCGCACTCCCGCTGCCCAATAATGTGGACGCCGCGGAGACGACTCGCTTTTCGCCGCAGCGATCGAGAGACATTTCGGACAACATTATGGTCATGTCACATGCGCCCATCTCCATGATAGACATCACCACCGACAACAGCTTGAGCGTGTCCCAGGGAACCCCCTTTCTGCAGGATCCGCATGTTCAATCCTACGATTGCTTCGGTGCAGTTAGCCTAAATGCAGTTATGCAGAGCAATGTCCCGACTCCGTTTGGTGGCATGCACAAGTTCTCGCACCTGAACATGCCCGGCGGACAGTGGTCGCAGGAGTACAAGTTCACCTCGCAGAACATGCACAGCTCCCACTATCGGGCACTGCGCGAGAGCACGCGCGCCGATTGGGTGACCTACGATCAAAATGCCACGGTCGTGGGCAACAGCCAAGGTGAGAAGGGGCAACTGCTGTCGTAGTATGCTGGCACCTGTTGCTTTTGAAACCGAAACCTGTTGCATGTTGGGCGCATGCGCTCTAGCTAACACGCATACGCATACGCATCCCATATCATATGCACTGCTCCAATTTCCTAGGCTTCCGGCGTTGCTACAGCACACAAGCAAAGCCATCACCGGAGACACCAGCGGCAGCCGAACCGTCGGTCGCTCCGCCAGTCCCTGCGAAGTTGAGCAAAAAGGAGCAATTGAAGAAGGCCTTCAAGGAATACGGCGCAACCATTGTGGTATTCCACGTGGGCATCTCCTTGCTGTCGCTTGGTGGCTTCTACGTGCTCGTGTCCAGGTAAGACAACTAACCGAATGCGCCCATTCGCATGCCTCCGTTACTAACAACGGCAATATTTAAAGCAACTTTCTTTCGACATCAGACTTGCCAAACTCATTTTCGTTTCGAATCTTGTTACTTTTGCAGTGGAATAAACATGATGCCAGTTATGGAATTCCTTGGAATTGAGTCCTCTGTCATCGCGGAAAAGATAGCTGTGGGGAGCACCTTTGTCACGGCGTATGCTGTCCACAAAGTTTTTGCTCCTCTTCGGATAAGCATCACGCTGGGCTCAGCACCATTCATAGTGCGATTTCTGCGTTCTAAGGGATTCTTGAAAGTGAAAAATAAAAGCACTTAGTGCCAAATACGAAAGCATATCTATATTATAAACCACTATTATCACACACACTTGTATTCTAAATTTATAGCTAAGTTGTGCATGCAATTGGATTTAATTCGCAATACAATGTATTTAAAACAATTCAAACGTTCTGTGCTTTAAAGTACAACATATTTAAAATAAAATTTCTCCGAGTTCTACAAAAAAAATATTAACTGTTTATTCATTTTCAGTAATTTTTACTGCTTCTGTCTCTATATAACATACAGTTCAATCAGGGTATCAAATATTTCTTATTTTGCAGGCGATGTACGATTTCAAATATGTATATAAATTAAGCCATTGTCCTGTACAATTACTTTTTTAAACGATCGTTTCCATCCGCCTGTTCATACTGATCAAGAATTCGTATATATTTTCAGAGTCAGAGATGTCTCCTTTAACACGTTAAAAAGTTACGTTACGTGACAAAGTTATAATAGCCGCTGCAAAAGTATAAAACTCTGTTCCCGTATTTGAACTAAATTTTGAACTTATCATTGCAGAAATAGTTCAGAATTGTAGACTTCAATAGGATAGTTGGCATTTTTTTGATTAATTACACTGCTATTTCTCATTCTTAATTGTATAATTGTGAAATGCGCCTTTTGGGAAACTATTTTGGCATTTGCTTTATTTCCCAAAAACTATGTAAATAAAAACTTTGTGTCTTTTATGATTTCAGTTGATTTTACTGCTTTTTTTTGAGTGTTTTTTCTTTAGCATATTTATAGAAAAAATATTTTCATTTCTTAAGTTTTCAATGCTACACATTTTTCATTTGTTATTGGCTTAGGCTATAAATTGATTTTAAGTAAACAATAATTGTAATAATTATACAATGTAATAATTAAGACTTAACAGTTAGACAAAAAAAGCTAATGGAAGAAACAAATTAACAATTTCCAAAAAATTCCAATGCCGTTTTTCGTCCTCCATCTTCCAATCGGTCTACGCTGTTCACTCTTCTGACATATCCCCCCGTCCCTTTTCGGCTCATACCTTCCACATTCCACTACTCCTTTGTACGCATTTAAAGCCTAACAACTAATTGTAATTGTACGTGGTGTGAAGCATTCGAGAGCCGGCCTAATAGCCGTCGACAGCTTCTTCGTCGAGTTGGGCCTCCAGCTTCTCCTCCTCTTTGGCTTTGCGTCGCTGTATCCAGGGCATAAAGGCCCACAGGGCGGAGCCCGCGAGCAGCGTCAGGCCGAGCGCATGGAAGAGCGGATTGTAGTCCTGGACCGCCTCGGTCCAGTAATTGCACAGTGGCGGGCCCACCAGCTGCAGAATACCATTGACAAACAAGCTAATACCGTAGGATGAGGTGAGTTGCTCGGTGCCAAGCATATCGGCCATAATGACAGCCGTGATGCCCACGTAAATGCCCGAGGCCAGCCCAAAGAGGGCACACCAGAAGCAGACGCCACTGTAGCTGTAGGCGAAGGGCAGCAGTGCCAGGGAGACGCCCGAGACGGACAGGCCGCCCACAAAGTACCACGTCTTCGGTATGAAGCCCATGTCGGAGAGCGCCGAGCCGCCAATGCGACCAACCAGATCCGTTGCCGAGACCACCGAGAGCAAGTAGGCGGACAGGGACTTGTCGAAGCCTCTAGCCAGGCCAAAGGATGGCAGCAGGATGATGAAATTCGTGTAGCTGATGGCGTTCGTCGAGTTCGAGATGAGTATAACCAAGTACATGGGGTCCTTCAGCAGACTTAAATCAAAGAATTTGCTGCGCTGGGTCTGCTGCTTCTTGCCCGGCGTCTCTTCAGCGCCGCCGGCATCCTGGGCGGCCGATTCGCCTGTCGCCGCACCGCTGCCCGCCGAGCGCAGCGACAAATGGGACGAGAACTCCTTGGGCTGGAAGGAGAGCGTGCTGCCGTGATACGGCGTGCTGATGTACAGAAAGCTGCTGGTCGAGGGCGATCGCTTGGACAGGCGATTGCGCGAGCTGTTCCTCATGGCCAGCTTGTTCGAGCTGGAGCGGCCCTCCGGTACGGCGTACAACGACGACTGCGAGTTCAGCTGGCCGGGCGTGAATGTTTGGTTGCGCTGGGGCAGTCGCACGGGCGTGCTAATCTTTCGGGCGCGTGGCTGGAATTCATCACCGGGCTTGACGTAGCTTTGGACCACAGCGGCCGACGCGCTGCGCACGAACTGCTGCTTGTCATCGTCATCATCCGGCAGATAGAGCGGCGACGGCGGCGAGTTGTACGGCAGCAGTTGCTTTTCGGCCATTTGCTCCGGATTGGGCCCCGTCTCGTCCACATTCTCGAATTTCATCACAATGCCAACGTCCTCCTCCTCGGGTATATCCTCGAGCGCCTGACGCGCGCGCGGCACACGCACCATATGCTGCTCCACGGGCTCGTAGAACAGTGCGCCGACCAGCACGTTCAACGTGATGCCGCCCATGATCAGACAGGAGCCGCGATAGCCATAGGTCTCCAGCAGCCAACGCAGCACGGGCGGCAAAATAATGGAGCCGATGGCACTGCCCGAGATGCACAGCCCGTTGGCCAGTCCGCGGAGCTTCACAAAGTACGAGGTGACGATGTACACAGTGGGTGGAAAGGAGAGGCCGGCGCCAATGCCCACCAGAACGCCATAGCTGCAAAGGGGAATGGGGATTAGTTTAAGTTGCTACATCTGTTTTTTAATGTTAATTTTAAGACCACGACTGAGAGAGCCACAGGTTATGCAAATAATTGTAAGCTTAAAACGGTGACGTCACAATAATATGTGGGCTCGGGTCGCGCTGGGCTTCGTGGCCCTTGGCCTTTATGCAAAATTGTCGGGCTCGTGCCTAAAAATCTCATTTCGGACTGGGCCGGGCTCGTGCCTAATTTTAAGGCCCTAAAACACGAAACACACCAAAATCCCTAATATAAAATAAAAATAAAAAAATATGAAGTAATATCACAAATGATTCTTATACTTTTCAAATTTTTTATACAACGTTCGCAATTTTCGTATTTTAATATTTGAAATTCTCTGCCACCAAAAAACGATATTTTAAACATCTGGAAATATTCTAAATGATAGACGATCTAGATTATTAAACTCTAATATCAATAAAATTGTATTTTAAATTAAAAATATGAACTAAGAATGAATAAAGCATAATTTTTTTTGGAAATTTATGTTGGGTCGGGTTTACATCGTGAAGTTCGGCGCCCACCTCTAATGAAACTTGGCATACATCCGTATTAGTGCACGCAACACATATGTATAGTGGTCCGATCGGACCAAAAATTCACATAGCTCCCATAAGAACAAACGGTTAAATACTCCATTCTTTTTTGTTTTTAAAATTTTTTTGATCTTATTACTAATTTCGGGCTTTACTAAGTCCACAGTATTGTTAAAAAACTATTGTTAAAAAATCATCGGACGACAGCTAAATATAGCTTAAAATCGAATGCCAATTACAACGCAATGTAAACAAAGTTCAAACCGATATTGTGACGTCACATTCTTTTGTTTCAGTGCGGAATAATGGAACTGTTATTTGCGAAATCTTTAAATCACTCAATCGTGTGTTAAACCTATTCAAGTTATAAATTAATTAAAAACCGGCCAATCAGCTGGGGAGGAACCCCAATTATTTTGCCAAATCGGTTGTAAATGTCATTGGAAACGGGTTTCAAACGAACCGGCTTAACAATAATTTATGTATTCTTGATTTTCGAAGTTAAGTCGAACTTCACTTGTACTTAATATTATTTGTTTAATTGCCAAGTGATGGACTTGTGTTGTGACTTACCTGATGTACAGATAGCCAACAGATGATGCCCAATAGGAAAGTACCATGCCCAGAGATGCGGAGAGGGCGCCAATCAGAGTTACCGTGCGGTAGGAATACTTCACTGAGAGAATACTCGAGACGGGTCCTAGGAAAGCAAATAGACGTCAATTGTGATTGGTGGCCAGCTTTACGTTAGCACACTTACCTAGTGAACTGTAAAGGAAGTAGCATAGTGCCGGTATCCAGGAGGCCTGTGTTTGTGTGGTCTCGAATGCCTGCAAGAACTCTATGAATAAGACCCCGAAACTTTTAATTGTGCCAGGGATGAGTATGTTCGTCAAACATGCCCCAAACAGGACTAGCCAACCCCAGCCTCCGTCGGGAGGCACGAGGTCATATTCGCTGCTGTCATCCTTCTTCAGCAGACTAACTGAGGTGAACAAATACATAGAACGAAAGAAAAAACGAAGACGTTGTGATTACTTTGAAGGGAAATTCAGCTTTTTAGGTAAGTAGACTAAGAGTGGAGCGGAGATACCCTGTAAGAAGAAAAGACTTAATAGCTACCCTCTGTTCCACACTATGAAAAATAATTCTTCAATGACTTCTAAGATTAGTTGGCTACCGCTTATATAGATCGACAGGCGGTCAGGTCTAGGTCGACCCGGTGGTTGGACTTGACGCAAATTAAGCTTTATAGTTAATGAAAACATTTCGAACTAGTAAAAAAGTTGTAGTCGGAATCTTCCAACTGTGCGATACTCTGTTCATAGTTAAACGAGCACTTATGACAATACACCCAAATCTCTTTTTACATGACTTTTAACACCCATTCAAAAGTTTACATTTTGCCTTTTTACATGAATTGTTTTGTTCTAAGAATTTTTTCTTCTTACCCCTCACAAATTATACATTTTAAACTTCGCATTATACATAATATTGAATTATCAACAATGGGAAATAGAGATAATAATAGGATAATAATACTCCAAAATGATGAACAAAAGAATTTAAGTGTTTACAGTGATATTGCAGTTTGCAAACGAATGCGTATTATTGTCAGAAAGTGACAATGAATAACATTTTATTATTACTTTATTACATTAATGAATTTCTGATATCAATTTCTTTTTTCCAAATCATAATTTATTTTTAATGAATTAGAATGTGTAAGCACGGAAAATAAATTCTCAAGTGAGCTCTAACAATAATTTTGTAATATTGTTTATTGTACTTTTAAGTTGCTTTTTGAAATCTGGAACCAATATACTATTTTTCTATTTAGACAATATCTTTTTTACATGAGAATTAGGTGTTTTTATGCTGATTTAAAAAAAGGAAGATATATTGTCTAATCTGATTTTTACTGAAGTACAACAATATTTATGCTCAAAATTCTTTAAAGGTCCTTCAGTAATCGAAAAATGAATTTGATAACTCTAGCTCTACAGGTGTGGGGGATATAAATAGACATATATAGGAGGAAGGCTTTTTAAAAACTTTACGTCGAAAATTAATTCGTAACCCGAATAGATAATGGACGATCGGACACTGCGCAAAGCTAATATGCTCTTTTGTAATTGGGAACAGAGTATAATCAAGCCAATAACTGGTATTCATATAAAAGAACTTAAGTGGAGATCTTTTAAAAGTATCAAAAATTCTGGAGCGTTAAAAGATCTTACTAAATTTAGAAACGGAAGCTTAAAAATTGTTTACGACAATTAATTACATTCAACCAAGGCACAAACAACTTTAAATTCGTTGAAAATCTGCGTTTAAATAACTAATATTGGTACGACGTGGAGATATCTGGAACCCAACATCAGATTGCTCCACATAAATATCACAGACTGCGGAATTTACGCAGGGCTGCTAATTTTTTTGCTGCTAATTTCTTTTGCACCACACGTGTTCTTTTAAAATATTTTTTGTTTTTTTATGGTAGTTTTGTAATTTAATTTTTTAATTAAATTTGTAAGGCATAACGATGAAATAGAAACATTTTCATATGCCAACAAGAAAGAACGTTACAGTCGGGTGTAATCGACTGCGCAATATTCGTTCACAGTATAACAGCTTAAATTATTCGAAAGTGGTCTTCTTCGAATTTATGTGACTTTAGCTCCAAAAAATTGTGTGAGATATGGATTTTCACGGTTTACCTCGTCCCCAAGTCGGCAAAATAAAAGTTTTTTAAAGTTTTAGATGTCATCAGTAATCTGTCTGGAAAATCTGATGTGTCTAGCTTTAAAACTGAGAGAGCTAAATAGATTAAATACATTTCCCAAGTCGGAGTGGGCGTATCCCAAAAACTTAACACTCAATAGCTTCAATAGCGTTCAGGCGGACGGACAGACACAAACCTAATATACACTTTTCCCTTCATGACCGAGTATATAAATCAAGGGAAGTTATTATTATTGCTAAAACTGAATACGAGATTCTTCATGGTGTCCTCAGGTCTTCCAACTAACTTGGCTTGCGTATTAAAGGCCTTTTGGGTACTCTTTGAGATATTTAAAACCCGAAGTGTCATACTACGTGTTTTTAAGCCAGTTGCAAATATTATTCAAGTGTCCGGCACTTTGGGTCTTTATATTCAAAGCCAGAATAATGCATATCTTATCTCTGCAATGCGCTGAAAATCATCACAAAGCGTTCATAGTCCGGACGGGCACTGCTCCATTATGCGTCTGGCCAATGCGAATAACTGATAGCGCCACATTTATAAGGCGGGCTAACCCGGCAAAACGTGTCGCAACTGCCAATGGGTGGACCGATACTACTACGTCAACAATACGGTATGATATGAGAGGCATACGGGGCCTCGTGTTATTTGTGTAGCGATTTGGGTTGTCAGCGTCCGGCAAATGATTATCTGTGATAGGGGCAATCTAAACGGGTTCAGGGTGAGTCAATCGTGGGGGGTGGTTCGTAATTCATGTAGGTTGTCGTATCAGACATCAGGCGACAATGGAGCAGACCTGGGGCTACGGAATTGATTGGGGTACAGCTTTGTGCGGTTTGCCTAGTCAGGCGTTCGGATATTTTCAGCTAATTAGTGGAGTACAGGCGTGACTGTACCAGTTGCACTTAATGCAGGGTTCAACGGGAATGTATATTTATGTTTGGAGTGCGTCACGTATGGTCGTAGTAAACAATATTAACAACTAGTATATCAACACAAAGGGCTTAGGCAAATAGTTTTTGAGCCGTGACGAGTTGTTTATGTGATCGATTGAGGTTATGTGTCCATTAAATAGTTGTCAATCAATCAAAAATTACAATTGTACTTCATGAATATTTGCTAGATGTGTATCTTTAATATCATCGTTCAATAGTTGTTTGTTGATGGATGTAGTTGTTGTTGTTGTTGTTGTTGGTTGCATAGATAGATTACTGACCTGCTTTATCACTATTTTCTTTTGTTGTTCCATTTACTTTATGATCTTTGTTGTTTGCTTTATTTGCATTTTGTGTATCTAAGACTTTTTCCTTATGCATGGTCTGTAAGAAGAAGAGAGAGAGAGAAAAAGAAAAATAGTGTGGTTGTTGATGTTTTTATTTTTTGTTCGAGGGTAAAACAATTTCAGTTCTGAATTGATCACTAATTATTTTTTTTCGAATTGAATTATTTACGCGATTATATTTTTCTGTGAGAGTATTTTTATGTATATGAATATTATGCGAATACTAGAGTTAAGGTGCTGCTACAGGCGAGAACATTGTATTGGAAATGCTAGGGATAGAGAGATAGGGATGAGATGCACAGAACGAGAAAACAGTTTAAAACAGGAAATGTCCGACAGATGTCGACAATTAGAGATGGGCGCGTCTTGGTATTTAACAGCACGACTCGTAGCTGAATTATTCGGAAACACGAACGGTCGATAATATCACTAATCTAGCTTATCGAAATCTTGAGTTTATAATCTTGTTTGGTGTTCGCTTAAAACATTGTAAATATTAATTTTAATTGCTTTTTAATATTATAACTTTATCAGTTAAATATTGAACTTAATCATAAGTTCATTTTTTGTACGACGAATACAACGTGTTGGGTGCGTGATCGTGTCACGAAAAGAATTGCGACACGCGCCCAACTCTTACATAAATGCATATTGTATATTTTCTAAATTTGGGACCAAGCATGTTTAGTATTAATAATATATAGAAATATACATTTCTGTAGCCTGACACAAGCTTGTGGCTAGCTGCTTAGCGTGTTATTTATGGCAACTAATCTCGGTTTATTGCTCGCCTCAAATAATTGCATGCTAAGTAAGAGAACATGTTTAGTCATTAATATGTCTCGAGCTCAGCCGAAATCAGGCACCCCATCCGTTCGAGGGGCAAAATCCAATTCGACTGCAAATCTGCGCAACTCGAAAAGTCGTTGCTTCCACTTCACATGGTGGCCTTATTCCTCACTCGGGCTGGCAACGAAAACAAAGCGTAATATTTGCAGCATTTCGATCATGAATGAATCATCCATTTGTGTAGATTGTTTTTAAATGTGCTACGCCGAGGATCATACGAGAAGCAAAACATAATTTTCCCCACTTCTGATACATATGTAAGTGTATGTATGTACAGTGGCGTAGGCAGGAGGGTTCACGTATTATATATTGTAATATTGCAAAATATTAGAACCATATTTTTTTATCATTAAAAAAAGAAGAAATATTTACATTGGACCCCAGCCAAATCTTGCTTACGCCACTGTGTATGTAGATATATGGATATATATGCGTATATTTTGTATACTTTTTTGCGACGTTGATTGTCGCTAATGATGAAACTTTTTCAGCTGGTGCTCATGACGTCATTGTTTATAGAAATACGATTTCTCAGAATGAAAAACAAAACAAGCAAAAACAACCCACACAACTGTGGGGTTTTCTGTGCGTCCCACAAATCAAGAGATCGTTTATGGGCGCAATATATGTGTGTATGTATATTGGGTACAGAAGTAGAGTATCTCTTATCTACTAGTGTCAGTGTAAGGGATTCCAGATGATTTCAAATAATTACTTTAAGCATGTCATATGTAGTAGGTACATTTTGTTAGTTATTTAATGATCACAAAAGTATGCGTGCCTATCTGTTGGCATATACGTACACATCAGTGCGTAGACTTCCCCTCAAGTATAATGGAATTTTTGTTTTGAATTGAGAACAACGCAATCAGCTCGTTTATTGCCCCCAAAATTGAAGGTCGTTTCCTGGGCAGTTATTAAACAGAATTTATCTCTAAACAACGTTACAAATTCAAATTCAATTGGCGCCTCAAATTGAACCGTATTGACAACAATTACGTATATTCACACATACATACGTGCTATAGAAACAAACACGAGGTCTACGTTTGTGTGTGTTGTGTCGTTGTTTTGCCAGTTTCTCGCTTATGCCGACAATGGGTGGTTTCACGCCCAGTGCTCATCGGGTCGATCATTTGGAGCTGTGCTCAATTATACATATGTATGTATGTTTGTATGTATACAGTGGCCTAGACAGGAGGGGGCTTTGAAAGTTAAACCCCCATATAAATATATATTGGAAGTTTGTGCACACAAAGCGGCAATCTTCCGAACACTTTTGTCGAGTAATCGACAGTTGCGAATATTTTTCAAAATAATAACAGCCCTAGTTCAGTGATACCAGTTTATGTTAATACAATTCGTTCATGATTGCAAACTAGTTCAGTTAAAAGTCACTGATTGACCTCCCGCGTTCATTTGGAATGATTGTATTTGTTGTTTTTCTTAAGAAAATATGCATACCCTACTATGTATGTATTGTTTGGGCAACTTAGAATGCTGTTCTACAGAGTTACATATAATGAAGAACAACAGAATTTTAACAGACGACTGTAACATTTAATGGCAACAGAAGGTTTTGTTTAAACATAACCGTTTGAAATCGATATTTGCTTTGTGTTGTTGGAAATGTAACAGTTAAACCTAGCTTCAAATTCCGATCAGCCTTCATTCGGCCATCGGCAATCGATAATAGTTTCATATTTATAGTTTCAACTTAAATGTGTTTTTCTACGTGCCTATGTGACTGGCCGTTTTGTAATTTGAGCGAAAATTGTTTGCACGCTTCGTTTACCGGCCATAAATCCCACAGTAATAATTTAAGCTTGTGAGAAGCAAAACAGCTGTGCCTGCTAGCTCACCTCCAATACAAGGGCGCACATTTATAAATTTATAATCAACGAGAATTGGAGCCTTTCAAATATCAATTAGGTCTCAAGCACTTCTCTCTTCAGTTGACCTTAGGCAAAAGAAATGGCAATGACGAATGTGCTTTTCTGTTGTTTTTAATTGTTTCCGACACATTGGCTGCACGCGCTCCGGTTGAGATGAAGAGGGCAGGCGTTACGCTTCAATTACTTGTTGCTAATTGCTGATAAAAATCAGTTTGCTACATTGTAGTCACACATACACTATGAATTGTTTATACATATATTTTATGACGTGTACTCATAGTAAAGAGCGGGTCGCAAACAATTAGGATCTCGTCAAAATAATAATAAAAGGCAGATAAGTTGGCCAGCTGTCTGCGCTGCAAATGCAGGCGAGCTGAGAGATAACCACATTAACGGACAAAGCGTTGCGACGGCGCTGTCACATACAGATAGATAAAGAATTTGCCTTCCCGCTTCTGGGTTTCCATATAAATTCCAAGAATGTTCAATAAATACCGCTAATGCTGCCATCAGGAAGACACATGGGGGGCGGGCTTAACACTGTTAAGACAGGTCATTAACGATACCCGAGATCGAGCCGTTTTTCAGGCTAAATGCAGGTAGCGCACAGCGCAGACAAAGACGCAGACATGGCGACGACAATGAGTCGGCACTGCCTTTTGTCTGCTCTGTCTACAGGCAGACCGTATTAAATAAAAATAACAAGTGCGTGGGCGAGAAAAGGAAGTGCGCACTGCATGCAGCTGCTATCGATAGCAGCGCAGGCAATTAACAATTAACAGCAATGCATGTCAAACACAATTATGTACACAGACAGCTGTTAACTGCACCAGTGCATTGGCCCCAGGCAGAACAATAAACAAAGCTAAAGCCGACGAAGAAGAAGATGCGACACGCCAAAAAGGAGAAGTGCAATCTGTGATTGATGATCCCACTCGCTCCATCCTGCTCACACACTCCCGAACGGCAATCGTAGCAGCATTCTTCGATCGATTCGTTATCTCGGTGCGTAATCGGCAGGTGCAAATAACAGTTGTACAACAAATCATTACTCAAATGAAAAGAACATTTTTAAATTCTGATCTAATAAAAGCGGCAAACAGCGACAACATGCATTTAACGGGATCCAGAGTTAGCACAAGCAATGCTCGGTCTGACCGCACCCCAAGTAAATAATAATCAGTCAGCAGTGGCAATAACATTGTTCGCTAGCCTAGATGTTAATGACTTTTCTACGTGGAAATGCGTCATAATTTTACTGTTTGTTCACAAATAGTATTTATTTACATAATATGATATCTGAATAGGGTGAAAACGACGCAATTTGCAGTCAACAATCACTTGGTTGGAGTTTGGAGTGACATCGATTTGATTTCTCACAACGTCTCGTCTATCATCTCCCATTCTGTCTACTGTTGGGTCTCGGGCATGGGATCGGTCAGATGGCAACATTGACCCAATTTACTTACTACGCACTTTAAAGCACACGAAATAGGAGCAAACAAGTATTTGTATTGCGTTAAATACGTACATATGTATGTGTGCAAGTACGTATTTTTTTTTGTATGAAACAGGCGAGCAAACAACAGCAAAAGCAACAACAACGGCAAAGCGGCCCCCACTAACACACTGACATTTATGCTGCCTATGCCAACAACGCGCCGATGCCAGCGCTAACGCCAACGCCAACGCTACTGTTGCGCGCGTGTCGGGGCCTGCGTGATTGAGACATGCAGTAACAGAGCAGTAAGAGCAGCTACAGAAGAAAAAACGTAACGTGGGGTGGCTGGCATTGACAGAAACACCAACAACAACAGCAGCAGCAAGGAGCGCATGGCTATCACTGATTTTCTTTCCACCATAAACAAGGTAACGGTATCGTTGTTATCACGTCATTTGACGCCCACAAATAAATCTTCGGGCAAAAAAATGCAAAGCAACAGCTGCAGTAACAACAGCAGCAACAATATGGAGAATAACACTGCAAATTCAAAGCAAATCGTAAAACTACACAAAAGCTTTTGTCACACTCTTGTGACTTTGCTTTTTGTTGTTATTTTTCTTCCTCTTCTTTATATTCATATTGTTGTTGTAGTTCATCGCCCTTGAAGCGCTGGCTGCTGCTGCCAAAAGGGGCCGGGGCCTGTGTAAGGGGTTGGGGCTCTGGCAAGGTAATGTTTTTTTCGTAGCTGCCTCTTGTCGCACATTATTGCCGTTGTTTTTGTTTTTGTTGTTGTTGTGTATGCGTCAGCTGTTCTTTTTGTTCACTTTAATCAGTGCTTTAACTCACCTTAAATTTAATTGTTTAAATTCGTCCTGAGCTGGCGGGCTACACAACAAACACACTCGCACACACACTCACGCACAGACACACACATACACACACACACGCACGTTTTTTGCACGTTTTATAATGAATGATATTTTTGTGTTTTTATTGGTTTTTGGCTATTACATGACATCGGGTCAGTTTTGTTTCAATTTGGTTAAATTAATTTATTATTGTAAATTAACTACACTATGTACACAATTATAGACGTATTTTCATCGAAATATATACAAAACAAAACGCGAAAAACGAAAGGTTCCCGTCGTCTTTCACGCGCACACCACCCACACGACGTGCCACACTCTCGAACGTGGAAAAACAAATGAGCCCACGTCTGCTCGCGTCTCTTAGCAGAGAGCGGTTCCGTTGCTGAACGAACTAGTTTCGCGGAACCAATGATAAACATTATTCTTTGTGTGGCAAAAAAGGCTTGCCATTAAATTAGTAAAATAGCAAACAAATACAAAACAATCTTTTAAATTATTAGCAACTTCTCCAATTGTTGTAATTCACTTAAGTTTAAATTTAAGTATTGGTCGGAGAATGAGTTCTGATGAGGATTTCCCTTAAATTAAAACTACAAATTGTAAAACAGTTTATTTGAATTTGCAAGTTGATTGTGTTGTTAATTGTTATTGTTACATTAAGTTCTTTGCTATTCTGATGAAAGCTAATCTCGTACCATATTTAATAAAATTTCCAGTAACACCTATTCGATCACGACGGGTGTGAGGGAATTTTAGATATATGTATGTAAATTTGAAAATTCAAAACGGAAATTTTATTGATTAAAAAATAAAGTTTTCCCTGATTAAATCCACCAGAAAAAGTTGTAAATCCTTGACAAGAATATGTTCTTTTAAGTTTTAAAAAAATTCACTCTTTAATTCAATAGGCGGTTACAATTTGATATATGACCCAAAAATTTAATAAAAAGAAAAGAAAAAGGAATATATTTTATAACAAACATTTAGACTTACATTTTCTAAAACGTAAATTAATTCAATGGAAGTAAACACGCGCTAAGTGAGATTTTAAGAGACCCAATGTTAAATCAATGTTGAGCCACTGTTGTACTCAAAATGGTTCATCAGGTAGATGTTATATTTAAATAAACTGTTAGCTAGAGAACTGTATATCGGCATATCGATATAAAACAGACAAATTGTTGGAATGCAGGATCTTCTCTGAAGAACGATATTTTTTGAAGTCACAGTTGAAATGTCACTGTTCTGCGGTTACAGTGTGAAGGTCACTAACATAATACTCAAGCTGTAACGTTCTTGTTAAGTAATATTTTTGATTGAACATTTATTAATAGTAAAATGAAGACGATCGACAATTACAGTTGCAATTGCAACAATTGTTGAATCGCAAGTGTCAGTATAAGTAAACGCGTTTCTGTTGCTTGAATGTGCATTAGTTAGTACATATGTATTAGTATCACTTTGATTTTTAACTCGATTGAAACTGCGACGGCATAAATTTTTAGCCCATGGTTGCCAGGTGTTTATTGGTGCCTACAGCGCCGGCGGGCGCATCATTTGCCACACAAGTGGGTATGGCGCTAGACCATTTTCCATTCTTCATGCACTTGAGGACCTTGGAGCCGCGCAGCTCCAGGCCCGCATCGCAGGTGAAGGTAATGCTCTCGCCAATGGCGTAGTAGAACTTGACTGAGGACATGCGCCCGCTGATGGCGGTGCCCGGATACGAACAGGCCTGCACACATTTGGGCAAGCCGCCCGACCAGCGTCCGTTATCCTGACAGGCAATTATTGGCTGACCTTGCATCATGTACTCCGGGTTGCAATTGAACTGGACCACATCGCCGGCACGATATGGTACCGAGCCCTGGGCGTAACCGTTTTGCGGCGCACCGGGATTATCGCATTGCACTTCGACACATGTTGGAAACGGTGTCGCCCATTCGCCCGTAGGCAAACAGATGGCCTCTGAGGGGCCGCGCAATCCGTAACCCGAGGAGCAGGAGAATGCCGCTCGCCCGCCCACCTCACGCGACAGCACGGAAACGCGCGGTGAGCTCACATTGTTCGGCATCAGCGGTATATCGCCGCACTCCACGCTCTCGCAAACCGGCAACAGCGCGCTCCAATTGCCACTGGGCAAGCAAAACAGCTCCGATGCGCCAATCAACGAGTTGCCATTCGAACAGGACAACAGCACGCGTGTGCTCAGTTTCGTATCGTTCGTATTTACGATCAGGCCACGTCGTATCGGTATCTCTAGGCAATTGATCTCCTTCACCACAACCTCAACGGCGTGCTCGTGCCGGGCAGGAGTCATGCAGGAATATGTGCCCGAGTCCTCGGCCGTTGCATCGAAGATGCTAAGACGATACTCCAGCGTTGAATCTCGGCCCTCATCCGCCTCGGTCACCCAGCCCTCTGTGTAGTTTCTGCAATATTGGGACAGGTGACATGTGTTGGACTTGTGCTGGGCTATTAGTTCAAAATCAGTGTGCTACCCACTTGAAGACGTGCGAGACATTCCATTTGGGATTGCCGAAGCGTCGCATCCACAGACATTCCATGTGCAGCGTGGTGCCCGGGTATACAATGAGCTTGCCATCGTTGCTTTGCGCGATGGGTCCGTTCTGATGGCGAAACAGAATGGTGGGCGCTTTCTCCACTGGGATCGGGTAAGTCACATATTACAAGCATTAAATCAGCGAACACACTACCTACTTGCATAGTCATTCTCCTGATTGAGACCCGAGCACACGGGCTTGGTGTTGGTCCACTCCGAGTGTATGCAGGTCCGCTCATGGCTGCCTGTCATCGAGAACTTGCCAATATCTACGCATCTAAAGAAGTGAGTAGTTAGAGCGAGCTATGTTTGGTCGCTTAGATACCACGCACCTGGATATGATAGTAGCACCCGGGGAAACTCCACAATGTCCTCTCTGATCTCCAGATCATTGTAAAAGCTAACCACATTGGCCTCATTGTTCTTAAATAGACAGGTGCCGTTTTCTGTGCAATGCATACCGAATATCTTAGACAACTTGAATAAAAGTCTAACCGAACTCACCGCAGTTGTAGGACCGTCCTATCCACTGTCCGTTGTCGCATATGATGCGCCAGGTCTGTCGATCGCCGGCCGCGTTGGGGATGCAGTTGAAGAATATCTCCGTGCCGCTTTCGTAGGCGCCATCGATCTCCGCATGGTCCGCGGCGTTTCTAGAGAGCAAGGAATGTGAGAGGTAACTTACGCCCGGCCCCATCCCCAGCCACTCACTTGTAAACCAAGGCGCCATCCGTCAAACTGGGGTGGCCGCACATCTTTAAGTCGTCTCCGTGCTCGTCAGTGTTATTGTCATGATGCTCGTCCAAGTCGTTGTGCTCCACTTTGCTGTGCGCTGTGGGATTGGGAGTTGTGTGTTCTAGCTCCTCGCGTGACTTGCGCAAGCCCGACTCGCAGGGAATGCTGGGAGGCGTGAGGACGCCCTTGTGACAAGACATCTCTATGGGATTGGCATTGGTGGAGAGCTCACAGCGAACGCTGACTGTGCTGCCGTGGCCAATGGTCAGACCAGCGCGATACCCGCCCTGTGCAAAACGTTATGACTGAACTAGAAGGGTAACATTGGCCCACTCACCTCGTAGATCACGCCAGGTATATTGGGCAGCGTGCATGGCACGGAGGTGCATTCAGAAAAGGCATTGACAGACCAGGAGCCGTGGGCGCACCGCAACTGAGCGGAACCCTGAAAGCTCGTGATTGGTTAAGGAGAGCCCCTTGGGTGAACAATTGACTAACCTGTATGTTGAACCCGTCCTCGCACTCTAGCGTTATAAACTCATTGGACTGAATCTCCTCGTAGGTAGACAATGGTGTAAGGGAAGGCTTGTCACTCAACTGCTTAGTGTGCGGCTCCACCTTGTAGTACTGGCCGTGCTCCACGGCTGGCACCAGACACGGGGCCGACATGCACTTGGGCGTATCGGGCTTCCAGATGCCGCGGATGCAGCGCGCCGTTGCATTCTCCCCCTTTATGTTAAGTTTGAAGCCAGCGTTGCATTCGAGCAGAAGCATTATGCCAACGGAGTTCCTGCCCGGCGCCTTGCCCGGCCGTACCGTGGTTATGTTGGCAAACGAGTCCCAGTCGAGGTCCTCGCAGGGTCCGCGGATGCGCTTGCCGCCGGCAGCCTTGCCTGCCTCGCCACCATCGCTGGTATCCAAGTCCCCATCGGGCTGCGTGCCGGATGAGAGCACGGAGGAGGCAATGCTGGTGCTGCGCTTGCGGCGACGGCGCACAATTTGCGACTTTAGCTGCTCAATTAGAGCGCGGGTGGTGTTCACATGAGATTTGCGCACAGCAGCGGCATGTGAAAGCGGAGTCGGTGCCTCATTCGAACTGTGCCCACGATTGTGATACCGGGAGCTCTGATTTATATTGGGCATGGCCACAACACCCGCCCGATTCTCGTTGATGTCCCCATAGTCATCGTTGTCGCCATCGCCGTCGCCATCGGCCGCATTGCGCCACTTGTGCGTGGCCTTTCGCATCATGAGCAGCTCGGGATTGTTGTACTGGTTGTACCAACGGCCATCCTGTACGTGTATCTGCTTGTACAGGCGATTGTGGCCCAAAATCTTCCGCACATAGCGCTGGTAGCGTTCCTTGATCTTCTGATAGTACTTGGAGTAGGCCAAATCAATATCTGAGGGATAGGAATTGGCGCTGCGCTTAACTCGCTGAGTCGACGCCCCAGCTGAAAGTAGAGCCAGTGAATGAAGGCATATTTAAAGACGTAAGAACGTTACAGTCGGGCGTAACCAACTGCGCAATACTCGCTGGGAGTATAAAATCTTAAAAAAGTCGAAAGCGGACTTAATTGTTTTGGAAACATATCGATTTTTGTAATTTGTAGGGGCGTAGATCAAGCTTTAGACGAGGTTATCAGAAAACTGTATGGTTACCCGCCCCCAAGATATGGTTATAAATTTGATGCCACGCCTCGATCTTTAAAGGAGGTCATCAGTAATCTGTCGGCAAAAACTGATGTGTCTAATTTTAAAATTAAGGGAGATATACAGCTTAAATCAATTTGACATGCTCACTGATGGAGATCATCAGTATTCTGTCTGCAAAATGAGATTATCTAGTTTTAAAAGGGAGGGAGATAATAGATTTTATTAAATTGCCACGCCCTTAGTGGGCGTAGCCAAATATTTGAACACTCTCGCGGATTTATACGAGTTTCCAGCCTAGCTTCAATAGCCGCAAAAAATGGCTTTCATGCGGACTGACGGACGGACAGCAAGACGGATATTGCACAAGCTCACTATGCTCATTTCACTTCGTGAACAGATGCCCATTGCAACCCACTCACCCATCTCGTCCGCTCGTGCTAAGTCCTCGCGCTCCTCGAGCTGTCGCTGAAGTTGACGCTGGCGTCGCAGCAGATAAACGGAGCGCAGTTGACGCAGCTGCAACGAGCGCCGGCGACGACGGTTCCATCGCAGCCGCGGATGCTGGCCAAGTAAGCACTGGGGTAGATCTAGGGGACGCCACTTGCCGCCAACACAGGTGGCGCCGGGGGGACCCACCTGAAAAGAGGCAAAGCACACACTGCTAAACCGAACTGTGGTGGGTCGAAGGACGTGGCGGTTACCTCGAGGACGTAGCCCTTGTCACAGTCGTACATGATCTGCTTGTTGTTGACAATCTTCTTCACATAGGGCCGGTAGTCGTAGAGTCCCATGTTGCCCACGAGCAGGACCTTGCCATTGGGTATGTAGCCCGGAAAGGAGCAGAAGACCTCATCGCATTTGGGCGTCTCGCCGGTCCAGTTGCCAAACGAACAGGTTAGCACGTAGTCGTGCGGATCGGTGACATCCTTGCCCTCGGGACTGACCAGCTTAAACCCGTCCTTGCACTTGAACCTTGCTTTCATGCCGTGCTCCGTCTTGGGCGCCATCACCATGCCATGCTTGGGCGGCCTGGGCATGTTCTTGCAGCGCGCTGGCACACAGCGGGGTATGATGCTCCAGGTGCCGTTGTTGCAAGTCGGCGGACTCAGCAGCGAGACCGGAAACTCGTAGTTCTCATCGCACTTCACCTCCAGCGCTGTGCCGTGCCTGACCTTCTCGACGCCGCCCACGATTTGGGTGGGCGATGGCGTCGTGGTCGTTGGCGGCGTGATTATCGTAGTTCCGTTTTCATCGGTGGTTATCTCAATGGGTATTACGAAGCCCTGCGATATGGTGGGCACCACGCAGGGCGCCAGGCACTCGGGCAGAGCATTGCGCCAGCGTCCGTCGATTTGGCAGACACTCGAGCCCAAGCCGTTGATCAACATTTCCGGCTGACAGCGAAAAATGATGCTCGCCCCCAGGCCAGTGCCCGCCTCGATATTTTCGATCCAGCCGTTGTAGAGCACGCCCGGATGTCCACAGTTGATTTCTGGCAGAATTATACGCAATACAAGCTGACGCTGGCAGATCAATGGACCCTTACTCACCCTTGCAGCTGGGCACGGTGCCACTCCACTTGGCGCTGGCTCCACAGCGGCTGGAGCTCTCGCCCACCAGGGTGTATCCATAACGGCACTCGTAGCTGACTACCGAGTTGTAGGCCAGGGTTGTGTAGGTGGCCTTGCCATTTTTGGGATTCTCTGGCGTGGGACAGACCACAGAGGTGACCACTACGGAGACAAGGATAACAGCATGATAGCGCACTCGCAATTTTGGGGGGCATTGGGGGTGGTTGGGGGCTACCACAAATCTTAGAAAAGCACTCGCATTGACCGCCAACAAATAAAACAACTTGGGTTTTGTTTTAGTTTTTCTTAAGATTTGTGGTAACTTTTATTTATTCAATTAACATTTTGTAGGCCAACAACAACTTTTGCATAGAATTGGAACAATTTGTTGTAAACTTTGTGTTTCTTTTTATATATTTTAACGCTATCTTTGAGTGAAGAACGATATTAACAATTCTGCCTAGGAGCATTGAAAACTTGAACTCGAAAATTTCGCGTATTTTGGAGCTCTCCCATTGGCCAATAAACATTTGCATTTAACTGCAGTCTAGTTGCAACGGAAATTCAAATCTGCCTTAAGACAACGGTGCTTGGGTGGTAGTTACATTTGCGTTATCCGCTTTGGGGTTGATCAATCATAAAGACATAATAAGCAAAAAAAAAACTATAAGCTCTACTCTCTCAAAGCGATCTCTGCGCAGGATACTTACACACACAGGTGGGCAGCTCCTTGGGCGCCCAGGAGCCGTCCGACTGACAGTAGCGCTCATGCTTGCCCACCAGCTCGTAGCCGTTGCCACAGTTGTAGGTGATCTTGCAGCCGTAGGTGTAGCACTCGCCGGCGTGCCAGCCGTAGGCGGGATCTGGCGGCTGTCCACAGGAGCGGGCTGCGAAAGAAGGGGAAACGAGGCTCCAATTAGTTCTTGTTTGAAGAGCTTTGAATTGAGTTGGGGGAAAAATCAAAAATAAGAGTCATGATTTTTAAATAACTTTCAAATATAAGTTGAAAAATAATAATTTACATAAGCTAAAACTAATACGGTTACGGTGCCTGATTTCTATACAAGTGACTTTAGCGTCCTTTTACTTGAAACGTGGAACATTCCTCGCCAGATGAGTTATTTTGGTGTCCGAGACATTTACCTAACTAAATAACGAGAGCCCGGATTTTAACAGCTAAAGTAATAATAATAAAAAATATTAATACTACTATTACTAATACATCTAATTCTCCGGGTACGTTTCCAAAAAATTCGACTAAATGACTAAATGGAAAAATAGCAGATTAGCTTCGGACTTAAAAAAACATCTTAAAAGTAAAATACAGAATATTTGAAAATTTTTGTTAGAGTTCACTTGGAAATTTATTTGCCGTGCTTTTACATTTTAATTCATTAAATATATTCAAAAAAAAATTATGATTTTCAAAAAATAAAATAATATGTGAAATTTATTAATATAAAAAAATCAAACTAACAACTGCAAACTAAAACTAAAAACTAATATTATTTTGTTCATTAATTAATTATTTCTCTATTATTCTCTATTTCCCATTGTTGGTAATTTTTAAACATCCACAAAAACTAAACTACAATTGGTTAATATTAAAAATAAAATTTTAATGCGAAGTGAAAATGTATAATTCCTGAATAAAGATAAATATGTTAACGTCTTAAAGTCTGTTATTTCAAATTCGTGTATAAAAAGAATTAGGTATACTAATAATAATAATAAGTAACAACATTGCAGTCGGCGAAATACTCTATTCGTAATGTAGAAAATTGTCTTAGAAATTATGGTTACCGTTACCTCAAGCAGTGACTCTCAATCTGTAACTTTAGGAAATATATATGTTTGTAGCTCTTTTTCAGTTCAATCTTTAGTAAAGATCATATGATCAAGGTAGGATCAATAGATTTATGTGATTTGAGTACACTTAACAATGAACAAATTAGAATTAATGTTCAACAAATGCAAATCTTAACACTTAATACGACGCTACAAAGAGATTAATGAATAAAATTATACTAAAACCTATTTATCAATAGGTTCTTAAGGCTAGATTATTTTGGGCTTTCATCAAATGCTGTTATTCTTTGATTAAACTTAAAAATAAATTTAAAAAGAAAACATTCTTGATTTTAACACATTTTAAGATATATGTAAGAGTCGAACACGAAAAAATACTACAAAAAGAATTTCGGTATGGATAACTAATTTAAATTAATTAAGGCTTAAGTAGAATTGAAATCATAACCCGGTACTATCAACTCTTTTGGAATATAAGTACGAATTTACACATTTATTTTCCCAAAAGGATTTTGTAATTGTTTGAAATAGATGCTAATTTAAAATGGAATAGAAAGATTATAAAAACTAGTAATAGCTGTAGCTTAGTTATAGTTTATAAATATATATCCCGTAATTGAAATTATAATCAGTCGTCACACACACACTTACGTTCACACTGTATGTCCGGTCCATACCAGCTAGCCTGATTATCGATGGCCAAGCATTTGGCACGCGGAAACCCGTTGGTCACGTAGCCCGTGTGGCAATGGTATTGTACCGTTGAGTCCAGATCGAAGGTTTCCTGCTCCGGCAGTGCCGAATTACGCGCGTGCTCGATTTGCGGCGGCTTCAGGCAGTAGACTGAAACAAACAAGGAGCACAAATGAGGAAATAAAGGTGACTGCTTACGGATGTGCTTACTGTTTTGCTTGCAGGCTGGCTCGGCGCCTGCCCAGTTGCCATCGGCCTGGCAGAGGCGACTCTGCAAGCCCACCACATGGTAGCCGTGTGGACAGGCGTAGGAGGCACGTGCCCCAAAGTGCCGACCGGCCACAGTGACCTGGCCCAAACTGGGCTGGGCTAGCTCCGGACATTCGCGATCTGTGGTAGAGATTTGGATTAGAGAGTATCCGATGTATCAGCCGTTGGACATGAACTCACCCGGCTTGATGCAGGAGTTCCCGCAGACTCCATCGCAGAGGCATTTCTTCTTCTTGCTCTTGCAATCCTCATCGGAGGAGCATTTGCGCAAACACTTCTGGCCTAACAGCGTGGCCTGCTCCTCATCCCGAGGACACTCGGTGGAGGGCGAATTGCGTGGGTTCTTGTAAACGCGTCCATCATCATCGGACTCCAGCGAGTCCTCGCCCTCATCCCAGTCGTCATCGTCGTCGTCCTGTTGCGGTATCTCCGTGGTAGTTTGTCCACCCGCCACGGCTGGCTGTCCGGTGGGCACTGAGATAACTGCAAAGAGGGTGCACGAAAGTTTCCGGTTCAACAAGCGTCTAGACAGCTGTCGCCAAGGCAGCCCCATTTTTGCACATTTGTTTTGATTCTCGCTTCGTCTCTGTTTTGCTCAGCTGCCCCTAGCACCCACCCACCCACACTCACACTCACACACAGCCATACACACACATCAGAGGGGGTAAAGGCTTGCTGCCTGACTTGCCCTCAAAAACATTGACCCATTTCGGCTGGCGTCCGCTCCGCTTGTCAGTCAGTTGGTCGGGCCGTCCAAGCAGCATTTGGAGCCTGCGCACTGAGCAGTTGCTTATATAACCAGGCAGCATATACATTTTTCAGTTGCACATTACAGTCGCTGATTTTGGGCACTTGACACTAGACTTCTGCATAATACTTATTATGGAGATCACGTTCACGTTCTGAATAACTTTATATATATATGAATAGTTTCCGCCATTCACCTTTGTAAACGAGAATCGTGGTCACCAGACACTGCAACAGCAGGCGATTCATCTTGAAAGTCGTATTCCAATTGGATTTTCTTTGGCTTGGCAGAGATCTCTTCCACTTGGCTTTACATCAGCAGCATTTTATGCATTATATTGATTCGATTTTGCAAGTTATGGCGAATTTTGCCAGCACCTTGTGACTGCAGCCTGCACACTTTGGCGAAACAACACGAAATGCAGCTCAGCTGCTGAAATTTTGGTCCCTCTGCTCTCAGTGTGGGTGACATTTGATGACAGCGAGAGCAGCATCCGTTTTGACAGGCACAGGAGGCGACTGAGTGCGTAGGTGGTTTGTGTCTCGGCTAAGCATAGTGGCTGCCCAGAAATGTTTAATATGCACATGAGCATGTATTTGTATTTGTATTCTATATGAAGGGTTAACTTAAGCAGGATATTTCAGCATCTATAGAGAATCGAATTTATCGCCGCATTTAACGGACGCATTCAAAAGTTCTGCTACCCTTTTCCACTACACTTTTCCACGTCAGTTGCAGCCCTCGCAGCGAACTTGGGGAGCGTGAAAGCTCCCGCTTAAAGCTTTCGCCATACGCTTCGTCGTCGCGACAACGTCGAGAAATTTTCCAACGCTCGCAGGCAGAACGACGCACAGCACGGAGCACAACGCACAAAACGGGAAAAACTATTCAAAGCGCGCACAAGCTAAACGAAGGAAAAAAAACGAAGAAAAAAGGAAAAACGCAGAGCACAAACAATTTTTTTTGGTCGAAAATGTCTTAGTGCAAATGTGTAGTGAACGTTTTGATTAAGCAATTAATTGAGAGCGCTGTGCATAAAAGAGAACACGAAAACAAATAACGGCAAGTGCAAGTGCAGTGGGTGGAAATGTTTTAAATTCGTTCGCGTTGGGTTCGGGTTCGGGTTAGGGCTCGTGTTTGGGTTTGGGTTCGGGTTCGGGTACGGCGGGAAGTGTGGGGCGCGTGCGAAAAGCGCGTAAAGAAAAGTAAGTGCCAGAATTTGTGTATTAAAATAAATCAAATAACCAACTAAGCGTTGCATACACACATACACAAAAGCACACCCCCCCCCCCCCACACAAACACACACACACACACACACATATGCATAATCACAGAAAACGAACACATATGCGAGCAGTGTAAGTGGCATATGCGCAAAAAAGATCATTATTATTAAAGGAATGCTTTGACATATTAATTGCTATTGAGAAATTTCGAAAAAATGTGCGACAAATGCGCGACAAAATGTCGAACCCAAAGGCCAAATAAAAAATTCAAAATACACACACACATACGTACATTGTGTGGATACATGTGTAGAATTGTGTTTATTAATAGCGCAAACTGAAAGAAAAAAGTAGCGCGATTGAATATATTTTGATATCCAATAAATATTTAACTAAAAAATGAAACGAGTGCCAAGCATCGCATTAGATGTTGATGCTGCGCGGGGTCAGCCGTTTGCGCGTCAACAATTTTCAAACGTGTACACAAAAATCCAGACCGACAACGGCAACGACAGCGACAACGGCAACGAGACCAAGACCAGACCACACCACAGACCAGAGCAACGAACCAACCAGCAAACCAACCTTCCAACCAACCACCCACCCAGGCGGCCACTTGATTAACGCCAATGCCAATTCAAACGCAGAAAATCTCTATAAAAGTTCACCAGAGAGCATGCGTTCAGCGAGCTTTCTCTCTTTTGCTCTCTCGCTCTCGCTCTCGCTCTATCGCACAGGACGTCAAGTCTAAGAATTCTCTTTTTGTTTTTGTCATTGACCTGTTGTGGAAGTAAAAGACTCGTAATGGTTAAAGTATCTTTGAGAAATATTCTAAAATAATAAGAAATTTTCACATTGTATTATGTGCTGCATAAAGACACGTATATGCCTTTGAAAATTATGTCCTGAACTGGTGATAGAAACGGAAGCGGAAACCTTTGTGCAGTTGCCTTCCCCCCTCCAGTGTTTTATGTATACCTGGCGTAAAGTTAAAGCCTAGGCATTTTTAAATGCCACATACAACCCGCAGTTAATCGATATGGGGCCACTTCAAGTACCTAAGCGAGCATATTAATATGCCAAGCCTGAAATGCTTATTCAATTTATGCAACAACATTAACTGAAAAGTGTTGGAAAATCTTCCGAAATTTGAGTAGCTTCAACTTTCCTGGCAAGCTAAACATACACTTTAAAATGTTCTTGGTAAAACATGCAATGAGAATGTGAATGTGGTATTGCAAAATTATCCACCTGGTAAACTTAATTAATAGCAGCTGTTAAAGCCCAAAAAAGTAAAATTAAACTATGCGAAAGGTTGCAAGTCAAGTCAAGTTAGCCGAATGTTTAATGTGTTGTAAGCTCCTAATAAAAGTGCAAACAATCCTGTAACATAGTTTGCTTTCCTTGCAGGACATCACAAGTCAATTTTAAGTTAATAAAAGTGAATAGCCAAGGACAATCCTTTTACTAACCATGGGCAACGTGTGCAGCTCTGGGCAGAAGAAAAAGAAGGACAAGGACAGCGAATCCGAGAAATCCGATGAGTAAGTTTAATTGCCCATCCATAAGATCCATAGAGCGTGTCTTCTAAACAACATACTCGTGTTTAGCTCGCCACCCTACGAGGAGGCCAGCGCGGATAAGAAGGATCCGCTGCTGAGCAACGATGCGAACGACGTCAATGAGAAGCGCGCGCCGCTGGCCGATGTGGAGGCCCTGCCGGATGCAAACCAGACCAATGACACAAATGGCCATCGGCAGACGCAGCAGCATCAGATGCCACAGGCAAAGCCCAATGCACTAGAGAAGGGTGAGCTCCAGAGTTGCAGTGCGAGTGCAGAGTGCAGTTGACTGAGCTTACCCAAATTGAATTTCAGACTCGAACAGCACCACGCCGCAGGGGGCGCAGGCGCCTAGCGAGGTAGGCAATGCCAGTCCGGGCTTGGGGAACCTGAGCATGCTGCAGGGCAAGCCACCGCCCGGCCGCAAAATAGAGCGCGACAAGAAGATTGTCATCTACATACTCGCCGACAACAGCACCGAGTACAAGAAGCACAAGCGTGTCATCTACAGCCTGTATAAACATTTCAAAAGCAAGTGCCAAAGCAGGGGCTTCGATTTCATCATTGCCGATGTGCACGACAGCGAGCTGACGGCGAAGGAGGCGGGGACGACGATGTCGACGCTGGAGCGGGCGAGCGGCAATGCCAAAAAGGACTTCTCGAGGCTGCAGGAGGTTAAGCGCTGGACGCAAACGCCGCTGGAGGCTCAGGGCGGCCACGAGGAGGCAGCCAACTGCCTGTGCGAGATTACGCGCCACGCGACTGGCGCTTACATCATACCAGTGCTCTTCCTGGGCTCCACACTGGGCACACCCATGCTGCCGCTCACAATCGAGAGCCAGGACTTCACGTCGGTGCTGAGCGCCGCCAGCGATGCCGAGAAGCTGCTCTTGGAGAAGTGGTACACCATTGACAACTCGTACCAGCCCATGTGCCACCGGCTGTACACCCAGCAGATCGATCCCTACTCCACGCAGGTCAATGGGGAGCTGAACGAGCTGCTGGCCGTGCTGCTGCGTCTCTTCTCAGACGATGTGAAGGACTCGTATCTCACCACCGTCGTGGAGCAGGAGATCAACAACACGGTGCTGATGAGTCAAGAGCTCGCCAAGCGCTGCATTTGGATTCAAACGGGCGCCCAGTATTCGCGCGCCCCGGATAACGCCACCCAGCTGGAACTCGAGGTGCTGCGCCGCATCACACGGATCTACTCCGAGCTCAAGAGCCAGCTCTGCGAGAAGAATCTCATTCGCTTGCTGCCCACCATGAACATCCTGGACGACGAACTGTCCGCGGTGATTGAAAGTCTCCTGGACAAGTCGCTCGCAGGTATTTTCGAAGAGCATCTGCAGAAGAGTATACCCCACAACACGCTGGGCGTGGATCGTGTGCTGCTCGAGGAGCTCCAGATGATTGGCCACTACTCGAAACTGCTCGCCCAAAACTCAGCCAACTTCGACATTATGAACGATGTGAAGCGTTACATACGGGACGGCACCACACACCCACTAGTTGTTTCGGGCGCCCGGGGGAGCGGCAAGAGTGTACTGGTGTCCAAGATCATGGAGAACGTGCACCGCTGGAAGCCGGAGGCACAGCTGGTGCTAAGGTGAGTCCTAAGCGCTTCGTAACCAATCTAGATGCGATGCGTCAAAGAAGGAACAATTGGTGAGGCACCTCTCATTGTTCCTTTAGAGGGTGGAAGGAGACAGCTCCGAATTTAAAAAGAATATATATTCATGTTCAGCATCAACAGCCAAGTGAAAGTGTCCGTCTGCCGGTCCGTCTGTTTCTATGCCAGTTCCTTACTTTAAAAGCTATATTTCTTAATTTTCCAGAAATCCCTCGAGCCATTGCTCGACCATGACATGCAGGAGATACTTTCTTTTTATACCCTGTACTTTTTAAAATTCATTAAAAATGATATAATTAATTTGTGTAAATTTATTATTATTTATAAACAGGCAAATAGAAACATCGCCCAACAATGCCTTCTCTGTGCTCTGAAAAGACAGAAATTGCTTAAGAATATATTTTCCATCCGTTTTCTCACTATTTATATGGATTTTTAGTTGAGTTTACTTTACTTACTTGACTTTTAAAATTTTAAAAATTAAAGAGTTGCACGCAACAATTTTTCACACAATTGCACAATTACAATTTTTCAAAATATCTTCTTAGTGTAAGACTCAAGAAAGCTGATGACCGAAAATTCCGTTTTCTGCGCTATTATATATTACAAATATATGTTCCAGTTATTCTGTGCTGAGTAAAGGGTATCGCTTAACCTGCACTCTCATTTTAATTTGTTTGTTTTCCATTAATTTGTTAACAAAATTTATCAGAGAAAAAACAAGTACATGTTGAATCAAGTAAATCGTAATCGAAGTGCCACCGAACTTCGTAACATTTCAAATTAACTAACTAGTTAATGAAATTGCAATTTTTGTAATACAACTTATGATAATTTATATGATTTCAATATTCTTAAATATATGACAGAAATTAATTTTAGAAATATTCTACTTCCAGTAGTATTTTTTCCGCCTATTTCAAGTACAATAATTCCTGCATTGAGTATTTTGTATTTAATTCAACACTTCTGTTTTTATTTATACAAGTTTAAAAGTCGCCAACAAAATTTGTATTATAATTATTATTATTTGAAGTATAGGATATTGTGATAACCTAATTATTTTTGCTGAGCATTAACCTGGGATTCGAACCCGCATTTTCGTTCCTCAGTTGCCAAAGTTGCATCTGGAAAATTTAAAACTAATAGTACTGTAGTACTTAGGGCTGCAAAACCAGAAAATTAATGTCGTTGGTTCGGTTCACGGTTCGAACCAATGTTTCGCCTTTGGGTTCGGTTCACAAGCCTGGTTTTTGCATATTTACGAACCTGGGTTATTTTATATCTTATAGTCACAAACAAATTAAGCTGTGATGTTTTTGGTTTTTACATTAGAATGGCGATTTTCTCTGCGTTGAAATTTCATTTAATGTACATATATATCTCCTTCAGTTTTAAAACTGGATACATTAAATTAGTAGGCAGATTACTGATGACCTATAAAGATAGCACAACAAATTTATTGATTATTGATTACATTGTGAAAGAGTATGCCCTGTCGGTTACACCCGACTTTTATGTTTACTGTAACTTAAGAAAATGCAAAATTGCGTAGACTACAAAATGTTTTGTCCGTAGATATGCCAATTTGAGCGCCCGCTCCTCGGACATCGGGTCGCTGTTGGGTTCGATAGCCAACCAGATGTCGGTGCTCGAGTCGGGACAACAATGCCAGGTTCCGCATGTAAGTAGAGGTGTTAGAAGGAGATCCAGAGAATGCGCAACGAACAATTTGAATGCTTATTCACAGACACTGGAGGCTTACGCGGGAGTCATAAGGGAGATTTTGGGACGGCAGCAGCGCATTTTCGTGCTGATTATTGACGGGTTGGACGAGCTGCAGCGCGACGAGGCACTGGATTGGCTCCCGCTGCACCTGGGCAGCTGCGGCAAGCTGATTCTGACTGTCAGCGAGAAGGAGGACGAGGAGGCCACCAACGCCGGCGCCGGCGGTGATTCGCTTGATATGCTCGCCGCGCTGGCGCAGCTGGGCATTCCACAGCGCTGCTTCCTGCGGCTGCGCCAGTTCACCGAGCGCCAGTGGCACGACATACTCAGCTCCGGCGGCGGCGACTTCTACGCGGCGAACGGAGCACTCAAACTGCCCGACGAGTGGAAATCGCTGCACGGCAAGACGCCCTACCATGCCAAATCGCTGTGGTGGCTGGCCTGGCTGGGCCACGTGGCGCAGCCGATCAGCGAAATCGGGGACATATCCAGCAAGATACTGCAGGTGCTGGAGAGCAAGTTTGCCGCAGACCAGGTCGAGCTGTTGCTCCTCATCGTGCGCCTGTCGCCTTGGGGCATTCGGGAGAGCGATTGCCTGGGCGTCTTTCAGAAGATCACCCAGTTGGAGGCGCAGGTCGTCTTCAAGATATGGTCCAAGTTCTGCTGGCTGATGGGACCAATGCTTTTAGGTCTTAAGAATATTAGAATAGCGGACAGGAGCTTTGGACGCGCCGTCCTGGCGAGGTATTCGCAGAAGCAGTGGCTGGTACATGAAGCGCTGCGGGACTACTTCGATCGCCAGGACAGCGAGTTCAAGGGCAGCGGTGGCATCAAAACGTAAGAGCACAAGCCGCATTACACTATCACATTCAGCCACAACTTGCGTCTTTTGCAGCTACAACTACCAGAAGTACTTAAAACTGCCTTATCATCACTTCTGTGCGGTGATCGAGGATAAGCCGGCGCCGCACAAGATCGACATACTCTTCAATTGCTTCTACTTTACGGACTTGCAGTGGATAGCCAACAAGGTGCACGCCACGGGGCCGGAGCATCTAATGCACGACATTCTATATGCGGAGTGGTTGGCCGCCAGTGCGGGCTCCTCGGGCTACGTGCATATCAGCTTTCTGAAGCACTTCCTGGTGCGATACTTGCACGAGCTGAACTACGATGGCCAGCAGTTCTATACGCTTATGAAGTACTATCTGAAAACGCGCTTCAAGGAGTCCCCGACACTCAAGGATGATGAGAAAATACGCTCCTGGTGGGAGCACACCAATGAGCTGGAGTTTGCATTTCTTGAGATACTTAACAGCGATCTGGATGCCTACGACAAAGATGAGCAACCAATCGAAGGCGACAATTCTGCACCAGCCGCCGTCAAGGGCTACGATGTGCTTATGAATCTAACGCAGCCGGGCTGCTACGTGGCCTCGCTGTGCACAGAGCGCGCCGAGATCTGCATCTGGGATGTGAAGAACTGCTGTCGCATACGTGAGCTCCAGGGCATACAGCAGCCGACGGCCATGTGTCCAGTGGGTCATTACGAAGCGGCTGTGCTATGTCGTCGCGAGATTCGAGTCATCAATCTGGACGAGGGCAAGTTCAAGGTACGTTGCTGTCATGGGGAGAGATGGATGGACGCTCTCTAACAGCATTATTTGCAGGTCACTTTGAAGGGCGTGATGAACCAAAAGATGCCCTACTTTGGCCTGCACGATCAGAATCACCTGGTTTGCCTGTCACGCAATCGCATGTATGTGAATCTAATGAATCTGGAGTCGGGCGATTGTGTGACCACGTTTAAGGCGGGCGAAGATCGTTTCCTGAACTCGCTTCTGGTCTCAGGCGATGGACGGTGGGCAGCCGAAGAGCATTTATTGTTGGTCCAATAACAATTTGCGTCATTTTCAGGATTCTAGTTTGCGGCGATGAGACCCAGAAGCCCTTCCCACTGCTCGTCTGGCATTTATCGCAACGTAAACTGCTCTACGATCTGCGAATTCCGCACCATGACTTTGTCACCTCAATGTCGGCCATCACACACGAGGGCTCTTACGTGAGCGTGGTGGCCAAGGAGCTAAACGAGCCGACAACGCCAAATTTCATCGTGGTCTACGATCTGCAGAGCGGCACCTTGTTCAAGAAATGGAAGCCCAGCTGTAATACGGTAGCCCTGGCCATATCCCAGCTTAACGCATGCGTCATTGCCGGTCTGGAGGATGCCAAAATCCTGATATGGGATCTGGTCACGGGCAACTGCAAGTGTACGCTGATTGGACACAATGCACCCGTCACGTACTTGAAACTGGACCCGTTGGGCAAGGTGTTGTTGTCGTACGATAAGGAGGGTCGTGACAGCGCCATACGCATGTGGGAGCTGAGCACAGGTGAGTGGACTTTACAAATTCCCAGCGAATGTTGCATTATTTCCTCGCTCCTGTTTACAGCAAAGTCCCTGGCCGTTTTTAAGCCGCCTCAACAGATCAGCACCTGCGAGATCCTGCCAAATGGGGCGTTCGTGGTGCTAGCCCTCAAGAATCGCAATGATCTGCTGACGCTGGCGCTGAAGAACTACAGCGGCAGCACTGCCAATGCCCTGGAGGACGACTGCGGCACCTTGTATGGCAATCCCGACAACCAGCACAAAGTTTTTAACTTGAGTAATTAATGGGGGCAGTAGCCTGAATCAATTAACGTTAGATATCATTATTCAAATTATACATACATTAATGAAAATGACAAAATGAAATTATAATTCTGAATTATATTAATATCACAAAAGGAATCTTCTCATGCATAGTTCATTAGTTGTATGTAAATTTCTTAAACACTTACCAGATGTACAAAAGCTAAAGAAATAACCAAAAATTACAAATTAAAAATTCATTAAGTCATCTAGCTTTATTGTTGTCATTGTTGTTGTTGTAACTCCCTTTAGGTTGTGGCAAATAGATACAACAAATTCTTGGCGAACTGAACGATTTCGGTGCCACCCAGCTTAGAGGTGCCGTAAATGCGATCCACAAAGGTAATGGGCACCTCGGCAATACTGAAATTATGCTGCCGGGCGCGGACCAGCATTTCCATTTGGAAGACATAGCCCTTGGACACGCAGCTGGCAATGCACTGCTCCAGCACTGGTTTCTTGTACAGTCGAAATGAGCCCGTCAAGTCGCTGGCATTGGGTCGCAACAGCACTTGGGACAGGTAGTTGGCACCGCGCGAGATCAGCTTGCGCTTGAAATCCCAGCCGTAAACGCCGCCGTTGCCGGCATATCGTGTGCCGGAGACGATGTCGTAGTCGCCAGACTCCTGCAGTTCTATGAACTCGGGTATGAACTTGGGCTGCAACAAAGCGGACACACCGTTATATACACCACACACATTTTACTGACGTGTAATCTCCGTGCTCACATGATGACTCAGGTCGGCATCAATGATAATGATAAAATCGCCGGTGGCATGCTTAATTCCGTGAACGTAGGCAGTGCCCAGGCCTAGCTTAGCGCCGCGCGGACGTAGAACTATCCTGTCCTCGCCATAGATCTTTTGCAAATCTTTAGCCACATCTAAGGTGCCATCCGGACTCCCATCGTCAATAACAATCACCTCGTAGTCGTAGCCGCTGGAAAGACTCTTATTCATGTTCAACTGTATGGCCAACGTATGTCAGGCACTCACCTGGCTTTCATGTATTTCACAATTAGCCATATTATAATTGGTAAATTGTCCTTTTCATTATATGTGGGCAGCAAAATACTGTATTTGTGACCGTTTGTTGGCATTTTGTTTTATCTATACAAATAGCTCATCAAACATACGAGATGTATGGAATAAGTTCGATCGAACAGCGAACTGGTCACGTCATTTTCGCTCATTTAGTTCGCTGAGCGAACTCAAACAAACAAGAACAGTATTGAAAAAGACCGTTTTTGAAGCAGCTGTTATTTATCGATATACCAGCGCTATCAATAAACTGCAAGAGCTGCAACTGCAAACGCGCTTCAGCAGCAGATACGACATGGGCCGCTCTTCAAATTTAATTTAGTTTGTGTATCGTCGCATTTGTTGCTGCCAGGGCAACGAGGAATATACCAACTTGATTTGAGTAAATGTGTGTTCGCGAAGTGTAGTGTTTTTGTCTTCACAATGGCAAAGAAAATACCATTTAATGTGGTATTTGCGTCAGGTAAACTATTCCAACAAAACACAAGAACTATAGTATTTAACATTTCATTCAATGATCCTTGTTTGACGATTTTTTTGTTGTTAATTTAGCATTTTATTTTGTGTATTCTGTTTTATTTACCGTTACCGCTGGATTAACCCAACGCAGAGCAGCGCGCGCCATTTGAGTGCACTTGAGAAATCGATAAGACACGCATACGCCTAGTGGGACGCCTCATTAAACAAAGTCCATAACTTCATTGAAACCGTAAATGCAAAGCAACCAATTTATTAATTTAGGAAATATATCTCGATATAACAGATCACAAAGAACAAAACACATAGCGTATACTTTGTAAGACAAAAATCCAAAAATTCTCACGAACTTATCCATAACAAATTACCTTTTAGCTGTCATAATGCATTTTGATCATAGGGACAAGGTTCTGTATGGACCATTATCAGCATATATATCGCTATTATATTGACAAATTGCGGTTTGTCATAATACGTCTGGCTGTCTGGCGTCTGCATCGTCTCCATCCAATTAAATATGCAGCTAAAGATATTTGGCACCGAGCCAAGCGCACCGGATTGACGGTTTAAATTGCTTTCGCTGCGCTTGTCGCTTAAAAATATTTGTTGGTTTGCTCTTTATATTGTACTCAAAGTCTGGGACATCCCATTGTAGCCTCATTGCCTCCACCACATTGAAAACTTTGCACGAGAAATGCAGCTACTGCTGATGACTTCTTTGCCGTCTGTACTTGAGCTTTGTGAGCAGCGAGCCCAGCGGCCCTATTAGGGTCAGGATGTAGACCAGAACGGTGGCCAACATTATGCCGGGTATGAACTCATTATCCACATGGCGCGTGAAGAACTTCGAATAGTAGCCCAGGTAAATTGCGGTCATGCCCAGCGTAAAGGAGAGGAGCCCAAAGAGATTATGACGAAAGCGCAGTTCGGAGGGCGGCATCACTTTCAAGGCAAACTTGGGTTGAAAAAAGTTGACCAGACCGCCCACAACGCTGGCGGCGCAGCCAAAAGCAGCGGCCACACCTGCAAGTCAAGTCACATTATTGTCAGACCTCGCTGAACCGTTAAATTTATGCGCACACGCACCAAATCTCCCGTGCCAGGTATTGAAGTGCACGTCCTTCTGGGAGAACTTGCCAAGGGCGCCCAGCAACACCATTGAGCCGCCAACCAGCTGCAATAGGCCATGAAAACGAGACTTGTTCTTGTGCGAAAGCCAGCGGGTTACCGGATTCACCTTGTAGTGTGACATCAATGCCTGCGCAATTAGTACATGGAACTAGAAAACAGAAAGCGCAGGTATAAAGGTGACAATCAATGATAAGCCGTATGTTGTGCGATATGATAACAAATAACAATGATGTTGCCACTTTAGCTGAGTTAAAGTACTTTTGTATGATGAACTTTGGCATGTTTCGATTCACTTACGCCTATGCCCGTCATAAACATGTGCATGGCCGTATCCTTAAAGTCCAGACTGCGCGCCAGGGTGAAGAATAAGACGGCGACTAGCAGGATCAGCATATGATTTACGCTGTTGAATATGCTTTGTATTTGCAGCCAGGAAGACGACATCGTAGAAGCGTTCTCGGCTTTCGGCATCGCTTAACCTTTTTCGTATACAAAAATAGCTACGAATTCAATTAACTGCGATTCGCTGTGCTGGGCCACAGGTTAGAATCGAGACTGAACCCAATCTACGTTAGCAGCGCGTATAAAAGAGCGTCATCAGATAAGAGCGCTAGCGGTGGCGGCTGCGGCAACGGCAACGGCAGCGTGACTGTCGCAGCCACGTAATCCATATATGTGTGTGTGAAAGCATTAAAGTAGAGCCTCTCTGTTTTGTTTTTGTTGCTGATTCAATTGACATCTTGCTCAATAACTGCTGGAGGCGTTAACATTTGTTTTCGAGTCGTTTACATGTGCGCACTGCTTACCAACACTGTTCATGTTAATAACCTGTTGGCAACTCTACTGTTTTGCAGATGAGGACGCCGGCTTCCCGGCTAGCGAGCTGAACACGCATGGACCCACGGTGCACGGGTGGCGCAGTGCCGTGGACAGTGGACAGGGCACACACGACATCATTTTGCGTTTCCACCAGCCGGCCAAGATTTATCGCATACAACTGCTGGCCCACCAGTATTTGATACGTGAGTTGGGCACACGCTTGCAAGGCAAGAGTTCACAGTATTGCATCTTTGCAGCCGAAAAGGTCGAGCTCTGGCTGCACTACTCCCCAAAGTCAATGCCCAGCACGCCGTCCTCGCAGTACTTTGACTTTCTCGGATTTGTAGCGCTTGCCGACAATGCCAACACCAACTACAAATCCCGCGAGCTGCAGAGCGTTACTGTCAATCCCAGGCGAGGCACGCACCTGAAGCTGCGGCTGATCGGCGCTCATTGCAATGAGTTCAACGGCAGCCAGCAGATTGCGCTGATGGCGGTAAATGTGCTCGGCGAGGATCTGGAGCCCGCTGCCATAGGCGATGGCGAGGAGCATCTCGCCACGGAGACGCCGCCCATAGACACTGCAACTGGGGAACTGGCTCTCGCCTCGATATGCGACGATCTGCTGTTTTCCATGTATGTGGAGGAGTCAATCGTGCATCACATACGCCAGCTGGAGCAGCGCAAGGTGCAGGCGGTCAGCTCCGAGCGCTTCGAATATGCCCGCAAGCTGAAACTCTGTATGACGGCGCTGCGGACGGCGGGCGAGCGTTTGGGCCGATATGCGCTGGCCAAGCGCCAGGCGGTGCAGCAGGAGGACTTCAGCGCAGCAAAGCTGCGCAAGGAGCAGATCGAAATGTATCGTGCGTGCGTCCTGCAGCAGCTGCAAGTGCATCAGCTGCTCGAGGCCGAGGGTGCACTCAGCCAGAACGATCAGAGCTGTGAGATCTACGCGGGCGGCAAACCCAGCCTTCCGCCGGCGCCCAGTCTCCAGGATGTGGCGCACGCCCTGGCCGAGTCTGTCGCCAGTCCAAAACGCACCAGCGCCCAGGTGGACAAGTCGCCAATGTTGGATGGCTGCAGCAGTGAAGTCGTGAGTGCAGCTGTCGCCTCGGCCGCTGCACTGCATCTGCACGCCAAATCGCACGATGAGCTGCCCCAATCGCCGCGACTGCCAATGGCATCGCGCCACAGCTCGCCGATGTCCAGTCGCCAGGGATCGCTGAGGCGCCGCAACAAAAGCGTCCCGCGCAACTCGTACGAGGACTACGAGGAGCGCGCCATTCCCACGCTGAGGCAGTAAGTTGTCAGATGCGAAAGCATACTAATCTGTAGCTATTGTTGTTGTTGTTGTTGTTGCTGTGTTGTTGTGGTGTTGTGGTTAGCAGTAGCGAGCATTCTGCATGGGGTTGATCGCCTGACGAGATACATGAACAACACTCACAACGAAACGTAAATAGTTATAGACCCGCCATTTGAAAGACACTAACCGTAACCGTCGTCGGTGTTTCTTGATGCTTTCGTTTATTTCATTTCTCTATTTCCCGTAAACGTTGTCGTTCCGTTACATTAACTGTTTAGCTCAAATACTAATGAATTTTTAAGGGAGTGCCAGGGCAACGCGCTGCTCGAGGCGGACCCAAATCGCAGCCGGTCGCGCCTCAACGACCGCGAGCGTCGCCAGGCAGCGCTGCCCCTACTGGTCTTTGGCAGCGAGCTGGTGAGTTCCCGTTATTTGAGCGAGATCTTTAATCCCAATTTGTTGGCTTTCGCAGGTTGAGCAGTTCTATTCGCGCCAGTTTCAGGATCGCGAGGATGGCCTCCTGCGCCTGCGCAACTTTCTGAAGGAGCGCGAAGCCGTCGAGGCCGAAACCAATGAGCACGCGGCCAGTCCAAACAAGGTGGCCCGCAGCGCCGCCCTGCTGCTGCATCGCGCTGTTCGAGATGCCGTGTACTCCGTGTTTAACCAGGCAACCGAGACGGTTCGCGTGCTGTTCCTCGAGTACGTGCCGGGGCGAGTGTCGCCCAACGAGGTGGCGCGGTGCGTGGATCGCCTGTTGCCCGAGCTGCTGGCCAAGTCGGGCGATCCCTCGGCACGCCTGCATACGCTGGCCCAGCACACCATACTCAGCATAGCCGCGTGTCCGCAGGTGGCCGAGCAGCATCTGGTGGCGCCGGCGCTGTCGCGCAGCGTTGGCTCGGGCACGCATCAGCGCCTGGCCATGAGCCGACTGCAAATGCTGGAGCAGCTGGTCCACACGCAGGGCATTAGCACCGACAAGCACAGCGGATTAACCTGTCGCGCCCTGTCCGACTGCGGCTGCTCCGGCATACATCATCCGGCGGAGCCAGTGCGCAAGGTGGCCGAACGCATTCTGCTGCTTGTCTACAAGGTGAATCCGCGACTCGTGCGCAAGCAGCTGCCGCCGGACGACGACATCACTCGGCGCAACCTGCTCTATCGCCAGCTCTTCACGGAGTTCGATAAGCTGGACTTGGAGCGCAAGCAGGAGCTCCTGGAAGCCAACAAATACGCCGACGTGCACAACTCAACCAACGGCACGGACTTTCTGCAGCCCACAACCAGCACAGATGCATCGCGCCTATTGAAAACCAGCCGAAGCGGCCATGCGTTAGGTGCACCAGCGCCAGCTGTCGCTGGAGCCGGCAATGGCTACGTCAGCTGCAATGGCAAGCAGCAGTACAACGAGCAGCTAAAACGCTCCATGCTGTCGGCATCGAACTCGCGCAAAGGATCCGCCTCGAACTCCGAGTCAACGGAAGAGACAACGCCGAAAATGTGAGTGTAGGAGATGGAGACGCAACAAGTCCCAATTCTAGCTTCAGTTGCCATTTCAGCAATTGTCCGTTCTGCGGCTGGTGTTGCTCTGGCAGCGACGCAAGCCAACTAGATCGTCATTATTGGAAGGCCTGTCCGTTCCTCACCAAGTGCCCACAATGCAGTCAGGTGCTGGAGGTAGCCGCACTCAACTACCATTTGACGAGTGAGTTTTGCTTTAATCCCCAATATAAGCACGTCTCCAATATAATGCCCACCCACACTACAGCCGAATGTGAAGCCAAGGATAGCTACGTGGTGTGCACTCGCTGCACGGAGTCGGTGCACAAGCAGCTCTATGAGCTGCATCAGATGGAGGACTTTTGCCGGGGTATGCGCTAACTAAAAGGTCATCTTTTTGGCAGGCTTTTTAAGAACATTTCTTTTAGAATTGAAGACAGGCGCCGCTCGCTGTCCTCTGTGCCATGATGATGTGCATCTCCCCTTGGACGGTGGATGGAAGCTCCACCTCTTGAGCGCCGGCGGATGTCCGGGCAGTATACGTAAACGCAATTTAAAGAAATCAAACTAAACAAAATACCGTAGAGAAAAGCTTAGAGGCACCGATAACTGAACTATCTATCGTATTATAAGTGAAAACTCATAATTTATGACAAGCCAACCAACGGCCATTAGCGTAATTTAAAGCAATTTTTGTTACACACATTCCGTTTAGGCATATTTTGTTAAGCGACTTGGTTAACGCCAACATTTTTTATGCTTTACATTTTGTTACTCTTTACACAAGTATATATGTTTTGTATGCAATGTGATTTGTTAACTATACATAAAACGAATTTCTAAACGTCCTACAATAAAGCCAATCAACAGTAGTTTTTAAATCTGCATTTACGAAGTCCGCCAATTATTCGATACATTCGAGTCCTTAGTGTTTTAGAGCACTGATAACGGCGCCAATTTTTGGACGAGCTGGCAGCACCGTAGCTAAGCTGCCAACTTTCCACAAGGCAATTAATTGGCTCCCTGCACACGCGAATTGTTCAATAATTCATCGAATGCATTCAACGAAAACTATTTTTGTGTACTAAAATGAATGGATATAAATACCATCTCTAGCTGAATGCGTCAAAGTGTGTTGCAAAACAACCCCCAAGCCAGCTGAGTGTATCTGTGCAAGTGTGCGTCAGTAATTTAGTGCGTGTGCGTGTGTGCGTGTGTCGGTGTCCGTATGTGTGTATATGTCGAAAGCGTGAAAAAGACAGCCGGCAAACTAACTTTTTCGCATTTGAAATAACTGCGAACTGTTCAATTGTTTTGAGTTCGTCTGTGAAAATAGTGCTAGTCAACAATGCGCTGAGCACATTGGCAAGAACGTCAAAGCTACTGCCGCCATTCAGTCAATTGCCACAACAACAATCTTGATAGCGCCGTCGCCTGTTTTTCCCCGCCTAGATTACCATCTCTTCAGTGCCCACGTATGTGCACATAAGAGGCTGTACGTACAATTACCGACGGAGCACGTGCGTTACCCACGCCACGCCACGCCTGAAAGAGGAAGATGCATCGTGTACGGCAACTGATGGGTTGGAAATACCTGACGAGGGAGCAAATCAATGGCTTCGACAATTACAAGGTAAGCGGTAAATGGAAAGCTGATCCATAAATATAATGACCCCCTCTTATATTGATACGGGTACACAGTACAGCGCCATAGACACCTCGCCGCTCAGCCAGTATGTAATGCATCCGTTTTGGGACTGGCTGGTCAAGGTGAGTAGTTGGCATGTTTACACGCATGTGACAGAAAATCAATAATTATAATAACGAATGCGCTCTGTTCTGGCTGTTCAGTTCTTCCCGCGCTGGTTTGCGCCCAATCTGATGACATTTTTGGGCTTCCTGTTTAGTGTGATGAATCTGGTGCTGCTCTCCTACTACGATTGGAACTTTGAGGCCAGTTCGGGTGAGGAGGACACAACGCCCATACCCACGTGGGTTTGGCTGTGCGCCGCAATCAATATATTCGTGGCGTATACGCTGGACGGGATTGATGGCAAGCAGGCGCGTCGCATTGGGCTGTCCGGGCCGCTGGGCGAGCTGTTCGATCATGGGCTGGACTCGTACACGGCCATGATTATTCCCACCTGCCTCTACAGTATATTTGGACGCAGCAGGGTCTACTCAGTGCGGCCCATGCGCATGTATTATGTCTGCTTAACGGTCTACTTTAATTTCTTTGTGTCGCATTGGGAGAAATACAATACGGGCATATTGTATCTGCCATGGGGCTATGATCTCAGTATGTGGGGCAGCACGGCCATGTACATGTTCACCTGGTGGATGGGCTTCGAGCGATGGAAATTCGAAATTCCATTGGGCTCCTACGGCACCCTGCCTCTGGGCAATGTCATGGAAGCAGTATTGCACGTGAGCGCCATGGCCAACCTACCTCTAGTAGTTCTCAACGTCTACAAGTGAGTATGAAAACATATACACCCAACAATGCTCTACTAATATTGTATTCGTGGTTTCAGCTCATATGCTCAGCGCACTGGCCGCCTTTTGTCGCCATTGGAGGCACTGCGCCCGATGTGGCCATTCATAACTTACTTCACACTGCTGTTGATCTGGCCCTTCCTCTCGCCCAATGATATTATGGAAAGGGATCCGCGCGCCATGTTCATGCTGAGCGGCACTATCTTCTCCAACGTCAGCGTAAGTTGGTTATCCTGTCCGATTTCTACATACATCAATGCATAACTCAGAAAGTTGTACATTTTGTTCACACTATCTTTAATTTACTTTGTGTTCAAAAGTGAGCATTATCACTCACGCTCAGGCACTTTGTCATTAACGATCTCGCATTGTGCTTCCACCATCCCCCCTCTAAGTAACTCATTCTGATTGCTATTGGACATGACTCATTTTAGATATGGGGTGGCGTGTTTTGTTAGTCATTTGGTGGGCCTATTTTTTAACTGAAAACAACAGGTCATCGCTGCGGGATAGTATAGTACGAGAATATAAATAATTATATTTAAAGTACATATGTATAGTATATATAAATCAGTAACCGCACTTACTTGTTCCCTCTACTATCAATTATATCCTGGAGTGAATATATCCGAGAGATTGGGTTGATGGATGAGCTTTAGGCTCAGTAGACGATACAATCCATCGAGGTTGCAGTGCAAAAGACTCTCCCTTACAATAACATGAATTAATAGATAATTGCAGAATAGTTTTGTTACCATGGGATATGCTAAGCGGTTGTATTGAACTAAATAAATCCTGAAGAAGTGGAACGATGGGATTGAGTTTTGTGACGATCGATCAATTGGCTGCCTATCGTCTGATTTCAATCACATAAAGATAACTCTTTGATAAAACAAACTATTTATTAGAATTTAACTCAATCCATAAAGTTATATCAAAAATTAGTATCTCTATCGAATTGCACGAACTCAGCCTAACAATCAGTTATACGAAAATGTCTGGATCCCTTCGGCTGTGGTTGCTGGCTATGCTTGATGGGATTGGGTGCTTTTGCCCATTTTACGTACAGGGTATGTTAACCTGACATGCTGTGGCTTAGACGTCAGCTCATGATTATTACGAGGCGTGTGAATTTACTGCCTCATATACATAGACTACGTTTTGACCGACTCTCAAAAAGAAACACACTTCAAAGAAAAAATATTAAAAATGCCCCCATTCTGCTGTGGTGGTCGACGCTGTGCCGCTGATTTGCAGCGTAATTTGAAAGACAATAGTCAGCTGGATGGTGAAAACGCCGAGTCTCCGATAACCGTCACGGAAGCTGAAATTCCAATTACGCTTAAGTTCTATGCACGCCACGACAAAGCGTATTTTAGCTGCACTGATGAGCAGATTCGGCGAATGCGTGAAAAGTTCGATAAGGGCGAAAAGGCCACAGGCGGCCTTGACCAACCAATAGACGGGAAAATCAAGAAGTATGTGCCGGAGCATGCAACACCGCAGCCGGTCACTACGAATCAAATTTACGGCTGGTATCAACATCGCGCCTATCGCTACTCGGCAAAGGATGTCGGCGTCTTCGTATTTCCGCGCGAGAGTGATCCGCTTATTAAGCTTATTCTGGAGACAAATTTGATGGCTCGCGGTTGACTCCAGACAGGGGAACGTATTTTTAATACGATTTTTACACTTATATACTAATTGGTGGACAATAAGAAACTTCTTACATACATAATTATGGACAATATATGATTATGCGCTTCTCAATCGAAATACATTGCAAAGCCTTTCCTCGAACTACGATTTTAAATTGAATCTTGATACTTGATTGTTTTATATAGATGTTGGACACTTATTATACTCTGAACATATTAAAAATGGATAAAAGGTGTATAATGGTTTCGTGCAAATGTGTGCATTAGGCAGAAGGAAGTTTCTCAGACCCCATAAAGTATATATACTCTTGATCAGGACTACGCGCTCAGTCGATTTAGCACTGTCCGTCTGTCCGTCTGTGTGAACGCAGCGATCTTGGAAACTACAAAAGCTAGAGACAAACTTTTCGACTATAGATTCTGTAATACCTTACGCAGTACGAGTTTATCACTTTATTTCGATATTTTGCATCGTTTCTTTAATATGGATAAAAATCGATTATAGGACAGGGTTTTTCTCAGTTTTCTTAGTATATCTGGTAGACTACAAGATGTCGAGTCACCAAATTTGGTTTAATATGTTGCCGTGAAGTAGGTTAAGAAAATTTCGGATTTTGGATACCTCCCCCCACTCGCCTCACATATAAAAAAACGCAATTCAAAGACTACAGACTTGCGCTTTGGTTTGCACATAGATTTGAATATCACATACAAAAACTTTCATTTAAAAGTTTAGAAGTTGTTCACGAATTTAATTTTCATAGTTGGAGCGAAGCGCAACTGCTGAGAAAAACGCACAGTGTGCGGCGTGTGTTTGAGTCAGTTTCAACCTTTCGTTCCTATAGTATCTATCTGATATAGTGGTCTGATCCGACGTTGGCAAACGTTGTTCAAATTCTAGGTACTTAATGTTCCTCGAATTTGGTGAATTTGTTTGGTATTTATTCGGAAACAAAAAAAATTGTTAACTTCCGATCTGATCGAAGGTAAATCTTTCAATGCATTATATATTTCTTTCAAATTAAAATACACTCTGAAATTCTTGACAAACGTCGAGGTAGTTTTAGTCAACAATTCATTGAAATCTTTAGTATTCAGAAATTCACTGACACACTAATACAACCAAAAAAAAAAAAAACGAATAAAAAGAAAAAAACGATAAAAATAATCCGTAAAAGATGCCTCCATTCTGCTGCGGAGGGCGAACCTGTGCCGCGGATGTACGACATGATACAGAAACAGAGCGTCCACTGATGTTCAAGTTCTATGCACGCCACGATTGGCCGTATTTCAACTGCCCCGAAGGAGAGATTCAATACCAAAATACAATGAAGGAAGGTGAAAATGACGAGTCCCCAGACGGGGGAGCCAAGAAGTATGTGCCAAAGCATGCTACAGCCCAGCCGATCACCGAGAATCAAGTTTACGGCTGGAATCAGCATCGCGCCTTTCGCTACCTAAAAAAAGATCGCGGCATCTTCGTATATCCGCGCGAAGGTGATCCGATAATTAAGATAATTCAGGCCGCGAACTTGATGGGTCGTTAAACGCATTAAACAAATAGCTTCAGCTACCAGTTTTAACATTGGCAATCTTATATACCAGATTTGGCAAACCTCAAAAAATTCATGAAATAGCTTTTAAACATGGTACCAAGTTCTTTAAAACACCCGACGACTCTAACTTGGTTTAATTTAATTGGAAGTCCAGGTTTGAGTTGCTCTATAAATTATGGAATAGAAAATATTTCAAAATTGATTCGAAATCAAAGTTAAGAGATCCAAGTAGTGCTGGTAAAGCGGAAAACAGAAATAAAAATGCAAACTATTTAAAATTAGAATGACTTTTAATAAACACGCTAATTCCATTTCAATCACGTACCTTTCAGTGCCGTCTAATCGTCTCTCAAATGTCCGTCACACGGAGTGAGGCCTGGCACTGGCAGACGCCCATGTTCGTGATGTCCGTCCTGGTGAGCATGTGGCTGCCAGCGCTGGAACGGCCGCTGCTCTACGCGCTGCTAATTGTGACCACTGTGACGCATTGGCACTACGGCGCCAGCGTGGTGAATCAGATGTGCGAACACTTCAATCGTGTCTGCTTCACCGTGCACAAGCGAGTGCCAGACCAGGACGTGAAACAGCGGAACGTACTGCAGGACAGCTCGGAGGAGCCGATGACAACACTCAAACAGGATTAGGAATTGCAATTGCAAGTTGTATTTCTAAGTCGAACTCGTTGGCGTGTTCTGTTTATCGTGGAGGCTGTTTTGTCGAACGTTGTAAGATGTGAGATTAGCGCTTGTATGGCCCAATGCTCAGGCAGCAAGGACCAGCATCCTTGAGTTACTCTAGGCACTTTTCCTGTAACCTTTTGCTCTTTCAAACAATACACGCTGTCCGAAGAGTATTATCTAATTGATTGGAGCCTTTCTTTTTATTAACGTCTATTAGAAAACAAACTTATCGTATATCCAATAGTATTCTAACTGAATTTGTCGAATTTGCAACAGATTTATGCAACAGAGTCCATGACAAGTCGCGGCAATGGAAAACACTCCTACAAAAAAAACGTACATCATTTACCCGTAAATCAACATCATTTTCAACACTCCAGTGAACAACCATCTACGTTTAAATTCTATTTTAGAACATACGCAATTTAAAAGACTTAATTTAGTCGAAAAAAAACAAAAAAAAGAAACAACGCTCGCTTCCTATACCCTATAATCAGTTTAATTATTATCCGTATTTAAACGAAAGTGATTTTAATTCACGTGTCGCAAAGCTTTCAAATTTAGATATAATAGCATACTTGAAATGTGCTTACTTTATTTGTATTATTCGTTTACAAGGTTCTAGCTTAGATTGTTCTATAAACAACCAAACGAAGAGAAACAAACTCTAGCTGAAACTATAGCTATTGAAATCGTGACATGTTTAACTTAGATAACCGCCAAGACCTCTAATTATTTAAATGCATACTATGTAATTATTATTATTTTAAAACAACTATTATGTGTACTACTCATATTATTATGGCTTGCTCGCCAGGACATGCTTAATTATATATACAACTGTAAATGTCGCTTCCCCATCCTTCAAACTGTGCAAAAAACAAGACAAGAATTATAAGAAATAAATTATATTTTAGAAAACGCAATTCACTAAGTGTTCAGATGAGTTGATGCGTCAGCTGTTGAACCCGAGGCACTAACGTTCTTTATCTCGATTACAGATCGGACAGCAAACATTTAGCAACATTTTAATGCATTTCAAAAGCGCTCTTGAGAAAATAATTTGTTTACACGCAAAAACTCATTTGAACTTAACTGGCAAACTATAGTCAAGGGTGATCGACTGGAGGATACCCTTCAGTCAGTTAAGGCAAAGGAACTAAAGTGCAAAACCTTCCCAAATAATTATCATATTGTTCTTTTCCATCCGATTGTTTATGGCAAATAAACATGGGATCTCCTAATCAATTGTATCTATTTTAAATTATATTAGATTAGCGCACACAAACTGCATCTAATAGAGTCCCCACGACTCGCATCAGGTTTGTAAAGCTGTCAACAATCCAGCGATCAATTTGAGTACGTGCCCAAGCGATTAGCTGGACGCCAAAATGCTTCCTCATTGCCTAATTGGTGTGAAAATCTAATTCACGGCCCACTGTGCGCGTTTTGAGAACCCAAAAGCAACCGCACAGACCAATGAATATCAACAGTACGCAGCAGCAGCGCGGGTGGCAGAGCGGCGACGCGTTGCGACGGCGGCGTACGCAAGTCACGCAGACGAAATGGGCACGCCAACAACAACAACTGCGAACGAATAAATAAAAGCAAAACAATGCGCAACAACAACAACAACAACAACGGGACACAAAACCAGAACGAGAATCAAGTGCCAGATGCAAAAGAAAGCAACAAAGCAGCGACATCGCGACGTCGACAGCATCAATGTTAAAACGGCTGCTGCTTCTGCTTCTGCCGCAGAATATGAAAGTTGCGCATGCGCTGACGTCAACGTCAACGTCGAAGTCGACGTCGATGTTAAGGCTCTTGGCGCTGGCTTCGAATCAGTTGCGAGGCAGAAGCGCGAGAGTTCAGAACGAAAAGCAAATCAAGCGGCGTTTAAGCATTTGCCAATTCTCTGAAAGATTGCCCCAAAGATGCTGTCAAAGACTTTCACGCTGCTGCTGCTGCTCGGCGCGTCAGCGTTGATGTCGCACGCGTCCTATTTGCGGGACGGCACAACAGAGCCGCTGCCAACCAGCAGCCAAAGTCCAAGTCCAAGTCAGAGCACAGTTCCCATCAAGGAGGAGCACTTTCCCGCCGTAGCGCCCCCCCAGGCAGCGGAATCGGCTTTGGTTGAGTCACAGGCCGGTTCACTGCTGCCGCCTTCGCCGCCCGCTTTGGAGGCTGAGGATGGACTGCGTCGGCGTCTCATCACCTACGACCAGCGCCAGGAGGGCCAATACAACATACGAGCCGATCTGGAGAACTTCATGATTGTCCTGATTCCGCCTGGACCTCAGGAGGGCCTTAGCCTGCTGGATCTCCTGACCAAATCCTCGCTGCGTGGCGCCACAAAGAGCAGCAACAAACGCAAGCACGCCCATGCCACTGCCCTGAAGTCCTTCTACCAGCGTCAGCAACTCCAGCAGCAGCAGCAGCAGCATATTCCCCAGGCGGCAGTGGGAGTGGCACTGCCCGAGTTTATGGAGGGGCGCACGCCCTACCATGTGGACATCTCTGCTGCCAGTGAAGAGCTGCAGCAGCAGCCGCGCCTGCACCGTCAACAGGTGGACGTACTGCCCCCGCAGCTGATCCCGATGCCGCAGCTCATCAAGCCGTTCCATCTTGAGGCGGAGCCGGAGCTTATACAGGCGTTACCTCCCGTGCCCGCCAGCAGCAGCACCGGCGGCAACAATCTTCTGGAGGGCTTTAGCCAGGCGGGATCCCAATACTATCGCAATTCACGCTCCCTTCGCGGCGAAAGTTTCCTTGACACCAATCGCCTGGGCATCGAGTCCGCCGCCAGCTCCAATGCACGCGCCATAAATGTGCCGCTCTACCGCACCGATGTCGCCCACAGCCAAGCCCAGCCCGGCCATGCCAATGTGCTGTATCCGCCCATCGACGTGCCCACCTACATAGTGAATGAGGCGCAGCCGCGCAACTGGCAACTGGACGATGAGCCCACTCCCATCCAGCCCAAGCACCTGGTCGAGGCGGACGTGCTCAGCTTCGAGTTGCTTGGCGATGCCCTGGCCGACTCCAAGACGCTGCTGCGCGATGGCCTGGCCCGCTGTGCGCCCGGACAGCGGCGTGACAGCTACGGTGCCTGTCGCCAGGTGGAGGGCTACTGAGACTGAGACAATTGCCAGACTGCTGAATGAAGGCGCATACGCTAGGTTAAGCAACACGATTAATGCTATTTTTTGCAAAGCATTAGACTTAAGCTCTAAAATTATACACAATTAATAAAACAAAAAAGTTGAAATTCAAATCAAGCGCCAAGCAGCCATGTTAATCGGCGATGTTATTCGCCCATGTTAATCGGCAATGGTAATGTTAACATTGCCATGGGCATGCAAGTAGCCGGAAGCTAGAGCGAGAGAGCGAGAGAGTGCGAGTGTAACGGTAATGATGCGCTGAAGGATGAAGCTTAATGCTAACTGACATCAAGGGGCCAGCAACAACGATAAAAACAGCAATTGCATAGACTGAGGCCAGCGCCATAATTTGCTACGTTGCAATTTTCAATTGCAAACCAGTTTTTATTACACACAAAAAAAATAAATAAAATGAAAAAGTAAGAAAAAAATCTTAAATGCAGTTTCAAGTTTCTGATAGCATCATCTTCCTGTGGGAATTCGCTAGAGCACCAGCCGCGTTCTAAGCTGACCGCTAGACAGGGTCAACGACCAAGGCAAGCGAAACACCTGAACACACACACACACACGACACAAAAAGCCGCCGTTAATACTTAGAATAAACAAACCAAAGCACCTGGGTTATTACAAGCCAAACAATTAGAACGTTTTACAATAACTTACGTTTTTCTCGAAGCTTGACTGAATTTAGGTTATTAGGCTAGGCTAGTTTACACAAATAATAAACATCGATGGAGGAGTCGATCGATTTCTGGACGATAAGTAATTTATTACTTATAGTTTACACAAATATTTATAGTTTACACAAATAATAAACATCAATAGAGAAGTCGATCGATTTCTGGACGATAAGTAATTTTATTTCTAAGACTGCAAAATAAGCTTTGAACCGAAACAGCTCGAACCAAAAATTACATTTTTATTTACAATTTTATCTCAGCCTGTTCTGACGAGCCTTAACCCGCACCGAACCATATACTTTTTTAAATGGCAGCTTTATTGAGAATTTCTTAAAAGATATTTTAATTCTTTGTTTAGAACGTAAAAATAATGAAAATTTTATTTCTTATAAATAATGAATAGAATATTATCCTTTTAATCAAAAACCACGCTTCATTGATGTTAGAACCGAACCTAAATGCGAGTTTATATTATGAACCGTTAACCGAACCAGCGTCAATTAGTTTTGGGTTTGCTACCTTGGCTGAAAATACTAATGCAACATTTACTGGTTTCTAACACATACCATAATTCAATTCAGTCTTCAAATTTTATTTAACATTTTAAAATGGATATTCAAATTAGATAAAGACACAAAACAGGAAGAACAATTTACTAATTTATTAATAAATCTAACTGAATTATTAAACTTAAAATTAGAAACAGAAAATATAATGAGTCATATTTCAAGGCTGTGTTCTTAAATGAGGAAAACGGGGTGCTCGAATCGGTCCTAAAGGATGGGCTTTGGTTTGAACCGTGATCCGAACCACCAACCAATGCTGTGGTGTTCACAGCCATTGGGACAACTGAGTGTTTCCTGAACATTTGCATAGTTCTGACGAGCGCTGGAGCTGAGCATTGCTAATGTGCATTGATTGGAGCTGCGGTCAATGGCAACGCCAGTGAAGGTTCTCACATTCCTATCACAATGCGGAAGTCTTTGGGCCATTGAACTGAGCGTGTATCCACACAATCGGGTTTTTGTTAGCATCGGGCTAAGGCTCATCTTGTTTTCAAATCCAGGCCTGTGCCTCATTCGTCGCCCGCTGTCCGACGACAACGGTCCTGTGTACGCGAAACGCGGATAGCAAGATGTGCAAGTTCACCCATCGCTTACTTGTCTTGGCCCTGCTGCAATTTGTTGCCTTGGCCATTTCTAAGCCCCTAAAGACGCGCAGCAGTGCGAGCGATTTAATTGAGCTGTTGTACGATGATTATGGTGACTACGGCTATCAGATGGAGGAGGTTCACTACGATCAACGGCAGAAGGGCGAGGAAAATTTAAAATTGCGTCTGGATGGCTTTTTAATTGGACTGCCAGCTCGGGATGATTCGTCCTGGTTGGATTTACTTGCGGAGGAGTATTTAAGTAAGTGCTCTTAAGACGAAATATAAAGATTCAAACTAATGTCTCTGCTCATAGGTAACGCACTGCCTAAAAAGCCAGCAGCACTCGAACCTGGCCAACACTATCAGACTCCGGCCGAACTCAAAGTAACGGATGCGATGACGCCCCAAGTGGTAAACATACCAGCGCCCAAAAAAGAAATTGAGGGCCGACAACACGCCAATGATGACGTGCCAAGCTCGCCTCGGTTAGTGTAACTAATTATACATATTGCAACTCAATCAAATGTAACACTCATCCTGTTTTTATAGCACAAAATCACACATGCTGCAGCTGCTGCAAATGTTTCGACGCACCCAGGCCTAACTGCCTATAAAATGAATAGCTTAATGCATTTAATAAGCTAATTCTGTCATATTGTAAGCACAATTGTGTATTATTAACCATAAGTTGTAATTGACTGATTTAGAAATGAAAAAATCGATTTAAAAAACAGCGCCATCTGATAAACATCAGGAACGAAGTTCGATAAGCCCATCGGACTGAAGTTCTTGCTATTAACCAACACTGGATAGCTTAGTATAAATTAACAGATTTCGTTAAATTGGTTTATTTAAAATCATATTAACCCAGCACAACCAAGTTGAAATTCTCTGTAGATAGGTAATAATCGACTGAGTGAAGCCATTATGGAGGCACACATATATAGGATCCTACTTCGTGTCAATCGATATCAGCAGTTTGTGTATTATTATATGAAATACTATAATATTATGCTGTCATTGGTAGATAAGTTATTTAACTACCCAGTCTTTTCGAATTCCATTAAAAGTGAGTAACACCTCGTCAAGTGAAATATTCGATTAAGATATTTATTTTATATGGAATGGACTATGAAAGGTCTTCAGTTACTTCTAAATGCGCGGGCGGAGAGTTTGTAGGAAAATATTGTTCGCAGCTATTCACAGTCAACAAAAATAAACTTATTGTCCTCAAATATAATATTTTATCATTTTATTTTATCATTAAAGACGACAGACATTAAAGTCGATGGCATTAAACCTTCTATGAAGAGATGAGATCGCTGGAACAAATTATTATCACACTTCTGAAGGGACAATGTTTCAAAACTGCTCCTCATTTTGATTTTTTATCATTGAAAAAGAGAAGAGAATGCACACAAACATTTTTAAACAATTTCTTGAATGTATAGTTTCTTTCGTAATTAAACTGTATCACAGATAGATAAAGTTTTTATTTTATTTTTGCAATCGTTATTCGATTCTTAACCGCGTAGAGTGAAATTTGTACATTCTATAGAAATTGTGTGCTCAAAATTTTAAATATTCTTTAACAATAAGGATAGAAACCCTTTTTAAATAACATATGCATTTATTCTGATCATATATATTTTGTTCACAATCGGAAAAGTGTTAAACAAGGTAAAATTCTTTCAAATCAAAAATCGAAAATAATATTTTATTCAAAGAATTCCATTTGCCTTATACATCTTATAGAAAACATTTAATCTCGATGATATATAGAACTAATAAAATTATGTTTTATGAAATCATAGAAAATTATGCGAAAGAAAATTCTATAATCGGTCGAAAATTATATTCAATTTGAAAAAATTGTTCTATGATCAGTTTCTTTTTCTCAGAGCGTTCATACTTTGAAGAATGATTAGTACATAAATAAATTAATAAATTTAATAAATTAAGGAGAGAATATTTTTTAGTGAGAAATCAACGTGGAACTAAAAATTCTCGTCCGACCCGAACAAATTAATGTTGATTTGTGTGACAAAAATGATCCAAGAGCTAAATACCAACGTTTTATACAAGCCGTTGGAACCAATACAAAAATGTTCACTTTTTTCGACCTTTCGGGAGCATCATGAATATTACGCCAATCACGACACGTCTATTTACCCTGCCAGTAGCGTTCAATGCACCATCTCTACCGGCAAACTTGATTTCTTGGGTTTCTGAAGTTATTTATAGCAAATAACAAAAATGAAATAACTAGAATAATATATAAGTATAAATATATCTGCCATATGGTACATTCGACTATATTGGTTGTAATCATTTTGTAATATTAACTCCAAAAAATTAAATGAACTAAAAGTTAAATGCTACAAATGTTACCATTAAGTAGATCAAATATAGTGTATCACTAATAAATTACCAGTTTTGGTGCATTTGTAGCACAAATGGGACTGTTAATATCCAGGATAATGATAATTATAATATTATAATAATTGGACTGTGACATTGTTAACATTGATCTTTGACTGTTAATATCGTAACTGCTAATATCGGAGCTTTGTTTAGCGGTATTTTTAAACAGGTACGCCGTTTATGTGCACGCGTATCATTTTTGTTAGCAAGCTAACCCATAATTACTTATCAGTAATTACTTACTCTTTTATAATAATACATATTGAGCTTGAGGCCCTGACAGCCAGTGCTGACTGTTAGGTTTAAACTTTAAGTTTGCTTAGAATACATAAATTGTAATTGCTTGATTTCTAAAAATATTAGTTTTTTAAACCCGCTTCAAACACATTTTAAACGATACCAGTGTTAAAATATTGATAAGTCCAACAATAGCTTTTAAAATTATACAACACTGTTGGCCACTCGATATAAATATATCGATTAAGATTAATCGGTTTACTCAAGACTAGCTTTGCGTTACTTTTCGTTTTTTGTATCATTTCATTAACGAAAAGGTGGCCCAAAAGTGATTTGCAATTTTTGCGTGTCGCAAAGAATGTTCAAGAACCTTCGTGTCTAGCTACACGACAGCCAAAACCTGTATAAAAGCCGAAGCTGCAGCCATTGCGGTTGAATACATAAAGTACGAGTGCGACGCAATAGACGACATCGACAGACGAAAAACAATTGTGAAACAATATAGCAGGAACTGAAACATTTGGAAACAAACTGTGCCAGTCTAAATTTACTAAAAAATAAATAAAAACAAAAAAAAATTTTCAACATGCCTGAGAAATTGCTTAAAATTACCTACTTCGATGCACCTGCTAGTGCAGCGAAGAAGCTGAATGCATATTTGCGAATGCCATCCAATAATTTGACTGTTTTGCGTCGTGAAATTGAGTTGTACCTGTTTCAGGAGCGCCAGCTGCCTCAACGGGAATTCCGGACCTATTGGATTGGTAAATATATAAATATTCATAGAAGCTGGTGATATAATGCGCAAGTCGAAATACGAAATCAGTTGAGTGCAGTTAAATGTTAATGTGTGCATGTAAGTGCACTGATACATATATATATATATATGGTGGCTGCGTGGGCGTGTGTGTGAATATATGTATCGTATGGAATCCACATTCATATGTACATGAATTCCACAGATGCATGTTTGGATAATGGAAGATGTGCAAAGTACTTTTGCCAACTCCACTGCAAATTTTGCCTTGTGTGTGTACCCACAAATACACACATATTTCTTATATATATATATATGTGCCTTTGACAGATATACATTTGTGTGTATATCCGTCCCTCTATCTGCCCACTATGAATCACTTTATAATGCGTATCAGTATCAATACATTTGATAGCAAAACTAAATGACAAAAGAAAATCTAACAACGAATGATTCACTTAATAAATTTGGTTTCACATAAATAAATAGACATATGTAATTAGGCAAATATGTTATGGGAATTTGTAGTATTATCTAAATATATACTGTTGGAAAATGTAAAAAAAACTACAGAATTTTTTTAATGGCAGGACTCGATTAGGATATATCCTGTAAAATTTTACCACTCGTTTTCTTTAATATCTTATGTCTTTCTTAGGTCTTGATCTTTTGGTAATAGATTATATAAGTGGGGTAAAGCATATATATAAAAATATACATACTTAATGGAGTCTCTTTCTGCCTGGTACATAGCTTTGCACAAAACCATTATACCCTTTTCACGTATTTTCGATGGGTTATGGTTGGGATCCGTTAAAAAACCGGTAAATGTAATAGAATTGTGCAAGTATTTGTATCATGCCGATGTTTATTTTTATGCAATGCGCAGTTTTTTGAAAAACATTTTATGTATCTAAAAACCTATTAAATACTGTTGCTATTTTGTTTAGATTTCGATTCTGATGAAATTGAAGTCGTCAACCAGAATGACTATGACATTTTTTTGACCAAATGCGAGAAGAACATGCATCTGCAAATCGCAGCCGTTCGCGTCGAGGAGACAGATACCAAACCGGAGGCAACTTCAACTCCTTCAGCTGAAGACGATCCCAGCAACTTCATTATTCATGACGGAATTGAGTGTGACTCGTGCGGAACTGCACCACTGGTCGGATTCCGCTACAAGTGCATACAGTGTCCCAACTTTGATCTGTGCCAGACCTGCGAGTCTGCACACAAGCATCCGCAGCATATAATGGTGCGAATGCCCACCAACAACGGACCGAGTGTTGTTGATGCCTGGCTAAGTGGCCCGGGTACCAGCTCCCACAGCAATCGCCGCACATGCCGTCGTTTCCGTAATCAATATGCAGAGGCTGCAGATGCTGCCACAGCCACGTCTGCTGCATCGGCACAGGCAACGGCTGGCGGAGCATCAGATCCGACCAAGGAGAGTCGTCGCGACCGACGACATTCACGGCGTCATGGCGGCGTACTTTCACAATTTGTTGAAATGATGATTAATATGCCGGAGAGCAATTCAACGCCTACTTCGGCTCCTGCATCTCACGAAGCCAAAGAGAAGGGGCAGAGCGCGCCAACCACAGGGGGTCAAACTGCAGCAACTTCTGCAAAAACTGAAGGAGCTCAAAACGCCACGAAGTCAGGGGAGACGAATGAGAAAATATCGCCAAAGTCATCAGTTGTAACCGAATCTGCTGGCTCGGCCAATGTAGAAGAACCAGTGGCCGCCCCACGAGGCCCCAAGGAGCAACCCAAGCCACAGGGAACTACTACTGCTACTACTACTACAACTACTACTACTGCTAACGACACAACCACTTCATCTGCTAACGTCACACCAACCACTCCAACCACCCCAGTGATCAATCTGGAGAACTTGACGCAGATCATCAATCCCCAATATATGCGTGCCGGCATTGAAATCTTGAACAACTTCAGTGAAATGTTTGCCAAAATGATTGATCCCAGTGAGGCAGCTGCCTTTGGCTGTGCCGACACCTCAATGGCTTCCAGTGGCTCAACAGCTTCGGAAAAATCAGAAGCTGGCGGACAAACCGTACAGAGCCCGAGCAAGGAAGCAACAGCTCAAACATCAGCAGCCGAGTCCCTTGAAAGTCGTGAAACGCAGACATTGCCTACCAAACCGGCTGCTGAAGGTGCTGCTGCAACCGCTGTTGCCGGCAACCCAGTGCCAGCTCCGAATGCAAATGATGAGTCCGAGCAGCGACGCAGGTCAGAGAGCTTGGATCAGGACTGGCAAATGATCGACAACAGCGCTGTGCCGATTGCCAACGTCTCCAGCTCGGACGCGTTGATTAATCTTAACACAACTAGCACAGCCACAAACACAACCACAACCACGACAGATGCTTCAGAGTCCCCAGTGCGTGACTTTGTGCAATTGGGCGAAATGCTGCGCCAGCACATAACTGAGGAGCAACAACGCGAGCTGGCAACTGCCCACACACAGACATCTCAGGTGGATACAGTGAGCACCTCGACTTCAACTACTTCGGTGGCTACCAACAGCACCTCGACATCGACAGCTGGCAATCCGCCAGTACCCGAGGAGAAGCGCCCCGTGCTCGTCTACCACTCTGGTAATTAAGAAATTTGCAATAACATTGGGCAACATTTACCGCCCACTCACCTGACAATTAATTAATTTGAAATTTCCTCTCACTCCATAGATGAACGCATCAATGCCGCCGTACACGCAATGATGGCAATGGGCTTTAGTAATGAAGGGGCCTGGCTGACGCAGTTGCTCGAGTCGGTGGAGGGAAACATTCCCGCTGCTTTGGACATTATGCATACATCGCAAAGTGGTCGCAATTGATTCCTTTTGTCGCATATATACAAGTTGTTCCATTTTAATATTCGTCAAGTTATATTAGTTTCAGGCATAATTTGTCAGCTTTTGGTTTATTTCTGGTGAAATGTTTCAATTTATGTTACCAAACAAAAGATACGTGAATATATAATCTTTAGTGTATGTATATGTGTATATGTTACAAGTAATCAAAACTATATAATCCAATGGTATCGTGTATTCATCAAAAAATAAAAATTATATATATGTAAACAATTGTAAATGGATTTGACTGTTGATACCTGTTGATAACAAACTTCATCTTATATATTAATATCCGAATTGTCGCAATGCTATCGTTACAACTTCGCGTACAAATCTCCTGAATTCGTAGTTCATAGTCGTGATAGTTACGATAAACGTAAACAACTTGAAGAGCCGGACGTGGTGGGCTTTCCATTGACGTCGGGCAAAGCCAGTGTTGTAGCTAAACATCTGCGAAATCATCAGTGTTGCAAAACTGCTGAGCGAACAAAAGCGATGAACGAGCTGTAGCGGCTTATTTGTGTAGAAGTAGAGCGGGAGGCCGCTGAGCACGCTGCCCAGAAGCAGAGCACATCCGATAATACCTAAGAGAGACAGAGAGAGAGGACAGAACGAGAATATGTAAATAAACTGCGTGCATTTACAAGCGAGTTCGCGTGTACTTACCATAGAATCCGTGATTGCTACGGAAGTGTTTAACGGTGGCGCTTGGATCTTCGCGCTTGCGCCCGCGCTTCTGCCAAGTCTTGATGCCGACACCGATAACACCAATGCCAAAGGCCAATAGGCCAAGACCGCTGTGCAGCAGATCCAGCTTGAATATACCCAGCCACATTTCCAAGGTTTTGCTGTGACGAACGAGCAGAGCTTCACCCAGGAAAAACACAAACTGGTGACATAGAGAAATTTAGCTTGAAGTTGCAGTTATATCTTAGAATAAGATCACATAACTTACGGCCACTGTGCAGTAGAAGGCATGTCCGGCAGTGTGTACCATTTTTAGGGACACACATTTGCGCACTACGGCTGCTGTGATGCCCGCGAGCAGAAAGTGGGAGACGATAGCACAGAAGCCAAAATAAAACTTGGCCGAGGACACGCCGTCAAAACTGTTTGCATCGGTAACATTATCTTCTGCATGATCCGCAACGCTCCTGACATATTGCAGCAGATTTGTGCTCTCGCAAACATCACGCAGCCCCGAGGAGCTACATCCTTGCATGACTTTGCTTGCCATATTCTTGTTTTACTTAATTTTTATTGCCTAACAACTTTTATCTACTACGTGCGTCGCTCGCGTCGTGCAGATAGCGATTTTTCGGTGGAAAATTCCGGGCGACCGCGCGCTTCAAATGCCAGACGGCGTTTGAAAGAACGCAGGCGCTGAACAGCTGAGTGGATCTCGGAGAGAACTTTGTGTGCAAAAACTTTCAAAGCAAATGGAGCATGACTCAGCGCTCTTGCACGTGCTTCACCTTGGGTCGTAAAAGGCGGCAGCAGCCACACTGCCCGTCCCAGGTGCTGCGGATTGTACGTATTTATTATCATTTTATTTTTGGCGCATTCTAAACCAGTTTGTATAATTAGTTGTGTAGTTCGCCGCCGGACTCTCTACGGCATTGACACCAGCTGACAGCTAACACTTAAGTGAGCACGAAAACCGAGCGCAGTTATTCTGGTCCACTCTAAAAGCGATTCTATGAATCATATCGTTAAATGTTATGAAATTCGAGCTAAAAGCAAATGTCGGATAAACGAGCGGCTACACGAAAACATCAAAAGCAAAAGGTACCGCAATGCAGACAGCTTAGATGAGCTTTATTTATCTAATCGTTAAATAAAACTATCAATAAATGTTGTACACAAAATATAGTTTATTGGTTTTCTGTGAATTTAAATTTTTAAGTGTATGCCAAAAAAAACTTTATTTTATACATAATTTAAATTTAAATTAAATTTAATTTTATTGTACATAAATAAATTTTGAATACATACAATTCGGCAAACAATAACTGTAATGATATTCCTTTCACTTGTAGGGGATGCGCTAGCTGAGACGCTTTCATCCGAATAGGGGATTTACATTTGGCACAAAGGCAACGCAATATCGTTTTGCATGTTAATGTGAAATACGAACAACAAAACTGACCAAAAGATGACGTCATTCCAGAGAAAATTCCCTCGTACTAAAATAGCAAACAAAAAGCACCACCAACGCCACACTCGTACATACAAACTCTAAAGAGAGTAGGTGTAAGCAAAGAGTGGCTGAGAGAATTGCCCAGTCACCAGCTGACACTCGTATCGTCCGCTGGTTCTGTTGCCACTCCCGATCAAATCATCCATTAGTGTGCTGAGTGTTTCATAAATAAAACAACAGGCCTTTTCAAGTCGCCCCAAAAAGGCCCATTAAGTCAACAAACAAATAAATGCAAATTGTGCAAAAAATAAAGTTCGTAAAATTGACAGCTAGGAAAATCTGTTAAGGAATTCCCCAGCCACTAAAAGTACGTCAATCATCATACTAATTATTGCTCTGTTTATACTTAAATATCGTACACTAACCCAAATGTTTGTGTGTACAAACATGACAAGTCCTATGTTCCAATATTTGTTCGTCGTGGGGTTGGTCTATTGGAACAGGAAAAACATAGTGAATATTTCGTGCATCCGATAAAAACAAAATCTTAAATGAACGCTAAACATATGAGAATTAAAGTGCTAATTACAAAACAGATATTAACCTTATCAACAAAAAACAACAGCAAAAATCCCCGCATTATAAATCCAAGAATTTAATTAACTATTTGCATGATATTTCAGCGAGGCACTAAATGAATAATATAATTTTTAAATTTGACATGCTATACCTTTATTACTTTTGACTCATATGTTAGTAATTAATCTTTCATAGATATACTTATCCAGATCTGCACGTAAGTGTCAGCTAAAACATTTTTCAGGTTTTTGTGTTTCCAACACTTGTGAAATGTCTTCTATGCAATCATTTATTACCTCTGCTAGCAGTCGTTAGAGAAGTATTAATACAATGGAATAACATTTATTAATATATATGTATATATCTATATATACGTATATTTACTGTCGCAATTGCTTTAGAGAGAAAATTTTCAATTTAGAAACTTGGAAAATTAAAATAGATTCTTGAAATAAGGGTTTCGAATTTTGACCTGATTTGAATAACAAATTGTTTTTTTTAACAAAACTAATGTCATTATTTTACAAAGATTATTTTCCTATCGCCGTCTTTATATACATATATAGTATATTTATTTTAATAAGTAGTTTTGAATTTATTTAGTAAACAACGATTGCCGGCACTTTATTGTGCAATATTTTTTGTTTATTTTTTGACTATAATTTAATAATATGTATATATGTGCATAATAATATAATTTCATTTCACACTTAATTTTATTGATTTTCTAAAATTACACGCACACATACATACATATTATATGCATACATATGTTGATATGTATGTATGCCTGTCCACGTAGTCTTCTTGTTAATTAGTATTATCAGCGAGCATTTAATATATTATTCTTATTGTTGTTGTGGAGCTGACGTCGCGCTCAGCGGCGATCCAATGGTAAAGCCAGATTTTCGATGGCACATACATTCATATAACGAATCTCGTATGCCTCTGGCTCAACCAGTCGCAGCTTAGCTCTGAGCCCGGTCGGTCGACACATCGCTTGGCAGAGCAACCTAAATTTATTTTAAAGCTGTAACCGAAGCCGACATATTTACAAGTTATTGTTTCTCGTTTATTCCCCACTCTAACGACAACAACAAAATGCGTCGTTCAGACGGTTTTGCGGCCATCGCTTGTGTGGCTCTAGCGCTCCTCCAAATGGCGGAACCGGTCAAATGCGAAGGGTAAGTGCTAGTCCTGCTGGACACATATATATACATATAGTATATGTAGTTTATAGACACATCACATTATTGTTCTTTAATTGGGTATTTTTATTTATGCCACTTTCAAGGCAATAATCAATTAAAGCGTTAAGTTTATTTTATTACTATAATTAATTCCAATAGAATTAATGCTACGGCTTGAGCAGAGTTAATCAAGTCGATTATTTTTTGAGAGTAAAAAAAAGGAGAAAAATCGGACACTAAGATTTATATATTTATATTCATATACAGAGACTGTGATCCTACATATGTACATATATACCATGTCAATAGTTTACTTAATGCTTAGCACTCTGTGACTAATTACACACATATTTGTTCTGACCATTAGCACTGGCTTTTTAATGACTCTTTCTTCTTATGTGGACTCAAAATATTATTTCCAGTCGTATAGGAAGGCTCATTGTCATATTATTAATTCAAGCTTATCGAATTTTTAAGTACTTTTGCGTGTTTACCAATTAATATGTTGACTTTCGTGTATACACTAAAAACCAGTTTATTATTTGTTTATATTTCTAGTGAATCTCGGCTCAAGGCATTTCTCATTGTCAATGCAAATTAGTTACACATTAATTGGCGATAGCTTTTGTTTTTGCCTCCTACATAATCATCTTTTAGACAGAATAAGGGCCAATAATTTATTTATATTTGCTGTCAATCATGGTTGCTTCTGTTCTGTGGCTTAAAATTGGATTGGCAGCCCTGCAAAAGTGCTTTGAACTTCGTTTTAAATGAGCCAAAAACGTATCCACCCATGTTTCGTCTTCTTACATAACCGCCGCTCGGAGCCGGTTTCCACAGATCAGGTTCTGGGAATTTGTACCGTTAGGCTTTTGCAAATTAAAATCATTTTTGAAACGCCACGAAACACAACAGCAATTAAATGACTTCTGAGTAATATGAAATTAAAACAGATTGATAAACCAAAGCGAAACCAAAAAAAAAAAATAATAAAATAAAAATATTTTAATTATGTATGTATGTATGTAGATTAAACTATACCCATCTCATCTCGTTGTTTAATCGAAAAGCCGATAGGGCATTATTGAGCATAACGAGAAGCGACAGATTAAAACCCAACAAAAAACCTAAGCTAATGAGTGACCCAGTATTTTGACATTTTGAAATCGTCAGCGACCTATATTGTCCATAATTAAGTAACAATTTGCTTGCTTGCCACAGACAATATACCATCGTGGGCCCAGGAACCATCCACTCGCATCGGGACTACAATGTGGCCGTCGCCGTGCACCACACCAAGGAGCCAGTTACCCTGAAGATTGGCATCACAGGACCCTCGCACAATGAGACCCAAGTGGTGGAGCTGGCAAAGGCCGATGAGTTCAAGCAGCTCACCTTCAAGCTGCCCCCACTTGAAACGGGCGACTATAACCTGACCGCAGAGGGCGTGTCTGGACTGGACTTCAAGAACTCCACGAAGCTAAGCTGGGTAGAGTTCAAGCCCTACATAAGGCTGCAAACCGACAAGGGCAAGTATAAGCCCGGCGACACAATCAACTACCGTGTAATCTTCTTGGATGAGAACCTGAGGCCGGCCGTGGCCGACGATGATGTGGTCGTGTGGTTCGAGGACAGCAAACGCAACCGCGTCAAGGAGCTGAAACACATCAAGACCCGTACTGGAGTCTACACCGGTAAATTCGAGCTGTCCGAGTTTGCGACATTGGGCTCATGGTCGCTGTTGGTGCAGAATGGTGGATCCTATGCGGAGGAACGGGCCTACTTCGATGTGGAGAAGTATGTGCTCCCCAAGTACACCGTCAAGATGGATGCGACTCAGCATGTGTCGGTCTTAGACGGCGACATGCAGGTTGTGGTAAAAGCCAAGTAAGTACTGATTCCCCCAATGAGCAAAAAAGGAACCCAGCTGATCTCCATCTCCTACCAACAGTTACACCTATGGCAAGCCAGTTAATGGCAAAGTTCTGCTCAACCTGCACACGGACGAGTCGAGCACGTGGTCCACCGTAGACGGTAAGACAGAGCGCGTTGACACTCCCGGGCACGCTCTGATCAGGTCGGCTGACATGGTCAACGGCAAGGCGAAATTTGACATCAATGTTAAAGAGTTTGCCAGCTACTTGCCATACAAGACCTCCTCATGGTATGCCCAGATCTTGGCGACTGTTGAAGAGGACTTTACGGGCGTTAAGCTCAATGAAACGGGCGGCACTCAACTTTATCCTTACCGCTACGAAATGTCCTGCACGGACTACCTCTCCTGCAATTCCTTTGTGGCCGACAAGGAGCACGCGATAGTCTTTAAGATTACTCTGGTCGACGGGACGCTGCTGAAGGACACCAAGACTCCAGTGAAGGTAAGTGTGCATTTGAAATAATGGGCTAAACTCCTTGCTAAAGTCTTGACGGTATCCATAGGCCATATTCACTGAGGGCATACGCCATGGTAGATACGGCGACGAGACAGAATTGCCAAAAATCGAAAAGAAGTCCCTCGAATTTGAAAGCCACCTAAACGAGTCCAGCCTCGCCGCTTTCAAGGTCATCCTGCCCGATTTACCCGACATGGAAAATTACACGCGCTACTACAGCATCGAGCTCGAGTTCGATGGAGAAAAGCGAGAGCTGTATACGACCTATCCCTACAGGGAGCCGAAGAAAATTGACCCACCAACGAATCCTGAAGAAGAGAAGGAAAAGGAATGGTTTAAGGCCGATGTGCAGCGACCCAAGGATAAGTGGAGGTTTGTTTACTCATTCCCTCTCCCGCCGTCTCTTTATCTATCGATTTCCTTACCCCACTTTGCAGTCTTCAGATCGGAACAGAGTACCAGGTAACGCTGAATTCCAGCCGCCCGCTCAGCTATTTTGTGTACAACATTATCGGACGTGGTAATGTTCTGCATACGGAACGAGTCGTCCTAAGTGAACCGGCGAAGGTCTATAATATGAGTCTGACACCCACGTTCCTCACCTCGCCATACGGCCGCATCTATGTCTACTACGTGGACGAAACAGGCGAATTCCGCTACGCCGAGGAAACCTTCCATGTCGAGGTCGAGCTGCAGAATCAGATTAACATCACTGCTCCAGCGGAGGTCAAGCCCGGCGCGGACGTTGAGCTGGAGATCAAGACAGCCCCTCAGTCATTCGTTGGCCTCCTGGCCATAGATAAGAGCGTCCTGCTGCTCGGCGGCAACAACGATATAGACAAGAACTCGTTCGGATGGCGCCTTGGCCGCTATGAAACCCACACACCCTGGCAGGGTGGTTACTCCTACTATCCCGGCGAACGCAGCGGCGTTGTGACCATGACAAATGCCAACTTTTTCTATGATCGCACGCCTCCCAAATATGAACGTAAGAAGATGAAGAAGAAGAAAATAAGTAAGAAGTGTGAACTACAGTGGGATAAATGGTGTTTGTAGGCCTTGAATGGGCCCACAAATACTTCTCCGCTGAGTCACTCTTTGCCTCACCCAGCTAACCAAACACTCAATTTCAATTTCTACAATTTGCAGTGGGATTTGGAGGCGGCGCCATGAGGAAGACAGCTTTTATGGCCCATGATGCTGTACACAGCACCACATTGGCTGGGGTTCCCCAAAGTAGTTTTGCTGCGAATGCAGCTCCTCCTGCGGCCGCACCTACTGTGCGCAAGAACTTTGTGGAAACGTGGCTGTTCGAGGATATTGAGGACACCAAGACGGAGGTTTTCAAGTGGGTCCGAACCATACCGGACACAATTACGAGCTGGGTGCTCACCGCGTTTGCGCTGCATCCGGAAAAGGGCTTCGGGGTGACCAATGAGCAGCTGAACATCAAGACTTTCCAGCCGTTCTTCGTGTCCGTGCGACTGCCGTACTCCGTGAAACGCGGCGAGGTGATCAATGTGCCCGCGCTGGTCTTCAACTATCTGCCCAAGCAACTGGACGTGGAGGTCACGCTGAACAACGAGGACAACGAGTACGACTTTGTGGACGTGTCCAACGAGGTGATCGGCGAACAGAAGCGCACGCAGACGTTGCGCGTGGGCGCCAACTCGGCGGCCGGAGCCTCCTTCCTCGTGCGTCCCAAGATCATTGGCAGCATACTGCTCAAGTTTACGGCCATCTCTCCTCTAGCCGGCGACGCTGTGCACAAGACGCTCAAAGTGGTGCCCGAGGGCGTGACGCAATATAAGAATCGCGCCTTCTTTGTCAATTTGAAGGATGTGCACGAATACAAAGACAGCTTTGAGCTGGACCTGCCCGAGGAGCTCGTGCCGGACTCGCAGCACGTCGAATTTGGCTTTGTTGGCGATTTACTTGGTCCGGTCATCAAGAATCTGGAACAGTTGCTCCACCTGCCCAGCGGCTGCGGCGAGCAGACCATGTCCAAGCTGGTGCCCAACTATCTGGTACACGACTACCTGAAGGCCATGAAGAAGCTCACACCAGAATTGGACAGTCGCATTAAGCGCAATCTGGAGCAGGGCTACCAGCACATGTTCCACTACCGCCACGACGACGGCAGCTACAGCTCCTTTGGACCCGGCAAGTGGCGCGAGGAGGATCCGGAGCGCAACGGCTCCACTTGGCTGACGGCCTATGTGCTGCGCTCCTTTGGCCAGATAAGGGGTCTCATTAAGCTCGACGAGAAGCAGCTGGCAACTGGTTATGAGTTCCTGCTCAGCCGCCAGGCCGAGAACGGCAGCTTCACGGAGAAGGGCGAGTTTTTCTATGGCTCGCAGCGCTCGGCACTCACGACGACTGCCAACGTGCTTCTGGCCCTGCTGGAGCAAGAAAAGACCAACCAGACGGCCATCGATAAGGCCGTCGCCTATCTGAATGCCCACTCGAACGAGAAGGACTCGGAAGACCTGTTGCCCAGAGCTATTGCCACCTACGCATTGCAGAAGGCCAAGTCTCCAGATGCCGCCAAGCACGTGGCTGCACTAAAAGCGCTTGCCAAGCAGGAGGAGGACCGCACCTGGTGGACGGAGGATGACCAAAAGCTGGGCTCCGGCAAATGCGGGCGCTGGTGGTGCTGGGTGTGGAGTCACGACATTGAAATCACCTCGTATGCGCTGCTTTCGCTGCTCGAATCCGGGCAGGAAACTCCCAACTCACTGCTCAACTCCATTCGCTGGCTGGTCGCGCAGCGCAACAGTTTCGGCGGCTTTGCCTCCTCCCAGGACACCGTGGCTGGCCTGCAGGCCCTAATTGAGTTCGCCAAGAAGTCCGGCTACGAGCCAGCTAGATGGGAGGTGAGCGTCTCCAACCGTGGCCAGCGCGAGAAGACTGAAAAGCTCAGCCTGACAGAGGACAACGATTTGGTGCTCCAAACTGTGGAATTCCCCCAAGGCACCAAGTCGCTGTCCTACGAGGCCAAGGGCACGGGCGCTGCCCTGCTGCAAATTAGCTACCAGTACAATGTGGTCGAGAAGGAACCCAAGCCCAGCTTCAAGATTCAAGCTATTGTCAAGCCTGAATCGCCGCCTGCTAAGCTGGAGCTGACCGTGTGTGTGGAGTATGTGGAGGAGGGCAAGGCCAAGGCATCCAACATGGCCATATTGGAGGTCTCTCTGCCCTCCGGCTACACAGCCGACGAAGAAGGCTTCAAGGATATCCAGGAAATCGACCGCGTCAGGGTAGGTCCTAACCGTGCTCCACTTTAAGTGAACCTTTCTATTTATACTCTCATTATCCTCACCTCTGGCAGCTGGTTGAAACCAAAAACGACGACTCTGTGGTGGTCATCTACTTCGAGAGCCTGCCCAAGGGCGAAATCAAGTGCCTGCCCATTGAGGCGTTCAAGACGCACGCCGTGGCCAATCAGAAGGCCGCCCCGATTGTCCTCTACGACTACTACGATACCAACAAGAAGGCCACGGAATATTACCAGGTCGCATCAAAGCTCTGCGACATTTGCGAGGGCGACAAATGTTCGGAAATGTGTTAAATGCACGTATATCTTAGAGGCCTACATATACGATAAACTAAATACAAATAAAAATTCAAATGTGATTGTAATGTAAGAACGTGGACTGATTTGCTTGGGATTCTTCTTCATTATAAGGGTTAAAGACCCCTAGCCCGTAGCTTAACGCGGTTGCGGGCACATGAGTTAACGATTTCGAAATCTCTAGGGGAGTCCATTGCTAATCTAGCAAGTTACCAATTTGGGGGTTAGCTTTATAATTGTGGAATTCCTTGCTTTAAAAGTGTTGAATTGCACGGTGGAAAATGAAATGAAAAAACAGCAATTTTTGCTCTTTGTATTCCGCGATTTAAATTGGGATCCCAATCTTCGTCTGCCATCGTAATGCAGCACTTTTTTTACTTCTTAATCTTCTGGCGCTAATCAACTGTACCGTTTCTTTTAGGTCGCCCAAGCTCTCCTGTTCTCCTTAGAACTCTCCCTCTCTTCCCCTAATCAAATCATTGGTTTCAGGGAAATCACTAATAAAATTATTGGTTTCAGGATACCTTAAGGAAATGACCAACCACCACTAAGCTAACAAAAATCATCGCCTTTTCATAGCCTAGACCCATCGAAAATGGGTAAATCCGGGTACCCCACTGCAAATACACTACTGCAATTACAGTATTATGAAGGCAATCACAAAACTGTATTCATTTCCAAAAATGTATATTCCAACATTGTTAGCTTAATCACACCACGCTATATTCGATTTACGGAAATGAGATAAAGTACGCTATACACTATTTACGGGAATTGTTAATTTATCGCCTGAAACTGCAAGCAAATTTTTCATTGATCGTACTCCAGCCATATCTCTGCAAATGTTTATATATACACGGTTAGGTTTATGAACGTAAAAAATGACTTTCCGATTCGCGGTTCCTTTATTATCGTAGTACGTGCGATTTTGCCATTTGATAAGGTTCCACTACTGAAGGCTGTGTTGGCCGAGAAATAGTATCATGAATTCAACAAACAAGTGCTAGACATAATATAAGTGGCTAATAATTGATGATGACTGTGCGGCTTTTACCACCCATCCAGTAAGAACGCTGCAGTCGGGCGTAGCCGACTGCGTAATACTCGATCACAGCACAGTGTTCAAAAGTCGCAAAATTATAGTTTCTTTTATTTAGTAGGGACGGGTCTGGGCGTGGTCTTAATAGGTCATCCGAACACAGTCTGCCCAATTTGGCGACGCCGGCTCTAAATCGGTGGGATATATCGATCTTCACGATTCATGGGCGTGGCCGGGATATCGATGTCGTAATCTTTTGAAGAGGTCACCAGCAATCGACATACTAAATTTAATGACTCTAGCTTTAATATTATGGGAAATTGAAATTTTATCGATTTTCTATTATAGGTGTTATCGATTTTCCAGCATCTCAGTGGCACCAACACTTGAACACTGTCTGATACAGGTAACCAGAAGTATATATTTCAAGTATCCAATCTGTAGCTTCAGTAGACGGATAGATAGATGAACAGCATGACGTACAGGGCACTAACCCAATATACTCTCTTCACATACTCTCTTATGTGCTAAGAATGATTCCAAACCAAAACAGGTAACGTGCGCCGGGCCACAAACTTGGTGTTATCTGGAGTAGTGCAACTTCAAAGCCGATCTGATGCATTTGGTGACCGATGTTGGTAATGATGCTTCCATTTGATAATGGGTAAAAGCGATGTTCAAACATTCGAAACGTATTGAATACGTTTGCGATAAGTGGACGGAGGGCGTCAAAAGCGAACGTGATGGGGCCCAAATTATATATTATAATCCTTTAAGTGATGTGCATTTGATTGGTAAGCACAGTGTTACTGATAGGCGAACGCATATAAGTACACACTACTTATGTGAAGTGGGTGGAGGGTGCTCGACTATGAGATGCCCTTTACAAAGGTCTCAAATACCTTAAATAATTAATTCTTCTCAAATACTTTCTTGCTTTGCTTTGTTTTAACAGCACTTTAAATATTCTATGAATTTCTTGTTTGGTTTTTTTTCTTGGTTTTGCTTTTTTTATATTAATAAATTTCAACACATAATTTATTTTTATATAAAAATATATGTATATAAATGATTTAAAATGTACACCCTTTTTTTGGGACGTGTAAAAAAAAGCGGTTACATGACCCACAAATCAAAGAATTCGTTTTCAATATATAACAATTAATAATTTGAGGAAAATTATGTCCAATCTATAAGGACTTGATCTACATTTCATATCAGTTCTTTGCTCTTGAATTTCCTCGGATCAACGTATTCGTTCCGAAGTTAAACATACCCGATTTTAAATTTGTAGTGGGTACAGGGTATAAAACGTTTCGCTATGCATAAAGAGCCCTCAAATTAGTCAACTGTTCCGCATTCGTGCCAGCAGCGAGCAATGTGATGGTACATCAAATAACCTGGGAATTGATGATACTTTATCCTGTGAAAAGTGCTCATAGCTTATATACAAGATCCTTTGCAAGTTAACCTAAGGGACGAGATATTTACTAACCCAAGACCAGTTAAAGCTCTTTAAAGAAATTAATTATAAGTTTTTGAAAAATTGCGGACACTCATCAATCTCCTTATATGAGATAAAAACACATCCTGTTACACGGCACCCTGGAAAGCCCTACGGAGTCCAGCACAATTCTCCCGCCCACAATGACGGCGAAGGGAACTAACTCAGCCACTCCTCTCCAGCACATCGAAGCCGCTCTCAATGTGGTGAACCAGCTGTGCATTGGATTCGTGACCTTTTGGGTCTGCTGGAACTGCCTGCGCACGGGTCTAACTGGAATCCGGCTGCACGTCTGGCTGGTGTCCTTTGGCTTTGTTTTCCTGATGGCCGAGGCCATGATGTGCTTCTACGACGGCAACTGGTGGACTCTGCGCTACACTCGAAAGCACAAGACAGCCATTCATGTGGTGCTCCAGATACTCGGGGGCGGCATGGGGGTAGCCGGCTGCCTCGTCCAACTCATACGCGACAACTGGAGCATCGGAGTAACCATCCATTCCAGACTCGGATTCGCCGCCTTCGTACTGTGCCTCATCTCACTCTTGACCGGATTAACCGCTGTGCTGGCCCGCAGCTTATCGAAGCTCGTGTCCCCGCTGGCCAACAAGACGTTCCACGTCCTGCTCAGCCTGGCGACGTTCGTGATTGCCATGCTGGCGCAGTTCTATGGTTACACGCAAACAGGAATCTTCAAGGGCCAAGGAGCCGATTTTGTTATCCTTATGCAAGTGGTCACGCTGGTGGCTATGGTATTAACGTGCATTGCGCCGCTTAAGTCCTTATATCAAAAATGGAATAGCTTTACCAGCTAAAGCGTCGAGCTACTTCTCTTGTTAACCTAAACAATTAATTGATCAACATCACAGAAATTTTCTTTGACAATTACGAACTCAACTTAAGGGACAATCAGGGAATATAGTCATGCTGCCTTAAGAATCCTACAGGAAGTTGTCAAGATCAGAGAATCAAATCGTAGGAGAACTATATTCCTTCTGGGAACAATCGGTCATAGATATAGTTCACATATGAAAAACATTTTAGTTTTTTATAGTCGCTTAATAAGGGAAAAGAGGTTTGTCGTCATACCTGTCCGTAGGATTTTTCGAAATCGACTAAAATCTATATCTCCATTAGATTTAGAACTGCAGTCCTCAAAATTGAATTTGAAAAGCGACATGGGGCACGTTTGCTGAAATAGTAATATTTTAGCCATCTCTTAATCGATTTCAACGATTGATATCTTAAGCGACGCCTAATAAATTCAGGTAAATACACTGATGAGAAAAAATATACAAGTCAAAATATTATAGTTGCAAAGCTAATAATTTAAATTTAAAAATGTGTAAAAACTGATTAATAGATTTATACATTAGCTTTCAGAAAGCTTTGAGGGAGCTTTTTGGACGGTTATGAAATGTTCAACTAATGATCAAAAATGCAGGCTCACTTTGAAGAAAAGTTTCAAAAATAGCGGATTTTTTTTTAAACTCATCATATAAAAAACATGTATGTGTGTAACTAATACAAAACTAAATTTAATTTTGTTGCCTAATGTAATCGGCCAAAAATTATAATAATTTAATCGTCATTTAATCGTCGATTCTTTGCAAAGTATTCTTCTTTTCGGTTTAGTAGGACCTGCGCCCAAAAATAAAGGACTGCAGCAAGGGATGCAGTTATGACTGTTACAGTTAGTATTTTAAGGAAACTTGCGGTTTTGTTTTCTAATTACACCCGGAGAAAAAGCTGTCCTAAATTTGTCACTAATAATATTCTAAGCACATACAAATGCTTGAACTTCTAATAAACCGTTTATATTACAAAAAGAAGCACAACAAGTCGGGAGTACCCAACTCAGAGATACCCTGTACTAGCTCACTTACACAAGCACAATCTGAATACAAAGCTGTACCTCTTCAATTGCGATTTAGCATATGGGGGGTAGTACAGAAAAATATTCTCAATTATTTGAAATCGATATTTATCGATATTAAGACAACTTATTCATACAAACGAAAAACACACCGTCTTAACACTGGACCGAAATCCTTTATTTTTTGTACGACCTACCTGGAATGTTCATATTTAAGTTACTTTTGTTGTTTAGCTAACGCTTAATGCATATTAAAGTAAATACACATATTTATAGTTGTTCACGAAGTGAAAAGAGTATATTGGGTTTTGCAATGTCCGTCTTGCGATTTGTCCGTCCGTCTGTCCGTATGAATGCAATTTTAGATACATAATATTTATACCCTAAAAATTGAAAATGGGTAAAAAGGGTATAATGATTTTGTGCAAATGTTTGTAACAGGCAGAAGGAAGCATCTCAGACCTCATTCTTGGTCAGGACGACGAGCTGAGTCGATCTAGCCCTGTCTGTCTGACCGTCTCTCCGTCTGTCCGTCTGTATGAACGCAGCGATCTCGGAAACTACTATAGATTCTGTAATACAATACGCAATACGAGCTTATCATTTTTTATCCAGATTGTGCACCGTTTCACTAATATCAATAAAAATCGATTGTAAGATTTAATTCTCTCTTAGTTTTCTTAGCATATCTGCTAGGCTATAAGAGCTAGAGCCACCAAATTTGGTTCGACATATGCGAGTGTAGCATACGCAGCTTAAGAATATTCCAGATTTTGGATACCTCCCCATTCGCTCCATATAAACAAAAAATAATTAAGATCATGCTCTTAGTTTAAAAGTTACTCACGAATTTAGTTTCCTTCGTGGGGGCCAAGCGCAGTCGCGGCGTGAATTTGTCTGTGTGTGTGTGTTTTTGGGTATGTGTGTATGAATGCAAGCGGATTGAAATGTATGTGAAGACAGGGTTCAGGGTATCCCTTAGCCGGGCGCTCCCGTCTAGAGCCCCTTACATGTTTTAGCCAAATTAGTGATGACCTTCTCTAAGGAAATTTTTTCGATACGCCGTTTAAAATCCATATGTCTTGGGGTAAGCCGTGAAACCCCATATCTCCCCTAATTGAGATCTAGTGTCACCAAATTTGGCCTCTTCCAAATATCGGCCCCTCGTCTGCCCATTTTGGCTGAGTTTAGATGATGTTCGTGCTTGGTTTGAGAACAACATTCCGGGCTTTTGCGCTGAGTGTAAGCTTATCTGTTAACCCCCATTGGTTTTTAACGCAGGCCCTGTATTTGAACAGCTTCCCCAGAGTAAGTTAATATGGCATAAAACTTTTTGCATTTACCTATGTAATATATGCACACATACATGTGTAGTGGAATGGAAGTATTGGTTGTTGTTTGCGGCTTGTGGTCGACACAATGCCAGATGCATACTATATACTATAAGTATATACTATATACCCACATATCTTTATACGCTGCTGTGTCAGTCGAATACGTAAATGTGATTAGTTGAATTATTTGCGGCACAGAAACCAGTCAATGGGCGTTTTTTTCAGTCGCGCTAATAAATAAAGTGCGGCATTGGGTAAAATGTTTTAGCCTGCAATCGAACCGAAACAGCTTCAAATTGGCGGCAATGGTTCAAAACGAAATATCCCATAGCCAAATTACAGTTAATAGGCGCAATTATCAGTTCCGAAAGGCACAACTTGTTTTTGTTGCAACTAATAAATTTAACACGAAAAGAACATTATTTCCCCAACTGATAAGCGCCTCGTCGCAAGTCACAAACTTGACGAGTGAATTCCGCCGCTTTTCGGGCCGCAATGACGGAGCATCTCCCGGCGATCAGCAGTAGCAAGCCGCCAGTCGTCGACTACGGCAGCACGACGAGAGCGACTCCGAGCGAGAATCCGCTTCCGCATCCGCAATCTCGTCCCCGGCTGAGCCCAACGCCACGTGCACAGCGATTGCCCTCCTTTGTGCTGGTCAACGAGTTCGCGACTGCCCAGCGCTATTCGAGAATGTCGCACAACGGCCTGCACGGCGACTCGCAGCAGCCGCTGGAGCGGCTGGAATACTTCTTGAATGTGCTGAATCAAATGTGCATTGGCTTCATAACCATCTACATCTCCTATCTCACGCTGCGCACGGGCCTGGAGGGCACCGGACTCCACGCCTGGCTGGTCACCATCGGCGTACGTAGTTCCCAGCACGGGGCAGAGGCCGGCGCTAAAGTTTTCTATTTGTGTAGTTCTCCTTCTTCATGGCGGAGGGCGTCATGGCCCACTACGGCGGCAACGTTCTGACCAACAGCTACAAGCGCAGCACAAAGACCACCATACACTGGATCCTCCTGACGCTGGGCGGGGGCTGCGGCGCTGCTGGTGCCCTGATCAAAATGATTCAGAAGGGATTCCTGCTGAAGACCACGCACGGCAGATTGGGTAAGATGGCACAGTGGTCCACATTGGTAAACACATTGTAATCGGGCTCTCTCCCAGGCATCACCGCCTTCATACTCTGTCTGCTGGCCATGGGCTCGGGATTGGCCGCTCTCTGCTCGCCGCGGGTCAAAAAACTGATCACACCGCTGCTGAACAAAGCTGTGCACAATTTCCTGGGCTTCGCCTGCTTTGTCATCGCTCTGGTGACGCAGTATTACGGATACGAGACCGGTTATTTTCGGAACCGCACCCAAACGGACCTGCAAATCTTGATGAAGTGTCTCACTCTCGTATCGTTGGTGCTCACCAGCTTGGGCCCTCTGAAGGGGCTCTACCACAGAACTAAGGCTATTTCGAGGCAGTTCTAGCCCAGATACTGCTTGACCTATAATTACGTATGGAAATAATTGTCTGCTGAGCTTTCCTTATCGCTTGTTTACGACCCCGACTGTTGTATTTGAAACGATCGTATAATTAGCGATGAAGTCCCCAGCAATTGAAGTCGAAGCCAGGCACCCGGAATTCCCCCCATAAAATATTAGTTTCGCATAGTCAGCGCTTAGTTCTAGATAAGTTCGTCGTGCCGTGTGCTGGGCACGTACAATTCGTACGTAATACGCAGTGGCTTTATTTTGTCATTATCGGTCAAATCAACAGATAAATATGTCACACTGAAAATACGAATCGAAACAGTACAGAAACTCTTATTTGAATAAGTCTAAACAAAATATAATCACCAAAAAATTCGAATGGCATATTTTATTAGTTTATCTATTTTATACTATTTATATATAAACGACGTTCTAAGCCGAGATATTGTTGAGAATTCGATCGAGTCAAGCAGCGAAAAAAAGCAAAGCAAGCAAAACTAAAGCAATTCCTTCTGCATGATTTATACCCTGTTTTCTAGTAACTACGAACTTCCCCCTTTGATTTAGGCATAGTTGCCACTTATGGTACTAATGTACCAAAAGTGATACCTTGTTGACTCAATGGTACACCGAGAAAAGAGGTACAATTTTGGTTCTGAAGCAAATGTCTTTCTAAATGGAAATTGGTAATGATATGCAATGAATGCAAAGTGTTTTCGCTGTTGCATATGTGCGGTTTGTACCTTTTGTCACTTCGTACAATATTAAAAATTATGTACCAAATTGGCGAGTTTTAGTTCTATGAGTAGTGATATTTAAGCTTGACTATTATTAAAGGTTTTTATACTATTTTCATTTATAATATATAGACTTCTTCCTTCATTAGTTAGTTTAGAAGCTTTTCAATAATTTGTATGTGTGTATATATGTTTTTCCGCGAGTGTGTATGGATGCAAAGATTTTGAAATTGATGTAGCCCAAATCGCAGTTCAGGGTACCTGCTAGTCGGCGACTTCCGACCGCGAACAGGCTAAGGAGATAAAGGTATTTATTATTTACCCGTCTTCTTAAATTGTTCACACTTTCGAGAGATGCTTTTTAAAACACATCACATAATATAACAAACTGACTCTTACGATTTTGACTGTGCGTTGATCACCGATCAGTCGGTCAATAACTCAGGAAAAGCAGATGTATATTTAAATACTCATTATTAAGCTGGGGTAAGTTACAAACAATTTTTGACCAGCTATGAACGAACTGGCTATAATAACTTTAATAGCCAAATCAGTGAGTTCGCTTTGTTGGGAGGTAAATAATTTGATCCGGCATAACAGGACAACTGACAACTGACAACTGACAACTGATTGTATTTCCTACTGTGGATTTAAGCGCTGTTGGAAAAATGTAAAAAAATGTATAATATATATCAGATGTTTCTCTTATCTGTCTTTATCCTAGAAAGTCTTTATGGCACATAGTTCTCCTCATTCTAGGCGCCCAAAGTATTTTGAAGCAAAACAATATATAACAGATTGTTGCTATGATAGGTAATATGACTCTAAACCAGGCATGACCAATGTAGATCATAGTCCTTTCTCATTTTGTGATAGCATTATAATACCCTCAGTAAGGATAAATATATAACATTCCTATTATAGTAGGAGAAAGAATTTATTGGCTCAGTATTAAAAAATAAATAAAACTTAGACATACATACGTAAATATATACATAAATACACACATCAATGTACATACCTACGACTCTATAAGTAAAAATAAAATTACGGCAATTCATTGTGGCCTAATCAATCAACAGTAACACACCTAAGATTAAAGCTCTTATAAAAAATGAGAATTATTCTTTCAAATAAATCCATAAATTGAATTTGTTGAAGGTATATATTTAATGGTTTCAAAGATAAAAAAAGTATACAGCAGATTCTCCTCTTTTTTCTTATTGAATAAACACAAAAATTCGTACAAAAAAGTGCTGCATTATTGTATTTTGCAAAACTCTGAATTTTGTTGTCTGTCGCTGGGAAAATAAAAATCAAGGTTCATTGTTGTCAATTAATTCTTGTCAGGTAAAAAGGTTTTTTAGCCTCGGCGCCAAAACTGTTTTCTTGCAAAGTATTGTTGATTTCATAATATTTCTTAAAAATTCTTAGTTGCATTTTGTACTTCATCTATTTTTTAAAAAAGTGTCTGAAGTCGAAAAATGCCAGCTGCCTCTAGAGCGGCTGGAATACTTTTAAATGAGCTAAATCTAATGTGCATTGGGAATTCGGTGAACAATATAACATTGGAAAATACAAACATCATAGTCATTGATATGTCTCAAAACTAAAACATATGGCATGTAAGAATTCAGTATTTGTGTGATAGTTTCAATGACAATATTACTAATATGGTATAATATATATATAATAATCTGTTATCTGTTAAAAGTCATAGACTAATATTCGTAAGCAAGAGTTTGTATACTAAATGAGGTGCGTAAAACATTTATTGCTAAATTATACTACCGTTAGTAAAAAGAATTTGCCTAAATCTGATAAAATCATGTGCCCCTCAAAATGTTCAAGAGATTACTTTAGACTGAGTACTACCTGATAAAGAAAATTTATTTATATGAGGACAACTTTTGCTTTTAATACATACATATGTATATACATACATACTGCCATAGCTAAGATTCTAAAAATAAAAAATGAAATGACGGCTTTCGTAGCCTAATCAATAAACAAGCAACATACACCTAAGATTAACTTAAGTAGACGCTCTCTTATCAGAAATGAGAATTGTTCTTTTAATTAAATCCATAAATATAACTTGTTGAAAGTATACAATTTAATACTCTGCTTTCAAAGTCAAAAAAAGAATATTGGTTTTATGCAATGTCTCCCCTGAGGGTGGCGCTATTAAAGCTAAAGACATCAGAGTATACAATCATGTATACAGGGGTATATCGCAAATATCTACTACAGTCTTAGAACTTATTTAAACAAAAAACAAAACATTTTCGCCAAGTTATAGTTTCATTGTAAAGAGAGTATTTCGCAGTCGATCCAATTCACACACTTGGGAGGCTTAAAACATCTCCCCGCATAACGGGCAACTCTAACAAAAGCAAAAGGTTCTTTCAATAATGCCGCAGATATCTATTAGGTAGCACAGAGACCCACCAGGGAGTACATCACAATTCTCCCGCCCACAATGACGGCGAAGGGAACTAACTCAGCCACTCCTCTCCAGCACATCGAAGCCGCCCTCAATGTGGTGAACCAGCTGTGCATTGGATTCGTGACCTTTTGGGTCTGCTGGAACTGCCTGCGCACGGGTCTAACTGGAATCCGGCTGCACGTCTGGCTGGTGTCCTTTGGCTTTGTTTTCCTGATGGCCGAGGCCATGATGTGCTTCTACGACGGCAACTGGTGGACTCTGCGCTACACTCGAAAGCACAAGACAGCCATTCATGTGGTGCTCCAGATACTCGGGGGCGGCATGGGGGTAGCCGGCTGCCTCGTCCAACTCATACGCGACAACTGGAGCATCGGAGTAACCATCCATTCCAGGTTGGGATTCGCCGCCTTCGTACTGTGCCTCATCTCACTCTTGACCGGATTAACCGCTGTGCTGGCCCGCAGCTTATCGAAGCTCGTGTCCCCGCTGGCCAACAAGACGTTCCACGTCCTGCTCAGCCTGGCGACGTTCGTGATTGCCATGCTGGCGCAGTTCTATGGTTACACGCAAACAGGAATCTTCAAGGGCCAAGGAGCAGATTTTGTTATCCTTATGCAAGTGGTCACGCTGGTGGCTATGGTATTAACTTGCATCGCGCCGATTAAGTCCTTATATCACAAATTTGTTAGCTTCACCAAGAGCGCTGAAATATAATTGTGTATTGGGTATATTGGTTTTGTAAGCTGCCTGCCCTTAAGCTTGCCTGTCCGTCCGTATAAATCCATGTACTCTTGGTAGTAAACTTGTGAGCTAGATTAGAGATGATGTCTTCAGATGAGCCCACTCCGATCCTCTTTGAACTAATTAATAATTATTTCCTTAAGCCACCGTGGAAAGTCTACCCTGGGGTTAGAATCACGTTAGAGGAAAGAGCTTAAACTATGTTTAAAATTTCATCAAAATCGGAATTTATTAACTGGATAGCACTCATCGCTCCGTTATTTGCATTTTATAAAAGTTGTACCCTAACATTACCTGCACTGGAGTCGTACTTTACCGTACAAAATGCAAAAACCGACATAACGGCCAAAATTATATAGATCTATCTAAAGATTCAGTTTTGTGACGGAAACTGTTTTTGAGAGAAGTTTTCCCGTTGACACGTTCTATTTTTCAAATATTGTGAACGATCCACAAATATAAAACTAAGTCAAACATTATCTGCAGAGACTTTTTATTTTCAATTTAAGCATTTGTACAATACAAAAAAATATATAATGAAGAGATGTTATTCTGTTAACAGCTTTGTTTAACAGCACTTATTTTAAGAATTTGCATTCTGTTAGCTTCAAGTGTGTCACACTGCTAATTCATGTTATTTTTTAATTTAATTTAACTTGGGTTGTTTGCTTTTTTCGACAGAAATTCCGCATGCATTAAACAAAGATTTTTAATTTTAAATAAAAGGTTTTTTGTATTAGCCCCAAAGTAGGCAACAGTTTTTGGATTCTGTTTTCGACCAAAAACAATGCAGAGGAACTGCTTTGTATACTCTACTGGTTCCACAATCATTACCTTTTAATTACCATTTGGGCAAAAAAGCAACTGCTTTCCTTCTTAAAAATAGTGTAATTAATTGTTTCATTCCTTAATGCCAACCACAACTGTGCAGCCAAATAAAACAAGTTTTGGGATATGCTCATTTGCCATAAATAATATGAAAGTGCATGTTTATTGTAAAAATTCTCATTGTAGTTCGTACTTATCTAGTGCGATAAATAATACTTGGCGTGTACTTTCCTACGATCCCCGCGGATCTTTTTGTGTGACATATCAGTTAAAAGTCAAATAAATATAGCTCTAACACAAGGTATAAAAATACATATTCGATTCATAGTAGTAACAGCGACTGCTGAACTAAGATTGGATTCGGACTGAGTCTCCAAATATATAGTTGCAGTAAGCGAGTAAGTTCCACGAGTGGATTGTGGTTTGGAATACAAAGGTTACGCTTAATAATTAGTAAATAGGACAATACGTAATGGAACATTAAACTACGACTAAAGCACATAGAAATTCGTAATACGCATTTTAGACGTCGACATAACATGCATAACGGGCAAGGCGAATCATTCAGTTATTCGGATATTCATCTGTAATGAAATCCCTCATTTCAATTTAGAGCTTTGTGCTGCGTCTGATGGCAAAGGACATTAGGGCGTGCTCCAGCCGCATGTGATACGGTAACTTGCGTTCGACAAGTGGGTCATCGCCACCGGCACAGCACTGGGCCCTGCAGCACTCGCACTGCTCCTCCTCCTCCTCCTGAAGCTCGCGTTCCAGCTCGTATGCCTTCTTGGCGGCGCGCTGCTCAAACCGCAAATAGAAGGCGAGGCAGACGAAGAGCATGAAGACGAGTGCGCACATGGCTCCGCTGGCAATGCTGGCTTTCTCCAGCATCGGACGCGGACGCTTGGGCAGATAGGATCCGTCGATTTCCTTGTACTCGCACCGTTGGCCCATAAACCCATTGGCGCACTCACAGCTGTAGACGGGCACCTCGGCGATCTTCACGGCGAAGCAGTGGGCATCGTTCAGGCAGTACCAGGCATCGAAGTTCTCTGGGCACTTGTATGTGGGGAATGTTATGTTCGGCCTGGGCGTGGTGGTTGTCGTGGTTGTTCGCATTGTGGTCGTCGTCGGCGGCGCCTGAGTGGGTGGCAGCGCAATGCCGGACATGGACGATGAGATCGACGGACGCGGCTTGGGCACGGTGCGGCTGGAGCACGCATCAATTATGGCCGGGCAGCCCAGACAGCTAACCATCAGCAGTATCAAAACGCCCATTTTGTACTTGTCGAATGCTCTCGTTGAGGTTGTTGTGCTTGTGGAATGCATTTGCAGGCTGTAGCGTGCTTTTTATTTGGTTTGTAATTTTGTTTGGTTTCTTTTAAAAATCTTAATATTAATATTCTATTGTTTTTTATATAAAAAAAGAGAAAAAAATAAATATATATATACTATCACAAAGTATTAACAAATCTGTCAGCACATCAAGGCGTCGTCAAAGGCTCTTTGGAATTGTGTTCTTAAAGTTTTTCTACAACAGTATCTGTATCTGTATCTGTATCTACATACACATCCTCTGTATCTCTGTGTGCGAGTGTTTGGAACGTAATGATGGTCAACGGCGTATCTGTGGAAAAGACACAAACACATTAGCAAAATGGAAACAACAACGTCAGGTGGCAATAACAGCTAAGAGAGTGTACTCAAACCCATATTAATTATAAAAAATGTATTCAATAATTATATTTAAACAATGAAATTATATGCACCTAATTATATGTTTCAAAAAAGAAGTACAATCTGAACGAAAGACATGTCGCACTTCAGACACCAATTCACAGCGTTTTGTTATTTCAATTAAATTCAATTGGATTGTTCTCATGTTGGTTTCCGTTGATTATCCTAGCTCATCAAAGCTGGCTGTGATATGCGTCGGGTATCCATATCACAACCACTTGATGAGGCTTAGATAAGCAACATCAAAATTGATTTGATGCAATCGATTTGTTTTGGTTTGTTTGATTTGTTGCGGGCACGCTACAATTTTAATTTCTTTTCAGTCCAAATGATTTGTTTCCAACTTCCAATTTCAATTTCATCCCCGGCGTCGCTCTGCAGACTAGGACTCTAACTGGAGGAAATGTGAGTGCAAGGTACTTTATGACTGAATTGATATTGATTTGATTGATCGGTCGATTGATTGATGTACGTTACATTACGCTAAGCTCATCAAAGCTGGCTGTGATATGCGCACAAAGCGTTCTAAATGCATTTCACAACCACTTTGAGAGCTAAGCATGAATGTGCCAATCTTGTGGGTAAAAATAAAATTAAGAGACAGATACACGTATAAGTAGATAGATTGATAGAAATTTGGAGGGATCAATTTTGTTAAGTGATTAATGCAATGAAACACTTGGATTACAATGAAAAACTTGTGTTAATTGTTGATGAGCGGGCAATCGGTGTATATTTATTAGTTTCGACTTTACTTTTTTGCATTTAATGTTTTTATGTTTTGTTTTCTTGGTTTTTGGTTTTTGTTTTTTGTGCTGAGCATCGTGTCGCTCCTCAAAGCTGGCTGTGATATGAGTAGGCATAAAAAGGCAAACATTTCACAACCACTTTGAAGAATGACACAATTCTCTTTCTCTTGGTTTCTCTCCCCTCTCTCACACCTTTCGCTTCGTCCGTCTGTCGGTCGGTCGTCCCCTCTCTCTTGCTGCGTTGTTTCGATTTATTTCTCACCGCCGGCTTTTGCTTTGTCGTCACACAACAAATAAATAAATAATAAAAAAGAAAATAACAAAAGCGGCGAAACACAACAAGTTAATGTTAGTTATGTTGATGATGACGATGACGATGATGTTGATAATGATGATGACGAGGACGGCGAGCTGCCTTTTTGCTGTAGTACACAAAACTGAATGGAACCTCTTTAAGCGTTGTGAATTGTGCAAAGTGAATGAAAGCAAATTTAGCGTACGCTATTCTGGGCGATAATACGTTTACACACGACAACAGCAATGATTCTTAAAGCAAACAATCAATATGATAATAAAATATGATCACTGTACACTTTGATGCCGACAACAATAACAATGAACAATCAATTCAAATACATGCACACATTTTCGTATTTATGTTACATATTTGTGTGCATACAAACATGTATTCATAAACACAGACATACCGAGAAAACAATACATCTTGGCACACGTATATGTATGTATATTTATATGTACACTTATGTATGCACATAAAAATATACTTTAATTGTGGCGCCGTCACCAAACCCGTCAATTTGTCGCCAATTTTGTGATAACGACGAGCTTCGAGTGAATAAATGGACATTCAGAAATTTTATACTTTAACAACATCAACAAAATAAACAAAAGTCAATGCAATTAAAAAGCAAAAATTTGTGAAATTGCCTGTGCGCGGCTGATGAAAATCTGCGCTTGATTGACAACTTCACGTCCGTCGTTCTGTTCTTCCATCAGAGACTGCGATTATTTAAATTTCCGTTATAAATATAATTATACAAATCCGCATGCTCTTTGCATTAAGCTGTGTCAGCAGAAGTTAAAGAAAGCCGCCACAGCACAAGGTAAAAGTTGAATAACCACATGAAACTGCGATTTAAATTGCGCGCGCGTAGGTCAAGATCAGCAATCTATATATATATATATATATTTTTTGGCTATCACTAAGAATAACAGCAGCAGCGACAACAAAGTAATGTTAACGTAATTAGCAAATGTAAAAAATGTTGCTAATAATGAGCATAAACTGCATAAATTACTTTACGTGCAGCGGACAAGCCAATAGCAAATACAACAACAACAACAAAATGTACATACATACATGACAATTGGCACCGTACAACAAGAAACATCAATAACAACATTACACACGCTAATATTACTGCTTCTGCTGCTGTGGCGGCTTCTGCTCGGGTCGTTGCCGTTAACTGCTTCTGCCTCTCTATCTTTCTCTCCCTCTCTTGCTTTCTCTATGTTTTTATGCTGCTGTGTTGTTTGTTGTTGCTGTAGTTTTCATGTTGCCTTATGCTGTTTCATTCTTGGGCGTCGCTGCCGCACGAGTTCGTTGCTCGTCGGCTGTTGTGTGCTAGTATGTGTGTCTGTGTGTCTGTGTGTATGTGCGTGTTTACAAAACTGTAAGAAAAGCGAAGTGTGTGAAAACTATGATTAACGTGGAATTATACCACGATGAGACACCAACACACACACGCCGCATTCAAGCACACAATCACATTTGCGTTTTGCTGCTACCGATTCTAAAATCTTACCGGTTTTTTTTGCGTAAAAACAACGCGCAAAAACAAGTCCTACGAGTTTTTTGTTGTTGAATGCGCACAGCAAAAGAGACAGCAAATGTCTCCACTTAGTGGCGACAACAACCAATTTTCGAGGTGTGTTGGATAGGGTGAATGTTTGTGTGAGTGAGCATCGGTGTGCATGCGTGAGAGTTCAAGTGCATGAGCTTGTATGTGTGTTTATGTCTACACTCAGTCGCGTTGGGAGAGTATATACGTATATATACTTTTTTCTTCTTTTAGCTACTCATCGTCTGTGTATGTGTATGAGCGCGGGAATGTTGTCAAGAATTCTAAGAATTTTGCCTAAGCAAACGGGGCGCGGGCAATTACAATTATTTGTGGAGGATTATGAAAAATTATAATTGTCACTAATTATAAATACGTTAATGCTTATCTCCGCTCTTGTTGAATTAAAAATGCCCAAAATAATTTTTTTATCAATTATGCACATATACACGCAAAACTCGACACGCCTGTAGGCGTTGACAATTTTTAAGACTCTGCAGAATAAACAGCTCACTTTTGTGCACTTCAATTTAATTTTAAAGAACATTTTCTTATTTCCATTGATTACCAAAAATTTATTCTACGAGAGAAATATTAAACACAAAATCACTTGGCATGACGCCGACGCCGCCAACAGCAGCAGCAGCCCAGAAACACGACCGCATCGCAAACGCTCTGAAAGACAACTGCACAAAACGTAGCTAACGAAAGCAAAGAGCAAGAGCAGAGCGTGGCCAGACCGCTCAAACGAGAGACCAAAGTAGACGCCAACGCCGTTTTCTTTTTTCTCCGTATATGCTTCAGTGTTGGCGGCGGCGGCGGCGCGCACATAAGGCAAAAATGCGGCAAAATAACATAAATAACAACAGCAACAACATAAGGCTTGGGGCTTGTTGTTTTTGTTTTGGTGTTGCCAGAACGTTTCGCACGCTACAGAGTAGGATCAACATGTTGACACGCCACGCTATGTTTGGAGGAGTAAAAAGCACACAAACAAGAAGCGACGCAGCGCGGCGGTAAAAAGCAGGTAGACAAACGGGACGAACAGGATGAGGCCCAGACTCGGCCGACAACATTTTCTGATGCTACTTGGAGCTTGTTTTGGTGAATTCGTGGAAATCTGGTCGATGCGCAGGCGCGCACGTAAACAACATTCCTCAAGGCATTGCAATGGGCCTGTCTTTGTTTTTTTTGTGTGCGCGCCAAAAGCAAAACCAGGCTTTTAAGCGCGCCAAGGATGGCGGTATTGCCAGATAGTTGCAATATACATACAAATATACTTTCATATAAGAATGTATATATTTTCTTGAATAATAATAATGTCCTTTTGTGAATATTATATTTATTCCTATAGGTTATAAGGAAAAATGTTTTTCTGTGTCTCTGAATATCAATTTTTCTTTCTTAAAAATTAATTATTGCTGAATATGCATTCAAATCGAGACCACTTAAACGGTAAATTAAATACTGCGTGACGCAATGCTTTCTAAGCTACTTTGGACGAAGCACATACATATAATCATTCGAACGGATTATTATTTTAAATATATTTGGTACATAACATTATTTGTATTACCAGTGATCAGCATCTAAGCATTTGCATTGGCACTTGTTGTGTGCAGTTAGGACATTGAACTTGAGCTAAACGAGCGAACGCACGAAGCCAACGCAAGGCAGCGCAGTGGAAACATCCATTTAAACCAACTAGTAAAAAATCAATAAGTCTATGCTACAAGCTTATTGAACGTCACACTCATACTCAACAAATTAAGCGCAGCGTCGTTTGACGATGACGGTAAAAGGTCATGCAAAAAAAGGTTGCCAATTTGAGATTGGGGCTGGGTCGTCTAGTCTGGGTCGCGAGACGTTTGTCTGACTAGACAGCCAATGCAAATTGTAACGGTAATCATTAGACGAGCACATACACACACACACACACACTCACACAGCCACTCATTCAATCGCGCTCTCTCGCATTATTTGCATGCTGCTCTCAGTGTAGAGTTCGACGGCCTTCTTACGTAAAGACAGCAACAGCAAAACACGCAGCGGCATTTTTGCTTCTTTCTAATAAGCAAACGAGGGGAGCCGTGAGGATGCCGGCGTTGCCACATCGGCTGAGCGAGAAAACTCGTTTTCGTCGTACGCTTGTGCATGTGTTTGTGTCTTTGCAACTGTACAAGAACACGAAAAACTACAACAGCAACAAAAAACCAACACACGGCGCAGACGCCAAACGAACGCTCCCCGTTCACTATCTGTCTGTCTGGCTGTCGTTTTGGCCCACCCGTCTCACTGTGTGTACATGTGTACGTATATATATATATGTATATATATATATGTATATATATATATATATATATATATATATATATATGTGTGTGAACAATTTTTATTTTTCTGAATGTAAAGGAAGTGGCACGTACTGTACATAGCGCTCCGCCGCTGCCTTCTGCTGCGGCTGCTACCGACGAGGGATCAGACTACAGAGTGAGAAAAAAACAAAAAAAAAAAACAGACGACAACGACCGACGCTGTAGTGGTGGTAGCAAGCCAAGAAGACGACCTGAGCATGGGGCTGGAGCTGGCGGGTGTGTGCAGCATACCTACTATAAACAGGAAATGGAATTTACACACACAAGCATACACACACACACACACACACACACACAGCACTCACATATTGTTGATGAGCCGAGAAGCGGACGTGCTGCTTAATTGACAAATGGGCACAAGAGAGAGTGGCTGAGCCCCAGATAGAGAGTGGGCAAGAGAGAGCGAGAGAAGAGAGAGGACAAAGTTGATTGAAATCAATAGTCGCCGTACAAGTGTTTGTATGCATGTATGTATGTATGTATGCTTGAAAGCGCGTGGAATGTGTGAAAAAACGCGGCCAATGACGGCAACGGCAACGGCAATCAAACGACGCTCTCTGCCGCCTCTACTATGTATGTTGAATTCTGGAATGTCCAAGTATCTTCTCATCGTGTGGTGGAGACTTCTGTGTTGCCGTCGGGTCGTCGTCTTTGCACCTCGAAATACGACGGCAGCTGTATCTCGGTACTAGCTCGGCAGTTTCCGCTGTTTGTAATTATAACATGTTGCACAATTAGATCTGTTCGTTGGTCGCTTGCCTGCACAAATTCATGCTTGCAAACGGCCGCACATACATCCACGCAAATAACTCATGTGTGTGTGCAACTTGCATCGTAAATGCAGATGGCGGCCGTACTACACACATGGCGTGTAGTTTTTACTCGAAAAAGAGCAATGAATGAAATTTCGTTGTTTTCAGCTAATACAGTCACAGTAATGCGTATATGTATGTGTACAGACATATATATATATACAGATATATATATTTGGAGCAAGAGAGAAAGTCTACAATACGGACGAGTTGCCAACTGCGTGGAAAAATTGTTTACTTTTCGCTCGCCGGCTATGAACACAAATTGGTATAATTAAAAGGAGCCAAAAAAAAAAACAATAACATGCAGAAATATAAAAACAATTGCTACAATAATGGAGATAACGCCCGCTGCCGCGCACTAACCTACATTAATGTAAGACAAAATGTGGCTGCATAGGCCAAGTAGTTGGCAACGCCAACAAACAAGTTTTATTTTACGCGCTGCCTTAGAAGTCTCCGCTATAAGCGACGCATGATGAGTGCGGTAGTGTGTGTGTGTAAAGGAGATAGCTACTGAAAAAAACCCGATATATACATGTGTATGTACATATAAAACGAAATTTACTGCTGCTTGCGGTGCCTTTTGCAGCGGCTACACACGCACGTACTCACACATACACACACATTAATACGCAAACGTAATTTGGCTACTGCGTAAAAATGGCCGAAATAATTTTCCTTGACGGCTAATAGACACAAGCCAAGCATTTTCATTTAACAATTACTTTTTATTTAAAGTTTGCCAATTCTAGTGCACTTACATTCGGTGTTTGCAATAGCCATTCAAGCTTTTGCCGCTTTCATTATACTTTTCACATATTTTGCACACACGCGCACTTTTTTATTAATACTGCTCAATATTCGAGTTTCTCTCGTCGTTCGAAATAATTAAAAAGGCACTCGTCTTCTTTTTGTTTTTCTTTAATCCATCCGTGTAGTTAGTTCAATCGTAAAATATGATATCGATTTTGTTTCGCTCATCACCAATGTAAATGCCGATAACAACAGTATGTCCAAGGTATTGCCAGCATCAAAAACATTTTTTGTCATTTACTTTAAAAATCGATACATATGTATATCGACGCCAACAACGTCTCCCGCATTTTTCATTTCAAATACAGCAGCAGCATTTTATTTATCATTTCGCATTCAGTAGACCATTAAATATATTCGCAATGGGCACAAAAGCTACAAAAATCGAGGGCAGCTATTTGCCGGACACACCAACTCTAAACAGATTGCGCGCCGCGGGGCCAGCTGCCCAAAAGCCAACTCTTAATACGAGCTCTCCTTGCCGCGACAACAATGCGCTGCTTGATCCACGCTCGCCGAATGGCTGCCGCACGCCTCTGAATGTGAGTAGCTACATGCCTTGATGCCTTGTGTTTGTCTGCTAATAAGTTGGGGAATATTGCTTTAGATATTGCCGGCTGAACCAGCGATGTCACAGGTACCCCAGACGGTATCCGCCGGGGCTGGCAGCGAGAACACTTTCGCGCAGCTGCGCAAGCGCCTGCTCAAGGGATTTGCGCTCAACGATCCGCGCTCCCCTCAGCTAAATCGCACGCCCTTGGTCCTCGATGAGGCCATTGATCGGACCTTGAACATGGACGACACTTTCGCCGATCTGTTTGTGGAGACGCGTGCGCCAGCCACGGATCCAGTTGTGCCAGCCAGCGAGCAGCCAGACAGCTCGTTGGAGATTGTGTCGCTGGCATATGATGAGGAGGAGACAATGCCATGTGAAATGTTGATGTTGCAGAAAACGCCACCGCAACACAGCTATGATCCGCGGTCACCCACTGTCGGTGTGGAGCGCACACCGATCATTTTCTGCGACGATGATGAGGCAGAGGCACGCGAGACACAAATGCTGGAGGATATTCTCGAAACGCTGACGCTCAACCTTAGCAACGAGAGCAGCATGGCCTCGTTTGTCAGCGCCTCCTCGGAGATGATGCTGGATGAACCGCAGCCGCAACCAGGGCCAGAGCCAGAGCCAGAATCACAGCCCCAGATCCAGGCCCAGCTGCGACCGGCCAACAAACATTTGGAACGTGTGCGCTTGGGTAACAAGCGGCGCGTTGCGCCGCGCAAGCCGGCCCGTGCCAACAAGCCGCAGATTTATGTGGACGCGACGGAGGGATTGACAAGCACACCAAAGAGCACGCCCAATTCGGCACAGCGCACACAGCGCACACCGCTGGGCAGCGTGAACAAGAATCGGATCCATCTGCGCTCGCGTTCGGCGGAGAAGGATCAGCGCAAGCCACAGCTGCAACTGCCGCTGCAAAGCTTCGATGATCAGCTCAATCCCAGCGAGCGTATAAATGTGCCCAGCCTGCGCCTGCTCATGTCCGGCGAGAACAACTTCGAGGGCTAGAGATAGCTTCACTTACTAAGCGCCTTTAGTAAATTCATTGCCTTTTATCATTCATAAATACAGCCCACCAATTATTTACCCGCAGTTTAGTTTACAAAAATATACATACACTTCAAAAAGATTGCTTTCAAATACTTATGAGAGATGGTTAAGGCCACAGGATTAGCTCAGCTTGAGCATTGCCATCAGTCGATCGATTAGGTGCTCTCCGCTCTCCTCGTCCCTGTCGTTGGCCAGCACCAGGTCAAAGGCGCTGTCATCCAAATCACATTCGGAGGGCACATCGTCCACGCCGGCAGTAAACTGCCAGCCTCTCGCTTTGCGGATTTCTGGCCGTGAGGTTAGGCGCAGGGTTATGACCATCGCAGGTCCGTAGGTCTCGCGAAACCAGCGTATGTCGTTCTTGCGCCGGATGTCGCTGACAATGACGTAGTCAACGTGTTCCACGTCCGCCTCCGTCATGGCTGCACGACAGAAGAAGCCATAGTCGCGCCTGCGCACCTCGTCGCTCCAAACGATCATGTCTCGGCGGTACTGCTCCTTGTACGGCCCGTCGCTGAGCATAGCGCCCATATCCAGCTGAAGCTTGCGGGCCCATTCCCTCTTGATGGGCTCCGAAATGCGCACGATCAGGGCCCGATCCGCTAACCTGTTGGTTGGGGTCAACTTGGCGGTGTACTACACGGATGTATGCGAGGCTGCCAGCCAACACTCACCGATTTTGCAATCTCTCAGAAATGAAATCCTTGCCGCACTTGCGTTTCCCACTAATCAGTAATATTTTCTGCATAGTTTAAGTCCCAAACTTTCACTTTTGACTGCGCTTAGAAACCTGAGTTGGTGGCAATACTGTTGGCTATTTACGACTGACACTGGGTCAATGTCATTTTAAGTCATTTACTCCATTATACTTATGTAAATTTCGTGCTCGGGACTGTTTAAATTTATATTGTTTACAATTGTTATTTTGGCTGCTGCAGCTGACGACAGAAGTTATTGTGACGTCATGAAGTCGATAACGATATTTGGCAGCTGAGCAGTTTGAAAACTGCGCCTATGTCAAGTAACAAAAACTAATCGCAACTAGTTGAAAAAACGTTTACCATCTTAAAATCCATTAACCAAAAAACTAGTTACTTAATTTCGTACTAAGGCTTTTTAATTACTTACAATTTCTTTTTTGCTGCTGCAGTTTACGACAGAAGTTATCGTCGTACCTCGAAGTTTCGATAATGATATTTAGTAGCGGACTAATTTACAAATCAAGTACGCTGATAACAAAAAAAGCTAAAACTGGGTGAAAAAATTGATGGAGTTTACAAGTTTCAAAACCCATTAATTAAAAACAGCATCAATATAAAAAATAATATTTTCAGTTTATTATTGTTTTTTCGCTTATGCTATGGATAAAACTAAAATAACCCAAAAATGTATATTTAGATTTTTTTCTACTTGAAAACAAGTAACAGATTACCATATACAACGGTTTATTTGTATTAGGCGTTTCTACGAAGCCAAAGTGTAGTTGCTGTCCATTTGATCTCTACCTGTAGTAATTCGCTTGCTGCCAATTGCTGCTTGTGCTACCTGCCGTATTGCCGGTCTCGTACCCGCCTGTTAATTGGGTGGGATTACCCACATTTACATTGCTACCTGCACCGGCAGCTGCTCCGATTCCAGGAACGCTGCCACCGCCCGACGCACAATTCGTGCCAGCTGCCGTGCCGGCTGCAACTGTACCTGAGCTGCCGCCAGCACTGCCGAACGAGGCTAAAACGCTGCTGTAGTACGAAGCATCTGCCACCGACTCGGACTGATGTGTGCCCTTCTTCAGGGTCTGGTGCAGCGAGGCTTTGCCCTGGTGGCAGTCCTGCGCATTCGCATTGTTGATGCGCGCTAGATTTGCCAGCGTTAGCGTTGAGTGCGAGTGAGCGGCAATTCGGTCGGACGACCCCGGTGGGGGTATCGAGCCAATGCCGCCGACCGAACCGCGCGCTGAGGAGCGTTGCTGCATAAGGGCAGCGGTGGAGGAGGCGGCGGCGGTGGAGGAGGATTCCGATAGCTGCAAGAGCAAGCATTAGACAGAGAGCATAGTTAGGAGCCATAGCAACTACTCGCCTTGCGCTGCTTATGCAACTCCAGGCCGCTCATTTCCGTCAGCTTTGACTCCATGCCCGAGGACGCAGTCAGCGGGAGCTGTGCCACATGCCTGTGATTGATGTGCGCCTGCAGGTCGCGCTGTGACAAATAGGTGCGGCGACAGCCATTGCTGCCGTACCGGCTGCCACCGTGCGTGCACATGAAAACCGTGCCCAAGCCGGATTGCTCCACGCGCACCACCTTCTCGCTGCAGCGCGGACAGATCTTGATGGGTTCGGCACGGGCGCACTTCAGGCAGAACACGTGCTTGCAGGGTATCATGCGGCCATAGACGAGTATGGGTTTGGCACACTGGTCGCAGCAGTGTATCATCGGGTTGAGCACCTTCTCGCCAATGAGGCTAACTTTGTGGTTCCACTTCAGGCGCAGCATTGGCTCCGGCGGGCCCCGCGACAATGTCGTAAACGTGGGCGCCTCCAGCTGTGATATGTCCGCTTCCATGTCAACTACAATGCCAAAAACTCAGTACACTTGTATCTACCTGAATGTCACTCTTATCTCTTACTTGTTTGTGGCAACACAGGCGGCAGTACTACCTGCTGTTGCTGCGGCGGCGTCATGTCTGCAATGGGCGTTGCCTGCTCCTCGGACGCTGTTGCCACCTCCATTTCGATATCCTTGTCCAGGTCGTGCATTATAGCATCGTCGGCATGATCCAAGCTGCCTGGATTGGCGTTCAGTATCCCGTTGCCCAACGGTGCGGCAATAACAGCGCCAACACCAACGCCAACCCCACTTTCATATGTTTCGAGCGCACTGCTTGTGTCATCAATTTTCTTGCCGCGTCCTCGACCGCGCCCTCGTCCTCGGCCGCGTGCCCTGGACCCGCGACCTCGACCACGACCACGCTTTACTTCATCAGTGTCCATTTTGTACTAACGAATGCAACAGAATTTCTGAGATATTTGTTTTCTTTTCTTGCGTCGCTGCCGCTGCCGATGTCGCTGCCGCAGATCAATGCACGATGAGCCGATTGTTTCTTCATGTGCAATCGATAGTAGTTGACTCGATATTAATCGAAGTCGACACAATTTGTAGATGTGCGTCAAATGTGCGTCAAATGATGTCGGTCATTTAGCGTCGATTTTTTGCGGGGCCGATAACAATTTTTTGGTTTGGTCTTACTTTTTCTGCACAAATTAATGTAAATGCAAAATTGTTAAGAATTGAACTCTCTATTATAAAACTGCATTTATTTGTAAATTAAAGCTTTAAAAATGGGTATGGGGTTAAAAGTTTGAGTTTGAGCATTCTCGAAAAAATCGACATTTAAAGAGAATGGTTCACAAAATGTGATATACACGATTAATGCCGATAGTAGTTAAAACGGAAATTTCACCTAGATTTACTAAGATCGATAGTAATGTTTTTGAAATATCATTCTATAAGTCTATGGAACTTCTAGTTCACATCTAACCGAACCAGTTCGTGGAGTCAGTGCTAAGAAATTTTATGAAGATATTTGGCGGGAGGCATACATATTTGAAATAATTTTTACTTTGTTACAATATTCTTAGACTTTTAAATAACTGGCATTAAAAAACAATAAAATACATATTAATAAATCTGTTTTATTCAGTGGTGGTTTTAAAAGCTGACATATTTTATGTTATTCATACATTGACTAACTGACAGTTATTGACTTGTATTGACAGCTTTTGACTGACAATGGACCCAAATGCACGGTATGAAATAGTATTGAATTTCGAAATAATAATAAAACTGCTATTTCAATTATGAAAATCGAAATAGGGTTCTTAAGAAAATTTCATATTTGGTGATCCATGTGCTGCAGTCATCTTATATTATTTAACAGATATACTGCTGCCATATTTTAGCACCAAAAAAATATATCCTTTCATAGAGAATGGTCCAAAATGCACGGTAATATACAGAAAAGATATAGAAATTCGTTAGGAAGTATTTTGTGAAATTCGCATTTGGTTTTGGTCATTACCGTCGCAATAAAACGAGGTGGCACCACCACTATCGATAACTATGTTTCGATAATGTTTGGTGAATTAGAAAACGGCGCGAATGCATAAACATATCTGTCTCTAATATAAACCAGAGTCCACTTAAAATTGCCATAAATATGACTGAAAACAATGGCACGGTTGCGCGCATGCCATGGGTAGAAAAATATCGGCCCAGTTGCTTGGATGACTTGATATCCCACGAGGAAATAATATCCACCAGTAAGTACACGCTATAATTGAAGAAAGAAAACTGGGCAGCTCAATTTTGTTGTTGTTTTAGTCAATCGATTTATTAACCAGAAGCAGTTGCCTCACTTGCTCTTCTACGGGCCACCCGGTACGGGCAAAACGAGCACCATCCTTGCCTGCGCACGTCAACTCTACTCGCCGGCCCACTTCAAGTCGATGGTATTGGAGCTAAACGCTTCTGATGATCGTGGCATTGGCATTGTGCGTGGCCAGATCCTTAACTTTGCGTCGACCCGAACGATCTTCTGTGGCACCTTTAAGTTAATCATTCTGGACGAGGCGGATGCCATGACCAACGATGCGCAGAACGCACTGCGCCGCATCATTGAAAAGTATACAGAAAACGTGCGCTTCTGCATAATATGCAATTATTTGAGCAAAATCATTCCGGCTCTTCAATCTCGTTGCACACGCTTTCGATTTGCGCCTCTCTCGCCGGAGCAGATGCTGCCACGTCTCAATAAGATTGTCCAGGCGGAGGAGTAGGTACTCCAATGATTATTTTATGGATCAATATACCAACTACTGTTTTTCTTCTCAGTGTCAACGTCACGGATGATGGCAAGAATGCGTTGATAACGCTGGCCAAGGGTGATATGCGAAAGGTGCTGAATGTCCTGCAGAGCACCTCCATGGCCTTCGACGTAGTCAACGAGGGCAATGTTTATATGTGTGTGGGCTATCCGTTGAGGAGTGAAATTGAACATATGCTTCAAACATTGCTCTCTGCAGCCACCTTCGATTCGGCATTCGACAGTAAGCAGGCTCCTTTTGTGAGTCGTTTATTTCGTATCTTAACAAATTTGAATTATTACAGCCATTGAGGAAGCAAAGAGCAAACGAGGGCTTGCCTTGGAGGACATTGTCACAGAACTGCATTTGTTTATTATGAGGCGTAAGCATAATTTATACAATTTTGTATATTTAATTACATTTTTATTTCTGCTTTCAGTTGAGTTGCCAATGTCGGTGATGAATAAACTGATTATCAAGCTGGCACAAGTCGAGGAAAGATTGGCAAAAGGATGTTCTGAAACTGCCCAAACTGCAGCGCTGGTCTCTGCATTCTTTATAAGTCGAGACATGGTTTCGCTAGAGAGCTAGGAAGCCTACTTAAACAGTTGTGTTTTCAACTTATTTTTCAAAGCTTCTTGGTTATTATAAATAGATAAGAATACTTAAGTCATTAAATGCATTTAATAAATGATTATATTAAAATAAAAACATCTCTTAAAATAACGAATATATCAAATATTTACGGAAATAAAAATTTGTAGAAGTATTGATCGAGTTTTTAAATATCCACAAGAGGTTTTCGATCATCAATAGGTACGTCGCCTTGCTCGATGTGAATGACACAATTGACACTTTGCAACACTGTTCCGGCATGAACGCTCAGCTGTTTTGCGGTACTTGTATGTACTCGTACTCACTTGATGCAGGTTTTATTCTGATTATTAATTAAAACATGGCCTTATCACGGGCCAAGCCCGAACAAATACCAAAAGATGCAGTTGTCATCACAGAGGACCAGGCACTGCATTACCAGTGGAAGATCATAACATCTTGGGACAAGCTCGGAGACGTGTATGTAGAAATATATTACATGCTGCTTATCTAACCATTGATGTCTTCTGTTTAGCTGGTCTCTGCGCTATGCGCCCGGAATACTGAGCGTCATGGCGGCAGCGACGGGTGCATACATCAATAACCACTATCGCACGCGTTTGCGCCTCGGTGCCAACGGACGCCTCTCCAGCTATTTGCCGATTGTTGCTGTGCCCGCAATATTCACAATGTTGACTCACAAGTTCTTCATACAGCGTCCACTGCTGTTGAACCCATTGGGCGAGTGTCCGGTCTGCACGCAAGTCCGCAGTGCCGCCTTCCAAACCGTTTTAGGCGTTGTTTATCCGACGATATTAGCACCTTTTGCTGCATTTATGTTTGCCACCAGATGCTACACGTACCGGTTGCCCTCAATAACCGAGAGTCCCCGGGAGGTGTTTATGCTGTACCGCAAGTTTACACGTCCCATTATACCCGCCCTGAGCACCATAATTGCGATACAGGCCTTTGTGACAATGTATTTGACGGGCAAGCAGGAGAAGCAGAACTTTAATTTATTGCTGCGCATGAAGGAGATTGAGCATCAGCTCGAGGAAGAGCATAGGCCACAGCGAATTGCCTTCTAAAAATATTAAAAAAATACAATATGTACAAAAAGCGCATATATCAATTGTTATTTACTTTTAAATCATAAGTGACTACAAATGTTAACGGTGCCCAGGTATCGATAACTGTTTTTGTACTTGATAGAGTTAATCAAGCTCGATTGAAAAAATTAAAAGAACAAAAATAAACCAATATTTTATTTAGTCAATTCATGCATAAATTATTTAATAATGCATTAACTGTAATATAAGAAATGAACTTACGCTTTAAATTGTTGTATTGTACGCACTAATCGATAAGTGTTTGCCGGGTACCAGTTCGATTTGCGACTTTCCGATCGTTTGAACTAGTCACACATAAGAGATTTTGCCGCATTGGAATCGGTTCACTTTACACGTTGTTGTAGTCGGTTGACGAAATTATTTTGTATTCGCACTTAATTCTTCTAACGTGAGTAATATTCAACTAATACACATGCAAATTGTACTATTTACGTATAAGACAAATAAACAAATATGTGAAAGTGTTTGCAAATAGTTTGATATTTGTGTAATTGTGTAATTATGTCACGTTGAAACAAATTCATGCACTTTCACATTGCATTCACATACAAATAAACACATTTACGCAGTGTGAAGTTGGTCGCGTGGCAATTGGCCAAAACTAACCTTTTTGTCTTTCAGTTAACATCGTAAACATCATTATGAAGTTCCTGACCGCTAAGGAGGTGCGCGATACCTACCTGAACTTTTTCAAGGAGCAAAAGCACATTTATGTGCACTCCTCCAGCACCATACCCCTGGATGATCCCACTCTGCTCTTTGCCAATGCGGGCATGAATCAGTTTAAACCCATTTTCCTGGGCACCGCTGATCCCAATAGCGAAATGTCCAAGTGGGTGCGCGTGGCCAACACGCAAAAGTGTATTCGCGCCGGCGGCAAGCACAACGACTTAGACGATGTGGGCAAGGATGTATATCATCACACGTTCTTCGAGATGTTGGGCAATTGGTCGTTTGGCGATTATTTTAAGAAGGAGATTTGTAGCTGGGCCTGGGAATTTCTTACGGATCGCTTGAACCTGCCCAAGGATCGCCTGTATGTCACCTACTTTGGCGGTGATGCAGCCAGCGGGCTGGAGCCGGATCTGGAGTGTAAACAAATGTGGCTGGATTTGGGCCTGAAGCCGGAGCACATTTTGCCGGGCAGCATGAAAGACAATTTCTGGGAGATGGGCGAAACTGGTCCGTGTGGTCCATGTTCCGAGCTGCATTTCGATCGCATTGGTGGGCGCAGCGTGCCCGAGCTGGTTAATCAGGATGATCCCGATGTGCTTGAGATCTGGAATCTGGTGTTCATACAGTTCAATCGCGAATCCGATGGAAGTTTGAAGCAGCTGCCCAAGAAGCACATCGATTGCGGAATGGGCTTTGAGCGCTTGGTCTCAGTTATACAAAACAAACGATCCAACTATGATACGGATTTGTTTATGCCGCTCTTTGATGCCATACAGGCGGGCACGGGTGCTCCCGCCTATCAGGGTCGCGTCGGCGCCGATGATGTCGATGGCATTGATATGGCCTACCGTGTGCTGGCCGATCATGCACGCACCATAACCATTGCCTTGGCCGATGGCGGCAATCCCGACAACACGGGACGCGGCTATGTACTGCGTCGCATCCTGCGTCGCGCAGTGCGGTGAGTATAGAGTATATATATATACATATATAAAGTTCCTGACTAGAGCACATTTCCATGCCTCCCCAGCTATGCCACAGAGAAGCTTAATGCCAAGCCTGGTTTCTTTGCCACATTGGTCAACACCGTCGTCGAATTGCTGGGCGATGCTTTTCCCGAGGTGAAAAAGGATCCGCAGCATATAATGGATATCATTAACGAGGAGGAGCTGCAGTTCCTGAAGACACTTACACGTGGCCGCAATCTATTGAATCGCACAATTGAGAAACTGGGCGCTAATCAGACCACCATACCCGGCGATGTGGCCTGGCGTTTGTATGATACATACGGCTTCCCTGTCGATCTCACCCAGCTAATGGCCGAGGAGAAGTCGCTGCAGATTGACATGGCTGGCTACGATGCAGCCAAACAGAATTCGTACATAATCTCACAGGGCAAAGGTGCCAGCAAGATCGAGGAGATCAACCTGGATGTGCACGCCATATCGCAGCTGCAGGAGCAGGGTGTGCCGACCACGAATGATTCATTCAAATACAAGTACGAGGCTGTTTCCGGGGAGCGCGACTCCGCCTACAACTACAGCGACTGCACCAGCAAAATTGTCGCGTTGCGGTATGAGAATAAGTTTGTCCAGGAAATCAGCAGCGGGCAAAAGGCGGGCATTGTGCTAGACAAGACGAATTTCTATGCAGAGAGCGGTGGCCAGATTTATGATCAGGGCGCACTTGTCAAGCTGAACGACGAGGCCAACGAGTTTCTGGTTGATCGCGTCTACAATCGTGGCGGGTACATCCTTCATATTGGCGTAGTCGAGGGCACCTTGGCCGTCGGTGACGAACTTCAGCTGCATATCGACGCTGAGCGTCGTTGGCTGACTATGAAGAATCACTCGGCCACGCATGCACTGAATCATTGTCTGCTGCAGGTGCTGGGCAAGGATACGGAGCAGAAAGGTTCACTGGTGGTACCAGAGAAGCTGCGCTTCGATTTCAACAGCAAGGCAGCCATGACTATCGAACAGGTGGCCAAAACGGAGCAGCTAACGCGGGATATGGTGTACAAAAATATGCCCATCTATGCCAAGGAGTCGCAGCTAGCCTTGGCCAAGCGCATTCGCGGCCTGCGCTCGGTCTTCGATGAGGTCTATCCAGATCCGGTGCGCGTTATCTCCTTTGGTGTGCCCGTTGATCAGCTTGAGTCGCAGCCCGAAGCTGAGGCGGGTGAGCAAACTTCGGTGGAATTCTGTGGCGGCACACATCTGAGAAACTCGGGCCATATCATGGACTTTGTCATCAGCAGCGAGGAGGCCATTGCCAAAGGCATACGACGCATTGTAGCTCTAACTGGTCCCGAGGCATTAAAGGCACTTAAAAAGTCCGAGGCTTTTGAACAGGAAATCAGCAAGCTACAGGCCACCATTGAAGCGGATAAAACGGGCAAGGATTCCAAGTTGTATGTGAAGCAAATTGTGGAGCTAACCGAACAAATCTCGCATGCAACCATACCCTATGTGAAGAAGGACGAGATGCGTAATTTGCTCAAGTCGCTGAAGAAAGCGCTCGATGATAAGGAGCGTGCACTGCGTGCAGCCGTCTCGGTTACGGTTGTGGAACGCGCCAAGGCCTTGTGTGAGGCCAATCCGCAGGCAAATGTTTTGGTACAGCAACTGGAGGCTTATAACAATACCAAGGCTCTGGACGCTGCCCTAAAGCAGGTGCGTTCGCAGTTGCCCGATGCTGCTGCCATGTTCGTTTCCGTCGATGCCGACTCCAAAAGATATTCTGCCTGTGCTCGGTGCCCAAGAGCGCCGTGGAGAAGGGTCTAAAGGCCAACGAATGGGTGCAGCATGTCTCAGCAGTGCTGGGCGGTAAGGGAGGCGGCAAGCCAGAGTCCGCTCAGGCCTCGGGCAGCAATTTCGAGCGCGTCGATGAGATTGTGCAATTGGCCAGTAAATTTGCCCAGGCAAAGCTGAACTAAATCCCATTCAACAAACGTTAATGCATACTCAAAACAATTATTCATAATTATATAAAAAATATTTTAGACTGTTGCAAACGGTCAAATATGCTGCATTTCAAGTGAATTTTTGCTTATTTATAAAAAGAATAATATTAAACATTTGTAAAATTTTCTAATTATGGCAAAATATGGAGTTTATTTGGTAGTTGGTAGAATGTATATCTGGAAAATTCCTATCTAATGTTGAATGTTAAGGACAGAGAATATCAACATAAGGTAAGTAAATGAACCTCATCCTTTAATTTCTGGATGAATAACAATAAAAGTAGACTTAGCCCAAGACTTTTATGCCATGAAACTGCATTTTTCCAGTGTTCTTCTTTCCTTAAGAAATCAAGTTTATTTTTCTAAAATATGGATTTTGATTTGCAGCCTTGTATATTATATTATATGTCTATAATATCTAGTATATAGAATATTATTACAAAATATTTTCTTTAATAGCTTTGCCAGCACATTAAACCAGAATTCAGTCCCGGAACCTCGTTGTTCAGTTGTCTAAACGGCCGGGTCGTTAGGTAACTCAGCTAACGAGAACCGCGCCTCCTGGTTTAATATACAATATATTATTTTATACAAATTGCCTGAGAAAATTATAACAAAGCCACAAATATTCAATTATTTAACATTATAAGCCAATTTAAAAGCAAAAGTATTTTTCGATCTTTCAATATAAAGCATAAAACTAGTTGGTCTGCTTTCTGCACAAAATCCAATCGACTGCTTCACCGAAATTCTTAACCACAGCCGTGGGCGGCGGAGAGATCGCGGCCAGAGCATCCGGCAAAAATTTTCCGGTCTTCACAAGTATTCCCTGCAGGCCCACTTTCATGGCACCAGCAATATCATCATTGGCATCCTGAATATTAAGCAAATGCAAAATTAACCAATTTAATGTGATCTTATATATCCATATTCTTACGTCACCAATCATCACGCATTCCTCGGGTTTCAAACCGTCAGGCAGAGCGCTTTGGAAAAAATAGGGATTGGGTTTGCCTATAAGCGTTGCCGCACTGCCCGTCGCATATTCCAGTCCTTTCACAAAACAGCCCGGACCCAGCGCCAAGCCATCTGCGCGTTTGTAGTACTTGCCCTGATGCACTGCCACAAGCTTGTGCGTCTTTTCCTGGAGCAGCACACTGCAAAGACCATACCTTAATGACTGTCTGTTGGACATTTAAACTAAGCCCGCTTGCTCACTTGAATGCCTTGTTCATGTGCTCATAGTTGAACGCATTTGGCGCTAGGCCCACAACAACCGAATCCAGGGGACGACTTTGGTCCTCTTCGGGAAAATCTTTGCGTGCATCATTTGTCAGTAAATAAAAGGGATTTAATTTCTCATTCGATACGTAAGCAGCAGCTGCGCTCAGTGAACTGTAAATCTCGGCGATATCCAGATGAAAGCCAATCTTCTTAAGACGTTCGTACAGTGTCGCCTTTGAGTCCTTCGTAGTGTTTGTCACGAATTTAACGGCCACTCCGCTGCTGCGCAATCTGCAAGTAAACACTTTCCACATAAGTTTAAGCATGTAAACTTGCAAAATCATATTATAGCTGTTGGGACAACCTTTGCAGTGCAACCACAGCGTTGGGCGTTGGCTCGTCCTCCACATGCAGAGTGCCGCTAAGATCTATGAGTGCAGCTTTTATGGACATTTTCCTAAATTGCACAAAACTCTTGCGGCACAGCATTTAATGATGTTCGATAACAACTGCAGACATCAAGAATATTTTTAAAAATCTATCGATTAATCGACAAAACAAGTTGTCAATAAGTTTTAGTTAATTAAGATAGGTGTTTAGTTTCACTTTTTGCAAGTTAATACGGCCAAATAACTGCAATTGTCTTTTCTCATTTGCTTTCGACTACTTTACGCACTTCATTATTTTCAAAAATTAAAGTTGAGGCAACGCTGTGTCGGCAAATTTGGCGAGAGGGAACACTTTCTTATGGTATCTTATGTTTATTAAATGAGTCGTTAAATTAATTCGAAGTACACATCAATACACTCAGTGACCTTATAAATATTATTTTATTGGTATTAGAGCTGTGCATTATTTGGTCTGAAGTGCAAGATCGGCAATCACAGCTTCTCGCAAAATGTTCTGTATTTTCCAAGCCGTATCTCTGCGTATGCCCATGTCATTTATATTGCTTAATTCAAACATAACTTGCTGGCCCAGCCAATTGTAATCGTGACATCCATCAAATATAAACTCCTCACATCCTGTATCCTCAGTAATGGTCGGTGTCACTTCCTGCGAACAAAAGTTAAGTTGAAATAAATAAAATCAATATTCAATTTCACCAACCAATTTTATGGAATTTATCGCTTCTTTTATCTCAGATACTGAGTCGGAGTCGTCGGATCCTTGATCCAATTCAATATCGATAATGTCATCTGGCTGTTCGTTTAACACCGGTTTCTTTAAAATGAAGTAAGTTATTATAATGAGAGTAAGAGTGCTCTAGTCGGAAGTGTCCGACCAGATGGTGCCCTGTACCCAGCACCAAGGTGATCATCCCTTTATACAGCCGCATACACAAACAGAAACATACAACATACACATCCAATATGCTATCCAAGTGCATGTACAAATTTAAGCGCAAGGCTTACAATTGCGATATTTTAAATTTAAAATGGGGAGGGTGGTAACCAATACATAACTGAAATAGTCTTTATCTGTGAATACTGTACGTGAACTTACAAACCCAATATGGTGTCCCTCGCTTCTATAGTCTCTAGGATATGCTTAAAAAACCGGGTAAAATCAACCATTTTTAAATAAAGTAAACCTGCTTATGATATACAGAAACTTAAATATCCACACTTTATGTGTTTATCTTATTGTCTATGAGAATGACGCGTTCATACAGATAGACGGACGGACATAGCGAAATCGACTTGGCTATTGATGCTAATCAAGGATATACCTCCTTCTGTCTGTTACACACATTTGCACAAAGCCATCATACCCTACTGTTTTATACTGTACTATGAACAAACTGTAGTAGCTGCACATATGTATGTACATACGTATGTATGTGTATGCATGTATGTATGTATGCACTTACATCAGATAGACGCGTGGGAATGTATGGTTTCAGAAATGTTAATAAATAATAACACCACAGCGTTGGTTCACTTTTTTTGCCCGCGTCTATTTTATTGTATTCTAGTATGTATTGTGCTCGCAGTAAGTATAATTTTTCGCGAATTAACTTAATGGTGACTTCAGCGTTCACTTCCCGTAAGATTTCGTAAATTGCCTCAAAAGACTTTGTACGCTCCTTTTTCGATTTATAGCTGATAAGATGAATATTGTATAGGTTTTCATGCTGTATAACTTTCGCAATGAACAGCTCAACCAATGGATGATCCCATACAAATTTCATAATTAATAAAGTTCACAATCTTTCTTTCTTAAATAAATGTTTGGTTTTTCGTGTTGGAGTCAAAAGAACGCTTGTTTTAATGCATTTTTTGTTTGCGCCTTTTTTTCGATAATCTCGATAGGCTGTATGTATATTATCGTGCTTTTTTCATTTTATTTTAAAAATGTAATAAGCAGGAGAACATAATAAAATATACATTTTATAGTGCAAAAAATCTCTTCAAAGGAGATTAAAAAATAAAATAATTTTTATAGTGTCTAGTATTTTAAAGTGTTTTTTCTTATCGATTTCGATATCGTTGCCGGCACTTGTAATAAAGGCCAAAGTGTGACGGATAAACGATTAGTACTATCGCTGCAAGCGTTAAAGCAGTATGAGTGCGTTTTTCAAAATTGTGCATTGCGTAACGCCAATTTGAATTTAAAATCATTGGCGCAATTAAATATCAAGAGTAAAGTTAAAAAAAAATTCCAAATTTAAAATGAACCAATTTGTCATTAAGATAAGTAGGAAATTATATGAAGTAAACCTATAGTAAGCAAGATATATTTTAAAAATATGTAAGTAACAATTTAAATATATATTATTAAGTGTAATTTAATTATACTTAAGAACATGTAATTGAATTTCATTAATTAATCAAAATTAACACAAAAAGGATGCAGCTACCGATTTATAGGTTATTGACTGAGTTATTAACGTGAAGTTCTTTGAGAAAGTTCAGCCCATTTATCATTTGGTGTCACTTAACATTATCGAAGATGCCGACCAAAGTATGCAAAAGAGGAAACCACAATATAAACAGAAAGGTAATTAATTACGGCTCTTGATTTTGCATGACAAGTTGGCAGAAGAACTGGACCAGTTTCTGTTGGACATTGACATCGGCAGCTCCACTGGTAGCTGCTACATTGTGTCTGTCGGTTGCCGGTTTTCGTTTTTTTGTTTTTATTTTCATATTCGCGCATAAGCTTTACAACGGGCGGGCAAGAGACAAAAAACAGGTAACGCTTTTGTTTTGATTTTTGGTACGCATATATTATTTCACTACGGTTTGTCATTTCTTTTCTTTATCTTTTCATGCCAGCGTCGTAGGTTATTACGATTATGTCAAAGAGTTTGACATGCAGAACACAAGGCAACGAATTATAAATGCAAAGGTCGCTTGGAAATTGCAATAACCAAACGTAAGCATTTTTTAATATCATTTGATTACCCTTTTATATATGTTTAGCTGAGGCCCACTTGCATACAGATTCGATTCCATTAAATCTTGCTTCACAGAGAAAAAGTTAAAATATTTAAAAACAATTTTTAAATACCCCATGAAATATGTTTATAAAATTATGAAAACTTTTGCTTAAAAAAAATGAATTGGAATCATAAAATATAAAAAACCGCATTAAACTTGATAGTGTTTGGGTTTTCTATGTAACAAAATAGATACGTTTGCATAAGTTGGATATGGGGTAATCCATAAGTATTAATTTTCGAGAGATTGTTAAATGTATTTAACTTGAGAGCTTCTGTAAAATTTAAAATTATTTTTAGTTTTGCAAGCTACTATTTTGGTAAAATAGGTAAAGCTATGAATAGTTGAAAAGGGTATTTAGAATGCGACAATTCGATGTCAGCTTTCCTATCGTGCTACCTTAACATTTTAGAACGTTGAGCGGGCGGTTTTTTATTTTATTTTTTTTTCTTTCTTTTCTTAATGCTGTTTGCAGCACGCTCCGTTTGCGTATAAATAGGAGCGTCCTCAGTGCAAACGCCAACAGTTTCGTTTCGGGCGCGCATGCGCAAAGGTTCTCGCGACAAAAAAAACAAAAATAGACTTGGCTTCTTTGGAATAATACACCCATACATTTTGGATAGCCCGTGAAAGTAAGTGGGGATGAGTCAAGAGAATTAAGAATTGTGCTGAGCAACGTGGACACTTTCTATATAAACAATTGTTGTTGCCGTCCGTCCGTGTAATTGTGTCGATTGTTCCAACAGTAAAAATGGACGTCAAAATGCATATAAAGTGGAATTTTTGTGTGTGTACGTGAAGTGCATAAGGAATTTTTTCGTGTGTGTGTGTTTAGTTCAAGTCCCAGCCGGGCATGTGATCGGGCTTATGGGTTTTTAATAGTGGTACATAAAAGATACAAGAATTATATATAAAGCATAAAATAAACTGTTTACCAGAAGTCGTTTGTTTTGCCCAGTGCCAAGATTCAGATCAATTTTGCATAAAGAAATATATATAGGTATATATATATATTTATTGACTTGTTGAAAGTACCACTTTCACAGTTGCACAATCTCTTTTTGTCACATCTAAAAATATATATTTACATATGTATATATGCAGACAGGATCAGTGTGTGCTGTTCTGTGGCGTTCAATGAACCCATAAATGAAAACCTGCCCGGTTCTGCTGCGGAATCCAGCTTAAGAAATTTAATCGCGAAACTTGCCCAACATCTTTTCACATTTATTGGCCACTTGACGTGGGTTACATTTCTTTTGATTACCATACCTAATGCCGCCCGTATTACGTCTCTTTTTCAAAATTAATAAGCAAAAATAAAAACAAAAACCCCCACTCAACATCGTAAAGCTCTTAACCTAATTCTGACAAACGGTTTTGCATATTAGCTTAAAAAAAGAAAAGAATTTGGCTAAACTGAGCACATTAGGAATATTTAAATAGGCTGAAGAGAGGTAAAGCGAGAAAGAGAGAAAGGCTTTTTGCCACTAGCAGTTAATAATTCACTAGCTGTGAGTAAATATTGAAACAAAAAACTAAGAAAGGCAAATAACCGAATTAGCTTATATATAATCAGAGGTTTATTTTTATTCATATCACTGACATCCCCTGAAATCCTGTAGGCAGTTTCTTTGATAACTTTGATATTGATAACTCTAGCGTAGAACATTTTTAAACCGGAATATCTGATAGTTATAATAAAACTTGATTCAGTCGTAATAAATGCTATAGCATTTAACCGAATGTTTAATATATATAATCAAACCTTCACATTAAATAAAGAATAAAATAATAAAACTATTTTACTCCAGCTAATATACTTCCTTATTCGTCTTTTTTTATATATCCAGATATTATTGGAAATCATTGTACTTAAATTATTTTGTAATTCACTATCAATGTAATAAGGCCATTTTACAAAAATGAGGTATTAGATGCTGAGAATCTGACCAGTTTTCTTTTATTTTGCTATCTACTGTAATATTTGAATGTTACAGGGAAACAAAGTCCTCAAATATTTCAAAGACTGCTTATATAAACACCCAGTTAAAAAGACCTTTAAAACGAAAATGAAACCTAAGTCAAACTTAAAAACCACAAAGTATTTATAGCCCAGCGGCAAATTCAAACGCAACACTTGAAATTAATGCAATTTAAATAAAGCGATTTATGAAATTAATTTAAAATTTCGTTTTCGGTAATTAAATGTCACATCGAAAACAAGTTCCCAATTTTTGAGGTAATTTATAACATTTGTTTTGAAAAATTGTGGGAAAGTAAGCCAGTTTCTACAAACCAAACCAGAAGTTTATCTGTATTTGACATTTTGTGGGCGTGGGCCTAGGTCACGATGTGTTTGGCATATTTAAATTGCGGCACCTTGCGAAAAACGGACAAACTGCTAGTAGACATATATCGCTTACAATCAATAGGCTTATACATAAGTTCCGGGCGCAATATATAAAAAATAACAATGACTTCCCAATTTGTCATCCAAAAAAAAAAAACAAAATTCGAAGCCTACCTTAATTAAAATGTGCGACGCATTGCCGCACGTAATATGAGAGGACAGCGCTGACGTGATAATGCGTGCGTCTGCCTTAATAAATCATATAGATGGCCGATTTAGTGGGAAATAAAAATGCAGCCAAAAATAAAAATATATTTATCAGGGAAACTAACAGCACAACAGCTGCCTGATTCATAACGGACTTTTCTCGAATATTCAAACGCACATTCTCTCTTCTTTACAGCTTAACTTGAGGCAGCAGAAGAGCGACCGGAGCGAGCTTTCAGAATGCGTAGGCGAGCTACGCTCAGCAGGCTGCTGGTAAGTTTCAACCAATCAGAAACAGTCAGTGGTACAGTGAATCAAGGTGCTTTAGTTGACGGATTGCACGTCACAATTTTTTAGCATATTTCGTCTATTAGGAAAGAAGAATATTCAGTAAGCTTTAACTCTGTTTTATAAATGTCGTTGAATGTATAATTAGTATTTATATTTTAAACTGAACCAATTTTCATCTTTGATTAAATTTGTTCTGTAGATTGATTCTGCATTTAAAGTATATGCATTATTTAAAAACTGGTTTTTCAATTTTTTTGGTGCATAAATTATGTACCCCCAACTTATTTTTTTCAAATTTAGAATTACAAATTTATATTTTTCATCGAAAATTTACATCTCAAGTAAAGCGCTCGGATCCATAGCTCCCATATTATTGTAACATTTTTTGTCAAAAATCATGCCAAAATTGATAAAAATTCCAAAGCTCCCATATTTTAAACTCCCATAACTTTGCCATAACTGAACCGATCTTCATGTTTGATAGCACTTTGATCATTGTTTGTCCACAAGATTGAGCCTGTATTTAAAATATATGCATTATTGTAAATCACTTTTGTCCCAATTTTTTGCCACAAAAATATTATTTTTGAAATTTTCTTTCATTCAGAATTAAGAATTGCAAATTTATATACCTAATTGATTGTGGTTGTCTTAATTAGTATAAAAACCAACAATCAAGCTGATTCTGTGGGGTCAAACTTTTTGTTAATAATCATGCCGAAATTGATAAAAACTTTAATATGCCAAGCTCCCATATTTTAAACTCCCTTAACTTTGCCAAAACTGAGCCGATTTTTATGCTTGTCCTCTAGATTGAGTCTGTGTTTAAATATAGATGCTTTGCTTTTCAACTTTTTGGTACAAGAATCATGTACCCTCGGCTATACCCGAAGGCAACGTTGTTAACTGTTTTCCATTTGAACTGCTTGTTTCATAAATCGCAAACAGTTGCTTTGCCTGTGGGCAACGGCGGCGACGGGGCACATTCGCATCGAGGCGCCCGAGGTGCACGTGGCGCCCAGCTACAAGCCGGCCTTTGTCCGGTCCGCGGTGGAGAGCATGCCGCTCGAGGAAGAGCCCGCTGCACTGAGTCGGTTCAGCATACGGCCGACATTCGGCGAGGCATTTCTGCCGCTGCGCAGCGCCGTGGAGAGCGTGCCCAGCATAAATGAACGCAATGTGGCGCAGCTGCGCGAATCCTCGCCATTGCGTTCCTTCGTGCGGGACTCTGTGGAGGCACAGCCCAGCGATGAGGACGACGATGACGACGATGGCGAGCCGGAGCAGTATGGAGCGCCAGCGAGCTTTGTGCGCGATGTGCCCGAGGAGGTGCAAGAGGAAAACCTAAGCCACCTGGTGGAGCCCGATCCTTGGTCGGTGTCCGATAAATATGCCGCCTTCATAGCGCCCAGCGCAAGTGACGACTATCAGCCGCAGCCGTACCGATCCGGCTCGCCGCACCAGCAGTTGCTCAAGTCTGTGGATCTGGAGCAATTGGAGCACATCGATGAGCTGGATAGTTATACGGAGCAGCAGTTCTATGGAGCTCTGGCGCACGCTGATCTCTCGCAGAATGGCGTGGCCTATGGCGCCCTATCCCAGGTGAAGGCGACGACGGACAAGAAGAACTACAACACGGCACCCAAGGTCCTCTGCTACATGTCCAACTGGGCGTTCTATCGCAAGGCGGATGGCCACTTTGTGCCCGAGCAACTGGATCCGAAGCTGTGCTCAGCGATTGTCTACTCCTTTGCCTCACTGGATCCGGACCACCTGACCATACGTGAATTCGATCCCTGGGTGGACATCGAGAACCAGTACTATAAGCGTGTGGTTGCCCTGGGCGTCCCTGTGCTGATTGCCATGGGCGGCTGGACGGACTCGAGTGGCGACAAGTATTCGCGGCTGGCCGGCGATGAGATCAAGCGCAAGGTGTTTGCCTCCAGTGCGGCGGGTTTTCTGCAACGTCACGGCTTTAGTGGCATCCACCTGGACTGGAACTATCCCAAGTGCTGGCAGAGCGATTGCTCGAAGGGACCGGCTAGCGACAGGCCCAATCTGACCAAACTGTTGCGCGAGCTGCGCGCCGAGCTGAAACGCGTCAATCCCAAGCTGCAGCTGGGCGCGGCCATTTCGGGCTACAAGGAAATCATCAGCGAGGCCTACGAGCTGGCCGCACTCTCCGAGATCGTCGACTACATGACTGTGATGAGCTACGACTATCACGGCGCCTGGGAGCGGCAAACGGGCCATGTGAGTCCGCTCTACGGACGGCCGCAGGACAAGTATCCGCAGTACAACACGGACTTCACCATGCAGCTGCTGGTGAAAATGGGCGCACGCCGCGAGAAGCTGATCATGAGCATACCCTTCTATGGGCAGAGCTTCACGCTCGAGCAGAGCGCACAGCGCCTGGTGGGCGAGGGCAGCGCCGCCAGCGGTCCCGGCGAGGCCGGTGAGCTGACCAAACAGCCCGGCATGCTGGCCTACTTTGAGATCTGTCAGCGCATACGCAAGCAGAAGTGGCAGACCGGACGCGACGTCGATCGCAAGTCGGGACCCTATGCCATGCTGCGGGATCAGTGGGTGGGCTATGAGGATGCGGCCAGCGTGGAGGCCAAGGCACGCTACGCGGCCAACAACGATTTTGGCGGCGTGGCCGCTTGGACCATCGACCTGGACGACTTTCAGAATCGCTGCTGCAGCGAAGCCTTCCCGCTGCTGAAGGCCATCAATCGCGCCCTGGGCCGCCTCAACACGGAGCCGCCGACGCGCAGCAACTGCGAGCGTCCGCCGCAGCCGATTACGCCGGTACCGCCCCAAATGACCACTATCAGCAGCGATGGCTCATCGGGCGGCGGTCACAGCGATCATACGACGTCCTGGCCCACTTGGGAGCAGACGAGCAGCACCACTCGAAGACCCATCAGCAGCAGCAGCACCACCCGAAGACCCACCAGCAGCAGCACCACCACCCGACGACCCACCAGCAGCAGCACCACTACCACTGCGACGCCCAGCTGGTGGAGCACCACAACAACATCAACCACAACAACAACGAGACGTCCCGCCAAGCCGAAGCCGAAGCCGAAGCCAACCAAACCCATCGCGCGGCCGCCACACACGACCATACCCGTGCCAGCGCTGGTCTATCCCGTGGTGCAGCCCAGCAATTGTGCGGCGGGCGAGTTCTATCCGGACACGAAGAACTGCAATGCCTACTACCACTGCATCGTGCCGGGTGAACTGCGCCAGCAGTTCTGTCCCGGCGGCCTGCACTGGAACAACGAGGTCAAGAGCTGCGACTGGCCCTCCTCCGCGCAGTGCTCGGTGAGGACGCAGCAGACGAGCACCAGCAGCAGCCCCACCCAGCGACCCAGCACCAGCAGCACCAGCAAGCGGCCTGCGAAGAGCACCACGTCGGCCAAGCCCAGTCGCAAGCCCACAAAACCCGTCGCCACCAAGAAACCGCACCGCACCACGCGACGCCCGCGTCCGCCCAGCTCGCCGCGCTGCAACGAGGGCGAATACTACACGCACAGGAACTGCGGCAAGTACTATATCTGCGTGAATGGGGCGCTCGTGCCCAGCGAGTGTGGCGGCGAGCTGCACTGGGATGCGCTCAAGAAGATTTGCGATTGGCCGCAGAATGTGCAGTGCCTGACCAGCAAGAAGTATCTGCGCATTGTGCAGTCCAAGGCCAGCGAGGAGGATCCCTGCAATGGCGAGGAGCGTGTGCCCTATCCCGGCGACTGCTCCAAGTATTTGTTCTGCCTGTGGAATCGTCTGCAGGCAGCGGACTGTCCGCCGGGCTTGCACTACAACGAGGCGTTGGGCAACTGCGACTGGCCGGCGGCGGCGCAGTGCAAGGAGGAGGCGGGCAGCTCGAGCAGCTCCAAGCCTAAGCCACCGGCAGCAGCCAAGCCCGTGCCCACGACACAGCGACCCAGCACCACGCCCCGACCCACCTACCCCACGGACAGGCCGCAGCTGCAGCCACTGGATGGCCACTATAAGGTCGTCTGCTACTTCACCAACTGGGCCTGGTATCGCAAGGGCCTGGGCCGCTACACGCCCGACGACATCAACACGGATCTGTGCACCCACGTGATCTACGGCTTCGCAGTGCTCGACTACTCGGAGCTCACCCTGCGCACACACGACTCCTGGGCGGACATTGACAACAACTTCTATACGCGCGTCAGCGGCCTCAAGAGCAAGGGCATCAAAGTCAGCCTGGCCCTGGGCGGCTGGAACGATTCGCAGGGCGACAAATACAGTCGCCTGGTGCGCAGCGCCGCGGCGCGCGCCAAATTTATACGGCACGCCCTCGACTTTATCGAGAAATACGGCTTTGAGGGTCTCGACCTGGACTGGGAGTATCCGGTGTGCTGGCAAACCGAGTGCAACAAGGGCTTCGCCGATGAGAAGGAGGGTTTCACTGCCTGGGTGAGGGAGCTGTCGGAGGCATTCAAGCCACGCGGCCTGCTGCTCTCCACGGCGGTCTCGCCCAGCAAGAAGATCATCGACGCGGGCTACAATGTGCCGGAGCTGGCCAGCTACTTTGACTGGATTGCTGTGATGACCTACGACTTCCACGGACAGTGGGACAAGAAGACGGGTCACGTGGCGCCCTTGTATCATCATCCCGATGACGATTTCGATTACTTCAATGCGGTAAGAAACTACTCTTCGAATTACGGATTCAATCTGATTTACGTGTGCCACTCTCTTCTAGAACTTCTCGCTCAACTATTGGATAGATCAGGGAGCGCCTTCCCGCAAGATTGTGATGGGCATGCCGCTTTACGGTCAGTCCTTTACGCTGGAGAATGCCAACAATAATGGATTGAATGCCAAGGCACCTGGACCCGGTCAGGCGGGTGAATTCACCAAGGCAGCAGGCTTCTTGGCCTATTATGAGGTGGGTCTAAGCACTGAACTACGAATATTATTGGTTGCAAGTCTCGCAGTAGGGACTTTGGCTTCCTTGTGAAGGCAAACCAGACGGTCCAGCTCTTAAAGTCGGTCTCGAAGAAGCAAATATATCCACCCCTTAACTTGTTCCAATTGTTTGGCTTCAACAGATCTGCGAGCGCGTCAAGCACCAGGGCTGGGAAGTGGTGCAGGATGAACGTGGTCGCATGGGTCCATACGCGCGCAAGGGCACCCAATGGGTGTCCTACGACGATCCGGCAATGATACGCAAGAAATCCCAGCTGGTACGCGCTCTAAATCTGGGCGGTGGCATGGTCTGGGCCTTGGATCTCGATGATTTCCGGAATCGCTGCGGCGACGGCGTGCATCCATTGCTGCGTGAGATTCATGCTGTGCTCAAGGATCCGCCAAGCGGCTACGAGCCCACGCGTAAGTCCCTAAGGTAACCAAAGAAATGCTTTCGCCTTATGCAATCTTTAAATGTTGACAGCTGGTTTGAGCCCAGCGGAAGCGGAATCAGTGGAGGAGCAGCCTGTTTCGGGTGAGATCGGTACAGCATCTGTGGAAAACGAGGCCGGACCAGCGTCCTCGGAAGCAGCTGGCGAGGAGAGCGGCGAGGCTGAACAAGTTGAAAGCGAAGGTGGCGAAGAGCAGGAAGAGGTGGCTGCCATGCGGCCGCCAGAGCCGGAATACCCGACCTCCCAGGAGGCCAGCAACGAGGCGGGCAACAACGAGCCAGAATCCTCGCAAGAGAACGAGGTTGATCCCAACGAGGACATTGAAGAGGGTGATTTTGAGATGGAAGCCGGCTATCCCGTCGTCGGCTCCGGCTCCGGCACCGGCGATGCAAACGACTACAAGGTGGTCTGTTATTTCACCAATTGGGCGTGGTATCGCCAGGGCGGTGGCAAGTACCTGCCCGAGGACATCGATGCCGAGCTGTGCACGCACATTGTGTACGGCTTTGCGGTTTTGAATCGCGAGAAACTAACAATACAGCCGCACGACTCCTGGGCGGACCTGGACAACAAGTTCTATGAGCGTGTGGTGGGCTACCGGCAGAAGGGTGTCAAGGTCACCGTTGCCATTGGCGGCTGGAACGACTCCGCGGGTGATAAGTACGCGCGTCTGGTCAGAAACGCCGCAGCGCGCGCGAGATTCATACGTCACGTGCTGGACTTTATCGAGCAGTACGGCTTCGATGGCCTAGACCTGGACTGGGAGTATCCGGTGTGCTGGCAGGTGGACTGCAAGAAGGGCACCGCCGATGAGAAGCAAGGATTCACCGATCTGGTGCGCGAACTCTCGCTGGCATTCAAGCCCAAGGGCCTGCTGCTCTCCGCCGCCGTCTCGCCCAACAAGAAGGTCGTCGACGCGGGCTACAATGTGCCCGAGCTGTCGCGCTACTTCGACTGGATTGCGGTGATGGCCTACGATTACCATGGACAGTGGGACAAGCACACGGGCCACGTGGCGCCCATGTACGATCATCCCGAGGGCACCGACACCTTCAATGCGAACTACTCCATCAACTATTGGCTGGCGAGCGGGGCCGAGCGCAAGAAGCTCATCATGGGCATGCCCATGTACGGCCAGTCCTTCTCACTGGCCCAGGCCAGCGATCATCAGCTGAATGCGCCCACCTATGGCGGCGGCGAGGCGGGCGAGGCGACGCGCGCCCGAGGATTCCTGGCCTACTACGAGATCTGCTCGTATATTCAGCGACGTGGCTGGAGTGTGGTGCGGGATGCCCGCGGTCGCATGGGTCCCTATGCCTTCTCGCGGGACCAATGGGTGTCCTTCGACGACGCGCCCATGATTCGGCACAAGAGCGAATATGTGCGGGCCATGGGCTTGGGTGGCGCCATGATATGGGCCCTCGACTTGGATGACTTCAAGAACGATTGCGGCTGCGAGTCCTATCCGCTGCTGAAAACCATAAATCGCGTACTGCGCGGCTATCGGGGTCCTCATCCCAAGTGTGCGCTCGAGCAGAGCGAGAAGACCATGGGTGAGTGCGTCCACTTTCAATGGCAGCTTGAGCTTAATGTGCTTCGTTTACAGTTGCTGGCGACAAGGGCACCCTCGAGTCGGCAAAGCCCACTGTGAACACTGTTACGCCGGCCAGCACAATTGTGACCGCAGCGAAGCCGGAACCTGGACAGCCGCAGGATTGCGCTGGACGCAACTACGCCCCGCACGAACGCGACTGCAACAAGTACTACATCTGTCAGTACGGCGAACTCATTGAACAACGGTAAGTGCAAGACCTTAGGAGATCTCCATGCCAAAGCTCGTTTTTGCAAGTCGATTGCAAGTTTAACATTTACTTTCATATGTTAGCAAACAACATTTATCTTCGACTTGCCAAAGATTAAATTCTTTATACATTTGCACTTAGTTAATAGCATTTTGTTAGAGTTTAGACTATGGGTAAAGATGTTTTTCCGAGTAACCCCTAGAATCCCAATGAAGTCGAGACAATGAAATGCAGATTAGAAAACGAAGCACAATTTATCCAAATGGTATATTTAACTGTATGTCAGTTCTTTTTACAACTTTGCCAAGAAATAACGTTGGTTTTTTTGTTAAATTTTTTTTGCCTGAAAATGATCGAGTTAGCTTGCAATGAAGAATATTAAACCAGAAATTATTTGGTCTGTATATATTTTCAATATGGAAAGTTAGTTTGATGGCATGGATTTATCCGCTAGCTAGCAACTTTGCCAAAATAAAACGCTTATAAATCAATTCGTTTTATAACTCTATATATATATTTAAATTTTTATTCAGAGTTATAAAACAAATTGATTTATAAGCGTTTTATTTTGGCAAAGTCGCAAAGGAAAATTCAAGATTTTATTTGGATTAAACTGAAGATATAAAAATGAAAAGGAAACTTTGAATTAGCTTGCAATGAAGATGACAAAATAAACAATCATTTAACCACATAGAGTGTACAGAGTTTAACTGTATATAACTATAGTTGATTTGCAGTTGCGAAGATTTTAAAATATACCACAGTTTATCCGCTTGGTATATTTAGGTAGGTAGGAATGCCTGAAAATGATCGAGTTAGCTTGCAATGAAGATGACAAAATCAACAATAACTTATCCGCATGGTATATTTACCAAAAAATTAACCCAATGACCAGCTATCTGGTTGCTATTTTTAAAGTATTGAAAGTTAGTATTTGACGAGTAAAACCCGTATTTATCCGCGCGCATATAAATCAATCTGTTTTTCAAATCTTCCAGCTGCCCGGCTGGTCTGCACTGGAACGAGAACTACTGCGACTGGCCCAACAATGCGCACTGCACGGTGCGGGCGGATCGGACCACGCAGCCGCCGGTGGTGCATCGACCCAGGCCCAGCAGCACCACGGAGAGCAGCAGGCCCGCGACGAAGCCCACCAAGAAGCCCTTCACGCCGCCCAACAAGAAGCCCATAGCACGTCCGAAGCCCACGCCCGCGCCGCCGCTGGGCAGCGGCGAGGAGTACAAGGTCGTCTGCTACTTCACCAACTGGGCGTGGTATCGGCCCGGGCAGGGCAAGTACGTGCCCGAGGACATCGATGAGAACCTCTGCACGCACATCGTCTACGGCTTTGCGGTGCTCAACAGCAATGCGCTGACCATCAAGACGCACGACTCCTGGGCGGACATCGACAACCGGTTCTACGAGCGGGTCGTCGAGTACAAGCAGAAGGGTCTGCGGGTGACCGTCGCCATTGGCGGCTGGAACGATTCGCTGGGCAGCAAGTATGCCCGGCTGGTGCTCGATCCTCAGGCGCGTGGACGCTTCATCGAGAGCGTGCTGACGTTCATCGAGAAGTACGGCTTCGAGGGCTTGGACCTGGACTGGGAGTATCCGGTGTGCTGGCAGGTGGACTGCGCCAAGGGCTCGCCGGCGGAGAAGCAGGGATTCGCCGCACTGGTGCGCGAGCTATCCGCCGCATTCCGGCCACGTGGTCTGCTGCTCTCCGCGGCCGTTTCGCCCAGCAAAATGGTCATCGATGCCGGGTATGATGTGCCGCAGCTGACGCGCTATTTCGACTGGATAGCGGTGATGACGTACGATTTCCACGGGCACTGGGACAAGCGCACGGGGCACGTGGCGCCGCTGTATTATGTGGAGGGCGACAGCAATCCCTATTTCAATGCCAACTATAGCATACACTATTGGCTGGATCAGGGCACGCCCGCCAGCAAACTGATCATGGGCATGCCCCTCTATGGGCAGTCCTTCTCGCTGGCCGATTCGCAGTCGCGCGACCTCAACGACAAGTCCATCGGACCCGGCCAGGCGGGCACCTACACGCGGGCGGGCGGCTTTTTGGCCTACTATGAAATATGCGAGAAGGTCAGCGGCGGCGGCGGGTGGACGGTGGTGCGCGACGAGGAGGGTCGCATCGGACCGTACGCGTACAGCGGCAATCAATGGGTATCTTATGACGATGTGGCCGACATACGACGCAAGGCGCAATTTGTGCGCAGCCTGCGCCTGGGCGGGGGCATGGTGTGGGCCTTGGATTTGGACGATTTCCGGGGCCGTTGCGGCTGCGGCAAGCATCCGCTGCTGCGCACGCTTAACCAGGAGCTGCGCGGCATTCCCGGACAGCGCGCCAACGATTGCACATAATAATATTCATTATTATTCAATGTGTTTAAACGTTTTATATTTATATGGCCATTCTTTGCTGCTGACTAGGCTCGCAATCTGTTGTCAAGATTTTTGCCACTTTAGTTGTAAGCACACACACACACGAAAATACGCAAAATAAAAAAAATAAATTATTTAATTAAATACATTGGAATATGTTTCGAATTTGCGCGCGCTTTGAAATACTACAAAAAAATACTTAAGGTTTTAAGGTGACCAGTTTCGTCGAAAGTGAAAAAACACAACCGCCACACTGGCAATGACTGGTCGTTCAGCTCAGTTTGGCAAATGCTGCTCTCACACGTAACGACTGGTCGATTGAATTTGCTAAGCGATATTCCGCAGCAACCCTTAAATTCAGCTGGTGCGCATTAACATCATATTAACTCTGCTTTTAGATTCCTTTGGGTATATTAGTTTTTAATTTATTTTTAAATAGTTTATTTTTTTTGTTCAGAAATGTTTATTTGACTAAAGTGTAATAAAAAATGGTCGAACTGTGGATAGATCGTAACGTGTGTGGGCTATAAACAAGAACGTTGCCCAACGTGCGTGGGCGTCCTGAACAGCTGTTGTCATCTTCAATTTCTGCAAGCGCAACAACAAAAAAAGTACCTGCTAAATTTTGCCGAGAGAGCGCACGAGAGCAGCTAACGGGGCAAAGCTTTGGGTTCAACTCAGCGAACCTGTCGTCCATCGCCATCGTCGTCTCAGTCGAACGGGCAACGAAGTTGCACACGCAACAAATTTTCTAGTCAGCGGGTCGCGGCTGTTTTTGTGTATATGTGTTTTGTTTTTGTGCGTGGCAACGGCAGAGGCCAAAGTAAAGCTCGTGTTTTTGTTTATATACATACCCGAACATATGAAAATCAGACCCACTGCTGCTCTTAGTGCTCAGTGACGTCACAAATCTGATCGCGTCAGTTGGAAAAAAAAAGAAACAAACAAAAATTACTCATAGATATAAATAAGAAATAACTACGATGAAACAACAATGTTGCAACATCTTCAGGCAATTGGTGCGTCATTATCAGACACAAGCAATGCTGGCGAGCACATGCAACAGCAGCTGCATCAGCAAAAGCAGCTGCATCAGCAAAAGCGGCAAATATATTTATCATATGCAGCAGCGGCTGCTCGCCGATAGCCGAACGTACTCCAAGTTCAGCACGCACCTCAACAGCGAGCGGGCGATGGAGCTGCTCTACAATCTGGACGAGGAGGAGCGGCTTAATCTGCGCGAGGCGCTGTTCAAGCTGGAGGCCGACAAGATGAAGAAAGGGTTCGAAAGTAAGTGCATTTATCATTCAATGCCCAATTGAAACAGCAAACTCACTTTGGTGACTTGTGCCCGACTTGGTGATACCCCGTATTCAGCTAAATTGCCCTCTGTTCATTCCCTGGGACATTTGACTAAGAGATACTTTGTACTTTAGTATAATTATACCCTGTACTTTTACAAGATATTTTGTATGTTATCCGTCTGAAGTGCACTCTTTACTTTGATACCCCGTACTCTCCTTATGTAAACATATACTATATACTATGGAAAACAGCCAGCAAAATTATTAAAAAAAATATTTTGCGATAAATGTAGGGGAATCTAAAAACCAAATTCGAAGTCCCAATAACTGAAAATCTCTCCTATTAACCTAAAAGAATGGGAAAATAAATGTAGGTGCAAGCGATTAAGCAAATATCTTAGAATTCCATCTATAAATAAATAAATAAAAAATCAAAAATATAGTAATCAGTGCCAGTGTGTGTTTGTGATAAAGAAAAACATACCTAGTTAAGGTATGTTACACTGAAAAAAAACTCCCTTGTAAATGTTAACTAATTAAAAAAAATTAAATTTATTCCATTTTGTTACAGCAAACATTGCTATAACAAAATTAACTATAATACCAAAGCCCTATGGTTCGGTTCCACATCAATAAACGCACTTTTTGTTTCGAATGAAGGTGTTCCTAACATTATTTTATATTTCGAAGGCATATATTATGTATATTATTTATAAGATATTTTTTCTCCTTTTGTTTCTTTTTTTAATTAAGATGTTTTAGCGAATTTTTATGAACCTCTGAGGCCAGGCATTGCAAATTAGGGGTTGAAAATTAAGTTCTGCAAAAAATAAACCAAACCATTTTAATACAGAAAATTGTTCAATTCGACTGAATTTTTGGGAAACTGGTTCGGTTCAGGGTTCGGTTTAAGAATTTTCTGTTTCTCCTTTTCAGTCCTGATAAATATAATTGTCTTTTGTGTGTTTTAAACAATTGCTCCACTTTATTATAACCGATTTTTACCCACTTCAAATGGGTAAAAGGTATAAAAAATAAACTTAATATTAAACTAAATTATTCGCGGGGTCCTTTTAGAGTTCAAATGCCTGTGTCGCTTGTTGTTGTTGTTGTTCACATGAGTCCGTGCTTGATGGCCTCCGACTTGAAGCACTTGCCGTAGGTCTCGGCGGCCTCGCAGTGATCCTCGGGCACGGCGATGGCCGCGCAGATGTCGCCGATCTCGAGGGCCATCTGCAGCTTGGCGGGATCATTGCCCGTATACTGCTTGGCCTTCTCGCGGCCGGCGTTTGTGTCCAGTTTCCCATCGGCGCCCAGCAAACCAAAGCTCTTCATCACACAGGCGCGCAAACATTTCGTCTCGTAGTTGGCGGACGGTTCGTGTTTCACCGCTTGCTGCACGTCGGCGTCGGTGGCGCCCACCTCGCCCTTGCACTTCTCGGCCATTTCCAGGAATTTGGCGACGGCTGCCTGCTCGTCGAAGGCGGCGGCGAATGCGGCGCCCAGCAGGGCGACGAGGGCCACAGTGTACACAAAGCGCGACATGATGTAAACGTGGCTAATTTGCAAATAAAACTGTTGAAATTTCGGCTCAAATCGGCGCGTTTTATAGCCGCCAGCTGAGGTCTGTCAGCTGTGAAATTATAGAGTTCGATCCGTTTAGCAACTTAACAAAATATCCACAATTAATTGTCCAATCTCCAATTGGTATTATTAAAGCTCGTTTTTTGTGTATATTCCCAGCCCAATTACAAGCAGAGCAGCGAGCAGCGAGCAGCGCAGCAGCTACTCCCACATCGACGCCCACTTCCTCTCCACTTGGCAACTGTTGCCGCAATACGTTCGCACAGCTTTTGGGGCGTACGTGACGCAAGGCGAAGACACAACCTGCACATCACCGCACAGATTTGCCGTTTCCTGGGCGCCCTATCCTGCCCGGCAGTCATGCGCCGTGGTGCCTCAACCCCGTGTGGCAGGCATCATTTATTCAACTGATTTCAATCTGTTTGATTTGTTTGGCAGGCAAATCGATGGCAACATTAGAGTAATTTAAGAGCAAATTTGAGCTGAGCTTTTACACTTGACTCCTAATGTGTGTTGCAAATCATTGGCAACGTTTGATATTTCTAATAAGAGTATTTATAGACAAATTTAAGCTGAGCCTTCTCATGTGGCTCCTTGGCAACATTAGATATGTGTTGCAAGTCATTTTCAACATTTTATGTTGCTTAGAGTATTTGATGAGCATATTAAAACTTAGCTTTTACTCTTGATTCTTAGGCAACTCATAACGTGTGTGTTGCAAACATTAGCAATTTTAAAGTTGCTGTTAAGAATATTTGGTGACCAAATTAAAACTGAACTCATTCTTTTTGTGTTCTTCGCAACATTTGACGTGTGTTGCTAATCATTGGCAACATTTGATATTCCCAGTCACTCTTTTGATTCTTTGGCAACACTTGATGTGTGTTGACACAGAAATCATTGGCAACATTTGATATTAAGAGTTACTGAACTTGACAAATGTTGCCGGCAACATAAGCATATATAAATTTCAAAGGGTCAATCGATAGCAACATTTATGTTGCGTTTTTTTAAGTGAAATCTAGATAATGGCTCATATTTTAAAATGGTTGATATGTCCCAGTGCAATATTATTATCGATTATATTATTGTTTTAACACTACCTTAACAACATTTGATATTTGTTACTGAGAATGTAGAGGTCATAAATTTAAATGTAACTTGAGGCTCAACAAATGATAATGTTGCAAGAAGTATAAGAATGTCAACACAATCAATTCATTGGCAACATTCTATGTTTGTCGCTAAACATGATGCAGGAACTACCACGAAATAGTTTTAAGGCTGAGCTTATCAAAATAGCGCTTGCTTAGAACACGAGAAGCTTTTAAACAATTGCTCTTTATGCTCTTTTCTATTAGCTATGCACGCTTGTTGACAACCAACAAACTCTTTAAATATGCGCATTTAATCATGTATTTGTATTTATCTACATAATTGTTTGCGTTTATTTACAAGTTTTGTTTTTACGTGGCAGCACATGGCGGGCGTGTATGAACGTGAAACTTAAATTCTGGCAAGGCATTTGGTTTTCGTTTTGGTTTTTGTTTTGCTTTTTGCGTTTGGTCGCTGGCTGCTCATTAAAATTTCAACGGGCAACTACAAAAGCCACAACTTTTGCGCCGCCTGCAGCTAGTTGAAACTTGCCGAAACTGCTTTACGCACTGAGCAGCATGCCAGCGTCGCTGTCAACGTCGCAGCTGACGCACGAGCTTTTAGTTTGACGCTCTCTTTTTGTTTCCCCTTTAAAACTTTTTTGATTAGTTTTTGTTCCTTTTTTTATTATTGTTTTTTGGTGTCCTTCTCAAATACAACCAAATTGGCTGCAAAAACAAAAAACTGCACTCACAAACACACTTGACGACAATGTTCAATGATTTAACTTATCAACAAGAGTTGCACGTAACTTTAGCTGTCTGATAAGAACGCTTTGAGTGCTTTGATAAATACATATTTGTTAAGCAAAGCAAATATTACGTGAAACAAGCTTTTTAACCGCATAGCAGATAAGTGTGGGAGGAGTGAGTGCTAGCAAAATGTTTAGTTGTATATCATGAGAAGCTGAAGAGCTTTAATAGAAAAGTGATATCAGGTTGTAAAACTACTTTTCAAATTTTAAAAAAATTCTGATATTAATTATTGAAATGTTTGATTTATTTCTATTTCTTTTATTTTATTTTTTTTATATTTATTGATTTGGTTTTATATAAAATTTCAGTTTTGAACCGGTTCGATTTTATTTTCATAGTATTTAAATTCAAGAAAAAATTGGAGCGTCCTCAACTGTAACTTTTATTTTGCCTACTGCGCGATTGAGCGAAGCTTTTCTTTATGGTTGATACTTGTAAAGGAGAAAAAGCCGAGCTAATCAAATTAGCGGTTGGTGGGCGCTTAAAATGCCAGCAGGCATTTTCAAGAAACATCCGTGAAGTGGAGTACCGCACAATATTTTCTCGGCAAGCCCACAAAGCACAAAAAAGAAGCTGAAAACCAGAAGCAGGCAATTCGTTTGCCATTAGGGGTGGTCCAAATTGCTTATGGTACACACCTACCCGCCACCTTCTTCCTAAGTAACTTTGCAAGCCGCCCACTTGTCTGCCCTGGGCGTCAACGAGCCCGAGCACATTAAATGCTGTTCACTGGACTGGAGCGAAAAAGTCATGACGCTTGAAGCGAGCAGCTGCTTAAAGGAACTGAACCCCCATCCCCCAACTCTATCTCCCTCTCACTCTCTCTGTCACTCTCTTTCTGTATGTATGTATATAGATTCTATTAAGTGTTATTTGACCTCATTTGTGACTTAACTAAGCATATTGTGTCCCCTGCCCTATGTTGGCTTCAGCAGAAGAGCCAGAATTTCAAATTTACATTTGCCTGGGGCTTCATTTATCACAATTCAAAGCACACACAAGAGGGGCGGGGTACACAGATATAGATGCAACCCATATGAGAACTGCATCATTTAAAAGCTAGAGAAAATATGCATATACGCAGCACATGCGAGAAAATGAAATGAAAACTTTACACTATAAACAACAAACGACAACGGAAAATCAATATGGAAATATTCACGACAGATGCGAATTCTATTTAGAAGCCAAATTTTTATACCCTAACAGTAAATCAACCAATCAATCTGTAATGTGATATAGCGGTAAACCAACTAAATAGATTGAAAATAGATTTAAAAAAATATAAATGAGTTGAACAACTGTATTTAATATTGATATTATTTAGCAAACCTATAAATCCAACAAAAATTCAAATATGTTTATAAAATAATTTCTTTATTCAAAAGACTTGAATTGGCCCCACAGCCCCTGCAAAAATGTTACAGCTTTAATGACAGTATTTCGGAACACTCTTAACTGCCCCTCGCCCCCTCGCTGTTCGCATCTGTACTGTTACTCTAATGGAAATTATTCAACGCTAAATGAGTCCTAAAAGGCAGTGCGCTGCAAAGTATGCAACATAAGACGAAGCACACTGACTTTCAATTTGCTCACTTTTGTTCACCTTATTGAAAAGCACGTGCTGATGACTGTGTCGGAATCTTGAATGGCCCTGGGCCAACCTGAGCAGGCAGCAGAGATGCCAGACAGTTTCGGTTCGGGCAACAGGCGAGTGAGCAACAGCTGATGTCAGTGTGTGCGTGTGCGTGTGTGTGTGTGTGTGCTCCTTGCAAAGTCGTAAAACAAAGCAGCTCAACTGTAGCACAAAGCATAAAACACAGACAGTCAGTCAGAGCGAGAGAGCAAACGAACGAAGCAAAGTGCCAAAGGGCAAGAGAAAGAGAGCAGCTTCCGCGGCAGCAGCACAAAAGGCAGAGCGATAAATTGAAAACGGTGCACGTTAAGCTCGGGCAGCTGTAACTGGGGGTCCTCAGCCCGGGCAGGTAGACAGGACTAAATAAGTATACATCCACACACACACATGCGTACATCTGCTGGCTTAGAAAGTTTTTACGTTCTGTTTTCGTGAGCTCTTTGATTGTAACACATTGTGGCCGCAGGATTAGTTGAGTTTACATAAAAACCAACAACACGAACAAAAAAAAATATTTTAATTTAGCAAGCATTAAGAGCGAATCCGGGGTAGATTTAGAAAATGCAGCATCAGGGGCATGCATTTAAAGCTTGTTTTTACAATTTCACTTAAAGCGCATTAAATCATGGGCTTTTCATATCGTTTAATTGTATAAACATTTAAAACTATTGGTTAAGTCTACGTTACAAGTAATAATTATCGGGGCTATTTAAAATTTAGAAAACCATTTATTATTTATAAATAAAAATTTAAACAAATCAAAAAAAAGATTTTAAAATTGTCATTTAAAGTTTTATTTCAAAGTTGGTTTTAAATAGAATATTCACAAAAATTAAGAAATTTGTTTGTCATAGTTATTTTAAAATATAATTTGATTACAATCTTGAACATTTATATTTTTCAAATTATTTCCATAAAATTCAATTTTTAAAGCTTAATAATTTGACCTATGTTTTAAAGCTGTGAACATAAACCTTTGATAAACTCAAGAGGCACTAGGCAATTTGAAAATGTTTACAAAATTGTTGTACCTTTGGCGTTGCTTATGTTTCCCAAACTGTTTTCACACGAAAAGGATAGAAAAGGCTCACTTTTTAAATTTAAGACTTTATGCTCTAGGTGAGAAGCGTGGCTTCTTCATGTGGAATAATTACGTAAATGAAATTCAGGTTTTTGACTAAAGCAACACACATAAACACACGCACACACTGTCACACTTGCCTAGTTAAATTTCCCACAAGCGCCTCCCAAACAATGTCTCGGCCTTGAATACACTTTGGCTAATTTGTGTTGCGTGTAGTTGGGCTGACCTCAGAGAGGACTTGTACATTTGTTATGCAAGTGGAACTTTTTGAACTTCTCGACAATGCTTCTGTTTTGCTTAAAGTAAAGAAGAGTGTATGCATACTCATAGTTCTGGCCAATTTAAATGCTAAACAGCCAACCAGCTAGCCAATAAGCACTACTAAATGTTATGCAAATTGTCCACACACCCACATACACCCATCTCTTACTGTACATGCTCCGCACACACATATGTGTATCTGCTTGCAAGTTACGCTAGTAGTAGAGATGGGCGCGTGTCTAATTTTTGGGAAACACGACATGAGCAGAAAACTTTATTTTTGTGTGTATTTTGTATTTTGTATTTATAGTTTATTCATTTATTTTATTTAATTCAATTACTGCTGATATCTAGACACTACAAAATTATTTTATTAATTGATCGTTTTTATATACATTTTCAAAAAGAAAAATAATTTAAAACACGTTTCAATATTTCTTTGTTAAGTCGTTGTTAACCAAAGCTGCATTAACGGATAGCTTTTTAACAAAAACACGTCGTGTTCGCTAGAGTGTTCTCGGGTTACGAAAAATCACGACACCCGCCCATCTCTTGTCTCTATTAAAAGCTCGCCCAGCTCACTTGGCAACTGACATACCCACACTCACACACACACCGACACAGATACACATATCATGTGTTCCTGTTGCTTCTTTTATGGCAGCAGCTCTCATCTGAAATATCTCAGGCCAAGATAACAATACGGTTTGTCTGCTGTGGCCCTTTAAACGACCAAACGAAAAGAAAATAAAAGAGAAAACGAGCCTCTTGTGCGGCTCTCCGATTTCAGTTCGAATACGAGTCGAGTATTTGAGTGCTGCCTACTTTCAGGCGCCCATTTCAATTTTCACTTGCCTGCCTGTTAGCGCAGCAAATCAAACTTTTGTGTGCGTTTGTTGCTCACAGTGAGTGTGTATATGTGTGTGCGTGCGAGTGTGTGTGCACACACGTGTCACATACTGGTCGCAAGCTCGCGAGGTCAGTTGATTGCCCTAGTGGCCTCTCTATGGTAATACCAGCACCAAATATTTGCAATCGGGTATATGCCCGGGTGTGCAAAAAATTATCTCACGAAATTATTTATTTATTATAAACAATCAACAAAGTGGGAATCAACGCAACTAAACAAGATAATACAAACAAATATTAAAACTAAAATATCCAGAAATATCCTCCGCCTTATTTCTGGATGTGAATGGTACGTCAGCAACTTGACCTTACATCGCGACTTCAATCTGAATATCGTAGAAGACCAAATTACCTATTGCTCCAGCGAATATAGTAATAGGTTGAAAAGCCATGACAATCGCTGCGCCCGAAGTCTGGTAAACTCCGTCCCTATTAAGAGACTAAAAAAAGGATACACCTCGGTCCCATCTTAACCGCCCCATAGTCCAACTAGCACAAACGTAAAGATGACACCAGTAAACATGGAGTTGGAGAACCCTCCTTAAAGATACAAACTATGTTAAAAGCTGTCTTTGAAGCTTGTCCAGTTATTATATATTATCTAATAAAGACTTAAAAAAAAACAAAAAAGCTATATTTATTAATATACTTTGTTATTAATATATATATAATTATATACTGCTATTAGGCATTAAGGTTTTAATACTTATTGGTCCTGCTAACATTTTCCGTTGATCGAAATTTCTTATTTCCAAATATAAACATACTAATACATCAATTAAAAAAATACGACTTTGAATATTGTAAACACAATATTATTCCAAACAGAAATAAATAGGCGGTTTCTAAAAATTAATAATTATTTAAAAAAAGCTCATTTAAGGCGCCAATTCGGGTATTTTAATAGTCGAACACTTTTTTGAATACTTTTCCTGGTATGTTTTATGACATGTACTTGTGATACGCTAAATCAGGAGAGAATTTCATGTTTAACACTTAACCGACAGCTAAACGACATAATTGCCTGAAAATTGCTCAGTGCCCATGCATAAAACAAACCCCTAGCCTCAGTTTGGTTGGGTTGATTTTTTTATGGGCAAGCACACGTACATGTGTGTGTACGTGTGTGTATAATGTACTACATCCAAATGAGAAAGTAAACCCTTGTGGCAACTGAATATACCTCGTACCATATTTAATCGGGTAATTTACCAAATACAATTTAATAAGGAATATGCTTTTATTTTATATTCAAGTAAAATGTGATATTTTCCAAAAATATTAAATTTAATATTTAAATATATGCGTACACCCTAATTCCTAATTTCACCTTCGATTTCAATTTTACAGAAATTAATAGGACACGCCTTTTTAAAAAAATTAAGAATTTAAAATTGAGGTTCAGATTTTTGAATATTTTAACGATTTTATATTCAATTTAAACAAAATGGCAATTCAGAAGAGTCCTGAATCTCGAACTCAACGCAAATAGTAAACTTTTTTAAAAATTAAATTAACTTGAAATAGTTTAAATCTTATCCACATTGATCTCCGATTGCCGTTTGCTTTAATTATTGTTTTGATTTGTGTAAAAAAATATTGGGTTTCTGAAAGAAACTTGAAACTTGGAATATATACTCGCTACCAGATTCGCAGTTCCCATGTTTTTGTCTAAACTGAACCAATCATGATTTATTCATTATATTTACTCTACATTCTAAATAAATTTTGTTTAGTTTTTTTTATTAGAAAAATTTTGTACCCCTTGTAATTTTCGAAAAAAAATTTTTTTTTTAATTGGTATTGCAAATTTATATTTTTTTTATCGATTGTGGGTGTCCCAATTATTAGAAAGAAGAAGATTAAAACAGAAGGGAAGGGATTCAATTTTTTGTCAAAAATCATGTCAAAAATGAATATAAAATTTTAACATAATTCTCAATCCAAACGTCAAAACTAAACCGGTTTTTATGTTTGATCGGTCATGGTTTGTCCTCTAGGTTTCTGCAATTAAAAATATATGCATTACTTAATTTTTTTTTACTTACTAAATTTTGTTGTACCTAGAGAATTTGAAAATCGAACATTCTTCATATAACTACAATTTGTTGGGTATCTCATAGCTAGCAATAAACAAGCAGACATGTGTATTTGAATTAACCGCCTACAAGTAGACAACACACATATTTTTAATGGCGCCCGTTGTGATTGCTCTGCGAGTAGCTGTTAATTAATTGGGCTCTTTGGGGAGGTCGGGCGACAACTCTGGTGTTAACGGTAATTATAATGGCGTTAATGGGTATTTGACCTACGCAAGTGTCGAGCATTTGACTTTCACTTTTTTGAGCGCATTTACAACACATTTCCTAATGCCAAAGTGGCGGGCAAACTAACGGCACCCAAAGTGCCGCTAAAATGATTCGCTTACACACTTAAACACACACGACGTGGCACACATAAAACACACATAAAACAAACTCACACACACACACACAGAGATGTACGCAGACGCATAGGCGTAGTACTGCCAAGTTTTGCTTGTTGTTTGGCGAAAAAATACGATTCATTTTAATTGATTAAAAATAAAAAATATATTTTGTGTTGATTTCGATATTTTCGATATTTCATTTATTTTTAAAATAGCCAATTCGGTTTTCATTAAATTTTTCAAATAGTTTTATTTATTTTATACATATAAATATGGCTTTTTTAATATTAATAAATTGTTGTATGCTAAGCAGAAGCAAATTACAGCTGCTTGCTGGCTTCAAACGATTTCCCGCTAAATTACTTTAAAAAAAGAAGCTAAATTTGGTGGGAAATAAGCGAAATGGGCAGCACTGCATAGGCGCGACTGCGTTCGCTGCGCGTGAAAGTATGCAACGTTAAATTAACGGCAACTGAGGCCATTGCAAAAGTCCATTTACTTTTCCGGCAGCATGGAAAATGCAGAGGCACACGCGCAAGCACACATAAAAGCACACACACACACATGCAATTTTAATGCAATTCGCCCAATGCCGACAGGCTGGCTTACGTGCGACACCTTTTAGGCTTTCACCTATTTTAATTAGCGTTGCGCGCACTAATGCAAAATATAATCCACGACGCTAGATATAGAGTTAGTAATTTAATTAGCTAAATTATATTTATAACAAATATTTTATAATTGAAATTGTACAATTTTTTTACTAAGATTATTTATTATACAATATCCATAAGTGGCATTTGTTATGGGATTAGGAAACAAGAACTTTATTTCTTAACTTCCTGCCGGAGAAGTATATTTTTAAAAAATAGATTTCTTTTTCCCTAATATAGATGAAATCATAGTTTGTTAAATAAAAAATACGCACTTCACGTTATCAATCACCTGAATTAGGTATAAGACCGAAGAGTCCACCAGAGCTTCAGTTAGTTCCATTTGATAATTAAACACTAAAAGATGAAATGCATCTTACTTCTCTTGGCTATTGCTTTTATCACCAATTGCTGCAGTGCAAGTGGAGAATCACTAATGAGGAAAAGCTATCCCTTAAGCTGTCCCCAATTTACACAATTCAAGGGCTAACACCCTTCCCGGCGCTGAGTGACTTCAGTCTGGCCGGACCTGGTTGGACTGTGATTTTACGTCGATTCGATGGCAGTGTGAATTTCTTTCGCAATTGGACCGTTTGCAAAAGCGGCTTGGCGACTATCCAGCGAGTTAGTTAAGTTAGTCAAATATACTGGCGATGCTGGGGATTCGTTGAAATATTAAGCCGACATGGGATTTTCCACCTTCGATAAAGACTTTAGTAACGGTGATAAAATATGTTCCGTAAATAGCCAATAGTCACATATTTATTATGCCTACTCAATATAATTCTATGTTGGCAGCAATCCTTTTGGAATGGACTTGGTGATGGTCCGGCCGAAATGTGCTTGTGTAACAGCCTGTTGAAGACGGAGATCTCATTGAATTGTCATATGAGAGCTTTCATACAAACACTGTGGATTAATTGTGTAATATTAAATAAAATTAGCTGAAAGCTGAAAAAAGCAAATAATTACAAACAAATTTCGGTGTTTCGCTTCAGGTTGAACCAATGTCTTAACTGAAGATTCGGTTCGTGGAATTGTTTTTCCACATTAATGACCCCTAGCTTTGAATCTTAGTTTGTCATATTCTTTCACATTTTCTTTTTATTCTTACTGTTTTTTTTTCAAATCAGAGGTGAATATCAATATATGCTAAGGCAATATAATTTTTGGGGTGGACATTTTTTTTAAATTGACCCAAACCATTTTTGAAGAAATATGGCTTATCTCGGATTGTATTTTCAAGCAATTGCTTCAGATCATGATTGAGTACGTTTTGAAGTTCCGATAAAACTTATACATATTGTTTTTTTGCCATCTACTTTGACCCGGGCATTACACCCTACAATTTATTTAATGACTCGTTGATTTTGTCGGTTTACTCATCTACAATTTTTGGTACTGCATATCATCTATTACAAAGAGATTAATTATATAGTTACCTATTATTTAATGTTTGCATGCGTAATTATTAAGTTGTGGTTATTGCTATTGTTTTACGCATATTTTAATGACTATAAAATGTTTTTTATTTGCATATATAAACCTCTCCCACATGTGTTTTGATTTTGAACAACGACTCATTAAAATCGCCACACAAAAAACAACTCTGATCTCTACTCTAAACCAAACTGGAACCAAACAACTACAAAAATACACAACTACAAACATCACATGGCACAACACAACAACAACAACGACAACAACATTGTCATCACACCAAAGGTCAACTAGCCGTTGGCAGTTGGCGGACACGCTTCGGACGACTCTCCAATAAGGTGGGCCAGGTGGATCCGTCCGGCACATTTTGTGCGGTGCCCGATGAATGGCTAAAAAAGAAACTGGGTAAAGGCAACAACAATAGCTACAATTAAGGCCCGCACATTCAGCGGAATAACCCACCAAAAAAAAAACAATACTCAAATGTTATTTGCAAAACTCATCTATTTTTATCTTTGCTTTTCTCTTCACACAGTGGAAGCTGCCGAACCACCCACCGCTAGACAATTGTACAGCAGTAAGTAATATAATATTTGTCACATTTTCCCTTTAATTTTCATTAATTTTCTTTGACAGTTTTCTTTGTGAATGCCGTGCCATTTATAGCCTTTGGTTTTCTTGATAACTTCATTATGATCATGGCCGTAAGTAATTGTAATGATAAACGAAATGTCAGATAAATTCCACTGGTCTATCAATCAATTGTATCATGAAAAAACAAAAGAAATATTCTGTACATATTTTGCCAGTGGAATAAGAAATCTTTTATATTTAATATGTAATTAAATCAAATGCCCAATTATCGCTTTTCACAGGGCGAATACATTGAGATCTCTTTGGGGCATTTCATAACGGTGTCGACTATGGCCGCCGCTGGACTTGGCAATACCATAAGTGATATTATGGGCATTACCATGGCCACCTATGTGGAGGAGGGCTGTCAGATGTTGGGCCTCAGGCAACCGAAAATGACGACGGCGCAATTTGAATTGAAATCGAGCAGGCGGGCCTCCAGTTGGGTGAGCAAACCAAACAGAATTACAAATTATATATATTTCAAAATATTTAAAAAGCGAGATCAGTTCCAAAATCCAATCTGAATCAAATCCAAATTAAAATGGTTTTTTTTATATTTGAAAAAATTAAATTAGTTTGAGCCAAAGCCTGGTCATATGCATGTGCAACGCCAGATCCACAAAGCTCACCTAAAGCCGTGGAACGAAATCCTAACAATATTTTTTGTTACAGGGCCGCATTGTGGGCATCACAGCCGGCTGCCTGATCGGCATGTGTCCCCTGTGGTTGATGAAGGACGACCCCAAACCGAAATCAGAGGAAAAGTAAAACATCTAAACTTAACTCGTGCAAAAAAGTCAATTTGTATGTGGGGCTTTCCAGAAATCACAATCCGAATGCAATTTTTGGTTTTGGCTTTTCTTGATCGCCGCAAATTAAATACTTATTTCATCGTTAAGGTCTGACAATGATTTGCATTAAATTTAAAAGGGATTGTCATTTTTTCATGCCATGCAAAACGAACTAATGTGACACTCGAAGTACCTACTAACTAAATACTATAAAGCTCGTCTAGTTCATAAACTTAAGATTAAAATTGTGTTGTAGCTAATTACGCTTCATATATTATGTAATTTCCAGTTCGCACTGATTCTGACTGCACTTAAAAAACAAAAAAAACAAAAAAAGCGAAAATCATCTTGTTTAAGTTATAGAAAAGGGCTTTAGGCCCACAAAAATCGAATACCTTGGTTGGTGTTTTTTATGGCCAATGTATTTGGGTATTCGCGGATTGAAAAATAATCTAGTGGTAAATTATATACACAATTAACTGGCAATATATTGTAGCTGCAAAAGGTCCAAATTTGTAACACTCAAAATCAAAAATAGACAGTTTTTGTAGAGAACTTAGCTGAAATATTAATGCCAATATTCTGTGTCTATGCTCGTTGGCAAACATTAAAACATATGCTGTACAATTAAATTCAAAAGTCCTAAAATAAAGTAAAGCCTGCCAAATATAACACCAACAACATAACACTTATAATGCCTTTGACTATCCTACTTTTAAAACTCGCCACACTGCAAAGTGCCTGTGAAATGCTTTAACTGTGCTACCTGTAGTGTAGATTCTATATCCCTCGATGCTATTTCACCCATGTTACATAATAAACATAAATTGGCTTTAAATATAATATATTGAAACCAAATCAGTAGCAAGAAATATATACATTATGTACAATATTAAAGTCCAAATTGTAGAGAGCTTAACAAATGAATAAATTAAATTGAAGAAAATTGTGACAATCGTATTTAATATAAATCGCCAGTTTAAAAAATTAAAAACTTGGTTTATTTCTGTTGAATCTCAGTTAGTTTATTTTATTACTTTTGAAAAAATATAACTATTTGCAAAGTCAAATTTCTTGAAATAATTTTGAAAGAATTGGATTTTTTTTTTTGGTTATAAGTTGAAGAAACTGAACAAATTCAAGATATTATATGAGCTTTGGCCACAACTCCGGCCAGCGCATTAGAAACGAGTGATGGGACATTGCATCGCTGAGTACTTGCCAAAAAATTGATGAGTTCTGCGCATGATTCCAATTGTACGTCTTATGGCCAAATTTAATGGAATTGCGATGCTCAATGCCATCGCTGTACTGCGACTTGATATTCAGCCAGTGCTGTGTATTGTCCTGCGGCGTGGCGGCATATTCCATATGATAATGTGGCGGAAGCATTGGATTAGGAGGTCGCTCTAAGCGCTGCCTGCGCTGTAATTCATTCAGTCTTTCCTCGGCACAGTATTGTTGTTCAAGTTTCAATAGTTCCGCCTCCACGTTCAGAGCACTGCAACTTTCGTTGGGCGCCGAAACTCTATTAGCGATCTCTCCATCGAGGACAGGCGCAGCTTCAGTAGCATTGGACGTGGCAATGGGAGTCGTCAGCGTTGTGTTAACCGTTGATGCGGCGGTCGCGTCCGTGGCACGACGATGCCAGAGCGTGCCCGGCACTTGGCTAGCAATGAAAAAGGCGCCCGCAATTGTGAACACACTAGCCGCATAGCTCAGCGCCAGCACAGCCAGGTTATTTAGTAAAAATCGCATTAGCGTAAAGCTCGGCAGCAGCTGCATCAGTTCACTATAGGTTAGCCAGCCGCGCCGCAAGCCCTCGCGCTGTGCCAGCGTTCGTTCAACGCTGCTAAGCTTCTCGAAAAATTGCTCGTTCGATATGTATATGTTCCAGTCCTGCAAAGGGGAACACTATAGGTAAGTCAAATTCAGTTTGTCACAATATGGACGGGGCATTTACAATGGCTGTCAGAAACTCCAGTTCCATTTGCTTGAGTTTGTCCTCGCTCATGTTGCCCTCTTTTGCCCAGTCTTCTAAATAGAAACGCTCATCGTGCCCGGCATAGAATTTCGTTGAAATCATCTGTAAACAAAAAACAAGTTATATGAGTAATCAAAATGACGTCAATGCTAAAAACGTGCTATAAATAAAAGTTACATAAATAATTTCACATTTTTGGCATGCACTCAATGCACAGCCACGACTAAGAGAACCACAGAAAATGCACAGATCTCGCCGCTCTTAGCATTGTGACGTCAGAATTCAGAAGTTGAGTGTGCTTTTAAAGGATTATAACGAGTAAAATAACCAAACTATCTTAATGACATGCTCACAGCACATATACATATATCAAAATTGACCGGATCGATCTAACTAAATTGTGACGTCACTCTCTTAATTGTGTGCACAGGTACTCTTATCGCTGGCGTTGACAGCTGTCCTCATTTAATTAAAAATAAATACAAAGCAACAAGAACAACAGCAACAAGACCAAAACAAACTAGCTGGCGATCACCAACACACGCGCATTTGCTCATTATGGGCAGCGCATGTTTAGAACAACACAGCTACACTCATTGCTCCTCATTGATACATATACATACCTATGTGAGTGTGCGCGTGTATGTATGCGTTATTGCGCTGAAGGTGGGTTATCAATCAACAGGTTTTGCACTGAGCAGCTCGTGACACACATCAACACACATTTTTATTCACTTACTTACCAGTGACACAACGAAAAGCTCCTGTGGCGTGATTCTGTAGCCATAGCCGGGATCGATGACATTAAGGCGATCCAAATAGATGAGTGCCATTATAAGGGAGCATGGTGTGGCATGCGTTTTGCCAGCCGCAATGGAGCTCAAGCGATGCAATGAGTGGCCGCGATGTGGCTCCGAAAACAAATCAGATGCATACTCTGCAAAGGGCATGGAAACTTCCATGTCTGCCTCCGTTGTGTCCACGCCTCCATAGTAAAGCGTTTTTCGTATGCGGTTTATGAACTCGTCGTGCTGCATCACCTGAAAATCACAATTAGAGTTAAAGCTATGGTGTGGCACGACGCGGCAATTACTTTCATTACCTTTTTCGGCGTAGAAGCGACGAATTTACTTCGCCCCATTGGAAACAATGTTCTGCGTCTTCAACGTGGAAATAAATTGCTTTCGAGAAGAACGTTCAACGTTGCCACATTGACGGAAACCAACTGTTTTGTTGTTTGCTCACAACAGCCCAGCAGGGTTGTCATCAGCAGTACGGACCACAAAGTAGAATTTAATTTATCTGCGTTATTGTTAGATTCGAAAGAAAAAAATTTTGAAATTCTGAATTTTGTCTCTGTAGATGCTGTCAAGAAATCATGTTTAAAAATAACACTTTTTATTTAACCTGTTTTATTGTGCTACAACGATATGCCATTCGCATGTTATCGCGCAAACATATGATTCGGTCAAGAGCATCGGATTTTAGTGCTGAACATCGCAGTTCAATTTAAAAAGTAAGTTCACTTGTTACATTTTTAGTGAACAAACGATTTGTTCACTTGATTCGTTCAACACGGAAATGAAATACAGAAAAAATGATTAATAAAATGTTGGTACCTTTTGTTCTTTAATTTGGTAAGTACACCGTTTGATTTCATTTTTAAAGCTGGCGTCATAAGAAATTGCGCGGTTAATGGTTAAGAATATATGTATTCTAAATAAAAAAAATTGATAAATTTATGATATTGAGGAAAACGAACGTTGAACTACAACATTACACCAAAGACAATTTAAATATCGTCTTTGGTTAGACGTAGTTCTTTCGTTCAGTTAAGTGAATAGTTCAATAGAACTTGTTGAGAACGATTCGATACAACTCTACTGAATTGGTTTATTTTAAAGAATTAATCAGGAAATTCACAACTATGTCGCGATTTAGCGGAGCGCTGCAACTTACCGATCTGGACGACTTCATTACGCCCTCACAGGTACTCTAAAAATGAGATTGTCTAGTTAATTAAATAAATAAATAATAGTGGTTAAATTTAGGAATGTATAAAGCCCGTGACAATAGATAAGACCAAGTCGAAGACTGGCGCTAAAATTACTGTTCAAGCGGACGGCTACTACGAGGAATCTGAGGTAAATTATGGCCATTATCTATGTGAATTAAAAGATAACGCAACTCTGCAATTTGAATCCCCTACAGAGCGGCAAGCAAAAGCTGCAAAAAGTTGAAATCACACTGCAAGATTGCCTGGCCTGCTCTGGCTGCATAACCTCTGCGGAGGGTGTACTTATCACACAGCAAAGTCAGGAGGAGCTGCTTAAAGTGCTGCGCGAAAATCAAACGCTAAAGGCCGCCGGTGACAATGATCAGGTGCGCACAATTGTGTTCACAATTGCCGTTCAGCCGCTGCTCAGTCTGGCGCATCGTTATGACCTCGGCGTTGAGGAAGCGGCTCGTCATTTGGCCGGTTACCTGCGGCAATTGGGCGCCGATTATGTGCTGTGCACTAAAATTGCCGATGATCTGGCACTGCTTGAATGCCGGCAGGAGTTTGTTGAGCGTTATCGCGACAACGCCGACCTCAGCATGTTGAGCTCGTCGTGTCCCGGTTGGGTGTGCTATGCGGAGAAGACACATGGTAACTTTATATTGCCTCATATTGCCACAACGCGATCGCCACAGCAGATTATGGGCGTGCTGGTCAAACAGTTGCTGGCCGAAAAACTAGGCGTGCCCGGCTCTCGGATCTACCATGTGACCGTTATGCCCTGCTATGACAAGAAGCTGGAGGCTTCACGAGAGGATTTTTACAGCGAAGTGAATAGCTCGCGGGATGTGGACTGTGTTATTACCTCAAGTGAGTTTACTCTCCAACAATGTTGGATTATAGTTTTGTGAATTAATCTATCGTCTTTCGTCTGACAGTTGAAGTGGAGCAAATGCTTCAGTCGGAGGAGCAAACGCTACAGCAATTCGAACCCGCAGACATGGACTGGCCTTGGACGGATCAGCAGCCCGAGTCGATGGCGTGGGCACACGAGACCACCATGTCCGGCGGCTATGCGGAGCATATTTTCAAATACGCCGCCAAAGAGCTGTTCAGTGAGGAAACGCCCAACGAGTTGCAGTTCAAGGCGCTGCGTAATCGCGATTTTAGTGAAATAACCTTGGAAAAGGATGGCATGCCGTTGCTTAAATTTGCCATTGCCAATGGCTTTCGAAATATACAAAATTTGGTCCAGAAGCTGAAGCGTGGCAAGGGACCCGGCTATAATTTTGTCGAGGTCATGGCTTGTCCCTCCGGCTGCATTAATGGTGGCGCTCAGGTGCGACCGACTACGGGGCAACATGTGCGTGAGCTAACCGAACAGCTGGAAAAATTGTACAAGCAGCTGCCGCGCTCCAATCCGGATAATTCCTCTACCAAACAGATTTATGCCGATTTCTTGGATGGTGCACATACGGATAAGTCCGTAGAGCTACTGCACACCAATTATCATGCCGTGGAAAAACTTAGCACGGCGTTAAACATTAAATGGTGACGCAGACTGGGGTTAAATTTTTTACTAGATAAATATTTACGTGTATGTAGGATACATTTGTTATTAGACTTTGTTAACGTTTGAACAAACGTAGCTATAGTTTTGTGGATGCAATAATTGCCGCCAATGTGTGTGGTCTTAATAAATACATTAAACATTGTATTTGCATAAGTTTAGTTTTGTCATATAAGTAACTGTTTATTCTGATGAACTATATTATACAAATATGAAATGTACACGGCTTTTAAATTTAATTTAAGGTGCATCGATTGCAACAGTAATGGACATTTTATCGATATCGTATTTAGTTTTCAAGCATCGATATGTCGATACCTTATCAACATCCCTAAATGAAATACACGTAAACCTTAGCCAAACACTCAAAACCAAATAATATGCTGATAAAACTATTTTTTGTGCTGCCACTTTTAACAGTTGCAATTGCTGTTGATGATCCACAAAGACAAAAGGATAAGTCCACAAAATTGCCACCTTGTAAAGCCTGCACCGTGCTGGTGGAATCATTCAATTTGGGGCTCGAGCGGACAAAACGCGGCAAGCATGCCGGCGGCGACGCCGCCTGGGAGCAGGAGAAAATGCGTGCGTATAAAAATAGTGAGGTGCGCTTCGTTGAGATCCAAGAGCAGCTGTGCACTGAAGTCAAGCGGGGACAGGACCACTGCCACACCTTGAGCAACGACCACGAGTCCCTGATTGAAGATTGGTTTACACACAAGCAGGACGAGGAGCCGGACCTGCATGCCTGGCTCTGCATCAAACAGCTCGAGGTTTGCTGCCCTCCAAACAGCTATGGACCCACGTGCCAGCCGTGCATCGATTGCAACAGTAACGGTAGGTACGAATGCAACATCACGATTGAGAGATACAGAGGTTACGCCGAGATTTTCTCCTGAATTAAGAGTCTACCCTCTCAATCGTGATGCATCATTACTTGTTGCACTTATTAACGAAGAAACATCAAACAGGAAAATGCAAGGGAAGCGGAACGCGCAAGGGAATGGTCAGTGCCTCTGCGACAACGGCTATGCGGGGCTCAACTGCAACGAATGTGATGACAAACACTATGAATCCTTTCGCGATACAACAAAACTTTTGTGCACATCCTGCCACGCCGCTTGCGGCGACGGCGGCTGCACCGGAGCCGGTCCAAAGAGCTGTCGTAAGTGCCAGGATGGGTGGCGCATGGACACCGAAAATGGTTGCGTTGACATCAACGAGTGTCTGGATCAGCATCGTGCCTGCCGGCCACAACAGTTCTGCGTAAACAACGAAGGCTCGTTCACGTGCCTCGAGTGCGATCGTTCCTGTGACGGCTGCGATGGCGACGGTCCGGATATGTGCAAGAAATGCGCGGATGGCTACAAGCTGAAGGATGGCAAATGCCAGGGTAAGTGTGTTGATCGCTTGGTCAATGCGGCTGCTTTAAAAACAACTATCACATTTCTTGTCCATTCGCTGGAACCGTTCACACCACGCACACCACAAAGATCTATCTGCCCAGCAGCGCGAATCATATGTGAACATCACCCGGTTCCTTACGTACTTTGGCATGTGCGTGGCCACGTGCGTCATCTTTCAGAGCTCCACACATATTGCCTATATTGTTGGTGGTGCGGTGGCCATCTACATAGCCGCATCCGAGTACTGGTTAAATTGGACGGCGCAGGGCGCCCAAAAGCCTGAAATAGACACAAAGCAGCTAGAGGATTTGATTATGAAGTCATTATAAGCCGACCAATCGATAAATTGGAATTTTTCTGGCAGAACATTAATTTTATTCTGTGAATAATTCGTACAAAAGCATACAATCTGCAGTATTTTCAGTGTGCATAATTATGTGAGAAACAGCTGAACCGATTTTCTATATTTTTTTTATTATTGTTTGCAGTAGCGTTGAAATCGGACAACAATTCAGATGCGGCTCTTGAAGAGGCGTCAGCGCGCGAGGAACTGTAACGCACACAGATCGTCGTCATAACAACTTAGTCAAATTTAGTAGAATATAACCAAAATTAAATTTTATACATAATGAAATTGAAATACCAAAATTGCCAAATTGCAAAAATTAGTGATGTTTTCTAAACTGGGCTAATGAGTGCATATCATCATTAAATTGGTTAAGTATTGTTATTGGCCACATAAAGAGAGGGAAAATGTAGCATATTATTTGCTTATTACAACATTAAAATTTAATAGAAAAAAAATAAATATTAATTTTGTATGCTAAAATATCAATGTCATTCAGAATTTGGCTCAAGGCTCACTTTGCTCTCGTACGCACCCAGACTTAAATGTTCCTGCTACGTGTTTTGAATTAATTTGAAAATTATAAATACTGCCTTGAATAACGATTCTTTAATTATCGTTAATATGCTGTCTCAAGTAATCGGTTTAGTTTTCAAATATCGATATGTGAATGAGTATTTTTGCAGCTTCGTACGATTCCCAACAGCTGTGGCGACTTAAGCGCCAATTAAAATTTACAACTGTTATATTTATGAATATATTCGAATCTTGTATTTAAATGTTACAACTATTAAGGTGCTAGCGTAGTGTACTTATCGGAGATTTATTTCAAATTGTGCCTATATTTTTTTAATTCTTTACTCTTCCACTCTGAAACTGTTTAATATAAGTTTTTTGTGTTAATGATCAAGTGAAATGTGCGTTTCTAACGGTTACTACGCATATGTCCTGGCACACACACCACTGCGCATGTCCAACTCGAGCTCATTAGCATAGTCAACAGCAGCGGCTGGAACTTGTCGCCGCATTGGAATGCGGCATGTTACTGCAGCAGGAAGCAGCAGTGGCAGCGTATTTGATTTTTGTTTGTGCGAACCTGGCTGCCTTGCCCAGAAGGTCAAGTTTCGCTCTTATCGTCAGCGGCCGAAAAATCAATTGTTAGAAAGAAAAAAATGTCCTGCGCTGACATTTTGTTTTGTTGTTGTTTCAATTAATAAACGTTAAACAAACGTTTACCGCCGCAAAATCAATACGGCAACGACTCCACCACCACACGGGTGCACACCATAGCCCGTTAAGTAGGCCTTTGCGTAACCAGGCAAAAATTGAAGCACCCAAACACGTACATACAACAACAATTTGGTGAAAATAGCAGAAATAAAAATTCCAAATAACAAAGTGAATTTTTAGATAAATATTTTAATGGTAATATGTCGTCGGCGTCTTCAACATCATCACCGCCATATGGCCTGACAGCGAATGATATTGCTACCGAGTACCAGAACTACGGCGGATCAACCGGCATAATGCCCAGCAATTCCGTACAGCTGCAGCCGGAGCAGCAATTGAGACGACAACAACAGGAGCAGGAACAGGAGCAGGAGCGTGAAGATGCGCTTGAATATTTCATCAAGTTTCCAAAACCAACAGCCGATAATGATTTTGTGCTGGTCAGTGGCAATGAGGAGCACAATAATGTGCCCATTGTTATGCTATTGGGCTGGGCGGGCTGCCAGGATCGCTATCTGATGAAATATTCAAAAATCTACGAGGAAAGGGGGTAAGTTCACGTATAATATAATATATATAAATATAATAATTCTCATTCACCTACAGCCTGATAACGGTGCGCTATACTGCTCCTGTCGATACGCTGTTCTGGAAACGCAGCGAAATGATTCCAATTGGCGAGAAAATACTCAAGCTGATACAGGACATGAACTTTGATGCGCATCCGCTGATTTTTCACATATTCTCCAATGGCGGCGCCTATCTCTATCAGCACATCAATCTGGCCGTAAGAAAGCACAAGTCCCCCCTCCAGGTGCGCGGTGTGATCTTTGACTCGGCGCCCGGCGAACGTCGCATGCTTGGCCTATATCGGGCCATAACTGCAATTTATGGACGGGAAAAACGCTGCAATTGCCTTACAGCATTCGCCATAACATTGACTCTGAGCATCATCTGGTTTGTGGAGGTGAGCTACACCTCACGATTGAGGGAGCCGCTTATTATGCTTAGAATTCGGCGCTCTTAGTATTGTCACGTCACAATTTCGCTGTTAAAGTAGTTTAACGATCCCTATAGTGCGCACAGATTTATATGGATTATATACAATCCAGCAATGGAATGCGTGCAATGTAAACAAAGCACAGACCGAAATTGTGACGTCACTCTTAAATCGTGCTCTTGTGTTTTGGCGTAGAATAACGGAACTGCGCTATGCATAACCTCTAGATCTCTTAATTTATCTGCACTGTCTGTTTTTCTTCTTTTTTTCCTCTACAGGAGACGTTTGTTGCGTTCAAGAGTTTGTTTGTAAAATCAACGCCGGTGAATGCCAGTCCATTTTGTGAGCTGAAGAACGAGACAAACAAATATCCGCAATTGTTTTTATACTCCAAAGGCGATGTGGTCATACCGTACCGGGACGTGGAAAAATTTATACGTATGCGTCGCGATCAGGGTATTGACGTGTCGTCCGTTTGTTTTGAGGATGCGGAGCATGTGAAGATCTATACCAAGTATCCTGCACAGTACGTGCAGTGTGTGTGCAGTTTTATCAGGAATTGTATGAACATCCCTGTCTATCAGTTGGCCGGCGATGTTATCGATAGCAATTCCGCAGAGCAGCTGCAAGAACAACAACAGCAGCCAGGAGGCAATTTAAAATATGATTAGTTTGGTACCAATTTGAAACGGTAACAGCAGCGCTCGCTAGGACAGGACAACGCATCAAACGTATGTGATAGGCAGCACAACTACTATAACTTAAACTATTTGCAACATATTTGAGAAAAATGCAAAAATTTTAAACGTAATTACTGAAAAATTTATTGCAAGCGACCGCATGGCGCCCGCTGCCGCTTTATTGTAGAAACGAATTTAAGAGTTACTCAGTCTATCGTGCATTCTTATATTTTCCCCTCTTTGCAAAATGCACAAAAAGCGCAAATAAAAAACTAAATAACCATAAATTTTTTAGCGCTCGAGTTTAAATTTCAAATGCGATTTTACAGATGACAGCTACCTGGCTGCTATGTAACCAGTCAGGGCGGTGTGCAATTATCGACATTTTGTGGCGCAATCGCTTATATTCGATAACTCTTGGCCAGTCGCCATCTTGGAATGTGCGAAGAAGAAGAAGCGAACAAAAAGCAAGCGAAAAATCTTTAAGCGTATTTATTTAAATGTATAAATTGCATAAATCTATATATTTAAGACCACGCACACACATTTAATGCTCTACTAAACAATATAAAAGAAACCCCAGCACAGCTGCCACGTTGCGTTTGCCCAAAAAGGCTTAGCCAAAAAAAAAATCGAAATCTCCGACGGCCCGAAGGTATCACACACAAACACATACACATACACACACACGCAGGCCACACATCAGTGCAAGCAAAAAGAGGCAGAAGAAGCAGAAAGCCAGGCAGAGAGTGTTTTCCCAATAGTATTCAGTGTGAAGCTACTTGGATCTAAGGTAAATAAAACATCGGGCAGGAACAGTAGAGCGTTCTCAGATGCGTTCTCAAAAAATGAACAGAATTGTGCCGCCGACACCAACGCCGCGGAACACGTCGAAACTACGTTTGTGTGTGTGCGCGCGTGTGTGTGTGTGCGCAATTAATGCATATTTTACATTGATCCATTTTATGTTGCAGAGGCTGTTGCCGTTGACTTCTGGTCAGGCACAAGCAGCAAAGAAGGCGGCAATTGTGTTGCGGGCAGCAGGTGATATAATTGAACAATCGCGCCAGATTGCAACGGACTATGTCTGACTATTTGCGCCAGCAGAAACCACAAGAGCACACATAGCCATGGCTGCGACGAGAAAATTGCAAGGTAAGCTGAATTCTCCATATATATGTATATACAATACATATGTGCGTGTTTGTTAATCTGTTTATCTTTCGATTCGATTCTATGAACACATCTATTGATAAAACTCTCGATAGGCGAGATTGATCGATGTTTAAAAAAGGTGGGCGAGGGCGTGGAAACGTTTGAGGATATATGGAAAAAGGTACACAATGCTACAAATACCAACCAGAAGGTAAGCACTTGACAGCTTCCTTATTTACATTTTTATTCATTTTTATCTCATATTTTACCTAAATTTTCTTTACCTTTGTAGCAAAAACATCTGCAGGAAAAGTATGAGGCAGACCTTAAAAAGGAAATTAAGAAACTGCAGCGATTACGTGATCAAATCAAATCATGGATTGCATCCGCCGAGATCAAAGATAAAAGCGCACTGCTCGAGAATCGAAGGCTCATTGAAACGGTAAGAGTGTGATTGATAGGTGCCTTAACATGATATCGCTTATAGATGGTATCGATATTGATAGCAACAAGGATACCTTGGTCAGAAATTGCGATAGAACTTCTTTGATTCGATTTTTTCATTCATCTGTGTGTAGTCGATAACCTAGAATGATTGCAAAAATCGATAAATTATCGACCTTGCAACTAATTAAAATCGATCACCCATTAACCACAACCCATTTTTGAATATCCATCAACAGCAAATGGAACGCTTCAAGGTGGTGGAGCGTGAGACAAAAACAAAAGCGTATTCCAAGGAGGGTTTGGGCGCAGCACAAAAAATGGATCCAGCGCAACGGATCAAAGATCATGCGCGCAATTGGTTAACGAGTTCAATTAGTACACTGCAAATACAAATAGATCAGTATGAGAGCGAAATTGAATCCCTGTTAGCTGGCAAAAAGAAACGTCTGGACAGGGACAAACAGGAGCGCATGGATGATTTGCGAAGCAAGCTGGATCGTCATAAATTCCATATAACTAAACTGGAAACGCTGCTGCGCCTGCTGGACAACGATGGTGTCGAAGCGGATCAGGTGAACAAAATTAAGGATGATGTCGAATACTATATTGATTCATCGCAAGAGCCGGACTTTGAGGAGAACGAGTTCATCTATGACGACATTATCGGTCTCGATGAAGTCGAACTGAGCGGCACGGCGACAACGGACAGCAACAATAGCAACGAAACGAGCGGCTCGCCTAGCAGTGTCACCTCCGGCGGCAGTCCATCCCAATCGCCAGTTACGGTGCAGCAGGTGTTGCCATCCTCATCCACAACACAGCAGGGAGCAACGGCGGGCAGCAGCAGCGCTGGTAGTGGAACCAGTGCCGCCAGTGCAGCTCAATTCCAGCATTTGCAGGCAGCAGCAGCGGCGGCTGCGGCGGCAGCAGCAGCAATAGCCGCCGCGCAGCAATCGAATGGCAACAATGTGGGCTATGCGAGCGATACCAGCGCAGCTTCATCCTCAGCGACAACGTCCACCGAGGCGACAACAGGTGGCGATAAGCGCAACAAAAGCAGCGAAAGCAGTGCCAACAGCAGCAAAGCCAAGGTAAGTGTTTAACGCCTTTTAAATCCACCTAGCAAAGCATGTGTTAAGGAGGCGATAACATTCTGACGTCAACAGTTGGTCTGTCAACTTGGCTGGTTCAATTATAATATAATTTTGATAATTATTGTCTGTTGACATATTAATAATTGATAATTACAATTACAATTACAAACATAAGCAAGGCATTATCAGTTGTCTGTTAACTTTTGAATATCTGCTTAACTTGGCCTTTAGCACACCACAGCTGGTAAAGACCATCACAGCAAAAAGAAAAACCATTATTTTTTATTTAATTGCAATTGTTTGTTTATTTTTCTACTACTACTTCTCTGCTTTTCTAAAGAATTCACGAATTAACTAATTCGAATGCGATTTCATTTGCAGCAGCAACCTCAACAGCCGATCAAGCCGACGCCAGTGCGTGCCACAGCAAAAGCGCCCGCGGGTAGTGATAGTAAGTACTTATGTTATATTCCAATTCGGTGAGAAAACTAAAACAAACAAAAAAAACCATTTAATTCCGTTAGCAGCTCAAGTCATTAAGATTGTCAGCTCAACGCCCAGCAAAAACCAGCAGCAGCAACAGCAGCTACCCACAGTCGCGTCCGTGTTGGCGTCTAGTGGGACACAGAATAACAGCAGCAGCAGTAGCAGCAGCATTGTCGCTGCCAGTGGTCACAATCCTGCCGTGCAGCCACATGCCCCAACGCCTGGTCTGAACGCAGCTAACGTCGCTGTGTCCGTCGTTACAGTAGCAACAGCAGCAGCAGCGGCGGCGGCGGCGGCGGCAGCAGCAGCAGCAGCGGCATCAGCGAACAACAGCAGCAATAACATTCAAGGCCAATCTGTGATTCAAGCGACACCAACAATTGCATTTGCAGCGGTGGCTAAACACAACACATGTAGGTCGCATGCCATATACATAATCATATTATTTAATTTATTTTTGTATTTGTGTTACTAGCACTACTGGAAAACGGACCTGTGCTGCAGCAACAGCAGGCAACGGCGCCCACGGTGGCCGCCATTGTGAGCGCCAGCGCACAGGCACAACAACAGCAGCAGCAACAGGCGGCGCAACTATCCAATCTTCAAACGAATTCCTCACACATGCAAAACGGTAAAAATTTTAGCACAGAGTCGCCTTTATTTTTAATTTTTATTGGACCCTGTACCTATTTCAAAATGGATATATCTATGAAAATATTAATTAAAGGCTAACGGAACTGAATCTGACCCCATAAAGTATTCTCCATTTAACCAGCTAGAGACAAATAATACCTAGCTAAAAACGCTGTTTGCTCGATAAATTTTGATTTCTAGTAGCGCATTTTTTTAATCATATTTCGGAGAGATAGAATTTGGCATAGGGTGGTTAGATTTTTGCATTTTAAATAGCTCAATTTTAACAAAGGTTATATGGTATATTTGCTCTAATGAAATTATATAACGTTAAGATAATAAACATAAACATTATTTGAGAATCACTTTTCTCAAGTGCGGTGCAGAGGGAAGCGTGGAAACAGCTCAGCCGCAGTCTTAAGTGATCCGATTGCACCGTGCTTATGTGTGTGCATATGTATATGCATATGTATATAAGCACAAATGTAACTTACGGCAATATGGAGCTGTGAGCACTAATACTATATGTATACTCTTGCAATGGCGTTCACTATCTTGTCACCAAATATGTAATGCATGAAAAAAGGAAAAGTATAGCTATTATTATTTGGTTTGAGCAGTCGGATCGAGATAGGCATGTTCGTTTTTGTCAAACTCTCGACGAAACTTGACAGACCCATTTTTTGGGCAACAAAAAACTGTTTGAAATTCTTTTTTGTTTTTTTTTATTAATTTTTTTAAAGTTATCTTAAGCACATACAGCAGTGACTAACTTTACAAGGCTTCTAACATTCTCATTAACCGGATTTACCCGATTACTATATCATTCAGCTTCTAAAAGGAACAATCGGATTTAAATAGTGTTTTTGTATGAACATTTTATTTTGTAAGATAATGTTAATCAAACTCATCATTATGGTATATCTATCTATCTATAAAGAAGCTTTGAATATCTAGTGGTATCTTGTTACTGTAATCGACTTATCGCCATATATCTGGAATATCAAATATATGTGTGCAAGGGTATTTAATCTTCGCCGTACCGTAAATAACTATTGTTGAGTGTTTATTTGAGAGTATGCAATTAATATAAAATTCTTCCAATTGCTTTATTCTTTGCAGGCCTGCCAGCCTCACTCAGTAGTAGCAGCAGCGGCAGCAGCAACAGCAGCACCAATAACAGCAGCAATGCTGTCGATGCGATTTCATTGAAAACAATGGCACAGGAAGCCATTAATCGATCCGTGATCGAGCCCAATTCCCTAAATCAGCAGCAGGCAAGTAACATAGACACGAGACAACAACAACAACAGCAGCAGCAGCAACAACAACAGCAGCAGCAGCAGCAACAAGCGCAGCAGCAGCAACAGGCGCAGCAGCAAGCGGCGCAGCAAACTCTGCTGCAACAGCATTTCAACACCGAAACAACTGCCAACCAACAACAGCAACAACAGCAGCAGCAACTCCAACAACAGCAGGCGACGGTCGCAGCAGCACAACAACAACAACAACAAAATGCAGCAGCGGCCGCAGCAGCTGTTGCAGCGATTGGTACAATCGTTGCTGCAGCCAGCAACGGTCCCACAACTGGCAGTGGACTCATAAATCTGGCGAACTCTGCCGGTCAGCCGACGAGCGGCAGCGGAGGTGTTGTTGTCGCAGCCAATGCCAAGACGCATACACCGCAACAGCAGCAGCAGCAACAACAGCAGCAACAACAACAACAGCAGCAGCAACAACAACAGCAGCAGCAGATGGCCACAACGGAGGCGCACATACCACCGCTGCTGGGCGTTACGCCGCTGGGGCCGACGCCGCTGCAGAAGGAGCACCAGCTGCAGTTCCAAATGATGGAAGCCGCATATTATCACCTGCCACAGCCCATTGACACCGAGAAGCTGCAAACATATTTTCATCGCTCACCGGTGCAAACGCCAGCTCACTATCCCCAGGTGAGTCAGGTACATTGAGTCAATTATTATCCTACATGGCTATAGCTTCAATATTCTGCACCCAAGGCACAGCTGCCCATATACGATACCGTTGAATTCTATCAGCGACTCTCTACGGAGACGCTCTTCTTTGTATTCTACTACATGGAGGGCTCCAAGGCGCAGTATCTCGCCGCCAAGGCGCTCAAAAAGCAAAGCTGGCGCTTCCACACCAAGTACATGATGTGGTTTCAACGGCACGAGGAGCCCAAGATTATCAACGATGATTACGAACAGGTGAGTAGCACAATTCTAGAACAAACAACAGCAGCCTCGCAGTTCCACAAATAATTTTGTTTTATTTATATTCATGAGTTGGGTATTAGTTATAGGTATAAATAGTAATTTATTTAAATACGCTCGTTGATCATTTCAATTTTGTCGCCAAGTGCAAGACCTATTAAAGGAGTTGAAAGCTATCCCATAAAGTATTTATTTATATTCCTAAACGGAATTGTTATTTTTATCGGAGCTTCTTCGTATTAAATTCTTCATTTTGATTTCCAAACCCATATATCCTCCGTTTTGAGAAATTTTTCAAAATTAAGCTAACATGTTTCGACCAATTTAGAATTTTTTTTTAAATTTTAATTGTATAAATAATGGCCATAAGTATAGCATTTTCACATTACTCAAGATTTAATCCCGAATGCTCGAATTAATTGTATTATAACTTTTATTTTATAAGAAAATTAGCTGCCGGGGCTTCCGTTTAAGAACATTCTAAAAAGATTGCAAAAGGATTAGCTGGTATATCAGTGCATACTGTAAAAAATCATAATCAGTGTTCCAATTGAAATCTTTTTTCTTTTGCTATGATATAGCTTATCTGGTATTTTCGGTGACTCGTCATTATGAATAATAGCTTACATTACTCAACAAATATTCGAAACCTATGTCTACCTTTATCGTCTTATCAGTATAGTTTCTATCTCCAAATCTCTGGTTATCTATTTATATACAACAAATAACTTGTAAAATGATTGTGAACATCATTTGAAAAGGAGGAATTCGTTGAATCGTTAAATTATGCTTGTAGTTATTAAATTAATAAGTAATGATTGATTTGTTTCTTTGTCAGGGTACGTATATCTACTTCGATTACGAGAAATGGAGTCAGCGCAAGAAGGAGGGCTTCACCTTTGAATACAAGTACTTAGAAGACAAGGAGCTGAATTGAATGCTGCGTTGTTTTGATGCAGATGCGTCGGCTGTCTAAGAGGAAACCAATCCATTACTACAATAAAGAATCAATAGCATAAAATAATCATGCATACCAGAACACACACACACACTCATTTAACAAAATCAAACACAAACACACATAAATCCACAACAAAGTAAATGTGTATGAAGCGATAAAGCATGCAAGCAAGCCGTAAGCATAAGTGAAAAGGAAAATAGAAGCAAACAATGAGGTATGATACTGATACTTGTTTGAAAAATGGATGTAAAAACATATGCTTTTTTATATAAATGTTTTATTGTTTATTATTTTTTTTAAGATTACTTTCCTACACAATGAGAAAAAAGAAACAAACTATAAAAAAGTTATGCAAAATACGTGCAGCAATTGAATTTTCTGGCAGTTGTCCCTTCCCTTTCCACACACACGCACACACACACACACTTACACCCACCCTTCAACCATCAGTCTTTAAGCTCCTATTAGAGTATATCGCTTAGCGTCTCATCAATCACCTCCAGCTCGTGTTCCCCCTTCCCATCCACCGCACTTGCATCATGTATAAAGAGCGCAGCAGTGTGCAGTAAATACTTTTAATTATAAACATTTAGTGCACCGGATTTTTTTAATGCGTTTGCGTAGAAACGTGAAAAAGAAAACTCGTGAGAATAAAAGAAAAAAACAAAAAACTTCAGCTGATCTTATTTAAATTTAATAATGTAATTACGATTACTAAGATCATTGATTAAGTTGAGCATAATAATGATGCTGCAAGGCAAACAACAAATTAATGCGTAAAAGTAACTCTTTTTTAAATGTAAGCAAAATAAAAACAAAAGTGAGTAAATAGTTGAAACTTGTTTAGTGTTTTTATTATTTATCATTTCGTTGAAATGTTTGCGTTAACTTTTTATTTTCTTTTCCCTTTAGCCTGTTTGATCCTCAGAGCGTTTGCGTCTCATTTCGATCGTTTAAATGTTAATAAGTCATATAGTCAAATGATATAAACAATTGCATTTTAGAATGTTTTTGCGTAAATATAGCATTTTTGCTAAACAAAAAAAAATAAAAACGAAATACATATTTAACAATTTTACAAGAATAGTTTTAAACAAAAACAAATGCATGCAAAAGAACATGAAAAACATTTTAAAAATTATTTAAAAAAAAACAAAAAAATGAAAAAGAAAATGCAGCAAAATATACATACATACAATTATACGCCGCCAACTGCGTACTGAATTTTGTTTGATTAAAAGAATGCAACAATGTGAACATATCTGGCTAGGCGGAATTCGTTTCCAGTTTGCCTAGGTGGTCTGCTGTCAAGATAAGCAACAACAGGTGAGTCATTTAACAATGCATTTTCACTAATAAATAGATTCCCTTTGTAATATTATAAACCTCAGTCATTATATTTAAATAAAAGCTGGGGGTAAAATTTGCAGAACTGGCAAAATAATACACAAATTTGCTGCAACGGGGTTTCAAGTCCCCTAAAATTATTTATCGGGATAATAGTCTTAAATTATGAACTATTCGTTCGAAATAAGCCCGAAAGTGTAATACAATAAATATACAATTTTTAAATCAATCTTGAATAAGGGTTGAAGTGCAGAAGAGAGCAAAAATGTTGAGCACTCTCACAATTTGTTTTGCATTCTTTTGCAACGTTTATGACATTAAAGTGGCACAATTGGAAATATCAATAATTGGACCGACGCTGGACGACAAACTCGCTGAACTTCTCAAACAGATTGAGTTATCTGCTTTCATATTAAAGTAAGTTTTAAGGAAAAATATATACGCACACATATGTACATGTGCATGTGTGTAATTTTACCAAATATTTACATATGTATGTAAGGTGTGCATTCACGATAATTCGATCGGTGTGGTCGCATCTATTTATTATTTTAATGCTAACTCGAGTTTAATTTAATACTCAATAGGTCTTATTTCGATGTGAAAATGAAATAAGAATTTTGAGCTTGATTCAAGTCGAAAACGGTGCTGCTGACACTATTTGGACAGGATTTAACTAATGCGTTCAGTTTAATGTTATTAGAATACAATTGATAATGTGATCAAATTTACAATATTAATCTTATCAGAAGCACATCTATCGTATTTTGCTATTATGTTCGCACAACCTTTGGCAGCACGTTCAGCGTTATCAGCGAACTGATAACATGATTCTCAGGGTAACTGACACCTGCTTTAAACTTGTTTTTAAATCACATTTGGACACTTGAGCATCTTCATGGGTCTGTGGTTATTAGTAGCTCTTATGCATTCCATACCTTAAGTAATGTCGATTTCAATCGATTCTAATTTCTTTGAATATCTGAAAAACAAAATGTTTGCTAAAATTAATCATATTAATTATCTCAATGTTTTCTTCCATTTTTATATACATTCTAATAGCTATTGTCGGTATATGTATGTTTTTACAGATATCCTAATAAAAATTAGTATGTGTAAATAAAAGATCTTTAACATTGACCTACCTTATAATATAGCCTTGTCATGCCTTGTCAAAAATGAATATTTTATGAGCAAACAGATAACTATAGATATATAAGTCCAGGGCGAAACAGTGCTAAACATTTCTAATTTATTGGGAATATGGAAAAAGTACATATTTATTGTGAATATTTAATTATTAATATTAGAAAATCTGGCATTGAACATTTTCGAAGATCTATTTATTTAAGAACATGGCTTGGCGATTCTACAAACATTTACACTTAAGTATTATAAACAAGCCTACAATTTGAAGCTAAATAAAAGTTTTTTATGAGCTTGTTGTGGTGTTTTCAGTTTATATTGTATATCTTACAAAATTAAGGAATAAGAGAAATATTATTTCATTATATTGTAAAAACGATTGTAGTTTTAAATAACACTGGCTGCGATGGAAGCCTGATTCCTCGTCCGTGATCACCTTTCGTCAGCAAATAATTCTAATACTCGAGTCAAGATCTGCAAATAACGTTTAAAAACAGATTGAATGCAGTCCAAATAAAAGATCATTTTTGTTTATTTGTTACAATCGAAAGTATATAAAAAGTGCTTGAGATGTTTTCTTTTTTGCATGCAGTACAAGTTTATTTTTGAAAACAATTAAATACCCTTTAACGAACATGATCAAAATATTACAGTGTAAAATGCATAAAACATATTCATATGTACATACAATTATACGCCGCCCTTGCGCATGGGGATTTATTACATACATACAGAAACACATATATATGTACAAAATGGTAAGAAAAAAACTTCAAATTTTCAACCTGGACACTAGTGGAGTTGGGCAATTGCGAACGGAACAAGAAACGGGGCCTGGACAGCTTAGCATAACTAAGTGACATTGGTTGCCTCCGTATTGTTGCCCCAGACAACGTCGTCCTCATCCTCATCATGGCCCCATCCCTGATCCGTCTCGCCATCCACATCGTGACCGGTGGAACCTGATGATGCGGCCGCAAAGCGGCTGGCATCGATTTGCACAATCTCCGATTCGCTGGTTGCCGGGTTTGTCTCAATAACCGGTTCCATATCCTTGAAGAAATCAAACTCGGCCGGCTCGGAGCTGTTGGCCGGCGTTGTTAGCTGCACTTGAATGTCCAGCGCACTGAGATCATCGATGACCTTGCGGTTGGACGGCGGCGGTTGCGCTGGCGGCGGGTGTGATTGTTTCGTTGGGGCTGCGGAGATGCTGGAGCAGGCAGTGCGGAAGGAGTCGGTTAGGGATGGCTGTGTGGCCTGTGTGGAGGTGCTGCTATTGGTTTCCACATTGCTCAGATTGAGCTCATCCAAAGCCTCCTGCTTGACATGCAGACGCTGCAGCTCATCCGTGTTTTCCCAGTCGGACCAGGCCTCCTCCTCTTCCTCCTGATCGTTGACCAGCGTCTGCTCGTGCGCGGCACTGCTGGTGGAGCTGTCCGCATTGTCCGGGTTGCTATCGGCATTGCTGCTCTGGCTCAAGTCCAGCGGTTTTTCACCCAAATTGCTGATGCTTTTATCGTCCTCGCCGCCATCAGGACTCAGGCGCAATGGCATTGGAGCCGCATTGCTCTCCACAGGCAACGGACTGCCGGAGACCATATAATCAACCGCATCCCCTGCGCTGCCGTTCATGAGCGGCGTTATCGAGCGCGGCTCCGTCCACGGCGTGCTGCTGTCCGTGGAGACGGCCGCATGGGGCCGACCATCCGAGAAGCAGCGTCTTCGATCGCCACCGAGCACTGTGGCCGCACCCAAAATGGGCACCAGATCGGCCATGGAACGCAATGTCTTCGCGACGAGCACGTCGTTGGTATCGCCCATGCCCAGCTGCAAATGCGGCAAGATCTCGGTCAGCAGCTGCTCGTCGCTCAGCAGGCGCACGTACTCCATGAAATAGTCCAGCAGAATGAGTCGAATCTGTGCGTCGCGCAGTCGAAACATCTTCAATATGTGTGGCAGCAAGAACTGGACATACGTCTGCGGCGAGAACAGCGCGGTGGCGCCATTCTCCGTCTTGGTTCGGAGCACGAACGGCGTCACGCAGTGCTGGGCGGTGGGATCTAGCAGGACCATTCGCGACAGCAAATCGCTGGCCAATTGGGACGCAACGATCTGTTCGTCGAAGCAACGCAAGCGCTCGATTAGACTGCTAAAGAATTGTTGGCGCTCCTGTACGGATTTCAGCGGCAGCTCGAAGAGAAAGGAATGTATTAGTACAAATTCGTGATTGAAGTACGGATGCAACAGCACGGCGGACAGCTTGGGACGCAGCTCGATATTCGGATGCTTCAAGTGTGTGCCGCAATAGTCGCGAAATTCCTGCACATGCGGTGTGCCCGCCGCTTCACACTTGTCCAATATTTGCTCGCAGAGCGTGGCAAAGGCAAACTGCTCCAGCCCCAGTTCGCTGTTGGTCGCTTCCATGGCCAGCGGCTGGCGAAAGCTGTGCGCCAGTTCGATAAGCTGTTTGTTCAACTCCTTCGCCTTCCACACGTACTCAAAGCCGGCCAAGCGCCAGCTTCCCTTGTCCGTCACGTAGATGGACTGTGTGCAAATGTTGAGATGTCGTGCCAGCGCCTTCTCGATGAGAAATATGAGACTGCACAGTATGGTGCGCAGACCGAGGCACACCTGTATGTCGCTCTGCTGGGCCAGCACATCGCTCAGCGGCCGGACGCGCTCCGTGGCCAAATGTTTCTGGCCGGACTGGTCCCAGGTGGACATATATTTTAGTATATACGGATGGCGGTATATCATCAAGTTCTGTGGCACAATCAAGGCATTTGTTGGTCATCTTTTCACAAATTGTAGTTGTGGCACACATACCTTTATCGCACGCTCCATTGGCCCTTGGGCGGCCCAAAGCTGGCCCTTCACCAGAATCTCGCCCTTGAAGATGGACAGCAGCTGGCCGCCGCCGCCCTCTTCGTTGCATGTTGTTGGCGATTCGGCGTTGTATAGGGCCCAAAAGTCATTGACTTCGACGGCATTTTTGTCAATTATTAGCCCTTTTAATTTGCTGCCTTCATTGCCCATTTTTTTTTATAAACATTCATTAATAACATTTATGTTAGCTTAACGTCGTGCGGTTACGTTACGCAAATGCACCTTGCAGCACTGTTATGACAATAATTCCCCTCTGTTATGTTAGTGATAAATTAAAAATACCGCAGTGTTGCAAAATGTTTCAATTCAACCAAGACGTAAAGTTTACGTTTTAAATGTTTATAGCTATAAAAAAATAATATATTATCGAAATGCACATTTACAGCGATAAACACGCCAAGCGGCGTGGCAGCCTAATGGGTGTATCTTTTAATTTGCTACTTTTATTGACCTTTTTTTTAAACATTCATAAATTACATTATGTTAGCTTAATGTCGTATGGTTACGTTACGTACGCAAATTCACTTTACAGAACTGTTATTGAAATAATTATAAAATATGTTATGGTAACGATAAATGAAAAATACCGCTGTGTTGTAAAATGTTTCAATTGTGCGGTTCGCACCAGGTCCGGGACGAAAAGTTTTTATTTTGATTGTTTATTGCTAAAAAACCAATAATAAACAGTCAAAATGGACTTGTACGACGACATAGACGCCAAGCCGCGTGCCAGCCAAATGGACGGATGGTCGTCGGGCATCAAAATGCTGCAAACCCAGCTGGCCGTAAAGAAAGCCCAGCTGCCCAAACCCAAGGCGAAGGATCAAATTAAGAAACCGGTAAGTGCGGAGATTATTGCGCCAATAAGAAAGCACGAAATTAACGAACACAATTTGTATTCATCAATTTATAGCTAATGACGCCAGTTGTTAATTTGCGTGCTAAACGCAACGTAGACGCCGAGACTTTTGTGCCCGTGACAGTCGCCGCCAAGCCAATTATCACCAGCACCACGGTGACGCCTGCGCCGGCGCTGGAGAGGATCAGGACGGATGATTGGGACTTTGTGGACGAGTACGATCCGCAGTGGCCCAATGAGTACGAGAAGCTCAAGGACAAGACAAAGAGCAATGACAAAACACGCAGCAGCAGCAGCAGCAACAACAATAATAACAATGGCAATAATCGCGAGGAACGCGAACGTGACAGAGATCGGGATCGCGATCGCAAGCGCAACCGCGGGGCTCGCCGGGACACACACAATCAGGACAATTCGCCGCCAGCTATGAAATTCAGTGGCTTCGGTCAGCGACAGAGTGACGAGGACAGATATAGTCCGCCGGCGCCCGGTTCGGTGGCCAAGCAGGGCGGCGGTGCGGCCATTGCACCGCCTCCTTCGCTGTCCATCGACAATGGAGATGGCGCCTCGAATGTGACCATACCGTATTCCGCCAGCTCAGTGGCGGCCAAGATTATGGCCAAGTACGGCTTCAAGGACGGCCAGGGATTGGGCAAATCGGAACAAGGCATGTCGGTGGCACTGCAGGTGGAGAAGACATCGAAGCGTGGCGGTCGCATCATACACGAAAAGGATGTGTTCCTAGCGCCATCATCCTCCGGCTCCCCACCCCTCAGCCCACCGTTGCCCGCTGTGAACGCAACTCCGTCGGTTTCGAGCCCCGGCCCACCTGCTGCTGACCCTGCCGCTATTGCAATGCCGCCTCCGCCATTGCCGGCCGCACCGTCGGCAGCTGCAGCGGCCAGTGAGCCAGAACCCAGCATCACCGAAATAATGAAGACGCCGAGCAAAGTTGTCCTGCTGCGCAACATGGTCGGACCGGGCGATGTGGATGAGGAGCTCGAGCCGGAGGTTAAGGATGAGTGCAACACAAAGTACGGTGAGGTGAACAGTGTCATCATTCACGAGGCGTTCGGCACGGTGCCCGAGGATGCTGTCAAAATATTTGTGGAGTTCAAACGCATTGAGAGCGCCATAAAAGGTAAGTTTTTATTAGTTATATTTGACATTTGTATAATCTATTATTGTTATATATATGTGCAGCTGTTGTGGATTTGAATGGTCGATTTTTTGGTGGACGACAAGTGCGTGCTGGATTTTATAACTTTGATAAGTTTAAAAGTTTCCAATTAAATTAAGCGAATAAATAATTTGAAATGAATTTTACAAAGCGCCCTCTTTTAGTTTTATCGTGCACTACTTCGATTTTATGTTAGCACACCAAAAAGTCGAAAGATGGCCCTAGTGTTTGTTATCGATAACAGCAGCTGACTGCGACAACTCTACGAAATATAATCAAACATACACGCTACGACCAATCAGTTCTCCAATGGGCGTAAATTGAATATATTTTATATTAATTTGCGTATTAACTTCACTGGTTATGCAAATATTGGACACTCGATCAAGCAAGCCTCTTGCACGGCAAACACTCAAGCCTGCACACAATCAAAGCAAGCGTGTGAGTTTTTTGTGACAACTCACAATAGCAGCCAGTTGAATCGTGTCTAGTACACATATGTAGCTAGTGCAGAGGTTTGGTTTGAGAACTGAGAAACAATTATCGCAAATATTATTCGCTTTCGCTGCGTTGCAAAATTGATTAACAACAACAACATAAAAACCAAGGTGAGTTCAGGACGCTGCTTCGCGTATCCTTGTCAATATCTTGTGCGGTGTTCATTTACAAACATTTACAACAAGCGCATAAGAAATATAAATTGTGTTGTGCTGTTTTTTTTTCTTTCCTTTGCGCGAATACATAAGTCAAAGCAAACGAACAGATAGCAGCAGCAGCAGCAGAACGGTAAATACTCCAAATGTCAACGACACACGGACACTTGTAATTAAATTCAATTAAGCTGCAGCTAGTGCTTAATTTGTGTATCAATTTTCATAAGTGAACAAAAAAAAAAAAAACAATGCGAGACGCCGCCCCCCCTTCAGTACACATTGAACTCGTGCCCAGCCACTGACTGCAGCTGTAGTTGTTGTTGTTGTTGTAACTGCACACACTCACACATACGAGCAGACAGGCAGGCAGCAGACGGCGTTGAGCTGATCACATTTTGTTGTTGCTCTGTGTGCTCTCCATGCCAATCAACAACAAAAGTTTTGCATTGTTCGCAGCTTTCCCCACTCCCACCGACGCCCAACAGTAGCAGCAGCAGCAGCTAAAATAACAACACCAACACCAACTGTAGTTTTATATCCAACGAAATAGTTTTTGTTGGGGCAATGGGCCCGCTATCGCCGCTCTTTACTGGTGCTGCAAGGTAAGGGGCAACTCTGCCCAGTTCTGGGCTCTGGCTACTACTGTTGTTGTTCTTTTTGCTCTTTCTACCTCTCTCACCCTGCAGTTTATTGCACTATTACTCAATATGTTGCACGCACATAAATACATATTATATATATATGTATATTTACATACATCTTTCGGCTTCTCAGTTCTCCACTTCCTTCTCGCTGCGCGTTCCAAAGTGGAGCAGACGCGCCCCGATCACATATACACAAACACAAACAGACCGTTTTTCGGCAGCCCCCTTCCTCCCACACTCGCACATCGTAGACACACACTCACACACACACACACACGAGTACTCGCATTTGTTGCCCGCTTCTTCAATTATATTTTGAAAATCTATTTTTATACGAAACATTATTTTGCGCCTGCACTGAAGTATGTTTTTCCTATTGTATACACATATTGAAATATTGAAAACTCAGATTGTGTGTACTGCCAGCCCTTGTTAAATCTGGGATAAAAAACTGCGAAGCAAGTTAAAATTAATTTGTAAAGCTTCAGTCATTTAAAGATAAGAAATCCCCAACCTGCTTTAAAGTATGACGTCTATATTGTCTATATTAGGAACACAAAACCATATTTTTGGTGGTTCTTTTTGAGTACAAGCTATTAAAATAGTAAATAAAATATAATATTTATAACAGATAAAGGGCATCCAAATGCACTTTTGTTAGTAGAAAAATATAAATATCATAATGGAAGTAACTACACTTAATTAAAAATGAAACCGTTTTTAAGTTGTTTTTAATTTACAAATGTTAAAAATAACAGACTAATTTGTTTATTTTCAAATTAAGTGCAACTTTTTCGATTTTTGTTTATATATATTTTTTAATATGTTAAAATATAAAACATACGTTTTTCTTTTTTAAAAGTAAAGAATAAATTAAATTGAATATCGATTAAATATTTTATACAAAGATATTAAATTACCATGTTCGAAATGGGGCAAAACAATCTAAAAAAAAACTAGTAAACTAATTTATTGTAATGACAAACTATTTAGTATGAATCGAATCTAAAGGGGAGTCTTTGGTTCGAACCGAACAGACCATAAACAAATAATTTTTAGGGCTTCCAGCCTTTTTTAAATATTCTTACCGGTGATAAGAAGCGCTTCAAATATTTCCCATTCCTCATTGAATTTCTTATATAATGCTTTAATCTTCGCCATGTTCCAAAAATGGTAAACGCCAATAAAAAGGCCAAAGAGATGCCTCAAGGCTAAAATTTATAATTTGCTTAGTAATTAAAATATTTATTTAAATATATACAAATGTATTTACGACTACAGAAAACTAAATTCCTTTTAATGAGGCACCACTAAACCACTTCTTATTTTTACTTCCTATGAATTTTTGAATGTAAATTGCCCCATCGGTTGATCCTTGACTTAAAATTCAACAGTTGTCAATCGTAATATTCCGGTCGATCTGTTTAGTGCACAGAAATTTTGTAACATTCAATCAAATTCAACCTCTCCAGCTAACTACATTTAATCAGATTTACATTTTACTGCATGACTGTCTGTGCGCATTTCACACTTTTCAGTTATGGTCTTGGTCAGCAACGAATGGCAGAGCAATAAGGATGACGAGCAGAAGCCAAATGCGGCAGCAGCAGCAACTCCAACAGCAACAGGTCAAACAACAGCAGCAACAACGACGTCATCAACACCAGCACAAGCAGCATCGGCAGCAGCAGCAGGAGCAGGAGCAGTTGTGAACAACGGAATTGCAAACGTAATCGGCTCAACAATAGACCAAGAGCTGACGGCTAGGCCAGGAGCCGGTGTAGCCACTGGTGTCGCCGTTGTCGGTGAGCTGTCCAAGCGCCAGCAGCGCCTCCTCAAGAAGGCCCACAACAAAATGGAGCTAAGCAAGAAGGCCGAACAGGAGCAGCTGCTGCTCTTGCGGGAGAAGCACGAGACCGAGACGTGTGAGCTGCCCACAGAGAACAGCAACAATATGAACATCAGTTTAAACAGTAACGATGCCAACGACAATATGGAAAACCAGGAGAACAATAATACCACTGCAACAGAGGCCTGTGATTCCAATACGAACACATTGCAGGTGTGCTTCCAATCAATCTATATATTTATTACCGAGTTCAGCCACTTATTTCAATTTCCAGGGCCACCTGGCACAGCAGCAGGCCCAGTTGCAGATGGCCATCCACTCGGTGCTAAATGCGAATAATCCAACGACGGGCGGCAATATGTTCAGCTCGATGGGTGCCTTACAATTGCCTAATGAGACGGCGGCCACGCTGCTCCATGCACAGGACATGTCGCCGGGCGAGGCGAAGATCGTTCTGCAGTGCGAGGGCAAATCACATAAATTCGAGATGCGGACCATTTCGCTGGCGCCGCATCAGGAGTGCAAGGTTGGCCGACTGATAGCCAAGAGCAAGGCGAGCGAGGGCAACGCCATATTTGACTGCAAGGTGCTGTCGCGGAATCATGCGATGCTCTGGTATACGCCCGACGGCCGCTTTTGGGTCAAGGACACCAAGTCGAGCAATGGCACCTTCATCAACGACAACAAGCTGGGCAACGATCCGGCCGAGCTGCATTACGGCGACACCGTCAAGTTTGGCGTCGAGGTCATTGAGAACTCGCGCCAGGAGGTCCATGGCTGCATTATCGCGCGCGTCACACTGTTCTTGCCCGATGGCCGCGAGGCCATCTCAATAGAGTCTGAGCAGCTGCAGCTGACGGGACCCAACCGGATTAGCTATGATGAAATACAGCGACTGAATGCCTTTCTGCAGGAGGCCTCGCAGCGCGAGAAGATGCTGAAGGCGAAGCTCAGTAATTTGCAGGGTGTGCTCGATTCCACGCGCAAGAACTCGGCCATGTGTTGGCAGAGCATGATCACCGAAGATCAGCTGCTGCACAAGATCAATCTGCTCGAGAAGAAGCTGCAGATGATGGAAAAAAATGTGCCTGAGAATGCGCTACGCAACGAGGTGAGCTTGACTGTAGCTTTAGTATTTGCTTGTTGGGTTATCATTGGGAATATATATGTTGATATATGTCTGGTTGTTTAGAGTTCTGTTCTGACTAATATAGAAAACTACGCGGGGTTTTAGAAATTTCCTACTACTAGGTTGTAAAAGTGTTCGATAATAATAATTTTGTTTCCTCCTGTTGGTTTAAAATTCAAAGAACAACAATTTTTGATTCATATTTATAATACTATTCTATATTCTATAAAATTTTTCATCCAAAAAGATTGATATTTATTATACTCAGATATGAATATTTTGTTTTTGCAATGAATCTTAATAACAAGCTCATGTGGCAGCTATAGAGTATCTGGATCTGACCGACTTAGACGTTTATACTGTCTGAGATGTATATTCTATGCAAAATGTAATTCGTATTTACATTATAATAGGCTAAGCAAGATATATATATCTGCTGCATAGTTTTAAGTGCATTTTGTATATATGAAGTGTGTAAAATTATTACTTTGAACCCTGCAGATTGTAAAGTTGCTGGAGGATAAGACCACGTATCAGCTAACTGCCAAAGAGGCGCTGCGCAAGGTCTATCAGGATCGCTGCGATGCCATGCAAATGCTGTCGAAGATGGAGATGGCGTACACGACCTCGGATAATGAGTGCGGCATATTGCGAGCCCAGATATTGAGCTCGAAGCAGACGCTGCAGGATTTCAATGCGAGATTGGAGCAGCTGCAGCATGAATATACGGAATATAAGCAGGAAACGCTGCACCAGCAGCAAGAGGCTAAAGAACAAGAGGAGCAACGACTTGGGCAGCTCAAAGAGCAGCTGAGCACACAGGAGAACGAAATGGAGCAGATGCGCCAACAGCTGATGCGACTGCAGCAAACTATTGCTGAGCATGACAGCGAACAAGCGCTGCAGCTGCAACAGGCGCTGGGGCAACTGAACATCAACGATGATGATGACGACGACGACGACGACGATGATGATGATGATCGCGAATACGGCGACGAAGATGAGGATAAGGAAGCTGGCGACCATGACAATGTCGCTGCTAAAAAAGACGAATATCAGGTAGATCAAGGTGCGCTGCTCGGTGAGACGTCCGATCTGCTCGACAAGGAACACCAAACTACGCCCCAAAAACGCAAATCTGTAAGTAAAAGTGTGAGTGTGAGTGTGTGTAATTTCTCAAAATTGAAAAACCAACTTGGTTGTTTACAGTGCAAGAAGAGCAAGCGGCAACAGAAGGATGAATTCAATTTGAAGCGCAAGGTGGTGCGCAAGGACATTTTGATGAAGTTGCTCAAGAACTCGGATCTCAACAAGGGCGCCGACGGCGGCGATGTATTAAAAGCCATATTCAACAATGCCGACTCTGGCGACGAGGAGCACGAACCGAAATCCCTTTCGCCGGGGGCATCGCCAACATCCGAGTTTAATGTAGCCAATCAACTGGAGGATGCATCTGCTGCTGACACGGCCTCCGATGAGTTTATACACAAATCACCCAAGCACACACGCCTCAATGGCATCGGGGAGGCGGCCAATGAGGAGTCCTCGGCACTGCACACAATTCACAACAAACTGGAGACACAACAGACCTTGGTGCGCAGCGAAGGATACGATTATGAGGATCTGCCGGAACAGCACGCCATAGATATGCTGCATGAAGAGTGTCTATTCTATAAGACGAAATCGGCAACATTGACCAGCAACATCAGCGTACTCGAGGAGGAAATGAAGCAGCTGAAACAGCAGCTACTGCAACAGCAACAGCTGCAGCAGGAACCACAGCAGGAGTTACAACAGCAGCCACGAAGTGCCAGCGGTGCCGAGGAGAACGATATCTCAAATGATCTCGCGACTGATAAACAGGAGCCGCTGCTGTCGAATGCCGATGGTGAGCTCTCCAGTTGGCGTGATGAGCTAAATACGATGAATGATGCGCAAGTGGAGCGCGAGGAGGAGCTTATTGTGTACAAAGAGCGCCTGGAACAATCCGAAATGAGCAATCTGGAGTTGCGCAACGAAATTTCACAGCTCCGCCTCAAACACCCGATGGGCCACGAACATCAGCTTTTCTATCGTCGAATCCTGCCATTTGGCTTTGTGGCGCTGGCCGCGATCATCTATTTTCTGTCCATTCGCTTTTAACACACACACACACACGCAAATAGGAACAGCAGCAGCAGCAAACGACGTCGTACCTAAAACAAAACGAGATTCAACAAGCATATACAAATATCACTACATACATCTTGGTGGGGTAAGGGACAAGCGCGGGCGTCTTGGATGTGCATATTGATTGTGGATGTGGATGAAAAGTATGCCAATCGGAATGACGCAGTTCTACAGTTACATATTTATATAACCGTATATATATATATATTTATATATATATATATATACATATACATACTACTTCTACATTTATAATCGAGCTTTACTCGCCATTTTCTAATTCTGTTCTTTCCCACAATTATTTTTGGAGCCCAAAATTTTTAGTTGTAAATTTAAATTAAAACGAACAAAACAAAAAAAACCGCAAAATAATACAAATAACACCCTATAACACCTCTCTCACCCACATACACAAACATGAGGTTAGTTAATTCTTGAAGTAATTATATTTAAAAGAAATTCCCTTGAATGCTTTTTGATTATCAAATAATTTTTGATGGTGCGATCTAAGTATGAGAAATCTTCGAATTGTGTACAAATCTAGGAGAGCAATGGCGCTAGAAATCGGCTGGCGGCGGATTCATTAAGTTTAGCATTAAGTTGCAATTATTTACCATTACCAGCTATGTTTTATAAAACTATATTTACGTATGCTAAATGTTGATTTATGTACTATATTTAGTTGATTTTATGTCCGTCGTCTCTTTTCTTGTGTAAGCGAACGTGCATGTAAACATTTATATATACATATATTCCGAAATGAAACGAAACAAAATTGAGAAACGCTTGCGATATCACAAACAAAAAATGTATGCAACAAAGAAAACAAAATACAAATGAATAAACAGAACACTATAACGAAAAAATGAAGAAAATTTTAGATGCATTTCACATTTTAAGGAAGAAATTTATTTCCAAATTTTTAACTTTTTGAAATTGGTTTTCTTGGCGCTAAAATATCACGGCAGACGCAAAATGCTCATGGTATTTTTATAAATAGCATTTTGTCGATTACAATGCTTGTCAATTGTATGCGGTCACACTCTGCTTGTGGATTTTACCGCTTGCGAAGCACAGTCACATCCGACAGTCTGGTCGGGTTCTCTATGGTGTGCACGGTCGTTTTAGCGGTGAATTTTCCCCTTTATCTTTGGTATTTAATCAAGTTCATAAATTAAACAGTGAATGTAATGTGAAAAACATAAGTTGTAGCAATTGCACTAAAATTAAGTGCTAGAGTGCAAGTTCAAGTTCTGCTTGGCAATTAATGTTGAAACATCGATGCAGACGCAGCATTTCGGCTATTTGCAGTGGCAGCTAGAGATGAGCGATGCTGTGACTTTTTTGAGTCACTGTGTTAAATGTGCCTGTGACTGGAGCTTTCACACAGCATGTGGCGCTGGCTGGCTTACTGGCTTTTACTTTCCATTCTTGTAGTACTTGTGAAAAGTCACAGGTTCACACACACATTAAATCGCTCATCTCTGGTGCGCTTGTGTGAGGTGGGCGTGACGCCGCCAAAGTGAAATGCAAAGAAAGACGGGATTAAATGCAGTGAAATAAAAGCGTTGCAGAAAAGCCCTACGTATTGTTAAATTGCAATATTGCATGTTCTTTCTTTTTGTGTTTTTAGCTAAAGGCCAACAAAATCGCAAGTTGTGCTTGTGTGTGAGTGTGTGTGAAAGAGAGTAAGGCAGAGGCGGCAACAACAACGACCAACCACAACGAGAGAGCACAACTCTGTTTCTGCCTGCAGATGTGGAAATAAGTAGCCGAAAAAGTAATCAGAAACCAATAACACAACAACAAACTGCCTTGCTGGCTTAACGGATTTTCCAGCGTCGTCGTTGTTATACAAAAGGTGAGACCAACTCAAATATAAAATAAAATGCATGCACACAAAAATTTCGCGATTCTTGACATTGCCCTGCAGCAAAACAACAAATGTTTCCGTTCGCCTTTGCAAGTTTGTGAGTGTATAGCAGATAAGCCGCATTCTCTGATAATAACAGCTGAAGTTGCGTAGTCCAAGTCAGTGTGTCACATTGAGGAGTCAGCCATGCAATGACATAAAATAATAAATATGTATAAAATTACTCGAAATATGATTTAGCAGCTGCTTTATACCAAATAAAAAAAACACTCTAAAAAGAATAACTTAACCGAAACTCAAAACAAAAAGAATTTTAAAGAGTTTTAGTAGTTATCGATAATCGATAGCTAGTTCCCTAACACAAAAGAATTTAGCGCTCAAAAAAGAAAATGAAGCTAAAAATAAAACTTGAATTCCCCACAATAGCCAATTGCTGCTTCGCAAAAAATAAAAAAATAAAAACATATCACAAAAAGAAAACCCTATATTATAAATGATCTAAAAACGTACTCACTAAATTTTAATAGATAAATATAAGTTAGAGAATTCCATCCCGACGCAGAAATAAATAATAAGGAATATTCTTATTTCCACGTTTTAAAATAATAAAATAGTCAAAACAAGAAGGAATCCCATTATTATTGATACATAGTATTCCAAAAATGTCTTGCCCAAAATAAAAAGCAACAAAGACTCGTTTTGCTAACTAACTTGTTTTTGCCATAAAAATGGGGAGGTATAAAAATAAACAAAAACCAACACAGCGCTAGAGCCAACCAATATTTATTAATTTATTTAAGCTATCTTATTTGCAAAGCATATTCTTTATAAATATTTTTTGCGCCACTTATCACAAGTTAAACATTCGACACATTTATTATTCCATTGCTGCTATCTCTCCCTCCCTCGATCTTGCCTCCTCTCTGTCTACTCTAGTATTTCGTTTTGTGTGCACTTTTCGCGCTTGTTGCTTTGTTAGTATCTTCTAACTACACACAGCTCAACTTAATGAATTCGCCACTTTGTGTGTTTACTGTACAGTTTAAATGTTTTTTTTATTAATATTTTTACAAATGTGTGCGATGATTCATAACCGTTAACATACTTATTGCCGTTTCCCTTTTGTCGCATTCAATAGCTAGAATGTATATAAACATATGCTTGTTGGCAACACTGTTGCACAGCTTCAAAAACACAACAATGCCGCTGCCAATGAACTTTTCGGCAAATATATCAAATACAACTTTCACTTGGCCGGCGCCCATTGTGCGAGATAAATGGCAAAAGATAGCCGCCGCCAATTGGCCAATATCCATGACGTGCCACGCACGCAGCCCCAAAAATAATCGAAACAGTCAATTAAAAATGACAGCGATTGCGAAAAGTGAAAAGCAAGCAAAAACAAAATAAACAAAATGCGAAGTAAATAAAATAAAACACGCATAATTGTTTATAAAACACCCACGGTGCTCACACGCCGGCTGTGACGTCATCAAAAACCAAACCAAAATTGGCATCTTGCCAGCCAGCAACATGCATCTGTATGAATGTGTGTACTCATGTTGCAAAACCTAACGATCAGCTAGCGCAACATACATATACAGATGCTTGGCAACATTTTATTTATTTTATTTCTGGTGTTAAATGACTGATGCTGCAAAATAGCCACATCAAAATGTTTACTGTGAAAAATTAGCTAACTGTTTGCCTATGCAAAAACCAGCTGATGCTGATGACGACGGCACTTTGCGATCAGATTACCAGACATCAACGACGACGACAGTTGAGAAGACGCTGATGGTGAGGGGGAGGGGGAGGGGGGTTGGCGAGGCGAGACGTCTAGTAAAAATGTGTCACGCAAGTGTGTGGGTGATAAGAAAAGCAAAATCGACTCGGGTCCCAAATGCGTTTGCCAAGTGGGGGTTTATATATACATATATAAGTGTATATATAAGTACTTAACAGGTTATTTTTTATAATATATTTAACAGCACTGCTACTTAATATGTTAGACATCTGTAGGTATAAACATGTATACACACATGCATATCAACATGTGTCTATGTTACATATATTCTGCAGCTAAACTTGGTAGCACTGACTTTAACATAGCAAAGACTCAAGTGGAAGCACTTCCAAAGTGAACAAAATCTCCAATGTTGTTAACTCTTGCTGAATGTACGCGAAAAGTGCTGAAACACTTAACAGCACAGACCGCAGAGTGACGTCACTGACCGCAGCAGGCAGTTCAATGGCTGTCGCCAAGCCCCAACTGAGTTTGCCACCATGCCGCTCCTCCGGTCTCTGACTTAAAAAAAAGGAAAATAAAATAAAAACTATGACAAAGCGCTTGGCTCGACTGCCACTTGAGCCGTGCATTAAAGTGAATATCAAAAGCCAAAACAAACGAAACAACAAACAGCAATAAACAATGCAAAAGTGACGCGACTTTTAGCATTGATTGTTTTTCGACTTTTTAACGGAAAATGTCGCGCCATTATGTTAGTTGCAACACCCGCTTCGCCCCTCGCTCCCTCTCATTATTTGTTTATATTTCTGTTAAACCTAAAAAGCATCAAATTGCAATGAATTGCAACGGTTCATATTTATGTACATACATATATACATTTATGTATATACACTTAGGAAAAATCCAAGTGTTCTGTACTCAAATCATGTACAAATATTCCCATTTTCTAAGCCAAATTTCTTATTGTGAAAAGAAAGAATTGCCTGTTTGAAGAACTTATTTATATTTCGAAATTCTTAAATGCAAAACTCAATTTAATAAACGTTTTTATTTGAATGCTGAATATTTTACACTTCTGTAATAGACTTTTTTTATAACATTTTAAAATTAAGAAACAAATTTTCATTTACGAACTTTACGGAACATGTATGGAAATACTAACCCAGAAATACTTGAATTTAGAACAGCTTTTTCTATGGTTTTTAACAGACCTTTGCAGCTCTGCCAACACAGTCTACAACTTTCACTTTTTTTGGCATTTGGTTCAAGAGCTTTGTTTTAATTAGAGTTAATGTTTGGTATTTTTTTATTAGCTGATTTTATGCAGCGAATTCGCAAAAGTTTTGGTAGCACCTCAAAGCATTTTTATACAACACTTTAGTTAAGTTTTTGGTTTAATGCCTGTTTTGCTTGGAAAGTTTTCAAGAGCCAACTCAAAGAAAGTGGTCAACATGCAAATGTGATTGTTAACCGCTGCGAAATTCGAATTTCTATAAAGTTTTGGCACAACAGAGTTACTTTAAAGTTTAAACTTGGCTACTGTAATTTACAGTTGCAATTTTAACAAGAATTTCCCTTATCGCTTTTGCGATATTTTTACTTGAAAAGATTGTTGAATTGCATTTGCTTAAGGAATTTTGTGTTTTTTTTTACCCTTTTAACGGATGTTGGCAAATATTGATAATAGCCAAGCATCAGCTAACAAGTTCCGCTTAATGAATTTGTTAATTAGAAAAGGTGCGTTCGCTTGGCGTCATAAACTTAACTCAACTTGGTTATTAACTCAACTCTGGTTATTGTTTTTTTAAATAAAAGAAATGCGATTGTTGCTGGCTTTTATAATTATTGTTCAAATTATAATTTGAATAATTTAGAATTCTATAATTATAGAGCTATATATAAATAAGCTATGCCAGCTTCTTGATATTGTCAGCGGGGAGTACGTTTTAGCCAGTCTTTGATCTTGCCCAACAGCATTTTAGCCAGAAGCAATTCGTACTCGTGAATACCCGCATCAGATAAAGTATTCAGATTTTTATTTACATAGATTAAAAATGACAAAAATTTTGACATGCTTTCGAATCCATAACTCTCATATTGCAAGCTCCTTTCACTTTGTCAAAATTCAACTGATATTCATGTTTTAAGGCATTTTCATTATGATTTGTCCTCTATATTGATAATATTTGCATTATTAAAAATATAGTTTTTAGAAATATTTGGTAAAAAAATATTTGTGATGCCATATATAATTTAAGATTTCTAATTTATTTCTTGAACAGAGCTATATAAATAAATCTCTTGGAATGCATTTTTGTTTTTGGTGTGTGGGAGGTAAGCCGAGTCGATTATTATCTGGACTGCAGCATTTTCACTTGTTTATTTGCTGATAAGATAATGCGCAAGCAGCTGATAAGGGAGGGCGCAGTAAGGGAAAATAGGGATACTAACGCCAACGTCAGCAACTGTTTGTTTGCCCGCCCACAATCAAATCAAATGTCAAATGGTAAGCCAGCTGTTATTCTACTTCCAGTTCCTCTCCCTCACTCTCTCATACTATCCAGCGCGTTCGTATGCCTCTTTCTTCTCGCCGGCATTTCAAATATGTTTTGTTAGCTTATCTCAAAACACACACAAAACAACAACAGCAACAACGGCAAACATTTATAACTCTAATCTGACTTTATTTTTGGCCCCACTCAAGTGAACAACTTTATTTGCCACTTTTGACGACCTTGCCTTGGAACTGAAAATGGGAACTGGCAACTGGAACAAAAATAAATTCAAATTCATTTGTTGTACGCGCGTTCCTTTCGTCGTCTGCTAATGAATTAAACATGAAAAGCTGCCAAATCGATTTTCATTTGTTTAATAGGTCACAACAGCAACGACAAAAGTATATAGCAAAACCCCAGAGGCAATGAATTAAAATGCGCAGATGATGAACAGGCACGCTCTTTTTTCCATTTGCCTTTTTATGACTATTGTGCAAAGGTTCTTTTAGCGTTTTAGCGTTCTCTTTGTGCTAGCAACATTTTAGTTTATCAGCAACATTTTGAATGAAAGCTGACAGAAATGTTAAGTATGTATGTAAGAATTTTAAGTTGACTTTTCCTAATATCTAATGTGAACATTTAATATGTTGTGGTTATCCTACTTAAAAGTCAAAATATAATATGTTGCCCCACTTAAAAGTCAACTTCATTTGAATTTTGCAGCAACAGCTGTGGCTGTTGGCAGTTAACAGTGATAATCCTCTTAATAACATAGATTAACATATATGCACAAAGCATGGCATAATTATCCGCAAATCGTTGAACTTAACGTTATATTTTTAATATAAATATTAAAATTTTGCTAAGCCTTTAAGTATGTTCCCAGAATTTCAACAATAAGTTAACAGAAGTCTAAATTCATAACAAAATGTAAGGTTAACATTAATGCACCACTTTGCAGAAATTTTGCTTAATTGTCTAAACATTTATGTAAATAATTTGTTTGGCAAAAAATATAAATCAACTGCGCTGAGAAAAGTGGAAATACTGCAGAAAAAAAAATATATATACATATGTATATATATCAAGAAAATAAGTGCAGACAAGAAGAAGACAAGCAAAACCGGCTGAACAGCTTAAAACAAAGTTCAAGGACACTTTTGCAGTCTGCGCAGCGCCGCCAACTTGCACGTTGCGTGAGTTGCGTTGGTTGTTGTTGTTGCTGCTGCTGCAGTGTAGTAGGCGATATGGCAAGTTTTTATGTTGAGCTGCGTGAAAACTGTCACATGGCTGCCACGCGCGCCAGAGGACTACCAGGCAACACCCACTTTGCCTTCTAAAGTGCAAACATTTGTTCGTCCATTGTGCCATCGGTGAGGAGCGGCCGTTGCCCCCCCAAAGTTTAACTTTTACTTTTTACATGGCCGTTTCGCTTGTGCAAAAAAGCGCATTTTTAAAGCACTTTTCAGTGCATATGACAAATAGTATTTTTTTAATACCGTGAACCCATTAAAAATGGGTAAAAAGGCAATAATGGTTTTGTGCAAATATATGTTACCCCATCAAATATAAATATTCTTCATCAGACGACGAGTTGAGTCGCTTTAGCTCTGTCAGTCTGTATGAACGCAGGGATTTCGGAAACTACAAAAGCTAGAGACTCGAACTAAACGACTATAGATTCTGTAATACAATACGCAGTATGAGTTTATATATCATTTTTTGTTGATATTTTTCTTAGTTTTCTTAGCATATCTCCTAGATTATATATCTCCTAGACTATAACAGCTAGAGCTAACAAATTTGCTTCGATATGTTCGCATGAAGCATACGCAGGTTAAGAATATTTCGGATTTTAAATACCTCCCCCGCTCGCCCCATATATGAAAAAACGCAATTCAAATACTACAGACTTGCGGTTTGGTTTGTACATATATCATAGAGTGCTCTTATTATGTACTACAAATTTCATTAAGATCTTGCTCTTAGTTCAAAACTTATTCATGAATTTAGTTTCCATAGTGGGGGCCAAACGCAGCGGCTAAGAAAAATGCACAGGTTAAGGCTTCATTTTGTGTGTGTGTGTGTGATTTTGTGTATGTGTGTATAAATGCAATGCGGTTGAAATATATGTGAGTACGGCGTTCAGGGTATCCCCTAGTCAGGCGCTCCCGACTAGAGCCTTGTTATAACTTATTAATTTGCAGACAATATGCGATACTCAAAAGCTAAGGTATTGCTTGGATATTTAATATTGGTTGTTTTAGACTGCTGTCTGTCGAAATTCTCGTGTTTATGATCTACAAAAAATAAGTTCAAGAGATGTCAAAATTCGATCAATATAAAAAATTCGCAATTCCAAGAAAAATTTTTACAATCCCAAGCTTTTTATATAGAGACTCAAGCACAAACGCATTTTGTACTTTAATTGCGATTTTTTCTATAAATTTATGAAGCTTTAGCTTTAGAGCTAGAACAGCTTTTTTCGCTGAGTGATTTATAAAACATTGACAACCTGCTGTTTATTCCACTGTGCTGGAAACTAATCACCGTGCACCGTTCATGGACACTTTATTCCATCCCCTTTTTGACTGTGTGTATCTATGCATATATATCTATATATCTATGCACTTTTGAGCTGTGTCAGGTGTTTTTATAAGGCGGACGCGCATTAGCTTTGTCTGCCTTTCTTTGTGCTCATGTGTGTGTGTGTGTGTGTGTGTGTGTGTGTTATGCTGTGTGCGGCTTTTAACCCTTGGCCCTTGAGTTGGCCCCAGACAGCGAGGGTTGCTGCTGCTGTTGCTGCCATTTCTTCATTAGACTTGCGCAAGCGTTCATAAATCTTGCACATCTTGGCAGCTGGGCGATTGCGTCCAAATGTTTTGTCTCTCTGTGCGCCCAATTGCTTCCTTTGTGCCCGGCAACTTTCGCCGGTTCGGCTTTTATTTTGTAGGCAGTTCCGCATTTAATGCCGGAGTTGAAGTGTTGACGCCGGCAACGAGGCCCACTCGAACACATGCCGCACTGGGGAGAGGACTCTCCCGTCGCATTCTCCAGCTGCCAGCAGGCATCAGTCTCTGCCGCTGCCGCTGCCTCCCCCTTTCCAGGCCAGCAACAGCTGTCAACTGTCGGCTGTCGGCTGGCTGAGGCGTATCTTTTCGCCCTCGGGCCGTTGTCGCCTACCATTGCCAAGGGCAACTGTCACGTTGTGCTTTGGGGATTGGCCACCCCTCTTCACCTAGGCTTGTTATTCTGGTGCTGCTTTTATTTCCTTTTTTTGCAGCCTAATCAGCAAACTAAACACGTTTGCGGCTTTCTCAACAATTTGCCGGGGCCCAATTTTCATTACAATTACCTGAGCCCAACAGTTCCCAACAGAGTTTCGCCTGTGTCCTGTGTTTTTTCAATGGAACAACGCACATTTTTTCACATTTCTCTGTTCATTTCCCTCTCTTATTCTCTTTGGCTTGCTTTGGCTATTGATTAATTTGTCGTTGGTTGCAAGCAAAACACATAACAAAAGCCAGACAAAAGAAAGTTGTATTTACATTGCATAGAATTACAGTTACTCTTTAAGTTCTCAAAAATTAAAATAAATATTATGTGTGTGATTTATTTAATTATTTCTATGTTGACGCTTCGTGGTTTTCCGGCTTAAATATTTTTATTAACCAGCTTTTTTAATATTAATGATTTTTTATTTTAAGGCAATTGTAGTTTTTATTGAAAAAAATCATAAAAATAAATTTTTTTTTTTTTGGTTCTCTTGGAAAATAATAAAATATAATTTAAAGTTCATTTTCATTATATTGTCACTGAGCATTTAAATAATAATAATACAACATTTTTTGTGGGTTTCATTGAAATATATAAATCATATACAAAGCTACATTTATCATAGAACACTATTTTTAAGATTTAAATTTAATTTTAAAGCTATTTTCAACATTTTCAGGTCAGGGGTATTCCGCGCTATAAAAACGAAAAACAGCCATCAAAACTATCAATTCAATTGAATTGTAAATAAATACTGATAGCTCTATGTTAGCGATAAAAATTCTGAGTCAATCTTTTAACATCATATGCCATATGTTTAATAGCTTTATCAAAAACATTCATACATTTATGATATTTACACATTTCTTATACATAGGTAGTATAATGTATATGACTTTGGTTGTTTGGATATTAGAACTTTAAGAAATTAGATTTTAACGGAAAGAAGAATATATTTCAGATTAATTTGGCCTAAAAGAGCATCGAATAAATATAGTATCACTCAAAACATTCATTTTTGTACCTAATAGTAATTGTAGTTACTAGAGTCTATAGAGCTTTAACTAATTACTTTACAAATTTTATGCACAAACAAATTATTTTTATTAATATGTTTATTTATTATTGTAATTAGTAATTACAGTAATAATAGTACATATTAATAATAAAAATAATTTTTTTGTGCCTCAAATTTGTAAAGTAATTAATTAATGCTCTATAGACTTAAATAAATAAGTCAAATAGTTATCGATTCTTCTCCATTCTGTATTTAGGTAAATACAAAATAATTACCTGATACCTTCAATGAAGGTAGATATATATATATTCATATATATATAATACACAATAATATCTGGTTCATTTTGATTGCGTGGCATTTTCATTTTTCCGGTCTCGTTTTTCTCACTCTTCTCTTGTTCTCCCTCCCTGTGGCAGGCCCATTAATTTGACGCTTGAGTGCGTGTAAATCTTAATTAAACAACTTTTATGAACTATGAAAAATTGGCAACAACAAAAATAACAACAAAAGCTCATACACGCTGTGCCATAACTTTTATGATGCTTTTTTCTTAGCAGTTGTCTTTGTGTGGGTTTTTTCTTTTATACCCTGTACCGATTGACAATGATCAGAAAGGGGGATATGGCATCTCCATAAAGTATATATATTTTTGATCCCCATCCATTTAATTGCCATATATAAGCCCTAAAAATTGCATCACGATTAATCAATATGCACTTAAGTTTTCTTTTCTTCAATGTTGAGTGTTGTTGTGTGTTGTGTATGTATGCACATAATATATTGCAAATGTGTGTCAAGTCAATTCAGAGCTATATACAGGGTATACCCTAGTGGGTAACCTGAAATAGAGCACTCTAGCTTGTGTTTTTTGGCATTTTTGTGAGTGCTTTTTGGGTGCAACAACCGGAGACATCGCGTTGTTCGCCGCACCTGTTCAATGGCCAGACCTGCCCCTAACTTCCTCTCTCCTGCTCCGCCCCCCGATCACCTCTCTCTCTCTCTCTCCCCGGCGTTCACTCTTATGGCGCGTGTGCCGACTATTATTATATTTCGATACGTAATGCAACCATTTTTGGGCAATTGAAATTATATTTTATATTCTGTAAACAAGTGAAACTTAATTATAAATGCAATTTTCTTGTGTCCTCAGTTCAATTTCTAGACTTGGGTTGGGTTCAATGGGCGCTGCTTCAATCGGGTAGGTTCGCTGTGGGTGCGTGTGTGTTGGTGTTGGTGTTGGTGTTGTCTGCGTGGGCAACTGATATGACAACAGCAGTAACAGCAGAAACAACGACGACAGCAACGAGAAGAGCAATCGACGCGACGCCAACGCACGTATTTCCTGCGCTCCGGCGGCTTATCGATTTTCAGTTTGACGTAGTAACGCTTCTAGTTATTATTTCATTATACATCAACACATATATATACATATATATATATATACAAATCCATATTCACCAATTTCACAATTTCTTATTATTTTCTATGGTTTATTTTTTTCCTGGAAATATATGACAATTTATAATTATTAGCTAAATTTCATTGGGAGAAAATAGAAAAAATAGCTAAAATAAAGCTCGTGGCGAAGCGTGCAAATTGAATTGATCGGAATGTCGCGTTTCAATGTCAAAATCAATTAGAAACTTGAATCAAAACTCAAGAATAACACTCGTATATAAGAGATGAATAAACGGGAATAATCTAGTATAATTTTTTTAAATGGGAGAAACGTTTGAAGTACTTTTATAACAACTATATGAACAACGATAAGACAACCTTGATGTGTTTCCTAAAAAGCACGCAACAAAAATTATAGTATTTATAAAAATATTTCAAATATTATTATATTAAAATGATTAAAACAGGAAGAGATATCTTTGGGCTGATGCTTTTTAGATGCCCTAACAGATTTATGGCGTCTTTCTTCTTTTCTTAACAATTAAACATTTAAATGAACTAGTAACTATTATAATAATAATGGGTATAGAGTTCGTAATATAATGCAAGGATAAAAAAATATATTGTATATAATCATCTTTAATTTCATCTTTGATATATCTTTAAACCCTTAATGTTTTCTAGAGAAACGAAGGAATAAAACTTTTAATTTTGCTATTATTTACATAATCGCAATTTTAATAAGCAGTCAACGCGTTAAAATTAAATCCTTTGAGAAATATCTGTAAACACACTGGCGATCTCATAGTTTAAGACGTTATGAAAATATTCCAAATCACAATTTTATCGACAATTAATACTTTCTTTTATTTGGAGGACTTGAATCTCAATGCTCTTATCTGTCAGCACTTAAAAAGCACAAATGTTAAGCAAATTGATAACAATTTAAAGTTTTTAATGAAAGTTTTCAATTAAAGCTGATAACGTCTGTTTGTAAAAAGTAATTTGGCAGTTTCTATATATACATGACATTATAGTATATAGTTCAGACTAGACCTGACTTGTAAGCCCATAAATTGAATTTAAGATGCTTATAGACGTGCTCTATCATTAATTTAACAGAAAGTGTTCAAAATGATTATAAAAGCTATCTTTTTTGTGTTGCTTACTGAACTCAGTTATTTTCCCACAATTGTTAACGCTCTCTCTTTCTCACAGCTGTCAAGCTTGAAGGCCATTTTATATCTTAAGATCTAAAATGCGTTTAGTAATTAAATTGATTTGTTTTTTTGTACATTGTGAACACCCCTAGTGTAGGTGACATTGGCTATGTCATAGTTTATCCATTGCATTCGCAAATGTCATCGTTTGGCTTCCATTTTGGTTTTGATTTTTTTGGCCTCATACCCACACAAACACACACACACACACACTCTTAAAAAGGTCAAATGGTTTTTTGATTTCGTCGTCGTCGTCGTCGTCCGAGCAACAGCCAAACAAAATGCCAAATGTCATGCTCGATGGAAGTTGGGAACTACTGCACTTGCTTGGCCAGCTATTCTGACCCACTTGGCAAGCGCACTGGCTGAATCTACGCCATTAGGCCAACTCTCTAGAATAGCAAATACAACGACAGCAAATACAATTTTCACCACAATTGGCGCTAATAAAGATGACGACAGCCTTTTTGCAAATGGCATAGCGTCGGCTCCGGCTCCGGCTCCGTCTCCGGCTCCTTGGAGGATTGGCAGCTGGCGCGACATTAATTAACTTAATTACCTGCCCACCTTTGATGGCTAAGGGCGATGCCTAGTTCAGTTCTCCAGACACGCCTCAATATGGCTAGCAAAAGGTGGCGTCATAAAGAGCACGACCACTTGGTAATGAGGTAATGGAGCAGTCATAACTCCAGGCATAAATTTCCATTTGCCAGAGAGAAAGGCAGCAACGAATGTTGCCGCAACATGCCACGGCAACATGGATACAGCAACAACAACATCTACTCTTTATAACAAGCCGTACAAATATCGTAATTCAAATTTATGGCCCGACACGCGAATCCCCTCGAAAAGCACAAAACCGAGCGTCGATCAAGCTTAAAGTGTTTACGCTATGGGCTGTGAGGGGAGGGGTGTGACAAGTAACGGGGGAGGGGAGGGGTAGTGAAACCAACACACTCGTCTTGTGTATAAAACAAAAGCCAAGTGAAAACAAGAAAGATGTTTATGTAGTGTATGCCGTGCACCGAAGCAACAATACACTAGCGAGATTTTGATCATTAAAAAAACGATAAAAAAAAATATAATACAAATTATAATATTACCCAAAGCTATTGTATATAATTATAATAATATTTTGTAATCACAAACAGAAAACAATTCTTTTAAAGTCACAAGCTTTTGTTTGTCCCACTTGTTCTAAAAGGTCTGCAGTTTCTACATTCTCGACTACAATTGAGTAGTGTTTATAAAGCAGCAGACTACCCATTATTTCGCCAGTTTGCTTAACTACCAAACAATGATATATTATTCTAAAACTGTGAACAAAAATTATTCATCACAGAATTCTATATACACAACTAAAACAGCTGACAGCTGTGCTGCACAGACAGCTTCAGTTTCCCGACATCGATTTATTTCGTTCTGTTGTAAACCCGGATATGCATGACAAAATTCATGATAGAGCCATTGTAACCATTGCCTTAGGGTATATATATTCAAAACTTAAATTCAGTCTGCTTGCAACGATGGGCAGACAATGGCCAAGTGAAACGTGCCTGTGAAGAATAAAAATTATGATGAAAAATATAAAAAATATTTAAAAAAAAAAAGTAAACGAGCTTCAATGAGCGTTCAGAGTGGTGTGAGTGAATAAGAGCCGAATACTCATAATTATTGGCATGAGAGTGAGTGAGAGGCAGCCGCTTACGCTCTGACATAACCCACGTTCGCCCGAGGGCCGAGGAAGACGGAGCGCCAGGGGGAGCTGACTCATTGAACGGTTATGCACGAGGATGGAGGCATGGACTACATGGGATGGGTTCACAGTGTGTATGTGCTATATGAGGCGGAGGCATAGTTGGTATTCAATTGGCAATGATCGCTTAATGACAACAATTTCAATAATTTGCACAGACTTTGACGTGGAATGCGGCCCGGGCATGTGTGGAGGTAGAGCTTAAATGAACTTGACAGTAGAAAAGATTTCTGATTGCCGCTCTCTCACAACTATATAGCGTGACAGATAGTTATAAAATGGCCCAAGTGCCGCAATGCTTTTTGATCCATGGCTGGCGACACCTGTTGTCGCGTGTGCGCACTAAAATAAAGATCTCAAGGAATAATTTAAGCTCTAACTCAATCCTACTTTATCATGGCTTAGCATAGTTTCAACTATCAAAGTTAAAAAGTTCTACATTTATTTTTGAGTTTTTATTTGCCAGATAGATTATTAAAATCTTTTATCATCTCTTGATTTCATAATCTTCGACAGGGTACAGGGTTACAGGGTATAAATCCAAACCGTTGCGTGTGACACGACAATATCATTTAAAGGCTTATACAACCTTAAAAAAAAACTAAAACAATATAGTAAAACGGCCATTATTGCGATAAACATTACAAATATTTAAAATTAAAAACGACTATTCTCTTTTCGGTTACATAATATTTGCTAATCTCCACTGCAGTGTTTACCTTTTAATCTATAAATAGTGTTACTAAGATACTATCCAAAAGTCCACACATGCAGAAAAGAAATAAAGTTTTTCTTTGTTGCGCTCACATTTATCATAATAGTAATTTTCATTTCCACTCGCGTTTTTCGTATCTCATTTAATTAGATTACCAAAAAAAATTGAAAATTGCGCTAAGGAAAGGATATTCAATGTTGTTGAAATGCTAAACAGTTCAAAACAATTGCTGCAAAAATATTTCAGTTAAACAATTTGTTTATGTTGTTTATATGCAAACTGGTTTTAAATTCCAATATTTTTGAATTCATAAGCTGAACCCGTTGCCCAATAATTCATCCGAACCTCAATATGAACGGCACCAATTTTTGTTTTTAAAACTTTCCAATAAATAATGAATGCAATATTTTGGTTTTACATTTAAATAAGTGGGGAAAATAAAGTTTCTAACCAAAAAATGGGTTGATTGATTGATCTGGAAAACCAGGTTCCGTGAACTGAACCAACTGCAATTTTTTTTAGTTTTTCACCCCTGTCTAAGAGCTCCATGCTAATTCAGCCTTTATGTTTATCTCTGCACCTAAGTTGAGCAATTAAAGCTGTGATTTAATACGAACGCTACCTTAAATGGGCAATTCAAATTCAGGTTCTAGCCATCTTTGAACATTGTTTAATAACTGGTAATTGGATTCTACCATTACCATTCATTATACTGGCTTACGAAGTGAAAAGAGTATATTGGCTTTAAGCAGTAAACCTATTTATTAATGACCTCCTCCAAATATCGCGCATTTTTTCGACTATTTTAAGTTGTAAACATACTGTGAGCGAGTATTGCGCAGTCAGTTAGACCCGACTGCAACATTCTTACTTGATTTAATAATGAGTGGCGACCCAGGGCAGACTTAGTCACCTAGATAGGTGCTCTTAAAACTAAATGAGGACAACGACGCGGACACGGACACGGAGACGGACATGCAGGCAAGCCCGCTAATGTCCTGGGTGTGTCTGGCCGCGTTCCAGTCGGAATGGCGTCATCGAGAATCGGTTGGCCTGGTCTGGTGTTTGCGATGTCAGCAGTTATTGTTGTTGTTGTTGTTGTTGCTCTTAACGGTAAATCGGTCAACGTCGTGGGGTCATCGTTGGAATCTAGTGCACCAAGTCAGCGAGCAGCAAAGCGAGCAGTTGAGTGGAGAAAAAATATGTGGTTGCAAACAATTTACGTAAATTAGCGCAATTACAGCTGGGCATTCCGCAGACAGTGTGTGTGTCTGTGTGTGTGTATCCGTCAGATACTTTCTAGTTGAAGCCAACGGAACCGGTTTGACTTTTGAGTCTCTGATTTCTGTTTACTGTTAGGTATTGTTGTTGTGGCGTTTGCTTGAAACGTCAGCAGAACTAAATATAGGTAGTACACAGTAGTCAGTGTTGTTGTTGTTGCAATAGAGAAACATTTCCCATAAGAACACATGAGAGAGCCGCATCAGCAAAATCGTCAAAATCAAAAGCCGAGAATAACGCATAGAATGCAAAGCAAATATAAATATATAATATCCAGATTAAAACACACAAATCGACGACGCAATCGAATGGCCGCCACGATGTAAAGTTGCATTACAATCGGAGGTACTCCAATTAATATACCATTTCTCCTTTTTCTCGCTCCCTCTCCCTTTTTCGCCAGGATGGAAGTTCAAACGGTAACTAGCCTGCACAGCACCGCCGCCCTGCTGTCCTCGCTGCAAGGCGGCAACAGCGCCAGCCCGAGCTCCACGCCCAAGAAGACCGCAGCCAACGCGGGCGCTGCCTCGTCCAAGCAATCCTCAACAGAAGTGGCCATCCTCGAGCAGCTGAGCAAGCAGCAACAGCAGCAGCAGCAGCAGGCGACGGCAGCCGATCACAGTCGCGACTGCGACAGTCCGGCTAGCTCCAACTCGGAGCTGGAGAAGGACTTCAATGAGCCGCACGACTTGAACGGTTCTCTCACGGGCAGCGGCAGCGTTGGCAAGTCGAATGGCTCGCTTAGCGGCGCCTCGTCCAGCAATTCGGCGCCACCCGGCCCCAACGGAGGGAGCGCCCCACCTACGAACGGCAGCGCCCAGCCGCCGGGCGCCGCAAATGTGGCCCAGTTGAAGAAGCGCATCTCGAGCAGCCGCACCCCCACACGCAAGGCGCATCGCATCAAGTTCTATCGCAACGGCGATCGCTTCTATCCGGGCATCACCATACCCGTCTCCAATGAGCGCTACCGCTCCTTCGAAAGCCTCTACGAGGACCTCACGCGCCTGCTCGAGGAGAACGTCAAAATACCGGGTGCTGTGCGCGCCATATACAACATGTCCGGCAAAAAGGTGCGTACATGATATTACCTCGTTCACGAAGTGAATAGAGTATATTGGGTTCCTGTGATGTCCGTCTGTCTGTCCGCTAGAGACTTGAAACTTCGGATATATACATGTGTCGATAAAGTGCTAAGATTTTTGGATAGCGCGCTGGGCGCTTGGCAAATCGGTGTAATATATATAACTCCCTCACATTTAAAGCTAGATAAATGTAATTTTCCCACGGAAAAATCGATAAAAATCGATACACCTAATTCTCTTTTCACACGACAGATGTTTCCAAAAAATTAGTGCAATAAAATATTGTATAAAAAGGGTAGTGGCTATATGACAAAATAGTAGATTGGTTCCACGCCTTAAACCAAAAAGAAACAAATTAAAGTAACAATATTAAAAATTTCTTTTTATTCACTCACTTCACTTGACAATTTATATTTCGTGCTTATCTATTTTAACTCCTTAAATATATTTAAAAATAAATAAAAATAATTTAAAAACTAAAACTAATATTCCTATAAATTAAGTTTTCTGACAATAAACGCATGCGTTTTCCTAAGACTGCAATATCACTGCTTGAATTATTTTGTTCATTTTGGAACATGATTTCTCTTATTTCTATTCTATGTCCCATTGTTGATAATTAATGTATAATGCGTGTTAAAATGTACAATTTGTGACGGGTGAGAATTGAGAAATAATTCATAGAACATAAAAAAATGCATAAAAAGAAATCATTGAAATCGTGTTAAATCAATTCGTGTAAAAAGAGAAAACATGTATTTTAAATGTGTGTAAAAGAGATTTGGGTGTATAGCTTGGGGTAAACCAGTCGGTTACACCCGACTGCAACATTTTTCTATAAATATGCGCCCCAATTTGCGGTTCTACCCCGTCTCATATTTCTGATTTAAAGAGTGATCTTCAATTCAGTCGCCAATCTCTTGTTCGCTCTTCGCCTAGATCACCGCCCTGGACGAGCTGGAGGATGGCCAGAGCTACGTTTGTTCCTGCAATAACGAGAACTTCAAGAAGGTGGAGTACAACACCAGCTCACAGCCGCTGGCCAACCTGACGCTGGCAAACAACAGTCGGTCCACCAATCAGCGCCTCGCCAAGCTGCAGCGCCCCGCCTCGCCGCTCAAGAACGGATCAATGATCGGCAGCAGCACCGTCGGCGGCGGCAACGCGCCGGCGTCCAATGGCGGGGCTGCCACCAATGGCAGTCCGCTGAACAGCTCCCGATTCAGTGAGCGGGACAGCGTGGTGCATCCGCGAATCGTGACGCTGATCAGGAACGGGACCAAGCCGCGCCGGATAATGCGGCTGCTGTTGAACAAGCGGAACAGTCCCAGCTTCGAGCATGTGCTGACCGCCATCACGCAGGTGGTGCGACTGGATACGGGCTATGTGCGCAAGGTGTTCACATCGTCGGGGGCGTCGGTGGCACAGCTGGCCGACTTCTTTGGGCCGGAGGATGTGTTCTTTGCCTATGGCACGGAGCGTGTGAACACCGCCGAGGATTTCAAGCTGGAAGCCGACGAACAGCGCGCCATCAATGCCATACGAAAGACTCTGCGCACAGCGGGCACCACGTGCAAAGGGCCCAAGCCCAAGATGCCGGTCAAAAGCAAAAAAGTTTATCCGGCTGGGTCCGCACAGGCGGGAGAAGCGGGCGATGTGGCCCGCTCAGAGGAGGACGATCAAGCGACGCTACTTAAGAATACGGGCGTTGAGATTGGCGACCTGCCCGCCGCCGTGCGCGACAATTACACGCTGGGCAAATTGATTGGCGATGGCAACTTTGCCATTGTGCTGAAGATCAAGAGTCGACAGACGGGCCTGCCCTACGCCCTCAAGATCATTGACAAGAGCAAGTGCAAGGGCAAGGAGCACTACATCGATGCCGAAGTGCGCGTCATGAAGAAACTGCAGCATCCGCACATCATATCCCTCATCATGGATGTTGATCAGGTGACAAATATGTACCTGGTGCTGGAGTATGTGAGTGGTAAGTGCAACTTACCACATTTGGATTATCCTGAATAAACCCAGATTTGTGTTAAGGTCGAGATCCTCGACTAGAGCATTCTTGTTTTTAAATAACACTGGCTGCTTCAGCCTTTCGTTAAGGCAAACACTACATACTGGGATTCGACTCCGGCTCCTCGTTGTTCACTTCTAAGTGGAATTTTTGGAAAACTCCCAATTCTAATTCCCTACTCCTTTACTCCGCAGGCGGCGATCTGTTCGATGCCATCACGCATGTCACTCGCTTCTCGGAAAGCCAGTCGCGCATCATGATCCGGCATTTGGGCTCGGCCATGTCTTATCTACATTCCATGGGCATTGTACATAGAGATATCAAGCCGGAAAATCTTCTGGTAAAAGCTTACTGTAGCCAGGCTTAAAACTTGTACTACAATGGCATTGCTTTAACAGGTGGAACTAGACGTTTATGGTAATGTTGTGGAACTGAAGCTGGCCGACTTTGGACTGGCCTGCGAGGTAACCGAACCGCTGTACGCTGTGTGCGGCACGCCCACCTACGTGGCACCCGAAATACTGCTGGAAGTGGGTTACGGCTTAAAGGTAAACGAAATTGAAAGAATCCTAAACATACTTTCAATGGAAAATTGTTGTAATGCCTTGTTTATTTGCTTAGATTGACGTTTGGGCAGCTGGCATCATATTGTATATACTGCTCTGCGGTTTTCCGCCTTTGTTGCGCCGGATAACCAGCAGGAGCCGCTATTTGATGCTATCATCTCGGGCGTTTATGAATTTCCCGATCCTTACTGGCTGGACATCGGCGATGGTGTGCGCGATTTAATCGCCAACATGCTGCAATCGGATCCGGATGTTCGTTTCACTAGCGAAGACATACTAGATCATTATTGGACAATGGAAAACGAGGATAACGGCTGCGGCGGTAGTGACTTTAACAGATGAATCGTGGCCGTCTGGGGTGTTTAAGCAGCTGTTACGCCTCTAAAGCTGTCGTCTAATAGTTTTTGTATTATGTAATTTAGAGCTATTCTATAGGCCTTAATTTATTATTTATACATATTAACACATACATAACTACGGCACAATTTTTGTCGTTAAGAAAGAGTAACAAATACAACAACAACAATAACAACAAGAAACTAGAGAACATGCCAACGTTGCGTAGTTTTCAGAAATTCCAATTTCCAAACCGTTTACGGTTCGCTACTTTATATTCTTTTAACGCATATATATTTTTAATGAAAGGTACAGACATACACATACATATATTTTATTCGTATTTTAAAGTGTTTTTAATTAGTATTTTAATTGATTATAAATTATGAATAAATGCATGTTGTGTATATTTTCATAAACTGTTAATTATGTTTTCGGATGCTTTTGCTTTGTTTTACCTATATGTATGTTTTGCTAGCACTTGTAATGTAAACGATAAACGCGAAAAAACAAAAACCCAACAACAATTAAGCGCATTTATACAAAAACACCAATAATAAAATAGAAATATATAAATATATGAAAGTAACGTTTTTTATGACATTGTTTTGAAAAAATGGTTATCGATGCTAATGTTCCTTAGTTTGAAAAATGTTGTGTACATATAATCGATAAGTAGATATTCAGAGTTGCTTAAGAGCAATGCTTCGTTGCCTAAGAGCAATGCCCTGTGTGAATGGCAAAAACAGCTGTTGAATGCGAAATGCGGTCACACTCGCTCAAAGATGTTTTGATAAAATCGCGAATGCAAAGGAAAAAAATATAAAAAATGGCTGAGACCTTGCCAATACACAGCGTAAGTGCCTTATAATGGCTTAAGTCACCGTTGTAAGAAATGTTCTTAAGCGCGGCTTATTGTCTAGGACTCTGGCACCGATGAGGAAGAGGAGGTGGAACCAAAGTTCAAATACCAGCGCATGGGCAATGATCTCACAAATATACTCAACAAGGATGTTGTTACCTGTAGTGCCGTCCATTCAAAGGTACGTTTTGATAAGACTGTTCAAGTATTTACAAGTTGAACTTATCAGTTGCTGGCAGTTTCTCATATTTGGCACATTCCGCGGACGAGTCTATCTGCTGGATCACCAGGGAAACTCGGTGGACTCGAACCTGAGTGCCGGAGATCGCCACACACACACAGTGGCCGTTAATCACATTGATGTGGATCCTAGGGGCGAGTATGTCGCCACATGTTCCGATGATGGACGCGTGAGTCACTTAACGAGGCCAACATATAGGGGCTGCGTATTTATTTGTCGTGCCTTGTAATTGCAGGTCAATATCACGGGCTTGTTCAGCTGTGAGAACAATCAGAACCTCAGTTATGGCAAGTTCATTAAAGCGGTTGCCCTCGACCCAGAAGCGAAATCGGGTGTGAGGCGGTTTATAGTGGGTAAGTGTCATCTGCTCTCTATTTTTATATTAAATAGTATTGTGATATTTTGTCACAAAATTGTAACTATATTATAATATGTCATTAAACTGCCATAGAAACGATCAAAATGTAGTTAAAAATTGAGTTTATATATGAAAACATTTTGTTTTTTAGTAATTACAAGGTTCACTATGCCTATATATATCTTATTAGATTATTTATTAACATCAGACTTCTGTTATGCTGTATACGATTCCAATAAGAATTCAAAGATTTAGACAATAAGAAAGTTACGTTTTCTAAAAATAACATATCAATTTCGAGCTACACTAAGCTTCCAACATTTAAATCTTATCAACATTAAAAGGCAAATCTGCTATATGGCAGCTGGGGTTTTTAATCTTTGGCACCCCATATAGATAACCATAATTCTGTCTTGTTTGCTTTTATTAAAAGGTAACATCGATATTTATTTTCATTTAAGGTGACGACAAACTCACCCTATACGAGCGCAATTTGCTCAAGAAGCTGAAGCCCAGCGAATTGTGCGCCGTGGAGGGCAGTGTTCTGGCTATTTGCTGGCAGGACAACTTTGTTGCCTGGGCCAGTCATTTGGGCGTGCGTGTGTACGATCTGAGCGAGAAGTGTTCACTGGGGCTCATGAAATGGGAGGTGCCAGCACAGGCGCGCCTCGAAAACTTTCGCTGCCACCTGCGCTGGTCCAATGCCAACACGCTGCTCATCGGCTGGGTGGACACCATACGAATTTGTGTGATACGAAAGCGAAATAGCATCGAAGCATCCTCCAGCAATTTGCCCGGTTTCGTTGTGGATCCAGGTGGGCGCAGCAACTAAACCAAACAAAATATTTTACAATTAAAGGCTCATGCTTCATTTCTGTCTGGCAGTCTCAACATTTCAAACCTCATTCTATATATGCGGTCTGGCACCATTAGCGGCCAGCCAGCTAGTGGTGCTGGGCTACCGCAAGGACCGCAGCGCGAATTATAAAGCTCTACGGCCGGTGCTGTGCGTCATCGAGTACAAAATGAACACCTGTGAGGAGGTGTGCACGGACAGTCTGACCCTACGTGGCTTTGAGGAGTACACGGTCAACGATTATAGCCTGGGCTGCATCGTTGAGGAGAATCGCTACTACATTGTTGCGCCCAAGGATATTGTGGTGGCCAGCCTTATTGAAACTGACGATCGCGTTGAATGGCTCATCAAGCACAAGTAAGAGAAATATTTTTGTTTTACTAATCTGGTTGGGGGTATTTTAAGTTAGTCTGAGCCAAGTATTTTATATATGCACAAAACATCTTTAAAATTATAGGCTGATTTTGATACAGGTCGCTTTACTTAATTACAACTGATTTGCGCTGACTTTTCGATTCGTTATATGATATTCAAATAATTAATTAAATTTCCTTTCGCTACAAAGGAAAATCTGTTTTTCAACAAAGTGAATTTGAAAGCTCATCAAATTAAGACCTCTTTTGTAGGTTTTATTTATTTAATATGAATATTTTCCTTGGATCTGCTGGTCGCAGTCTTTCATATACTTTTGCAACTGGCGTCGAATTGTTTAAAGCACAAAAAAAAATGTAAAACATACTAGATATTTGATACTGCATCCATAGGAGCAATTTATTGAATAGTTCCTAAACCATAAGTCCTTAAATAATAATACCTAATAACTATCTTTGGCAATGGGAAGTGGCGAAGTCAGTTGGTTATCAACTAGGCTACAATGCTATCACAGCACTTGTCCGCTGGCTTCATCCAGTCGTAGTAGTACGACACGAACACGCGCTGGCCCGGCTGCTCGTGGCTGCACAGTTTGGCCGCGTGAAGGTCGTGCATTTGGCCCGGGTTGCGCTTGTGCAGCACTAAATGATACGAACGGCACTTGCCGGGCGTGTAGGCGGTATCGAAGCGTGCATCGTGCCAGCGATAGACGTGACGCAGTGGCGCCAACCATGTGCCCAGTGAAGCATCTTCCGATACATAGCTGGAGAGTAAATGGGAATTGTTCGCCACATGTTCGCATAGCTTGCGGGAGAGCACATAACCACCGCCCAGGGCATAGTTGATGTAGTTCTTGCTTAAGTAATAATTGGCCTCGCGCCAATGTCCTTTGGTCTTGATCGTGGCGCGTCCGTTGAAATAGCCCCAATAGAGCTCCGGCAGCGGTTCGTGTGCATAGTCCGCTCGATTTCTTAAGAGCTTGCGGTCGTACGACACGAGCTCGTTCAACAGCTTGTCCAGCTTCACATAGGTGTCGTCGTCCACTTTGAGCAGATACGAGAATTTGTATTCTCGCGTCAGCGCGTTCAGCGACTGCTTCAGCTTCTCCGTCAAATTCATATAGTCATCGTGCAGATGCGGCAACAGCAACAAATCCTGGTGCCGCTTCTGCTCGTGCTCCAATTGGTCGCGCAGCGTGGTGCCCACCTGCTCCGTGCCAATGGCAAACAGATGCTTCAACTTGATGTTGCGTTGGACACGTGGTACCTGCAACTGTAGCAGGTGTAGCTGCTGCTGCTGCTGTTGCTGCTGCCAAATAATGTACTGCTGTAGCCGCTGTGCCTGCGAGGCCACCGTCTCCATTTGCAAATGCCCGCCGACACCAAGGTAGCTGGGCAGGTAGATGTGCTCTTCGGGGAAATAGGCTTCCTTCAATGGCTGGCCCAGGCGCAACCAAGTGTCGCGTATGCCCTCACGCTGCTCGATATTGCCCGGTGCACTGAGCACAAGTATCACTAGGAATAAATCTGGATGCGGCTCCAACTTGGCCGCTCCGCTTCGCTGTGCCGGGCATTTGTCGACCGTGGTCAGAAGACGTGTGATAAAACTGCCAAAGAAGAAGGCTGTTATGGCTGTGAAAAGCGTAACAAGATTATTCAAGCGACGCATTTCTCAATATTTGTGAATTCAAATTGTTTTTGATAAATAGTTAGGAAAGACAAATGTAAACTAGTGCAAATTTTTTAGTTAACAGCTGTGCGATACTTTTGTCAAACTATCGATTTATCGGTACTGGCTGCAGATATCGCGGCATAGCACTGTGGTCATATTCGTTATATTTCGACAAAAATATTTAAGCATCTAATTGTTTGAAGAAACTATTATCTCCATATAGGAAATTTATTTATTTGAAAAAACTTATTAAGTTATAATAATTTAAATATATTTAATTAATATTCTTCGAGTATATAGTACATAGATAAGTGGACTTTCAGAAAAATAACTTTCTGAAATTAGAAGTAGTTTTTTTAATGCCTTGACTATACTATATAATAATTATGAATAGAACAACTTTTTTATGTTTATTGAAAACCCTTCGGAACTGGTATACCAAAACAATTTTCATTTGCTTTGTGTTTAATTCTGGGTATGCAGAAATTTTATTTATTAGTTAATTTATCTTTACAGCAAATTCGAGGAGGCCATGGAAATATGCACCCATGGAAGCACCTTGCCCCTGCTCTCTGTAGCACGGTAGGGATAAAAATAAGTGAAAATATATATTCTTATGTACTATAATGCCGCCCCTTGCAGACTGTATATAAACCATTTGTTGACTTTGAAACAGTATGAAGACGCGGCCAAGCTGTGTCTTCGTGTGCTGGGCAACAACAAAGCTCTGTGGGAGGAGGAGGTCTTCAAGTTCGTCAAGTGCCAGCAATTGCGTTGCGTGAGCGCCTATTTGCCCACCTCGGATGATTGTAAGCTGGATCCGCATGTCTACGAAATGGTGCTCTATGAGTTTCTTAAGTTTGATGTGCATGGTTTCCTAAACCTAATCAAGGAATGGCCGCCAAAGCTTTACAACGGCCTGGCCGTTATTAATGCCATACACGATCATTTTCGCAAACCGGATGCCAACGAGCTGCTCGAGTCCTTGGCGCTGTTGTACTCCTACCAGGGCGACTACGAGAGCGCATTGCGCATGTACTTGAAGTAAGCCAAAGGCTCGCACTTTCTATTAAAGCAAAATGTGCTCAATCTTCTACCTTCTTCTTAGGTTGCAGAACAAGGATGTGTTTGAGCTCATACGACGCTTTGAGCTGTACGAAGTCATCTCCAATTTAATCATTCCACTCATTCAACTGGATCGCGAACGTGCCTTCAAAATATTATTGGATAAAAATAAAATAAAGCCCGAAGTGGTTGTAAATCAATTGGAGCAAAACCAGGAATATCTTTACTGGGTAAATGCATGTGTGCATCATCTTTATTATCGTTCACCGCTAAACTTCCAATTTATTGCAGTACCTGGATGCGTTAGACAAGATCGACAGTCAGGGCACATTCCACCAGAAGCTGGTTGCCCTCTATGCTAAATATGATAGAACGAAACTCTTGCCCTTTCTACGACGCTCAAATGATTATGCCATACAGGAGGCACTGGCCATATGCAAGCGCAAAGAGTTTCATCCGGAAATGGTGTACCTGCTGGGTCGCATGGGCAGCATTGTGGAGGCTCTCAACATAATCATACATAGTGTATGTGTATGTGTTGACATAACAATTGATCAATTAACTAATCGATTTTGGCTGTGCAGATTAAAGACATCGAGATGGCAATTGAGTTTTGCAAGGAGCACAATGATGATGATCTGTGGAATATACTGATTGATGAGTCCACCAAACAGCCGGAAATAGTCACCAAAGTGCTTGATGGCATAGTGGGTAAGTTACCCATAATTATAATCAATTAAATGTTACTTATTTTGTAAACTCCTTTCGTAGATTATGTTAATCCCGTGTTGGTAGTTAATAAGATCAAGTTGGGTCAGACCATACCGAATCTTCATCAATCTGTTGTCAAAATGCTCTGGCACTACAAAATCGAGGAGGAAGTGCACATGGCAGCACATCAAATCCAGCTGACAGATTACTTTGATACACACGCTGAAGTGGTGGCTCTGCAGCGACGCGGTCGTCACGTCTCCTATGACAAAGTGTGTCCAAAGTGTAGCCGGCCAGTGATCGTTAAGGACACCGCTCCTCCCAATGGCCTAACCATATTGAACTGTGGCCATATTTACCACAACAACTGCGTGATCGACAATCATTGCGATGTATGCTTGGACTGGGATAGTATTTTGCAGAATGAGGAGAAAAATAAGAATAACCTTTGACAAACAATCGACAATTAATGGAAAAAAGTCTGAAAGCGGTTTAGGACCACCAAAAAGAAACTGTTGTATCGTTTTCAACCATGTGTACATTTTAATTGCTAGCCTTAAGCTTTGCTTTATGTTATGTTTATTTATTTATTGATATTTAAAAAATTAAAATGCAATAACCGAAACTTGGCTACGCAGCTCAGTTTTGCTTGTCACAAAGCAAAAACAAGTAAACACTCGGAATCGAACGGAAATGCACGTTGTATCGATAACCAACAGTGTTATCGGTGCAACTATATTTAATTAAAAAGCGCGCTTTTTCAAGTATTTGAGATGAATTTTGGTAAATCCTGAATTCAAAAACATAAAATCCTTGTTATCTCGAAAAGAAGCCGATGTCCCTTGATCAGCTGATCGTCGTGTTAAATACACAGGGCAACATTTTTGTAAAAGCTTTGAATGGCAATGGGTAGTCCTGCTTCCCGCGAGTTCAAAAACGTATATAAATATATACCTGCCAGGATCCTGAGATACAGCCAATTTATGGCTATTAAAAGAATGTCCTTTTCAGAAAAATAGCTCTAACTCGGTCATATCCTTGCATATTTTCAAAGGACTTGTTGCATTAGGATCGCAAGGACCAACTCTATTGATCAGCATTAAAAAATTATGGGGTCACCTAAGAATCAGATACTTAATTATAATTTTCAATCTCAGACCGCAGGGAAACTGGCCAAAAACACAAAAATTCTTACAGGAACCAAGATAAATCGGCATTTTTGTAAACAATAAATTAGCCATAACTCAGCCGTATCCTGCAAATCCCGACGAGTCTAGTGATAAACAATTACTGCATCGATTGGCATTTACATCTTCAATAAAAAAGTCTTCCTTATTATTGCGTTACAGGAGGACCAGCAGAATAAGGACCATCTATTTGATAGAGGAGTTTGAGCTGGACAGTAATTTCTGCCCAACAAAGTTATTTCCACGACTAACTGCGTAAATGCACGTGCAGATCTACCACATTATTGTAACGAGATTATAAATAAATAAAAACGTGGTCTTGTTTAATAGAAACTTACAATTTATGCACGACATATTGGCAATTGTTTTTAATTACAATTGTTTGTGTTTATTTTTCTTTCACCCCCAATACACCCTACAAACGGTAGTCAAATGCACTTAGGCCTCAGTCTCAGACTGAAGTTTAGCCACATAGGCGGCCTTGTGGGCGGCGATCTTGATCTTGCGTTCCTCATTCGTGAGTTTCTTGGCGTTCCACCTCTTCTTGGCAGGAGCCGACTTCTTGGCAGCGGCCTTCTTCGGGGTTGGATCGTTACGAATGGCCTGGTGGGCTTTCTTGTAGATGTCCTCAATCTGTGAATGAACAAATGAGAAAGATAAGTTTTAAGAAAAAAAAATAAATAAAAATAGAAAACTTCTTAAAGTAGATAAAGTAATGTGCATCCATAAACAGGAAGCTCAAACCATGAAGAAGGAATGAACTACGAACGCAGGTGACTAAATTTTACTGTGGTCCACTTTTGGCACTGCTAGCGTTGTAGGGTACAAAACGCAGCAGTAATTTTGAAAATGGACGTCTTGGTTTGGTGCATATCAAAGATTTTTTGTGCATCCATAAACAGGAAGCTCAAACCATGAAGAAGGAATGAACTACGAACGCAGGTGACTACATTTTACTGTGGTCCATTTTTGGCACCGTCAACGTTGTAGGGTACAAAACGCAGCAGTAATTTTGAAAATGGACGTCTTGGTTTGGTGCATATCAAAGATTTTTTGTGCATCCATAAACAGGAAGCTCAAACCATGAAGAAGGAATGAACTACGAACGCAGGTGACTACATTTTACTGTGGTCCACTTTTGGCACCGTCAACGTTGTAGGGTTTAAAACGCAGCAGTAATTTTGAAAACGGACGTCTTGATTTGGTGAATATCAAAGAGCTTTTACTTACATTATCGGCACGGATGCCCAGCTTGATGTAACGGCTGAACTGACGCTTGAAAGCCTCCTCATCCTCCTCCTCGAGACTGCGCATATAATCGGCCACATGCTGACCAAAGATATGGGCGCGGTGCACATCGGCGTTGAAGCTCTTAGTCTCAGCAGAGTAGCCAGGGAAACGCTTCACCGAGTGAGGGATGTTCAAACCACCATCGACAGCACCCTTCATGGCGCCGAACACACGGGCACCGGTGGTGGTGCGTGCCAAACCCACATCCAAGTAGCAACGGAATGCGCCTGGTCCATCATCGACGGGCTCAACGTTGAATTCCTCACCAGTGACCTCGGTGCAGCCAGCGTACAGGGAGTCCAAGCCCAATTTGTTGAGCAGACGACGTGCGACGAGCAGACCCGTGCAGTAGGCAGCGGAGTAGTTGGTCAAACCCACCTATATGTTGTAAACAATAGTTTTTGGTTAATATTTTTGTAATTACAAATTGCAATCAGTAGACTTGCCTGAATGCCATAGTTGGGCAGCTCGTGCGAGTAGGCAGAGCAGACAACACGATCACCCTCAATGCGAGCATAGGCGATTTGAGCGGTAATGTCCTTGTTGGACAGACGCACAATTAAACGGTACTTGGGCGTGTTGTACTTGTTCTTGTCCTGGAAAGTTAGACGCTTTCTGGCATAGTAATCGGTTTTGCCCTCGCGACGCCTGCGGAACTTAACCTGGTAGCGCTTGAAGTACTGCTTGTTCTTGACTACCTTGACGAAACCCTGTAAAGCACATAACATAAAACACAAATTAATATTGGTTATTGCACTCGGCATGAAACCCACAAAATTAATCTCTCAATTAAAGTTGCATCAGTGATTGCTTTTGTTTAGTTTTATCAATTTTCACTTGCGAGCACTTTTATTGAGGCGTTTGTTGTGTTATTTTATTGATCGTGCTCACCATTTTTCACTTTTTAATGAAAATCAAACACCGACGTAAAATACGCGATGTCTTCACACGTAGGTGAAAAAGAAAAGGAAGAAGCTGACAGGCCGCTTACGTGCAGGGTCGTATTTTGCGGCGTTGACATTTCTGGCGCAGCCAACTTTGCGCGCATTTTGAAAGCGCCAGATGGCGCCTGAGTGTAAACTCTGAACACGCGCGCAAATATAAGTAATTCAAAACGCAATTTTGTTTAAAAAGCCGAATTACGTATTGTATTATATTTTAATATCAAAGACTCTAAATGTATTTGGGCATTTGCTTCAAACTCCTCATTAGCATATTGAGCACCATAAAATCGGTCAATTTCATGTTGGAATTTCTGTAAAAATATAAAATTTAAATTTTGTTTTAAGATAGATACAAATTATATTTACCATAACTGTTAAACGTGCAGCTTCACCTGGTGCTGTATGCTCATATTCAGAACCAACATTTAAAAATAAATGTTGCTTTAAATGATAAAGAGCCGAAACATCTTCACTTTGTAACAATAAAACAGTTTTGTTGTCCTCAATACTGCTCGCAACGCTCAACTTACTGTCTACAAAGTACAAATCCAAGATATTATTCTCAATTCTGCCGCTGGCATTGCAAATGTCTGCAATTTGCTCTAAATTAAGGCTTCCAGGCGCTTTAATCCTTTGTTGAACTTTAGGTTTTATTCTACTCGAGCTAGTCTTGCCAAGCATACCCAAGAAATTAAGTTTATTATACAGATTTAGAGAGTAAAGTTGTCCACTGAACAATGCTCGGTATGTATCGCTGTGCTCCTGTACCTTCACTGGCAGCAAGATTGCACTGAGCTGTGTGTGCAGCTCCAGAAATGCCACGAACTTCATTGTGAACTCAGGCAGATGCTCGTTGAAAGCTTTTTTCAGTGGTATTACGATTCTACACTTGCGACTCACGAGCAAATCCGTGGGCACACGATGCACATGCGCATCGTGACCATGATAGACGAGCAGCTGCCAGTGGCTGCTGTGCAGCAATTTTTGACTATTGCGGAACGTCAAATGTAAAATGGCATAAATGCCACTGCTATCGAGATCCGTCTGCCTGGCTGTGTGCAGCAGCAGCACATCAACTCCAAATGCAGGCAGCTGCCTGTGAAACTCCAGCGTTGCCTCCAGGCCACTGTCGAAGCAAGCTTCATTGCGTGCAACGGCGATCAGTTGTTGCTTCTCATGTTCTCGCTGTATGGCGGCAACCAGCTCAGCTGGCTGCTGTTCATATTGCTGCAGTAACTGTGCATCAGTGCGCAGTTGCTCAATGGCCGCCGGCGTCAGATCGTTTAGTGGACAGGACGCATCTTCGTCAGGCGTCGACTGCTGCAAGCTGAAGGCGATTCGATAGAATATATTGTTGTCGCTGAGACACACCAGCTGTTCGATATGTTGCACCCAGGTGCAAGCTTGCATGGCAGGCCCTGGCTTCACACAGCACTGCACCTGGCAATCATCCAACTGGGGATCGTACTGAAATCGCAGACGCACTAGTTGTTCTCCATCCGTATAGTAGAAGTCGCCGTTATCGCTGCTGGCATCGAAATCCAACCATTCGCCGCTGGTGTAGTGCATTTGACGCTGCTTTATGCCCAGCAACTGGGACACATACCAGATGTCCACGCTGCCACAGTTCAGGTAGACCAAACACAGATTCTGTGCGGGCAACAAACGCATAAAATTAACAGATGTGGGATATATGCACAGCAGCTCAATGTGGTATGCCTGCTCCGAATCCGATTCCGACGCCGATTCTTCATCCGGATCCTGTGGCAACAACGCAAACACATGACCCGCAATGCTGAAGATGTGTATCTGCTTACCCGCAACAGCAGACGCACCAAACAGACACTGCATGAACTTCTCGTGCTGTTGGGCAACGGTGACCGTCAGCAATGTATAGGGATCATTCTGCCAGTCGCACTGGAATATGTTCTGCTCGTCGTAGGTAATGTTGTAGCTGTGCTGCAGCGTGCTCTCGCCCTTGCCCAAACTGGGCAAGTCCATGTACACCTGCAGCAGCAACTGTTGCTCATCCGCGTCGTAGCGTATCACGCTGAATCCCTCCTGGGTGCGGGCAAATGCCCGCACACCCCGCAGCCAGGCGATGACGTGCAGCGATTTGATGGAACCAAAGCAATGCACCCGCCCGTCCGACATCAGCAGCAGCGTATTGTACTCGAGCATGTGAATGCTGCGTAATTTACTGCCCTTGGGCAGTGGAATGCGCACCTTGGTCATTTCCATTCGATTTGTTTTCTTTGATTTCTTGAAGCGGTAGTTGAGCAGGTAATACTCGTTCCAGGTGACGAAAACCGACTTTGTCTTGTTGTTGCTGGACGATGAGTGACTTATTAGCCCTGAGGGTTGGAATAGTGTGTCATCTTCAATGGACCAAAGTGTGTCGTCGTCTCCCACATCCACACCTGCGTTCGACTGGTCGACTTCCATCATTTCCTGGCACTTAACTTGTATATTTAAATGCAATGCACCAAAAATATCTGAAGCGCACAAGTGTGCCCAATGCGCACTAAATAAAAAACACTTCATGGGCAATAACTGCTTGGGATTTTTACTTTTGCATATACCCTCTATGCTGGTTTTAACTTATATCATTTGAATATTCTGCTTAGTTCTGCCCATATTCCTTAGCATCATTATATATATTGTGAATACATTTTATTACTGTTTACCGTCCGTATCTTTCACTCTTATATTAGCTGTTATACTTAAAGTTTTGCTGTCGATAACTGACCAGCTGATTTATGCTCATCTCTAATGCCGCTAGTTGCATCAAAAACGTAACGACCTGGACAACATTTAAAGGCAACTCAGCCAAAGTATTTTCCTTTTAAACCTAAGACAGGCTATCAGCTCGCAAACAATGGCTTTGTGGATGCGTTTGTGTCGGCGAAGCTATGCGACAAAGCTGCAGGATCATCAGGCGGCGCTGATGGCGCGCAGTTTGCCAAAACGGGAAGTGCTGCCCGGCGTTCAGAACATAATTGTGATAGCCTCTGGTAAGGGCGGCGTTGGCAAAAGTACTGTGGCAGGTGGGCATTTAAAACATAATAAATATAATATCTTGTTGCAAATAATGTGCACTGTTTTGCAGCAAATTTCGCCTGCAGTCTGGCCAAGCTGGGTGCCCGGGTTGGATTGCTGGATGGAGATATATTTGGTCCCAGCATACCGCTGCTAATGAACGTACACAGTGAGCCGCGGGTGAATGAGCAGAATCGAATGTTACCTCCACAGAACTACAATGTCAAGTGCCTGTCGATGGGCATGCTGACCCCGCCGGATGGTGCCATTATTTGGCGCGGACCACTGGTCATGTCGGCCATCCAGCGTCTGCTCAAGGGTGCCGAATGGAGTCCATTGGATGTACTGGTCATTGATACGCCGCCAGGCACGGGCGATGTACACCTCTCACTCACACAGCATGCACCAATCACAGGCGTCATACTAGTCAGCACACCGCACAAAGCAGCCGTGGATGTGACAATTCGTGGCGCCGAAATGTACCACAAACTGAAGGTGCCTATCCTTGGTTTGGTCGAGAATATGCGCTACTCCATTTGTGACAATTGCCAACATCGCATTGAGTTCTTTAAGCAACAAAATGACGCGGCACACGAGAAGCTTCCAAAGACGCTCATCTCATTGCCTTTGGACGCACAAATAGCCGAGTGCGGAGAGTCGGGCGTACCCATTGTGATCAAACATCCAGACTCTGAGCAAGCTAAACTCTTTGGTCAGCTTGCTCGACACATTTTGGATGCGTTGCAAGAGGGCCAAAACACAAATGAATCATCCAGCGAAGCGAAAATAAAGTAATTGTTAAATTTTGATAACAGTTTGATGTGTAGTTAATTGTATATTATTAATTATTTGCGCAGATGATAACGCATTAATAATCTAATTTTGGTTTTTTTTTGTAGAGGTTCGATACTTAGCTTTCAAACAAAGAAAGTTGTTTGCCTTAAAGGATATAAACATGCCTTTAAGATTTGGCTTTTAATGCCTTCCAAGTTTACATATACAATCTTTTGGGTAATAAATACAACCGTGATCATCAATCAGTTTAATGGTTTAACAAAATTTTGTATATCTCAACTAGCCATATTTATTTGCGCTTCTTCATTTTCTTCATCTTTTTCATGGCTTTGCGATGGGCGTATTTGTCCGTGCGCTGTATCACCTCTTTGTACTTTCGTTTGTTAAACTTCTGGAAAGCCTCATCTGCAAGCAGTTCATCTACCAGCGACTTTTTAGTCTTGCGAGTATGTCGCTCGCTGTAATGATCGAGTGGCGAGTGCTGCACAGTGCCGATTTGGAAGTACTTCGGCAGCACCTTGAGGTCGTTCTTCTTGTAGAAATGTTTTGGATCCAGCACGGAACGCATTTGTATGATCTTTAGCTCGTTCCGCATCTCATCGGTGATCTCTGTTGCTGGCAAATCAAACCAGCCGCTGCCCTTTGTCTTAGCGCGCTCCGCCTGAAATTTGAAGAGTTTGTTTAAACATGGACGAATTTGAATGTTGATAATATTGTAAATAGCTTGGTTGGGCACTCAGATTACTAAAGAAGTCGTCAATTTGGCAACATCGCCTGCCTCAGCAACTGCTGTGTTTGGGCGACAAAGAGCACTTGTTGTTTCATTGTTTATGGATTGATTGTGCGCCCGCGCCTAAATCATTTGTCTTGGTTCGACGACAAACAACAGTCTAGCGTTAAATGGCATTGCTGTTCCGATGGCCTTACAGCAACCGCCGCATGCTCCGAGGCGGTCGCTAAGATTACAACGGACGAAACTATGTGCTATTGTCTGTGAGTGAGTCTCGGGTCACAGCAGTTGCCTCGGGCAGCAGACGTGTGCGCTTGCCACGCCTTTGGCGTAGCTTCGGTTGTCGAATATATCATCACAGGTGCCTGTTCTCCGTATCGAAGCCAGTTTAATTATTTTGACCAACTTACTCTATTCAATATGGGCTGCTTGCGTCTGGCGACTGTGGGCAATGCTTTCAGCTGCTCGATGCCGCTTATTTGCTTTGTTTTTTGCATGTCCTTTGCCACATTTGCCTTTCGCACATTCACATCCTCGCTCGTTTCGCTGTTGATTTCCGTGACTCGCTGTCGCTTCTGCAGCTTGTGTGTGCCTGCATTTTGTGCCGCCTCATTGACCCTCTCGGCAACTTCATCTAGTTGTATGGCCACTCTGGATGGTGTGCGTTTGGTAGCTTCCTGTGCGGAGGCGGCAACCATTTTGCTAACGTCTTTGCAGCTTAATTTGAGTCCAAACAATTCCATTTCACCAGCTTCCTGTTCATCTTCTTCTTCGCTGTCCGCATGGTCAACAGCCAGTTGCCGATCATTGTACAAAGCAGTGGAAGACTGCACAGCATCTGCACTGAACAGTTGCTGATCGCCAGCCGTGTCCAGCATAAAAAACGAAGCCATTCTTTTCGTTTTTATGCCACACAAAATAAAAACGCGCAACGCATGTGGCGTCGTCGACTAGAGTTGTATTGAATCGCCCTGAACAAGTTCTATTGAACTAATCACCTAACGAACGAACTACGTTCCAGATTATAGCCCTACGTCCGTTTCTTGCCATTATCGGTTGTTTCAAATTACAGATATAACATTATTTATTAATTTTTGCAACACAAATAATTAGTGCTCTGATCTTTGTTTCTTTTTGTTCTTTAATTTGATAAATCCAATCATATCGTTGACTACAAAACTGACGGCTCGCGGTGACTGGCAAAATTTGCAAAAAAAAAAAAAAACAAACAATATCTGGTCACATTTTGGCTGCCACACGTGTTTGATTTCAGCTGCGAGCGGACGTTAACAAATCGCTTTGCAAATTGTTGAAATATTTAAATATAATGCCAGTTTTCAATGTAACATACCTTGTAAAGTATTTTCGTTGCTGTTTAATTTATAAAACATAAATAATCGGGCTGTACTCGGCTAACAAGTAGCTCCGTTGGCTATTGAAATTTGCTATTGTCGAACGCGTAATTGCGTTTTATTGGGAAACACTTTGAAATCCAAAAACAATGTCCGTCTACAGCAGCAAAACAGCCAATACATCCATTTTGAAGCCCTTCTCCAATGCGGACCGTGAGCGGGTCAAGACAGCGGCCCTCAACAAGGTGCGCTTCATAACGCCCAAGGAGAAGGGCATCGTCGAGTCGGTGCGTGTGGCGTTGGAAGAGAAAGATTTCCATTTGATTCAGGAGTTTACTTACTTTCTGTGTGAGGCTGAACTTAATGTGAGTTTGTATTAAAGTACATTCATAAATAAATATTATTTATAAAATATTTTGGCCAATGCTTGAATTTTGCAGGACGAGGAGGTCATTCAAATCATGAAGGATGCGCGTAAAATTGTCCACAGCCTGACATTAGATTTTGCAAACCTGGTTGAGGCGCTGCTGTCGCTTAACTGGAAGAAATACAGCTCTGACGCCATTCAGGCGTACACGGAATTCAGCATCGATGTTATGATTGCTCATAACGCGTACATAATTATTGGCATAAATAAGTTAATTTTAAACTGGATACCTAACGATCAGGAGTCAGCGGAATGGCTCAATGGTTGTCCGTCGGATCGCGTGCGTGCCGAACTGGAAATTGTACATAGTTTACTCAAACGCATCCTAATTGCTGTGCCTATGGCCTTTGATGTGGTCATCGATACAATTGCATCAAAGTTTCCGTACTTTAAGAAGCCTGCCCATGTAACAGTTGGCTATTTGCATAATGTGCTCTGGATGATGGACTATAATCCGGTATTCCAGGAGCTCTTACTGCAGCTGGTTCTGCAAAAGTAAGTAAGATTATCCTTGTTTGCTATGTGTATCCTCAATGTCAATTCTATAAAAGGTTGCTCATATTGGACGTGAATGCGCCACGCGATGAAATCGAAGATATGAAGGAGGACGAGACCGATGACGAGGATGATAAAATGGACGATGAGGCAATTTTTAAAATGGATGATGTAGGCGCTCCGGCCAAACCGCCGCAATCTCTAGAGCATCCCATTGGCCAAATGCTCGACATATGCCTAGTGAAGCTATTCAAGTTCCTGGACGATAAATGCCGTCCGCAGCCCAATTGCGGCGAAGATCAGCGTATAGCCAAAAGTCGCTTTTTCAAGACACTCGTCCACATATTCGATGAGGTGCTGCTGCCCAGTCACAACACTCATCACGTTCAGTTCGTGATCTTTCATGCATGCAGCATTCGTCCGGCCTACACGGAGATCTTTCTGAGTGCGCTTTGGCAAAAAGTGCAAAATCCGAATGTATCCTCAATAATACGCCACGCTGCCGTCAGCTACATAGCCAGCTTTTTGGCACGTGCCAAGTTTGTGCCCCTGGGGTGAGTATATTTAGACTTTGCGGTGATAACGGCCATGAGCTAAATTGAATCTGTTGCAGCATTATCACCTACTATCTTAAGGAGATGAGCAACTGGGCCAACACCTACATAAATGACTCGGACGAGTTTAGCAGTAAGAATTGTTCACTCAAAGCCAATATGGTTTTCTTCTCCGTTTGCCAGGCCATGTTCTATTTAATCGCGTTTCGTGCGCGCGATCTCACCATCAATCAAAAGAGTGAGTAGTGTGATGATTATTAACTATTATTGAGTTTAACTAATAAATATTTTGCTGCTCAGATTTGACATTGCTTAACTCTCTCCAACTGTCACGGCTAGCCATGTGCCATTTTAATCCGCTGCGCTACTGCCTGCCGCCGGTGGCAACTGCATTTGCGGGCGTCACGCGTACGCACCAGTTGGCGTATTGTCACACAGTGCTGGAGCGTAATGCGCGCCGCAAGCTGGCTACCATCTATGGCCATGATAAGCTGATGCCAGAGGAAACGCTTGAAACCTTCTTTCCCTTTGATCCATACATTCTGCCATTGTAAGTCATCAGATTCGTGACTATAAAAAATTTGTCTTCAATCCCAAATTAAATCTTTGCAGCTCAAACACATTTATAGAGCCAAACTATCTAGTCTACAAGGTGCATGAACTTGAAGAGCCTGCGGAATGTGTTGCCGTTGAGACGATGCGTCGCAAGCGCGGCGATTCTGAGATGGTTGAGGAGGATGACTTTATACTGGCAGACAAGCGACAGAAACTTGGCGATCTGTCCAAAAGCCAGCAATTTGACAAGCAGTTCTACTACGGCACCTCGCCAGGGTTTAACCAATGAGTTGCGGGGACATATTTGTGTAATAGTATTGATATTTATGAAATATAGACTTTTATATAATTGAATCGTGTAAAATGAACGTATTAGCACTTTTGTGCCGCTCGGCGCGCATGTGTTCCAGCCTGTGCCCTGACGTGCGAAACGTTTCACCACAGATTTCACACTGAAACGGTCGCTCACCTGTGTGCAGACGTAGATGCAGACGCAGAGACGTTTTGGAGGCATACGACTTGCCGCATACCTGGCAATTAACCGAGCTGCGCTGCGCCTGATGCGTCTCCATGTGCCTGGCCAGCGTGGACTTGAGCGTAAAGCTTTTCTGGCACAGCCGACAAGTCTGCAACTTGAGCTTGGAGTGTCAGCAGATGACGCGCCAAATCATTGGGTCGCTTAAAGTGCTTGCCACATTGCAGGCAGCCATTTCGCATGTCCATTAAACGCCGCACATGCAATAGCATGTGGCTACGGCAATTGAACTTGCGTTTGAACTGCTTCGCACAGTAGACGCACTTGTAGCTGCGCTCCGTTAACACGGGCTGCGGCAACAATTGCCTGAGCTTGGCCAGCTGTGGATCCGCCTCGCGTTTCTCGTGTGCCTCACACGCAGCTCTCGTCGGGAAGGTGCGTCCGCAGTGCGCGCATTTGTGAATCAAATTGGGATGCCGCTGTGTCAGGTGCTGGTGCAGCTGTCTCTTGGCACTGTAGCTGGCGCTGCACTCGCTGCAGGCGTGCTTCTTTAACGTGGCATGCTGGCGCCTGTGATGCTCGTTCAACTTGGCCTGGGTGACAAAACGTTTCAGACAGCGGCTGCATGGATAGGGCGTCTCTTTGGTGTGCGTGCGTCGATGCCTGGCGAGCAGCAGCAGCTATTTTTGCTTTTGTACACATAGATGATGCCCTCCCTTACCACAACTTACCTGATGAGATCGTAGCTCTTGCTGAATTCCTTGGCACAATATTCACACACATAGTAGCATCTATTGCACTTTAATCGAATTATGCGCTGCGTAGACAACATTTGCACCTCTCCATTTGGCTGCAGTTTATCTTTTAGCAGCACCAGCTCGCAAGCCGGTTGCTCCTCAAGTGTGGCTTCCACACGAGTTTGCCGCTCGAGTGGGGCTTCTATATCGGGACTTATGTGACTGGCCTGGAGGAGTTTGAGGGCAGCCAGCGCATGTTGCGCTACCGCGGAGTCATCGCGCTCTTCGGCCACATCGTGTTTAATGCGTATGTGACGCTGCAGCGAACTCTTCTGCGAGAAACAACTCGAGCAGCGGTCGCACTGCAAATGTATTTTAATATTCACAATACAAGATTGGCTTCTGGGCAGGACTTACGGCAAAGGGTTTCTCCGTGCTGTGCACGACCAGATGGCGACGCAGTAGCGCTGGCTTGGCAAACCACTTGCCGCATGTGTTGCAGCTGTTTAAACTTTTCACTTTTGCGACATTTGCCATTTCTTATTCACATCTCAACATTTTGAATCCAGTAAAATAAACTAAACAGCTGGCAAGAAGAAGCACAACGATCACAGCTGTTTGCTTCTTCTTCTACCTATTAAAGCGCAATTCCTTTGCCCACATTCGCCCCGCTTGCATAAAAAGGAACACAGTCAAATGATTGTTTACAGCAATCATATAGAAATCAATTCTATTTAAAACTTAGTTTAGAATCAATCAATCTACACAGTTACAAATTGTAAACAAACACGTCTCTCTCCATATTCTTGGTTAATCAATTTAGGCAACGAACTCATATGGAATTGGCGCCAGGGCGATGGGTTCTTCCAATTTCTTAACGAAATGCGCCTTCTTTGGCTGCTCAGGCTCACGCTTGAGGTTAACCAGTTTGCCCTTCTCCTTGGCATCCTTCAGCAGACGCTCGTTCTCCTTGACGCGACGCAGGAAATCCTCACGGCACTTGCTGTGATGGACATGCTCGATGCGCACGTTGATGCGCTTGGCTAGAACCTTGCCGCGCACGTTTGTTTACAATGACACCAACGGCGTGTTGTGTGACATTGTAGATGCGACCAGTCTTGCCGTGGTATGCCTTGTAGGGCATACCCTTCTGGACGGCACCGTGTCCCTTGATGTCAACGATGTCGCCGTTCTTGAAGACGCGCATGTATGTGGACAGGGGAATGACACCATGCTTGCGGAAGGGGCGAGAGAACATGTCTCTGGTGCCGCGACGATAACCCTTTGAGTTGGTCATTTTGTTGGCTGTTGTTCCCTGCAATAAACAAACACTTTTAGCAACATTTCACACGATGCAAATGTGCGAGGCACACGCGAACACAATTTGACGAGTGTTTCAAGAGCATTTGATAGTATTTTAATGCAATTTACACAAAATATTCGCTAACCTTTTACGTATCGACGTCCACGCGGTCGTGAAGTTGGGGAAAGAAAGAAAGATGGCTACCCGTTTGGCGTTGCCACACTAATTGCGATTTGACGTCTTTGCAGGGTTGCTTATGTTTAAACGTGAGTTGCGCAGCCCTGGCATTAAGTTGTTTTTTCGATAGACAGCGCGGCTTCTGCACTCAATACAAATTGTATTTTCCTCCTGTCATGAGTAAGATAAGTAGCTGCAATAAATTTAATTGAACGCTGTTTAAGTATTTCATTTTATTAAGTTAAAAAAGTTTTACAAATTCAACAGAAAACTAATTAATATTACATTTTTGCTTAAGTTTGAGCACTTTGGTACACACACACATAATAGTAAATGTAATTTTAATATCTCTCGTTACATATAATTTATATTTTAACTATCATATATATAAATGTGTGTTATATAGGCATATATGTTTATATAACTTGTCCGTTTGTGTTCTCTAGTTATAAGTTTTTCACAAAAAGTCTAAGAATGTGGCGTCGCTTCCTTGCAATTATTACATGATTGGAATATCAAAGCACAAAACTATTAATTAAGTTATATGCGGGCATTTTCGTCAAATACATAGTAGGTTATATATGCTTGTATATATAATATGTATATTTAGCTTATGCTTATGCTTATGCACGTGGTACGTATATATAATAAATATTGTAAATAATTTCATAAATATATATATATATATATATATGTAACCCATATAAGCATGTGTATACCAATACATATATATAAACAGCACATGCACGCGATGTAAACATAAAATTTAACATTAAGTGTTGCCTTTATATTTATTAATAATTTAGTTTAGTAGGTTATACTTGTTTCGTTTCGTTTGGTTGGTTGGTTGATTGGTTGTTTTTTTTTTGCTTTTTCTGTTTCTGTTGCTTTTTTCTTATACTTTTTCTTTTGCGTTGTTATATTAGATATTTGTTTGTATATTATTGGCTGTTGTTTTTGGATTTCAAAAATCCCACTACAAAAGCAGTCTCTCAAACTAGTCCATGGTCATACTACACTCTCCATTCGTTGTCCATTATTGGTGTCATTTTCTCCTAAGAAGTCTCCTTCTTGTTGTGCCCATTTTCCAGCGGTCTTTTGGGCAAACCAGAACAGTTGCAGTTATTATCGTCATTAATGGGCAGTGTCGCCTGATGTTGCTGCAGTTTCTGCTCCAGGCGCGTTTTGTACGTGTACAGCGACTGCAGCGGGACGTGGAGCAGCTCCACAATCTGCGTAAAGTTTAGTTCTGCAAGCAATTTGGTCTAATGAGGCAATATTTTGTATATAATACTAAGCATCTATACATACCATTTTCGGCCGTAATGTAGCCGTGTCGTATCAAAAAATCAATTACCACAGGCGCCGATGTCGTCTTGAAATCTGGCGTAAATACGCGCTCCACACACTCGTTAGCGGGCAGCAGCTCAAAAGCCTGCACCTCGCCATCCGCATTGTGTGGCACGAAATCCAACGGCAGCTCCAAATCAAACACATATTCAGTATTGGGGAACAGACCTTGATCGCTCTCAAAAAAGAACGAGACACAGCCGGCTGAAACCAAATTCTTGACGAGATCACTTGGAATGGATGCCTCCTCGGCGGCCTCCTTAATGGCCGTCTCCTTTATGCCATAGCCAACGGAAAGACCGCCACCCACCATATTATCCCATTTGCCCGGCCAGGTTTCTTTGGTGTTCGAGCGCTGCTGCAGCCAAATGCACAGACCGTGCTGCGGATGCCTCACATAGCCATTGATGTCAACCCCATATTTGCGCACGCCAAACAGCGGCGTCGCCGCTCGCTCCATCTTCAGCAGCGCTTTGTGCTCGGACTTCACCTCGAAGCACTCATCCCGCCAGCCCTGCAGAGCCGAGAACAAGCCACCGCTGCGCAGATCGCGTAATACTTTCTCCAGTTGTGCGGTGCGCTCGTTATAATCTCGAAAGGCCGGATTCAGCTCCACGAGACCCTGTCATACGGATAATGAAGGTGAAGGTGATTCAATGGTAAGGTACTCTTGATTATGCTCACCTGCTTGGTGTATTCACAGTCACGTATGCAGAACACTTCGGGATACTTGAGCAGCTGCTTGAAGACATCCGATTTAATGAGGCCAACTTGTTGTCCCCCAACCAGAAATGGACGTATGTCGCCCTTATGAAAACCTGTGACACAATTAACATTAATTAGTTTAAGGGCGCTCTTGTGATTTGCGATTTGCAATTGATATGGCCCTGAGACAGCTGGCTGCATAATTGTTTTGTGGCCAACAAGAAACGCCAGAGTATCTAGTCGGGCGTTGAAAATTATATTCACATAAAAATGAGAGAAATAGGTTTATCAGTAAAAAATTTATTTAATAGTAACTATTTCCCACTCGAACTCGAATTAAGTATGGATCAGGACTATTGATTGGCATTAAAAATTTTAAATTCCAAAACGTTATGAAATTGGAAAAAATTGCAAATTCTGCAAAAACCGCGAAAATTTTAAAAAGAACAATTTTTAATGTTAATCGAGTCGATAGACGTATATATTTCCGTAATAGGACCACATACGGCGGAGATATAGTCATGTAAAACATAAAACATGCACCTTTTAAGACTAGTATGTAAAGATAATATCATAATATAATAAATATGTACATGTAGAAATATATATAGTTTAAAGAATTGTACTCATATATATTATTGTAAGCAATGCACAATGTTATTAAGAGAAATTAATGAATAAATATGTAAATATAAAGAAACTGTGTTTTTAAATTCTAGCAAAAGTACCAGGCGAACAGAAATCAGAAAAAATTTAAAAAAGGAAAATATCAGGTTGCCTACTTCCATGGACAGCATTGCGGCAAGTGTGCGGCCCCAAAAGCAAAGCAAAATTCAACATAAGTACTAGGCGAACAGAAATTATAAGTCGATCAAAGATTTAAAAAGGAAAATATCAGGTTGCCTACTTCCATGGACAGCATTGCGGCAAGTGTGCGGCCCCAAATGGCAAAGCAAAATTCAACATACAGTCGACGGCATAACTATTTTGACAAAACTATGCGCTATGCTTTTTCTTTTTTCGTGACAGAATTGTAAAATGTAACGGTTTCATTATCTACTGAAAAGTTAAGTACAGTTATGCAAAAAGGAAGATGCAAAGTATTTTTTTAATTCCTTTATGCGTTTTCTTGTTTTACGCATTCTTCTCTTTCGCAAGCTGATAGCCGGTGGACAAAAGTATTCTGACATTTGCTCTATTCAGTCGGTGTTAAACTACTATCGATCTTGAAGCTAAGCTACGCATCTGCTAATATTGTTTACTGATTCAAAGTGCTGATAAGAACAAATTTGCTTCATAGATTTGCTTAGCTATGGGTAAAACAAATGAATTAAGCGACTTTGTGAAACATGATATGGTGGCGAAGTATAACTCTGGTATTTCTGTAGAAAATATCAGTAAATTATACAAAGTACCCCGCCAAACTGTGTATTATCAAATTAATAAATATAAAAAAACCACACCACACAAAACTTGGCACGTTGTGGCAGACCGCGTAAGACAACAGGTCAGAACGATCGTTTGATTTTAAGGAAATTTAAGAATAATCCTTTAGAAAATCCTAAAACTGTTGCCAAGGAGCTTTCTAATTACTTCAGCATTAACATAAGTGAAAGGACAATTCGCAGACGATTAAAGGAAGCTGATTACCGCACGTGCATAGCCAGAGTTATTCCTCAAATAACCATGAGAAATAAAATCAAACGCCTTGAATTTGCCAAAAAATATATAAAAAAGCCCCCATCCTTTTGGCATAGTGTTTTGTGGAGTGACGAAAGTTCTTTTAATTACCACTGCTCTAAAGAAAGAGTCTCCGTTAGTGAGAGAGTAAGCCATGGAGGTGGAACCGTAATGTTTTGGGGATGTGTTGCCTATAATGGGGTAGGAAACTTTGTTCCCATCGATGGAACAATGAATAAAAATAAATATTTACATATTTTAAAGGATTACGCTTTCCCTTCTGGGGAAAATTTGATCGGAGAAAACTTTATATACCAGCAGGATAACGCGCCGTGCCACAAGGCGAAATTAATTACCGAATTTTTAAGTGAAGTTGGTGTTAATACGCTGGATTGGCCACCACAAAGCCCCGACTTAAATATTATAGAAAATATATGGGCTTATTTAAAGCAAAAACGATGTCCAAATCTATCAAGGACGCGTGAGGAAACAATATCAGAGGTAGAAACACTCTGGAAGGATATTCCATTGGGCTATATCCGAACTTTGGTTGATTCCGTTCCCCGAAGACTGCAACAAGTTATAAGTGCTAAGGGAGGTTATATTTTTTATTAATAATAAGTAAACTTATCTAAAAACATGTGCATTCATAATTTTTTTAATCTTAAACAATATGTAAAAATACTTATGCCACCATACATTTCTGAAAAATTTTTATTTTTGTTTTTGTTATTAATATACTCATATAATATTTTTTGATATATTTTGAAAATAAATTAACTCATCGTTACACCATATTTATTTTAAATATTATTTTTTTTAGAGCTCAGTTACAAAGTTATTAACCGAAACGCAAGGTAACTTCTTTGTCAAAATATTTATGCCGTCGACTGTAAGTACTAGGCGATCAGAAATCATAATTGGTCAAACAATTCAAGAAAGGAAAAATAGATTACCTACTTCAATGGGGCAACAATTGGCAACACAAATTCTGCGGCTGAAAAATTCTACAGTATGCTTTTGTGGGCGCCATTTCCAAGAAATACCCTTTCCCTCCACAGGGACAACTTAAATGCTATAATTGATATAAAGGGGCACGGACGGCTGACCATACATATTTTTTTACTATATTCCTGCTCAATTTTCAGGAATACGGATTTCATTTACCAAATGGTATGATTACCAAGGATATAGGGGGCATCCAGGAATGGTCAAATTGGAAATTTTTCTCCGCAGGCGTAGCAGAATTGTCTGAATTACACAAAATCTGGCGACCATTTACGAGACAATTTTAATGTCAGTTGGCCAATCAATTTTCGGTTCTTATTTCATAACAACACAGGAATCACAAGGAGCGGGCTTACAGCCGGCTTGGCCAGTTTATTGTTTACCACATTTTTAAGCTTTCTAAAGAAATACAAATAAACAAAAATATTACTAAGTTTATTTCAAATACAAATCAAATTTTAAAAATAAACGAAATTCATTGGATTCTTTAAATCGGTTCCTTTTTAAATTCCTAGCCTGGTTTTAACTTTTGCAAAAATGTGTACAGACTATATCTCGGCCATATGTCGTCCGATTTTGGAACCTTTTTCGACTCGTATAAGCAAATAATATCAATCGACATTAAAAATTTTCCTGATTTTAATAAATATTGTGATGTATCCCTGCCATTTTTTCAACTTTCCTAAAATTGTAGAATTGAAAATTGTTATTATACGTACGAGTCTAAAAAGGTATATCATTTAAAGATATGAGCTTATTTGATCACACAAAAAATCATTTTAAATGATTTTATCTCGGTCATATGTAGACCGATCTCGGAAAGACTCGTATAAATCTGCGGAATCCATCGCTTTTCATGTTATTATTTCTTTACAATTTTTCAATGGCTTTACCTCGAGTTAATAGAGTCCTTAGTGTATTCTTACATTTGAAAGATACAAAACCCTCTATGTGATAGAATGTTTCTGAGTAGTGCAAAAATATCTGTCCGATACTAAAGCAAAATAAAAAAAACCCATAAGAAACAAAAGTAACTGCAAGAGACTAAGAATAAAGAATTTATGTTCTTATGTTCCCAGTATTGAAGTAGTAAAAGACCTGGCACCCAACTTCCGCCATAAGACTGAATGACGAACACGCAACAGGATTTTTAGCTTAAACAGAGATTATTTCATCAAAATTTAATGAACAATAACGAAGCTTTTAATAAAAAAGGTTGTTTCACACACTTATAATACAACAAAGAAAACCACATTTAAATTCTGATATTGGTTACGTTGTAAACAAATAGAAGAGAAGGCGATTATTATTATAAGAGCTATAGATTTAGATTCACAATTGCAATTCAACAGTTCCCTGTGCTAGACCGAAGAGCAAGTAGCTTATCGCCTGGCAAGCATTGATATTTATTTTATTACTATATAATTATGATAAGCGGGCTTTTAATACTCAATGGGTCTTTCCGGTTGAAAATTGTGTTTGGGTTTAATTAGAAGGCAAAAAGCTTTGCCATGTTGAAATATTAAAGTTCATTCGGTGCTCAATTGGAAGTACACCGTTCTGATTAGATATGTCAAAATGCCTAATAAGAATAATAATTAGCTGCCTAAAGTACTTTTGGTTGAATCGCAATCAATCGGTTTATTATTGTTGACATTTTTTTTGGTATACATTAAAAATGGGTACAAAGAGTGTCAAACATGTTTCAATGAGTCAACGTGTTTTTGCATGATCTGATATGGCTGAGTTTTATTCAAGGCCAAATCTATAACTATATAATATTAAGATAATGATACTACTTGATTGATTAGGTTAATAGTCTACAACTATATCCTATACTGATAATAATAATATTTTAGGTAATATATAATCAATATATGATAGAAGTGATTATATAGATAATTTCTAGGACATTCAAGACTATATTTTTGAGTCTGTTAAACAAAATTTCTGACTAGCTGGTTTTGTCGACATTCTTATTGTATATATTTCATTAAATATATGTACATATGTGTACACATACAAATTTATAAGAATCTAAAATTCTGATATTTTAGATACAACACTGGACTTTTGGTAAGGTTTATAGCCATCAGTTGGCTTTATACATTTACATCTGTTTGTATTACCTATACGTTCTGTGTGTTTTATTTTAAGCAGATGTTTTGCTTCCATATGTTTTCTTTAATATATTCTTTTTTTCAATTTGATAAGAATTCCATTGATAAAGGAAATCGTTTCAATCTTTTATCAAAATACAAGATTAGCAATATACATACATGTATGTGTATACTGTAATAAATGTATACCGATAATAAAATCAATGGTCGAAGCGGTTTGTGCCGGTTCGCGAGATCGTCGCTAAATTGCAAATTGGCCAACTCAATTATTGCGTCACTGTACGAATGTATATAGAAAAGCAAACGAGCGAACAAAATATAAACACTGAATACCAATCACCAATTCAAAGCAAAACAGCTTGAAAGACGATAAGTAGTTAAAGCAGAAATACAAAATAAATAAATAAGCCAAATAAATTGGTTCTTATGATATTGTTGTGATACCCCACATTTTGAGACTATTGGATAATTAAAGAGATTGGCAATCCCAATAAGTATGACAATAAGATCCGCTTTAGCTTAAATTGAAGCTAATTTCATTAGACAAATTTGAGCGCCATAATATTAAGAATTTATTGCAGTTTTACTAACGCTATTTCAGACCACTGAACAGAGACGTACATACTATATTTATTATTATATGTACACATACTAGAAAATTCTACCTAAGATGTAATTTCATACAATTTCTGAACTTTCATTTCCTCATTCTGTTTCCGATTTTAATTTGGCCTAGCCTACAGATCCAGTTTAAAGAGGGTATAGCAAAAAATTCAAATTAATTTCAAGATTCGTAGCAAAACAAGCTGAAAGAGTCGAAAGCAAAACAAAAACAATAACAAAGAGCATGTCAAATAGCAGAAAGCGCGCATGCCGCTTATCAGCGTAGATGGAGGGCCAAAGAGTGGTAAATAGAGAGAGAGCACAGACAGAGAAAGAGACAGAAAGAGAATGAACGGGAAAGAGAACATTTGAATGTGAATTAAGTGAACAACAGTGACTGACAAAAGTCTACATACGATCCCCATTTTAGCTACAAGAAGCATGGGAAGAAATAACACCCAGTGAGCTGGGAAATTTGGTAAATTCAATGCCCAAACGCCTGCAGGCAATCATAGATGCCTGTGGTGGGCCAACAAAATATTGGGCAATCATTTTGTTTTCTTTTAGTGCCTTATTTTTAGTTTTCTTTACCGCTTTTGAATTTTTTTTCGTTTTTTGTTCATAACTTGTTAAGTTTATATTGCAAATTATTTTTTTTTTATTTTTTTGTTTCTTCGTAAAAAATGGATTTGAAACATTACTACATTAATTCTTTTTCGGATCGTGCATTGGGGCTCGTCAGGTAGCTAAAATGGCGGTCGTATGTAGACTTTTGTCTGTCACCGTATGGGCCACTTTTTTTTGCACTTAATCAAGCCGTAAGCATCTATCTCTAAATTTATATATATGTATATCTGATTTTAATAGCGTGTGTTCGTCAAGTGTGTTTGTGAGATGTTTCAGCTGTTGCTGCATGTTTGTTGTTGTCGCGAAAATGCCAAAAGTTGCCCTCAAGGTGATGAGATAAAAATCTTGTAACAACAGCAAATAAGTGACGAATAATTTGTAAAATAATGTCGCTGTATAAAGTTCTTAATTATGACCCATAAATCTGCCCAAAACATACCCTCATACATACGTACAATATGTTGTGGCTTATTTAGTCACCTTGCGAACTATAATTAATATATACATGTATACGTACATATATCTATATTCATATATACTATACATACTATTAAAAACGATCTTGCATAAGAGTCATTTGTTTGTTTAGCATTACATTTTTGTTTAAATGCAGTAAGTAATCGCGCATGGTAATACGATAGGCACAGCTGTTGGATTGTATGCGCCAGCGTTTATTACTGCGAAAAGCTGGACAGTGTGCGGCGATAAACAACCCAATAATTGAGCGCATCGAATTACGACAGAGCGCAACAGGTAAACTTATCGAACGGAAGTGTGCAGATCGATAGCGATGCAATAAAATACCCAAGCCCAATTGGAAGGACAATTTTTACGCAAATGATGCTCATTATAAAAATAGCCCAAAAAGGAAATTAATTTCAATGTCAGTGCAGAGCTGATTGGGATGCTGTGTGAAACAAATTGGCAATGGGAAATTTAATGTAGCAGCAGCTGCACACACACCCATACACAACCGCACACACAAGTAAACAAACTAATCGATAATTCGCACTCTCTTGCTCTCTCGCTCTTTGCTGCAATTGCAGTAAATGGCTTGTGCTGCACCTATAATATTGGCGCCCAGGCCGCCCACAAAGTAGGTGAGTATGCGTGTGTCAGCGTCGGCCAAACCCATTTTCATGGCCAACATTGACAACAACAGCAATAAAGACGCTAACGAATTTAGTTACGTTACTCACCTGTCAAGTAGAAATTGTTAAATTTTTGTGCCAGTCCCAGCAGACGCGACAGTTTTACCTCGGTGGACGACATTTTGATGGTGGGGAGAGGCGAAGTGAGTATAGGCACACGGCCAGCCAAAGTAAATACAAATACAATTTAAACGCCGGCTACCTTAGCTCCCACTCGGCTCCTCTACTCCCACGCCAACAACAACAACAACAATGGCACAAAGATAACACACGCGCTTCAAATTTTTTGGGGCTGTTTGCGCTTTAATTAGTTGTCCTCGACGATGACTCTATCGCACAACTTACTTATTATTAATTTTCTCTATTTCAATTAGGGATAATGGACAACCAACCATCAAAACACAACCGCACGCAACGAAAACCACAGCCGTAGTGCTGCAAAATACGCGCTCAGCTCGATAACGATAGGCAACTAGTGCTAGTGTAGTGTTGCACATCAACCAGCAAGACAGCTGATTATTTAAACAGCTGTTTGATTCTCTGCGTACTGGCCTCTAGGCAAACGAAATTTGTTGTAAGTGTTGAGAAACACATTCACCTAGTGTGTGTTTAACAACACACGTGGGATACAAATGTCACGCTGACAAGAGTACAAGTTAGAAAAAGTTAGAAACATAAGCGGAGCACGGGAAACGCATTCGTTTCCCATTTGTGTTGTAAGCTTCAAATAATTTGGCAGCTTATTGATAGTAAATTAATAAACCCACCCTAGCAAGGCACGCGATTAAATTCCAAAATGAGCGACGACTACTTAAGGAAACCATTTTCATTAGCGCCCCCACCAGCCGGTAAGCAACACTACCCCCACACACACACATTACGCAATGGGACATTGTGTTACATGCAACTGTTCTTGAATGAAAACGAATGTTTACAGTACTTGCTTGTGGTTATTTCTTTTTTAGTTGACGATCCGCAACAAACAGCAACGACAAACTACACCCCGGCAACGAGCACATTTAGTAGTGCTCCGGTGTCACCATACCTCAACTATGATTCACGCTTCCTTCAACAAGCGCAGCCAGAGTTCATATTCCCCGAGGGCGCCAACAAGCAGCGTGGACGCTTCGAGTTGGCATTCTCGCAGATTGGCACATCTGTGATGATTGGTGGTGGCATTGGTGGACTGGCTGGCGTCTATAATGGGTTCAAAGTTACCAATGCGCTCAATCAAACGGGGAAACTTCGTCGTACCCAGTAAGTAGGCAACAGATTCAACAAAAAAAACATCTGGATTCGAACATGCAACAATCACGATTGAGAAATCTAAAGGTTGCGCAAATATCAGTATTGCGCTTGAGAAATCTAAAGGTTGCGTAAATATCAGTATCGCTATTCAGCGCGACTTAAGACAGTGACGTCACAACATCGGTTTGTGCCTTGCTTACATTGCATTGCAATTGGCACACGTTCGATATTTTGCTTGTATAGTATCTATATAAAGCTATAGTTTCATCGAAATATCGTGAATATCTGTGGAAGCTATTGATAAAAGTGGTCCAATCTGACCGATTTTAATTGCTTTGCGGTTTGCATTTCAAATACGGACCGATTGCCTGTGTTTATTAACTTATGTAGATTATGAGAGCTAGAGGCAGCACATTCGGTTTATTTAAACATTTTTATATACTAACAAGGTTATTAAATGAGAATCGAGTTCTCATTGAGTTGTTAAATGTCTACCGTAGACTACTACTACTATATATATATATATATATATATATATATATGTATATATATGTTACTCAAGTGCATTTGTTTTTCTTGCAGATTGATAAATCACGTGATGAAACAGGGATCCGGTACGGCGAATACCTTAGGGACGTTAGCCGTGCTCTACTCGGCGTGTGGAGTGTTGTTGCAGTACGTTCGTGATCAGGATGATAATGTAAATACCATAATAGCTGGTTCTGCCACTGGACTGCTATACAAATCAACAGGTTAGGTTAACTCAATCAACGTCTAGTGTGGATGTCTAATGCGTTAACTTGTTTAACAATTTTAGCTGGCCTGCGAAAGTGTGCGTTGGGTGGCGCTATTGGTTTGGGCATATCGTCGCTTTATTGCTTATACCTGCTGGCGCAAGAGAGCAACAACACAAACTCAAGTCCAAAATTCCTGTAGGTGAGACGGCGTGTAGTCTTCAAAAGTGTGCACTGCTATAGCTGCCAATTAGTTCTGGCCAATGGCCGAGCTACACACAGGCCCGTGTGTGGTAGTCGCATCGATGCGCTTAACCGTCAGATATATAGTTTTGTTTTATATTATAAATACATATATATACATATATATATTTAGATTTATCTGGACATTGTAAGAATTTCTTTTTAGTTTAAATCCCCGTTGAGAACATCATCGGGCAGGAACCCAACCAAAATTCTAGTTGCAAAGCAAAATTATATCTAAAAATAACAGCAAATAAAGTTGTATGCTTTAGATGCAACTTGCCACTAAACGAAAAGCTTTATTAGTATAAACGCGCCACCGAACTGTACTGCTCTCCAAAAAGAGGTCGACAGCCTAGTAATCTAAAGCACCAGAATCATCATTGGTCAGGGTCAACACCTTCACGCCCTTGCGTTCGTTCAGGCCATTGTTGGCTGGCGCCTCGCAGCTGGTGTCCTCCGTGGAGCAGGTGTGACAATGGCAATCGATCGCCTCCATGTAGCTGTACTTACGTATTCCATCGTCCGCCTCGGGATGACAGTTTTTCAACATGGCCACCGAGGGTTGGCGGTGCGCGTGCACGCATACCGGATGAAACGAGCGCTTGTAGGGGAACTTCCAGTCGGATATCTCGCTGGAGTCGCAACGGCCCCAACAACTCCAGACGCTCACATAGTCCCAGCATTCACGGCCCTGCGCATCCGACTGAGTCACCCTGTACGTGTACAGGCGCCGATGGCAGCCAAGCGGCGCAATTGTGGGTCCACTGTATACGGGCTGCAGGTCAACCAATTGGGCACTGCCCAAGCGCAGCAGCGGAATGGCCAAAAGCAGCAAACGTAGACTGCAAAAGAAAAATGTATTAATCGTAAATAAAATGTGCGCTTTAGCAATTTTGAAAATAACGCATATGTTGGCAACTTACAACACTGCAAGCATTTCAAAGTCTCCTTGTTGATTTTGCCGTGGAATGCGTGCTGCTTGCGTCGCAGTCGGCTGCGTTGTGTTGCCCGCTTTGAATATTTCTTCATATTTATAGCAAACTTCCTCGTCGCGGCGTCTGCGCATCGGTTGCCCTTTGCTGCGTATTATTTGCCTAAAAATAAACTTGGTAATTGTTTGTGTTTTGCATATTGTATGCAACGGGGAGCATTTGGACGTTAACAATTTGAATTTCAATTGAAATTTGAATGCGCAATGCGAATTGAAGCGAAATACTTTGGATAATTATAGAAAGTGCAACTTGGTAGTCTTAATGTTCTGCATTTTATTTGTGTATGATGCAAAGAATTTTGTAATACCATGATAATTTTGTTAACGGAATTTTCTCTCATCACATGTCAAAAATAATTGATTTGGCAACTCTCCGGTTGCGCCTCATGCTGTGCAATAATTTTTGTTGTTGCTGGCCAAGAAATGTGTGCGTATCGAAAGCGATTTAAAAAAGAAAGTGAAAGGAAAACGGTTTCTATGGACGTGGGCCACATTGCGAATTTTGCACCAGAATACCTTTGCCCACGCTAACGCATCCTCTAGTGTGAGCTTCGGTGAGGCCTTTTCTTTCGGGGAGTGGTGTGGGGTCAATGCCGGTTGGGGATTTTACTTGGTGGTGGGTGGGGGTGAGTGGTGGATTTGATTACCGCTGGCGGCGCCTACGAGCGACGACGTATCTCATGATGCGAGCCATAGCGCTGATTACGCAGCTGCACCCGAAAGCGCCGATTGTTGTCCGGGCCGCGGTCCTCGGCCTGGCGATTGAGGTGCACGGCGGGCAAAACGGCTGCATCAACAGCAGCAGCAGCTGCCGTTGCTGCTGCGGCGGCTGCCGCTGCAGGCGGCATGCCAGGCGCTGGTAACGGTAGCGCCACCTGTTGCGGCAACTGTAGCTCCTCGCCATCGGCATCCTCGTTGGCACTCTCGTCATCGAGATCGTCCAGCGCCGGATCGTTGTTGTCGACCAGCGATTGGGAGCGATTCGTGCTGCCCACATCTTCGCGCGCCATTGCCGTGGCCATCAAACGCTGACGCCGCTCCTCCATCAGCCGGTCGCGCTCCTTGTGTATGTAGTCCCGCTTGTTGGGCAGCCCGGCCACGTTGTTGGCCGATAGCGCCGAGCGCACGATGTTCATGTCGGTCGCCTCCATCCACTCGTCCGTTTCGGCCACGTAGCACTCGGTGTGCGAGATGGTGGAGACGCCGTTGAACCCGCCAATGGCGAAGATCATGTCGTCGATGATCTCCAGGCCGAAGTTGCTGCGCGAGTGGTTCATCTGTCGTATGAAATGCCAGGACTGCGATTCGGGATCGAAGCGCTCGCCCGTCGACAGCCGGGAGGTGCCATTGAAGCCGCCGATCACATACAGCTGATCCCTGAACGCCACACAGCTGACGCCGGAGCGACGATGATTCATGTTCGGTATGCGCGTCCACACATTGGTCAGCGGATCGTAGTACTCGGCGCTGTCCAGGCACTCCTGCCCATTGAATCCGCCCGTGGCGTAGATCCGGCCGTGCAGCGTGCAGGCGCTCGCATCGGAGCGCTGCATATTCATGGGCGGTATGATGGACCACTGGTTGGTCTTCGGATTGTAGCGCTCGACGGTGTTCAGCCGATTGTGGCCATCGTAGCCGCCAATCGCATAGATCATGCCGTTCAGCTCCGCCACGCTGACGTAGCAGCGGCGGCAGTGCATCGGCGCAATCTCGTTCCACTTCTTCTTGACGGCATCGAAGACACGACAGGTGTTGAAGTACTCGACGCCATCGTAGCCTCCAATCGAGTAGATCTTAAAGCCCAGCACGGCGGTGCCGTGATAGGCGCGCGGCCCCGCCGGATCCTCCGCATTGATGTTCACCCAGCGGTCGGCGCGCGTATCGTACGTCTCGATACAGCCTTTCGAGGTGCCGCCGCTCCAGCCGCCAATGGCGAAGATCACCTCGTGCGGCAGGCGGGGCATCGCCAGCGGCGGCGTCGTGAGCTTGGGTTCAAAGGGCAATTCAAGTGGCACTCAAATGTCGCTGCCGCAGACCACAACTGAGAGATCCAGCAAGGTCAAGGTCAAGCAAGGTCAAGCTCTTCAAATTGTGACGTCACAATATCGGAATTTTGTGTAAGGGGCATGGATCCGTATTTTGAGTGCACACTGCACATGTATCAAAATTGTCCCGATCGGACCACTATATCATATAGCTCCCATATGCTAATCGGATAAAAACTCAACTTCTTATGCTCATCTATTGGGTTAGTGCACTGTATTGTAGCTAGACTTGAAATTTGGAATATATACCCGTGTCAGATAAAGGGGCACTTCTATAAAATCTATTTATCTTCCTCGATTTAAAAGTTAGATACATACAATATCCAGGCAGGGGCGGCGCAAGTCGATTTAATCTGTACACTATCTTGGAGATAAATCGTGAAAATTCAAATATCCCATAATTTTAGGGGTAGTCACTAAAATTGGCAGATTGTGTTCGGATGGACTCCTCTAAAGATCGGTCCAAAAACTTCGGCCACGCCCACTCCCGCCCCACAAATTACAAAAATCTATATTTTTCCAAATTGCGCAGTCGGTTACACCCGACTACAACTGCCATTAAAGAAAAACTTCATCGGACAACGGAACTATTCTCTGCGCAACCTTTAGATCTCTCAAGCGTGCTGCAGGCAATAGTAGCATTAGCATTAGCATTAGCATTAGCATTACCTCTTCGGCCTGTGGGTTGAGAAAGTCCAGATCATACATGAATTTAAAGGTATCGACTATCAGCGGTTTGGCTGCCTCGCATTGAATGACATAGGGATGCTCCTTGACCTCCTCCATGAAGCACTGGCCAGCGCATGTGGGTTAGGTTGACGTGCATTTGAGATGCATGTAGTGTTTGTTGTGTTGCCACGTACCTTGGGGGTCATCAGACCAAGGCGCACGCCCGTCATCAGATGCGCCACATGCTGTTTGCGATTCTCGGGATCTCGGTCAATCCATTTGACGCACAGCTTCCATACGTAATCCTCCTCACGTGTATTTAGCTCATCATCGCTAATGATGCTGTAAAAGTCCTTGATGTTCAAGTCCAGTATGTCCGTATTCCGGGCGGCCACATCCGTAAAGTACCTCAGCGTATAATTGCGCGCCTTCTGGTACAAATCCTCGAGAAACCGAAAGCTGCAAAACCACAAATGCCAAATCAATTAAAAGCGGATTATAGAAACACACGGAGTCAATTATGGCAGATTAGCAGAGGTCATACTGACCGCGCAAAGCCCATGATGCTGACACAGTTCTCCGGACTGAGTGTTCGACTGAGATAGTCCTTGCACTGTTTGACCAGCCCCACCATTCCCACGTAGTCCGCACAGATGAGCAGCTCGTGCACGTTGTCGTCGCTGATGTTGGTCTTGCGCAGGTAGGCGTACTGTATCACACAGTTCATGATGGATGCACTGATGCCCGGTATATGCACGACTCGGCTCTCGTCGTTCCCCGCTCCGGCGCGACTGTTGAATCCCGTAAACTGTGCGCTGCCAGAAAAGAAACCGCGAAACGGGCGCAAAATAAACAAGTGAGAATGTTGCAGTCGTGTTTAACCCTCGAGAGAACAGCACACAATTTAAATGTTACACAGCAGCGCCTAACAACTCCTTAAAAAGTCAGGATTTTGGACAGGGATACCACACACCAAACTGCGGTTTGGACAGCAGCGCTGCCTATCAACCCCTTAAGCTATGCAACAATCGTTAAAAACTGAACAAGTTTGAATAAAAACACGCGTCTTGGACTGGGGTTCGAACCCAGGACCTAAACTGCCCGTTAGACAGCAGCGCCCTCTGCCTACGCCTTAAATCGTTAAAAACTGAAAAATTTCAATAAAAAATATGCTTCTTAGACTGGGGTTCGAACCCAGGACGTAACGCAAGAAAAAGAATATATTTATTTATATATATAAATAAAAATAATTGTTGCAGCATTTCTATTGTGAAAATATTGATTTTTGTAATTTTTGAGGGCGAAAGTGGGCCATATTTAGAGGAGGTCAGCAATAATCTTTAATCTAGTTTTAAGACTGAGCGAATTGCCACGCCCCCCGTTGGGGCCGTGGGTATAGTATCTAGATTCTAGCATATTGCACAAACCCAATATACTTGTTTCGCTTCGAGAACGAGTGTAAAGGCAATTACGGATGAAATTAATTTGGGGGCGACTCACCGAAAATAGGAGCTGCAGGAACACATGATGGCACGGTGCACGTTGAAGGACTGCTCGCCTACCGAGATCTGCGCATCGCATAGAAGATTCGCCTCGCGGAGCTCGTTGAGCACGTTGAGGGCATGATCGCTGACAATGGGTGACAGGGATTTAGTGGACGGCTTCTGTGTGGGGCTATTATCGAGTTCATCCCCTTGGTAGCCGCCATCCACGTCCACGTCCACGAACTCCATCGGCACCAGCTCCAGTTGGCCCTCATTCATGCCATGTAAATGATTACCGTTTTGCCGATTCATAGCGTAAGCGAGCCAGCGATTTTATCTCGGTTGGGTCTGAAATCCTGGTCCTTGTCTAAATTGGGCAAACATGTGTGTGTGTGTGTGGGGAGTGGGGGAGAAATCAAATTGAAAATTGATTTTCAGTAATTTGCCAACGCTAATCGTGTGCGGTCTCCTACCAAGCGAAACGCGTTTTGTTGATATTTTGTATTTTTTGTGGGCTGTTTTTAGGGAGAGATCTCTCCGTATTTAACAATAGGAACAGAAATAATGTTCGATAATTAATCAACAACAACGAGACAGTTCTCGTAACGCACAAAATGGGACTACTTAGTGAGAACTAAAAACTGAACGCCCCCTAAGCAGGTACATTTCCACATTCCACAGCACTCGGATATTGGCCATGGCGCCCAAATCCATTCGCTTACCAATGTCAATTCTTTTCGAATATTTCTTGCTCCGTAGAAGAGTACCATAGGCCAGGCAAAGGTACAGGCCGAGTTTCAAATTGTTCAGAATGCCTTGTCTTTCTAAATTGGGCACGAGCGTTCTAGACATGTGGCGCAAAGCCTGAGAGAATCGAGTTCAGGTGTATTCGTTTTATAAAGCCAAGCATCATATTTTGTTTAAGTAAATATACCCAATTCTCTTTATTTTGAGATAGCACGCGCTAAAGAGCCAAAACTTTTCAAATATTCTTTTTTATGTTTTATGAATTTCTGATATTCTCTCATCATCGCATCTTACAGGAAACTTTATATGGGATCACGAAATCAAACGCAAGCTTGAATAACTGATTTCGATCTAAAAGTGCTGAATTATTAACAATGGGAATTGGAGATAGTAATGGAGAAATAATTTCCCAAAATGAATAAAATATTTCTGGTGACAGCAGTCAAATGTCTGACTTTATTGTCAGAAACAAACGAATACAATTTTGTATGTTTATATTAGTTTTACTTTTTGTACATTAATGAATGTCTGATATTATTTTCTTCTATTCGTAATTAATTTTTCTAATTTATTTTTTACTTCCTGTATAGGGACACTCTCAATTGCTAAGTTTGGTCCCGACATCTTTAAAACCCAAGATATCGATCATACAAAAACTAGCTATACCAAAAACTAATCTTAAACCAAAGGCTTTTCTATATTTAGCATATTAAACATAGATTATATAAAACGTTTTCTTATGCCATTTTGCCATATTTAAATTAGATATTTTTTAGGTAAGCACACTTTTAAAAACACCCCAAGATTTTCTTCGAAAGCTTTTCTATATTTGGCATATCAGAAAATATAATTTTTGATTGGTTTTTTATTTCTTCACTCTTGGCTCGCTTCTGGCCATCAGCAGAATATGCAAACTTGGTTTCTCTGCATGAATATTTAAGTCAGGACAAAAGTGGGGGACACTTGCCTTTTGCCCATTAAGTGCAGCCCATTGGCCACGACCGGGTTTTCCGCTCGTTCTCTGCGCAGTCGTCGTTGTCCGCTGGCCGGCATAAAATGGAGCGTCCGCTGGGAAAGGGCCAACAGTCACCATTGACCCACGGACGAGATGAAGTCGCTGTCGTTGCTGTCCTGCGCTTTGTGGCTGCTCTGTTCCTGCTTTCTGGTCGCCGAGAGCAGTCTGGCCGGCAAGGATATGTGGCTGCGTCCTGGCTGCCACAAGGTGGGCAACACGCGCAAAATCTCAATACCCGATTGTGTCGAGTTCACCATAACGACCAATGCCTGTCGAGGCTTCTGCGAGTCCTATGCGGTGCCGTCGATACCATCGGCCATAACGGGTCTCTTTAGGCCACCCAAGCCGGTGGTTTCCGTGGGTCAGTGCTGCAATATGATGAAATCGGAGGAGGTGAGTTCACACCTGATCAAGAAATAAGAGTGCGATTTTGATTAAATTGGAATCGACGTGTTATATATATATATATTAAAGTTTGTACTGTTCGATTGAGGGACTAATTGTTTGTGCTGATTGACTGATTGATTGCCTGACTGTCTAACACTGTTTGCTTTGGATTTGGAGAAGGACAGATTGACTGATTGACTGTTTGATTGAAACGTACTGTCTGTTTGATTGACTGACTGGGCAAGGACTGATTGACTATCTGACGAACTAATTGATTGACTGATAGACTAGCTTATTTGGAGTTGAACAGACTGACTGTCTGAATCTGAAACTGAATCACTAGCTAGCCGATTGACTGTTTGACTGACTGATTGACTGCTTAACTGACTGACAGTCTAAAACTATTTGGCCTGGCTGCCCAACTGATTGACTGACTGACTGACAGTCTAACTTGACTGTCTAACCGAACTAACTAATGATGTTAAACTGATTGACTGACTGATTATCTAGCCGATTGACTGTTTGACTGACTGCTTGATTGACGGACTGACTGACTGATAATCTGACTGTGTAACTATCTAAAATTGTTTGTGCTGTGTGATGGACTGAATGACGACTACCTGACTGACAGGCTGATTGATTGACTGATTTGTTTGATGTTGATCTGACTGATTGATTGGCTGTCTAAAACTATTTGTGCCGGGTGAACGATTGACTTACCGACTAACTGATTGACTGTCTAAGACTTGTGCTTCCTGATTGACTGACTGATTTAGTGACTGACTGGCTGTCTAACTGCAGATGTAATACGGAGTTTTGGAAAATTACATCGAACAATTGGGGGAAAACGGTTGCATACATAAACCATTTCCAAAGATCTTTGAGAAAATTAAAATATTGACAAATGCACATATGTATATTTATATATAGCTCATGAGAGAGCGAAAGCAGCCGAAGAAAACGCTCAACCTGAACCATTTTCCTTGCAGATTCAACGTCGTGTGCTCTGCATCGAGGGCGTACGCAATGTGACCTTTAAGAGCGCCGTCTCCTGCAGCTGCTATCACTGCAAGAAGGACTAGACCGCGCCTAGAACGAGCACCGATATACGCTTATACATATATACTTAAATCTTATGCCTGAGCCACTTTAATTTTGTTATTTGCTGGGTAAAATCAATAAACAAAACCAGAATATTTATGGTGGCGCCTCCAATCACTGGTGTTCCGGGGTCAGGTCAGGCCTTGCCCGTCTTGATGAGGAGACACATTTCGGCCAGCACCGATGCAAGGGTAGTGCCAAAGCGCTTGGCCGAGGTCCGGCGGTTCTGATTCCAGGCCGAAATGGCAAAGATGATGTCGTTCTCGCGCAGATTATAGCAGCAGCCATAGCCCTCCGCGTTGAGCGGTCCGTAGGCCACGAACGCATCGTGTGGCGTGCTCAACGGCGAGCTGACGATGCGAAAGTCTCTCGAGCGCAGATAGCCCTCCGACTGGAAGAAGTACGGCAGGGGCAGGCCGTGCTCCTCGGCCATTTGCTGCAGCCCGAACAGATGGCGGTCCACGGCGCGTCCGTGCAGCGCCAGCTTCGTCTGCCGCTGATGGCGATCGACGGCAGCAAACAGCGCCGCTAGGCGACTCCTGGCCGTGGCCTTGCCCGTCATCATGGCGTGCACAAATTTCAGAGATTCCTCCGTCGTGCAGCGTATGGCCTCGGTGCGTCCCCACTGGAAGATGCGCAGATGCGCCGACTCGAGCTGCGGCGGCAGCCGATTGTGCTGTCTGTAGAAGGCCAGCTGCAGGCCCATCTGTACGTAGCTGTCCGGCGCCAGGCCGTGCTCCTTGATCAGCTTCATGCCATAGTTCTCGAACTGGAATGCATGCACCTCCAAGTTCTTTGAGATTTGGGCAATGTTCCGCTTGGCAACCGTCAGCCAGAAACGGGTGCACTCGTCGATCCTCGCGAATGGGATGTGCTCCAGTTGGTCAGATGTGCCCATGGCGGAGGGCTCCTCGCCATAGCCCGGTTTGGCGCTGGTGAGGTCAGAGGTAATTCACTCAGCATATCACTCTATACGCTCAGAGAAAAAGAACTATGAATGCTGTACTCAAGTTTTAACCGAACCACTTGCTCAATAAATTAGCCGAACCTGAACCTCTATAAAAATTCTTGAAAGAATCTTAAAAATATATAAAAATAAGTCTAGAAATACAATAGAAAAAGGCTTAGTAACCGAATCAGTTGATCAAAAATGTAATTCAAATCCCCAAACCAAACCATAGAAATCTATACTATTAACTTTAGTGGCTGCACAAATGAGAAGATATTGTATCTTTTATGGAATACGGAGTAATTTCATATAAATAATAAATATACATTTTTTTTTAAATTTAAAATAATGTAAGGCAAATTAAAAAAAAATTAAGAATTTTGCGAAAAATTTAGATACAAATTTAGAAGTACACAAAAATTAGATAGTTTTTCAAAATTAAAAATTGTGCTTTCTCTCTCTCATTAAGGTTTAAAACAAAAAAATATTTTTAAAAAATTTAAGATCAGTTCGAACCGTTAACCGAACCACCAATTTTTTTTAGCTTATTTCTTATTTCGGGAACGTGTTTTTTTGTTAAACCCAAAATGAAACGTTTCAAAAAACGCGCAAGACTTTAACTTTTGTTAACTTTTGTTGTCCAAACACAGACAGTTCTTGAAATATTAAAGAGTAAAAGAGAACCCTATAAATTCTATAAATTCTAACCCCAGCTTTGACCGCGCTTTTCTCTGAGTGTATAGCAGTATATGCATACATACATATTGTTAAGCACGTAGTCCATAATTGTCACTGCCGGCTGGAGCTCCGCGGGAGTATGTTCACAGCAGAAGCCGACCAAGCCCCTGGGATTGACAATCAGCTGCAGGGTTTTGTCCATCCAACGATTGGCGCTATTCACGTTGGGGCCACCGCCGTGCAGGAGCTGGGTTGCGAGCACGGAACGCGCTCGGCCGGTGGGCACTGCAACGCCGTCGTCCAGGCAGACCGCGAAGAGCGCCTGCTGGATGCACTGCAGCGCTTTGGCATTCAGCTCCTGGCGGCAGAGCATCTCATGGCACTCGGCCCAATTGTCGCGCGTATCGTGGGTGAGCAGACCAAATGCCGGGCCCTTGACCCGTCCAGACCGAACTATCTTCAGCAATTGCTTTCTGATGTGTTCAACATTGTACAATTTTTTTTGATCCGTGTAAACGGGCAGCTTGTAGAACTAAGGAAGAGTGAGTTGGGTTTCGAGTAGGTTGCCATCAAATGAGCTATGGAAGGAGACATCTCTGATCAAGAAATATATATCACATATATAAGGAATATGTTAGCTTCTGTAATCAGAGATGACACCTGATTCGGGATCGGATCACTATATTCTATAGCTGTTTTGGGAAACTATTGCAAGGAAAAAAATTATTTGGTTTTCAAAATATCTTACTATATCAATAAGTACTTGAGAAGAACTTGTTGGTTTTCCAAGATATCTTGACGAAACTTGGCAAACTCCCAATTGCAATATGCTCGACAATATCCGCGATATATGGTTGCGGGCTTATCTACGACATTTTTCTATATAGTATACTTTCTATAGTACTTTCCACTTTCCAGAATAAATAACTTTTTTGTTTATAAAGATATTCCCACCAAACTGAAGAATATTATCAATACCGGACAATCAAATCTTTATTGCTAACTTTGGAGCAAGCGAAATTAATTCTTTGTGTCTTTATATATACATTTATGTATATATATAAACTAAAAAATCTCAAATTGCATGATGTATATTGCTTAAAATATATGAGCAAAATCTCAATTATATCGAACAACTATATAGGATAACTTCCTTAGGAAAAACGGTAACGGTAACGGTCGTTCATATTATACCAACGTTAAACAGTCGAAAAGGGGCTTAATTATTATTGGATTTTAGGAAAAATATAGGTTTGTGTAATTTGTGGGGGCGGCTCTATATGTGGAGGAGGTCATCCGAAAACTGTCTGACAAATTTGGTGCATATACAAGGGTAATGGGCCCCAGTGGGAGTAGTCAAGAAATTTGTTGTGCGTTCTTTAGAGGAGGTCATCAGTAATTTGTCTGACAAAGTTTTTGAATTCAGCTTTAAAACTGAAACTTGATAGCTCCAAAAGCTGCGCAAAAATATTCCATTCATACGGACAGACAGACAGAGGGGCGGACAGCAAGACGGACATTGCACAAGCCCAATATACACTTTTCACTTCGTGAACATGTGTATAAAGCCCCACTATGCTCCCATGTCATATGAGGAGAATCTAATCAATCATGTTTTAAGTTTTCCAAGAGTAGACACCCCTATACACCTCGGCATTCCGAAGATAATAGTTGCTTCTAGTTTTAAGATTCCCAGGATGTGGACGTACGTGATTCTTGTGTATGACAATCACGTGGTTGGAGTCGCTTTGTTGCAGGGCATCGCATCTGCGAAGCGGGACGCGAACCGTGCCGAACACATTGTGGAACTGGCTGTTGTCCAGCTGGAGGCCGTCCATGGTGCAGACAGGAATTCGGTGAGTCTCCACCAGGCGATTGAAATCGCACATGGCGTAAATTGCCTTTGCCGTGAAGTCCAAGCACTCGAGAAAATTGCGAAACTGCTGCTGGGGAAACGTGATGCAGGGACTCGAGAATGTCGTCAATGGTGCCCGATGCCGCAGGTAGGTGACAGTGGTCCAGCGTTCCGTCAGCCAATTGTCATTACCGCGTCCAGCCTCCTGGAGCAGCTTTTGGAGCTCGTGGCCCTGATTGTGTAAAAAATCGGACGTGAGTTCCTGCTCCCGTGAGAATGTGCTCCCGTTTAACAGGGGTCGCAGGCTGTTCAGGTAACGATTGAGGGTGTCCTGCAGCGGTACAACCGGATACTGACGCAGGGCCTTGGGCAACTGCGGTTTCTTAAGAGGCTTCTCCAGTCGCTCAAACACTATGACGCCCTGCTGTTGGGTGGGCTCCACTACGGGCATTGCCTGTGCAGAGGCTTTCGGGCTGTTGGACGTTTGAAGTTGGAAAGCGGGACGGAGATTGTTCGAGGACTTGAGCATAGTTGTGGTCGGTTTAGTTGAATGATTCCTCTTAATCGCTATCTTCTTTATATGGGGCCTCTGCGAAACATCTTGGGACTTCGGTTTGCTGGCAGCTTCACTGATTTTGGCCGCATCCGCATGTTCGTGTTGGGGTTGAAATAGTTTTTTGCATGTTTTAACAAAGCCAAAAACTCTTGAGACAAAGTGCTTTGGCTTCACGGGCTGAAAATTGGGGGGTAGTGGCGTCTGTGAATGCTTGGACTGATCAGTGGAGTTCTGCTTGCCATAGCTGCGTAAACCGCTAGTGGGCTGCGTGGGATGGGGGTTGATTGAAGTCCATTGAAGTAATGTCCTGCTCCATACTCACTTTGGCCAAAAACCGTTCGGTGGTAATTAAGGCACGCATCACACAATTTGGAAAAGATATATCAAAGGCTTGTTAAAAAAAATTTAGTTTTCGAACGAAATTAATAATGCAAACTAGATGTGTGCGTCTGTATGTGTTTAGAGATGAACACAGTTCCGGTGTTTTCTTAAATCGTAAAAGCTGCTCTTTAATTTCACTGGAAATTTAATCAACAATTGAAAACTACATTTTCATAGGCACTACAACTTGGACTTAGCGGGTTCCGCGTCCAGAACCGCCTGCATTTCGAGGAATGCCTTAGCCAGTGCGGTGGCAAATTTGTCGGGGTCAGTTTGGGGATCCGATTTCCATGCTGAGATCGCTAAAATAATATCGCATTCGCGTGGATTATAACAGCAGCCATAGCCATCGGGAGTGGTTGGGCCATAGCCCATGAAGGCATCGTACACGGTGGCCACCTGTGATGTTGCCACGCGGAAGTGCGAGGATTTCGTGAAGCCGGGCGATGAGTAGAACTTCGGTATAGGCAAGTTATTCTCCACTGCCATCAACCTCAGACCGAGCAGATGACGATCGACGCCCCGTCCTTGCAGCGCCAGCTTTGTGTACGCCTGATGCCCGGAGACCGCCTCACGCAACAGCTTGGCGCGTTTCTCGGAAGACACTTTCTCGTCGCCCATTGCCTTGCAAAAGGCCAGCGATTCATTTGAGCAGGAGCGTATGGTTTCCGTGCGTCCATCCTTGAAAATACGCAAATGGGCCGATTCGTATTGAGCAGCGGGTTGTTTGTGCACTCTGTAAGGTAAAAATGAAGTGGCTTAGAGATATTGTTTGGAATGTACACGTAAATAATTTGTACTTGTAGAAAGCCAACTGTATTGCCATCTGCACAAAGCTATCTGGACCCAGACGCTTCTTTTTGATGAAGTCTTTGCCAAAGCAATCGAATTTCAGCACCTTCATCTGCAGATCCTTAGCAAGGTTGTCGATATTACGCGTCGAATAGTACAACCATTGCTCAATGCATTTATTCAGCGGGCAGAATTTGAGCTTTTCTGGCTTGCCGCCAGACTCAGAGGAGCCACATTCACCATATCTTTTGTCCTCGCCCCTAAGAATGAGTAGATGAATTATAGATGATTTTTTAAAAATACAGATTTATGAACGGTTACTCACATCTTTTTCACCACATAGTCCATCATCATGGCAATGGGCTGACCCTCGGCCGGTGAGTGCTCATAGGTGAAGCCAACGTTTCCATTTGGATTGACCACCAGCTGAATGGTTTTGTCCATCCAACGATTGCCGCCATTCACCTTGCTGCCACCGCCGTGAATCAGCGATAGGATCAACTCTTTCGCCTGCTCAACCGGTTTGAATGAAACGCATTGATCTAGGGAAACGGTGAACAGTGAGGTTTGTATGGTCTGAATGGTTTCCACGTTAAGGGCAGTTTTAGTCAGTTGTTCATAGGCCTCGGCCCAATTGTCGCGAGAATCTGTGGTGAGAATGCCATATGGTACACCAAAATCGCTTTCCGCTTCCATAATTCCCTTCAACTGCTTGGCCAGCGTTGGAGCCGACAACAATTTATCCTTCTGGTCGTACAGGCACATCTTGTAGAACTATCAGAGAGAGGATAATTAGGAATGCCTGTGATTCAAGTACACCTAATTTTCGTTACACACGAATTTTTGTTATGAACTTGAATAATTAATTTGAATTATAAACATATAACGATAATAATTGGGAAATAGCTTCCCAAAAAGATATGCATAACATATCTAGTAAAAATACAAACGTTATTATTATCAGCAAGTGACAATGAAAACTTTTTATGTTTGTTTAGTCTTCAATATTTTAACATTTATGAATTTCTGATATTTTCTTTTTCAAAATAATAATTTATTTATATAATATATTTCTCGTTTGAACAAACAAGAATTTTGAAATATTTAAATTCTTTTTTAGTCTCTCATTTAGGAATTTTTTTTTGAACGTATCTACCTTGTAAAAAGAAATTTAGGTGTGTTTCGAACTTACATGATTCTTGTAGATGACCACCACATGCTTGGAACAGGGATTATATATAAGACCATCTTCCGTACGTCGCGGTATACGACAGGTGCCAAACACCTTGCCGAACTGGCCATTGTCCAGCTCATTCTTGCCCATCTTGACGACTGGTATTTTGCCATCATCGACGATGCCCTTGAACTCGGCGAGGCCAAAAATCACTTTGGCCGTGTAGTTAATATAGTCACTCGGATCCTTAAACTCTTGAACCGGGAATGTCATGCCGGGACTAGAGTAGACAGTGACTGGATCCCGATACTTCAGATAGGCCGCCGATAGCCATCGAAGGGCCAGCCAATTGGACTCCTTCTTGCCAACCTCCTCGAGCAGCATTTGCAGTTCGCAGCCCTCTTTGTCTTTAAATTCTTCGGTGATTTTCTGTTGGTTCTCAAACTCTTTGGGCGACAACAGCGGCTGCACGGAGCACAGAAAACGATCCAGCGTTTCGTTGAGTGGCAAAACATGGTACTTTAGAAGATTTTGCTTTGGCGCATTCCCTTCCGCTTTCTTGCTGCTGTAGCTGGCGGGCAAAAGCTTAACAAGCACATTCGAGGCTTGATTCAAGTGGATCGAGTTTTTGGTCTGCAAAGGGGGTTGCGGGTTGGGTTTAGTTACGATTAAATAGCATAGTTTGGCCAGCACTCACCAAATTCCAAAAGACTTTTCCGTTGAGCAGTCTCATCTCGGATTTGGGTGTTTCAACTCTTCTCTCAATTGGTGAGCTGCAAATGTTTAGTGTAATCCAAAGGTTATTTTGTGAGCTTTTGCGTGTGTGTGTGTGCTGTAGGCTCTTTTGTATGGTTCACCTTTGGTTAGTGTGCATAATCGTTAAGAATAAGCGATAAACAGGGCGTTCAGATTAACGCTAGCGACGGAGCAATATACGAAATTGAGGCACACGCAAAATAACTGTCGGTCCACGTAGACAAAAGTGCAGTTACCAATTGATATCAGACAAACTCGACCGGTTTCGCTTTAACCGATTTTTAAACTGTGGTGTCGCCGTTGCCGTCGCTGCCGCTGTTTGTTTTGTCGCTGCCAACGCTGGCGTCGACGTTGACGACGGCAGCGAAAGTGAGAGCGGTTTGTGCAATTTCCGAACTGTTGCGCTCTGTTTTGCTATCGAGTCCAAAGTCTGTGGACATCTTTTCTTACCCTGCAGCGCACAATGCGAGATTTTTTAGGTCTTGGAATCCTTTTTCGTTTTGGGTGTTTCCTATTCTGACATTATTGAAATAATTATGAATTTAAATATAACATTTAACTCCCAACTTGCCTATCTAAATAAGATATTATGCTTATCCGCAATAGAGGTGACATATTAACGATAGTATCGTACGAGTCAATTTCTATTAATTCGATTCAATACATAATTATTAGCACTTAATAATTATGATATATTTTTAGTAAGTAGATTTCTTTAAGTTAAATTTTAATTTCATATACATCTTTTTCTATATTTCTCTGTAGTACGTATAAGTAAACAATTGTTTTTGGATATCGATAGTACTAGAATATTGCCATCGATAGTTTTCAATTTTAATTCACAGCCCGCCGTAGAGGTGAGCGATATTTACTACTCGCAAGAAGATTGAGAGCCGAGAAATGTACTCACTTAAGTTCTATTAAGTGTACAGCACGCTCTGTTAGCTGGTGGAGCATTCTGTTAATTCAACAGTAAAAGTATTGACTTGCATACGTTAAACTTCAATTGAAATTAAGACAAGGGTATTTTACCAATTAGCAATTCCATATGAAGTTTTTACTTTTCTGCTTGAAATTAATACGCATACTTTAGTTGTATAAATTGTAAGATAAAACTTCAAATATTATTTATTTTTTAATGATTTTTATTTAAATTATTGCATTTATTGCAGTTTAAATGCTAAATTTACATGGTCTAGGGCTAAGATATTTAATTTGTTGTGCAAACGCGTTGCTTTGTATTGCGTTTGCCCATAAATTCTGCTTCAATACAAAAATCACAGCAATTCTTAGCATAGATTACGAACTTGAACTACAATTGTCGTGCAAATTTCTTATAAAGTTTTCATTATAATTTGCTTTAATTCATGTTTAAATTCAAATTATTTGCTTGCACCTCATGGAGGTGACTTGTTAACTAAGTAAAGCGAACGAAACTTACAAACTGCTTAAACTCGATATAAATAACGCCATAAAAATGTTAGTGTTCTTTTTGTTCTTTTTGTAAAAAGAATCAGCAATATTTGTGCTGTTTGGTATATACAGAGGGTATATAAAACGTTAGTGTTCTTTGATGGGGTAGGGGTCTACAATCGTTCTTTTGTTGTTTAAAGCTATCACAGTAATAAACCAGCACTTGGTTTTCATATTATTTACACTATATAAAATGCTATATAAAACCAAAAGCGGCGATGCCGATGCCCAACCAAACTAGCACACTAATAAAATGCACTTGAAAGCGTGCAGATACATCATCTTATGGATACCGACAACCTAAACTAAATACTAAACTGGTGGCTTAACTCTACACGTGCTTCGTCGACGCTGTCCCGCCTAATTTCTGGGGATGCGCATAGGGCGTCCAACTCTTGCCGTTGTTCTGGCTATCGACGTTCACATGCGAGCTGGAGCTGCTGGTCGAGGCGGGCGTGGATGCAAAGCCGCTGCTGGCCAAACTAACGCCCAACTGTAAATGAAAAGAAAGCAAACATATATTGATTAATTAACATATCAATGGTATTCAGCCGTAGCCGAGTATGCAAATCCCCGCAAAAGAACCAACACGCGTGACTTTCAAACGCTATGTTTGCCCCGAAAACAAGTTTGGTGTATCGCCAGTTGCCAGTTGCCGACTGCCACCAAAAAACTTAATCAATTCCATTTAACGCGCCCGTAAATTTGGCCATAAACAACAGTGCGACGTAATGAACGCTCGCCTCAGACACGTTAGACAGCTTGGCGTCGATTTCCTTACACTGTGCCAGTTAGATCAAGCATCCAAATGCTCGCCCCCGTTGGATGATGATATAACTAATGCAGTTGGCTTGCTTACCTGCTGCTGCTGCTTTGCGTCTGTGCTGCGCTGGCTGACTGCATCCACATCCAAGCCGTTGTCATCGAAGCACCCGATGCAAATATCATCATCGCCATGCTCTGCATCCAAGCACGAACTGGATGTGGTGGAATTGCGGCTGAGTGTAACAGTATCGCTCTCGTTGCCCTCATCGCTGCTCTCCGCATCGGAGATCGCTGGCTCCAGCTCCAGGGCGTAGGCAGACTGTCGACGCTCCTGATACGTTTTATCGCCGCCGCTGTCCCGTATAATGACATGTTTTTTTGCATTAGCGGGCACATCATCCAGGAGCTTTAGTTCACATGGACTATACACCTGATTGCCGCTGCTCGTCAAATTCTGAAGCAGATTGGCACGTGCGTATTTGCCATCGGATATGTTGGTCGCCTGGCGCGTATAGCTGGACATGTGCAGCGTGGCGCGTGTTATGGCATAGACCAGCAAACTAACGCCCAGCACCAGAGCACCCCAGAAGCCCAAAGGATTGACAAGTGGCAGCAGATTCAAATAGAAACTGAAACGTGTGTCCAGCTCGTCCGACAGCTTAGGCATCATCTGTAGGGTACAAACACTCAATTTTAGACGCTGCTGCTAAAGTTAATTAATGCACTTACAATCTCGAACCAGAGCATGGGCGCGGTCAGATGACTGAATGTTGAGACTTGCGGATAGCTGTGCATATCCTTGAAATGCATGTTGATTTGCACTTTAACGGACAGCGACAGCGGCAGTCCGGATTCCTAAAATGCACAAAGTATGCAATTAATTTATGAACTAGCCGGTAGTAAGGTGTTATTGTTGTTGTTGCACTTGGCCTAATTTCATTTAATTGCGCTGCTTTAATATAGGCCTGGTTGTGCCTGGTTGTCCTTAGGTTGTATTTTGTTTTAAGGCTTTTGCGCGCATTCCGCATTCTGTTTGCCGCATTTTCCTTGAAACCGGCAACACTTGAGACGAAATTGCTACTATTGACAAAATGATTGATTCAATGTTCGCATGATAATTGATATTTTCCAATTGCGGTCGCTTTGATTTGATTAAATGGCCAACAGCATTTATAAGTGTTGTTAAGTGCTGTAACTAGTTAAGTGCTGCACAAGAATTGTCGAACTTGGCAAATACGCAAAAAAATTCTTATCAAACTGGCGAAATTGCTACTACTGACATAATGATTGATTCAATGTTCGCATGATATTTAATATTTTCAAATTGCGCTCGCTTTGATTTGATTAAACAACCAATATTAATTACTAAAGTATTGTTAAGTGCTGTAACCAGCTAGTGTTGTAGGTGCTTAGTGGATTTACAAGAATTATTGAATTCGCTAATAAGGCAATGGCAATCGTTTAAGTTATTGTGCCTTCAATTTGTGTTTAAATTTAAGTCGCTATTAAATTGCAAACGGAAGCACATACAAGTAACTACGATTCTAGCTTCTGATTTATGCATGCCAATAAAGTGCCGTTAGCTAATCTGACGCGCACATCAAGTCCTATCAATTTCCTGTTATACATAAATTTAAGAAAATCAGCTTAATCGTGACTAGCCGCATTTACGGTTAACTTACTTAATTAGCCGGAAATGTAAATATTTAAAACGTTCAACCAATATTGTATTTCCACAATAAACAATTAATTTTCACGCTATTTCATTCAGTTGGAAGGTAAACGAAAAAATAAAACAGGTGGCGACAACAACAACAAAAGTATTGCTAGCAACTTGACTATGATTAACTCGAATATATTTTGTACAAGTTAATTGTAACACTTAACGCGAGTGATTAATTAAAAATTGCCTATATTTTCGGACACTTAGTTAATCGATGATTGACAGTTGAAAGTTGCCGCGAAATAAATATCGGCAACAACAATAACAACAACAGCAAAGACAACAACAATTACAAGGCAACTTTTTGATTAGAGTCGAAGGTTACTTACCGGTTGTATGACAAATGCCGTAGAATGCTTTTCAGGATCAGGCTGCATGCCGGTAACATTCTCCACCAGGCCAACGTCGCCATTCATAAAGTGTGGAAAGCTTAGAGAGATCGGGAAGCCGTAATAACAGTCCGTGACGTCAATTAAGCCAACCGGCTGACAATCGCCTGCAAGCAGATGGGGTAGAAGAGGAAGACACAGATGCAATTGCAACATTAGAACGTTTGTTAAGTGAAATTGTATATTGGGTTTGTGCAATGTCCTTCTTGATGTCCGTCCGTTTGTAATTGAACGTCATTTTTTTGCAGGTATTCAAGGTAGAGACTGGAAACTTGAAATATATACTCGTGTAAACCCGCGTCAGATAAGGCGTAAAATTTGGTTGGGGCGTGTCAAATTGAAGGAATCAATATATCTCCCTCAATTTTAAAGTTAGATATACCAAATTTTTGCAGACAGTTTACGAATGACAGACTCAACAGATCGCGGAGCCACTCTCGCCCCCACAAATGGCAGTTTAAAACGATTGCTTATAATTCTTGTTGGCCAACTTAAGTTGAATTTTATCATATCAGCGCTGTTGTCTAACAAAGGTTTGCGAAGACGCAAAGATTTTTGTTTTTTTTTACATTTTATATTTTTAATGCTGTGCACGAGTATTGCGCTGTCGGTTACGCCCGGCTTCTTACTTGTTTAAGGTTACATTTTAACGAAATAATTTCACATCTGAACAACATGTTATTTAAAGCGCCCCCCACCCACCCCCTTTTAAGGCACTCGATTGCGTGTCTTAAACTCTGACGTAACTGGAAACTTACATTATGAACAAAATAAATGTTTCGAATCATGCGAAACGCGTTGTCGCCGATTTTGCGTCACAGCCTTAATATTATGGAATATTTTGTTTTTTTTTTAGGATAGTGCCATTGAAACAGCACAAAGCCACGTAAACTTGAAAAACATTCCATGTCAACTGATAAACTGAATACTATTGGCCAGGGGTATGTGTCAATTAGCCAGCGCAAGCGGGTTAGCTCAAAAACAAGAATTTGTTGCGCTTTGTACTGGGCAATTAAATGAGCTGACGCCGCTCATAAAGAATCAGACTTAGTTCGCTTGTTGTAATTCTAGACACAGCAGAATTGATTTGAAAATAATGGGAGTCTTACCAAGAAAACTTCCAGAAGGTTTTTTATTTTTCTTTCTCTACTTGTTGAGGCAATTAAATTGGAACGTGGCTAATATAAATAGTTGTTTTTGTTTGTGCTTCACTTGATTTTTGAAGGAACATTACTTACCCCTGCGACAGAAACATTTGTTGGCCTCATTGATGGCACCGTTATCAAAGGCATTCTCCTCGAAGACATAGTTGTAGCCTTTCAGGCTGCCAAAAGTGCGCTCCTCACCTTCGCGATACTATAATTTATATGAATTACGACCCATTACGATCCAGATTCAATATTACTTACCAAATTGATGGGCCGGCACATGCTCTTCCTGAAGAACTTCACCGTCTCGTTGGGCTGTATGAAGCTCTTGAATTTGGTGCCATCCGAGGCATACTCAATGTTGTTGCAATGATCGCCCTCCCATTGTGGCAAGCTGGTCTTGCCGCGATAAGTGGCGTACAGGCCCGATATGGCCGGGTTCGGCACGCCCGTATAGAAGGTCTCGAAATCGGTTGAGAAGTCATACATGCGATCGATCAGTCCAACCTTCTCGAAAGGTATCCAATTGGGCAAAAACGTATTGCCCAGCGTGGCCAATGCGGAGGGGAAGCCGAACATGAACTCCTTGGCGGTCATCCGGACAATCGGCTCCGATTTTGAGGTGGCAAAGATGCCTTGCAGTGGCAAGCGTACAAAAAAATAATTGTGATTGGCAGTCAAATGGGAGATGGCCTGAGAAAAGAAAAATGACAAATGGGTTTTATTAAAAACAATATTAGACATAGATTAAGTTGATCAGTTAATTGTAATTAATTTATCTCAGGGGAATTCCAGTCAAAGTGAATGGGACTCAGGATATACATATGACAGGTGTCTGGGTCTCTCGTGTAGGGCCCGTCTCAACGGCTCGTTACCGCCGTCATTATAGTCAATAAATAGAGTACTTAATGCACGTTAATTGCCAACTTCCTGTGCAGCTCGTAATTCGAGTAGCTGTTAGTTGGCTTGACAGACTGGGCCGATGCATTATTCATATATTTGGGCCTGGATTGCACCCGGATGCTAAATGAACTTCCATCAAATTGTTCATATAGCATTCATATATTTCTTCTTGTTCTTCTTGTTTAACTTAACGCAATTTAATCTAGAAATTGGCATTTTCACTTTTTCTGTTTTTGTTTTTGCAGCGACGCATAAATTAAGCAGCTATGTTAATTTTTTTAAATATACCTTTAATTGAAACATCATAAAGTCAACAATTAATTATAGTTGTGTGTGCATATATATATGTACTATATAAATATAAATTGATTGACTGATCGCATAGCTGTTTGATTTGTTTACGATTTCAAAATGCGAAAACGTCATTAATCAGTGAAAATTGCTGACAATAACAAACACGCCCAAAGACACCAGCAATTATTATTGTAATAATAGCAGCAGCAGCAACAACAACAACGACAACCTGCGACAAACAAAACTTTCGAAAACGTTAAGTTGAGTGTGAGCGAGACAGTTGAAAGTGTAATAAACAAGCGGCAGACCTGCACTTGGTCGCACTCGCACACTCTTGCTGTCCTTGTCATGCACTCCCACACTGGGAAAGCTCATTGTGTGCGAACTAATTGCCAGCTAGAGATGACCGCGTGTCAGCTTTATCACACAAAATAATAATAACATACAAACAATATAAATTTGTATATAAATTATTATGTTATTATTTTTGGGATATGCTTTTCTATTAAGTTAATAAACAATTCAAATTTATATACGCTGAACCCATTAAAAATGGGTAATTCTATTTGAAGTTTTCCATATAAATTGATAATAATATTATCATTTTTTTTTAAATTTGTCTACGTTGATTCTTTTCGATGTTTATTAAAAATTAAATTCTTGCTTAGTCATGTTTTCTCGCGTGAATTTACTCAGAACGAATTTGATTTTAATTTAATACATTCGTGTCACGCAAGAAAGCACATCACGCACTCAACTCTATAATCACAGCCATTTAGTTAAATATATTGGCAATTTTTGACGCCACTTTAGAGTAGCCGTATTGTTGTTGTTGTTGCCGCTGTTAATATGTAACGTTTATTGACCTAAACGTGAGTCTCGCCAGCTTGTATTGTTGTTGTTGTTGTTATTGTTTGCATTTCACAGCTTAAAAGCATTGTTTTTTTTTTCTTTCATAAATTTAATACTTTTTCGTCATGTGCGCGGCACGCGATTTTTATTGTTATTGTTGTTGTAGTTTGCCTACTGAACTAACGGATGATAATATATAGTTATTTTCCTGAAAAAGATTTGCATTCAAAGTCGCGGCGCGTCGTGCAGCTGTTGACAAATTGGCATTGATTATATGTCGCTGGCCAACGAGATACGTCAATAATCTGTCATCAGATTGCATCATATCGATCGGGGTTGTAGTCAAAGTTCGAAGCACAGTTAATTGTAATTGTAATTGGATGGGTGAGGAATGGAATAACACCAATTAGGTTATTTTTCCAATAGGAATTTCCTCTAAGTTGGCTCATTGCAATTTACATTCTTAATATTTTATTAAACGCGACTTGTTAAATGTTTACCGACATTACTTCTGCTTTGGATTTATCAATACCGGAGGTAGAGGTTGAAAGGCTCGTACATTACAGAACTTTTGTAATAAATAATTTGTTTATGAATGGTTAATTTGTTTTGTAATAGGTTTTTTTTTAATTTGCTTTGATTATTGTTCATTGCCTTGTATGCTGCTAACTATTTTGTAATGTTATTTTATATATATAATTATATATTTTTATTTTATTATATTAGAGAAATTTATATATTTTTTGAAAGTATAAAATTGGAAACTAAAATGAAATAATCAATAGAAACTATGTCTTTTAGGTTTCCAATATTGTACAATAACATATATGTATATTTTCTTATACTTCATTTAATTTATTTCATACTTATTTATTTACTAGTATTAGCGTTATTCATATTTGATAATTAACTCTTGTAGTACTCACCAGCATAGCTATGTTCAGCATTACGACTTCGTCATCCTCACGACGACCTTCGGACAAATGCTCCTGCCAGACCAATGGATGACTGGGTGTTGTGGACATGGTATTGTTGTCATTGAACGTGATATTCTCATGTGTCATGAGCTCTCTGCACAAATGAATAAATTTATTATTATGAATAATCCCAATTGATTTTGTGTTTGTTTTTTTTTTTTTTGCAGTACGGCACTTACTTGTACACGTAGGGACCCACTTGTTCCACCTGCAGCTTTTCGTGACCCGCTAGGAAGGCCTCAGCATTGGTGATGTTAAACAAATAAATTTTGATATACAAATCGACTGGTGGCTTGGCCCAAAGATTGAAGATTTCACCATTGTCAGCCATTATCAATTTCTGCAAGAATTATTAGAATTGAAATCAGATTTTAGTTGAATTTCTCGATATGGTGCGTTCAATGGCGGGCCAAATTGCAAGCGCCTAAAACGGACTGCATTTTATGAATCGTACTCAGAAACTATGTACGTGTCGATATCGAAGGCAACCGGCGTTAAACGCATAATTGTCGACCATTTGTGCAAAGGCTAAGGACGGCCGTTAAAAAGCTTTAGTTTCGGTTTATTAGACTTACCCATTTGAATATCAAATCGTAGGGTTGAAATACTTTAACCAACACCGCCGCTGTTATAGCCAAAAATCCAATGGCCAGCAACAAAAAAGCGCCTGCAACAAAATTAATAAATAGAAAATATATACAATGGAAATAATTTGATGTTTCGTCGAGTACATATAAATAACCTCATTAAGTTAATTAAGACACGATTAATTATGCATAAATAGGCAGCGTGTGCGACACGCAAAAATGAAAATTGAGAGAATTGAACGAAAAAAAAACTAACAAAAAATACAAATAAAAACAACAACAAGAAAATATGAATACAATTCATAATTTGCATATCGAAAATGATATTGTAATAAATTTCGGCACACGCACATGTTCTATTTGGACTTACGGACCCCTTAGAATTTTTTCGGATTACGCTTGTTTGACGGGCCTTTCAAAAAATCACAAAAAAAAAATTTTTTTTTTTTCAAATTGTCACGTGGCTTGTAAAAAGGCACAACATTTTGTACTCTTTTTTTTGGTATCCATGTGAACTGCGTAAAGCGTGTAGCAATTTCTATGCAAATTAGTATATCAAAAATATAACTAGTAGGGATTTCATTAATGTAACAGCATTGAATATGGAAAAGAGGGGAAAATATACAACTGATTATTATAATTTATACAAACAACAATTAAGCTTAAGTAAGTAATTTATTAAAAGAAGATTACACCAGACCCTGAAGTTCTGCGACCTGTCGACAATCTTAACAATCCTACAGCCTGACATTCTCACCGATCACCTGAGCTCAATTATGTTAATCGCAGCGCCAGGCATTATGTCTTAACCAGACAGAACCGCGACAGACCTCCGACAGCTACAGACAGTGCCAATCAGGCATTGAGCAGTTGAGATCTGTCAGCCGAGTTCCTCGTGAGTATAAGCCGAGTATTACAGGTATATTGAATGAGTTACGCCCGTGGGCACTTCAGTAATTCAACGTAGCGCAATTCCATGGCATATAAGTCAGGCTGCCGGCAGATATATATTTTATATATGTATTGCCACCGCCCCACCGTATTCATATATATGCTTGCATATAAATATCTTCATTAATCGAGCAACAAGATCAAAAACAATAACTGAACCGAGTGTGAACGTCACTTAACACTTATGACAGTGCACACTAGAGTTGCGAATTCCAGTTCTTTTAGTTCATTGGCTCCTCAACTAAATCAGTTATTTTATACGCTTGTTCAGTTATTAGTTGAACGTGAAATTCAATTTAGAGTTCAAGTGGTTTATCATTATTTTCACTGAATTAGCAAATTTACTATTTAGAAGTTTACTTTGTTTAATGCTCAATTTATAATATAATAATATATATACAAATAATTTTAAAATTAATTATATATATATATTAAATAAATTATTTGTATACGTTGAAATGTACAAGAACATGAAAAATCGAGCAAAAAAAAATGTATACATATGTATATTTTTTCTTTTTTTCTTTTTGTTTTTTTATATACAATCTATCTAATATGATAAGTAAATTGTGTGGATATGTATATTTGATTATGTTAATTATGGTTTCTGAGCAATAAATACAAATAAGAATTAAAATGACTCTGCAACAGCTCTGACTCTGAACAGCTTTTCATTTTTATGAACCGTTCAATTGAACTGACTCAATTTAATGGTCAGCGACTTGTAAGCGACTTGTTTTTGCGCCAGATTAACGTTGGCCAAGAACTTGTCAACCATGTTGCAAATGCAAAAAGAATTCAGCTGACAATGCGTGGCACAGACACGTGCATAAACCGCTCCAAGTGTGATGGGGAGATGTTCGCAGGCAAACGGGTTTCAAAATTATCATGCACAACGATCAGCATTCAAATATACGACTATGCTTTATCGACACGCGTTCGCATGCCTGAAATAAAAAAAATACTTTTGCTTTTCTACGGCTAAGCAGTATATATATGGCACTTTGCATCTGCCAAGGCAGAGTCGATTGGTGAGTGCCAGTGCCGTAGCCATCCATGACTTGTTTGGCTCTTAATGGGCTTACTATTAAAATGCACAATCAAAGCTAATTTCGTGGGGCATACGGCATATGGGAAGTGACGTGTGTGAAAAGTTTTGGGACACTGACAACTGTATTGAAACTGATTTTTATAGTTGTGAAGATCGCCGAAGAGGCTCTGCGAGAACTGGGAATTCGGGGAATTGACATAAAATCTAATTCGAAGAACGCTAAATAATAAAAGTATATCAGGCAGTCAATTTGTACATTGCAGTCTCTGAGATTGTAGTGTTTCCTATATTGTAGAATCAGTCCACATATTTAAAAACTGATCAAGCAACTGATCGTACACACTGGTTAAGTAATCAACTTATATAAATGCAGTTTTGATTAGATTTCAAAATCAATATTGATTAGCTCTGCTTATAATCTTTATAGACTTTTATATAATCATTAGGTTCATATCGATCAACTGATCTTCAGTATTTAATCACACTAATTAAGTCACCGCAGCTTTAATCAGACAGCAGCAGTTAAAAAAGCCACTCGATATATATATTTTAACACCAGGCGAACTGAACGATCGATAAGATCGTACCGGTTATAACAGAAACATCGCGAACAATTCAAATTGTATGAATCACACTAAAGCCGTCAAGCCGATCTTGATCTTGAGCTTTAAGATTTAACCGCAAAGCGTATATCGGCTTCGTTGCGACCTTGTTTGGTTTTTCTTTCGTTTAATTCTGGTTGGTTTTATTTCTCGTGCTTTTGTGTTTATATTGAACTTGTTCTCTGCACTGTCTTCTGCCTGTTTAGATCCTGTTGTGACATGCTGTTTTTATGCAACCAGTTTATCGAATGGGATTTTCCTTTCCTTTCAACTGCACACAGCTGCATGCCACATTCAATTGGCCGCCGTTGTACGGCACCCTTTAAATGGCCATGCCAGCCAATGTGATCTATAAGTTTTACAAACGCGTATAGGCTCTGGCCAAAACCGCATGTTACGAGTAGACATCATTGCAAGCGCATCGAGTGCTTAGTTAATTACAGTGATTAGCTAATTTCTGATTGGCTTACACATCAATTGCCGGCGATTGTGCAACTGCTGGAAGTGGCGCAGCTTCTCCAGGGAGAAGCGGCGATGCGAATAGAGTGCACCCAGAAAGTCCTTCAGCGACTGACGTCGCAACCGACGACGCACCACAGTCATAATGATACTATCGTTAATTTGCGTATATATGCGTGTGTTATATGCTTTAACTGTTATTTAATTATATTATAGTATATTTGATGTGATCGTTGCAAAGTCAAAGCCAAACTAAATGTCGTTGAATTGTCAAGGGTCCGATGTACCCTCGGCTACTTTCATTTCAAGCTCGACAATTATTAATTGCTTCTCATACGCTTGCTAAGGGTATACCGCCTTGGGGCTGCAGTTTGTTTGCCATATGTTAAAAGTTATAAATCTCGAAAATTTCTGAACAACAACTGTCTCAGCGAATGCTTTAACTTTAATTAAAATAAAATAAAATATAAAAAGAAAAAACTAAAAATTAATATCTATAAATTTATAATATATATACCTATGTATCTAAATATTGATATTTATGTATCTATTTTTATAATATTTTTTAAAGATAAATATTTATTATTAATAATTTTGATATAAAAGAAAATTTTAAAAATTATATAAATTTAAAGTATTTTTCCCATATAGTTACCTAAATGTAAAAAAATTTAATATATTTTAAATTTTTAACTAATTAAAGCATAAAAATAATATTGCCAAGCGCGAATTTAGAGTATTCTATGCTGCTACCTGTCGCGTTGTGGATGTCTCAGCGCTTGATCATTTTCGATTAGGTTTTAATCAATCGCTTTGTATTCAGTGCGGGTTCATGGATTGTGGTTAGGTGCAAACGACAAAGTCATGAACAAAGAACGCTTGCCTATATTTAAATATGAAATCTTCATTTTCGATTTAAATTGAAAGTCGCAAAAAAAAATAAAAAATATAGTATATAGTATATATAAAACCGAAATAAACACAGTAACAAAAATAACGCTGCAAATTGAAATTATGTTGTTGTGCTGTTTGTTTGATTGCTTTGTTTGTTCGCCAAAATATTTGATTATTTTTCTTGTGAAGGGTATTTTGGGTATGTGAGGCACGTTCAGCTGGTGCGCTTGCCACCCACAAAGATTTGGCAAAGAATTCGTGGGAATGGGACACTCATTCGCAGTTGGGGCACGCAAAGCACGCGTACAACAACAAGACAACAAGTGCGCGCCGAATCAACAACACATTTGCTGATTGGACCGGCCCAAGTTCGTGTCCTAAGTCTTTTGTTTGCTTATCAATAAATTTCGCCTGTCAACACAAAAACCCAAAAAAATAGAGAAAAAATAAGAAAGAAGCTTATTTCACAGCAGCTATTATTACATCATAAACATATGCTTGAAAAAGGGGGCGTGGACTACGCAGCTGCGGCTACTGTTGAGTTTTTTTTTATTTGTATGTGTGTGCTTAAGAATAAAATGTATATTGATTTTCAATTAAGATTGCGTATCGTACGATCGCATAGCCTGTAGGGCAAGTTCATTTTGCTAAACTAATCGCTAGTTGGCTGGTGGTTATGGTGAGGGGCAGCTGGTATAGGCATTGATTTATCGTCATGTCGGTGATAGAGAACAATTGCGTTGTCAGCATTGGAAACCTGATTGTCTATAACATGACGTCAGTAAAAGTCAAAGTTTGAAGTGTTTACCGACAGAGGTGACTGACCAATACAAAACGGAAAGCTTGTTGTGTGAGTTATGGATTGAACAAGGTGTTCAAAGATGAACCAAAATAAAATGAGATAAAACAAGATAGTTTGCTCGTAAAATCTATCTCCAGGAATTTTCTGAATAGTCGCTTCTTAGTTAACGTGACCTCTTTACACATTAATGTCGTTCAACAGACAACACCTTTCTGTTTCTATATCCACTCGCACAGCAACAGCAGTAAATTTCTCTAAGGCAAACAGCTGTGCGGCTCAGATTTCGATGTACTCATCGGACATGAATCACAGCGGCATTAAGCGATTTTTGTTGACTCTCCATGAATTGGCAACTTTGTGTGCTGAGGGGCGGGAATTACCCAAAAGCATCAGACAGAAAGTTATGCGAATTGCTTCTATTGGACCATTTGGGAATGCTGAGAAGTGTAAACAAAGCTGACGCAAAATTGATTAAACGCCGGACGGCTGGGCCGGCGATAGCCACGCAAATTATACCCGCACGTACTGCCAGACGATTGCAACATTTCGCCTGTTGCTGCAACATGTTGCCAACAACTTTGGCTGGGCTATAACTGCAAGCAAACATTTTTAATGAGTTTTTATTTGATTTTTTTTCTCTGCAAAAACTACGTAAAAAAAAGAGTGGTAAAAGCTGACGCCTACCCCGTCTGTTAGCTGTTGTAAGAGCTGCATTCAAATAATTAAAGTTGCCAGCGGAGATTATGGCTTTGACTTAAGGTTTTCAGAGGAGTTAAAATATATGACTTAATGCGCACAGCTGTGCACAGTATTATCATAGATATAATAATAATCTTTAACCAATACTATTTGATATTTGACTTTAAATTTTATTTTACAATTTTAATAAAAGACATGGAATACCTTTTATACTTAACTTTTATTGAAAAAGTTAAGAACAACGATTGATTAAAATTTTTTTAAATAAATCAAAGGTAAAAGTTATTGTTCTGCTAGATTTTTAATTAAAGTAATAAAATTAGTGAAAACTTTATTAAGACTCAATTTTAATTTTAAATAATAGTAGCATTTCCTGATAAAGAGTATTTCAGTGACCTCGTAATATTTTTTCAAAGGTATATATTTTTTGGTAAACAAATATTACATTTTCTAATACAAACTTCTCGTGTTTGAGGTTTTGTATTTGTTTTTATTTTATGCGTTTTTTAAAAGCATTCAGCTCTGAAATTCTTCATCGATGAAAGAACCCAACAGCATACTGATTATTTTATTTCTTTGGGAATTATGCGAAAATCTGGTTGATCATTCATTTAATTTGGTGAGGCAAGTAGACTACGTAAAATGATAAATATATGCCTGAAACTAGTTTTGGCACTTAAGCTAGCTCATTGGGCTTACAATAAGCCGAAAGATCTCCTGCCAAAATCGATGTCAGCGCGTTTTGTTCAGTTTGATGCGATTTAGCGAAATATGTAGAATGCCAGCGTCTTGACTTCTATTTATTATCAGCAATGACCGCTTTTTTGCATAAATAATTTTTGCAAAAAACAACCACAAAATATATATAAAAATCGAGAAGAAGCAGATACCAAAAATAAATATACAAATACATAAACGTTGGCAATCCTGTTTGACCATGAGCAGGCACTTTTATTGTAATTATTATATTTTGGTGTTGATGTTTTGTCTTATATATATACATAATAAATATCCATATATTTGGCAGGCCAGATTTGGGAGCAATTTATTCGAGCAGAGTGTGAAACTTGTTCGAAGCTCGTTTCGGCGTATTGACATCTAATGAATAACTGTGAAACAATCGATTTGCTAATTCTTCTGACAACGATCGTCGCCTCGCTCGGGCAGTTCTGCCAAATGCCAATAGACATTAAAAAAGTTATAGACAAACGTGTAATCATATATATAGATCGGACATCTAGCAAGTTTGTTTATCAATAATTTGCACAAATATATTTAGAATGGTTAGTTAAGTTTTCGAAGAACTTGCCGGACATATATAGCTTTCGATTTTGTTCGACACATTTTATGATCGCACATTGCGAATTTAATTTTTAAAGTTCTGCACAAGTTTTGAATACGAAATGAACTCTGTATGTTATTGATTTATGATACGATCATAAACAAATCAGCTGTTGCCTAATTAATCATTTAACAATTTTGGCCAAAATTAGCATATCCATTCACTTATGTGGGCTTTTCGCATTTTCTTCGCGCGTGGCTCTAATTACAATTACCAATATGAGGCATTTTAAAATTGAGACTTTCACCTGGCAAAGGCCAAAGCTGTTTTAGCACCTTTTGCAGGTTCACAGTTTGACAAAGTGCCAGAGTTCGGTTCGTTTAGTTACAGACCCGTAACGAACAAATAATATTGATTTTTAGTTTTGTATTCAAGATCAAAATGTAAAGTACAATTGGAATCGTATTATACTAACTAATTATTCAAAATATATACATTAGTATCATATCCGAGGCCCTTTAAACTATTTTTATTTGATTAGTTGAAAACCAAATACCTGTTGTTAATTACTGAAAGGGCGTTAATTTCAAATGTGAAGTTTTATTGATTTAAAATTTAATTGTAATTATCTTGAATTTTTGCATATTTAAATGTAATTATTGTTTTCTTCTTCCAGTCAATAAATAAAATTGTTTTGTATATTCGCAGTCAATATTAAAACTGAGGCTTCTCAAACACTCTACAAGCTATTAATATTTTTTTTAATGATTGTAAGCTCTTCACAATTGATAGTTTTTTCATTTAGTTAATATTGAAATACTCTTTCAATTGTATATATTTAATATGTATGTTTATTCTAAAGGGTTTTTAATTTTAGTATATATAAGATATTTAATATTCTGTATTTAATGTTTACTTTGATTTTTGAAATTTCAATATGTTGTATTTCTTTTAATATATTTTGTAAAGTCAAGTTACTAATTGTTTGCTTATTCTTTTATATATTCTCTTCAAAATATCAAGATTAAATTAAGATAAACAAATTTTAAAAGTTAATTATTATCGTAATCTTTTTTAATTGCATATAAATTTCAACTATTCCACTTGATATGTCTGAACTGTAATTTTTTAAAATTTGTAAACAATTTGTTTCACTTATCTACCTCTCGCTATCTACATCTTTTTGGTCGTTCTATGCACTCAAATTCACATGTCCAAAAGCGTTTGAAATTTATTGTTTTCTTTATTTATATAAACAATTTTTTTGCTCTATCGCTCATAATTTTATTGAGTAACATATATATAAGGAAGTAAATATTCGACAAAAAATCAACTAATTGCGTTCAATTGTTTTATTTTTAGCTCTTCGCTTAGCTCACATAACAATTTTTTTTTGTTTTCCATATTTTATTTATTTAGCTTTTTCAATCAATTTTTTGTGGAAGTCTTGCGTTAGAACTACACATATTATTGAGCTCAAAAACTTTGATTGTGATTCTGTGATTTTGTTGTCTACTTCGACTGCTTTTCGTTTAATTAACTGTGTAAATAAACGCAGCGAAAAAAATGTGCGAATTTCGTGTTGTTCTTGACTTTTGAAAGAAACGCGTGCGCGAGTTTTTCGCGGTATTTTGTAGATATGGTCTGGACTGGGTTTGGTCGAAGGTGAGGCGGCAGTAGCTAGAAAACTCTATCTATCTAGAGGTCACAGCACTGAGCACTAACATGTGCAATTTAACCCGTTACTTTGCAAACGCCTCAAATGCAGCTGTGAAAGTCGCGCGCGTTTTAAAACGCGAAGCGAAACAAATAAAAGCAAAAGCAAAAGCAACAAACTTGTATTGCCTGCTTCGCTTCTAGGCTTTTATGGCAAGCATATGGTCAAGTTCAGGGTTAACACCTGACAAAATCGCGTGCAACAAGCACGCTGCGTTTTGGGCGCGTTTTTCTTGTTGGAATTCGATTATAACTATTTTTATGAACAATTTATTGATGGACTGTTCGCGAAGACTTTAAGCCAAACTGTGTCAGTGTCAAAGAGTTGGTTAATCAGCAGAAAAACCAACAACACTAACAAAACATAAAGTGCTATGCTAAACAGCAGCGATATTTGTTCCGTGTGGCGTGTTTGAAAACGCGGCAGCAAAATGTTCATAATTAATGCAGACCGAAAAAGCGACGACAAAAAGCGTACACAAAAGATGCGTTTGTCTGTTGTATTATTTATTTATTTATTTTTGTTTTTTTGTCCATAATTGATCGTTGATTGATGAATATAATTTTTTTATGTTTTTGGAAATTTCGAGAAGCTCTAAACCCAACACTTTAGCACTTTATCTCATAATTATTCGAACACTTTTGATTGTTTGCAATTTGGTTTGCTTAAATTTGTACTTACGTGTGGGCGAGCGTGCATTGTGCTTGCCGTGACGGCGCTCGTCGAAGAAGCTGCCCAGTATGTCCATGGGCTTCATGGAGCGATTCGCCTTGAGGCTCTTGCGACGCTGGGCGCGCTGCAGCGCCGCCAGCGCCGCTGTCGCGCTGACAGGATCCGCGTCTGGCAAGGATACGGCTGTGGCTGTGGCTGGGGCCGCGGCGGCTGCATCGGCCATTTGACTTGGCTGATTGGCATTCACGCCGGCCTCCTCATCGCTGACACAAACGGCACTGTAGCGGCGCGCAAACATTTTGCCAATGTCCTTCATAATTGACTATGCATATAAATTGTTTGAGATTGTTTGCAAGAAATCCAAAATACAAATTTGTATCGTTGTGTTTATTGAAATCTTTGTATTTGATCTACACTACAAACACACTCGGCTTTTGGCACTTAAAAACGTTGTTGTTGCTTTTGCTGCGGCAGCTCCTTGAATTCAATTACCACTTGCTTAAAATACTATATATGTGCATGTGTAAGTTTATCATTTATCAACGTATCTTAAAACTCTAGCTGGATTGGACTAAGCGCGTTTGCGTCCGTTCGCTGGCGTTGCTCGCTTATGAATGGAAACCCGGACGTGCGACACTCGCACCAGGTAAAGTTACGGCTTTAAGATTTTTTGCTTTTTTTTTTTATTTTTTGCAGTACGAGTTTTAGTACGAGCGTTTACCTGTCCGCCAACTACGAATAGTATGCATGCTGCTCTCTTAAGTTTCTAGGGTTTTGCTCTCCTCTCTCTCTCTCTCGCTTTTCGTTCACTCTGCCGTTCGCTCGCTCGCTCAGTCGTCTAGCTGGCATTGCGTTACGTTACGTTAAGCGGCGTTACGTTAGTGTTCACGTTTAGCACGCGCTCAGCTGTTGGCTTTGTTTTGAGCCGGTCTGGTGCTGCCCCGTCTGCATCTGCTTCTTTAGACGTTTTCGCATCTGATCTCGGTCCGAATTGTGTTAAACCAGTTTCGGCTGTTTCGTATTTTGGGGAAATACCATTGGCGTCGCTTCGTAAATGCGGCTACCACACATTACTCATACGACGCGTGGTACGATTATCGGCAGCATGGAAAACTTTGGACATTTACATAGCCAGCTTTGGCGGTGCCATCCAAATACGCCATTTCAATCAAGTTTATTGCCGAGCTCTCTTATAACTGATTACAAGCCGCGTAGTTTTTTGTGTATTGCCTTTGTGTTTGTTATAATTGTATTCGTTTTCATTTTGTTATTGTTATTTGTTTGTTTGTTTTTTATTCTTTTAGCATTTTATAAAAACCCAATCACCTTCAATTTTGCATCCAAGCGTCAAGATTAAAAATTTTTTTTTTGGGCATTTTGATTTTCAAGATTTGAAGAGTTGAACATTTTATCTTATTTTTTTGGTTTGTCTGGTCGTTTAGAAATTTCTCGATTTAACAGTTACCAACGGTTGCACACGCGAGTATTTAATTGAAAGCCCAAGTTAGGAATTTTGTTGCAATTAAATTTGTTGTTTTTTTGCGTATACGCCCATTAAATAGTTACTCTTAGCAAATACTTAAGTGGCTACTAGACGAATACTTGCAATACTTTTTTGATTGCAGGGGGCACGATAAACTGCTGCCTAGACTGATTGAGGGGTTGCCAATCTATCTACTGGTAATATAGTCTTGCATCTTGCAGTTTGCTGATTAACAAAAGTTCTTGCATAATCTTGACAAATTTATCAGATGAATCTTAAAATACATACTGAAGGATTGGATTGGGAACAAAAATAGTGTTAATTTGCAAAGTATTGGAGAAATTGTATATAATGTTTAGCACATCCATAAAACATGAAAATCGGTTTAGTGTTGGAAAAGTTTTGGGAGTTTGAAATATGGGAGCTATGAATCAGAGAGCTTTATATGTTCTAATTTTTGTCAAGATACCCAAAAAAAAGGTATTTTCAATAAATAATATCTTTGAAATGCAGTATCAAACTAGAGGATAAACGAAACCGAAACCTTTTTTATGTTTTATCATGAAAATAAATCACTTTTGTTTGAATGCTGGTGCACTTTGATGCATACTTTTCGAATGCACTATAAATTGTAAATCATATGCATAAAATATATTATAAAATCAGTACTAATTACTTTTTGAATAATAATAAGCTTACCTAAATTTCTTTTTTAAGTATTGCGTAATTAAAAAATAATTATTAATAGCTCTCTGAATGTCCAAAAGGTTTCATTAAAATTATATAAATATACAAAATTAAAGTCAATGTAAATATTTTACATATTATTAACAATTAAAGATTCTCAGCAATTACATAGAACCTTTCCGGCAGGTTTCAAGTTCCTAACACCCATTCTGAAACTCCGTTGAACAAATTCTTCGTAAAATATAGATATTGAATGTCAGATGTTTTAATGCAACTTTTTATTTTTTGCATTGCATGCTAAAAAAATTTAAAAAAAATACCAATGAACTTGACGTTGCAATTTCCAATCTATAATTAAATTGTTGTTATGTACAAGTTTTTTTTGTTGTTTTTTTCGAAATTAAAATATATATATTTCATCTGTCTGCTGAGATGTTTTTATCAATTTCCGCATTGACAATTCATTTGCCGTTAAACTTTGACTCATAGACAACAAAAGCGTACAGCAACAATGACAGCAACAACAAAATGCCAACTTTGTGAAGCGGCCCAAAGAGATGTCAACTCATTCCACATTGTGCGATTAGCCAGGTGACCTTGCCAAAGGCCACTGAACTCACACTTTGACATAAGAGAACACAAAAAGCCAATACAAAACTTTCAATAAAGGAAATAAATAATGATACATTTTGGATTCGTTTTGTGGGTGTTGTGTGCTGAGCAGCAAACACGGCTTCATATACCCATTACTTTTAAGATGTATTTGGTCCTTATTTAGTAATTTTGCACATATGCATAGACAAATTTATAACATGTAAAAACATACCAATATTGAAACTAAAGACGTTAAATTAAAATATTTGTAAATTTGAATAAAATGTAATATAATGTAATATAATTTTATAGTATATGATATTACATTTTAAATACAATAAAAAAGAGAGATTTTTACAATAAAAAAGGCTTTGCCAATCGAGACAGACGCATTAATTAATAAGTAGTGTATTTCTTAATTTTTATAAATAACTGAATAAATATAAAATTTAAAGAAATAAAAATTTGATTGAATAAAAATATATATTATATATACATAGTAAATTTATTCTTTTTTAAAAACGTGTCTTAAAAGATTTGTAATGCTGTCATACTCCCATTAACTTCTGATCTAATTTTTATTAATATTCTGATGTAAGAGTTGCCTCATATGTAATTTTTAAAGACATTTTTAATGGGTTCTCTCGGTGGCGTTAATGCAATGCAAAATGTGATGTTTACGATACAATTAATTGGTGTAATTTCCTAGAATTGTTTACTGTTTAACAAATTGGCACTGCAATTTGCCCACACAGAGATCTCACCATATACGCAGTCATTAGTGTAAGCCAAATTGCAAATGCAATGTGTTATTGATACGAACTGGCGTTAATTGGCCATTCGCGTAGTATCGACGACCTGGGATCCCAGTTCCTAGGTACACTACCGCAACGGATCTGTCCGCATCTCATTCTGTAATTAGCGCACTTTGCTAGCTAATTCGCACTTGTGTACCATAGGTGGCATAGTTAGTTTTCAGTTGGATTTCGCTGTGATTAATTATTAATTACACTCCGACTATGATGGATCGCGAGTGCTGCAACTGCAACTGCATCAGCGGAAGGGTTGGTTGGGGTCAGTCGGGGTCACCAGCTATTATCGCTTCCCATAACCGCGTATCAGATTATCATTATCATGACGTTTGCCAACGCTCTGACGTCATCTCGCCCCAGAAACAATATGGGTATAACAGTTGTACCTTTCGGTACGCCCAAATTGCGTTCACGTTCACCCATTGTGGCTCATGTTTAATTGATTGGCATCAGACTTTGCCATTAAATCAATAGTTGCTGGTTTTAGTTCTGCGGCGCAACCCGAAAACCAAAGTAAAATTCCATTTAAATTTGGGCACACAAATAGACAAAAGTTCAATCGTTCATTTGAAAGTGTTAAGCAGACAAGTGCAATTTAAATTGGGACACAACGAAAAGTAATGTCAGACTAGAAAACAAACAAAAAGCCCAATCGAAACATTAAAACATATCAATCGAAAAATTAGTACGTTCTAGCAAGCCACAAAATTCATTTGGGAATATTTATTTGGAATATTATTAGCCTCGTTTAAGTTAATTGTTAAAATTAATATAAAATAAAGACCCACATTTGGTCATCATTTTAAATAAGGCAAGGTATAATTTTCAATGGCTTTAATAAAATTTGACAATCATTGGTAATATACAAATTATAGTATACAAGAATTTTGTGTACAAATAAAATTGAGTTTTTAATCCTAAAAAAAAATCGTTGGTTGGCTATATGTTTTAATATTAATTTAATGTTTCAGTAGGAAATAAGTTAAAACTTAAAATTGTTCAAAATTGTATTAGAGTTATTTGTTGAGGCGTCGTATGCTTAATTAGAGGTCGTAGTTCATATATAAATTATTCAAATATCTTAACAATCCGTACACCGTTCGAAATGTATTATTTTTTAACATGTTAATCATTGATATAAACATATTTTACGCAAGTAAATTGCAGGATTATTGAGGACGACCTCTCGCCGCAAGGGCTACTATGTGGGAAGAGGTCGTCCTTTTCTTATCAATAACCCGTAGCGTCTTGGCGCTTTGACGTTGGTTTTTAGAATGTTCTTTATTGATAAACTGATGCTACTTGTTAGCTTAAAAATATAAGTACATAAGTGGGGACGAGTTCTTTGATACCTCGCTGCTCAAATGGCTTCGATGTCCACTTGTGGCTAGCGGGCTGTGCTTATGAAATAGACATGGTCATCGTTATTTGTATATTTGATATGCAACAAAGTGTTATTTATTTGGGAGCTATGTATTTTTATATTGTATTTGCGTTATTAATTGAATGCATATACGTACTACAAGATATTAAAAAAATTGAGTGCGTAATATGTTGCCAAATAGTTCTGAACCAAATACAAAACCGATATATACCTATACTATTTAATTTAATAGTTAAAATAATGATAATAAATATAAATCTATTAATAATAACAATGATGTAGTTATAATACAAATAATTATTATAAATAAGTATTGATAATAACTATATGAATACAATAGAATTTTTTTATTATTTATAATATTGACCAATCCCTTAGATCCCTTTTATTTTGAAAGTAAATGATTCCCGTTTAAATTCTTGCTATACTCTACAAAAATGTAGCCTTAAGGTATACAAATTTAAATAAATACATTAATATTTATAATTATCTCCGATCCGTAGTTTTTCGTCTATTCGTATGACAAAGAAATCATTTTAAAAATCTTGCATAACTATGAAAAATTTTAGAATTGTTTTTTAAATAAATAATTTATATATATTTTTAGTAAAACTTCAATGCAATCCTGTCCCATTTATCATTTAAAATACTCTTAATTATTAGCTGACTCAGGTGAGATTTGTCTGAAGATGTTGCTTACATTAGAAAACTTGTTTCCAAGCGTTCCAATTGCCCGCTTGATTTATGATTATGGTTTGACAGCGGGCAAACGACGCAGATGATGATGTTGGTGATAATGATAATGATGATGACAATATAGGGATTTTTGATGAAATTGCTATAAACCTGGCTACTTTGCATAATGGAAAGCACAATTCTAAAATGAACATTCCACATATATGCAATTGCTTAAATAAACACTACATACAAATATATGTAATTAGTAGCTAAAATTTAGACCTTTGGGACCTGGGGCACACGTGCTGCTAATCTCACTGGGAACTACGCCACACATCTGTGAAATGCAATTATCGAATAAACGTTCGTTTCTGTATCGATTCTTGATTTCCTCAAGTACAGTCCGGCAATTAAAAAGTCAAGCTGTGTTGTTGTCAAGCGGTGATTTTTTTCTCTCTTTATTAAGTCTAAGTTTATGTGAATTACACTGACTTGTTCCGGTATTGTGACAGTAACATAGTCTTAGCAACGGAGTAGATGTGAATGCGTTACGCATCGATATAGATATAGTTTATGCCTGCTGTGTCCGTGTAAGTAAATCAGTTACAGGGGCAACAACTTCTACATTTTAACCATAAAATATGGGTAATTAGTCAGCCTGATTTCACGTGCTCTCTTAACCTTCGGTTAATTGTTGAACGCATGTCCCTGCAATTGTATTTTAATTGATTTGACTCAACAGCCAAGTTAACAGACACACAGACAACATAATTTCTGCTGTGTCATGCCGGTGCGAAAGAACCTGAACCCAGATACAAGCGAAATATAAGAAGAATAAAATGTGCGGCACATCGGCAAGTACAACTGGTTGCCAAATACCCTGTATGCACTAGAAAATCTTCATTCTTCATTCAAAAAATTTCATAAGAACAATTTAACACCTTGATTTTACTGTGCTTCAAATGTTAAACAACAAATTTCAATCTTTTTCCATTCATCTACTTAAAAAGAATTTATTTGTAGTATTTAACATTTATTTTAATTTTCTTTTAGTATTTATTTTATTTACATGGTTCATAAAATAAATAAAATTAAAAAATAAAAATTATTCGTATATGGAATATTTCCAGACTGTTAACTACCCTTACAACCAAATAGTTTAAACTATTGAGCGATCGAACTTAACTTCAGTGTTTATATTTGGTTCACATGATGATAAAACATAAGTTTTATTATAAAATTTTTAACGATTTTAGAATCAGGCAAACTTATTAAAAATTTAAGAAATTAAATAAATAACCAAAACCAACAACGGATACGTTGTGACTCTCAGATAGACACTTATTTAATAGGGTATTTTATCTTCGGATACACAAAAATAACTGTTCTTGTTTATTGCCTTTCGTTGGGAGCAGAGTATAATTAGGCAGTCAAAAAGAAATAAATAAAAAAAACACAAATACCGATAATCACATCGACAAATTGCACTGGAATTTCACAATAAACACAATGTTCTCAAATGAAACTTGTCTTCTTTTCTGCTTCTCTTTTTCTTTGTAGGATCGAACTCTGGCCGGGCCTCTCATCACCGGCGTCATGAGCTATTTGACTACGTTGAGTCAGCGGTTTCCGTCAACAGCTCTGAAAGTGTTTTCGTACACGTAATTTGCAGCTTATTTGGCATTTATAAGTGAGCTCGTGCAGAGAATTTTGACTTATTGGCTTAACAAATTAATAAATGGTCGGACATATATCAAAGAGTTAACAAAGAAACGAAACAGTAACCGTGGGTATATCAAGGAAGTGATAAATATATTAATAATAACTTAACTTTGCACTTAGGCTACTTGTATAATTGAAACATACATCTTAGATAAATCTTATTTTTTATAAGGATTATAGCGCATCTCTCATATAAGAAAAAAGCAAAGACAACAACAAATTAAAAGCGAATGAGTTAGGCTAAGAAAGATAGTTCAACATATGTACGTATGTATTATATATAAATATATACGATTTCATATGGATGCCTTCCATAAAAATGATTGATGATCCCTGTAAAAAATGCCTTACCAAGAAATGGTTTTAAAATGCTCGACTTTAACTTAACAAAACTTACATACAAGAAGGGCACCAGATGAGAGATTAATGATCCTCAAATAAAAACTGAGGTCAAGTTTTTTATTTATAGATTGATGTATTATGTGGACTAATAATCAACAACTAAAGGAAACCCCTTGAAAGGGCAGTCTGGATAAGAGTTTAAATATATTTATATAATTAAAGAAATAAAGAGAAAAATAAATATTTATAACGTTCTATTGTTGTTTATACCTATGATCTTGAGATGGGATGCTTAAAAAACAGATTTAAATATAATTATATTAAATATTCTTTAAAATATTAGCAAAAGTTTTGATACAACCTCCTAGGCGCCCCTGTCGACAAAAAATTAACGACGCATTTCAGAAGCAAAATTTTAACGAAACCCGCTTTGTTATATTGCTTTGAAATTTTTCAGTGGCTAATCATGAATTTGCACAAAATTATCATGGTATCGTATATTATTCGGGAAACGGGCGCTACTGGTTTTGTATTTTTTTCAATGTATTTATGTATTATTTGTTTTTTAACTTAGCTGCGGCGCAAATTCAAAAGTGCGTAGAGTTGGCCACAAACAAAAAAAACCAAAAAACAAAACAAAATTATCTCGTGTGTGAGTGTGCGTGGAAGAGCTGGCAGTGCTTATATACTTCGTACTATGTGAGAGTATGTGTGTGTGTGCAGGCGAGCCCGGGAACCTTGTAACACTTTTATCACCGCCGTCGAATTTTTCATGAACAAAATGAAATGCTTAATACACTTACTATACGGCAAAGCCGTATGGCAAGTGGCAGCGGAGATATTATTAACGCCTTTATGTACGTAAATCGGTAATTATGCACGCCCAAGTTCAAGTTCAACATCAAGTACAAAGGCTTACAGCATACATATATAACCATATATATATAATTTATATACACGGTTAATCAATTACGACAACAATCAAAAATTTTATGCCGAACAAGCAATTTATAAGCTATTAAAATCACATAACCAATCATAAACTCACATCTATATAATTAAACAATGTAAAATATAAACGAATATTGACGTGGTTTAAAACTCAAAAAAAACTCCAACATAATGAAGACATTTAGCTGCTGATAAATAAAAAAACCGATAAACCATTTTAAAAAGCTGCTCTAATTATATAGTTAGGGCGTCAAGTTTTAAGCCCCCTGCCCCTGCCCCTGCCCCATAAACATTTTACACTTAGTTAAGCAAATTGAGTAGGCAATTTAATTAGCATGACTACGTAAAAGCATCGTGAGAGGTTCACAAAACTGTGACGAATGACATCTAAAACTACCTATTATATAAGTTTATAATCTAATCTTATTCGGTTTGAGAAAGTAAAAGTTTTAGAGTCATTGAACTGACAAAGGTCAGTTAAATTATTGCAAACCAAATTTAAATTTTAGAAATTGGCTTAAACCTGAAAAGAAAGTCCATGATTTTGTATTCAAATAAGGTATAAGGCAGCTTTTAACATTCGATCAAGGTGCATATTTTAGGACAAACACCAACAATATAAGAAATACTCAATAAGTCCTTAATATAAACACAAATTCAGTACTTAATTTGAGGCTTTCAATAAAAACAACATTTGACACTAATTTTAAATAGGGAAATTTGGGCTTGATGGTTGTGAGCTTTATTCAAGAATTTAAATTCTTTTTTAACCAAAATGAAAGATATACTATGCATTAAGGAATATTCAAAAAACAAATGTTCTTAAAATTGTAGGCACAAAAGGTGTGAGTTGTATACAGCATGTTCTTGAATTTAAAAATATATTTATCTATATATGGATGCAGTGAAACTTTGTAAAGTAAATTAAACTAAGCTACTCCAACAGTGTGAAAAGTTAGTTATATGAAAGATTTTTGCTTATCAACGGCTCGACTTTAAACTCATTTCATACAATTTTAATTTTAACGTCATATTTATTTTTTCCTCTAAGCCTGCTTTCAAACCTGATTTAATTGCCTCGTTATTTATTGTTTTTCAAAACCGCTTTTATATTGCAAGTTCCTAGGCAAATCACTTTTTTTAAGCCAACGCTTGATATGTGAAATCATATAAGGCCAATTACTCAAAGAGGCATAAAAATAATTAGCTATTTAACCACAAAGTCTAACTAAAAACCATTAAAGTTCATTTTCATGCTATTTCCTCCATATTATTAACAGAAATTATTATAAATTGATCTAACTGCTAACGAACTCAAAAGTCCGGTTAGAAATCAAAGTTAACACCTTATTGATTAGGAACATCAATATTTGCACGGTATATTTATTTAATTAAATCACTTAAAAAAATGTTTTTAAGTATTTTGGTTATCTTTTCTTATTTTAAATTGACAAAATGTTGACATAGATCAGTTACATATCAGCTTTGAAATTATTTCATCTAATTACAGATTACGGGGATGAAAATGATTTTAAAGTACATAATTAAAAATTATATTCAGTGGAGTTTCATGGGACGACGTTTTTTGATTAATGTATTAAGTTTATGTATAAGTAAATACATATGTTGTTTCTCGGGTTAACTTGGGTCAGCACTGATACGTATTATACAACAGCTGAGCCAGCGATAGAGCTTTTTAGATTGCAATGAAATCAATGCACTGATTACGTATCACTTTTTCGGGGATGCTAATTAATTGGTGCGAAAATTGGATTACAAATAGTTTTTGTGGCAGACGATAAAATCAGAAATAAGAAATCAAATCAAAAAATAAATAAAAATTGTATTTTTTTAAAATTAAATAAAGTATTTTAAATTAACTCCAATATAAATACGCATAGATAGATAGGTCTGATTTACATATTCGGGAAAAAAGTGTATTTGAATTAAATATATAATTTTATATACTCACTTTTGGGTGTCGTAAACATGTTCGACGTCTTTTATTTTAAAAACGTGTTGAAAAACGTGCGCTTCTACTGATATACTGATTGTTTGTTTATACTGTTTTATATAATTTTTATTATGCACTGTAAACGCGAGCTTAGGCTTGTATTATAGAACTTCAGGAACACAGCCAGACAATACGGAAATTTTAAAAAACCGACAATTTAAGCTGGCAACTGCCAGCACAATCAATTGAATTTGAATTTTATTTATATTTTATACTCCTGGTATTTGACGATCTATATGCAGCTTGATTATACATATAAGATTATATATGTGTGTGTATATTTGTATAATCTGCAATATGCAATAAGAGCGTCGAATTGGAACGTCATGTCTTATCAGAATTATGACTAGTAAGCACTCGCCACAGACAGACAAACAGATGGATGACTGACAGACAGACAGACGGACGAATGGACAGACACGCGGGATCGAGCCAAAGGTAACAGCGAGACCATCAGCTGTTGGGGCCCATCAAAAGACCTTATTCACTTTTAATATTTACCACACTGTGCGCCCTAATTGGGTCAATTTAGTTGGTAATCAGCTTAATGCACTTTTGTATTCAATTGGTTTCTTTGTGTCATGCTGCTTAGCTCGAGTCGTTGGTCTAATTAGCCGAAGCCCTGAACTATATATTTTCCATTGATTTACTCCATATATGGCATCGACTATTTATGACAATCTCTGATTTAACGCAGCGCACGCAACACTTTTATTGCCTTCGCTGGTGCAGAACTAAATGAAACCGCGCCTGACTTGGGGGTGCGCGACAGAAAAAAAAGAAAATAAAAAACCAACTAAATCTCTAATCAAAATAATAATAATATATCCAACTGAAGAAGTCGTTGAACGTCGGCGGCGACAATGCCAGCAACAAGGAAGGCTCCAAAGAGTACAACAAAAGAAGAAACCAAACGAAACGAATGGAAACTGCGATAGCGGAGATCACAAGAGAGTCCCGCAGCTGCCTGAGCACATATCAAAAAACTAACTGTAAGTGTGTCGCATTCCAGTGGAAGTACAGACATTTGCTACATGAATATGTTAAGCACAACACTAGCTGCATGGCGACTAATTAAATACTCTAATTTAAAAACAAAGAAAAGGAGCAAAAATTTGTTTAAGAAATTTTATGACTAAATTTCTAAGCTTTAAAATAATAGTATATTTGTACATATATTATTATTATTATTTTTAAATATTTAATTTATAAAATTTATTATTTATAAATTAGAATGTCTTATCTAATTAAATGCACAGAATGAATTATTAATTAGAATATTCATTTTTATATTATTATTATTATTAAATTTTAATGATTAGTAAAATAATAAAATTTTCAAAATTAACTAATAGACAAAAATTGTATAAAGAATAATTAGTTTATGCGTATGTGATATACAAAGATATTAAAATCAATTATATTTGTAGAAAAAATTATAGTAAAAAGCTGTGAACTATGAAGTAACCTTCGGCTAAGACTTACACTGCATCCATACACCTAGCAGTGTTAGTCTAGCCTGGGATTCGAACCTCGAAACCTTTTTGTTCAGTCGCATTAGCGTCTTATGCACAAAAAGTTTATATTTCTAATGAACCAATTAATATTTAAATATATTAAAAGAAAATCGAACCAATTTATTAAAGATTGGCAATCAGTATTTAAACATAATTGACACTTTAGCTTGATATTAATGTTAATTCAATCTTGTTGTTGATTTATTTCCTTTTCTACACAAATACTCATAGGCTCAATCAAATTATATTTTAGAAAAGGCAAACCTTCTTGTGCTTCTAAGATCTCTTAAAGCACGCCGATATCACGAGCACAACGCATGCCAACAGCAGCTGCCCAACGACCCTAAGGACTGATAAAATATACATTGGTATGTATATAGAAGTATATGTGATATACTATTTGAAATCGCATTTGAATAGGCGACAAATTCTATAGTTTGTTTGTCTTCAATGTTTGGATTAAAGATAGTTATCAGCATTGATTGACGGTTAAACATATACACGTATATATATCTGACAGGAGCGTAGTTTATTAACGATAATTATCTTTCGATTAGGGTGCTCATTAACACGTATTCAAATGTCATTTGGATAAATGAATATTTTTTACTTATATGTATATAATATACATATATTGAATATAATATGCATTGAATCTAACAGCAAAATATAGTTAAGTACAACGTAATGTCTAAACATAGGCAAACGGTTCTCAACGCAACCCACAATTAAGGCAAATCGAGTATGGCTTTAATATGCTGTAATTAAATATTTATACGGAGCAGCTCAATTGACGCAAATGGCCAGGAAAGTGAAGGGATTGCCAACTATGAACTCTGTGCCCTGTGCATTAAGCGAGCTTTAGATATGAGATCGGATCTGTCAGCGCAAACAAACCAAGAAAAAGGCTGCAATGTCCAAAAGTATTTCCGCATCTGTGCACGTCACGAAAAAACCTGTAAATAAGTAAAAGGCAGTTGCGCTGATGCGCCAGCCATGCTGGAAGGTCACGTATTTGTTACGCCCCTCTGGCAACCCTAATTTAACACTTCCAATCTACACACGATCGACTTTGTCGGTCTTCGCGGTCTTGGCGCCAAAGCTCCTTCCAAGCGCTTCAGTTGCCCTCGAGATACGCACACACAGAAACGAAGCCCAGAAGCCACAAATTTTGTTTGTCCTCAGTGTTATTTTTTTTTTAATTGAAAAAAATCTTTTTTTTCGCTCTACGGTTATACGAACACGCGGCCTAAGATTTAATACATATACATTTTTTTTTGTTTTAAATATATTTTTTATTTAAAGTTTACGCCCATTTGAAGACACATTATTTTATTTGTATTTGTTTAATTTTTCGCATTTTTCGCTACATTTGTTAAATAAGTGAATACAAAAATTGACTCCAAGTAAATTTTTAACGAGTCGATTGCTTTATTAAAAGTTTCGAGACTTTTAATTATTAAAGTGAAGGAATCTTAGTTCTGGCTTTCCCATTGCACACGTGAGTACATTAAGAGCATCACAGTGGTACGAAAGTGATTCAATGTAAATTTAATTGCCTATTGAAATGAAACATGTGCTCGGCTGTAAATAATGGCGTTTGCAATAAAAAGCAGTATTGCAATAGGTATACGCTATGAAGGGTTTGAGCAGTGACAGGTGATTTGTGACTCTGCTCAATAAATACGAGTTCTTGGGCTTAATGCCATATTAATATAGTCAAGTTTGCTAGACTACATTTTGAACAAATAACCGAATTAAAAATACCTCTTGTCTTGCTTATGACTCATATTGAGCATAATGATTGTTACTAAAAAATTTTCTTTATAAATATTAATTTACAAAAATATATAGGAATTCTTATCTTCCATCGTATCTTACATAATTATATAACTATATAAATAGTTACAGGGTATAACATAGTAATATACTTCCATACTTCATATTATTTCTTTATTAAATTTTACAGTCAACATATTTAAAGGTGAGTCAATGAATCTTAAATGATAGAATTATTCAACGTGTATTCTGGGCAATTTTAATAACAAATCAACCTCGTCACACTGTACAACTAACTGTATTAATATACAGTTACCAATGGAAAAGTGTCACTCAATACTTTAGTTTCGTATATGTATATAATTGAAATAATGCGCGGGAAGCTGTCACGCCCCTCGCCCCTCGCCCCTCTCAACGAGTATCGCTGTGAACCTCTCTCGCTCGCACTCTGTTGACATTGGCGGTGCAATTAACACTGTAAAGCCGGTTATTTATTCCATTCGTTGTGCTTTTTTATTTATTTTGTTTTTATTTTTCGAATTGTTTCGTTTCAACAGTTTTATTGGATACATTAATTTTCTTTTCTGCTTTTCTGCATTCGCGGAGTATTTTTTTCCTTTAATACCCTGTATCCCCATAAACTGAAAAGGGTATAAATAAATAATTCAAATATATGTACTCGCCAGGCAATTCAGCCAATTCTATCCTTCCCATCCATCCGTTTGTATTCAGATCAGGTATACATATTTTTCCCTTTTCTTGTAATATTTTTCACTGATATCCGGACACACTCCTATCACTTCACTCCTATCAACAGGGTATTTCCCAGTCGTACACTTGCAATCAGAGCATTCTGACTTGTTTTTATTGATGTTCTCATGCAAATTGTTTCATGTTAACAGTTTTATAGATCTCTGCACTCGGTGGCGATTAATTAAAAGTTTTGCATTTGCTTTAATTTAAATTGAAACGAAACGAGAACGCATAATTTCACATGCACAAAATATAATTAATTCAACTAATGGGTTTTTCTGTTTTGTTTTTCGAATTCCAGAGAAACCGAGAACGTACCAAGCACCGGCATCGGCAGACTTTGAGCGCCAGAACATAATCCCGTAAGGCAAAGATTATAATACCGAATTCCAGTTCCGAGTACAGCGACTACGACATGACCGAGCGTTTGTACAGGTAAGTAGCACCTCCATATTGCCCAGTAATCACTTTGAAATAAATAGTTTCATGGGTACAATGTCCGAGTGCCTTTTTCAGTATCAATGTTTTTGCGATTGCCAATAATGCTGGTCATTCGTTCCTCCAAATATTTGTAATTTTTAAGTTTATAATCTGATTTCGCTGTGTAAACAAGCAAAGAACTTTACAGCCCATTTTAAGTTGGGATTAAAATTCCTGGTACATTTTTCAATAACTTGATATTGCAAAACAATTTTTACTACCATATTAAAATTGATATCGGCTTTTAAATTTATGCAAGTATTTAATTACAAAAATTTTAATCAAGATGTCGAATAAAAAAGTAAATTATATATCGGAGGGAGAGAAATTGAAAGATAATTAAATGCAAATTTTATATATAGCAAGACAGTTATTGTTAATATAATTAATCTATAATTAAAATTATCGATTTAGCACTATGATAAATGCTCAGATAGTTACATGTATTAACACAATAACATCAATGTTTTATTTTAATAAAAAACACTTTTTAATTATTGCTTGCAAAACTTAAAAAAAAATGTAAGTGAGAGAGAGCGAAAATATGTGGGAGAGACAGGAAATATGTGAGAGAGTGAGTAAGTGAGAGAGTGCAAGTGAGTAAGAGTGAGAGAGTAAGTAAGAATAGGAGAGAGTAAGTCGCAGAGTGAGAGAGAGAGAGAGAGTAATGGCGTAAGAGGGTAAGTGAAAGAGATTATAAAAAAATTGTTTAAAAAAATTATTAATAAAGTCAAAAGAAAACATTTCTTCAAATAAATAAAAATGGTAAAAATTGATATAAGAAAGTAAAAAAAATGAATTGTATAAAATATTTTAAAAATATGAAGAGCTTAGTCATCTGGCAAGCCTTACATTAATCCGCGAGAATCGAGTAGAAGGGCGCGATGGCAGTAGCCTGCCATCAATGCCCATGCACCAGTTTTGGCTAATAGAAAAGTGTGAAGGAACACTTGAACACGTATGAAACATGGTTAAAATGTTAAAATCAGATTAAGTGATTTATAGTTTCTCCTTCATAATTTTCGCACGCTGTGAGCAGGTAATTAACATTCTTACCCGTTTTATTTGTTCGTCCCCCCAGCTGGCCCTCCGATGCTGGCGCCGAGAACCCAGCTGCCGCCTACTACGCAGCCCAGTCGCAGCTCTATGCCACGGCTGTGCCACCGACGGCTCTCTGTGCGGACTACAACAATAATTGTGGAGCTGGCGCTGGCGGCGGTCTACGCTATTTCAATGGGGGACTGGCGGGGTATACGCCGCCGCCGGGCCTGCTGCCGCATAAGTATTCGGGGGGGCCGCCCGTGCCCAGCCAGCTGGAGGTGTGCCAATACGCACACGCGAATGGCAGCGCCTCCTGCTACAATCGGAATCGGTATATGCCCTACAATCACAATCGGGCTTGCGCGGCGGCTGCGGCGATGGCGGCGGTCACAGGTCACCCGCTGATGGGTCAGCAGCAGCAGCAGCAGCAGCAGGCGGCTGCTGGCTTTGGCGGCAGCTATCCGCCAACGTTTGCGCCCATTTATCAGCAGTCGACGCCGCTGGCCACGCCCACTGCGCCAGTAGCCATCACGCCCAGCGTGAGCGTGGCGAGCACTGCTGCCGCTGCCGCAGCTGGGGACTTTGCCTACGGCAACGGGCTGATCAACACGATGGCGCCCAGTGTGCCGGCCGTGCCCTGCTCGGGCGCCTCCACGATGTCCACGAACAGCTGTGCCAGCAGCTCCACGGGCGAGGCCGGCGGCGGTCACGTGTACGCCAGTGTCACCGATCCCAGCGATGCGGTCACACTGCAGATTACCAACCTGGATTACTCGCTGGATGAGACCAGTTTGCGTAACTTCCTTATGGGCCAGCTGAAGCCCATCACGCCCGTGGTCTCGCTCAACTTTGAGGCCAGCTCCTATGCCAAGGTCACCGTACCGGATCTCTACGTAAGTCCGCCCTGCACCTGATCTCACCCAACAGCCCCCTAACGTCGCCCCCAAACAGTTCGCCAAGCAGGTGGTATCCAACTTGCACCGCAAGAAGATTGGCCACAAACGCATGCTGGTCAGCTACACGCGCGACTCCTCGCTGACCGAGGTCAACACGCTGCGCTGCCAGGTCGCCGGACTGTTAAAGGTTAGTAAAAAATCCACATAGATACAGGTTGGGGTAGAGATATAGACATAAATATAGTTGCAGATATAAATAAAATTATAGTATATGTATATACTTCTATACTGGACAATCGGGCCAACTTTTGTTCTTAAAATATTTCTTTAAATCGCTTTCATTAACTGTATTCCTGTTTTTGTATACCTGTTTTTCCTTGTTCACATAGGAATCTATTGTCATTCGTATTCTTCTTTTATTCATAGCTAAGTTCATTTTCCTTTCGCACGGAGAGGTCTCTCCGTTAGTTTTACAATTTCTCTTTAAACTATAATATAAATAATTTATATAATTGCTTTAATATTACGTTTTCCATGAACTTTGTATTTACACCTGGTCTTCGACTATTCTTATTTCTTACCAAATTATGATTTTTTATATCTAAAGATCGAATACACATTTAATTCATATAGTAGCTCACATTTCCTATAAAAGTATACCCCGGTCTATTCAAAATTTCACTTGATAATTTCAACAATATTAATATATTAATAATAGCAATAACAATAATTAGTATTAGTATTACAATATTAATAATTAATAAGTTTCCTAAATATCCACATATTAGTATATATAATTATGAGGCTATAACCTCATTCCTCAAGTATATTTTCTAGTGTTCTCATTATTCCATCGAAAATAAAGAATTATTCTTATTATGTTTTTTGCTTTCTTTATAGTTTCCTAAGTTTAAACTCGCTTCTTCTTATTTCAAAACAAATAAAAATTCACAAACTTTTGCCAAGCTGTTTATTTATGATAAGATTTAGATGTTATATGTACTTTACTTTAATTTTCATATTTTTTGTTCTTCGCTTACTTTTAATATCCATTTAAGTTTATCAAATTTTTATTTCTTGTTCCTTTTTTCTTTTGATAATTTATACTCTATATTTTAATAAAGCTGTTTAATGGTCTTAAATATTCTGGAATTTGTAGGTGTTCACACATATACTTTATTTACTGTCTCTTCTGTTATTAGCGCATTAATTCACAATATGATGATAATTGCTATCATAGTTTTCCTGATATATTTTCCCTCACCCACAGGATGTTCCGTATTATACACTGCCCATGTATAAGTTCCGTGAGCTCTTCCAGTCGCGCTTCAAGACCTCCATCAGTGTCCTGGATTTGTACAAGATGCAGGACATCTGCACCATCAACGCGGACAACAACGAGGACAAGTTCATCAGCCTGCAGCCGGAGCTGGTCAACACGCTGGAGAGCTCGCCGCTGATGGAGGGACTCCAGCACAGCGTCCCCTACTGCACGGTGCACTTCAAGCGGGAGCAGCACAAGGGCTGGGCCGAGCAGGAGATCGAGCCGCTGCCGAATGTCTGCATGAGCATAGCCGAGATACAGCAGCTGATCTACCCGCTGCTCAAGCATCATCCGGGCGATATACCGGTGGCCACGCTGCTCCACTGCATCGAGGGTCAGCTGAAGGTGCAAATTGCGGCCAACGAGAGCGGCGTCAATCTGGAGCATCTCGTCTGCTGTGTCCAGGGCATACAGATACAGGTGAACAACTTCGGCATCAAGATCCTCGGCTGGCTGGAGATCAACAAGGATGCCTCCACCACGGCCAATGCCAGCCTGAATGCCGGCGAACGTGCCGGCGGCTACTTCAAGAACTCTGTGGCCGATCCGCTCTTCCAGATCTCGCGCGAGGTCATCGAACTGGTGAAAATGTCGCCCAAGTCGACGATGAAGTTCAATCGCTTCATCCCGGCCTATCACAATCACTTCGGGAAACAATGCCGCGTCGCCGACTACGGCTACACCAAGCTGATCGAGCTGTTCGAGGCGCTGTCCTCGGTCGTCCAGATCATGGGCGACGGCGAGAATCGCCAGATAACGCTCACCCATCGCACCCAGATCCGACGCTTCACATCGGACCTGCTGCGCGTGCTCCGCGCCCACGGCAACAATTCGGTGCTGCTCTCCCAATTGCCGGGCATCTTTGCCCAGACGCAGAATCGCAACTTCGATGTCACCGATTACGGTGTCTGCGATATTGTCGACATACTGGATGGCCTGGTCAACAGCAATATCGTGGTGCTCAGCACGGTGCAGCAGGGCAAGGACATCCTGATCTCGATGCCCAAGCGCAAGCAGACCAGCACCGAGCTGGAGAAGACCTGTGTGTTTGCCGGCGAGATGGTGGAGCTCTTCCAGAACGCCTTGCAGTACACCATACTCTTCCAGAAGTTCGTGCGCTCCTATCACTATCATTTCGGGTACCAGTGCCGCCTCAGCGACTATGGCTTCCTCAAGCTGGCCGATCTCATGGACGCCATCGGCGGCGTTGTCGAGCTGGAGCAGAGCAGCGACGAGGACAAGAAGATAATGCTCTCACCGAAAATGGCCCGACGTGTGTTCGCCGAACAGTGCGAGGATCTCATACGCAACGTCACCGGCAACTCCACCAACTGCATGAAATTGGAGCAGGTCCTGAAGCTGCACAAGAAGAAATACGGCTATCAGATGCTGCCGCAGACATTGGGCGCCACGGACATTGGCGGCGCCATCGAGCTGCTGCCCTACGTGGAGGTGCTGCACAAGGATCAGGCCACCTGGCTGATCTGCCACAACGACGACGTCGAGTTCCGCCAGCTCTGCTATCGCGCCTGCAAGCAGCTCCTGCTGCGCGAGCCCAAAACTCTGCCACCCGCCGGAGAGCCTGTGTCGCCCCAGCCGGAGCTGCTCAGCCAGACGCAGTTCCTCGACGAGTTTAATGCCAAGCACCAAGCACAACTCACCGAATCCGCACTGCATGCCATGCGACATGCCATAGAGGTGAGCTCTGTCCAGGGACTCCTTCTCGGAACTCCTGTCTACATATAGTTCTATACTCTTTCACGAAGTGAGAAGAGTCCGTCTGTCCGCTAGATACTTGAATCTTGCAATATTTACTAGCGTATACTCGCATCAGATAAAGACTTTTTGGCTATGCCCACTCGAGGCGTGGCAAATCGACTTAAGCCATATATCCTCTTGAGTTTTAAGTCTAGATACATCAAATTGTTGCAGATAGATTACTTTTAACGTCCTCTAAATATAGCACAAAACATTTTTTGGCTACGTTAAAAAAATCCATATCCACCATAATTTTATCCTCTAGAGATCGAGTCGAAAAATTTCGACTACGCCCACTCCCGCCCCCACAAATTACAAAATTCGATAAGTTTCCAAAATTACAATCACAATTTCGAACGTTTTCAACTGTTTTAAGTTGTGAAAGAGTATTGCACTGTCGGTTACACCCGACCTTTACGTTCTTACTTCTCTCCTTTAAGATCTATGTGGAGGCAGATCAGCCCTGCGTGCGGCTTACCAGCTTTATGAGCTTCCTGGTCTCCATCGTGCGTCTGCTGGAGCAGCGTCCCAACATGTATCTGTACGAGCTGAAGAGCGCCTTGGACTGCGGCCTGACCACCACCTTTGAGTTTGGCTTTCCCACATTGTATTCGATAATCGTGGCCCATGATGATCTCTTCACCATCAATATGGGACCCACCCAGGAGCGCAGCGATGTGGCCTTAAATGTGAATTGTGAACGTAAGTTGGCCTAGTGGGGACGTTCACCTGAAAGGGTCGTACAAAGGTTTAAAGTAGAGAAAAGCCTATTTCCTATGACTGAAAGGTTCATATATAAAGTTAGGGAAATGTGGCGAACACCAAAGAACCCATTTGAGAATATCAGTCAGACTTGAGAACATAAAAAACTAACTGAAAGTTTTAAGAACAAAACATCTGATGTCTTTCGAAGAATGTGAATACACCCACCTAGTACAGATGTGATAAAGGGTCAACCTGAACGAATAGCGTAGTCCAATGAATTAATTACAGAAGCTAAATGAAGCATTGAAGTGACATACAAAATTTAAAAGCAACATATTCTGTTAGGTGTCTATTTTCTATCAATCTACCCTTTATCTCCTTTTTTATTGTTTTAAGCCCTACCCGCACTTTTATTTTCTTTAGTTTTTTCATAGCATTTGTTTCTCTCTCTCTCTTTTATGTAGTTTTCATTTTACAGCTCTATCTCCCTTTCTCTCTCCCTCTCTTTGTTTTCTACACTTTCTATTTTTTAAAAACTTTATAAGTAAGAAATTCTATTAGTTAAGCCGCCCTCGTTCCCTCTTTTATATCACTTTCTTTTTACCTTGTTCTCCTCTTACTTTCCTATAGTTTTCTTTAGATGTTCTATGCGCAATCTTATTATTTATATATAATAGACAATCTCTCTTAAGTTTCCACAGTTTCCTCTCCCTCTTCTTGTCTATATCTTTTCTTATATTTTCTTCATATTTTAATTTATGGACATTTTATTATACCTTTCTTACTATTTATATATTATTATTTTATATATTATTTATATATATATATATATTATTATATTATATTATATATTATTATATATTATTTCCTTTGATTAACTTTGGTCCTTTAAGTAAATGTAAATTTAGTCTCTTAATTTCTCCATGTCTTTCTCTCTCGCATCTCTGTTATACCTTATTCTCTCTATCTTCCCATAGTAAATTGTTTTCTTTTCCAAATTCAGTCTTGCAACTTGTCATGCCCATCTACTCTCTCTCACATTGCTCCATCTCTGTCCGCAGTCCGCCTCAGCTCGGGGGGCAGCCATCAGCACCTGTTCGGCTCCCTGAAGCTGCCCTACGCCAAGCACAAGGCGCAGCGCAGCTCCCGCACGCCGCTGGGCGAGCACAATCGGCCGCCGCCGTCGCAGGCGCCGCCGCCGGTGAAGACGCGCGCGATTGCCAGCGAGTACGCGGCCAGCGCTGGCGGGGGTGTTGGCGGCGCCTACAAGCCGCAGGTCAAGGTCAACAGCTTCCAGGCGTATCAGGAGCAGTTCGCTGGCGGGGGCGCCGCTCCAGCCAAGTGCTCGCCGCCCAGCGCCAATAGCTCCGTGATGTCGTCCTCAATGCTGAACAATTCGAGCGTGTGCAGCAGCTGCAGCAACAAGGAGAACTCGCTGAACAGCTCGCAGCAGTTGTTCAACAGCAGCAGCAGCAACGGCAGCTGCAACAGCAGCTTCTTCAGCACCTCCTGCGAGCTCAACAGCAGCCTCTGCGCCGCCGATGTCGCCTCCAGCACGGCCATCACAGCGGCCATGCCCTACGCCCAGTCGGGCAAGTTGTGGTATCGCCGCCAGGCCAGCTTCTATCAGCATCAGCAGCAGCAGCAGCAGCAACAGCAGCAGCTGCAACAGCAGCGTCAACAACAGCAGCAACAGCAGCAGCAGCAGCCTCTGTTGATGCAGCATTCGTTGGAGGCAGGCCGAGATTTATATGATTTGGTCAGCTGCAATGTGGCGCCCATCAGTTCCATCTACGAGCCACCCAAGCCCGATACGCCGCCAAAGGAGGTAAATACTCTACAAACCATAATTCTCTTTTTACACGATAGATACGGAAAATTAGTAGACTGCTTCCAAAGCTAAAAACAACTTAAAAGTAAAATAAACATAATTATAAAAGTTATTGTTAGAGTTCACTTGAGAATTTATTTTTCGCGGTTACACATTTTAATTCATTAAATATATAATAACAATTAAATTATTGTTTGGCAAAAATTGAATATCAGTAATTCAATAATACAAAAAGTAAAACTAAAGTAAACAATAAATAAATAATAAATAACGGCGTTATCACTGCTATCACTAGAATTATTTTGTTTTTATAATTCAGTATAAATAAATAATTCAGTTAAAATGTATAAATTTTGAGGGGAATAAAATAAATCCATAGGACATCAACCAAAATTCATAGAAAGAATTAATCAAAAATTTAAAATCATGTTAAATCAAGGTAATTCGTATAAAAAGATCAAATTATCTTTTTAACGCGTGTTATTTCAAGACGGTGTAAAAAGAGAATTAGCTGTATATATATTCTCGATCGATACCTTAGTCATAGCTTTATAGCTACAGGGTGTCTAAATTTCAAACATTTGGGATATAGAACCCATAAAAATATCAAACGATACTGTTAAGTTTTAAAAAAGTTTAGCAAAAATTATTTTGATATCGGACGGCTATATTCTATATTCTCTTATATTTATGCCAAAATATTTTCTCACCATACAAAAGAATTTAGCTATATAAAAACGCTGTTGTTTACTTAAAATTAGAATTTTCTGTGTAACTTTCGTAAATATTTAATTTCTTTATTTATAATTACTTATTTATTAACAAATTTATTTGTTTAATTTTTTATTTTTGATATTGTTTTTAATGTTTTTACTGTTATTAATTTAGAATTATTTTTTGTTCATTAAGATTATGGTTTATTAATATATGGTTTTTTTGCAACAGAAACTGCCCTTCTGGATCGATCCCGTGTGGAGCAATCAGTCGCAGCAGCCAAAACAAAACTTGCTCAATATTCGGCTGCCGGAGCTTAAGGCTCTCAATGTACTACCGATGCTATTGTCGCCCTATACCATATCCAAGCATGAGAATATGAAGCGACAGTTGTTTAATTTTGATAATCACGATCGCAAGATAGCCTAATAAGCTAATTAATAAATAATAAGAGTATCAAGATGTCTTAAACTCAAAAAAAAAACATTTCTGAATTTATTTTAAGTACAATTGTGAAATAACTGGAGAGTTTATTAGGCTCCTGGTGAGCCTTAAATTTGTTAAATTTTGATTATATTTGCCGCTATTAAAAATCTTTAGCCTAGGCGCCTTTTGTTAATGCCAAACTATTAAATCTATAAATATATATATTATATGATTTTTTTTATAAATTGTTACACGGATCACAATCAACACACAATTTTTGTATTTTAGTCATAAGCAGAAATTTGTAAATTGCTTAAGGAAAATCAAAATAAAAAACAAGCATAATTTTTGTAAGTCATCTATTTTTAATAAATCGTCCATGTTGTCGATGTAAATATACGAACAAAATATTACTTTGTATACTTCATTGAATATAGTCAATTTTGTAATAACCTAGAAATCGGGAGCCACAATGCGAAAGAAGTAATTAGCCAGCTCAACGCCAAAAAAGGTCGCCGCATTAGCCGGAAAAGCGCGCAAAATGACGGGTGTAAACCCACTAAAATCGATAACAACAATGAAATGTATCGATCGCAATAAGAAACGTAACGAAAAACTAACCGATATAACGCCGTGATTCCATCATTCTTCATTAAATCTTTAAGTACAGCTCTCATGCCCGAAAACTTTCCCTCGGGAGCTTACAAATAGGATTTAAATTAAATTGAACTTTATATATATATATCTATATAAACTTACCTGATTGCAATCGACTCTTCAGCACATCGGCAGGCATTCCGCCAATCCAATAAAATATGCCCGCCATTCCACCCGAAATAACAGCCGCAAGCAAATCCACATTCGGCCGATTAAAGCGGCGTTTATATTCGTTTGTCATGAGCTCGTATCCGAGAAAGTACAGGCCGTTGGCGGGTATATCTGTGGATATGAAAACAATTGAAATCGCATGTATATCGCATAGGGAATATCGCGTTATAGCCAATATAATTGCCACACGCTCGATGCTTTTATGAGATGTGTTAATTGCGTGTCGATGTCGATTAGATCAAAAATTCAGTGCGCTTATTACACAAGCATTTACCGGATAATATCGAAATATAACTAGGCTCCCATTAAGTAATTGAAGACACAAGTCGGACAGCACAGTGCTTGTCAAAACATTGTACGAGATGCTTATAGTTTGAGAATATTTCTATATCCCAACAGCAATCAATGTGCTGAATTTTTACATCTTATTTCAACCATCTTTCGGAGAATATTATGAGATCCCTTTTAATAATTAATTCCAAACGACAAAACTCGAAAAGATCGACTTAACATGTGGGACTAAATAAAAAAAAAGTAATAAAATTATTACATTTTTGAAGTTTTTGATATTCACAGACCAGAAATACATTTTTTGAAATACTGCAGTATTGGGAAGATTTAAATAATATGAAAATTGGTTGTGCACTGCTTGTCGAGCCTTCCACAGTTTCAATTCCCTCCTAATATCCTACACAATTTGACATTTTTAAAATCATTACATTTTTTAAAAGTTATTAAATGTACTTGTTTAAAGTTTCTTTGAAGTTGTACAGTATACTGCCTATGTAACTGCAATGAATATGTGGTGTATTTCTTTGAATTTAACACTACTTTTTTATGAAATTGAACAACCAATTGTAAATTAAAATATCCAAGTAGCAGAAAACGTATGATGGTTAGTTTTAAGGCTTCTAAAAGTCCTGAGCTTCTGAAAACAAACGGACTTTCCAGATTTTGGTTTGAAATTAGCTTACAATATGCTGTTATTTACAATACTTAAGATGTCGATAGATACAAATATTTTGAATAATTTTCCTAACCCGAATAATTTGAACTTAACTTATAGCTTAAAATAAAAAATGTATACTTTGTGTACAAGAGAAAAATACATGTATGTGTCAATATACTGAAAAGAAATGAAGGTAATGAAGGTATTAACATTTTCGATTTAGTTGTCAGTTCATTAAATTTTGAAGAAACCATAAAACAGACACTTAAAAGTAAAGAAGACTTACAGTTGTGTTTGCGTATAATGCATGTAAAACCTCAAAACTCTTTAAGCTTATCAAAAATATGCATTTATTTTAAATTGTTGTAACAAGACTAACGGACCCTTAACTTTTAACTTGAACATAATAAAATTCTGGAACTACCTGCCATTAGAAATCAAACATTTTTTTACTAGAAATTTGGAGCGACCAAATTAAAGAACTTATTCGCCAGCTCAATGCCAAAGAAACAGGCCGCATTTGCTGGGAAGGCGCGTATCATAATGGGCGTAACGCCACGATATAGAGCTAAAGGACCATCCTTGACGATCAGATCCTTGAAAACGCTGCGCACGCCGTGCTTGTAGGTGCCCTCGGGTGCTGGAAGCAAAATAATTGTATTAAAATCAAATACATTAAATTATATATATTTTTATGGAGCACTTACCCGACTGTAGACGACTTTTGAGGACATCGGCGGGCATGCCCAGTAGCCAATAGGCCATGCCCGCAGCACCGCCCGCGAATATGGTGGAGGCTGTGTTGATTTCACCCGTTTTCGAATTCGCCTTGGCCACATCCTGTAGGTACTCATAGACCAGGAAGTACAGGCCATTGGCAGGCAGATCTGTAAATAGGTTAAGCATAATATAAGTAATCAAGTATTTATTTAATATATGTATATAGTTATAAATAAAATATAAAAAACTAAGTAAAAATCAAACTACAAAGAAAACCTGTGCTTACTCACATTTTAAAAATTCTTCTTAAATTATTGGGGTTTTCTTCAAATTTAATTTTTTTATATTCTTGCTTGCCAATTAGTTTCTTGAGATTCTGGAATTCTGATACGCCAATTATGTTACGAGCACTGTGAGAAATTATTTTTATATCTCTCCAAGCGGCGACTTCAACGGCGCCATAAATATCTCGTTTATTGCCATATAGTAAATCCAAATGAACTATATACTAATTTAAATTTCATATCCACACACTCACACACAAATAACGAGCACATTGTGCATAGAAAACATAAACAAGTTACAGTGATTACACATTTGAATAAACAAAGCTCACATTAATTTAAATAACAAAGAAAATTTAAAAATTCCAATTGAATTAAATAAATATTTACTATATAATCAATATTTGTTCGTCGTAATATCGCAACAGAAAAAAACAAGTTCTTAAATAAATAAATAAAAACATCATTTAAATAAATACAATTTTTAGCACACTTTTTATACGATCGTTGTTGCTATTTATACAATTATCTATTTGGAATATATTTAATAAATTAATTGAATAATCATCCATACAGGTTTTAGAATGTTGTCAAGATAGAGTGCGTAGTTTTGATCGAACAACCGAGAATAAATGGTTTAATTTACATTTAAATAAAATAATAATTAAATTAATTCACCCTATGATATTAACAGAATTTTCTAATTGAACCAATTTATATTATTTCTATATTATAAATCGATGTAATTTTTGTTGTTTTCAATTTTTCTAAATAAAATGAAACTTACTTAAAATAAAAAAATAATATCTTAATACTATTAGCTGAGTATATTCAATATCGTTAAAGTCGCACGTGGGTAAAATTATATTAAAATTTCGCCGCTACGTTTTAGAGAATTTAATTTTTGCATATTCTTTTGGACTATTTATAAATAAAATTGAGTTTCCCTTGAAATAGTTAACTATTGTTAGGTTAAAATGTTGTCAATGATAATCCCACAAATATTTCGCAGATAAAATAGTGATGCTACCGTTAGTTACTAAGTCGAATTATTTTTAAATACACAGAGAGAGCGACAGAGAGAGGGAGCTGGGGTTGTAATGAAACTTTAACATCAGACAGAAGCGACCTTGTGCTCAATGGATGCAATGGAGAAACTTCTCAAACCGACGCCCACTGCAGTACATAATAAATATAATGGTCATTTAAACGATACGAGCATGAGGGAATTCTTATCAAAGGATGTGACAATCTGAAATTCATTTCCGTTGAGCGTATACATGTATATATACTGGAGCACAGTAAAAAATATGAAAATACAAAAACTATAGGATGCTGATTTCGTTCGCAGTCTGATGGGAACCATGAGGCTGCGTTTTAGTATATGAACGGAATTCGAGGCAAGCGTACCTGCCTGGAAAAAAAGAAAAAAAGTCTGCGCCAGTGGCTGCCAAACTGTGCGATAAGCGATAATGATAATGTTATCGATAACGAGCCCGATTAAAGTGCTGATCGTGCTGCTGCTAGTGAGTATTCTTTTCTGATATGATATATACATATAGTAATACCCTGTAATACAACAGCGCTGCCAGCTGCACTCGGCCATGCCACAGCTGGAGACGCAGCCGGAGGCAGCTGTCGAACAGGACGTGCTCAACTGCCCGCTGAGCTGTGTCTGCCAATATGCCGCCTTCAATGAGCTGCCCATATCGCGCTGGGTGAATCACATGACCAGCGAGGATGGGCCCGATGAGACGGACTTCCTATTGTCCGCACACATCAAACTGGCCACCTGCCTGCTGCAGGAGGCCAGCGAGACGGAGGCCTTGCTCAGCGCCTTGCCCAACGATTTGCAGGCTTTGATCCTGCTGCATACGGGCAGCAGGGATAGTCAACTAACAGGTGAGTTTGGCGGCTTTAGAAACATTCCTATAATCCCATGTGAGGCTAACAAATGCTTAACATTAAGAAAAGCCCAAGAAGACTTCTTTCCCATAAAAACTTAACAATTTTGAACACAAGATAATTAGCATAGAGCTTTAAGCTTCATGAGCGCTTGAATAGAGCTTAATGTGCTTTAAAAACTTGTCTGTTTCAACATTCTGATATAACTACTAAAGCTTTAATCCGCGTTTAAAGCTTTTTAGACAGACGCATTAGACTTTAGCTATATACATTCAGAATAACTGAATTGTACTTTTAATGCGCTTTTAAAGCACGTTTAATAAGCTTAAGCTTAAGCTTAAACTCTTTCAAACTTTTGAGACGACATTCATTCATTCTTCAACCTCAATGATTTCAAAAAGCTTAAATTGATGAAAAGGAATAATAATAAAGAAGCTTTTAAATGATTGGCAAAAGTTTTAAAATACTTGAGATGCAGAAATAAAAGCTTTTGATGTATCTGGCAGATTTCTGATTTTAAAACTAGAAATATTAAATACATACATTTTACAGACAGATTACTAATGGCCTTCTTGAAAGATTTCGCAAAAATGTGGGAAATCGATCAAATATATAATCTATATATCTTGGAGTCGGGCAAGCCACGTAAATCCATATTTTCCACAATTTTAGAGCTAGAGTTGCAAAATTTAGCAGACAGATTTCGGAAGACCTCCACGCCCACTCCCGCCCTCAAATTAAAAATATTTAAGACAGTTATCGGCTGTTTTAAGTATTGCTCATGCGGTTACACGCGACTGCAAAATTCCAATATGTTTTTTGGATTAATCCAGTGATTTGACCGCCACAATAGGCAAGCGTTAATACAGCATACAATTTGGTTTACAGTGAACACGAGCAGTCTGCTTGGGCTCCATCAGCTGAGCACGCTGGAGATACGCGGCACGGAGGCCACCACAGTGATCATCGATGAGCCGCTGGAGCTGCTGCTGCACGCCAACTTTGAGCAGGTGAATCTGCAGGCCAGCGAGAGGCTGAAGCGTCCGAAGCCCTCAAGGCTGCCGAGCGATGATTACGAGTACAAGCCGCCCAGCGATGTGGCGGCCGGCAATGAGGCCACGCCCAAGTATCAATTGCAATTCGAGGCGGATGCCGCCGTCGAGATCATGAGCTACGAACAGCACGTGGAACGCCTGAAGCAGACGCGCATGCCGAGCTTCTGGGGCTGGAGCCAGCTGGAGGTGCTGCGCATCCACAGCTGCCACCTGAACGAGCTGCAGTGGCAAATGTTCGATGGCCTGACGCAGCTGCAGCATCTCAGCCTGGAGCGCAACGGCATCGAGGAGCTGCAGCCGTTCGCGTTCTCGGGTGCGCCTCACTTGAAGAGCTTATCGCTGGCGCACAATGCGCTGGCGCGCCTGTATTATTTGGGTCTGGCCGGTCTGCTCCAACTGGAGACCCTTAATCTGGCCGACAATCATTTGGAGCGCCTGAGCGAGTCCAGTTTCCCGCCGTTGCCGCGCCTGCAGCGGGCCGACTTGCGCCGGAATCCCATTATGCACATTTTGCCGGCCACGTTCTGGGTGATGAACGACACGCGCGATCTCCAGCTGGGCAGCGAGCTGGCGGCCCTGGAGCTGCGCAGCTGGAGCAGCTATGGCCAGTTCGATTCGCTGCACAAGCTGCGCAGGCTGAGCCTGGGCAACGTGACCACGGCCAGCTTGGAGCAGGGCGTCTTTAAGGTTTGTGCGTGCCATTTTTATACTCGTTCACGGAGTGAAAGGAGCGTATTCGGTTTGCGCAATGTCCATCTTGCTGTCCGTCCGCCCGTCTGTCCGTACGAACTATTGAAGCTAGAGAAATTTTGAATACTCGTGTATTCTCGCATCAGATAAAGCTTTAAGATTGGGGTGTGGGAATTCGATTTAAATTATATATATCCTTTAGTTTTAAAGCTAGATACATCAAGTTTTGCATGACCTCCTCTAAAGATCGCACAAAACTCGATTTATTTCAGTTTTAAACTTGGATATATACAATTTTATTCAATTTTATTGATACAAATCCGTACATTTTGGGGAGAAAATTCATATCTCCCACAATTTTAGAGCTGGTCACCAAATTGGGCAACCAGTTTTCTGATGAGCTCCATGAGATCCCAACCACAATCATTATTATAACCATTTTCATCGCTTTCAATCTGTTACTGTGAACGAGTATTGCGCAGTCGGGTACACCCGACTGCAACGTTCTCACTTGTGACTCGTGCCCTTTAGGGTCTGCACGCCCTGGAGCAGCTGACGCTGCGCGGCACAATCGGCAGCGTGCAGTTCGATGCATTCGCCGGAATGGAGCAGCTGCGCGAACTGGACCTGAGTAATTGCGGCATTGCGGAGCTGTCCATGGATGCGCTGCTGGGCGTTAAGCGGCTGGAGCAGCTGAATTTGAGCGACAACAAGTTGACGCACCTGCCGAACGGGCTGCTGGACGATCAGCAGCGGCTGGAGACGGTGCAGCTGCAGGGCAACCAGCTGGGCACGCTGCCCCACAGTTTCTTCCTGCAGCCGCGTCTGGCCGTCGCTCGCCTGGATCGCAATCCGTGGCAGTGCAGCTGCGAGATGAGCAACTGGCTGCCCCGGCTGACGAACGTGCGCCGCGGGCCCAGCGTCGAGCGCTGCGTGCGCGACGTCGACGGCGCGCCGACGCTGTGCCGGCACGTGGTCAGCTATGAGCTGGACAAGAACCTGGTGCCACGGTGCGCCAACTTCAACGGACGCAGCGTCTACTATGTGCTGCGCAGGCAGCTGCAGTGCGGATCGCCGCTCATTCTGGCGTCCTCAAGATCGGGCAGCACGCGTGGCATGCCCCATTGGCGCAAGCTGGAGCTGCAGAAGCTGCAGCACCGGAAACTGGACAGCTCCAAGAAGCAGCAGCGTCCACCTAAGAGACAACGCAATAACCATTTGGCGAAACGCAACCGTTTGGAACACGTATTGAGACAGCAGCAGCAGTCGAACGAGGCATCCTCGCCAGAAACTAAGGATCAGCAAATGTCCAATGAGATTTAACAACAACATCAAGAACAACAACAAAAAGCACACTCGCATTTAGTTTAGCCTTAAGTTGCAAATAATAATGAATGTTTACTACAACAATTAGAAATATTAAAATAAATAATTAAGTACAACTAGACTGAAGCTAAACTAACGATTGACATCATAAAACTTATATCCATTCCCTTGAGAAAACCATAAAACATTTTCGGCACGCCGAAAATTCAATATCCTTTCAGACATAGTATATAAAATGTGCATTTAACTGTGTATTCACACAAATATTCAATTTTTACTCTTCAATTGTTCTAAAATAGTAGTTCAATTTCCTCACGAATTTTGAGCATAGAAAATACATTTTTTGACCAATATTTTCTACGTGAGCTACATATATTACCATACATATATTACCGATTATGCAAAACTATCGAATCTTAACTTTGGCTACGATATCTTCTAAAGAAAAAGATTTGTATGCAAAACCTCATTATTGAAACAATTATTTCTATGGAAGCTATATGCTATAGTCAACTGATGTTCATCATATTTTGACTGTATGTTGGATATATGTTGCGATACCTTCAAAAACAAAACGTGTTTTATACAAAAACTAATTTTTCAACCGATTCCTACTATGGCAGTTATATCATATAGTGTTCGTTTTATAGTGGCTGTTAATATTCATCAGGACTATATACTTTTTATGGTCGGAGACGTCTTTATCTAAGCGTTGCACAATTTCTGCCAAATTTATAATACTCTGTGCAAGAGTAAAGATAATTCTATCATTTCACCCATTTTAAGTAGGTACAGAGTATTCACAAAAAATATTATGTGGTAAATATAAAATAGAGCAGATATCTTCATACGTATAAGTGCGAAGAGAAATGGTCTTGTTAAATACATACAAATAATAGTATCCATAATATCCATAATCAATTATAAAGTCAGAAGAAAAAGATTTTCACTTTGAAAACACATCAAAATAAGTGACTGCTGAATTATCCCAACAGCTCGTAAAATATCCCTTCGGTCCTATTGAAAATGGAAAATCGGACTTACCCCTGAGCATCGTGGCGCAGCTGCCTTTGAAAACACTGCGCAGGCCGCCCTCCTTGTAGAGCTTGACGGCACAGTCGACCATGCCGCTGTACTTTTTTTTGCCATCAGGGCCGGTGGTCTGGGTTTGGAGCAGCACCTTGATGCGCTCACCGGGCGCCATGATGAAGGTGGAGAAGAGGCCTGAGAACGAGCCGGCTACAAAGATTTGCGGATAGGTGAGCTGGGCGTCCTCGCCGCGCTGTTGCAACCTCTTGCCCAGCGCATAGCCGGCAAAGCACATGGCGAATATGGGCGCCACTCCCGTCAACGGCGCCGACATGCCTTTGTACAGGCCCCGTACGCCCTCGTTGCGTATGGTCTTCGAGGCGCAGTCAAAGGTGCCGCTGTACATGGGTTTCTCTCCAGGCGCCGGACGTGGCATCGTTTGCAAACGCACCTGTGCAGCAAATGGGGAACGTGTCATTTGGTTGGCTGAACAATGTCACAGGCACAAAATCGAACTCACCTTAATAGTGTCGAGAGGATGTCCGGAGAGCACATTGCAAATGCCGCCAAAACCGCCAGTGATAAACGACTTCAGAGGATTGGCTTTGCGCTCTGCGGGCGCGTTTTCAATTTTGTCAATACTTGCCATGGTAACCAAATTCGTGAGCCTGAAACAAAATAAGATTATAACAAAGAATTTATGTATAATTATAAAAATGCACAGTTATTAAATTGTCTAATTTGTTCTTTAAGGAAGCTTACATTATGTATATATTAGTACGCTAAGCAAATCCCATACAAATGTTTGTCTCCCTTTTTCGTACAGTAAAACAATTTCAATTAGCTCAAGATATCTTATGAGTCTTTCAAGTACGCAATTGCAAGAAGAAGAAAATGTTCCAAGTATTTATTGTTTTAATCTACATATTATTACGCTAAACAAATCCCATATAAATGTTTGTCTCACTTTTCCGTACAGTAAAGTAGATCAAGATATCTACCACATGTTCTTATGAGACTTTCAAGTACGCAAATGCAAGAAGCAAATTTTCCAAGTATTTATTGTTTTAAAAAGATTTAAAAGTTTTACTAATACATTTAAAACTCCATTGTCTGTGAAGTTTTAATTTCACGTGGTAAACACATTTTAACTCCAAGCTTAACTTATTCAGGGTCTATTTCATATCTTTTATATGTCTTTTCACTTTCAAAGGACTCAATTCCCTATATTACCAGACTTTGTAATGACCATAAAAAAGTTCCAGGAACAATCATTCAAAAAGATGGCAATGTTTTTGATAATTTTATGTACATATTGTTTACAAGAAACTATTAAGCGCATATCGTTAGGCGTATTCGACATAATTTAAATGTACATCATATCAATTTGATATTTAATTTTTTAAGTATTAATCGATTTTTGCCTACTAGGCCTTTTATTTAGAAAGATCAGATCGATTTATTATCGCTTTCTTAACTTCCATTGAACTATCTTTTAAAAATTTATTTATGTGTTGCCAGACAATCCTTTAAGGTGTCGCTAAGCTATCTTCCCACTCCATTTTTAACTAAGTTACTAATATACTTCATGTACAGACATTGTCAAAAGTAATTGCACATAGAACATTTTTATACATATTCTACTTTAGCAGCTTTGCTGTTGTTCTTGCAAGTAAGATACAACAAAATTTTTGTTCTCACATAGCTTGATCTATGCAGAAGCATATGAAAAAAAGTGGACGAATTAACGGTTAATATAACTAAAAAAGAAGCAAATGAAGAGATGCCTATCTGTTGTCAAAAGTATTCACACACATTTACTCAAAGCTTTAACTCAATATTCTTCTTGTTTATTAATGAATTTTGAATTTTTTTGTACTTAACATATCTAATATTAACTAATACTACCTTTGGGATCAATATCAGCCTACATCGTGCCTGGAATTGATTCAATCAAGTTATGGGCAAATAGAAGAGTCAATTTGGACAAAATTTTCTTATTTTAATGATTACATTATCTTGTGTTTTTGTTTTTTATCAAAATTCCTTTGCAGTCTTGTCATTTTCCATGATATTAAGGTCAAGGGTTTTAAAAATGATGTATGCGCAATGCCGTTACGCTTCTGACGTAAAGGCATGGTCATTTAAAAATTTAATATAAATGCAAATAACATATAATAAAAATCTTAATACGATATGGGGCAATTATATATAAACTTACTTTTTTTCAAAATTTGGAGGGAAGTATAAGAAAAGCAAGGAGGGAATCTATAATCGTCTCTAGTTTTCATAGCCTGCGTTCACATATAGCTAGTCATGCTGATCAAGATTATATATACTATATGTGATCAGATTTGCCTTCCTCTGCCTGTTACATACATTTGCACAAAATCATACCTATATACATCTTTTACCCATTTTCAATGGGTTCAGGGTTCATTATGAAAATAATCATATTTATAAATAGAAAATCATCACACAAGAGCATAACTAGATACAGACAATTATATATGCATATATATTGTGTAAATGTTTGTGTAACTCAAATATTTCGTAAACGCATTACTGGAATTTGCACTCTGACCACGGTCGTTGCCTAATCTCTAGTAGTCATTGTACTTTAGCTGATAAGGATTAGAGCGCAAATTAAAGTAAAAGGTTATAGATTTACAATATGAAGAATAAGACCCCGGCTGACATCGATTGTCTGCCTCTCACCTGAATCAGCTAGATTTATAAACCAGTGTCGTGGCGGCGCAGCGAAAAGACAACGGCAACGGCAATGGCAATGGCAATGGCAGTGAGTGCGAGTGCGAGGGCGCGGAACCTGTTGCTGGACGCTGTGCGGGGCGTTTACTGATTTGGCTGCAAGAGCGGCGTCTGCGAAAGTGAGAAATGGGTTGCGCGTTATCGACGTTTTGACATTTCAAGAGCGAGACTTGTCTGGCCAACATGCATATGTAGTAGTTGCTATTTACTTACTTAGTTAAATTGTATATAATTTAGGATCTGCTGCATTGCCGGTCACTATAGGGGTGCAAAGTCCGTTATGGTCCGCCGCCTATTTCTGCCCTTTGTCATCGGTTTTAACGCCGAATTCTGTTTATTCACTGCAATGAAATTTATTTACTCTCTTTGTCTATTTAATGTTGTCTTTCAAAATCGTACCTCAGTCCCGAAAATGTGTAAATTTTGTTTTGACTAATTATGATTTGAGGCTAGAGGTGGGCAACACGCAGCACGGCTCGAAATAAGCACGCACTTCAAATACTTTTGTTGCATGCGATTTAAATAAATGTCTCAGACAATTCAGTTATTAATAAGTTGGCACAAATCTTGTTATTGTTGTTATTTCAGCTTGCGCCGTATATTTGTATGTAGCTTTTTATTATATATATTGTATTATAGCCAACAGAGTTTAAAGCACGAATTGAAAGTTACACGTGAAAAAGCACGAGCCGGTTTCATCTCGACTGCAAACTTCCAACAAGCGCTGCCAACCTGCTCCAATGTTATCAACAGCTGACGGCACCTGTCATCTACTAGCTAGCGCGCGCCAATTGTAAAAATTCAAAAATAATCTATCAAAATATTTATATTTAATTACATAAGAGTTGTAAACTATCTACAACAGTAACAAAAAATAGCTTCTGTTTGGCCCAGAACCTTGAAATTAGCCTAAAAAGTCAACAAATCATTAGCTAGCTCCACGCCAATGAATACCGCCGCGGTTGAGGGAAAAGCACGTATCAATATGGGCAAAACACCACGGTACAGTGCCTTGGGGCCCTCGGTGGCCATCAGATCCCTAAAAACGCTGCGTATGCCATGCGTATATGTCCCCTCGGGCGCTGTAAGTAAACGAGCAGAAAAATGTTGGTTATTGTTGTCAGGTGGTTTATGCTTGGAATCACTAACCAGATTGTAACCGACTCTTGAGTACATCAAAAGGCACAGCCAGGGACCAAAATGCAATGCCAGCCATGCCGCCAGCAAAGATGGTTGAGGTCGGTGTTATATGCCCCGTTGTTGAGCGCTGTCTGGCCAAATCCTGTAAGCCCTCATAGACAACAAAATAGACGCCAGTTGGGGAATCTGTATAATACACAAAGTGTTGAAATATATTTATGTATATTGAAATAGATTGTGTTTCACTAACCTCTTAGCACACAAGCACAGGTGCCTTTGAAGAGACTCCGCACGCCGCCCTGCCTGTACAGCTTTATGGCGGTATCGATCATGCCATTGTACATGGGCGGCCCGGTGACTGGCTGTGTTTGCAGCAGCACCTTAATCCGATCCGTGGGCACCGTAACCAATGCTGAGCAAATGCCGGCACCAACGCCGGCCATGAAGATCTGTGTGTAGGTGAGTTTAACGTGTTCGTCCGTTTGAAAGAGTCGTTTGCCCGCCGCATAGACGGCAAAATCGACCGCATAGATGGGCGTTACACCGACCAGGGGTGCTGAAATTCCTCGATAGAAACCACGCAGACCCTCTCCACTAAACGTTTTCACCGTACAATCGATGATGCCCTTGTACCTGGGCGGCTGGCCGGGTGCGGGCAATGGCATTGTTTGCAGCCGCACCTTAAAATAGACCAGAATTCAGCTGAATTTGCAAAACAGTTGGATTTCTCGTTAAGCTCACCTTGATTGTATCCAAGGGATAGCCCGTTAGCACACTGCAAATGCCGCCAAAACCGCCAGCTATGAACGATTTCACCGGATTCGCTTTGTGATCCGTTGTTGCCGCCGCCATTGCGAACTATTTACGTAAACAAATCCGGAATATCGTCAGCCTCTCTTTGATGCTGAGTGTGTATGAAACATGCACGTGCGATGACTGTCGCTTGGGTTATGTTATCAGTGGTCTGCGGTGCTGCTTATTTATGCTCATAGAATTAGGTATTTCTGTAGCAAGCTCAATTTCCATTGCGAAGGCAAAATTCACGCAGTCTTATCAAATATAACCATATGTTTAATGGGCAGCCAAAAATGTTACATATTCCTAAAATGTTATTAACAGCGTGCTGTTAAAACAACTATAGCACGTTTTACAGTGTTGTGATATGTCCATAAAAAAGTAATTGTTAACTAAAATTTGGCGGCAATTTAGGTTCTAAACGAAGAGTGGTTCTACATCGGATTTAAAAAAACAGGTGCAAATAGGCTCCAAATTATGCTCTCAAACAATATATATAACAGAGCTAAAGCAGAGCTGTAAATATAATTATATTATATATTATATATGCGAAATAAATACGATTTAGGGCCTCTCGCTATTTACCTATTAGTATTAGACGAAGCGAATCCTACAACAAATCACTCTTGTTCTACTGAATTTTGAACGAACATTTTTTTTAAAAACAACAATTTTGATAAGATTTTCAAACACGTTAAAAATATCGTCTTTATTTTTTTGCTTTCTCTGTATGATTGTTGTTAACAATGTCTCATAACAGGCAGCCTTAGGTAGCTTAATATAGCAGCTATAAATTAAATTGGTGGGTTCCACTCTACTAATAATAACAATTATAATAAATAATAAGTTTGCCTTCATGAGCATGAGTCAATAAGCTTGCCTTGGTGTAAAAATATGAAAATACGACTGTTGAAGACTTGTGGTCATAGTAATAATTTAAACAAAAATGCCAACGTCAAAAAGTGTTGAGTTTTCAACATTTGACATTTCCATAACATTTTGAGCATTTGCAGATTGGCTTTTTATTCGATATGTCAAACCTGAACGCTAAATAAATCGACATTCACAGCGATATACATCTGATACAATTTCTGAAACTTTCAGTTACAACAAAATAAGATAAAGTGTTTTTACGCATTAAACACAAGCAAAAAATGATTTTTGTAATACAATTATAAAACAAATAAAAAAGAATAAATTGCCACAACCAGACACAGGCGTTCGTTACTATCGAGCTATCGAGTGTGGCCAGGGCTGCCAGAGCGTGCTAAAAATTGTTGCGTATGCGTGTGCAAAGCATATGCATAGCATATTTCATTGTTTAAAACAATCGTTTTGTGCAACAACTTGTGCAAAAGCATATGTAGAACTTATGTCTGATAAAGGTGCGCTGGAATTATGTATCAGTTGTAGTGCGAGCTGCAGTAGCAGGCGCAAAAGAAGAAAGTGAGGCAGCTACAACGACAACCGACGACAACAACAACAACAGCAACAAATTTTGTAAAACAACAGAAAGCGAAAAGAAAAATATATCTGTATATATATTTGTACACGACGCAACGCACACACAACGTGCTCGCTACCAGCTACCAAAAAAAAATTGAAAAAAAAACAACGCTTGCAATGTCCAATGGTGACGATGTGCTAGACAACTGGGAAGAAATTGACGAGGCAGGCGTGAGTATTGAATGACATTACAACAACAACAACATACGAAACATGCTGTCTCGGATCTCTTCCAGCTTTGCATGACGCTGCAAACGAAACTGCAAACCGCCACCAACGACGACGACACTATCGCCAAGTTCAAGCCCGCCCCAACAGCTGACATCACGGCAAGCAAAATGAAATTGCTGCAGCGGCCGCAGAGCCTGCAGGACGGCAGCAGCGCGGCCAGCGTTGTTGCTGTGGCGCCCAAGCAAATAATGATTGCCAAAAAGCCAGCGTCGGCGCCTACGTTATCGTTGGATCAGGAAATGAGCACAACCGCGCCCGTATTGATGGTATTGCACAAGTCGAACAGCGAGTATGATGCTGTCAATTATGCCACGCCCATTAGCAATCAAACGGTTAAGATATTGCGCCGACCCGCACAGGCCGAGGAGCGTCGCGATACGAACGGCATGCGACCCAAGCAGCCGATCAAGACGCTGCAGCAGCGCGAACAGGAATATGCCCAGGCGCGTCTACGTATACTGGGCAGCGCCAAAAATCCCGAGGATGATAAGCCGTTAGTATTCAACACTCTGTAGTCATAGCCAATGTAACCTTGTTGGTGTCAACGCATAGGCAAATTTTGCACTCCTTTATTGTGCCTTAGTTGTCATGTCGCTACGTAGTCAGAATATTTGAACTGCTTTCCTTCTGGCCTTTGTAGGTTATTTTACTATATATATGTTGGCAATAGTTACCTAGTCGTTAAAGCCATGTCCGTCTGTTGTTTCCATACAAACTAACCTCACAGTATTTAAGTCTTTTTAAAGAGATTGCATAGTTACTTGATAACGAACATATATAACTATAAAATATAGCTGCTATAGGTACGATTCTCTATTCTTCCTTTGCCCTTTTGCAATCCGAGAGACAGTGCTTACGTAGCTCACTTTTTATACCCCCATAATTTGGTCACGCATAGAAGTAACGGTTTTCAACCCTATAAAGTATATAAATTCTTAGTCAGTATCAACAGCCGAGTCTGTCTGTCAGTCTTAAATCTACCTAGTCTTTCAGTTTTAAAGCTATCAAATTTAGACTCCTGACCAATTTCTTTACATATAAGTGAAATCTTATTAACATCATAATATTGTTGCATATAGCTCCCGAACGATCGGTTAAATAATTACATTTTGTATGTAAAACTTTATTTTTCAAGATATTCGGACCAAAGTTAGCAATTGTGAAAGTTCCTTTGCCCTTAACATATCAGCAAAATTTGATCAAGATTGAACTACCATATAATTTAGGCTTAAATAGGAAACACCAAGTTTTTGTGTGCGCAAATTCGTCACTTTATATATTCCCTGCATATTCCTACACCTGCTATGTTTTTACTTTGAAACTGCATTCACTAAAATTGCAACTTTCTATCTTTTCTATACGCAGTCCTGCGGCCACAACGCCAGTGGTTCTATCAACGCCAGTTCAAGCGGAACAGCAGACGCCGCCCGCTTTCAACTTTAACAATAATAATAATAACAACAGCAGCGGCATTGTCACCACAGCGCCTGCCATGCATCGCTCCAGTTCGGCGCCCAAGATGTCGCAGACGGCGCCCATCTACAACAACTATAATAACTACTATCCGGCGCCGCCGACGCCGGCAGCCATGAGCTACTTTTATCAGCAGCAGCAGACACCTTCCAGCGCCTTCCAGCCGCAACAGCAGCAGACGCCGCCGCACTACAATCAACGCATGTCCCCGTATGTCGCAAGTGCCGCAGCAGCAGCGGCGGCGCCACAAACGCCCAATACTCAGCAGAGTTGGTCGCCGGTTGTCGGCGGCAGCGTGTCTGCGGCACTGTTGCGACAACAATCGTTGCATACGCCATCGTTGCAACAGCATCAGCACCAGGTGCCGCCGCCGCCATACGTGCATCCTTATAACGACAACGTGTTGCGGCTGCCACGTGGCCCCTGTCCCAATGGCACAATCGGATTTCAGATGCGTCGGTAACAGGCGCCTGGACGCAGCGAAAACATTTTTATTTCTATTATCCCATGCCAATTGAACGCATGCATTCAAAATTGTCATTCTGAGATTGCATTGAGTAATATGTTTCTCTTTGTTTATTTTTTTTTTGCTTTTTGCTTTATATATATTTATTCATTTTTCTATGTGGCACATCTGAACGGTGCAACAACCATACTATGTAAACAAATTTATGACGGAGTTTGGTAGATATCTTGTAAATTTACAACAACAACAAAAAACAAAACACAATTTTTTAATGCGTACTAATAATAATTACAAAAACAAACGTAAAACCGAAAGCAAAAATACATATTTTACAAAACGAGCAAATGATACTTGGTCGAGTGTTTTCAAAAAAATACAGTTTGATTTCGATTTGAAATGTATTTTTGGACATTATATCATGTGTAAAACTTAAGTACAGTGAAAGCTCCGCGAACGAGCAGCTCGCTTGGGCGGACATATTTATGTCACATACATATATTTTTTGTATCATAATTTTTTTCTCCCTCTCTTAGCAGCACGTAAAACTGGAACATTAGGTCTTTGATCAACAATGTAATTTCCAGTCTTTTAAAGACTTGATTCAAAGTTGATTTGATAGGTGCTTCCTGATCAACGATAGGTATGTATATACATATCTTCCGGATTACTGTGGTCTGTCATTAGAGCTGGATATGATTCGTTCTATAGTGTTCAGCAATTGCTTTTATTTTAAACTTAAATTTAACTTGATTTACCAAAGAAATTCAGTTTTAGAGGTCTCTTAAAAGTTTCATATAAAGCTTGTAGAAATATTTTTAAATATATTCTTTGAATATATATTTTAGCTTAGATCGCCTAAAAGTACAATAAAGAGGTTGTAGACTTTTTTTTAAACACGGGGATGTTTTGGCTTAGGTATATGCCTTTAAAGTATATTCCAACTTTAAATAATCATAATCGAAAATTCCTTTTTTAACTAATTATTGTATACTCTTCAGTTTTCATAAACTTTTGCAAATTAAATGCTAATAAAGTCGCTCAATTATATAGTAAATCTTGCCTAGGATTCGAGTCAGAATATTAATCCTCAGTTGCGTGATATAATTAGGACCGATAGAATTGTTAGTACGGTTTTGATAAGCTTTCCATTTTATATGGGAATATACAAAAGTAAAATTTATTCGCAAATTTAAATCAACAGCAGTGATGACAAATATATACAATACAATTGAATGAAATATATATTTTGTTTGTTGTAAATATACGATCAGTTTTAAAATCAAACATTTTCTGAGGATTAAGTACAATGATCTCTGCTTATATTTATTTCCGCAACTGATATAAGGCCATAAATTCGGTGCGACGATCAATAAATTCATTTCAGCGCGTTTAAATATGAATTTGGTTTCATTAAAATTTTTATATTTCCAGTTTCTCGAAATTTCACACTTTTTTTTTAAATTTCATTACGATCAACCGATAATTAGGCATTTAAACAACAAAAGTATCGATCATAAAAAATTAAAAACAAAATATTTTTTATAATTAACGTCTACGTAGTGCTGATAGCTGCAGTTGCATTTACCCCCAACGGGTCTATGGTTAAGGCCCCCAATGAGGTTATCAATGTGTTGTTTTATTATTTTTCGCAGCTTTTCCATAATTCGAAAATCAACAACAACAGAATGCATTCGCGGTTGCAGACGACAACGCCAGCGAATTTCCAGCCAGTTTCTTATCAGCGGACAGGATCGCAGAATATTACAAGTGCTCTAGCCCGACATGGCGATACCCTGTACCTCTATTGTAAAGTTTGAATGTGATTAATTTGAAAATCTAAATAAATGGCCACTCAAAATAATAGTATCTTTCATTGATTAGTTTTTTAGACTTAAAACTGCCTTTTGTCTGTTACATACATTTACACATAACTGTTCCACCTTTGTTTACACATTTCCAATAGGTTCAGGCATCAAATACAGATAGAGCGAGAGAGGCAGAAAAAAACACAGTCTACTGACGTCGCATTAGCTTATCTAGGCTCGCATTGGATTTTTGCCTACACATAAACTACATTTAATTCAATCCCGTTTCAGTTGTCAACGAGGCGTCGTGAAGTGCGGTTTATGAATTGAAAGCAGCATAAAAAGCTGGAAACAAAGCTGTGTGCCCAAGCCACGCTCTCTGCAAACTCTCTCGCGCGGGCGCTCTCTCACGCTCACTCTCTCGCTTTCAGACTAATTGTGCGTGCGTGCCGCTCAGCAAAACAGATCGCACAACACGTGAACACGTGGGCACGCGGCAAACAGCAAATAACAAAATAATAATATTACGGGAATAAAACGTGCATAGTTTTTGATTGTTTTGATCAAATTTGGAATAACAACAAAAATGTCGCATCGCGTGTTGGTTATTGGCAGCGGCGGACGCGAGCACGCCATCTGCTGGAAACTCGCGCAGTCGCCGCAAGTGGCGCAGATCTTTGCGCTGCCCGGCAGCTTTGGCATCGCCCAGCTCAGCTCAAAGTGCCAGAATTTGTCCGCCGATGATTTGGATGCGAACGATTTTGTGGTGAGTGCAGCGTCCGCTCCGGAGGTTTGTGGCCGCACTGCAGCCACACTGTGCGCGTCCTTCACTTAACCTTCGTGCCGGGCTTTAAGTTACACACTGCCAGCGGTTGCAGCCGCTGCGCTGCGAACCTTTTTTACAATTTTTATTGCTCTTTTTGAGGCCTGATTTTGGCGTTTTATTTTATTTCGTTATGGCACTCAGTTAATTTGGTTTTAATGCCAACCGGGGCTCATAATTGAATCCAATCCAAACCAACACAGTGGCCAATCTTTGCAAACTCTAACTGTTTGCATGTGTGTGTGTGTGAGTGTGTGCCAGAGTTTCTGTATGTAAATTGTTAACCCTTGTGGTGCACGGGGTGTTAACCCTTGGCAACAAGTTGAACCCACTTTTTAAACGAAATTATGGAACGAATTGAATTTTGTGGACAAGAAAAGATAAAAGTTAAATTGAATTGCATACTTATATATATAATTTCATTTTTTTCGCAAAAAATTAAGCATTTTAATATACTGTTTTGGTACTTAAATATCTAAATGTACTATTTATAAAGTACGTATGTTAAAAGCAGCATAACATGTATTAAGTGCATGTGTATTAAGTGCATTAAACAATAATATAAATACTTTTAAAGAAAAACAATAAATTGTAAAAAGCTAATATAGAAAACACACAAATTTCTATTTTAAATGCATGCCGTTAAACGAGGTTAATACATTCTTACTTATGGAAAAATCCAATTTCCGGAGGATACAATTTGTTGGAAAAAATTGCAATATAGAAAAAAGTTTTTTTTATGGCAAACTGTTTTGCTTTTTTTGTAAATCTTTGCATGTAAATATTCCTTTATTATGCCAGAATATGCGTTCATACCATTAAATTCAAGATATTTTGCATTTATTGAAGATAAAACTAGAATACAAAATCATAAGAAATCTAGCTAATTAGAAGCATTAGAAAACTAAACTAACTACATAAGAAAACAAAATTACGTCATAAAAAGCGTGACTTATGTTTCAAATATAATAAACACATGGGGTATATTTATATAAAAGTTAAAAGCGCTGTTGCCAGGGACCGTTGCTTATCACCCCATCAGCTACTGAAAGGAGATTTGTAAAGTGCATATATTATATCAATAGAAATATTGAATTGAATATAAATAGATCGAAAGATTTAGATGAAAGATTAGGCTGATACCTAGGTTTTTAGAAATTTGTATGTAAATATTCTTCATAATACTCTTTTCATAGAGTAAAAGAAGAATATACTGATTTTATGCAATAATCGAAATTATAAATTCAAAACTCGTACGTAGCTAGAGTTAAAATATATGCCAAATGAATATATATCAACAAATCGCAAAAATCGATACAGTTTGAAAGTCATTGCATTAGGGGTACAGATAAGATGCTTTTCGACCTGTTTCCAGCTGATTTTCTTACTTTGAACAGAGTATTGCGCAGTCGGCTGCATTCGACTGCGATCAACGTTCTTACTTGTTTGAATCCACTTCAATATTTTCATTTGTAGTCTAATTGAAATCTCGATTTGGATTCCGCTATAAATTCCGTTACCTATTAGCAGGTCCATTGCCCCATCCCCCCGGACCTGGGCGCATTAGCGTCTGCCCGACTGGCGCCTGAGACAGACGGGGCTTATAAACAAATCCATTTGTTGTTTCTTGTTTCTCTGTTTAGCTTATTTACTTCTATTTATTGTGGCTTAATTAATTGTTTAGATCAAATTCACAGTTTGCATTGGCTTGTCCACATTCGGCTGCCATTTTCCCTGCCCGCCCTCGCCCCGCCAGTCGGTAAGACCCTCGCTCAGCGCCGCCTGCTGCCCGGCAACGGCGTTGTGGGCACACGTCCCAGGTGCACCACTTGGGGCGTGGTGCTGGGCCGGGTGCGGGGCGTGGTCGGCTCTCGAATGTTGCGCTCGTAGACCTTGAAGGCCTCTGCGTCGTGGGCGACTGTCTTGATTTCGCCCGTATAATAGTCCTTCACCTGATACGGATGATTGCGTATATACTCCAAGGCACGCAATATATAATCCGGCACCTTGGGTATGTGATCGCCGACTGCGTAATAGCCCCTCTCATCGGCCACGTAACTAATGCTGATGGGCGTGCCCTCGGGCGAGGTGTAACTGGACCCGCCCTGCACCGCAATGCCCCCCAGTCCACTCTGTTCGCCCGCAATGCCATTGGAGGTCTCGTACGCATAGCGATAGCTCCCATCCGGATCCACGTTCAGCTCATTCTGCACCGTATGCGTATTGCGATCCGAGTCGGGTATATAGACGCCAGCCTGGATGACAGTCACCGCGCACAAAAGTGGAATCTACAAAAGTTACACAATTGTTTTATTTAAATAAATCCAAAAAAAAACAGGTTGCAGTCGGGTGTAACCGACAGCGCAATACTCGTTCACAGTGCAATAACAACCAAAACATGTACACATAAAAATGTAGAATCAATCTAGAGGATAAACCATGTCCAAAATGCCCTCAGGCATAAAAATCGGTTCTCTTTTGACAAAGTTATGGATGTTGAACATATGGAAACAATGGATCCAAGAGCTTTACAAATTAAAATGTTTATAAACATTTTTTTGACAATTAAAATAACACTATCTCTGGCGGTTACATATTCCAAATTTCAAGTCTCTAGCTTCATACGGACAGACGGACATTGCACAAAACCAATATAAGCTTTAAACTTCGTGAACGGTTATATAAATTGGACAACAAGTCGAAAGACTTACAAGCAGATTAAGCAGCATTTTTGAAAAAAATATTTGTTTATATTTTAAAATTTTTTTTTTTAATTTTTAAATTTATTTATTTTTTGGTAATCTCGAATTTCGTCGCGGTTGTTCGTTCTAGCGCTTTAAATCAACGACTGTTTGGCTGCTTTTGGCATGCTTTCGTTTTATATCCAATCCGCTCGCCATGATTTTTTGGGATTTTTTTTTTGGCATATTTTTGTCTCTGCGAATTGGAGACCCAGTCGCGAGAGTAAAGGTGGCGGCAGCGGCGGCGCCATCTCCAGCCAGCTCGTCAACTCATCTCAAGCGGCAGTCGTAAATTAAATGATTTTATTTGCCTTATTCTCTTCTTTTTTTTTAATAATTATTATTTTATATATCATCGCCAAATTGTTTGTCGCTGCAAGTCTTTAAGCCGCGGTGGGCCTGGTAAATTCATTTATTGGCATCGGTTTCATGTGATGCCCTACTCGAAGGTTGTGTGGCACTTAATATTTGATATATACGGGTATTATTGTCGCTGATCTTGAACATATATGTATATATGTATGCACTTTTGCCTTGCATTCCATAATTTTTTTATATTATAGCAAATATTCAAGAGATCGTTGAACTAAACGCAAATGTAGTTCGGTTAAGGTTTTTTTATTTTTTTGAACGGGGCTCGTTTTTGAAACTGCATTCAAGTCTGTTACAAATCGCAACCTGTTTTATTTTTTATATACATATTTAAAAATCTTTAAATCGTTTTTAGTTAATAATTCTATTATAAAGTGTTTTTTATGTGTTATTTAGAAAAACATTTTAAATGATTTCTTACCTTTAATGGTTTGCTTCATTGATTTAACTTTTCATAATTTTTTGGTTATAACAAGTGTTCTCTAGTTGAGAGTACTCGACTTAGTGATACTCTAGTCAAAATGAAGAGTTAAGAGAAAATGAGAGATTAAGAAAACAAGTAAAAAAGAGAAATAGAGAGAGTGGAAAGAAAAATAGTGAGCATTTTAAGAGAGAGAAAGAGAGCGACAGAGTAATAGTGAAAAGAAAGAGTGATCAAGAGAAATATAAAGAGCGAGAGAGAGAGAGAGAGAAAGAGAGAGTGCAAGGGCTTGTCAGCTATATTATATATTATTATTATTATATATATATATATATATACATATATTATATATTATATATTATTATTATTATATATATATATATATATATATATATATATATATATATATATATATATATATATAACTATACATATGTATCATATATATTTTTAAAAAGGCCCAAATAATGCTTTTTTTGGGTTGTCAGTATATATATTAATAGTTATAAATATACAGGGCTATATATTTGGATTTACACAGCTGATCCTTCTATTGAATATGTATTGAAAAATTATCTTACCTCCAATAAGATCACAACTCGGGCTCTTGAGAGCCAGATCCTCACAAATTTTAAATTTTTAAATACCTATTCCCTTTCAAAATCTTTCTAGTTGTTCAATGTTCAATGTCTCAATTCTAATTTCTATTAGCACAATTCCAACAGTTGTTGCCATTCCTATTTCGAAACTAAGCCAACAAAGCGTAACTAATCTATCCCACAACTGGGCAACAGATTTTTGGTCGTAGCCTGAGCTCATTTGCATATAGTATGCAATATAGTAAATCATGTGCAGATACAGAAACGGAAAAGAAAAAAATGAAGCCGTTCTTGGCCAAATTTGGAAAGTGGCCAGAAATTCCGAGACACAGCTGGTACCCAAAAGTATTTCTTCCCACTGTTTGGGAAATGGAAACCTTGGCCGTATTGCCATAAATGGAGTCGCTAAATGGCTATGTGAAGACGTCACATTTTAGCAGCTGACTTCGAGCAGATTCCCGAGCGTTGAACGTTCTTGAACTTTTGTGGGTGGACACGGGGAGGGGGAGGGGGAGGAGGAGGGAAAAGGAGCTGTTGCTGCTTCGTCTGTTAACGTGTTAAATAGTCTGGAACGCAGTTGCACTTTGCGTTCGGAGCGGGTAAATCCAATTTGAGCTTGGCGCCAAATCGATTAGAACTCAGACTAAGACGCAGCGCATCAGTCACGCTCCGAAACCGGATGAGCAGGGCCCGGATTTTGGTGAGCTGGTTGTTCATAAGGCATAGCTCTTAACTGAGTCAGTTCATCTTGTGGCTGTTGTTATTATTTATATATATTTTGGCAATAACCACATTCACCAATGAGACAATGCACCCAGTTTAATGGCAAAACAATTAGGAAGGAATTTTTCGTGGCGACAAATTGTTGTCGATGGAACCGGCTACAATTTACGGGCTTTGAGCGTTCTGGGCTTGCCCTGAATTAAGATATTAACATTTTAAATTGTTGTTGTACCCTGTACTGCCCGCCCCCAAGAAAATGGGGTAAAGTTGCGATTCTAAGGCATTGCAAATGTTATGCAAATGTTTCAAAGTATACATTAAAAATATTGGATTCTTTTATTTAAAATATTTTGTTTTTCATAATGTAGAATTGCAAATTGAATCGATTTCTAATTATTCAAAATAAATTTTTGTTAATTGCAAATTTATATTTTTAGTCAATTGTGGTTGTTACAAATAGTATAAAAAACAGCATTAAAACCGATACTGAAGGGGTAAAATTTGTTTTCAAAAAACTTGTCAAAATTGACAAAAATTTTGACATGTTAAGCTCCCTGATCCATAGCTCACATATTTCTAACTCCTATAACTTTGCCAAAACTGAACCGATTTTTAAGTTTAATGACATTTTAGTTATGGATATTCCTCTAAATTGATTCTGGATTAATTTCAAATTCAGTCATTATTGAAATAATATAATATAGTATAATAATAATAAAAATATATAATATAATATAATAATAATAAAATAAATATAGCAATATTGAAAATAAAATTTGTTGGATTTTTTGGTACCCATTTACTAATCCTCGAAAAAATGTTATATATATATATATATATATAACATGTGTACAGGGTGTCCACAAGTCGAACACACACCCGCACTCTTGTCTGCATTTACAATTCTCTGCATTTGATTTTGTTTTTAAGGCCATCGCCAAGTGGTGCAAACTGAACAAGATCTCGCTGGTGGTGGTTGGGCCCGAAGATCCGCTGGCTTTGGGCCTGGGCGATGTGCTGCAGAAGGCGGGCATTGCCTGCTTTGGGCCCGGCAGGCAGGGCGCTCAGATCGAGGCGGACAAGAAGTGGGCCAAGGATTTCATGCTGCGCCATGGCATTCCCACGGCTCGCTACGAGAGCTTCACCGACGTGGCCAAGGCCAAGAAGTTTATACGCAGGTAAATTGCAATCCCATTTGAGCTGACTTCCAACTATACCCAAATTCTTTTTTATGTCCCAGTGCACCCTACGCCGCTCTGGTGGTGAAGGCCGCCGGCCTGGCCGCTGGCAAGGGCGTCGTGGTGGCCGCCAATGTGGACGAGGCCTGCCAGGCGGTCGATGAGATACTTGGCCAGCTCAAGTACGGCCAGGCGGGCGCCACGGTGGTCGTCGAGGAGCTGCTCGAGGGCGAGGAGGTCTCGGTGCTGGCCTTCACCGACGGCAAAACCATCCAGGCGATGCTGCCCGCCCAGGATCACAAGCGTCTGGGCAATGGCGACACCGGGCCCAACACTGGCGGCATGGGCGCCTATTGTCCCTGCCCCTGATCAGCAAACAGGCCTTGGCGCTGGTCCAGCGCGCCGTCCTGGAGCGCGCCCTCAAGGGCCTCGTCCAGGAACGCATCTCCTACCAGGGCGTCCTCTACGCGGGTCTCATGCTCACGCCCGACGGTCCGCGCGTCCTCGAGTTCAACTGTCGCTTCGGTGATCCCGAAACCCAGGTGATTCTGCCGCTCCTCGAATCCGATCTGTTTGACGTGATGCTGGCCTGCTGCTCGGGCCAGCTGGAGCAGCTCTCGCTGCAGTGGCGCAGCGGCCTGAGCGCCGTCGGGGTGGTCATGGCCAGCGCTGGCTATCCGGAAACCTCCACCAAGGGCTGCCGCATTACAGGTGAATAACAAAAAGTCAAATTTCAACTTTTAATGGTGGGAAAATCATAAGATATGCCATCGAACCACATTTTAATGGCCTTCATAAAGTGGTTTTTAACGGCATTTCACGAAGATTCATTTTGAGTCACTCTTAATCACTTATTTTAATCATTGCTTTATTGATTGAGAACAGGATTACCTAAAGACTTATCTACCAAAAACTTTTAAATATACATTATATAGCTACAAGATAAACTTTTAATAGATACTCGCGAAAACCTGTATCAGATAAAGTGTTCCGATTTTTATTGCCAGATAAAAGTTAACAAAATCTTTGACATGAAAAGCTCCCTGATCTATAGTTCACCTATATAAAACAACCAATACCTTTTTTCAAACTGAACCGATTTTCATGATGGCATTTTGCCAACAATTGACCTTTAGATTAATGCTACATTTAAAAATATATGCATTATTTGAAATAAAATTTTGTTGAATATTTTTTTAAAAAAAATCATGTTTTCCACCGACTCATTTTAGAAACATTTTTTTTAAATTTAGATTTTCGCATTTATATTTTTAATCAAATGTGGTTATCACAATCAGTATAAAAATCTATGTTAAAACACATTCTAAAGTCCCACTATTTGTCAAAAATCATGCGAAAATTAAATTTTTTTATTTTATTTTATTTTTTTTGCAAAATGAAATGTATCTACTTAGTTTTATTTTTAAATATCTACTTGAATTTTAAAATTCATAAATAGGTTATACTTCTGCTACTGGGATATACCTAATATTCAATCAAATAATATAATAATTATCCTGATTATCGATTCTCACTTGCCATCCTTTAATCGCATATTACTTTATTTCTTATAACTATTCACTCCAGGTCTGCCCGCTGCCAATACGGAGACCCAACTGATCTTCCACAGTGGTCTGGCCGTGAATGCCCAGAAGGAACCGCAGACTAACGGCGGTCGTGTCCTCATCGCCATTGCGCTGGACGCCAGCCTGCGAGAGGCTGCGGCTCAGGCCGCAAATTAGCCACGGGCATTAGCTTTGCCGGAGCCGGAGCTCAATATCGCACGGACATTGCACAGAAGGCGTTCAAAATGTAAATTCAAATGGGCAGAAAGAAAATAAATGAAAGAAAAATAGTTAAATGAAATGTGAAGGAACTTTGTTGAATGTGTTCAGTTCAGGGGGATCAGTTTTCAAAATATAGCAGGGACCGAAAGTAACTGTTAGACATGAAACTAAAAAAATAGCTAAACATATCATTGTGAAAAAAATGAATTTATATATCATACATACATATTTATTAATGACCTTTATATATAAATATGATCTATTTATGTATGTTTAAATACATATATAAATATTTGTATATATGTTAATATATTTGTGCATATAGACATATAGACATGAAATGAAAAAAATAACTAAAAATATCATTGTAAAAAAATTGAATTTATATATCATACATACATATTTATTAATGACCTTTATATATAAATATGATCTATGTATGTCTGTTTAAATGCATATATAAATATTTGTATATAATAATATTTGTGCATATAGACATATAGACATGAAATTAAAAAAATAACTAAAAAAATCATTATGAAAAAATTGAATTTATATTTCATACATACATATTTATTAATGACCTTTATATATAAATATGATCTCTGTATGTATCTGTTTAAATGCATATATAAATATTTGTATATATGTTTAAATATTTAATTAATGACATAAATACAAAGTTAAAATTTAAATGTTATTTTTTGAACTTTTAAATTTAAAAATAATAATTATTCTTTGAGAAATTTTATTATTAAAGTAAAATCTGAACGTTCAAACTTGTAACAATTGTGGTCCCTGATATATAGTAGTAAAACTGATTTAAATGCAATCGAAATATTGTAAGCTCAAAGCTAAGCTATTCAAAAAGAGAATTTACTTCTCAGCTTTAAGGTTTCCCCTAGACACTTTCTTGACCCTTTTTACTTTCACGCTTTCTATTATTTCTGTTCTTTTGCTTCTTTCATTGGCGCCTTCGCAGGGCGCAGGCTCCAGTGCTGAGCTACAAGGACAGCGGCGTGGATATCGATGCTGGGGATGCTTTGGTGCAATGCATTAAGCCGCTCTCGCGTGGCACTCAGCGACCTGGTGTCCTGGGTGGCTTGGGCGGCTTTGGCGGCCTGTTTCGCGTCAAGGATCTCAGCTACAAGGAGCCGGTGATCGCCGAGGCCACCCAGGGCGTGGGCGCCAAAATACAGTTGGCTCTGCAGCACGAACTCTACGATCAGATTGGCTACGATCTGTTCGCCATGTGCGCCAACGAGCTGCTCGAGCTGGGCGCCGAACCGGTGGCATTCCTGGACTATATCGCCTGCGGCAAGCTCCAGGTGCCGCTGGCCGCCCAACTCGTCAAGGGCATGGCCGACGGCTGTCGGGAGGCGCACTGCGCCCTAGTAGGTGAGCTCAAAAGTGATCATAAGAACACCATCTGAGTGCAAAGATTGAAAGGAAATATTGCTGGGATTGTATTTAAACGGGGTAAACTTGGTCCGTGTTCAGATTGTCGCGATCAGTGGTGATCACTAACTTAGTCAGCTATGATCTTTGACTGACCCGATAGCTAAGTGCAACTTGCAGCAATTTCTTTAAGAATGAATGGAAGAATAAGTTGTCTCAATTAACGATCAGTATAATCAGAAAAAGAAATCCAAAATTACATTTTAAATAAATTGATGTATAATGGAAATTTTTCCTCAAATTGATAAACATTTTCTACTGAAAGTGAAAGGAAATATTGCTGGGATTGTTTTTAAACGGGGTAAACTTGGTCCGTGTTCAGATTGTCGCGATCAGTGGTAATCACTAACTTAGTCAGCTATGATCTTTGAGTGACCCGATAGCTAAGTGCAACTTGTAGCAATTTCTTTAAGAATGAATGCAAGAATAAGATCGTCTTCTCACAGCTATCTCAATTAACGATCAGAAAAGAAATCCAAAATTACATTTTAAATAAATTGCTGTATAATGGAAATTTTTCCTCAAATTGATAAACATTTTCTACTAGTAAGCAATAATTATCTTATATTTATTTAGAAATATATTCGTTTTCTTGAGGAAATTTAAAAACATATATTAACTAGAGATAAATTCGAATATTCTAAATGCTAGTCAAATTAGCCAATAACCAAACCTAAGCCTAAAATCCTTCTGCGGTCCATGATCATTAACACCATCATTTACAACTTTAATAATCACATTATTTTCTGATCAATAGGATCAATGAGTCCCATAAAATTGCTTAGAAATTGCTAGTTGAATTCACCAGCTGACCTGACAAAGATATTATAAAATATACACGGGGTTGATAATTGAATCAGAACACGCCGATATATAAAAAAATGCAAGTCATTTTGTACTTAAAATTTATGTGCATTCGGTTTTTGAATATTCTTAAACTATACGTACTGTACTATAACAATTAGTTTCTTTTTTACAAATTCTTACAACAATTTTTGATTTGCAAAAATATGATAAAAAAAACCAAACTATAAATAAATTGAGTGCTGCATATGAATTTCAAATCTACGAATATTTAAAACTATAATACGCCGTTATGAATTCTAATTTTTGGGTATTTAGTAATTCAATGGGCTTTTGAATATTCCTAAAAATAGTTTTTGATTTAAAAAATTAAAATGGTGAATCCAAAGAAATAATATCTGCTCAATGAAGGCTAAAACATTTCTTAAATTGTGTACTGTATACGAGTTGTGAAATAAAAATAAATATATTTAAAATTAATTCTTGCACAATACTTCATATAAATTTTGTATGATTATTATTTTTAATATTTATATATGTGGCAAATTTCTAGCTTCTGAGCTTGCTTCGTCTTTTTTCTGGGTGTACTTAAGTTAACACGCTTTAATACTCTACCTTTGTCATATTTGTAATGCGTTCCCTCTCTCTCATTTCCGCTGAATCCGGACGCTGGCCCGCCAGGAGGTGAGACCGCAGAGATGCCCTCGCTCTACGCGCCCGGCCAGTACGACATGGCGGGCTACTGCGTGGGCCTAGTGGAGCAGGCTCGGGTGCTGCCCCGCTTCGAGAGCTACCAGCCGGGCGATTTGCTTGTGGGGCTGCCCTCCGCCGGGCTGCACTGCGCCGGCTTCGACGAGCTGCTGACCCGACTGGCCGCCGCTGGCGTGGATCTGAGGGCGCGCTCGCCGCTCGACGACGACGGTGCTCAGAATCTGGCCCAGGTGCTGGCGACGCCAACGCGCCTCTATGTGCAGCAGCTGCTGCCCCACTTGCAGGCGGCTGCGATTAAGGGCGTGGCACACGTGACCCACGGCCTGCTGCACGACGTGGGCCGGCTGCTGCCCGCCGGATTCGAGGTGGCGCTGGACTTTGGCGCGGTGCCCGTGCCGCGGATCTTTGGCTGGCTGGCCGGCCAGCTGCAGCTGAGCGCCCGGGCGCTGCTGGAGCGGCATAACTGCGGCATCGGCATGCTGCTCGTCCTGCCCCAGGCCAGCCAGCTGTGGCGCACCGCGCTGCCCGGCGCCAAGGTGCTGGGCGTGCTGCAGACACGCCCGCCGAACGCCACCGCCGATCGCCTCCAGGTGCGCAACTTTGAGGAGCAGCTGGCCAAGCTGGCGGCGCCGTTCGGTGGCCTGGGCGACAACCTTTTGCCACGCGAGCTGCCCCTGGAGCACCCGCTGCCCACGTCTGCGGCACGCGCGGATTGCTTCGTGAACGCCGCCGGGCGGCGCCTCATCCGCCTGCCCGCCCACTTCGCAGATCCCATACTCATCCTGGGCACCGACGGCGTCGGCACCAAGCTCAAGGTTGCCCAGCAAACCGGACGCAACGGCAGCGTCGGCATCGATCTGGTCGCCATGTGCGTCAACGACATACTCTGCAACGGCGCCGAGCCCTTCAGCTTCTCCAGCTACTACGCCTGCGGCAAGTGGCAGCCGCAGCTGGCCGCCGAGGTGGCCACAGGGGTGCACGAGGGCGCCCGACAGGCGAACAGCAGCTTCATCGGTAAGTCCTAGATTATGTGGCAATGGAACTAGTTCATATGAGTTGGAGGTGGGCTGGTTAAGTAAGTGGGCTAGTTAAAGTATAAGTGGAACTAGTTCACATGAGTTAAATGAACGCTTTTCACAGTTTAAGGTATGTCTTAGTTAAAGTATAAATGGAACTAGTTCATATGAGTTGGAGGTGGGCTGGTTAAGTAACTGGGCTAGTTAAAGTATAAGTGGAACTAGTTCACATGAGTTAAATGAACGCTTTTCACAGTTTAAGGTATGTCTTAGTTAAAGTATAAATGGAACTAGTTCATATGAGTTGGAGGTGGGCTGGTTAAGTTAGTGGGCTAGTTAAAGTATAAGTGAAACTAGTTCACATGAGTTAAATGAACGCTTTTCACAGTTTAACTAGTATTAAACACAATTAAGTTGCTAGTTCAATTTGAAAAGCTTTTGGAACCAGTTCATATGAGTCAAAGCCTTACAAAAGTTAACTGAACAGCTGCTTCATCAGTGAGTCCTAGATTATGTGGCAATGGAACTAGTTCATATGAGTTGGAGGTGGGCTGATTAAGTAAGTGGGCTAGTTAAAGTATAAGTGGAACTAGTTCACATGAGTTAAATGAACGCTTTTCACAGTTTAAGGTATGTCTTAGTTAAAGTATAAATGGAACTAGTTCATATGAGTTGGAGGTGGGCTGGTTAAGTAACTGGGCTAGTTAAAGTATAAGTGGAACTAGTTCACATGAGTTAAATGATGGCTTTTCACAGATTAAGGTATGTCTTAGTTAAAGTATAAATGGAACTAGTTCATATGAGTTGGAGGTGGGCTGCTTAAGTAAGTGGGCTAGTTAAAGTATAAGTGGAACTAGTTCACATGAGTTAAATGAACGCTTTTCACAGTTTAAGGTATGTCTTAGTTAAAGTATAAATGGAACTAGTTCATATGAGTTGGAGGTGGGCTGGTTAAGTAACTGGGCTAGTTAAAGTATAAGTGGAACTAGTTCACATGAGCTAAATGAACGCTTTTCACAATTTAACTTGTATTAAACACAGTTAAGTTGCTAGTTCAATTTGTAAAGCATTTGGAACCTAGTTCATATGATTAAGTTCCATACCAAACAAAAAACTTACAGGGATGTTTCTGCACCCACAAGTATTTTTCAGCAAATATGAACTGATTTTAATTCTCAAAAAATATCCGGAAAATAGTTTGGAGAAACTTTTAAGTTCTTGAAAGTGAAAAAAAATTTTTTTTTATTTTGGAGTTTAAGACATAAAGTTAGTGTCAATAAGTTATTTCGGAGAGTAGATGCTTAACAGTTTTCGAAATTGCAAATCCCTTCTTAAGTCTAAGAGTTGAAGTTGATTCGTAAAAAGTTTTGATCAGAGTTTGGAGAAGCTCTTGTAATGAAAAAACTGAGTTATTTTATTTTCAAATATTTTTAAAACATCTAGAAAATGCAAAAACAAAAGTTCAACTTGTAAAGTTAGTTAGAAAAAGTTGTGTGTTGAAAAAGTTTTAAAGCTCTAGAAAACCCGTTTTTTTATTTTTAAACAATTGTAAAACATAGCTAAAGTAAAAGTTTAAAAGGTGAAGTTAGTTACAGAATGTTGTGTTAAGATTTTACAGAAACTTTAAAATATTATTAGAAATTTTTAACGATCTTTAAACTGCAAAAAACAAAATTTAAAAACATATTGTTTTTCAAATTAAAAAAAAACAGACATTGAGGAGTAAGTAGGAGTAAGAGAAAGTTTTAAAAGAGTTGTTCAGAGTTTGGAGAAGCTCTAAAGTTCTTGGAATTTTTATTAAAAAGACATTTTTAAAAAATTGTTAAACATCTTGAATTGCAAAAAATAAAAGTTGAAGATGTCAAGTTAATTTAGACATATTACAGATCTCAAAATTGACAAGTTAGTTTCGAAAAGTTTGCTCAGATTTTGCAGAAGCTCTCGAAAATGACTGAGTTCCTTATATTTACTAACATTTTTAAAACATCTTGAAATTATTAAAGCGAAAATTGAAGGGGTAAAGTTGGTTTCAAAAAGTCTTGGTTCGATTTCTTAACACTTTAAAGCTCTTGGAATCGCAAAATGCGCCCAAAAGCCCAAGTCTGAGCCGGTGCCCAAGCTAATCCCCGCCCTAATCCCTTGCAGATGCGCACCTGGCTGCGCTGCCGCTGCTGTACGAGCCGGAGGTCTACGATCTGGCCGGCTTTGCGCTGGGCATAGCGGAGCGGACGGGCATACTGCCGCGCCTGGCGGACGTGCAGCCGGGCGATGTGCTCATCGGACTGCCGTCGTCGGGCGTGCACAGCAACGGGTTCAGCCTGGTGCACGCGGTGCTGCGGCGGGCGGGACTCGCGCTGACGGATCGGGCGCCGTTCAGCGAGCGCACGCTGGCCGAGGAGCTGCTGGTGCCGACCAGGATCTATGTGGAGGCGCTGGCACCGCTGCTGGCCACCGCCGGGCACGGCATCAAGGCGCTGGCGCACATCACCGGCGGCGGCCTCAGCGAGAATATTCCGCGCGTGCTGCGCAAGGACCTGGCCGTCCGGCTCGACGCCAACAAATTCCAGTTGCCGCCGGTGTTCGCCTGGCTGGCCGCCGCCGGCAACATCGCGCCCGCCGAGCTCCAGCGCACCTTCAACTGCGGCCTGGGCCTCCTGCTCGTGGCCAGTGCCGAGCACGTGGAGCCCCTGATGCAGCAGCTGCGCTATGCCCAACGGGCGGTGATCGTCGGCGAGGTCGTTGCCCGCAAGGATGCGAAGAAACCCGCCGTCGTGGTGCACAACTTCGAGGCGGCGCTGGCGCGCAGCCAGCGCCTGTTGTCGCTGCCGCGTCGACGCGTCGCGGTGCTCATCTCCGGCACGGGCACCAACCTCCAGGCGCTGATCGAGGCGACGCGCGACTCCGCGCAGGCGCTGCACGCCGAGATCGCGCTGGTCATTAGCAACAAGGCGGGCGTGCTGGGCCTGGAGCGGGCCAGCGCGGCGGGCATACCGGCCCTGGTGATCTCGCATCGCGATTTCGCCAGTCGCGAGGATTACGATGCGGATCTGACGCGGCATCTGGTCGCCGCACGCATCGATCTCGTCTGCCTGGCGGGCTTCATGCGCGTGCTGAGCGCGCCCTTCGTGCGCCACTGGCGCGGACGCCTCATCAACATACATCCCTCGCTGCTGCCCAAGTATCCGGGCCTGCACGTGCAGCGCCAGGCGCTCGAGGCCGGCGAAACGGAGTCCGGCTGCACCGTGCACTTTGTGGACGAGGGCGTCGACACCGGCGCCATACTCGTCCAGGCCGCCGTGCCCATCATCGAGGGCGACGACGTCGCCAGCCTCACCCAGCGCATCCACTACGCCGAGCACTGGGCGTATCCGCGCGCCCTGGCGCTCCTGGCCAGCGGCGCCATCGCCCTCAACGCCGAGGGCAAGTGCGTCGCCAAGGAGAACTGAGATCCCTCGGATTTCCCTACTAAAGACAACTTTCTAATAAGTAACCATCCCCTACAACAATGATATACGATTATGTTATAATAAAAGTAAGTACAATATTGATTGATAAATAAATTTACTCCAACCCAAAAACATATTTTAAATCTAGACTCTGCTTAGAGCTATCACAAACTCAGAGTTGGACATTTTTTCAAGAATTTAAATTGTGTGGACTCTGCTTAAAGCTTTCTAAAATAAGCTCAGAGCTAAAACTTTTTTGGTTTTTATTCAATCAAATTCTGCTCAAAGCTAACTAAAATAAGCTCAGAGTTAGAACTTTTTGTCGAGGTTTTTAATCATTCAAAATCTGATTAATGCTAACTAAAATAAGCTCTGAATTGAAAATGTTTTTTAACAATTTAAATTAGTTAGACTCTGCTTAAAAGTTTCTAAAATAAACTCGGAGTACGAACTTTTTAAAAGATTTTTAAATATTTAGACTCTTCTTAAAGCTAAAAACGCTTAGATTTTAAACTTTTTTTTTCGAAATTTTTAAACATCTGCTAAAGTAGGCTCAGAGTTAGTTTTATTTTTATTTCAAAGATTTTTAAATTCAGTCGAACCGAACATTTCGAAATAAAAATGTTGTGGCCCATATCTAATATAACGCACAATTTCGGCTTTTAAACTCATCTTGCCTGAACTTAGAGCCAGAAAATAAAAAATGGGAGTTCAGATATAAATTATTATATTTTGTTGTAATTTTTTTATTTGTATTTACTTAGCTAAATTGTTGATTCTTTTCAGTAGCATTGTTATTTAGCTTTCATATTTGTGTATAATAAAAAACTAACTTATTATGGTATATTTGGTTATATATAAATTATTCTCCATAATTTTAATCACAATATTTTTGTTTTAAAATCTATGGCAATAGGGAATTATTAATCCTAAGCATAAATATAAATAAGCTTTCAAATTGCCTTTTATTATAAATTATATACTTAAAAAAATAACAATTTTAGATCTTCCCAAAATTTAAAAAACAAATTAATAAGAATATCAAATTCTTTCTCTCGAGTTATCTTAATATTAATTAAACAATCAGTTCCTTTTTGCAAAAGTTTTAAAATATATATTATATTAACTTGCCATTTTTCTTGGCAGATTTGAATTCTTTTTGACAAGATTTTAAATATATATTCATTACATGACTAACAATTCCATCGCAATTTCTGTTTTCTTTAAAATACATATATTAATTAGAATCTGTATCTCTTTGGCATCTCTTTATTTGATTATCTCGACTAAAGCTACAAGCTAATATCACCAATTGTTCAGATTTCACAGCCAGCTGCCTCAGAGGAAGAACGAGAATAGCTGGCCCATAAAGTTCCTCTCCCCCGTTGGGCTCGTCGCGCTCTTGGCTGGCATCTGCGGGCGCTTAAGGTTGCGCGGCAGCTCCGGCTCCTTGAAGACGCACTCGGCCAGTTTGTCCAGGCTCTGGCGAAAGTATTGATTCTTCAGTATGGGCACAATCAGATTGTACTTGTCAATGGTTTTGTTCAGCTGCTGCAACTCGTCCGCGTGCAGCTGGGCAAACGATCGCCAGGCTGCCTGCTCCGCGGCGGTGGCCAGCGGCCAATCGCCGTAGTAGCTTCGCTCGCTGCGCAGCTGCTGCTTCAGCTTGGCAACGGCGTCGCGTATGTCGCGGCTCAGCGTTATCCACTCCGGCGTGAAGCCATTGTCCAGCATTATTTTGTTTAGCTTGTGCGTGGTGAAGTCCAAATAGGGATTCTGTGATTGCGCCAGCGACAACGGCTTGCCGGCGCCATTCAGATTATTGAAATCGCCCTTCGACATGGCCTCCTGTATGAGGTCCTCGACCACCCGATCGATGCCGTATTTGGTCTTAATCGCATGCTTGCCGTAGTAGCTGCCGCCCTTGCACATGAGCGCATCCTCGCCGGCGGCCGCCTTCTCAATGCGATGCTCGAGGACGCGCTCCTGGGCCTTCATCGCGCGCACCTGCTCGTATTGCTTCTGGCGCTGGTAGGGCGTGCCCACGCCGATGCCCTCATTGGACAGATATTGTCGATGCTGCGGCGCCGTGTGCTTTATATCGAATTCCAGCTCCACCTCCTCCTCCTCGTTGACGCTGATGTTGCGACGTTGCTTCGCGAACTTCTCCTGCAGCGTGCGGAACGCCTCGTCCACCTGCTGGAAACGCTCGTTGCTTGCCTCCGCGGTGTCCGCGTCGGGATGCACGCGCTTCACCAGATCCAAATAGGCCCGACGCACCGTCTCCTGATCCGCGGACTCGTGTACGCCCAGTATTTGGAAGCATTGCTGCAATTTAAGAGAGGGCAAATTAATTGGTGGACTTCTTGCATGTATTCCATGGAGGCGCCACTCACCTGGTACAACTCGCGTCTCTTCACGTGCAACGCGCGGCGGCAGGTGCCGCCCAGGGGACTCATTAGATTGCCCAAAATATTCACTTTCGGCAACATTGGCGTTGTATATGAATTTTATAGTGCTGCTGCTGACATTTGTAGCTAAACTACTTTATTAACTTAGTGAAATTCAAATAAACATCTGTTATTTAATAGGTGGCAAACGAAGAAAACAAAACAAATATTAACAGCGCCTTAGCAGCTGTTATTCAATAGTTGGCAGGCGAGCAAAACAAAACAAATAACGTTAACAGCGCCTTAACAGAGGCAAGGCGACTCAGCTCACTGCATATGAAAGTTAAGGGTAAGGTTATTGCTATTGATAAGCTGCGCGGGCAAAAGCACAAATATCATTGCATATTAATAATAAAAAGAAAATACATATAAATAAAATTAAAAATGCAAGCAAATGCTTAAAGCAATAATTTTCTGACCCACATTCTCAATACTTTTTAATGGTAAATATATATATTTTTTAACTTTTGGCGCTCTTTTCCATACCAAGCAGATTATATAACACTTCTTCCATCAGTCCATTACTTTTGTTAAAATATTTATTTTGCAACAATTCAAAATGTAGGCCATTTAAATTTTGCTTGCACTAACTAATTAACAGCATACCGGCTCGCCAATTCGAACATCTGTTGCTCCTCAATAACATGTTACCTATTAAATATAATGTTAGCACCGCAGTTCTAAGTTATTTAACCAGTGAGCACTGTGTACAACATTAATTTCGACTGCTTTGCTCAAAATGGCACTGTTTTGCCAGAACTTGTGTGCACATATCGAAATGTTATCGGCTTAGGTGTGACCCTTTTAGTGTTTTTAACATCATCTCGTGTGACCAGATTTAGGCACACGAAAAAACAGCTGTTGAACTTTCGGCACGCTCCGGTCACACAGTACCAAAAAAAAACTCGTTGCACACAACAGCAAAACACGCAACTAAAATTTATATATTAATTCGATTTAACACAATTAAAATCAAACAACAATTGCCAGCCAAGTGCCTCAACTGGCCGAATGTGTGCAAACAATGTGCGAAGAAATAAGCAATAGAAATTGTTTAATATAGCCACACACACACACACACAAAAAAAAAGAAATATTTTTTCGTAAGTGTCGCAGAATTTACTAGTTGCTGTGTGTGTGTGTGAGTACGTGCGTATGTGCATGTGTGTGTGTGACTTTGACTGCAGTTTGCGTACGTTTTTTATTTTTTTCTGCTGCTCTTGTTGTTGTTGCTGATTAAAATGTTATAAAAACGTAGACTTAATTAAACTGTGTAAAAGGCAACAACAGCCGCGCCAAGCACAACAACAACAACAACGAAAAATCTGCTGCTATACAACACTAGCAACATTGTGAAAAGAGAAACAAAAAAATAGCAGCATGTCGCGTCGTTGTGTGCGTGTGTGTGAGTGTCGTCTCGTCACAGTCTGTGCGTGTGTGTGTGTGCATTAGTATTTGTGTTAAATAATGTTTAAACATTTTTTTCAATTCGCACAACAATTTTTATATAGTTGCAGTTTAACAAAAGGTGAGTAAAGAGTCAAGTTCACAAAATTTATAAACAAATGCCAAGTCAAAAAAGTTCGTCAACATTCGCTCAGGCCCCATTCTCTTCCTCGCTATTCTCCTCTCTCCCTTTCTCTCTCACTCTCTTCCTCTCTCTCTCTACTGCTCTGGCTCTCTGGCTAGCGTCTGCTATTTCACAAAATTGTTTTTTGCACGCCCGCTCTTAATTTCATTGCGCCTTATTTTTAAGCGTAATTTTTGTAGATGCCTTTGTAATTTTAATTTTTGCTATGCGCGATTCGCGCGCTTATTGTGAATGCGCGCAAAGCGCACACAACAAACGTCAAATGTCAGACAAGCCGCTCTCGCGCTATTACGCTTATACGCTCTCTCTCTCTCTCTATTTAATCACTGTGTGTGTGTTTTAGTTTGATTTGTTTTTGTCCAATTTACTTTGAGCCTGCAAAAACCAAAAAAAGGCTTATTTTAAATACGAAAGTCAGACACTCTGTTTTTGTTTTTTTTTGCAGTATTCTTATTTGATAATCTGTGAAACACACACACATATATATGTATATATATATATACGGTCACACACTCCTCGCGTTCTGATAAGATTTTAAATTGTTTGAAACAGACATGCCAACCAACTAATGAAATATGCTGATATCAGAGATAGAGAGAGAGAGGGAGAGAGAGGGAGAGAGAGAGAGAGAATGGTAAAGATTGGTAACATTTGACAAAATGTTAAATGTTAAGAAATATCATCAATCCAGAAATTTATTCAAATAAATAAAACTCAAAGATCAATGGCCAAAGCCCAGAACAAAATGGTCTTTGGTTCGGTTCACGGTTCGAACCAATATCGAGGCTTTAGGTTCGGTACATTCCAAAGTTTTTGTTCGAACCTTGGTTCATCGTATTCTTTTAATTTTCAAAGATAAATATTTATGAATATATAAGTTAAAATAAATATATAAATAAAAACAGCATATATCATGTTTTTTAGTTTATTTTCAATAAATGAATAATAATGTAACTTTGTTCAAATTCTCATTAGGTTGAACTTTTAGCAAAACTCCCAAAATCAAACCAACCCATTTTTTTAAAAGTTCGGTTCGGTTCTGTTTAGGGTACGATTGATTATTTCTGCAACTGGTTCATGATTTGAAAACTTAAGGCGTTCCGGATTCGAGCCAATTCCGTTCAAAACCGGTTTGCATCATTGCCAAAAAAATGAAGTTACATATTAAAAAATAAAATTCGCTGTTTTTGTATTTAATAATATTTTACTATTTGATTATTAACGTTTAATTAGAAAACAAAAAGTTTAAATTACGTATTCATTGTGAATGTTATTATCTGCGTTGGCTCAAATAAAAAGCCAACAATAAGCATCTGTGCCTCATAAGAACAAGCTAATTCAAAAACAGCGAACATTTTATATGCATATCCCAAATTCAGCAAGTTTTCATAATCCAAATTCTGTAAGTTTTCATATAAAATAAACACGAGATGCTAATTTATGTATAAAAAGAAGAATGTTTTCTCTCATTAAAGCAAATTGATTCATATAGAAAACTGCAACAAATAAAAGTGACAGCAAACAAATAAAACGCATAACAAGAGGGGCATTTGTTGTTATTCTTGATTTTCGCACGGTTTCAAATTCCAATGCATTGGCAACACTAACGCCAACTAACAACAACAAACACATACACACACACATAGTAAGCAAAAGTAACAACAAACAACAGGCGAAAACGTCAGCCCCGCGCTCTCTCTCTCATTTTTTTCTGCCCGCTCGCTCTCAAACATTCATTCACAGTTTTACTGTAACAGAGTGCGAAAGAGCACACAAAATGGAATGCGCGGCAATAAAAGTGGTAAACATATGTTGTCAAAAAAATTAAAAACAAAAACTATATTCTCGAGTAATTTTTGAGTATAATAAAAAAAACAGCAAAATGAAAACAAAATCTCTCTCAAAACCTTTGCTTAATGATCTTCCTTAACAGTATGCACAATTTACATATGTTAAAATTGTGTCTTAATTGTGCTCTCTCGCGGTTTTTACATACAGAGCATGCAGAGCATGTGAGCACCAACTGTTAACAGCTAACTAATTTGCACAATTTAGTCAACATTTCGCGCTCTCTCGCTCTCTGGCAACAAAACTTAACAGACCCGGTTAGCAGTTTGGCGCCAGTGTTAACAGTGTTTGTTTTTTTTTCTACAGTAACAGCACGTCGTCGCGCCGGATAAGATGTAAAAGCGAATAGCGAGAAAAGCGATAAATTTGTTTTTCAACTGCACGCGTTCGTCTTAAATAAAATGCTTTATAAATATATATATAAATATTATAAAAAATAAGTGAGTGTGTTAAACAAGTGCAATAAGTGCAAAGTTCATGCAAAGCAAAAAAATCAAATCAAATGCAAATGCAAAAGCAAAAGCAAATATAATACGTAAGTGTTGTTTATTAATTATTTGTGACAAAGTGCAACAAAAACAACGCGTCACAATTGCCGCCGCCGTCGTCGTTGTCGTTTACCGCAAGTAGAGCAACGCCGTGCCGCGTCGCGCCTCACCTCCCCTGTTGACCAACACATAGAAACACGTACATACATATACATATATTTTTTATGCATACATATGTAACTGCGAAATATTTTTATGATTACCTCTCTTGCTCGCTCTGGCTGCTCGATCTGTGGCTGGCGCCTGCAAATGTTATGCAAATTAATTAAAGCAATAGCAACAACGACAATTAATGCATAAAAAATGAACAAAAAATTTCGCTTTCGCAAAGACAACAAAAAAATAAAAAGACGGTACAGAAAAAGTGAAATGCGCATTGACTTCAAAGCTGATTTTTTTTGTAAATTTTTCAAACGGCACTTGGCGCTCAAGCGCGTTCTCTCTTGCGCTCGCACGTAACGGAACTGTCGCTGAGGCGCTTTTAATGCCGTTGTTGTTGTTGTTGTTAGGCACAAAAGCAAACGCCAAAAAAAAAACGGTTATGCGTGCGTTGCCCTTTGGTCTGCCTGGCCTACAACAACAACAACAACTGGTCGCAACATAATGAATGAAAAACGAAATGCTACAAAAACAACTGGGCATAGGGAATTCTCTGTGCTCTCAGTCTCACGCACACGAACGTATACATAAATACATGAGAATTTAGCGCGAGCGTATTTACATTTATGCTTAAATGCACACAATTACAACATTTGTTGTTTTTGTTTATATATAATTACATATATATGTGTACGTCCTTTTCGATTTTTATTTAACACCTGCTGTTTTTTCATCATCCGCGCACTTTGAAAGTCGCAGCTGCTGTGACGCGAACGTTGGCAACACACAAAATCTTACGTACAATGTGGTTGGCAACGCTGCACATGCAAATGCAATTGCGATCAACAGCTGAAAAAAAAGAGAGAGCGTAAAGAAATGTTAAAGCAGCATCCTTATTGTTGCTGCTGTAGAGGTCGTATGTTAATGTGCTTAACAGCTGTTGAGAGAGCGCAAGACTGAGAAAACAAGAGTGAGAGCGAAAGCATAGAGTTTGAGTGGGAGAGCGATCATTGTCCTTGGTCTTATTGTTGTTGTTGTTTTGTACAATTGGGTATGACGAACTTTTGAGCATTTGGGCACACTTTATATTCTTGTTGCTTGAATAAATTTCTTAAAATATTTTTAATAACAAACATTTTCAATTTACAGCATTAGAAAAAAACTAAAGCGCCTCAACAAAAAAGCAATAAATAACTAAATAAAATAAACAACAAAATTAATTTAAATAAACAAATAATTAAAGTTTGTAGCCATTAGCTTTAATAATAACAAAAAATAATAAATAACCAACGCATAACATTTATGAGCAAAATACATCATAAAGCCTATACAAATACGCCTTCCAATAGTTATATATATATACACAATATACCGTTATATATATACACACACAAACATGTATATTAACAAAATAGAAGTAGAAGCCAAATCCGGCTAATTAGTTGATAAAAAGTGCGTTAATTCGAACGATGCAATCAAATCTTTAAATATTATATAATTAAAGCGTATATACATATATATAAATAATATATATAAATTATACATGCATATATATATTTCTTATAACAACGAAAATAATTAAATTATCAGCTTGCTTACAAAAGAAAAATCCACGCAATTACTTTAGCAAATTTACTTTAAAAAAATCAAAACTTTAAATTTAACATTGTATAAATTAAAAACAAGTGCAAATTCTTAATTAAATAAGCAAAAAACAAATTTTTCTATGCGCCCCAAGTGCTTAAGTAACAACAACAACAAACTAACATTTCCAACAACAATGTAAAAATATACAACCATAACCTCAAACAACACAGCAAATCGAGCAATATTATAATTATAATAAATAATAAAAAACATAATAGGATATAATAAAGTTTATTAAAACTAATTGTTAAATGTTAACTAAACAAACACAGCAACAACAACGCCAACAACCTGCCAGGAACAACAACAACAACAACACCAACTGATGCGGCGCCCAAAAGCCAACGCCAGCTTGAGGCCCCCTCCGCAACAGCGACAACAACACAACAGCAGCGCCAAGTTAACGGGAGCCGAGGCTCTCAAATTCTCAGGAGTTGTTGTTGTTGCCACACGCATTAACATTGGATTAGTCCCCCCAACACAAAACACCCCCTACCACCACCACCACCACCCACAAGAGGCACTCATGTAGGGGCATTCAACGCGACGGGAACAACACCAACAACAACAACACCAACAACATCGACAGTAACGGGACATGGATATTCATATGAAAAAACTAACAAAACCACGGTAAGTGCAACAACTACAAATTCATATACTTTTATTGATTTGAATAAATGCTAGTCGGGAGTTCCCGACTGGGGATACCCTGAACTATAGGTGGGCACGAGTCGTACCGGTCTTCGTAGCCCATGGACATTTATGCAAAATTCTAGGGCTCGTGCAGGGATGGGCCGGGCTTATGCCTAACTTTAAGGCACAAAACACCTAATATTAACGGATTAAATCGAAAATAAATCTTTAAATTTTTCAAGCAACGTTTGCAATTTTAGTATTCAAAATTCTCTGCCACCAGCCAAAGGGTATTTTCAAGAACTGGAAGCATTCTAAATGATAAACGAACTAGATTATTAAACTCTAATATCAATATGAACTAATAATGAATAAAACATAATTTTTCGGGCCTAACACTTCATACTTATTGTGATAGAGATTTTGTGCTGTCAGTTGTCATCATTAAAGAGAAAATTCTATAAAAATTAAAAGAAAGGAAGAAGAATTGCATTTTTGCATAAAATTAGTTTTAATTAATAAAATTTAAATTATTTTCTTTGCTATTTATTATATTGAGACTTGCCAAAGATTGCGTTGTTCTACTTGGGTCCAGCTGTGTGTGTATATATATTATTCATTTGCTATATCGAGGCTCATTCCCTAATGCCACATTGCATACACACACACTCACATCAACATATATAAACACGCACACAGACACTACGCATAAGCTGCGAATATGCACAAACATATTCTCATCCAAGTTCCACAAGTAAAAACTTTTCTCATTTCTGCGTATTGCGGCAACCCTTTTTATAGAAAAACATATATATATTTTTTTATATTTTCCTTTTTTCTTTCTTTTTTTCCTACTGTCAATGAGCTGCGGCGACCACTAAAATGTATAATTGAAAATTCTACGCCCACATTACGACTTGAAATACTCGCAAAGAATGGAACAGGCAGAAAAGAGAGAAAAGTGGGAAGGGGTGGCAGCACCAAAAATGGTCCCCAGTTGCTTTTAGCGCCATGCAATAAACAGAGCGCACTACGAAGATAACAGCTAGCGTGAAAGAGAGAGAGCGAGAGAGAGAGTGGGCGAGCGAGAGTGCTGCCAAGTTTGCGGTTTTCTTGACTGCCGTTTCAACCTAACCAGCACCGCCCCTGCCCTGCCTTAATTTAGTGCCCACCTTGACCAAAGTAGAAAAATCTAAAGTTTTTTTTGCTTTTGCTCTTATACTTATACTTATATATATATATATATTTTTTTTTTTGCCGGCGTCGCCACGCACTGTTTCGCTTGCTGGTTGTGCTTCTTCTTCTTGTTCTTCTTCCAAGCATTGTGTGCACTTTTCGCTGCAATTTGTCGAAAAGTTTTTACTGTGCGCGTAAAGTTTAACCATAACAGATTTCTTTTGCCGTCTATTTATGGAGGGCTACGAAACTTCTCAATTTGACTCCCCTCCTCAACTCCCTCCGCACCCTGCTTTTGCTCCTGTCAGGGCAGTTAACAACCGTATAAACCTGCATACCTAATTTAACTAAACTAAACCTGTTTTATTCCCCAACATTTTCATACGTTTTTTTAAAATAGTGTAGTAAAAGAATAGTTAACTTTAATAGAATATTTATTAATTGTAGTTGGGAACAAGCTAACTTTGTAGTAAAGTTAATTATCCTCTTTCAATAAACAATTTCTGCACTTTAATTGTTCCAGTTCACGAGTTCAAACCAGCTTTTTAATTTGCATATGCTTAACAGTTGCTTTGTAGATATTCCACAATTGGTGCAACATTGTATTATATATATCGTATATATGTCTACATATTATTTATAAATCAGCTCAAACACATATTGAGTCAAAGATATAGAATAACTTATATCCATAAGAAATGAATAAAAGCACAAATAACTTCTTAAATTATTGTACGATCGTTTTTAAGTTAAAAAAATTAAATCAAGTCATGATGCTACTTAAACCAATTAAATTATACCATATTCAATAAATACACATTCATGCATGACTTAATAGCAATTTTGGTACAAAAAATTAATTCTCAATAAAATAATAATTTTGGTGCATTGGATTTGTGGCAACTGCAGTTGAAATATTTTGCATATTTTTCTTAAATAAATGTAATAAATAAAGTACCATATTTTGTACATATGTTCCAATCTTATATTTGCGGCAACTGGAGTTAAAGAATTTTGTATACTTTTAGATAAATTAAATACCAGTTTTGTTACATTTTGATACCAATTTATTACCTATTTATTTTCGGGGCTAGTGAGGAATATATGTAAAAAGTAAAATGTTATTGATTTGTTACGTTGTAGGGTAATAAATAATATTATACTTACTCAGTTTTCCTTTACATCAGCACAGACATTTTATCAAAGTATACAGTTTTCTAGTTTTGAAAACAATCTATCACGTATATTTATTCCGTTGGTGTCGCCATCTACCGACTGATATGGGCACACACCCAAAAACATGCTGATAAAATTTTAATTTCTCCAAAATTGAAATTTTAATGTGTGTCTAAAGCGCGCGCGAGTTGGCCGTAATCTACATTTCGCTGTGCTTTTAGTCCTTGTCATGTCCTGACACACACCAACACCAACCCACACACACACACAGACAGCTGCACGAGACTGCAAGTTTCTGGTTTTTGTGGCTTTTTCGCTTCTCACTTTAGGTCTCTTTCGCTATTCTCGTTCGCGCTCTCTCTCTCTCCTTTTGGCATTGGCTAAAAAGCGAATTTCTTTCGTTGAATTATTTAAATTTGCCGGCTGTTTGGGTGAGTGTGTATGTCAGTTATGAATAGCTAAGTGAGTGCAAGTGCTGCCTTTTTCATTTTCATTATATGCAGTCCCTTAAGGGATGGGGTTAGGGTGGGGGTAGCTGCGGCAGCTGAGGTCACGGATGAGAAATGCCATATCATAAGTCGACCTGTGCAGCAATTTTAATTGTATTTTGTCATAAAACCTTTATCATTCATAATTTGATTTTAGATTATTTCGATTGAAATTAAAATCAATTGTGAGAGATTTAAGCTTGGCTAACTACATGCACAGTATATTTTAGTATGTATAATATACATATGCAATATAAACAAGTGTATGTATATAAACAAATATGTATCGCTTTGTTTACAATATATACGCATTTCAATGCCATATTTAAGCTCAAGAATTATTTATTATATTTGCCAGAATTCAAATTGTTTTGTTTGAGTGCAATTGTAGAGGTTTGCGGTGAGTCTAGATTCGATTCCCCAGTCCCAAATTTTATTTTTGTTTTTGTCTATTTTTTGTTATGGGTTTTTACATTACACTGTGAACAAGTATTGTGATGTCGGTTACACCCGACTTCAACGTTCTTACTTGCTTTTTTTATAATCAAAAGTTGAATGCGTGGCTTTGATATGCAAGAAAACAGGATAACTACTAGTCTGGCACGCTTAATAAAAGCAGTCGTACCTTTTATTGGCTGCTTTTACATAGAAGCCTTGTAGAAAACTTGGTCATAAATGGTCTTTAAATATTTAACAGTTGTAAGTTGATTTAAGCACAAAGCTATTGCTTGAAAGTTCCAAAAGTTTAATTAGCTGGCTTTTAAGACGGTTCATTCACAGTTTTTCCCCAAATATTCAGGGGGATTTTTGCTGTTAATGATAAAACTTACCCCCAAAAAGAGGGTCAACACAAATGTTTAATTGTCGCTACGAATTGATTCGTTTTTCCAAAGCTCAAAGCTGCTCAATTATTTACTGTGAGTACACAGATATGTCTATGTATATAGAAATATATATACATATATATTACAACCCTTGTTATAGAACGCAGCAAATTATTTGCAAAGGAAAAACCCAGGACAACAGCAGCAACGAATGTTAAGGGAAGTGATTTACTTTATCGATGGACACATAAAACAATTTGGCAGCTCACACAGACGAATGCGTATGTTCTCTCTATCAACAGGGTGTCTCTTTCTCTCGCGATCTCTTTCTCTCTGTCTCTCTCATTCACTCGCCTGCATCCCTCAAGTGGCTGAAAAACATCTGTCATGACGGTTTGTCCTTTCACCAAATCCTTTTTCGCACAAAAATCAAAATAATAAAAAACAGCTAAAAATGCTCTTGGGTGCGTGCTCGACTAGCTGCTACCCTCTGCCCAAATCTGATAAATATATATAAATATTTTATAATATACAGCGATATTTATAGATGGTTAAAGTCAATAGTAAAATGCATTTAGTTGCCTTCAATTGAAATTCTTATTAATTTTGGAAACCCCCAGACAACGGACGTATTAAATATATATTATATTTTAAATATAATATTTATTTTAGGGAGTTATAAAACCTATTTAAAATGTTTAGAAATAGAAACAGGAGAAAAAGTCGAATCAAATTTTAAATCCCTGGCATTTTTAGTATGTGGGATACGAGATAGAACCCGGACGGCACCATATATCCCTATAACAGCAAGGTCTACTACATAACATTACAAACCACCCCTTCGTCAACTATTTTTACAGGGTATTAAAAGGAGCAAATCTTTTCGTCTCTCGCTGTTGCTCGCTTTGCAATTTTGTAAGGTATGAAAATTACATATGCCCTACTGAGCCCACGCACACACACACACACACACACACACCCCCTACACCCACATGCACAGACAGACAATAAGACGGAGCCTTGTGTCCTGGTATCCTGTAGCAAAGTCATAAAACTTGCGCCCACCAAAGCTTTGCAGTGGCTCCGTAATTCCCTTTGTCATTTCCCCACCCATCCTGCACCCCGCTTCAGCGCTGCTTCAATTTGCAGCAAAGTTTTTCATAGAACTGGAGCTTTACCTTGCGTCCTGCTGCTTAACATCCTTTCAAACTGTTGCTGATTTATGAGTCGGCAGGAGCTGTGGGCCGCGGGGTAACTGCCCTGTTTAGTTTACATTCTCTCGCTATCTGACTCTTCTTCTTGTACTTCTGCTTTCGCCATAGCATTAAAATGACATAATAAAATGTATAATTTCGACATAAAAACGGAAATCCCCGGGGAGATTTCTGCATATTTTTTTTTGCCAAGGTCCCCTCCAAAAAGAGACCCTATAACAATCCCCTAAATACCCTTCAGTCTACCCGTTATCCTCGCCTCCTTCTGCTGACCGCTTGGGTGGCCTTTTGATTGTTGACTCTACGTGCGGCATATCAATTAGGTGTGTAGGTCAATAGTTTAAGTGTGTGATGGCCTAGAAAGGGGCAAAGAGAGAGGCAATGGCGCCTGTTTGATTGTTGGGTTATTGGTTTGGGGCTTGGCTCTTGGCTAAAATAGGAATTTCGGTAAGGGGTTTGGTTTATTTGAACTAGAAATTGCGCATGAATCATGAATTCTGTTTAATGTGCTATGTAAAGTGGAACGGACTTCTAAGAAGATATGATATATTTCTGTGTACACTCGCATACACATATATTGCGAGTCAATGCGAATAAGCTTCCCATACAGTGAATAAACAGACATTCTGTTTAACAGTTTGTATGCGTTTCATAGTTAAATTAATTAAATGCTTCAAGCAAAAAGTATTCTCAGTAAATTTGCAATTTGAATATCTCTTTTACTCGTTTGAATAATTGAGAGATTTGAATTGCCATCTGATAAGTAAAGTATTCATGATTTTTTATTTTTTTAATTTTTCATTTTATTAGGCATTCAGCAATTAAATATATACTTTTTAAAATAACAGCCAACTAATTATTTAAATTATCAATCGAACTCTACGCTTTGTTGTTTTATGTTAATTATATCTTTCATACAAAATAAATCGGGATATTTTATTTAAAAAGTTGAAAACATTTTTCTCTTTTGTGATTTTATTTTATTTTTAATCATATATATTTTAATAATACATAAAAGGTGTTAATAATTAACTCATAGCATTGAACGTAATACAGGAATAAATGGTATATTAGATTTATTGGATTTATTTCTGTTAGCTATATGTTTTATTTCGTATTCTTTGTTGCTCAAGACAAAAAGACAGCTGGATAGAACTTTCAATTTATACGAGATACGTTTCCTAGTGAAACACAAATAAGGAAATGTTTAAACTTGAAATTTATAAATTACCGTAGTTTATTAATTTCGTTGTTTATTTATCATATATTTCATATATCGCATGAACTATCAAATGTCTTAGTATGTATGTATGTTTTTAGTAAATATAATAAAACTCTTCTGGCCACCTTTTGATGCTTCGTTATTCGATATTTGTCTTTTATTTTGTTGCTGTTATTTGAAATCAAACCAGTTTACCACATGTCAAGTTAATAAATATAGGGCATCACAACTAAATGCCAAGCGGCATCAAAGGACTTGACAACAATTTCAGTTACAGTTCTCCTTTTCCAATTGTTGGCTTAAAGTGGCGCAAACACTTCTCAGTGTGTGTGAAATGCGAGTGGCAGGGGGCGGAGGGGGGGGGGGGTTGGTTGGTGGCGTCGGGTCTACATCGCCAAGGCAACAGTAAGAAATGTCATGTGCGGTGTCCTTCAGTTCAGTGCAACTGTAACGGACAGATGGGCGTGGCAATGCAACACATGCAACAGTTAATCATTTATGTGTGGCAAGGTGCAATAAAATAGGGTTGGCGAGTTTCTGCGAAATGATATGCTTCACAGAGCACACGCATCAGAAAACACATAAAAGGAGAGCACTTCTATATATATATATATATCTATCTATATATATATAAAGCAGGTCGAGGTCCTTGGGGAGTGACCCGCATTCGAAATTGATTAGAAACATTAACTGAGACGTCAGAGCTGACATTTCCATAAATACAAAAAATAAAAATGAACAAGTTACAGACACAAAATCGAACCCATTTCAAGTATGCAAGAATGCAAGTAATTGAAACAGATTTAACTAAACTTAAACAGTATCGAACAACAAAAATACATTATTATAAATCAGTATATAATGTTTAAATATTATAAATTTGCAATGCTTTCAAAAAATCTATATATTTAAGTTTAAGTTTTGATACTTCAACAATTGATCAATAAATATATAGTTCTTATATATATTTATTTATATGCTTTATAAATTCCTTGAGCAGAATGATTTAAAAGGACAACATATATAGCACGGTCACAGTGTATCCACAAGGTTATTGAGGCTTGTAAGCTCAGCGTAAGACCCTTGCCCCATTGTTCTTCTTATTGGGTTGACATACTTGGGCTGGGTCCTTCTTGCTTCTTGGTATTTTAGCCCCAATGCCCCCATTCTGAGGAGCTTGGCGATGAAGACGACGCGGAAACAGTAAATAAGTTGCACTTTTCCGCTGACAGGGAAAGCGTTGGTAAGCGACGGGGGGTTGGTATGATAGGTGAGAGGGTAGCCTCTTTGAAAGGGGGAGGGGGTGAGTGTCCTTCGTGGCTGCTGACTGCAAATAAAAACAAAAAACTTATTTGCCATTTATTTCCAGTTGAAGCTCCTCTCTGTCTCTCCTTCTCTTCAGCTTCTGCTGTTATTAATATTGACAGGGGAGCGGGGCCGTTCTGGTTGTGGGGACAGGTCTTCGACAAGCCTTTGGGGTCGCTGTTGCTTGTTTGTTTGCTTTTGTGCTTAATGCGCTGGCCAGTCAGCCAGCCCCGCTTCCTACCTCTACCCGCTCTCTCCCTCCTCTCTCTCTCTCTCCCTCTCTTTCTAGCTGTCTTACTCACACTCTGCTGAAGCATTTCCGGTATAGGGATAAAAATTTGTCGTGGTTGAAATATTGTAACGTGAAGCCTTTATTGAAGGACTTTTTAATGAGTGTTTGTGTTTGATTGTTGAGAAGCAAAGAGCGTTGAGGAAGTTGTGTGGTCCTTCCACAACTTCTCCTCCTCCTTTTCCATTTGGCTTGTATCTTTGTGTCGTTGTTCTTCTCGTGAGAAACGTGACAGATGTAAGGCAAATGCGTTTACAAAAAGTTGCAGCAACAAGAAAGCAACAAAAGGGAAACATAACTGTTAACTTCCTTAAGAAAGTTTTCTCTAGCTTACACAATCGTAGACAACAAAAAGAAAAAGGCGAATTATCGAAACGTTTTGATATTGCTATAGAAAATATGGAAATACAGTTACTAGCGCAGAAGTTGAAAATTTTTTTGTTCATGAGTTTTTTTTATTGAAAAAGTTTCTGGGAGCATTTACATATTTATTATCTATTTATTTTGTGTATAGCATAAATGATTTTATCTGTGTTGCATATTTATCGAACATTCTAAGTTGTATTTAATCGATTATTTATATGTATTTTATATTTATCGACATCTTATTGCAATAATCTCTCGCAAAATAGAAAAGTTTCCTGTTTGAAATTAATTTTAAAGAAAATTATTCCTATTATAAGCCAGATTTAAAAATTTTTGTTGGCCAATTTCATAGGATTTCCAAAAAATCTATATTTTAAAGTGTTTAAAAGCAAAATGAAGGAAAGTTTTTCTTTTTAAGAAATATTTAAAATACTAAACTATGGACAGTTTTTTTCTTTTTTCCATGTCTGTGTTGTGATGGAGGAAGTCAATTATTGAAATTTCTTCTGTTTATATTTTATGAATTCAAATCACTTTATGGTAAATAAAATCTAGTTGGGCAATAAATTTATATATGTTTAGCTGCCTTGTTAAACAGTAATAATGCTCAATTATATAAAAACTTTTTATTCCATGAATTTGTCATCCCTTGTTTGTAGCGCTCCCCTCCTCCCCCTGTCTGCGTTTCTGTTGTCCATGTCACGCAACGGTTAACTGGAGTACTTTTGTAATGTTTATCAATGGATTTGAACCCTTTTGCTTGGTCTCTATTTCCATTAAATGTCGGCAAAATATATTTTATATGATAAACGAAATGTGGGACAACCCTCAGACGGTTTGTTGCTATGTGGGAATCAAATGCAGTCAAGTTGATAATTTGTGGGTTTTTGTTATTGTTGATTTTGTATTACAACGTTTAATTGTGCGTGGATACGTAGAAAGACATGCATTTTTATTGATTAATTACATAAAGTTAAAAAATAAAATAAAATAAATAAAATAAAATATTCGCTCTTTAAATTATGAATTTTAGATGAGTAAAATTCCAAAAATCCGACTTAACAATATTTTGGGGTATTACAATATTTATTTATGTTCTTATGAATGTATATGTGTCCAGATGTCTTAATATACTTTGATATATCGAAATTGCAGAGTAAAATTGATTCTTCAATAACTTATACGCTTTTATCCATTTTCAATGGGTTCAGGGTATAATAAAAAGAACAACACTTGAATAGCTCTACAATTTAAGTGGCTGCTGTGCTCAGTGCTCTGTCTCTTTCTCTCGTTTGCCACAATTAGGTGTTAATGCGACATTTTACTCAGCAGCAGCAGCAATAATAACAGCTAACTGAAATATTTATGCAATGCTTGCACATGAAATATTTAGGCATGCGTGTGTGTGTGTGCATGAGTGAGTTAAGTTGTACACAACGCGACGGCTCTCGCTCTCTCCCCCTCTCTCTTGCCTAACGATCGATAAAATGTCGTCTGACGCCGACGCCAACGCCAACGTCGCTGCTCATTGCCTGCTGCCTGCTGTGTGTGTTTGTTTGTGGATAACATTCGTTCTGCCTGCATTTTGTAAACATAACAAAATGCCTCCCACTTACACACACTAAATTCGGAAGACTGTTAAAACTTATAAAAAACAGAAAACGAAATAAATGAAATCTAAATTAAATTAAAAGATTAAAAATACAACAATATAAATTAAACAAATTAAAATGGCTAAAAATATATTATGTCTGAGCTGGGCTCCCAACTTTATACACATCAGACAGCACATTTAACTCTCCGTCTCTCGCTCTCCTTCTCTATATATGTCTCTCTACATCTACATTTATATATATATTTTATTACTGTCACGAAAGTGTTTTATATATGTACATATATATAAATATATAACTTATAAACTTATAAACTTTAATACTAAATAACATTATATAACAATGGAATATTTTGTATGGCTGCCCTTGGCATCACATACGACCTGTATACGCCGTTTTATGGAAATTATTAGTATGTACGTTTCTGGAAATTTCTGCCATTCTTCCAGTACAGCAGCTTTCAAATCAGTTTTTGATGTGGGACTTCGTTTTGCAACTTTTTTTTTCAAATATAATATCTACACATTTTCGATTGGATTTAAATCAGGACTTTGTGGTGGAGTGTACAATCCAGAAAAAATATGCATGTAAGAAAATACTCAACTTTAAGTACATTTACTTGCAAATCAAACAAAAAAATTGTTTTTATTTGCTAGTAAAACACTTTATTGACATACTGCACGTATGTAAGATGTTATCCTATGCTTTTATATAGTATAGATGAATACAAACTGAAATCGCTTGTCGGCAACTTCAAAGCGCCTATTTTGTGCTTTGAGCTCGATGATAAACTTAAAATAATAATTTGATATGAATTTTCAAAACCAAAATTAATTTGACAGAATATAATTTTAACTTTCCAAAAAGGAAAAAGAAATAAAAAACAAGTTTATATTATTTTTCCATCGCTATATATAATTAGATTCCATTCTTGGCGGAATTGCATTTGCTTAAAATTAGTCATAAAAATGCATTCTCTGACTCATTCGATATATTTTCTATTATTCTGGTCTACCATTAAAAAGCAGAAGAAGAAGCAGACGGAGCAAATGTATGCCTAATTAGCAGCATTGGGAAATAAGACACATCAAAATCGCTCAACACTTGATTGGCAAGCAAAATAAATCAAGCAGCAAGGCGAAACAATTCACAACACAAGGCAACGAAATAAATATATGTAATAATATGTACATATATGTATATATATGCAGTGCATGACAGCGACAACAGCAACAAAACAAAACAACTGTTTCGCTAAGAAATAAATAAATAATCGGATAAAAACCAAGCGCAACCAAAGTGGTTTAAAAATAGAAAATTGCACAAATGCGACGGGGCAATTATAAGGCCATAAATTGTGGCCAGCAATGTTATTTATAATTTTTTTTCTTTTTGCTTTTTTTTTGTTTTTTGAATGGATTTTCCCCTTGCTTGAACAGACACCTGATGTGGGCAGTTAAAATATAGAAAATTGTTAAAACTTATAGAAAAGAAAAATATTAATAAACGTGGTTGAAACAGATTGTCTGTGCTATAAAAATGAAAAAATTAAATAATTGCACAATTTTTAAAACTTATAAAAACCAGAAAATTAGTCAAATAAATAAAACAAAATCTATTATATATGTATATAAATAAAGCAAATAATAATGGCTAAAAATAGATGATGTCTGAGCTGGGCTCAAAGCTTTACAAACATCAGAGAGCATCTTCAACTTTCCGTCCCTCTCTTTTGTCTGTCGCTATTTGCGCTCTCTGCCAATGCTTGACTAGTTCTCTCTCTCTCGCTCTCACTTTAGCTGTCTACGCACTAGTTGCCTGCGTTGTCGGTGTCTATTTTTGTTGCCGCATGAGCTGCGAACAGCTTGTTGCCGTTTATTTATAAAACAACTGCCGGCAACAACAACAACATTACAGCAACAACATGTGTGCGCTGCTAAATTTACTTTATTTTTTTTTTGTTTGCCGCCTTTGCGTTAAGTGGGCGTCGCTGCTGGATTTTGTGGAATTTTCTTTTGCCATTGAATAAAAGTATTTGCATGCAAATGAAATGGAAATAAAACAACAACAAGGACATTTGATCTCTCTCTTTTCTCGTCTAGGGGCGCCACAAGTCTGCATAGTTTTTTATTTTTGTCAATTATGAGATAGGGGTTATGAGCTGGAAAACAGCTTAGAAGCTGCAAAACGTGTCTATAGTCAATGTTTATCAATTATTCAATGAAATCGAATTAAAATTAATAACAGGATTTAATTTTAAAATTGCAGTCAAATAATTACTTGCAAATTTTGTATATTGCCCAGCGAATAATTCTTGTTTTCTTATTATTAAAAAGCAACTAATATACTTTTGGTTTTATTAAGTTACATTTTTGTTGACTTAACTTTTATTAATGTCTCTAATAGATAGTTAATAGAGTCTTTTTTTATTATCTATTATTCATAATAAATTATATTCGATTAAATGTTTACGGGTTGTGTGCAATCTTCTGTTTATATAGCACATTTATTTCATTTTTAATTTTAAATATAAAAACGTTAACACCAATTATTAAAAATGATAAAATAGTTTTTTAAATTCAGTTGAAGTTGAGTGCTTATTTTATCGAGCAATATTTAAGTCTTTAGTTACCGCTTTTTTTATAACAAATAAATCAAACAAGTGGCTTACAATTGCTGCACATAAAAAAATAACAGCAACAAGCGGGGCAGCAGCAGCTGCAACCGCTGCCACAATAACAACAACTGCAGCTAGTGGTTAAAATGACGTTTATGACATTTTTATGTTGGCCATTGCCATTAAAACTAATGCGCATAATGCAAAAAACATGTGAAAACGTTTAAAACTAAATAAAAACCAATATACATTAAACAATGGTCATTTTGTTAAACAAAAAAAAAACAAACATGCACAAGTAAGGGCCGAGTGAGGGAAAGAGAGAGGGAGAGAGGGCACTCAACGACTGGCGTCGACAAACGACGTCAATAGTTTTTCCGCTTAGTGGGGGTGGGGGTGGGGGTGGGGTGTATGTTCGCTTTGGGTTTAGTTTTGCTTTTGCTTTCGGGTTTAGTTTTGCTTTTGTATTCCGACGTCTGCTGCGTCTGTGCGTTGGCATTCATGGCGCACATGCAGCGACACGTTTTTATACCCTGTTCCCATTGAGAATGGCGAAAATATGGCATAAAGGGGTGTATAATGTAACAGGCAGAAGAAGGCTTGAAATTGTTTATATATGTTAACCATGTGTTGAAAATATACCACACGCAAATCGCGTTTAAAACTTTTTATTTCGATGTCTAGACTCGTATCATTAATATCAATAAATATCGATATTAATTATATTAAGGCATATCTCGGAGAATGTAAGAGCTAGAGGCATTAAATTTGCGTTATTATTTTATTTTAGTAAAGCATCAAGAACATTTTACTTTTTAGATAGCTCCCACAACCAGCCCCACCAAAAACCGGAATTTCAAGAGATCTTCGCGCTTTGGTCTATACAAATATTTAGCTGCCCTAGGGTAACTTCTAGTCGGGCACGCTCTTAATTGTTCATATTCTCGTTGTAGTTGATGGCGCTGCTGCTGCTGTCAGTGATTGAAGTTTTTGCATGCAAAATGAAGTGTTAATCAGCATGTTTGCTGTTGTTGCCGTTGCAGTTACTCTTGCAACTGCTGCGTGTGCAGGAACGAGAGCGAGCTGTTGAGTGGAGAGTACGTGCATGTGGGTGTGTATGTGTGTGTGTCGCATTGCGAAATGAAACTGCAGTTAACTCTGTGCGCAGTGGGCCGGCTGGGCAGTTGAGGGAGGCAGCCAAATGGGCGCCAGCAACTACGAAAATACAAATACAAAACGATTTTGTAGATTTTAAATGCCATTGATAGGCTGTATCCAATAACAGCTTTGATTGTTCTTAAATGTCTAAATGATATTATCGATGTGTTTAATCGCATATCAAAATTTGCTTAAAAGATAATGGACAGTTATATTGACACAAAAATAACGTTCTAATATGACGTATCAAATTTCTAGATTTTTCTTATCGAATTTATCGATTTATGTTGTATGTTGTAAACTAATACCATGACACAATTTTCTCTTTTTTTAAATAGCATGGCAGCAAAACAAAAAAAATAATAATTGCCGATAAAGCTTTTAAGTAGGTTCGTAAAACCTGTTTTTTTCATATCAATGATTTTGGTTTGATACTTGGTTGGTCAAATTTAAAAGAAAAATATATTTATTATTTATATTTTTCGGTTATTATATTATTTATTCTTAAATAGTTTATTATCTTCTTGAAAATTTTTCTTGATTCAAACCGCCTTGCAGCCTTGGTTTAAATAATTTACCCAAAATATTTTAAATGTTGATAAACTGAGAAAACGTTTGCTTTTAATTATAAATATATCAACAATAGATGAATATTATTTTATAATTAATAATTGTTATTTATCTATGGGTGTTATCTAGTATAACGTTCCCAGTTTTCTCTGTCTATATCGAGATAAACTTATTATTCGATACCCGTTTTGCTGTTAATGCAATTTCTTTTACTATTCATTGGCCAAAAAGTTTGTCTAAAGGGCTGCCCAAAAAGTTTGCAGTAAACATGAACACAAACACACACATACACACACACGCACACACAGCTCGTGCTGTTCCTCTGCTGTTTCCCACTCGTAATTCACATTTGGAACAGTTTGTGAATTGGCAACTGTAATGCGAGCGCCGCCGGACATTATTTCATACACATTTTGTATTGCAATTCCATGCGAGGGAAATTCTTAACACAGGCAGATTCCATATATGTGTGTGTTTGTGTGTGTTGCGAGCACACGTGTGGGCGACAGGTGAATCGGGAGTTGTTGACGGCACAGTTCTCTCACGTTCTTGCCGTCTTTCCGTCTGTTTGGCTTGCAATGTGCAGCCGTTGAGGACTTTGGCATTTTATTAAATTACGTGCCACTTCCAACCTCCCCCGTCTCTCTCACTCTCTCTATCTCTCTCTCTCTCGCCAGCAGTTGTGAGTGGCTCTAACTTTATTACTCCCCTCTCTTGCTCTGTAGTATTTGTAAGCGCGCGTTGAAAAGAAATGAAAATGTGTTCAAGTTTTTGGTTGCGGCTAATGTGTTTGTATTGGTGTGTCTGTGTGTGTGTGTGTTGCTATCGTCGGCTGCGGAGGAGGCTAAAGAAATTATGTTCTCAGGCAAATTGGTTGCCAGACGTAGTCGCAATCTTGCTTGTCATAATTTGCTTAACTTGGCAAAGAGTCGCGTGCCAATTGTGTAGGGGAGATTGTGTTTGTAGTGCGATATTTTATGTTATCGATAAAAGATTGATTTAAATGCAATTAGAGCATTATATGTATAGATTTGATGGAAATGTTTGCGTATTAATTGTGCGTATTCCTAAATATATATGTAGCTATTGATTTAGACTTTTTCAATCTGTTATCGATCATTTAATGATAAATCGATTAATTGTTGGTGGTGTTGTGGTTAATAAACATTTTCTTTAGTTATTGATAACTGATAAAACTTCTGGGATTGAGATACAAAAGCTTTACAATAAATAAAATTGTAAAGCGTTTTAGGCATAATTTACAATTTGGTATAATACGTGTACTCGATTATATATTACATATAATATTTTAAAAGCTCTTTCTTGAGTTATCGCTATAAGAACCATTTAGTTAATAATTTATTGAATTTTAGTACTTAGTTGGCCTAAAGTTGAAAATATCTAAGGAATACTTGACCTATCGAATGGAAATAAATCACTTGTATTACTATCGAATATTTACAATTGATTTTCAATGGTTGTATTTGTAAAACAATGTTCGACATTAATTATCGTATTGTTACGATTAATAAAGGCTACAACAAAAATTGACCAAATACAATTAAAAGCAAACTCGATTAAAAGAGCGAAAAAGCTGTGAAAATTACGCAACTGATAAAGTATAATATCGGACAAATAATGTAAATGAGATAAGCTTAAAATGCAGGCACGTAAGAATACAAACAGCCGGGCCTACAAAAGCAAACAAAACGTGCAAAAATGTTGGCAACGAAATATTTTAAAAGCAAAGCAAAAGATAATAACAGAAAGGGACTGAAAGCAAGTACGCCAAGAGTCGCCTTATCGGGGCAAGAACTCGAAATGCTTAATGCTTATCAGGCAGCTAGCTCGCTTGCTATCTCTCTCTCTCTCTCCCTGTCTATCTCGTTATCTTTCTCACTTGCTACTCACAAATTAATCAGCGTCAAAAGTTGAACTATCAGGCAGATGAAACGTGCGCCAGCTCAAAAGCTGCTTATAGCTTAGAGATTATTATTAAACTTGGTTAACTTTTTGAATGCCATCTACGAGACATTATTATCAATTTTATTTGAAATATAATCATTATCATTATCATCCCCAGCTGCTCTCCCCGCCCACACCGTTTCTATTTCCTTTGAATAATTTTCACAGCAAGATGTGATTCCAATACAAACAAAATCTTTGTGGGTTGTCAGAACAAAAAAATGTTTTTATGATAAAGCTGATAATAATGACGCCGTTGGCAGGCGCGCCCAAGTTAATAAATTTGGTTTGCCAAAGAAGTTCAAAGAGCACTAGACACGTACAAACAAACATACGTATAATGTATGTATGTATATATGCGTATGTATTAAGTATACGACACGTGGCGAGGCTAGCTTAATGGCATTATGTGTGTTGATGAGTGGATTAACAGCAAGAGTAGAGTTCCAGGTAATGTATATGGCAACATGTTTGATATTGCTTCTAACGGTCAGGTAATTTATAAGAAATTAATCGATAAACGCTTTGTGTTGTGAATAGTAATTACTTCTAAGGAAGTTGAAAATAGTAAAGTAACTGTTTATTATGCTTTCAAAATTCAACAATTGATTAATTCTCTCTCATATTTATCGATAAACGATTGTTGTCAATTTCAAGTAAATAAATTGTTTTAAATTATATTTAAAGCAATAGTTTTCGATACCAGTATTATCGATATTGTCTATCATTTGCGCCAAACTATTTGGCAAATATAACTACATTTCGGAATAAAGTTATAATTATTTAATTTTTTATGGATGCCATAAGCGTTTTCTTCCGTTTATTGATAATTATTATTATCGATATTCAAAACTTTAATAAAACAATGTAATCCATATTAAAAAAGCTTTAGCTTGTAATTTGTATATGCAGATATATATTTTTGAATAAAATTAATTATTTATTTTGTTTTATTTATTATTTTATTATTTATAAAAATTGTTTATAGAAGTCGATTGCCTTGTGCATACAATTTTATTGTTTATGTTTTTTGTTCTTTTGGCCTTAATTAAAGCTTACCTTTTTGTAGTTATGTTAGTTATCGCTTCGTTTTTATCGGTTAACATGTTCAACAATTTTCACTATAAATATTCATGAGTCTTTACCCTGTGCAGACCCCCCCCCCCCCCCATGTGCTAATACAAGAATGTAACTCATTCCCCTTTAGCCTGCTTCACTGCTGCTTTGATATAAGTATCGCTTATATATATACTTATGTTGGGTCTTATCTGGTACACACCAGATTCCTGCTCCTGGTTCCGAGGCACACGCTCAATTAGAGCGCCAAAACCGAAGCGTAACTGCCGCCAATGAGGCTATAAAATAACAGCAGCCAAGCGACCAGCACATAAACAAAACTTCAAAGGACACGCCAAGGATTCGGGGGCGGGGAGGGGCCGTGTAACCAACCAAGTAAACCCAGCAGTAGAGATAGGAACAGAGCGGGGCAACAGGAAGCGGAATCGGTGTGCCGAAAAGAAACTGCCACTTGAAGCAAAAAAACGAGAGCGTTGCGGTCGAGTGTAACCGACTGCGCCATACTCATTCACAGTGTAATAACAACTAAATCATGCACTCTAGCATTATGTGTTCACATTAGGAATAGTAATGAACAGGTAAGAACATCAGGTGTAACCGACAGTGTAATACCAGCTGAAAATAGTCGAAAACGGTTATAAATATTATTCTTTTAGAAAAATACAATGTTTTCGGCTAGATATTTAGAGGAGGTCATCCGAAAAACTTGTGGGAGATATGGATTTTCGCGGCTGCCCGTCTGCAGATAAATACATAGATATTGCATTGCAGAGCCCCCAGTGAGTACACTCAAAAAATGTTTGTTTGATGTCAGTAGTAATATTTGGGCAAATATTTGGTTTTTCTAGCTCAAAAACTAAGGAAGATTAATAGATTTTATCGAATTGCCGAAAATCCTAATATTTTACCTGACTCACTACATGAATATATATTACAACTTTCACGTTAAGCTTCAATAGCATCGCAAAAACCAATATACTCTTTTTACTTGGTGAACTAGTGTAAAAAAACAAAAGGCGCTGCAATGAAAGCCAAAGGCAGCAGGAAAAAACGGGGAGCGAAGTACCAAGGACGCAGGGCGAATATGTGTGAGTGTGTGTGTGGCAACGAGGACAACTTCAGCGTCGGGGACAACGACGCAAGCTCAAAAGCAATGATGATTTATGTACGACGAGGCCAAAGTCGGCAAATGTAACTGGACTAACTTGGCAAGGAACGGGGAGAGTAGAGCCTGGAAGAGGGTGGGGGAGGAGGGAGGTGATATGCTCAAAGGGGATGGATGGATGGCAGCACTTGAGTATTCATGCAATTTCTGGGTTATAGCCGCCATTAAACTTGCCCCAAACTAAGCGTAGGGAGCACAGAGGCAGACCAGGCCCAAAAGCCCCAGTCGCCACCTAACCCCGCCCCGGATGATAGAGACACCAACATGCCACATGCTCAGGAACTTGCAACTTGCAAAGATGCAAAAGACTTCAAACCAAACTCAACTCTCAACTAGACGCCCCACCCCTCTCTGATGCAACAGCCCCCCCCTCCTCCTCCTCCTCCAGGATTGACATAGTCTGCGCCTAGGCCTCACTTAGTTCTGCTTTTGCATTTGGAAATTGCATGTGCCAAATGCAATGAAGGCGTGAGGGGGTGGGGGAGGGTGCCTGGACTGTGTGCCACAGCGGTTGACAGTTCAATGTTGCATTCCACAGTTAAAAGGAATGGCGTGTCCTGTGTGTGTGTGTGTCCTCACACTCGCTTTCGAAATTAATAGAGTATATTGGGTTTGATATCCGTTCGTCTCTCTGGAGAGCTAGAGCTAGAGAGAAAAGTGGCTTGATGGCAACTTGATAAGAATCTATTTATCACCCTCAATTTTAAAGCTAGATTACTGAAGACCTCCTCTAATATTCGATTAAATCTATATCCATATCACCCACAATTTTCAAGCTAGAATCACCAAACTTGGCAGAGAATTTATTGATGATCATTCAATTATGACCGTTATCAACTGTTCAAAGCTGTTATACTGCGCAGTCGGTTACACCCGACTGCAACGTTCCTTCTTGTTTGTAGTTGAAGCGGTTTAGGCGCTCAACTTAAAAGCGTGTGGCCATATTAGAAAATCACAAAAGAAAGCAACGCCAGCAGAGTAGCAGGGGGAGGGGAGGTGTAAGTAAAGAGGGAAAAATCGCAATCCCGGAGTCAGGACTAGGCAGGGGTTTTGTGTTGTTGTGTGCAAGGACTTTGCCGCAAAAGTAGCGCCAAACGAGCGAAGTCAAGTTGAGTTTTGAAGGATTTGGGTGAGTGTGTGTGAACTCTAAAGTAGGCAACGGGATGGGCGTGGCCAAAAGAGAATGATTTGATGAGGATTGCGATTTAACTATATTTAAAATTGAACCATGCATAAAAATTATGTTGACTGAAATCACAGTCTAGTGGCGAAACCTCACGAAGTCTGCAATCAGATCGAGATATAGCCATCGAACTATAGAATTATATATACTAAGACATTTGATAGTTCATCTTTATGAGCAATGAAGCTGTGTGGATAGCAAAAAATTCGGCACATTGTAAAAGTACAATACAGAGATTTTTATACAATTGTTTTTATTATTTCAAATTGAATATCCCCTCACAAAATTTGATATTAGAAACTGAATACGAATTTGGCTTCTTTTTATTTGATTAAATATTATTGAAAAATACCAAAAACTGTCAATCACCATTTTAATTTATTTTAAACATTATTCAGCGAAATATAATTGATCAACCCCATTTAAATCTGAACTAATCAAAACAGAATCAACATTATTTTCTCTGCCATTTTTTTTTTTATTTTTTTCTGTGTTCTTTCTCTTCTTATTTGCCTTTGCGCTGTTCGCATTCGCATTCTGCTGCGCTTCATTAAACAAGCTTCTGGTGCTCGACACACTTTGCTTACTTAATTTATCAATACCAATTACACACACACTCTCTATGGCTAGCTGGGTCTCTTTTACTTTCTCTCGCTCTCCCGCTCTCTCACTGGTTGGGCGCGTTTAAAAGCGCTTACATTGATTGATTACCTCGGAGGCGCGACTTTTGTTGCGTTTTTACACGCGTGCGACTTTAAACGCGCGCCTTTGCCCCAAATGTGTGCGTTAATTGTTGTCAAGGTTGTTTCGTTGCTGTTGTTGTTGTTGTTGTTGCTGTTGGCTTTTTGTAGTTTATGTTTTGCTTGTTGTGCTGTGCTGCACATGTTTCTCATTTCTTAGTTTTCTGGCTTTCAGCAGTATTTTTTTTGTTTTTGCTTTCTTTTTCACTTTGCTGTGTTGTTGTTCTTTTTTTCATGCTTCAAAAGTTTTCAACTGTGATTTTGGCTAATGCAATTTGGTAGCCGCTTTTGTTTGTCTTTGGCCTAAATTTTGTGCTCTCCTTTTGTTTTGCCTAACTGTTGTTCTTGATTTGATTTTTCATTTCTCATTGGTTTCGGTTTGGGGTTTCTGTTCAAATTGATGCCGCCAACGGCAAATGTGGCATCTGTCGCATTTTTCCAACAGATGGTTTTTTTTATTTTCGTGTCCGCTTTCGCAGAATTCTGTTTTGTTTGCCTAGTGTTGTGGAACACAACTAGAAATTTAAATAAATAATTGTGTTGTGACGATTGTAGCACTTAATGTCGAGTGTTGAAGATTACAGAAATCAATTTACTGAAGAAATACTTTTATAATCTGCTTAGTTCGTGTGTGTTACAAGTACTTTGCTTCGTTTTACAACACTGATTGTCACACCTGATTCGAAACAAAAAACAGTGTAATGTCTTATTTTTAGTGATATAGTTTTGCTTCGTTTTACAACACTTTTTACCACTCCTCTCTCTCATTCTCATTAGTTGCTCTCTCCATCTTTCTTTTATGTTCCTCTCTCTTCCCTCCCTAGTCTCTAAATCAAGATCGCCCGCCTATTCGATTCTCAAAAAATCAAGTAAAGCTCACAGATTTTTATATTTTATTCAAGGGAACATTTGTAATAGTTAATTAATTATTAAGTACTTCCTTTTTTAATTATTTCAAGTAATGGAAAGTAAAGGCAAGCAAAACAAAAAGAAAACAATTCACAAATTAAATTAAATTTAAAATAAAAATTCACATAGTATAAATTAGTTTGTTCGAAAACCGATGGAATTTGAATCTTGCCGAAACTTTCAAACATTTTCAGAGTAAATGCGAAACAAATGGGAAGAGTGTAAATTGATTGAATGACGGAATGCGGACTGCGTTACGATTTCATTTCCATTTCGATTGTGGAGTTCTTGTTGTCGCTACTGTTGTTGTTGTTACACGCAGTTTGATCGATAAAATTTAAAATAGAGCAAGGGGAGGTGCGGCAAAGGGTAACCTTAAACGGAAAGACAAAATGTTGGTATAAGTTTTGTTTGTGTAACACAATATACATACATTTTACGTTAAATCTATTGAGAAATTCTCTTTTCTCAGATATAATAAAATATTCCATTATAAATATTATTAACGACCTGTAAAAACAAAGTTTTTTACGGTTTTTATGATTATGACAAGTATTATTAATATTAATTGTATTATTATAAGTATATTATAAAATATTAACCCAACTATATAAAACGAAAATAAAAGAGACTAAATTAAACTGAAAATTTACTGGTATTAAAAAGAATGCTTTGACACTGAAAATTATAAAAATAAAGGAAATGCAACGTTGCCAGTTTTCATTTTACCTAACGTCTTTATATAAATTATATTAAACATATTTCGCTTTGCATTATCCCTTTTAATTTATATAAATTTTGAATTCCCAGATATTATGCAGACTTATCTGGCACATCGTCAATTTTCACTTGCTTATCGCAGAAATTTACGCCGTTATATATGCATTGAGGTGTTATAAATAAATAAAGAAGTTGAAAACTTCAAGTACAATTTGGGTCGAGTGAAGACAAAGTCCAAGGCAATATTTTGATCTGCTTTTTTTATTTATTTATATTTTGTTTATACCACTCTGGCTTCCCTATATCTCTACATTTGTATAGCTTCGGTGTTTTATTTGCACACGCTGATAAGTCATAGATTTGAGTTCCACTCGTGCATTGTATAATCGCTTATCAGTTTTTGCGGTTACGAAAAAAAAAACGTAATAAATAATGTTTAAAGTTTATACAAACAAATAATCTATATATTTACGTATTTGAATATATACTCATGTATATAGATTGAAATAAATTTCTAAAACCACATTCAGTTCACTAAAATTCCATTTAATTTTTGGTTAACCGCAAAACGTTCATTAAAATGTTTCTCATATAATGTTGTCCCCGCTTCCACATGCTCTATTAATTGACCTCATTATTTTTCACTGTAACAAATTCTTGATTTTCTTCTCTTTCGATTGAGTATTCTTTGGCATTCAATTGATTTGTTTTTGTAGTATTTTCATTTTCAAGAGAAGTCAGTTCATTCTCAGTTCGCTTGGAACCTTTGGCATAAACCAAAATAATTAGTCTAATTAATTAAGTGCTATGTTTATTGGTCATGAGCTTGACACACTGTTTAGACTTTTATTTGCCCCATAAACTATATGTATTTAGCTTTTATTTATACATATGTACGTATACTTTTAATGGCTGCTGTTGATGTTACAAATGGTTGAGTGACTTATAGACCGCAGTTCAATTAGAGCAGATATAAATAAAAAGTAAATACTAAGATTACTGTATAACTAAAAATAAAATTCGTGTATTTTTACAATAAACTATACGATCTATTTTCAATTTCGTAAATAAGACATTATTGCCCCTTTCAAAAGCTATTTAATTTTGCTTATGTTTTACTCAAAAATGAAAAGTTAAAATAAAATAAGAACTAAACAAAAATTAAAAAGAATTTAAAAAAAATATTTTGTTTTTTTTTTAACAACACCGCTTAATAGCATTTATTATCATAGTGAATAATTTTTAATTCTATTAAATCCTCTAAATAGGTAATATTTATTTAAATATTTTTTTAAATACAGATTTCCATATCTAATTGCGTTAGCTGTGAAGCCATCTAATGGTATATAAATAAAAAACATACCCAATACTGTTTGCGTCATTGACTGCCATTTGAATATGCAATTTTTCTTCTTTTAAATAACAAATCAGGCAAACTTCCTTTCACTAATCGTATAGAAAGAAAAAAAATAAAAGCAGCAACGAATACGAAATCCAAAGCATTTGCATAAACGTTCGTTTTCACGTTTGAACTTTTGCCATATGCATATATGTGTATATATCTTAGGGTCCGCGTAGAAACCCCATCGAGTCACAATTTATTATACTACAACCATTGTAAATGGGTATGAAAATAAGGTATATTGACGTTGTGTAAATGTTTGTAACGGTATTTTCGATAGCTATCAAAAATTATTTTAAAATTGATAAATATCGAATTTTTAGCACAGTTGTTTTCGGTATCGAATATTCTAAGAGCTGTGTATGCTTACAAGTTTGTTTTTAATTATCGATAAATAGACTCGTTTTTAAAATCGATAAATATCGGTTTTATGAGCATAACTTGTAGACGATTAATGCTACAGCTACCAGCTACTCTAGAGTATACAGATCAAAAATAATTCACTTTTTTAATAGCTCCACTTCCCTGCCCAACCCAGCTCACAGACCACTAAATTTAAATTATGAATATTAATATTTATATGGTGTTTCTTTTTGAATATTTTGTTGTGTTGCTGGGTACAGGGTATCTCTAAGTCGATTCCTACTGACGAGTGCATTTTTTTCTGCTATTTTTTTCCATGTAACTTTATTTATAGAAACAATGTAAATTAATTCTTATTTTCTTTTTTCTTATCTCATTGCAGGTGAGTCATGAGCGCATTTCCAAGGAGATTAACGACTTTTTCCATACAGTGAGTGGTGTGTTTAAAGTTAGAGTTTTATAATCCGCATCCATGCACAATATAATTCCAATCGCTGGTCGTTCAAGCGAAAGTTATATGCGCTGCGTTGCGTGTCGCATTGATAAAGCAACTTGACGGCAAATTTATGACAAGTCACTAAAATCGGGCGAGGAAAATTAAAATTTTCCATTTTAACTGCCTTTAGAGCGTGCGAAAAGTGTGCGAGAGATAAAACATTGTATGCGCGGCGACCTTAAATGAAAAGTGTAAATGGAAAATTTTATTATAGATTTCACTTTTTGCACACGCCTGCCCCTCCCACTGCTTCTCTCAGAAACGCCCATACAAAACAAACAAACCAAGAGCTTAAAGTTTACGAGCCACATTCGCCTGATGACGTTTATGACATTTTCTGACCCGCTGCTGAAAACTGACGACGATGCTTATTAAAAGGGTCGACAGACCCCCTTTAGCCCCCACCTCGTGACTGTGCCCACTTCTGCCCCATCCTGTCCTGACTCGTCTCGCAACTCATCAAGCGACCTTCTCTTCATTTTCCTTTTAATGCCCTAATGCAGGGCGTGTCGCAACAGTTTTGTCAACAAGTTTGTAAAGTTTAGAGTCAACATTGTTTTTGATGTCGTTATTGAGAAAACATCTATCGATAACGCGTATCTATGTTAATTTACCCATTTTATTGAACCCAAATACTGTGTCTGTGGTGTAAATATATGTTAAGGAATTATTTTATGTGTCTTATTTAAAGAAATCAGCCCATCATCCCACTTTTTAATGCTAGATAGACAAAATTTTAGCACAGATTAAAATTTAAATTAATTTAGACATTTAAAGCTCCCATAACTTTGTCACAACTGAACCGATTTTCAGGTCTGATGGCATATTGGGGGTAATTCATTTTCTAGATGCATTCTTGTAATTAAATTTTTTTTGCATTTTTTGTAAAAAAAAGAAGTAAACTCATACTCTCCCTTATTCATTTTCAAAAATTTGTTTTCTTTAAAATTAAGAATTTAGAATTTATATTTTATCAACAATAAAACCGATTTTAGGTGGGTCGTGTTTTTTGTCAAAAATCGTGGCAAAATTGACAAATATTTGGGCATGTAAAGCTCTCGGATCCATGACTCACATTTTTGTTATGGTATGTCCTCTAGATCAAGTCAGCATCAAAAAAACTATGTGCACTGTGAGCGAGTATTGCGCTGTCGGTTACACCCGACTGCAACGTTTTTGTTTACATTCCTCCATGTTCACTTTAAGTTTAATGCTGTCATATGCATTTTTAAGGGCATTTAACCTATAATTTGGGCAAAAGAAAAAGTGAAAAAGGGAAAACACTTGGCCAGTTCTTGTTGTGTCATCAACTTTGACCTTTTCAACAGGCTGTACCCGTAAAGCTTGCGCTTGCTGTCTCTGTCTCTGTCGCTCAGCTTCTCAGTCTGCTTCATTTTTGTACATTGCTCGTCACACGCACAGACAAGCAGTTTGACAGTCATTGGGTTTCACTTTTCTTATGTACATACGATATACACCCACGACCAGGGGGTGGGAGGGGGAGGACCCCCCCTTACCCCTCTTTCCTGTCTCAGTCGCCGTATGCCACTTGTTTGTGCCTGTTATTGTTTAACTGGCAATGATTAATGATCTCCGACGGCAACAATAACAACAACAATTGTGTGTGTGTGTGTGTGTGTGTGTGTGTGTGTGTGTGTGTGTGCGTGTGTTTTGGGCTAAGTGGGCGACCTGAAAATTGTTGGCATTTCTTTTTGCCAATGACCTAGAAATAATTTTGTTCTCTGTTTGTTGGAACAGCGTACTCTGCCCCAAAACTCACACTTTCAAGCTGTAATTCGAATTTTCTGTTCACTGCTGAGGCATTTTATTGTTTCGATTAATTAACCTGGATTTATCGATAAATTAGAATGGAAGCGAAGCGAGAGGGAATGTCCGCGGCCCCTTGAGCTCAGCTAATTTAAATGCTTTCTTCGGAATTGATTTAGCGTGATTAAAATGCCTGGCACATTATTTATAAATTAATGTTTATCAATTGGGACTTGACTTGATTTGGAATTGTGTTTAAGAACATTTATTTACTGTCATCTAACGGCGTTATATATTAATCCTGTTATTAGCTTATAACAACATTTTAGAAAATGTTTAAAAATGTTTACGACATACTTAAATATAGTAAATATGCTTAAAAAAATTAACAATCTATAAACGAAAAATTTATTTAAGTAATTCTTATGAATTAAAATTAAATACCGAGATTGTTCGAAATGTCGTAGTTCTATATTTCCTCCATTAAAGAGAATCGGTTTACTTTGAAATTTTCAACGTAATTCCCCTTCTTTGGTGTATCCCACAGATTTACTTTTCTTTTGGTTTTGGCTTATAAACATTATATGTTAAGATTGATTTACAATATATATCTATGACTACTTATGAGAGCAGTACCGATTAGATTACCTTGAAGTGGCTTAGACTTGAATATGACTAAGTTGAGAAACAAAATCTTATTCGCTTGATTCATTACAGAAATTTTATAAATAATCCAAATCTCTAGTTTATTAACATTTCTTGGCTCAGTTTAATCAAAGGCTTTTTTGTTTGTAATATGTTCAACTGAATTCTTAATGAGATCATACTTCAGTTCAAGCAGACACGAACATTCCTACCTCCCCCTGCCGCCCAACCTCCAATTTTTTTCTTCTACTTAAAATCAACAAATTTTTACAGACACACACTGCCACGCCCCTCGCCTTCTGTGCCTTCTCATCCCGCTTAATAACTACAGGTTCAAATTTTGCTTGCCTCTGGTGCTAAGGGAAAGGGGAGGGGAGGCTGGCTTTGGGTTGATGTATATATATGTATGTATGCACATACATATATTAATACATATATGTATATATATATTTTTTTGATTGTACATTGCGCTTCATATTTGTTTTTATTTTTTTCTGTCTCACATTTTATTTGCCTTTTGCGTTGATTCTCAGCGCTGCCGCTGCTGCTGCTGCTGCCGCTGCTGCTGCCTCTGCCGGCGTCGTCGATGTCTCATGTGAAAAACCTGCCTCAAGGTTATTGGCTTCTTTCTGCCCGAAAAACGATGCCAAAAGCGAGCGCAGAAAAAAAAGAAAAACCGAAATGCAAACAAAAACAAAACGAACAAAAATTTCTCCATTACATGATGAGACTGTGCCTTGTTGTTGTTGTTGTATTTATTGTTGTTATTGTTGTTTTGCTGAGCTCAGCTCATTTAGATGTTTTTGTAGTTTTTGTTGTTTCTGCCGTTGCTTAAATAAACGTGCCGCAAAAATGAAACTTATCGAGTTCATTATCTTTTATATATTTTTAGTAGCTTCGTCTCGCTGATATAATAATAATAATAATAAGGTCAAGGATTTTCATATTTTGGAGTGCTCAAAAGCAAAAGAACATTGATTTTCCCTCTCTCCCTGCCGATCCCTCTCAGATTCTTGAGTATTTCTTTTGGCATGCACTTAATTTACATATGTTTATTACAATGTATGTGCATATTGTTTATCGGCGCGTCTTAATTTTGTTTATGTGCGCAGTAAGTGAAGTGTTGAATATGATGTGGCAAAGCGGTGAAATCAGGTGTTTTTTCTTCTCTTCTCTCTGTCTGTTTTCATAAATTCCACAATGATTATGACATTGGCTTTTTGGTTGGAATTTTTGTGTTGGCCTGAAGCCACAGAAAATAGCACTCCATGCAATAAGTGGGTAAGTTTTGAATGGAGATGATTTATGGATTAGGAGAAAGAGGGGACTCAGCGGAGAAACTGTTTTAGCTAATCCATATTATATGAGATCTGATAATTGCCACAACTCCTATGGTGTTTTTGTATTCCAAAGATTGGGAACAATAAATTAAAATGCATTAAAGTCGAAGTTAATTCGTAAAAAAGTATGTTATATACAAAAATTTATATATTAAAAAATTCATGAAATTTTTAAAAATACCTAATACAATGTAATACAATTTATATAGTTTTATTTTATTTATATATATACAAGTTGTATTGATTAACTTATCTATTTTAATGCAAGACTGTGTAGTCAGATAACTCTGGGGCACCTTTATGTAACATTTGAATTGGAGAACAGAATTGAGAATTTTTTCGGGTCCTTAGTTAACTTAAGAGTACCCACTTAATTAGGCATCTTGTACCGCCGCATCCCTTATCCGAGCGCTTCTCGTTTTAATCAAAAGAACTTTTTTCTGCTCATTCACATTCTCTGCTGTAGCTTTGCTCCTTTCCTACTTATTCTTCTTCTTATTTGTCTTGTTGGTTGCAAATGGAGAAACTTGCAACACAATTTCTTGCACAACTTTCAGCCAACAGCTGCTCGTTACTTACCACATGCACCCTCTTTCTCTATCTATCTCTTCCTCTGTCTCTCCCTTGTCCAGTTTGTGACTTTTCAACTTCTTTTAACCACTTAGAATCATCAACTTGTTTTGCCTGCTATTTCTTCTTTTTACACACTACTCTGCCTGCCGTGTGTGTGTTTGTGTATTATTTGCAGTTGCTTTTTACAAAACTTCTGCATGCCACTTTAATTTGCCCTAACAACAACAACAACAACAAGTGAAAGAACTTGAAAATATTGCTACAGTTTGAAGAGCGCGACTTCAGCTGGTCAGCATAACAAAGTTTACACTTTGCAGTCTCTCTCTCTCTCTCTTTCGCACGCACACATGCATTCGCAATTTGCTCGCATATGGCAACGCATTTATAATGAACTTAAACAAAGTGACCGACGGCATAAAAGAGACAGCGAGACACGAGACAGCGGACAGCGGACAGCTGGCGAACAACACTCTTTGTAACACATTTCCAACAGCAGCAGCAGCGACGTCAACTGCTCCCAAAGCGACGCGACTGCGACGCGACGCCAGCGTCGCTGTCAACGCACGTTCATTGCTTTTGGCAGCGACGCCGGCATCGTCACGTCAGCAGCAGCAGCAGCCGTGCGTCGGCACACGCTCTTTGGTTTGTTTTGTGATTCACATTTTGTTGTTGTTGTTTTTTTTGGTTGCTTCTGTGCAGTTGTTGTTTTTGGCTGGCCCAAAAAAAGTGTTTGACGGCAGTCTACGCTCTCTCTCTTCTCTCTCGTCTGTCTGCCTGCTTGGCCGTTGCTCTTTGCTATGGTTTTCTTTTTGACAAATGAGCAAACGACAGCGTCCGCCAATGTCTGTTGCTGCTGTTGCTGACACTGATGACAGTTTGCCGTAAATAACAGCCAAAAAAAAAAACAAAAGGCGATAGCAACAACAATGTGTGGCGCCGCGGCACCTTCTTCTCAAGACTGGGGCAATAAAATACAAATGTATGTGTGAGTGTCTTTTCTGGCATGCTTAATCAGAAATTTTAACGATAACATTTTATTTAAATGTTAAGTAAGCCAAGTAATGTTAAGTCATGTAGAAAAATGTTTGTTTTCTTGCTTATGTTAATATGCAGAAAAGAAATAGAAAGAGAGTTCAAGTGAATTTATGTTATGACATGTGCCGTATTGTGGTTGCTTATGTTAAAAAGAAATAACAGAGGGTAAGCCATGAAGCTAAAAATACTTTAGAATGTTGGAATGTATTTTCCACAGATTTAAAATGTAATTAGTAATAATTCAAGTTATTCAAGTGGCTAACCTTATTAACATATGCCTAACATGCTACTAACGGTGCTTTCTCATAGATAAGTACGCTTAATCAACTTACAGAGCTCATGATGAACATGTACACTGATATATGTACACATCCCCTGCCCTAACTCTTTGTCTTATTTTTACAAGTCACAAAAGAAAAAAAATACTACAACAACTACCAATTAAAAACTCATCAAATTGCCGAGCACCGAAACTCCCAAAGCGAAGTGGAAGTGTCTCCAGCTCAGCCCCCCTCCCTCTAACAGTCTGGCCACCCATTCATCAAAGGCCAAATATATGAGGAGTGAGAGAGAGCGAGAGAGCAGAGCAGAGGTTGGTGTAGGAGGAGCCCGAGGGAATCAAAGGCAAAACATTTGGCAACCCGTCGCGGCGACCTTACGCTGCCTCCCCTCCCCCCTTTCAGCCACCCACGCGCTCTTTCAGCGACTCTTGAAAGCTGTTGGCGAAGGCTGTTGTTCAAAATTGTTGCTGTTAGCCGCCGGCAGCAGCTGTTTCGTCTGTTGCTTGCCAAAGCTTGTTTCGTTTCAGCTCCCCCTTCCCCCTCTCTCTCTCTCTGCATCAACAGACAAACTTCATATTGCCTGTGCTTCTTGTGTCTTCTGTTATTGTTGTTGTGTTTTGCTTTCCATTTTGTTGTTGCTGCTGCGTTCGCTCTATTTGGCTCAAGTGTTGCCTGTTGTTGCTGTTGTTGCTTTCATTTTAACAGTCTTTTACAATTTACATTTATTTTCTATTTCGTTCATTTTTTTTTGTTTTTTTTTTCTTTTGTGTTGAGCATTAAGAGTCTCAAATGACAAATAAATGAAAATAAATATTGTGTTTTTATTGGGGTAGCTCCTTTGCCTAAAGAGTTTACCAACACTGGATCATTTTTTATCTCCATTTAAAGCTTTTTACATTAGAGTCTTATGTTTAAAGATTTGGATTTAATGTTGTTTAAGACACTGTTAGTTATATTTACATACCTACGTGCAGGGGTTTATAAGTTGTCTAATGTTTTCAAATATTTGACATTTAACCAACACCATTTGCTGTGCACACTATCATAAAATATATTTAAGAAAATGTATTTAACTTAGCAAAAGAATTCTTTATTTTCTTCAATTCTTTGGTAAAACACTTTTTTTGTATATTGCTCAACACTATTACCATACAGTCTTATATATGTACATACATCTATTCTTTTTAGCTTGATCAGTCAATTTATCAACACTGAAAGTTAATGCAACTCAATATTCTCTTATTTCATTTCTTGTTCGTGTACTCACATTGAGAATAGTTGAAGTGTACATAAATTTATTTTATCATTTGTTATCAACACAGTTATCCTTAATATAATTTAATATTTTTCCATTAGCACTCCCTCTCTCTCTCTCTTAATTATCACTGAAAATATATAAAGAATAAATGCATTTGCACTATCTTTTATAATCTGCATCATTCACAACACTCGGCATAGTAAGCTTCGTATTAGTCAACACTGTTAATGTTAAACAACACTTTACTCGCTTCATTATTTAATATAATATATTTAGATATTAAATTAATCCCTGCTTGTGTGCTAACACTGAGTATACAAAGTTATATTTTAATTTAATTAACTTTTCTGTGCTTAAGCTACACTCTGTCTTGTTTGCCAACACTGTGTCCGCAATATTGATCGACTTTTTCGCTCTCCCCCTTTCGCTTGCTCCATATTTTGCCCACCTCTCTTTGACACAATTAGCCAACACATTTTACATGTCATAAACATTTGTGTCATTGTCAACGTTCCAAGACCCTCCTATAGCCAAGCCTCAGACCTAGCCCAATTCAATCCCAAGCACACAACCCCCTCGTATTCTAGGCCATCTTAATGATGTTTGGTCACTTGACGGGGTGTGAAATATTATTGACCGTCAACTCTGCTGCCGGTTCCGCCTGGGACTAATTCTGACTTTTGGCCAAGTTGATGTGGGTTAACCTTTTGTTGTTGTTGTTGTTACTGTGCTCGTATCTATCTATCTGGCTTATTTAGCTACCTACACATTAATACATATATATATCTGACGTTGTGGCACATTTTGCACCAGAGCCATGATTAATGATGAGTTTTAGCCAGAATATATACACATCCATTTATATATTTGTATATATTCTTTTCTATACACATTTGTGTGTGGTGTAGTTAAAGTAAATTGCATCGCGTTTTTTAAATGCTGCTGCTACAATTTCAGGTTTTTATTGGCCCCATTACATTTTAGATCCAGTTAATAGCTTAAAATGTGTAATTGTAAACTAATTGTATTTTATGTCCTACATAATGTTTTAGGCCTTTTAATGCCTTTTTATTATTGGAAGGGTATTAAACATTTTTGATCAAATATGTAACGCAGTATATATTTATTCTTATATCATTATTATCATATAAAATATGCAGTAATCAAAATAATTGATCTTATTCTTTTGGAAACTTTATTAGATGAATCAGAGAAGCTCGTGTAACAATTATTTTAAATCAATTTCAGCATACGAAATTTGTTTATTAATATGATATACAGTGATATTTTTCAGTATTTTTGTTTTAATATAAAAAATATGTTTGTATATTTTTTATATAATTATATTCAATATATAATATTACACATATAAGTTTTGTTATTATATTTATTAGTTAAATAATAATATGAAGTGATATTTAAATCATAATTTGTTTCTTCATTTAATTTAATTTCATTTATATACAAAATAATTTCCTTGAGCTCCCTTTGCGTAGAGTATTTTAACTTCCACCACTGTAAATTTGTATATTTTGCTCATGTTTATAGTTCATTTGTTTTTCATGGCTCCACAAAATGTTTGTAGCACTTCCTCAGCACAACCCCTCCACCACGCCCATCCCCTTACACACAGTTCATGGATATACAAATATAATTTACAAACAATTGCATTTAATTGTTATGACATTTGAGCTGCCAAACGATGTTCGTAATTTATTTCCTTAATCAACAGCAAATGTTTAAATTGTTGCGTTGTATTTGTTTGTTTTTTTGTTAAGCTTTATTTAATTTCATTAAATGGCAAATTTAATTGGATAAAAAAATAAAAATTATTTTTTCAATCTTGAAAAAAATGCGCTAGTCGGGTTTTTGGATGATAGTTATTTAAAATTAAATAAGACAACTGAAGGGTGTTTAAATGTATTTTGAAATGTGGTAACATATTGTTTTAATAAAATGGTGAAGAGTTTTGTATGTATAACTATTCGACTGATAAAATGCCTGATTAAGTATTTGAAATTGTAATTAAATTACTTTTTTAAGCCTATGATAATGTCTTTGAGTTGAGTTTAGCATATAGAGCTATATAAAATTATTGATTAAAATGAAAATTCAGTAAATTTTAAATCTCTCTTGATCTGGGCAAGACTTAATAGCTAAAAGTTTTGCTAGTATATATTTATAGAGCAACTTAAAAGACCACAATTAACACTTGAATAAGGTAATTTATAGTTAATAAAGTTGAAAAATGTTGCCAGCTTAAATTGCTGGAAAAACAAATAAAAAACCAAAAATTGAATATCAATTTCTCAATATCTCAGATATAGCCCAAAACTTTTTAATTTAAAAGCTCACTTCGCTAAGTGATAGATCACCGGCAGAACTACGGCTGAAAGCGATTTATTGTAGTATTTTGTTGCCAGGGTTGCGTGATAACTGGCAATTGCCATTGTTGTCAGCCCTGACTTATGCTCTATGGGTAGACCCAACTGAAGCTCAGCTCGAACTTAATTTCACACTTTTCCCAACAAAATAAAACCAATTGATAACTTGTATGCCGTTATATTAAAACTAGAACTGGAGAAAACTTGTATCCAGAGTTTTACAGCTGCATTAAATGTAATGTGTGCCGTTTAATGTCAACTTAAATCAATTGAAATGTCAATTACAACAAAACATGAAACGAAAGAAACGAGAAACGTACAAAAACCCAAGACTCAAAGACGAACTAAAGTTTTTTTTTAGAGAGTTTTTGCCCTGTGGCATAGAGAGGGAGAGAGAGAGAGAGAGAGAGAGAGAGCGATCGGGAGAGAGAGGCAGGTAGCAAAGTGAGGCGCAGCTGCATGGACTTGCATTTTCCCAAGTAATTGAGTCGGATTGAAGGTGAGCATAGACGATGACAACAACAAAGTTTGTGCTTTGATGTACAGTGGGGTAAAAATTAAGAAAACATTCCATGAAAACCTTTTAAATGATATTTTGTTTATTGAAAACAATTTATGGTTTTTTTTAGTGTGTCAGTGCTTTTACAAAATTGTTGAGCTTTGATGTGTTTTAAAAATTTGAATAAGAAATATTAACAAAATATTTTTTTACCTAATTTAGCATACAATTATGTATTAATTAATTTAAAGTTTAGTTATATTTTCAATCAATCAAATTTGGGAGGTTCATTGGTTATTAAATAAAATTTTTAATAATAGTTCAAATCCGATTAAATAGTGGTATAACAAATTATCGAATAAGCGACATGTATAACTCTACGATTTATCTTGAAATAATCCCTTTCCAACCCATTGTACATTGACGACTGCGCCAGCTTTTATTTTTAGATACAGGTGGGCCACATAAAAGTTGGAAGCGAAGCGCAAGTAAAAGGTGCACGAGAAGGTGAATAGGAAAAGAGGGGATGGGGGCGGAGGGGGTGGCAACATATTGCTGGGCTGCTCCGCTTCAGTTGAGTTTAGTTTAGTGCGGTGTCAGTTTGAAAACAGGTTGACATACAACTTTGGTAGTTCAAATGTCGCCATGTAAAAGGCTCCTTTGATACAGATGCAGATACAGATACATATTAAGATACAGAAACAGATACGAATTGCCTAGATGAAGTACGTCACGTGGCTAAGGAATTAGCACAGAAGGTAAACCACCTGGAAAAGAGTAAAAAGAGTGCAGATAAATGGATATATAGGCAGACAGCCAGAAAGAAGAAGACGTCAAACAGCTTCAATAACACAAACGAACTTGCAATTACAAAACTCTCGCTTGACAAGTGCAAAAGTAAAAAGTTTGTCAAAGTCTTTTCGATTTGTTTATCAGGCTTTTTGTGCAGTTTCGTAATCCCTATATTCTCTTTATATCTACCTTATTTTGCATCTTTTTCTTTGCATTTGCTTCTTTTTTTGGGGAGGAGGGGGAGCAAATATTCAGTCCATTTCTCCCCTTTGTTATTTGCCCTTGTTGTTTGCTTGATGAATTTTTGAGTTAAGCAGCGAAGAAAATTAATGCGAATGAATGGCGAAGATGAACTGTGACCAAGTAATTAGGAAACTCGTAAGTCGCCATTTTCCAGCTGTTCGTCTTCGTCTACCGGCTGAAATTCTCGTTTATTAAAAAAAGTTTCAGCAACTTTAAGCGCATAACTGAAAGTATCGATTACTATGACAATTATAAAGTCTTGATATTCCATATCATCTGGTAAATCGTATTAAATTATATAGGTTGTGTATTCTTCATAGCATTCCCAACTTTTATTATATATTTCATAATTATCTGATTCAATCATTATATATATTTGGCAATGTTAATTTTGTTAATAATTTATTTATTTTTTTATGAGCAGTTCAAATAATTCCATCTAAATCAAATTAATTGCAAATCCCATCAAAATAGAAACTTTAAATTCAAACTAATAAATATTTAAATTATTTATCATTTATAGCATTATTTCAAACTAATATCATTTATTTTAGGTACTTTACTTTTTTCTACTTTGCTTGCAACACAAATCGATAACATATTCGATTTTTAATACATTTATACAGATTTATGTGCAACATATTGTAGTAAACATTTTAATCAGGCCAACAATTTAGTAATAATAATAATTACATTCAGTTCGTCAAACGGACTATTTAACATTTGTTTAACATTCAATGTCATAATCAAATGCTCAATCCAAAATTTGTATATTATATTATTCGTTTGCATATTGAATTCAGTCTTATCAGTTATTTGTTTGCATATATGCATGCAATGTCATAATCAAATGATAATAGGAGTTGATAAGATTATAATATTTGGGTTTTCATTGGATTATTGCATTTCATTTATATTTACCCCAAATGCAATTGTAATTAAATTTTTGTCGCTCAAATAAAAATATAAGTATGTCATATTAAACGTGGAGAGTTTCTTATGATATTAATATTAAGAAAATGCAGAGCTTAACGGAATCATAATTCAAAATATACAACAAAAAAACATTCTTAAAATATAAGTTTCTTAGATTAATTAGAGAGAGAAGGAAACTTAAAGGTGTTAAGGTTAAGGTTCAGGTACAGATCAGAATAGCTAATAACTATAAATTAAAATATATATTAAATAAAACAAAAATTTGAAATGAATTTTTTAGCTGTCTCTACAAATTCCTACATAGGCGGCAAATCAAAGGGAAATTTTGTAAATGCGCTAAAAGCCAAGCAAACAATTAACCGTCTATTAAACCAAGCAGCCAAAAAGCACTCACGCACACACCATCAATACACACACACACACACGCACTCGCACACCCATCATCAAAGTCAGTTAGTCAATGCCACGGGGCAAATTGCAGGGAAACCCTCATCAAGGTTCGCCGTACGTTAACCCATTTCCACGTAGTAATCACAGCTCATGTAATCATAATTATGAGCGCTGCCTATGTGCCGCAGCCACGCCCCCATTCACACACACACACACACACACACATGGTAGCTCATCCAACGGTGCTTAGTTCTCGTCTCCGTCAACGTCCTTTTGCCCCGCATTTGCGGCGTGCAACGTGGCGTATGAGCAATTTGTGCTCCACAAACACAAAGTGAAAAAGCGAAACGCATTTCCAAATGCCAAGCGGAGCATATGCCGCTGCCACGCCTTGCCCCTTGCCGCCTCCCTCCTGTCCCTTCTACCTTCTTCCACCTGGACACAAACGCTTGTGTTAGTTCAGTGCTCATTATGAAATTATGCACAGATATTTTTTTATTTATTTTTTTCTTTTTAATTTTTATTTTAGCTACACGCAAAGTGTGCAGAAAATAGATTTTCCTGTCCCGTGGCATCACTCCCCCCTCCCATAATAGCATCTTAAATATATATGTATAATATATATATAGGTAAAACAATATTCATGCAATTTACAATTTGAAGCAAAAATTTCGTGTTGCTACAAAAAAAAAACAAAGTTTTTTCCTTTCTAGCTTGGCATATTTTTTCGTGCTTCTTTAATGAAATGCGTAAATATTTTGTTCGTTCGTTTATTTAAATTCTGGTCGAGCTGTGCGGTAAAGGAATGCAGGAAATTTACTAGAGTTTATAAAAAAGCCATAAAAGTTATAATTTACTGGGTATACGTATTTTTACTTTACCTATTTTTCTTGATCTCTATGAGCCTCACTTTTGGTTAACAACATTTTAAAACTTAAGATATTAGATATAACTTGCGGAAAATAGATCTTGCAGATTTAAAATTTAATTCTACACTCTTACGTTATTATTATATATTTATATATTTGCTTTTTCGATCCTAGTTTGCAAATATTCTCAAGCTGTTACCCTGTTATCCAATAGATAATATTATAATGGACAGATAAATTAGTAGCTGAAACTTTTAAATAGTGTTTACCACATATCAACTAATATTCAGTTTGAAACCACCTGATAAACTACCTGGCAAAAACGTTGGTTTTTCATTTATTGACTTCTCTTCGGTCAATGTTGAATTAATAGCTAAAACAATTAGATTGTGTATACCACATATAATTTTCTATATATACTTTAAAACCAGTACAGATAAACTACCTGGCAAACGCTTTTATTTTTTTCATTTATTGACTTCCTTTCCATGTCGAACTCATAACAGTTGCAATCAATGTTGAAGTAGAAAACTCTTTACATTTTCATCAAGCAAAATAAACGGCCTACATTTGGACCAGCCCCCACCCCGTCTGCCCCGCACCCTTTGGCGTTTGTAACCCAATTCGCCGCATACGAAAATATCTTTTAGCGAAAAGTTCAATAAATGCTCCCATTTTCCATTTGGCTCACAGAACCAAAAATTACGCGCCCATCAACCCAATTGCCACAGCAGCCGACAGAGGAGGGAGGAGTAGGCGCTATTCATTTCATGTTTGAGGGGGCGACGCGAATCCTTCAAAGCAACCAACTTGCCTCTGTCTCCCGCCTCTATTCTAAAAACTAGAAGCGATTTCCTGGCATCACGAGCGCACACTAAAACCGGAAAATTTTCTACTTCCTGACTGGCGAGTGCCGACTGACTAGCGAAATGCACTATAAAAATAAAAAGCGAATAAAAGTGTGCTGGATGCACGATTGGGGGATGCTCTACAAAAAGTTGCATAGTTAAACTGCAAAAAAGTAATTTTTTTATTATGTTAATTACGCAAAATATGGCTTGAAATATTTGCAATATACTATTATTGAACTAATTAAAATAAGCAAATTTTTGATATCTGAGTTCATATAGTTTAAACCGAGTTTTTGCCAGATTTATATACCCATATGTATTCAACAAAAAAAAAGTGGATAAAAAGTTCGTAAAAAGAAAAGCAAAGCGAAATGAAATGAAACTGCGAGTGTATAGGACAGTGTTGGAAAAGAGTTGCAGGGGTGCAAAGGGTAGAGGGTGAAAAAACTCATGAAACGCGACGAGTTTTCGGGCCTAAGACCAGGCAAATAACCAACGGCCATACATATCTAGTGCTGTGTGAGTGTGTGTGTGTGTGTGTGTGTGCAGTTTTTTGGCCAACTTAAATTTTAGTCCTGCATCCAACGCAGTCCGCGCCCCTTGCCTGCCCCCCGCAACTGCCACTCAGCGCGCATAAAACTCTTGAAAATGCTTTTGGTCGTAAATTTTGAAGCAACTGGCGAATGTGGATAGAGGCAGGATGAAAAGGAAGAGGGGCAAGGGGGCTGCTGGGGTGGAATTTAGTCCGCAGGCAGCCACAGTGTTACTCTTGTTGTAAGCAAGAGTAGCGATGGGAGGGGGGGGGGTGGCATTGCCGCAACAATTGTTGGCTTGCCGCCGTCCTCGTCATCCCCAACGTCCCCATCGTCACAGCTGCATGCAAATTTATTTTCAAATGCGGCGAGGGAGCAACATCTAGCAGCAACAGGGAGCGAGTGTGAAGAGTGCGGTCGGAGAGAGAGTTGGGTTGGAGTTGGAAAGGGGAAATCAGAAATAAATAAAAATAAAAAATCAAAACGCAAAGTTTCTCCTTGAAATGCCGAAGATTTAATACACTTGCAGATATCTGACAAATTAGAAACCTCTACTCGAGGCAACAATCTAGTGACGAAAGCATATTCAAGCCCCAACATTTATGATATCAAGTTTTCTAACGAAATTACATTTAATTTTTGAACAACTCCAAATATGTGAACAATTCGAAATTATAAAGATATATGCATAAAAATCTTTGTACCTAAAAATAACTTGGGATGTGCCAAATTTTTTCCTTCCCAAAAATAGCTCCATTGCTCATAAACCAGATGAAGTGTTTGGTTTATTTGTAATTCAATTATTTACGAATACTTCCTGTCTCAGCTATATAATATAATGATACACATCTCCAATAAATGTACTGTCTGCTATAAAAATAAGGATTCATGCCAAGTTTTTTTAAGACAGTGGCAAAATTAAAAGACCATAATTAAAGTAATAAGTAAATTAAAGTGGCATTACTTATAGGTCTATAAAGCACCTAAAATCTATTCCAATTTTAACATGGTCAATTTTATACCTTTTTCAACAGTAAATGTTTGTAAGAGAGACAATTAAGTGGAAATATATAGACTATAAAGGCTATATAGACTCGATAGCTGTTGCTAATTAAAAATATATGTAGTTAAAGCTGTAACATTTGTCTTATTCTCAATATATAATGTTATATCTGTAACATGCCCCCATTGCAAGGGTATTAAAAAGGAGCTTGCAATAGGGAGAGTGAGCGAGAGGGAACAGCAACAAGAGGCGACGTTCACCTTGTTGCCCCTCTAGCTGTTGGCCGCCCCCTCCACCCAGCCCCCGCTAACCAAGCAGGCAATAAAACAAATTTTGCGGAAAAATATTCTCCCTGTGCATAAATATATATATAATATATATTTATATATATATTGTATGTATATACAGTGATGGAAAAATATTAGAAACGGCTTATTTTTATCGTCTGTTGTATTTATTTGTTGGTTCAAATGTTATATTTGAATTATTTTATAGTTTTCAAAAACAACTATTTTGCGTTCTGACAAAGTAAAATAATTTGAAATTTTTGGACCTGCAAAATAAAACTTAAAACAAAGAAAAGTAGGTTTGTTGGCTAGTTAAATATTGTCATTAATAATATGACTCGAACTGTGAAATGCATGTCGTTTCTATTATTTTTTTCATCACTGTATGTTTTTTTTACATTTTTTTCCTTCTATATATTGTATAGAAATTTGCCTGAGCGCCAAGTTGACACAGTGGAAAATAAAGAAATCACAGACTAAAGGGCCAGCAGCACGAGGACACATGAGAGCTAAAAAGGATTAATGATGCAAATGCCAGGCACTCACTGGCACTCTCTTTCCCTCTCTCTCTCCCACCTCTCTTGCTTTCTCTGTCTCGCTGCACTTGGTTTGTCTTGTTATATAAATTGTTTTGCATGTTTCGGTTTTGTTTCGCCCCTTTTGGCCCCACTGTGCGACGCTTTGGGTTATAATTCAACATCGAAAAGCTGATAAGATTATAGTTGAAATATGAGTTTGTTCCTCTTATAACCCCCCACAACCACAGTCCAGCCAAAAATGGTATATTTTTTGTGGAACTCTGTTTTTCTTCTCTTTTTGCTAGCTGCATTTGTTGCTTGTGCGTCTGTGTGTGTGTGCATGTGTGTTTGTTTGTGTATTTCTATATTTATTTATTTTTGCGGTCACGTAGCTTCCACGAATTGCAATAATAATACAAAAAATACCAAGCAACAATAACAACAAACGGCATTGGGTTGAAGCAAAAAATTATTTTTGTTTCTTCTTTTTGTAGAATGTAAAAAAATAATAGTTCATTTAAAAGGCCGAGCTAGTTTTATAAGCTGTAAGAAAAGTAATATAATAATAATAAAACAAATCGATAACAAAATGTAATTTTTAGAGTTTAAATATGCAAATGCAACCGATAACATGTAATAATAACATAATATAATACATATAATAATATAATATAAAATAATATAATAATATAATATAAAATAATATAATAATATAATATTAAACAATAATATAATATAATATAACATATAATATTAATAATTCTTTTAGTTTAATAAATTTATTGATGTCATTTCGATAACATATTTTTATGCATTAAGCAAGGAGTGAAATGCATTGAAAATATTTCGTTAACTTGAAATTTACTCCAATTAGATTATTTCAAACATTAAATAAACAAACGCGAGGCTGTTAAATGAAAATTTTTGTTTGCCTATAAGCTTAATTATAAAATTTAATTTGTTACCTGGTTGAAATAAACTGTGACATAGTTTTTGATTGCTATTATAGTGTTTAATTGTTTTAAAATCTTCGAAGAACGTATAAAAAATAAATGAAGTCATACTTGAAACAACTTACTTTTATATAATTTTAATATCTTCTTTAGGTTAGTTATTATAGCTTCTACAATTTTTTTTAGTCGCTAGTTGAAATAAGTACAGGGTGTCTTCCAGTTAAGCACTTTCAAGTAGAAAATTTGTTGTTTTTTCGTTGGTCCCAATTTGTGTTGACCGTTGACCCTGGCGACTTAAGCAGAGTTCACTTCTCTGCCTTACGACCCTCAACGACCAAAAAAAACGTAGAAATATAAATCTCAGTGATTCAGAATAAATTCGTTCGCTGTTTTAAATATTATTTTTGCGTGCCACAAAGTGAAAGCAATTAACATGTAAACATAAAATATATATAGGCACAAATGTATGTACGTACGTATGTACGTATATTGGTGGGGAAAAAATATGTCAACGAACCGTAAGAAAAATGCTGTTAATTATTTCCGTGAAATTTTGTGCAGGTGTCAAATGAAGAGGAAAGAAAAATACGCACAACAATTTACACAGCGTTAAATATGCAAGAAAATTAAATGTAAAAAGGAATAAGAAAATACAAAAAAAAAACAGAAACAATTATAACCACAGCGAGATGCAACGATTTTTCCACTTGAGACATTTTCTCAGAACACAGCAAAAACAAACTTATTTACATTTACTGATTTACACTGACAACTTACATAGCACGGTGACGTCGACGCCGACGCCAACGCCAACGCTGAGGCTGCTTAAGCTTTGCATATGTGCGCTTTGCGTAAGAGAGCGAGCGTGAGAGAGTGAGAGTGAGAAAGTGCGTGCAATGATGTTTACACTTAAAATGTCGGCTGTCTTGTTTTTTCCTCTTTGTTATGTTTCGAGGTCGAAATTTGTTTCGAAATATTGCTGGTGACAGTAAGCGGCATTTAAAACGAAATGTAAATCGAGAGAGAGATGGAAATTGTGCGCCTGCATGTGTGTGTGTGTTTATTGTTGTTGGTCATTTGCTTGCCTTATGCCTGCATTAGCGCCAGTGCAGCCAATTTCGCTTGTTAACCACTAAATGGGGGATTTTGAACAATGGCAGGCAGAAAAAATTTGAAACAGGGCGCGGCGGTAATTGTGACTTTTCCTTAAAACGTTTTTTGGAATGTTTTTTAAATTTAAATTTAAGGGGTTTTCAAATATGCTCGCATATGCTTTCGTCACTAGATTTTTACCTCGTGAAGAGATTTTTATTCAGTTAATGTCTATAAGATAAATCTCATACGATTTTAGTGCAATTTATTGTACATTTATTTGGAAGTATCTTTGTTAATTGTCGCCATGTTATATTTTATTCGAATTAACTAAATTTGTTTTTGCTGCTTAAAACTTGGCACATTCTTTTAATGCGTTTTAAAAGCAATTCCGGAAAACAATCCACTACCAACTCGTATTACTCCTTTAGGCCCACTTCCGCAATGCAACCAAGGCACGTTCCAATCAGCTGGCATTCGCAATGTGGTGCACAGCAGTCCCGACAAACACACACACACTCGCACACACACTGCGTGTGTCACCAACTCGCTTACAACTCGTCTGTCAACGCCGTTTGCCATTTATTTGTTGTTGTTGTGCTTGCTGCTGCCTGTCTTTTGGGCGAACTAGGCCTTTTAAAAATTCAGTCAGTCGGTCGGCAGTCTGTGCTGTTGGGCATATGGTTCTGGCACTCCATTACTTACATTGGCAACAAAATAAAGTAAGAACTTTGCAGTCGGGAGTATCCGACAACGCAATACTCGTTCACAACCGAAACATCTACCCTAGCATTATTTTAACACAAAACAAAATTGACAATCTATCTAGATCTAGGTGTTGTTACCAGAAAAAATTAAAAAAAAAGTAATATAAATAATGCATATATATTTTTCACAAGCTAGAGGACAAACCATGGCCAAAATGCCATTAAACCTGAAAATCAGTTTATGGATCCGAGAGCTTTATTTGTCAAAATTTTTGTCATATTTAATCTGTCAATAAAAATCTTATCTAGCGCGGGTGTACACGAGTATATATTCCAAGTTAAGTCTCTTGCGGCGATAAACGGACAAACAAACCCAATATACCTTTTTCAGTTCGTAGACGGCTTTTAAAATGGGAAGATGAAGAGCAGCGGCGGCAGCAAAACTTATTTAGGTTGTTAGATGAACGACCGCTAGACGTCAGCGAGACAGCGAAATGGAAGAAAGGGAGAGAAAGAACGAGGGGTAGAGAATCCAACTAACTCCTCTAACCCCCTTCTACACAGCATTAAATAATGCAGCTTTTTGGCGAAGAGAGAGAGAGAGAGAGAGAGAGAGTGAGAGAGCTCCTGCAACATAATCAACAGGAGTTATAACTAAAAATAAAAATAATAATTGCAAAGTGCTTAAGCAGCGAGCTCTAAGGATACCCTGTAGTTTATTATTATTTTTAAATTAGGAAAAAGAGAGTGAACGTATCAACGGGGAAACTTAACATATCTGTATTCTATTGAATTTTGTCGTCTTTATGTGCCTTTTATTTTTAGCTTTAAATTATTAAGCTATAATAAGTACAAAGTTTAATTTCTCTATTTGATATACCTATCGGTTTTTTATTAGATATATATAATTTTGCTTATTTTTGAATTGGTTACAGGGGTATTCAAGCTAGTCGCATATTCGGTAGTTCGAGCGGCTGCTCGTGTTTCTGTCTCGCTCGCACACTAATTTGGACTCTGCTCTGCGGTGTCTAAGCTTTGCTGTTGCAGCGCTGCTTCTGTCTCTGCTGCTGCTGCTGCGTCAGCTGGGAAGGCCGCGTTAGTTGGCGCTTTGTTGTGCTTTTTATTCTGTTGCTCTTTTCGCTGGTGGCGCCCCCTCTCCCCAGCCGCTTTTGTGCTTTTCATATAGTATTCTAGTGAATGCAGGCGCTGCCATCGCATGATAAGCGCAACGGAAATGCAAACCACAACAAAAACAACAACAACAACAAGAGTCAAAACAAAGACTTTGTGTGTGTGCTAAAATGTAAAAAAAAAAAGTGCAAATGTTGTGGAAAAAAATAAAATCGGAGAAAAGCGAAAAAAAGTGAAATGCATACGGAAGGAAAAAGTTTGATTTCAACGAATGGGCGACACAAGTGCCAGGGTCGTAAACAGACCGGACAATTAAAAGGTGGACAGAGAGACAGAGAGAGAGAGAGAGAGAGAGAGAGAGAGAGGAGGAGCAGGAGCAGGCGCTTTTGATAACTAGTAGAGATATAGAGATAGGTCAGGGTTTTTATTTTGCGACATTTGAAAGTTTTGATTGAAAACGTTAAAGTCAAGTATTCTATTACAGTTTGTTGAGAAATTGTCTCGTATGTTAAGCCTCGTTATGCTAAATAAATTTCTTTAAACACTTGTTAATTTTAAAAAATTAAACAATTTTTTTTATTTTTAAGAAATTATTTAGATAAATGTTTACTTATTGCAATAAAAACGACAAAGCACAAAAAAAAATAAATTCAAAATTCTTAATAAGATTGCTCTTAAAATAGCAAATAAATTTCGTTCTTGAATATTCTTAATTTGGGTTTAATAATATACAAGTTTACTGTTTTTGTTAAATAAATAACTAAATCCGGGCTTGGTTAAGTACAAATTTCATTCATTGAGCACGTTCTATTTTATTTGCTTATTTTAAGTAAACCAATTCAGAGTATATAAATAAAGAACAAATTTTCTGTCTGTAAATAGGTTTGTAATGCTCTAAAGGGAATTATAACCTTTGTTAGATTGAGGTGTAAATTTAAGTAATTAGCATTATTAAAAAATATTTTTTTCGTCTTTTTCCCAAGTGCCACTGTATTTTTTATTCCTGGTAATTGTGTTTTTTAACTCTTTGCTAGCCAAGTATCGCAAATCTAGTTAATTGGCAAGATGAAATAAATCTCACTGAAACAATTTATTATATTTTACTTTCTTATGAAATCTAAATACACCTCTTGTTAACAATAAATAATATATATATTTTTCTGCGCATACTTGATTTTAATCTTTAGCATTTCAAAAGCTCCCCAATCATTACCTTTGTACCTAAAATATTTATTCATTTGAATTTCTCTCGAAAATAATCATTTCATATCCGATTACAACCCCCTTTGATTTGTGCTGCCAGCAATTTAAATGATGTTATCCAATTCAAATGCAATCGAAATCAAAAATTCCTGAAACTGTTCGATGCCTTAACAAATATATAGATATAAATACATACATATATATAAATAAAAATCAAAGTCAACAAGCCGATATACGTTTGCATGCACACAATATTTACCAATGGGGCGTGGCAAGTCAATTTGTTTTTTATTTTTATAAATAACAAAACAATTTTGGGACCACCCCTAACGGTTCCATATGCTCCACTCTGTTGTGTGCAAAATAAGCCGTAAAATGAAGAAAAAATGCAGAACCGAAAGGGAGTAAAAACACGTGCCACGCAAAAATCAACAAATTGTCAGAAAAATCGAGGGAAAAATTGGGCACAGAACAAACAAAACAGTAACCGAAAAGGGAACGGAGAATGCGGGGGGACTATCAATAAAACCTAAATTACAAATACATATCCAAATATAAATATCGAGAACTTTTATTTCGAGGCTAAAATGCAAACACGTCAATTTATGTTGTACAGGCCCACAACAACAACAACAACAAGGATCCTCATATTAATAATGGACAAAAACACCCATTCAAATTGTCCTGCGGGCAGCAGAAACTCATACCTGGAATTCCATTATACACAGATTCCCGTTAAACTCGTCCAATCGACGGATTCTATTAGACAACAAAACTGAAAGAAAGCTCACGAAGAGAACACAGAGACAGACAAAAAATTGGCAAAAGGAAGATAAAGTCAGAGTGCGAGTGCAAAAATTTTTATTGTTTTTCATGGCACGCAAATAAGAACGGCACCAGCTTTTTCTATATACCCTGTATTTAGTAGTTACAGAGGCAGAATGGACTAAAAATAAAAAAGGGAACTCCATTTTAGATATTTGCAGCTGTTTCTAGAAAAAGTTAGAATCAGTTTAAATGAATTTTAAAACGTATATATTTATTTATATATTTTCTGTAATAAGTCACAAAATTTCACAAAATAGAGAGGTGTAATATATAATAAAGTAATCATAGACAATCCAACAAATTGTAAAAAGACAGAGTATCTGGCATTCGTATTACTTCTAGTTTTCTTTTTTACAATTGTTATTCTCAATTTATTTTTCCTTTTCTCAACAACTGCTTGGGGATACTCAGTGACAGCTAGTCGTAGTCCTCGTCAATAATCTGTCCCAGACACCTTCGCTAACAAAAAAAGGAAAAAAGAAGAAAAAAAGCGGTTTGTATTTTTGACTGAATGTCAATGCAGGCAACGCGACAGGTTCTGACTTCGTGCGGGTTTCTGTCAGTCCGTCCGTCTGTCCCGTTGCTGTCCTGTCATGACTATCACGATATGATGACTATAAACTTTATTTATTTTCATTTTTACTCCACTGCATGCAAAACATAGTTTTTGTATTCTGTTTATTGGTTCTTTTTTCTCTTGTGAAATTCGCATTCAATTTTTACCATTGCGAATTCGTGAATATATTTTATTTATTTTTGCAATTCCTATTTCTTCAATATATATATAAATTTTAGTGGCATTTTACGAGGCTAATCGAAACAATTTGATGTGCACGTTAAATTTAATTTAATGTGGGGCACAGTTTGAAATATATACAAAATTGGAAATGGTTTTCCCATAGCGGGAATTTAAAGCGAGTTTAATTCATTGAATACAAGCTATAAAGCTATATATAATTCTGCATTTTTGTAATATAAATAAGGATGAATGAATATGTATTTTATGTCTATATAATTTCGTTGTTCTCATATGTATGCTAGATAATCATTCCAATTAATTGTGTGTTATAGTTATTCTTTGTTAAAGGACTTTAAATTCAAAAGTCAACTAATTGTCAGGCTTAATGTATTTCTTAACCATAGTCAAAGCCTACCAATTAATATGCTCGGTTTTTTTTAAATTCAGATTTTTCTGCCTGTTTCTTCTGTCTGTTGAAAATACATTTTAATAAATGAATAAAATAAATACACGAATCTTAATATTAAGTACCTTTATATTATTTGCATAATAAGAAACTAAACTTAAACTTTTGTGAACATCTTCACCTTGATCAACTATATATTTGAATTCCTTTTAAAGGTTTTCTTTCGGCCCAATTCTATAAATCTTACATTTATAACCCATTAAGTTCTGCATAGTTTTTTGTTGTAGCATTCTATAAAACGCAAATATTTTCTACAACTAGATATTTGGAAAACAGTTTAGTGTAATCGCATCCTTGCTGCGAATCCTGCCACAACCCCCACAAAAAGAAACGTGCGAAAAAATGTACTTCTAAACTTTGTTTACTTTGCTGCACGCTGTGCTCGCGCTTCCCCATAATCTCTCTCCGCCCCGCTGGGCGAACGCCAATAATTTTTTGCCTGTGCTTTTTCCTCCACTTAAATAAAATAGTAATTTTGACAGTAGGAAACAAAAAAGTGAAGTAGAAAAAGAGAGAAAAATAATAAAATTAATTTGCAATGCAAATTACTTTTAATAAATTTTTGAACATTTCGTTCTTTTTTCCAACTAGACTGCGAACAACGAGCAACGGATGCTGGCCGGGGGCAGCTGTTGCTCACTTTGCGAGGGGGCTGGCGGATGGGGGCATGGGGAGTAGACAACGACAGACGGCAACAAATGAAGCGGCGCAGCTTTATAAAGTGGCAAGTGGCAGGAGTGAGTGGCAAGTCACTCGGCTGGTTGCACGGACGGGCCAAAGCGACAACCGATGACAGGGTGGATAATTTATGCGAAAGGTGGGGGGGATGACAGTGGGCGGGTTGGGATGCAGGGCAACGTTTAATGAATCGTGGACAGACACAAAAAAGTGCAGACAGCTCTGAAAAACAAATATAAAAAAGGGATAAACTTTAGAATAACATAGAATGGAATAATAATTTTTTGTTGATGCTAAAGTTGCCAGTTTGGTTTCTTTTTTGAATTAAATGGATTTCGAAAATTTAAACTAAGAATATAATAGAAAATAATCCTTTATTAATTTAACAACAATTGCGTTGAACAGTTTAAAATTTAAAATTTTACAAACAAGCCAAGTTAAAAAAGTCGCTTGGAAAAAATGTACAATATTAATATATAAAATAGTATTATTGCCATTAACAACTGAAATTATTGGAAACGATATTAACCAAATCGGAACCTGAACAAAATAAACAAAAATTTAAATCAAGCAACAAATTTAGTTGAATTTAAACTAGAATTAAATTCAACTATTTGTTTGTTTTAAATTTTTGTTTATTTTGTTGTTATTATTTTTGCTCATTTTATTGTGGCTTTGAAAACTCCAAAAAACAAGAAGCATCTCAGATGTTTAACTTAAGACAACCTTCAGTTAACTGAACAATTTAATATTCATAGTGAGCAAAGACGAATTTTAAAAATGTTTGTGTTTTTTTTAAAATATATATCTGTAATTGCTTAAGTGGGCTATAATTTCATTACGAAATAAAATAGAGAAGACATCTAACCCCCATACATAATTTTGATTTTAACATTAGCTTAAGTCGCCTATATTTAGTACTAGCAAACTAGTACTAAAATCCTCGGTCGTAAATTAAGTTATAAAAATACTTGGTAAAAAAACGTAAAATGAACTCTAAACTTGTTCACCTTTGTTCGTCTATTTATTAATAATTTACTACTTCCCTAGCTGTCTAATGGGGTATTCCCCATTCTCCCTCTTATCGCCCCTCTCTCTCTCTCTCTCTCTCTCTGTCTGGACACCCGACAAATACTTGAAGAAAATTTGTTATTACCGAATGCCATGAGTACAATAAGTACGAGTATTAATGGAGTTATGCCTAATAACAATTTGCTTTTATGATTATTTCTAATGACATCGCGTGCCAAGCAGAAAATTCAACTAAAAGTCTTTTTCACCCCCTTTTTACTCCGTCCCTATCCACCTGATCTTTTTGTTTTTCCTGCTAATAACTTTTCGTTGTAGTTGTTTTTACTTGCTCGTTTTCAATTGGCTTTTTCTCTTTCCTCTAGTTTTTTTTTGTAGTACATTCGCAAATAATTGCGTAGTTTTTGCAATTTTTGCTTTTATTTTGTTTGTTTATTCTGTTGTTGTTTTATTTTGTTTATTGCTATTTATTTTTTGCACGTTCGTTTGTTTGTTCTTGTTGTTGTTAATGGCCTTTGAATATCTGTGCTGGGCTTTTATTTATATTCGTTCTGTTGTTGTTGTTTTTTAAGTTTTTTCATTAACGCCGCGACGCGTGTTTGACTTTGACCAATTGTTGTTGCTCGTCGCTGCTGTTGTTATTAGTTGTTGGCCTGGCTTTTAGCCATAATTCATTTATCATTTCGTTTTCTGCAAACAAAAATTTCCTTTATTTGTTTTTTATCTACATAGTTTATTACTGTACCATATTTTATGCGTCGAAAGTAGCGAGTGAATGAAAAAAACAACAAATGAGAACAAGTTGAAACAGCCAATTTTACAATTTGAATACACTATTTTGTTTTAAGAATAATTAAAATGTTATTTTTATTTAAAGTATTTCTTATAAATCTGTTTAGTTTATGTGTACAAAAACTAATTGAATTGCTATAGATCTGTATGTAAAATATTTCTAACACTAAATTGCTATTATAATTATCCTACATAATTTATATTTCTTTATTTAAATAAATTTGCCTATGTTTTTGTATAACTTATTTCTAACAATTTTTACATTTTTGATGACTTTACTTAAATATTTTTATTTATTTAAACCGAATTTTAGAAAAAACTTAACATTGCTCGCATTGAAAAAATATCCATATATTTTCCTGCTCCTATATGCCATTGATTCTAAAGTTAGGGTATTTTAAAAGCGAGTCAATACTATTAATTATAAATAATCGCGTTTTTTGCAGTTATAAAAAACCTGTCATAAAATGAAAAACAATTTCATTGATATCATAAAAAGTAATTCACATAATATTTATCGCAAGGCATAATAAATTGTCCATTATAATGAAAGAGAAAAGTTGAAAAATGTACAAAAAAGTGTTTATTTATTTAAACATTTCTTTACTTTTTTATATTTATTAATTTGGCATTTACTTTTTATCTATATGTATATATACATATATTTATCAATTTGTTAATCTCAGTTTATTTTTTATGAGTCTCAAGTGTCTAATCGTTAGCTTTAACTGGGCATTATTTGGGCTCTAAAACTTAGTTGTTTAAATTAAAGATAATGTTAATTTGTTAACATTTGGAAATGATTCTCAACTTGTTTATATTTTATGCACGTATTTGTAGTTTTTTTGATGAATGGCAACCTTGAACATGAAAAATAAATATATATATACTTTGTTTTAGTGTTAGGCATTTAACTATTAAAAAAGCCGTATTTGAAAATGTATTAAGTGAGTTGAATGAATATTTTGAATAGTTCAAAGTATTTAAGCTATCAATTGAAAATGATTATAATGATTCTATACTTATAAATAATTAATTTTGAAACTGTTTCAACTTGTGTTCTAAATTGTGTAACATGGGGTCAAATTATATTTTTTAAATCAAACGAATGTTTATATAAGAAACAATGTAAGGCAATACTCATTTTAGTTGATCAATAACTTATTCATTTATTTGAAGTGCATTTAGCTACTGTTCAGACTGTTTGGACTTCTCCCTGGCTGGCTATTAACCCTATATGGCCCCAAGGCAGGGGTGGGTGCGTCACATTGATAAATTACATTACTCGCATGTTGGTCTCATTACCAAAGGCGCGCTAATAAATTAATTTATAATAAAGTGCATTAAGAGCAACAACAACCGAAACGATAACAAAAATGGGCAACAAATTTGCGTTTGCTGTTGCTAATTAAAATGCAGCCAAGCGCAGCGCAAATGGAATTCAAATGCATTTTAATATTTAATGAACACCAAGAAAATTCAATGAACAATTTATTAAAACGATTACTTTAAACACACAGACACATGCAGACGCATTAAAGAATCCAAGGAAAAATCATCAAATTAAATAGTTGTCTATATGCAAACAAAATGTGAAACAATAATAACAGACTATTGCCATCTCACACGCTGCCGCCCCCTTCCCGGCTATTTTAATTATTTGCTGCGTCTCTTTTACTGTTTGCCGGTTTTTTTTGTTTTTTTTTTTTTAGAATTATGCAAATACAAACGTGAGAGCGAATTTGTCCTTGAAAATTATGGCGAATTGCGCCCGCGCGCTCTGCTTAGTGCAGGTGGCTGAGTGAGCGAGCAGCGGCTTAAAGAGAGCGCAGCACGCACAAAGAGCGCATTGTTGTGTTGCTCTCTTTTAGTTTTGAACTCTATTTCTTGTTGTGCCTGCATGGCTTAGTACGTGCGTCGTTCGCCTTGGACGCTTTTCGGGTCTTGATTGGCTGACGCCTCTCTCATTATCTCTCTCTCTCTCTCTTTTTCGCTGCCGGCAACAGCATATCTGAGCAGTATACGTTTTTTTGTTTTTAATTAATGTTATTTCTAGTTTTTTCGTTGAACTTAAGGTTCTAGCTGCAATATCTGTCTTCGTCTAGTTTGTTTAGCATTTAATTAGCAAACCGTTATTTTCTTTTTGATTATTAGTTCACGATGGCTGTTTACAGTTAGAATTTAGCTTAGTATATTTTTAAGAGAGAAAACCAAAATAGTTGGTACTCTATTTTGATAAGTACTGAATGAATTTTGATATTGGCAAATTATATTTACTTTACTCGATTTCTTGCTGAGTTTGTGAGAATTGTTATAGATAATTTGTGTCTAATTGATTTTAGAAATGCTATTATCGATATTCGATTTGTTGGTCGATTCGATTATTTTGTGGCTTTTTTGTTGCTGTGAATTTTGCGTGCATTGCTCTAATAAAGTAATTAAGCCGAAAGCGTACATAAAAAGAGGGCGGCAATTATTTAAACATGGTTAACAGGACTCCCTCGTAGAAGAAGGAAAAAATTGTGGGGAACATTACGCGGCTGCGTGTGTTTGTGTGTGTAAAGCCTTGTGGTCAACTGTGGGCGTGGCGACAATTGTGGGCGTTTTAATGACTGCCAGCCACATGTGTGTGCGAGTGTGTGTTTGGTGTGTATGTGTGGGTGTGTGAATGGATTTTAGCCTTAAGCGCCGGATATGGCCACGCATTTTTGCGTGTGTCCTGCTTTTCAGGGACATCGCAGCAGCAGCTGCTGTGGCATGTGGCATGTGTCCAGTGGAGTGACCAGCAGCATGTGTCCTGCCGGCCATTGCCACTGCCCCTGCTAAGTTGCTACGTGTTGCACGAAATGCCGTCGGTTGTCGCTTTAATTGCCACACGCATGACAGTTTTTAGAAGCGACGCCGGCAGCCCCCACCTCCACTTCTGCTGCCCCCACCTCTAACACATTTCGCATAGATTTTGCTGTATCCATAAGTGTGGGAGGGGGGAGGGAGGGGCACATTAGTAGTGCTGCCAATGGTACTTGCGGGCGTTTTTATGGCTTAAACAAAACTACGCTAATTGGTTGGGTTAAAGCACGGACGAACAACTATTGTGAATAGAAGAATGAATGAAACATTCAAAAGAAATTGAATTAAACAAAGAGCAAATGACATAAAGCATCGATATGGAATTGTAATTAGCTTAGTAATGAAAACAAGGTAAAAGCTTTGTAATACTTTAAGAAAAACAAGTTGGAATGTTACATCCAGGTGTAACCGACTGCGCAATACTCGTTTATAGTATAATAACAGCTTCAAACAGTCGAAAACAGTCTTAATAGTTATTTTGGAAAAATTTAGAATTTTGTAATTAGTGGGGGCGGGAGTGGGCGTGCCTTTTTCCGCTCGATCTTTAGAGGAGGTAATTGTGTACGCTATGGATTTTTCCTCTTTTTGCTAATTTTTTTCTTAATTGCAATAATACTTAATGCTATTTTTTGGAGTTGCAATCCACACTATAAATGAATTCTTTTATCAGAAGAACTGTATTAACTGTTTATGATATTTTATCTTTTTTTTAACAAATAACGCATAGTATAAGCTTTGTCAATAATAGTTTCTCGTTATTTATTATATGCGTCACAATTTAAACAGAATTTCATATTTGTATATGAGCTATGCATATTTATCAAATTTTTGCAAGTTTTAAATAAATTCATGGAAAAAGTCTAACAGCTGTTATTGCGGTATCAAATTGCCTAAAAATTCCTTCACGAATTATGTATTTATATACTACAATACTTAGATGAAATATGTAGAAATAAAAGACAGTATATGAATGATGTTTTGATTCATTCATTTATATTTAATTATGAATTCATTAGTAATGGGACTCGTAAATAATTCTCTTGGGGCTATTCAACTTTTGTGGCAATTCCAAAAATAGATGAAATAATTTTTCCTTTTTTGTGTTTTGTTTTTGGAATTCGAAGAGAGCAATAAACCCCATTTGTGCGTGTGTGTGAGTGTGTGTGTGTATAGGGCGCGTGTCCTGGCAATTTGACACGCAATGCAAACAAGTGATGTGCGAGTGAAAAGTGCTTGACTCGCATATACCCTGTAGTTTTGAAGTGTTAAAATATGCAGCAAGCTCTGGTCGTAGTTAATTTTAGCCATTTTCTATTCGAAACCAGATTGTTGGCTAAAAGAGAGGGGTTTCCTTGGAACATTAAAACAACATTTGTCTTTTATGAAGTATTAAGTTTCAAGATATTGAAAAAGTTCCTTATAAGTTTGTTATGTCACACAATATTTAAAGATATCTTTTATTATTAGATATATTTTACTCTCAACTCTAAATTGTTTAATAACGCGAGAGGAGTGCTATAAATATACCCCTAGTTAGAAATCTTCTTAACATACATTGTGCCGATATTTGTTCATTTCTTTTTATTGTATTAAATGCGTATCGCTTTTCTCAATCGTTTAATCGCCTCACACACTCACAGTGCGCACGCCCGATCTCTGCTGCCCGCCCGCCCAGCAGGCGATCACTCTTAATCTCGCGTCATAGGGCGTCGTATACGTAATCAGCGACCCATTGCAAACTCTTGACAGGCTCGCGTCAAAATCATTTGACAATCAATAGCAGTAGGTGGGCGACAACAACAACAGCAGCAATAAACAAGAGCAAGCAGCAACAGGAACAAGAACAGAACACACGCTGGGTGTGCATAACAGGCGCAGAGTCAAATAGCCCCATCGCACTTGCACTCACGCACACAGTCACACACACTCACGCCTAACAGCGGCATCTGCGTCTGCTGGTTCTTCTCCTTTTGCTTCTGCTTCTGCTTTGCCCCATTGCTACACACTTAACATTTACTTGGACTTGTTGTTGCTTTTGCTGTAGCTGTTGCTGTTGTTTGCGTTTTGTTTGCACTCTACTATTGCTGTTACTGCTGCTGCTGTTGTTGTTGTTATTGCTGTTGTTTATTGGCTTTGCGTCAGCCGTCTGCCTGTGGCTCTTACTCTCCCGCTCTCGCTCTCTACCTCTCTCGTGAGTTGTTTTGTTTGTGTGTGCTTGCGTTTCTGCTGGGCTCGCTTTGAGTTCCACTTTGTCATTTCGGTTTTCGCTTTGCGCTCTCGTTCTACTTATTGGCTTACATTTTAAATGTAAATTGCCGCCTGCCCCATAGTCTATTATCGCCCCAGCAGCTGACTTAATTAATTTTGCTGTGTGTATCAATTTATATATATAGAATTTTTATTGTGATAATCATCTCTCGTTCTCGCGCCTTTGTATTCGATTTGTGTCAACTAATATCTATCTCTCTGTCTCTTTTCTTTACAGGTAAGTGATATTGATTTAATCTTTGCGTTTAATGGAAATGTAGTCAAATGTATCTGGTACCTGGAATTGTTTACATTTTATTTTGGGGTGAGTCAAGAACAAGAATGAATGCAATGCGAGTAATTTGTGCTGATTTTATTTGTTCACCTGTTGGAATAGAAATTAATTATTTGAAAGAATTTGTCAAGAAAAGAAGACTATACCTGTAGTTTTTAAGGACATGGATAAAGAAGAAAATAAAGACGAACTGTCAGAAAGTGACAGTGACGAAAATTACGAAACCAGAGAAGAGATGGGTTTTGAAACGCAGAAAATTAAGAGATAGATGGGAAGATGTGGTGAATATGTCCTGGAAGTGAGAAGAAACTTGAATGGCAAAATTGGGCATATCGCAGAAGAGAAAATGAAAGTTTCGATAAATACAAGGGTAGACTTCTTATGAAAGGTTTATTTTTGTGTATTGCAGTTTGATGTTTCGACTGCAGCTAGAAGAAAAAATGTATATGCAACAAGCAGAGGGATTCAATGATGACACAAGTAATGTTTGTCTGCTTTAAAGAAGTTTATACGGTTTAAAGCCAGCACAAAGATGTGGAACAAACGTATTGGAGGTTTGCTTGACATTCAAGATAACAAAGATAACGCAATGATTATAGTTATCTGCGTAGATCATGATTTGGTTGGAACAGATGTGCAAGATTTAATAAAACTCTTAAGCAGTTGAAGGAGATTTTTTAAGGTTTATAAGATTGTCAAAATAAGCCACTTATTAAATGGGCCTGGAAATAGAAGACTAAATTAGCCAAGGAGTTACGCTTGGAAGATTTTAGATAGTTTTGGTTTTCTTGAGTGCAAACCAGTTTCAACTCAAATTATCAAGGAAACTTTCAAATCAGGGAAATAAAATACAAAGTAGATTAAAATTCCATATCGTCAAGCCGTTAGTCCTCAGTATGTATTTGATGTTGGGGACTCGATCTGATCTGGCTTTTACCGTTGGGTATTTATGAATGTTCTTGGAAAACGCAAGTCCATAAAATGAAAAAAGTCCAGTTAAACTGTTCCATAGTAATCTTTTAGTCAAAGGCCAAGCTATGAAAACAACTAAAGTCCTTCAGAAGAAAAGGCTTATTTCGAGGGCCTATGCTAGTTAATGCTAGCTGACTGTAAGCTTGGTTTTTATAAAAAAAGCCATTAAAAAGGAATCCAGGGACAAGCAAAGATTTGACAAAATAGCAAAACTGGCATATGCCAACAAAAGACAACTGGGTGGGGCGCCGCAGCGGGCAGCGGGTGGCGGGTGGCGGGTGGCAGTAACAGGAAAAACAAAACCAACTGTGTAGAGTGCATTAAACTGCGCCAAGTCAAACACACAAATGGGCTGCCGACGATTGAGGCGGGGGGATAACAGAGCGGCAACAGCGGCAGAGCAGCAGCTGCAGCTGAGAGGGGATAGTAGAGTCGAGTAGCTCTTGCATTACACGAGAGCCGACGCTGACGTCAACGTCGACGTCTACAAAATCCAATCCAGTGGCGGATTTGCAAAGAGCTGCGGAGCTACATGCCAAAAACACAAACAAACACGTGCGCTCTTCCCAAGCACGGTTGATACTCATACAAACACGCACACACACACACACTGACAGAGTTGAAAACAATAATAAATCTCAGCAGCGGCGCAAAAATCATAAAAAAGAGAGAAAAAACTTAACAAAGGCAGTCGCAGGCCCATAAAAAAAACGCAAACGAAAATAAAATAAGAAGAATGAAACGAGCGCAAGCAAAAATGAAAAAAAAACCAAATACATGCATATAAAATAAAATAGTCGACAACGGCGGCTGCTGCCGCTGCTCGCTGCGCGCTGCCCACTCTCCCACGCCCGCTCTGCCGCCGCAATCGAAACGTATCGAATTGAATCGAAGAGCAGCCAAGCAATGTAAAGAGCAGCCGATAACAAGACGAGGCGCAAGATGAGAAGGCAGTTAAGCAAAGCGCGAGCCGAGGAATGTCGCCGTTTGCGATATTTGTGATATTTCGTCGTTGCTTTGTTTTTTTTTTTTGTTGAGAACTCAAAAGTGCAGGCACACAAATGGGAAAGAAGCAGAGAAAAAGAGTGCAGCTGAGTGCATATAATGATAATAAAATGTTGTAATAAAAATGACAGAATGAACAACAAATGCAACAACGAAAACAACAATAATAGCGTTTTAAGAGAGAACTGCAAATTGTGAAGCAACAGAAAAGTATGTAGGAAATGCTTCTTATTTACAGTTAAAGATAAACTTAACTCTGAGTAAGTTATGGATTTAAAATGAAAAATATTTATATTTATTTTACCTACGTAAACATGGGAGAATTTGGAATTTTCATGATTCATTTCTAATATGTACTTAGTACTATTTGTATACACCTTTTACACTCGTTCACGAAATGAAAAGGGTATATTGGTTTTGTGCAATGTCCATCATGCTGGCAGTCCGGATGAGGGGATTGAAGATAGAGACTTTAGATATTTTGACTTTAGATAATTTTAGATATATACTTGTAGTTATCTGCTTCAGACAAAGTGTTAAGATTTTGGTACCACGCCCACTGGGAGGCTGGCAAATCGTTAACATGATGATCAAAGGTAAATATTTCCCACAATATTAAAGTCAGAGTCACCAAATTTGGTGTGTAGATTGCTGGTGAACTCCCCAAAAATTGACCTTGATTTCCCGGCCACGCCTACTAGAACGCCCCCACATGGTAACATGTGTAAATTCACACAACTTTAAAGCTAGAGACACCAAACTTGGTATGTAGATTGTAGGTGACCTTCTCAAAAGACCTCCCGACCACGCCCACTAGAATGCCCCCCGCCCCAACGAATCACACAAGGCTATATCTCCCAAAGTTTTAGAGCTAGAGTCACCAAATTTTAAAGTCACCCCTTTTTAAGCTCGGTAAGAAAATTTCCCGATCACGCCCACTCACGTCCCCACAAATCTATATCTTTCAAAATTTTGGGTGACCTCCTCTTAAGATCGAGCCGAAACATAAAAACTCTATATTTTTCCAAAATAACAAAGTAACTTCTGTGTACTGTGATTGAGTATTACACAGTCGGTTACGTCCGACTGCAACGTTCTTGTTATATTTTAAAATTGTTATAAAGTAGAGTTGATTAAAGTAGGTTGTTTAGGTAGGCAATTATTTGAATTAAATTCTATTATTTATAGACAACAAACTTCCTTCCGAGTTAATATTTTGTAGTAACTTCAATATTATGGATAGCAGCTTTAAGTCCTTGTCTCGAGCTTTTGACTCCTTTTCTAAGGAAAATTAAGAAAGATAAAAGACTTTAATTTTATTAAAAATTCTTTTGTTTATTTTTTATTAAATATTTTAACCAAATTTATGAAATAAAAATCTTTAAAGATATTTAAATCAAACTCACAATTAAAGAGCTTTCTTTAGGCGAGCAAAAACTTATATCGAATATAGTATATAGAGCTTAACTCGATCCAAATAACGTTAAATATATAGATATCTATTTTTCTTCGTTTCGCTATTCGATTAATATCTCTGCTAGTTTTATTTTTCATACTTCGCCTCCAGTTAAAGTAAATCTGTTTGATATTACCATAAAAAATGCAATCTAAACGTCCTTTTATTTTGTTGCAAGTGCTGTTGCTTTCATTCCGTTAGGAAATCCGCATAAAAACTGTGCGGCATATCCGCTTTCAATGGCTGGACACGAGGGGCGTATCGTGGGAGGCGGCGCCACTTTGAAAATTTATAAAATAACGAGAGAGAGTGAAATAAAAAAATGGAAACTGTTGCAGTCTGGCGAGACTCACAGATACAAAAGCGTGGCACTGTGTGTGTGCAGATTTGACCCAACTCATTTAGCACACACCAGCTGCAACAACAACAATGCAAATTGCAAGTTTGTCATTACACCGTACAACAAAGTGCAGTTATTTAGAATGTTTTCATGTCTGTGTTTCAGGGGGTTGAGGGTGGTTCGAGGTTTGCCATGTACTTGCAATTATAAGCTGTAGTATTTGCATTGCTTACGGCTTTAGGTGTAGGTGGGCGTGGCAATTAAAGAACTACACACCCGGAAAGTTGACATTTTAATGAGCTCAATTATGGACTAAAAATGTTGAAAAAAGTGTTATGGTAGCTTATAAAAGCTATATAGTAAAGTAGTTATAATAAAGGCTGAAAAAGACCGTCCAACCAATTCAAAATGAACTCAACATAAAAATAATGTGGTAATGTTAAAGAAAGAAAATTTAACAAAATAGAGATAACCAAGAACAGACAGCACAGTGTAATAAAAAAAAATTTTTTATAGTATAATACAGTAACTGTTGTATTAATAATCACGTTAATTTTGTTTATTGGCCTTGAAAACTATGTTATAGATATTAAAGCTGCCTTACTAAAGTCAAAAATTCGCAAAGCCGTTTAAGAAATTTTCGAAGACACTGCTCTACTATCAATTAGTTGGGTTTAATTATTAATAACAACCTAATTCAATACTGACTAGAATTTAATAGTTTTGCTAGACTAGTACAATTTTACTATATAAATTCATGCTGAAAAAATATTACTATTCCATTTAAAACCATTAACATAAACAGGGCCTTATAATAATTTAAAAGGGATTAATAAATCACCTTGAAACTTTAAAGTATTGAAAAAAGTTTTTTAAATTGAGGCACTTTTCATTATTATTATTGAAAAGCAAAAGCAAAAAAGTGAACCAAAAAGATATCGATAAATTTCGTTCCACCGATACTCTACGATATTTATTCTCTACCCGTTAATCTTCTTGTAAACGTTAACCAAACTTGAAAGTAAATTAATACCCCGCGAACCGATAATTAATTAATGAGCGAATTTCGAAATGATTTCATATGCAGCAATTTAATCAAGTGAAAATTGCGCCGATAAGTCGCTGACAGAAACCGCCGACAGCATTTGCCACTCCAATCGATTCCCCACAGTGCATTTAACAACACTTTAATTCGGCCTTATGCCACGCCCACACGCCCTTTGCCCCTCTGTGCTTGTTGAACGTAATGCAAACAATTCTCGATTACAATTTGAAAAGCGAGCAATGAAAATGGAGTTTGTGTGCCGAGCAGCCGGCATAGAAAATAGGATATGTATGGAAAATAGAAAGAAAAAAACAGAGAGAAGAAACATTGAAAATAAAAATGGCGGCCTTAAATGTTTAGTTGTAAAAGAGGAAAGCTTGTGAAAAGTTTTTAAATTTGAATGTTATTAGATCTGAAACAAAGCATAGTTAGGAAACAGCTGATTAAATTCACAAATCGCCAGTAAATAATAGAAATGTAAAACGGATATTTGCAGAACAACTCCCATCAGGACTACAAATTCCAAGAAGGGGTTACGGCTCAAATAAATACTACTCATTTTAAATACTACAATTTCATTTTAAATACTACAATTTTCTTCTCTAAATATATATAAAATTAACTAAAAAATATTAAGAGATGGCTTATTTAAGATTGTAAAATTGACGAATTTAGAAATGAAACTTAAACTAGATTTATGATTGTAAAAAATCCGACCTAAAGTGCATGTTAAATTTGCAATGAGCATAGGCGCACATGCCCAGCAATTAGAGAAAATAAAAAAAACAAAACGAAAGTCGTTGCGGGGCTTAGTTGCTGCCAAAAAATGAATGCAACTACCGAAAAATGCAACACTTTTTAAGTGACTTTTTGACAGCGGCCGGAAGTGTGTGTGTGTTTGTGTGTGTGTGAGTGTGTGTGTGAGTGTGTGAGTGAGGGATGGAATGGGGAAGGGTTGCATGTGAATTTCAACACATTTTCAATGTTGTTGTTGTTTTGTTGCCCAGCTGCCTGTGTGTGTTTTGTGCAGCGTTGCGTATGCGTGATGTAGCATTACGCATACGCCGCATGTGCCGTAAATTGCACACTTTTCCCTTATGTTGGACATTTGATAATTGCGCACAGTTATGCATGTTGCTCTGCAGTAGTTGTTAACATTGTTGTTGTTGTTGCCCGAGTTGTTGTTGTTGCCCTGTCGTTGTCCACAGCATGGTCAACTTGTCATACTAATTTCATGGGCTACGCCAAAAACCCCCTCGGCTAGGCACTTGTGCCGCTGTCTACCCACTCTGAATGGCCTTTTGTCTCTGGGCAGTTAAGGGGGAAGAGTTGAGTTCAGTTCTGGGACTTGGGCACGCACTTTGTGGCATTGTTTGTTGGTCGATTGCCAGGCGAGGCGAGGCCGAATGTGGACAGATGCCTGCAGGTTGTGACTGCCTCACTGGCTGCCTGTCATGTGTGTGTGGCCTGCCAAAGCAGCTTCCAAGTGACTGCACACTCACACACACACGCATACTCAAACATTCCAATAGTCGCACACACACTCACACTACATCGCACAATGATCGGCCACAAAGTGTTTTAAGAGTTTTGCTCGGTTTTGTTTCTTCTCCTTTTTTTTTGTTGTCGGTTAGCCGCCATTTTGAGTAGCATACGATACCCGGCATCGATGCCAAAGCCATTTCGATACGTTGCCATATGTTTTTGTCAGCTTTTGGCCTAGAGCCCAGTTTGTTTTTTTTTTCATGCGAAAGTTACTTCAACTTTGTGTCTAACTATTTAATTAGCTCAAGTGGTATTTTTGGCCAACAAAGTTCGATTGGATTTCTATGCTAGCTAGCAGAAAGTCATGAAATATTTTTTCTGAAGTTTTCTTAAGTCAAAATTTGTTCGGTTTTTAACCGAGTTCTTATGTGCTGCTGCCTTTTTAGAGAGAGCTCATTATTTCTGTAAAGTTTCTAAACTGTCTTTTGATTGTACTTTTAATTTTAACTTTCTTTCCAATTTTATTTTTTAGGAATTAGTCTGTTGGTTTAACTATATATGAATAAGATAATGAAAATTCGGTTGAAGAACATGTCGTTATCGAATATATATAATATATTAAGCATGATTCATAAAAAATAAAAAGAATTCTTGAATTAATTGAAAAATAAAGTTATAAAACAGTCTAGTTTTATCTACTTCTGAGATATATGTTAGTATATATATCTGTCAATCTATCTATAATTCCTTCTTTCTATCCACATTTGTTTTTCTTCTATCTATTTATATTTTATCTGTCTATCTTCAGTACTTACTTTACTTTTGACCACTCCTCGAACATTTTTTTCCGCTTTTCAATTAGAATCTTGTAATAAACGGCATCAATCAATGGGCTCGCACAATATCTGTGCCATATTTCGGTAAATCACTCAGTTGAATGATATAGTACTGATTGCAGCACTCCCCGCACTTCCCTCCAACAACTGCTGCATTGCGTGAACAGCAAAAAAAAAAAGAATAAATGAAAAGGGAAGAAAAACAAAAAAGGGAAAATTGCCAAAGACAACGCACGAAGGGAAGCGAACTCTAAACGGCCTAAAGCTTACCTGGCCCTAACGCTGAGGTCTTTCGGTCAATATCTATATTTCTTTTTTTTTGTTTTGGTTTTTTTTACTGTGCTTTGCAATTTTTTATCGTCAAGAAGATTTATGCGGCTTTGCGTCATAATTCTAACGCTCTTTTCTCTTGGGCTGGTGTAAACTTGTGTCAGAGTCAGGCGAAACGAGGGCGAAAAAGGACAAGGAGGAAAATGACGAACAAGAGTTTGTTTTTGTTTGGCTTCTCTGGCCAAAACTCCCTTATGTCATTGTTGTTGTTGTGGTAACTGTTTCTGTGGGTTAAAGCGTGTATTACATTTGGGCTTTTAAAAATTTGTGCATTTACTTTTTATTTTAGTCTGTCTTATAGCCACCTTTTTGTTGGCTTTTGCTTTTGGCTTAATGTCTCATAAATATATGGCTCGATGAGCTGCCACACGCAAGGATATTTGCCAATGGAGGGGCTGGGGGCTCTGCTGGGGTCTACTCACCTCCACTGTTTTATTGGACGTGTTTGGCTCGTAAATGCGTGTGTGCCATGGACAGCAGTTGGCCATTAAATGCGGTCCATGTGCTGCTGGATTAGCCTGCAGTCAAAAAGTAATCGCTAATTTACTTGCTCAGACTTAAATGGTTATTGACTGGACTAAAGTAAGCTCTCTGAGCATTTGCAGGCATTGTCCTTGGCCGTTCAATCAGTTAATTAACTTTAGTCTTTAACAAACTCTTAAAAAGAAGCTCAAGAAACTGCAAACTTGTTTTTAATTATTTTCACTCAGGAATGTGATTTTTTAAATTTAAAAAATTTGCTAGTGAGAATTGAGAATTTATATAATATATTTTAAGCAATTTTGCTTTGGCGCTAATGTTTAATAAACATACATACATATAATTTTATATATATCATTTATGAATACAATATTGTTAACTGAATATAAATTAGAGAATTAATTCTCGTACGATATTTTATGTTTAAAATCTGCAGCAAACATCCTATATCTATATCATATAGCTGGCATAGATAAATCAGGTTTTTTTCTGAAAACACCATTATGTGTTTAACATTAAATGTGTTTGTATTTAATCTTGTATATGTCTGCAAGAATATTGATTTATTTTAACACTGAAAATAATTCTTTCTGTCTTAATATTTAAATAAATGTAACCCTAGTACTTTTAAAATTATAAATTGATTAGTACACAGTGTTTTTTCCATCTATATGAAACATTTGAATATTTTAAAGCTCTTTGATAAAGATCAATGAATACGATTTGAGGAAGTAAAAACAAAAATATAGTTACTAAAAGTTATAATTTAATTTCAATAAATTTTAATGCAATATTTAAATATACATTTTTATTGAATAGCTAAAACTTAAATTGTACTTTACTTTAACTCCTTTTAGTACGATTATTACTACTTCAACTACTTTTACTACGATTTCTTCAACTACTGCTATTAACAACAACTACAACCATTTGGTATATTTCTTGAAATAATTTTAAGTGCAATTTTCACACCCCTCCTTTTTGATCAAGCGCTCAATATTCGCACTCGGAAGTGTTGGTGCTGATTGTGGGGACGCCCTCCAGAGAGCCAGCGCTAACCACGACTGAGCTGGCAATTATAACAAACTACACACTCACACACACATACACACACCCACACAACACACATCACACACAGCTGTAACACATTGAGCGAGAAAATTTCATCAAAATCTGTCACGTACATTTGGCAAAATCTACAAATATACGGGCATATCTATATGTAGATAAGTCCAATAAAACATCAAGACACACACATCCATACACATGCACACACACACCCACACAGTTAACCCGATGGATGCTGTCGCTCAGCTTTGTTCTGCACATTAATTTTGACAAAAACAATTTCATTTAACGACATTTCCGGCAGCGCGCCGAGTGACAACAAGAGCCAAAGAGACAACAATTTAACCAAAAACCAAAGCGCCATGTGATGCACCCCAAAAACCCCACCTCCCCGCCACCGCCCACGCCCCCGTCCACGCCCCCCGCTGACACATTCACGGCATGGCAACGAGTTAACCAGGCGCAAAACTGTTTAAGTATGTGAACAACAACAACAACAATGACACACAGCCAGCGAGCAGCTGGTCAATGCATTTCATTGTGAACTGTCGACCACGCCTTTCATACCCCGCCCCTCCCCACTCTCCACTCCCCACCAGCCTGCTGCTCAGACCTGCGGCAGCCCAAGCAGTCGCCTGTCGCTTTTGGCCACAGCCTCGCGTCGGGCTTGTGTATTCCCTAACATTTATTGTTGTTGCTGCCCTTTCGGCCCAGTTGATTGTGTTGTCATTGGCCCGACTCGAGTCTCTGCCCCTTCACTTGGCTTACTTCTTGTTGGATTTTTGTACTCGACGCGACGTGAAAAGAGTATTTTCGACTTGTGCAATTTCCGTCCGTATGAATGCAAATTTGTTCGCCGCCATTAAATATAAAGACTTGAAATTTGGTATATATATTCGACGATACATGTGTCAAGTAAAGTGATATGATTTTTGGGTTACGCCCACTGAAGGCGTGGCAATTCGCTTTAATCTATTATCTCCCTCCCTATCTACATCAAAACAAATTAGTGAAGATCTCTTTTAAAGATTGCACAATAATTATATGTTGATACTCCCACTGGGGTGTGGCAAATCGATCAAATTTATATGTCTTATGACCCTCACGAACGAGTATTGCGCAGTTGGTTACACCCGACTGCACCGTTTTTACTTGTTTTTTGGCTGCATTGTCTATAGGGTATAAATGGAGTACGTGTAATGATTATATATGAAGAGATGAGAAGGCGCAAAGAGAGAACTATGACCTTATATTATATAAGCACAATTTGAACAGCTTTTATTAACATACATTTATTTATGTGTTGTGTAAGTAATTGTCGCTTAAATCGTGTATTAGAACTCTGCTTTAATTAATGAAAGAAACACTTAAAATCGCAGTCATTAGCAATTTTGTTTTTTTCGAAAACAATTTATTTATAATTATACATTTAATTATATATGAATGCCTTAATTATCGAATATTCGAACTAAATCTTTAAGTTCTGGCTAAAATCATGTCACTTTATTTTCAAGTCGTGTTTAAGTCAAAAATGTCTAAACTGTAGTTCCTTTACATTCTTGGTTATGTTCTTAATAAAAATACGATTGTATGAAATAAAATGTTTTAATCAATTGATGATTGTCCGATAAAATTCTCAAAACGATTGTCCGTATGAACGACATTTTTTTCGCCGTTATTGAAGCTAAAGACTTGAAATTTGGAATATATATTCGTGTATACCCACGGCAGCTAAAGTTTTAAGATTTTTTGGACACGATCAAATCTCTAGCTAAAGCCCCGAAAATCCAAATCTCCTACAGTTGTATTGAATTGGGTGTCCTTCGTCACTAGATTGTTAACTGTTTGCATATCCTCTAGCTTAATATTATACTGGTCTGAAGCGCTCAATAATGTTAGAGTATTGCAACTTTGTCTTCTTTTCTCCTTTTTTTTGAAGCAACATTGTAAATTGCTTTTTGCTTAATGTTGACTTGCGCTGGCTTGTTGTACATTTGCCATATTTGAAATTCCCATTGTGTTGCCTGTTGATTGTTGTTGTTGTTGTCGCTTGGCTTCTGGCTGCTGCAGTTATTATTGTAACGGGAAGTTGCGTCTAACACGCACGTACGCCCAATGCCATTGCCCATGACAGGCAATCCTCCGGCACTGACACGCCCCCCGCCCACCAGTCAGCCCGGCCAAATGGCTGGCAGTTCACTCAATATGCCAGTCAGCCACTTGGCGAGACGGAACGCTGGGATTGGGGGTTGGGGCTGGGGCTGGGGGTTGGTTATGGAGGGTTGTTCGGCAGGCATTTGGCGAAATGATTTTCATATTTTGTGCTTGCCAGTTATGCTCACACATACTAATGCGTTTGCTATAATCATATACACATATCTATGTGTTTATTTAGAGAGTGTATAGCCTGTTCGTCGTAGTTGCGAGCAGTTAGGTCCCTTCATCTATTCAAATTAATGAGGCGTGTCTCACTTATGTTTATGCTCTCATTTTGTGTACTCTGCTCAGCAAATATTCCATTCTGTTCTTATTGTTACTTATTCAAATTATTAATAATATTATGCTCTGCTCTGCGCTGTTTTATTGCTTGTGTTTAGATAAGCGGCTTAAATAATTAGTTAATTGATTTGCATGACCTTGGAAATTAGGCCTGCAATGTTGCAAATTGTTATTATGCTAATTTTGTTTGTTGGCCGCTTTGGTTGGCTTTAAAATGTATTATTACACAGGGCCAATAGATAAATATGCACAAATATATGTGTATTACTATTTTCCTTTGTCTGTTTGGCATTGTTTAAACGAAAGTGAGAGAATTATGTGAATTTTGTGAATGGGATCAATGCGGTTAACGTTTGGCCAATTTGCTAAGTGGGTGGTTTTGAATGGTAAAGTAAGGAGTGAGACAGAAAGAGAGAGAGATAGAGAGAGAGAGCAAGTGAGACAATAATTCATTTAACCTCTACTTTAACTTTACTTACTTTACTTTACTATACATTCATATGATTGAGAAGTCGGTAGATGAAAATAAATAATCTAAATTTATTTTATTAACTTAAATAGAAAATTTATATGCATTTCAAGTTTTATACACCCAGAAAGTGAAACATTCTAAAATAGACAAGACAAACTGGAATAGATTTACCTATTTCATTGTTATTGCTAAATTACCTAAATTCATTTATTTCATTAACTTAAAATATAATCCTTATTTATTAAATTATATGCATTTCAAGTTATAGAAAAATAAACAGTCTAAAACAGAAAAATTCACTCAAATTTAAGGTAATTTTGCCTAAGGAAAATTGAAATAGATTTGCATATTATTAATTTTTTCAATAAAAACATTTTTATGCAGGGAGACCTATATTTTGGGAAAAAGCTTTTCTCTGAGTGTGAGTCAACTTCCTTATTAATATACCACAGATTCTCTCAAATTACATAAGCCCACTGAGTGCTATCCATAACAGCTTCCACCTGGTGCTGTCCCCAGCCACTGTTTTAAGCCAATATTAAGTTGCCAGCTGTTATTTCAGTCCTTAAATGCAAAATAACTCTACTCGAAGATTCCCTTATTTCTTGATTGTTTTTTTTTTGCGTTCTTCCATTTTACGCTTAATTCCCATATTTATTTAGTCGCGTTTTGACACTTGATTCCCGCTGACTTATTCCACCTGCCTTCTCCACTCACTCCACCCCAGTACGCAAACCGTTTACGGTGCGCACAACCGACGGACAAACAGCCCAAAGGTGTTAATCAACTGCCACTCCACTTAAGATGCGGCCGAGTCCAATGGCACAGTGGTCTAAGGGTGACAAAAAATCAATTAAAAATGTATTGCAAAACTCTTTTATTACTTTGCAATATAGATAACGAAAAATATCATAATTAAATAAATTATGAAGGTTTATTTCGAAGGATATAATGAATTATTATTTTTTAAAGTTGAAATTTAACGGTATTTTTTTAACTAATATAACCGAGTTTTTAATTTTTTTATTTCTTAAATATTGTTTTATAACGAAGGTTAATTTGGATATTTTACCTCTTTTATTATTATTATTATTACTAAAATTAAACTGAGTTGTGGGTATATTTATTGAAAAATTATACATATATTATCGATACAAAATTAATAAATTATCGATATAGTACTGATTTATTTAATATCTTTCCACATTACCATAGTTAAAGGCTTGTTGTGATTAATAGCTATGGCACCACTGTGCAACTTACATTTTGTTTACGTTTGCCTTGTGTTTTACTCTCCTGCTCTGGCCCCTGCCACGCCTGCCCCTGCCTGTACGTCAGTGTTCACATTAAAAGCTGCCCGCTTTTTATTTATGGCCATCAATATTTTATGACGCGCAACGCGCTGGGCAAAGCAAAAAGGAAAAAAAGAAACAAATGCAAAACGGAAGATGGTCCGGTTACCGCCTTGACTCCCCCCGCCTACGCCCTTGTATGCAATTACCAAGGACTAGCCCAGCGAGAGAGATGGCAATAACTGTGGCATAAATAACATTTTGCATATACACATACATATAAATTAAAAAAATAGTATATGGTCAAGGGGAAGTTTAGAAGCGACCCTCGCCGCGAGCATACGCTGAACAGTTAATTAAAATGTTTCTAATCTCTTTTTCTGCTATTGCCGTCCCTTTCTTTTTAATCTACATAGTAGTGAAAGCTTCACGCGAGCGAAACGTGCGTCGCATTTAAACCTCATTTGTTTATGTGTTAACACAAAAACAATTATCTGTTATTATTATGTTTGTGAATTAATGTAACAAATGAAAAGAAAATAGACAACAAAATATTATTTGCGCGTTTTGGCGCTAAATTGAAAGCCAAAGCAAAAGCAGCAACAACAAATTTGAGAGAGAACAGAAGTCCAAAGTCAAATGAGAGAAGCAACATGTTAAACTATCCGCAAACTGCTAATTAACAGCGCTGCCAGCTGTTAACTCTTTGCGCTGGCAGTTCTGCAAGTAAAAACGTGCAAAAAATAAATTTTATTTGCAAAAAAAGATACAAAGGAGGGTAAAGAAAAAACCGTAAACAAATGGCTAAATAAATAAAGCCAACAACGTAGAGAGAGGAAACAATAAAAGAGGCTGCTTAGCATAATTTGCGCGTAAAATGCAAAAGAATATAAAAGAAATATTTAACAATTTCAAGGAAATGAAAGAAAAATATGAGCACAAAGAATAGAATTGATAAGTGGATGCGGTGCCGGAGAGCATACAAGTTAGTGGTTGGGGGCGTGCTATTTTTTCAAGAGGATTAGAGAAAATTCGCAAGTTATAAATTAAACGATTGTGTGCATGATTTTTCAAATTGTTGGCCTCAAATTAAATGAATCCAAGAACAATAGCTTACTTTTTTATAAATATAAAACTATATTTGGGTATACATATATTTTTCAACTTTGAAATTTAAATATAAATAAGTATGTCAAAAATGGAAAAAAATATTAAAAAAAAACAAACAAAAAATCCAATGATAAATTTAAATAAATTTAAATTAAATTAGCAAAATTGGAAAGATTACCAACTTGACAAGACTAAACAATGGGTTATTGTTTAATCCAACCAAATTTTAAAATTTAGTTCAAAACTGCATCTAGACTTTAAACTATATAAATGAAGCCTTTCAAATTCGGTACATACATAATCATTGTCGATTAAAAATCAAACACATTCAATGTCTATCAATATTTGATGGGTTTTTAAAGACATTGCTGATCTTGCAACTTTATCACACAAACAAACGATTTAAGTATTTTTTTCAATTAACAAATTTAAAGCGTTTGATTAAATGATCGATGTTTTCTTAAAACCTTAGAATTTTAATTTCTTACTTTGAGATTGGATAATTATTGCTTTAGGCAAAGTCTATATTTTACTTGAGCAGATTGTGGGCTGCACAATTACATACAAAAAAACAATTTGTGACAAAATGATACCTAATTCATTTTAAAAGCTCCCTCACATTTAAAATTATATACATTTGTCTAATTGAAAATCACATTTAAACAAACATACAATTTGTATACGTATACGTAATATATACAAAGAAAATAAAACAAAAAAACTTCCCACACACGCCAATAATTTGTGCAAATAAAAAGCGTGCGACGAAAAAATAGCACATAAGGCGCTCGCGCAGAATAAGAAGAAGAAAATTTATATATATATATATATGTGTTCTAAAGAATACAGCGAGCAAAGCAAACGCTATAAAAAAAGAAGAAAAACAGATTCGCACATTTAGTTTCATTCGATCTTGCTCGCTCACTCCTTCTCTCACTCTCTCTTTCTCTCTCTCCATATGTTACTCAGCTGCCGGCTGTGGGGCGTATACGTAATTTTTTTATTACTATTTATTTTTTTATTCATATATTGTTTTTGCGCTTGTTGAGCATTTGACAGGTCTCAGTGTGTGTTCGAGCGATAATTTGTCTGAGCTGCTCAAGTAGCGCGCAGATAAGCGATAGATAGATACACAAATACACAGATACAGATACAGATACAAAAACACGGCTACACAGATACAGATACTAGTTGCCAACCTTTATCAGTGCTTAGTTCGTGTTTGTGTGTGTTTTTTGGTTTAGTTGACAGTGTGTTTATTTTACTTAACTCGCACGTGTTGCAATTTTGTTCAACACAAAATTTTCCATGCACATTTAGAAAAGAAAATTTCGGAAAAAAAAACAGAAAAAGAAAAATGAAAAAATAAAAAAATGTTTTTTATTTTTGCATTGGTTACATTTTGCTAAACAATTGAAATCTACACCGGGACAACGCGGACACGCGGCGTATGAGTAATCAAATGTTGGATCAACACACACACCTGCACACACACACACACACACACACGCACACACATGAAAATGCGTTGTTGACCCAACTTGATATGGTCTTTTATTGGCTGCTGCTGCTGATGTAATTAAAAGCCCGTCGACCTGTTGGCCAGGCCAAAACGAACAATAGAAAAAATGGGAAAAAACAACCACAACGATGTCCAGACCAGCAGGTATGCAAAAAGCGCTAACGGGGAGGGTGAGGTAGAGGATGAATAGTGCAGAGACGTGTGCCTTTAACAAGGTTACATTAAAACATGTTGGAATGCCAAAGAATACACGAGTTCAGATGGTGCCAGAGATACCCTGTAAACTGGTTTGTGAATAACTACTGCAATTCGAGCATATATTGTGGAATAAACAGATCGTGTCTGGTTTATATTTGTTATATCTAAATTTAGAAAAACTTACAAAGACAAGAGCGACAAATAAGTAGATAGTATGTAATCTTTAAATATATTATTAGTGAGCGAACTTCTAGGGAAAATCCAGCAATTTGTATCTAAATCAGAAACAAGCTCTGCCGAGGTACTAACAATAATAATTATTATAATCGATAGTCTTGCGAATATAAACAATTCTTGTACAATTGTTATATTAGTTAACAAATTTCCTAATTAATTTTTAAGAATTTGTGTTTTTTTAATTTATTGTTGATAATTAAAATTTAATCTATGGAACATTCTAGCTATAAATCACTTTTAATACATAGTGACCATTCAGTTGTATTTTCCCCTTTTCACCCAATTTTACGGGGTATTAATAAAGTAATGCGGGTGTTTTGACCGAAAAAATTGGAAACAGGACAGAGGCTGATGATGGAGGTAGTCAGGGGAGTTAGTCAGAGCTCTTGTGGTCGCCGGATTGTTGTTGTTTCACGTTTGGGGGATAGTAAATGCTTTCAGAGCTTGCGTCCCGTTAGTCGGGCGTTGGCGTGAGCTAAATTCCCCCCAAACAAAAAACTGTTTGCACGGACAACGGACAAAGATAATTAAGCGTGAAGCAAATAACGAGTGGAGATGCGATGCGATGGCAAAAACTAAAATTGCGAATGGCAAAAACTTGAAAATGGCTAATGAAATAATGTTTAGGTGGACAAACGCCCCCCTACCCCCCTCGCCCCACCGTGTGTATGCCCCGCTCGTCTGCATAGTTGGCCGGAATATTTTATGCCATATTCGTGCCTGTCTGCTTTTGGAGTCGGTTATTGCACTCCCATGGAATGCATTAAATGGCTAGTTGGATGTGTTTCAAATGGCTTTTCCATGAGCTTGTGCTTTGACGGTCGGCATTTGGGTGCAGGAGGGGCAAGGGTAATTTTGAGTGTTAAATGGAGCGGAGATTGGATTTTACATAGTTATGACAATGCAAATTCGATCGACAGAATGAAAAATACCTGAAATTTATGATGTTGCGTAAATTTATTATGCGATATTTTAAATTGCATATATTCAAACTACACTGAATATTTTTCTTTAAAAATTTTGCCATTTCTTGCATTGCGAATGGCGAAAAAACCCAACCAAATTTAACAAAGTCAAGAACAAGTGTACAAAAATCAACAAAGTTCGAATCTTCCTCAATTTAGCGCACTATTTTAATCCCTTAACACATTATATTTATTTACAATTCAATTTAAGTAATGTTGTGCAATAATTAAGAATATTATTGTTATAAGTTATTCCAAAGCTTTTGTTTTTTTATTTAGAAACTCAAGTTTGATTATTTACTGGAATATATTTTGATTATTAAAGACTTCAAAATAAATTTAATTTTTGATACAACACAATAATACAAAAGAAAACAAAAGTATTTAAAGCTGCGTTTATTTTCAATGCTAGTTTAACCTTTCAATTGTTTATTGTCATACAAATTAACTGTTATATTCTAGACATTTTCTGTTGTCCTTTTATTTGCTTTTATTTGCATTATTTAGCCGTGATTTTAAATTCTCCATGCAACATCTGCGAATTGTTTCTTCACTTTACTTGTCTCTCGGCACGTTTTTGTGATTTTCACAATTTAATTGAATTTAATTGATTAAACGCTTTTATTGGGCAGCCTCTCAATGTTGTTATTGTTGTTGTAGCTGTCAGTTGCCAACTTGTTAAAGTTTTCGTCCGCGCCCCGCTCGATGAAAAAGCGAAATAGTTTTTCACGGCCTTCAAGCAAATTGTGCAATAATTTATTAGCTACGACCACGCCCACAACATTTTCTCTCTCTTGACCCCTTCTAGCCATCTCTCCTAAGCAGCGACTTTATCGTTTCTTGTAATTATCTCGCCGAAAGCGACTTGAAGACAAATTAGCACATTTTCTATTCTGACAGTGGCGCGATTTGTGGTCAAAGCGAAATTTCTCTACCACGCCCCCTCCTCCTCATCATCCTCCTCCTCCTCAACCCCTAGTCAAGCTGGTCTTGTGGCAAATTATTTGCTACACATGTTGCTGGTTGTTTAATAAATATCATTAAATATTCACCATTTACACATGTCACGAGTTCATAATTTATGAAACACTCAATAATCCAACAAGCACAATCCTTGAGCATCCAAAAGCACCCTTGTCCCCATTTCCCTTCTCGCCATCCGCTGCTCTGTTGTCGCCCAAGTTGAGTTATGTTTGGGGCCAACTGGGGAGCAAGTGTCAAAGAATTTTGCTTGCCCAAAAATTTCTTGGATATTCTGGTTTTTGTTTTGTGTATACAGTTTATCACTATCTCTCATCCCTCTCTCTCTCTGTCTGACAGTGTCAAGTGCATATTTTAGTAGCTGTTGTGCATAACTAAACAGTTTTCATTAACGTAATTGATTTGGCCACCTTCTCTGTCCCTTGAATTTGCGGACACCATAAAAAAGAGACTGCCAAACATATGTGCATATATATGTATGTATGTGGACAAATTTATGTATAACAGCAGCTTATAAAAAAGACAACATTTTTTTTAAAATAATGTGCTTTACATATATTTAAACATAAATTTTTAAAATGATCTTAAATGCACGAAAATTTTCAATATATACAAAGTGTTATCTGAAAAATCATTTGATATTGACTTTCTATATATTTTATTTAAGGGCGATTGTTTTTCAATTTACAGCACTTTGTTTTTTGAGTTCATAATTTGTATTTGTTATTAGTGGTAATGTGTTTTGTTTATGCATTAATTTTTTTTGTCACGTCATCAGCCATATTTTTTAACTTTAATTATAAACCCCGAGAACTGGCTTCGAACTATTTATACTATTTTATTGCGTACATTTTATTATATATACATATTTTATATTTTTTGGTTAGCCATTTATTTTATTTGTTGAATCCGCACTTTTTGAAACTAACAACAGGTTTTAAAGTTGTTAATCCAGTAGTTAAACGTATATATTCTTTTTACGATTTAAAATATACAATTAACAATAAAATAAAAATTAAGGTATTCCTATGAACTGGTTTATGTGTAACACTAAATAATCAGTAAAAAAGAAATCGTTAAAAATTAGTTAAATCCAATAAAAATCAATATGTACATTATTTAACCTTTGGAGCTCAAAATAATCTGAAACTGAGGGAAGCAAATTCTATGCACTGATTAGAAATATCATTATAATTAATCTGAACTATAAATATTTTAAAGCAGAATTTTCACTTAGTCCTAAATCCAGTTCGAACTAGGATTAGGATTGACCTTCAATGTTGATCTGTAGAGGAATTCGCTTAGCATTTCATTATGTTCTCTAAATGTTTTTATGAATTTTAGATTAATAGTCCTTTTACCAGTGTATCTAATTTGAAGAGTTTTTACAAAATTCACAAAATTTGCACATTTACAGGTTTTTCCTATTTTTACTAAGTAAAAATTCATGATATAGTCATAAAAATGTAGCCACACTTAAATAATGCGCCCTTCCTTCGCTCTCACATACATAATCAATACAGCCAATAAGCAGGCAACACAGCAACAATTCACAAACTGAAAACTAAACGAAATAACGGCAAATTTAATGGGCAGCCGCAGCAAACACAAACGCCGGCCGGCGCAAGAGAAAGCAAGAGGAGGAGGAGACGAGGGAGAGAGACGCACACACACACACAAGACAGACAGACAGACGAACAGACGCACATGTTGCCAAAGGCAGCAATGTAGACGAACAAAAACAGTTAACTGCGTGCAGAGAGAGCATGTGTGGGATGGGTGGAGAGCAAGAGCGAGAGCGACGGCAACGGCGACGGCGACGTCGACGTTTGCAACGCACGAATAAGTTGTCAAAAACAGCGGCGACGCCGGCAGCAACAGCAGCGACTGCAGCAGCGACAGCATCAGCGACAGCGGCAAACCCAAAGCGCCAAAAAATGTTTCCCAACTATCAAAGCGAACTTTTTGTTTGTGCATGGAAGGAGGAAGAGGGGAGGGGCTATGTTATAATATAGATTACACAAACACAGAGACATGTGAAGTGTAAGCGGAAAAAAAGCAGACAGCTAAATGCACAGACAATGTGTGTTGGCCGAGAGGCAGATAGAGAGTGTGGAAGGGAGAGCAGTAGATAAAAGAATAAAACTCGAACTAAACTTTTGGATACATTTATTTCAAACGTAGCCAAGGCAACGACAACAACAGAAGCATTTCCCTGTGCCTTGGTCAATAGACAAAGTTCACTGAGCCAGCCAACAAAAGTTTGGCAGCCACTGCACATGACAATGTTTTCGTTGCACCCGAGCAATTAGTTGGCAATTTAAAACCAGTGACTGTAAAACAGTAGCATGAGAGAGAGAGAGAAAGCGCAAGCATAACAAAAACAACAAACACGTGCGAGAGCTGAAGCTTTTGATGTGATTTCGCAGCTTTTGTTTTGTTTTCGTCGCCGCCGCTCGTAAACAATGCAAACCTCAATTAAAACTGTTTATTTATTATTATTATGTGCATTAATATTTAGAGCGCAGTGTGGAAATCAAATGCTGTGGGAAGCGTAGTGAGCTTTTAGCGGTTGATTACAGCTATTAGGCAAGTCAAAGATCGTTGAAATGGCATTTATATACTATATATTATATTGTGAAATATAGTAGAATGTGTGTGTATTGTGTAGTGTGTATTTTGTTCCCGCTGTCTGCTTAAATCAATGTGGAATTCTATTCGTGTTGAGATTAACGTAATGTTGCTTGCGTCATGTTGCTAAACATATTAAATGTTGGAAGCTATGTAGCTCAACCTATTTAAAGTTAATTTAATTTGCAATTGTTTTAACAAATCAAATATAGACTCCGTATACAGTTGAATAAAAAATATCTGATTAAATATATCAACTTAAGCAATTAATTCTATTCGCTGGCAGGTCAACACGTTATGTTTGCTCTCTCTCAAAAAGTTGCTAAGCAATGTTGCTAAAGCAATTAACATAGCTGAAATTTTCAAATGATTTATTTTCACTTGATTTGTAAACACGTTTCATATTGTTTTCCTTAAAATTTGATTGCTAAAGATGAAATTTTCTATAAAATAGTAAAGTGGAAAATAGGCGATGAATATATTCATTAGAGCAATTTAAACAAAGTGAAATAGCAGATTGTATTTATCAAATAAAACAATCAAGTGACGAAAGGATATTCAATCCCCAAACTTTCTGATATCAAATTTGGTGACAAAAGGTATTCAATTTAATGTATGAGTAATTTAAAATTAATTTGATAAATCTGTCAAAACAGAACCGATTTTCATGATGTTTATCATTTTTATTATGATTTGACATCTAGATAAATTCTGCATTTAAATATTGTGAGTATTTTAAAATGCATTCTGTTTATTTCTAGTTCAGTTGATAGTAATTAAAAATGTTCTTAAAAGGTTAGCTAAACCTATCTAAGGATTTTTATTAATTGATTTTGTTTGTCCGGTTTTCGATTTATTTCAATTGAATTTAAGCAGATGCAGATTATTCCATTCATACGTCTCTTCCTCGTTTCTATCACAACACTTTTTGCTTGGTTCATTTCTAAAGCCGACAAATTGCTAACCAATTTTTAAACAGCTGAAAAGTTTTTCTCTTGATAAGCAGCTTAGAGCTGCAGCTAACTCCAACTCAATTTTGTGTAATTTTTTTTTTTTAGTAAATAACTTCAAAGTCAGTTTTGGTTTTAAAAATGATTATTTTATGAATTTGCACTTCATCAGGCAGGCAACAGGAGCTGCGGCAGGACCTTGCACAGAATAAGGATGGTTAACCGCAGGCTGGTGGCAGCAGCTGGGGCAGGGGCAAGGGCAGCGTGTTATGTATGTGGTTTGAGCTTGTGGGCGTGGCGGTTGCACTCAGCCCACCAAAACGTAGCCCTTAAAGCTGCCAAGCGGCCAGCTTCATATACATACATTACCGGGCAATTTAAGGTCAGCTTTTAGCCGTGTGTTTTAGGCCAGTTCCCGAAGGACATGCCGCAATTTAGCTAAAGAGGCCACAGCACCAAAAAATATAAAAATGTAAGAAAAAACTGGAAAAGAAAGACGAAAACTATTGCAGCAAATTTTTATGCAATTTTATTAATGGAATTTTTATGTTGCATTTTATTCTTTTTTCTTTTTTGTGAGCGGTTTCTCAAAAGTGTTCCCAATTTGTTGCAAGGAAGTGAGCAGCGAAAGGGAAAATTGAGAAGCGGGTCCCGGGGCTGGGTCTCAGGTTGTGTATTGAGTTGGAACTTTGTAGACGACTAACCCACATCAATTTAAGTTAAATCCCAAAAACTATTATCATTTTAATCAAATCAAGCCGCAAGGCACCAGCAACAACAACAAGAACAACAACAACATGGAAAAGCAAGGAAAGCAAAAAGCAGAAGGCAATACACACAGGAATAGCAAAAAGCAGGAAGTGAAAATATAACAACTGCGTAGCTGAGAAAAGCAAACGCGACTAGGAAAATCCCTGTATGAAATTTTCACTATGAAAAACAATTGTGGCTTCCAAAAGTAGGATAGTGCGGTGGGCTTTAAGAACTAGGGGTATTCCATATATATGGAAACTCAATACTGAATGTTGCGATACTGAATATCGCAAATATGATTTGCTGAACTAAACAGGAATATTATCAGTATAGCATAAAAACTTCCAATTCTCTTTTTACACGATAAATACGTTTCCAAAAAATGAAAAATAGTAGATTGGTTCAACACATTAAAAGAAACTTCAAAGTACACTAAACAATATTAAAAAATTCTTCTCTAAGAAGATTTTCACTTAAGATTTTATTTTTCGTGCTTACACATTTTAGTTCATTAAATATATTATAAAAAACAAATTATAGTTGGAAAGAAACAAAATAATATTAGAAATTCATTACTATAAAAAACCGAAAACTTACATATATAAACATACCAAAATTTAATTCAATGTCACCTTCTGTCTAAAATTGTATTCTTCATAATTGTGGCATATTATTTATAATTATCTGTATTTCCCATTATTGGTAATTCAGTAGCTTCTAGAACTTCTAAACAAAACAATTCGTGTAAAAAGAGTGTGTACTTTAAACACAATTTTTGATGCTTATCGGCAAAATGGCGAGCTCAATTCTTTCCATTTCTTAGATACAGGGTATACAAAAAAGAAATAGAAATAGCAAAAATATAGTTCGCTAAAAGCTGGGGCAAGAGGAAATGAAAAAGAGGAGCGTGTTTAAGCCAAAAAGGAAGAATAAACAAACAAAAAGTGACCAAGCAGCAAGTCAGCGAGTCAGAAAAGCTTCCCTGCTGTGCGGGGGTCCTGGCTGCTAAGGCACTGACAGGACGATGTTAACTTGGCAAATAAGGCCAGGGGCTGAGGGGAGATGACAAAGATGAAGGCGATGGCTCGTTAAAAGCAAACGCCAGGTGGAGAAGAGAGGAAATGAGGGCAAAAAAGAAAACGCAATGCAGTTTTCATTTTTAAACTCGTTCACGAAGTGTAAAGAGTATATTGGGTTTGTTCGTGTGTTTGAAATTTTGAATATATATTTGTTTATAGCTGGGCAGATAATGCGTAAAGATTTCTTGGCTACGCACGGCAATTCAAATAAATATATTTATCTGCCTGACTTTACAGGTAATATACCAATCCATATTTACCACAATTTTAGAACCAAGTGCAGTTCAACAGACATTTTTCAGAGGACCTCCTCTAAATATCGAGGCGATCAATTTTCCAAAATAAGAGCTGTTATACTCTGCAGATGTATTGCACAGTCGGTTACACCCGATTGCAATATTCTTACTTGTTTTTATTTTTGCTTAAACATTTGTCGGGACGTTGCGTCGTGTTGCATACTTCATGGCGGCGTTGCTGTTAATGAAGCAGGAAATATGCGTCAGCATCAATATGTAGGATGAAGAAGAAGAAGAAAAGGCGACAAAAGGGGGCGAAAGGATGTTAAAGCCAAGTCGAAAACCGGCTGCAGCTGCAGAGGTGCGTTAGATAAGCGCCGTATGCAGATAATAGATAAGTGCCAGGTAAAGCAACTTGACATACAACACGCGCAGGCAGATGCAAAGGCCGCAATACCCCCAAAACCCCCCACCCCCCTCCACCACCACCTGCCCACCCCCTTGTCAAGTGTGTATGCACATGAAATTGATTGCAACTGCAACTGATTGCCAGTCAAGACGACGCATTTGCAGCGATTACGAACAACAGCAATAGGTAAAAAGCAATCGTAATTTGAGTTCACCTTAAACACGCTGTAAAGTAGGCAACACAATTTTTTAAGTTACGTTGAATAGCAAGAACAGGACTTTGGAGATGTTTTTAAAACGTTATTTATGTGTAATGAATTTATAATCATCTTTGACAATCAAAATACATAATGTAAAAATATTCCTTGACTATTATGTTTAATTTCATGTTTAAAGCGATATAAAAAGTGTTTAATTCAAGCACCAACTATAATAACAATTAAACAAATATTTAAAACTTTTAATCAGATAAAAATTATTAAATAATTCAGTAAAAAATGGGGAAGAAATAAATTATCGTTAAAAATAAATAAATATCTTTTAAACAAGTATTAGATTTGCAAATAATAAAACAGTATCAAAACAGTGCTTAAAATGTTGTCAAGTTTAAAACGACCAACTGCTTAATGGCGAATTCAGAGTTCCGGCGAAACTAAAAATAGAAAGTAATTATGTGAAACAGGTCCTCATCTTCTTTTGAAAATTGCCTTGCAATATTGTCACATTTATGTAATTGTCACTTGAACGCACTCGAAAGTTTTGCAATATGTGTATTTCTATTTCAATTAAATACGTGGAAAACTTTTGCAATAAAATACGCAAACACACTTTTTAAAGTGTGCTATATGTTGGTAAATGTATGGAAAGTAATTTCACAGAATATGGATTTTGTTTGGATTTTACAGACAACTAAAAACTATTACTATTGTACTATTTATATAAAATTTAATATTAACAGCAATGCCTCTTAACTTAGCAGGAGAAGTATATTTATAAATATATAAAGAAATAGTTTTAAATATCTATTATTAATGTTAATATTTGTACTACTTAAATCAAGGCAAGGAATCTCAAAATAATTAGAAAACATAGATACAAAGTTGTAGTTCAAAGTGCAGTAGCAATTATTGAAGCAGGCAGCTGCCCCATTTGAGATTTTAGATTGATTCTACACACAGCTCAAACTACACAAATTAATTAAATGCATTTAAAATTGATGGACAACGAATGGCAGGGGAAGAGAGAGAGAGAGAGAGAGAGATAAAGAGCGGGTGCGAGAGATTAAGCGATGGTTGCACGTTTAAAGAAATAAATTAAGCAGACACAAACCAGAGAGACTCCTTGCCTCCTTGGGTCACAATTGGAGTCGAGTCGCTGGCGCACTTTGCTGAAAGAAAGTTTAATGAGTGCCATAAAATTTGTTGACTCTCTGCGCACAACACAGACGGACGGACGGACGGACGGACGGACGGACGGACGGACGGAAGGACGGGCGGACAGCAGGGTAAAGGAAAGGAGCTCGGTTTGGAACTGTGGCTATCGTCGTTAGTCTATGGCGCCCATTTGATAATAAATCCTGTCCCCATGTATACAGACACAGACGGACAGGCAGACGGACCGGACGGACGCACGGACAGGCAGGCGGGCGGGCAGACACTGAAACCACCCGGCAAGTGGCAGCTTGGGCTTAAACCACCCAGTCCAACCCACCCAACCACCCATCCATACATGCTTTGACTTTTGTTTATGCACTGCCCAACAAGCGTTTAGAAATGAGAGCTCGTCGTGTCACGACGGCCAGTGTTATAGACAAATACTTTAAGCTGGAGAAGGTTGGATAGTAAGCCTAAGCGCGGAAGAATTTGTTCTTTACCTATGCCAACAGCATAAAAAATATTTAGAAACAAAATAAAAATATCTAAAAAACCTTAAAATTACTTTACATTATAATTTTTATATAATTTTTATAGTTAAACGTTCAACTTTTTTGATTTGTCTTTGTTTTATTTAACATTGAGGCTATACAACTTATTTTAATATTACTTCTGCTAGTTTGTTTTGTTTAATTAATTAATTTAAACCTTTGATTTAGGGGAGGAAAAAAGGGGGCATATTTGCATGTTTAAAAATCGGACTCAGCAAGAAATTAAATATGTATATCAATATATTTTAAGTGTTCCCAATTCGAATACAAATCCTAACATTGGTTTAACCTTATTTACATCCTACAACCGTCCAACTTTCGACTACACGTTTGCACCTCTGCCTCTGCTTAACCTGTCTTTGCTCGCTTGCGATGCACCTGCCTCGCCCCTCCCTCGCGCCTCTCTCGCTCCAACACTTGGCGGCTTAGCGCGTCTGCCTGCCCTCCTCCCCCCTCGCCCCACAGTTGCCATTGGGGAGTTAAGTAGACTTTTGTGTTATAAATTAGGCGTGCCAATGTGCATGAAGTCGTCCTCGGCCGGCGTCGCATCGCCTGCCTTTTGGCTTTCCTTCGCACGTCCTTCTCCACCCTTCGCCCTCTCTCTCTCTCTCTAGTCTCTATAGCTCGGATCTCGTTCGCTTTTCACTCTCTGCTCTACTGCTTACGGCTCGGTAGTTAGTCTAAATATGCATATGAATATGAAATTAGTCGCATGTGTTCTTTGCCTCTACTCTATGTCGCCGCCCCCGATGTCCTTGCGCCCCCTTGTCCCCTCGTCCTTTTGTCGTCCGTCCTGTGACTACTCCCTGAATTGAATTGAATTGAATTGAATTTTGTATGCCGGGGCAGACTCGAGCGCTTGTAAGAAAGGATTCTCATGCGTAATTTAATGTTTGTGCAAGTTGTTAAATGATTCATGATGAGCCACAGGAAAAGCCGGAAAACTTGCTATTCTTTCTGTTATTGTCGCACTCTCTCCGGCCATTCGACATGCAAATCAAACCTTGCATTTTTTAGCATTTAACTCACACAATTCAACGTCACACACAATTTCCAAAAGATTTACAACATTTCGAGACTTTGGGTTTTGGGCTGTGATATTTTTGTTATATATTTATATGAAGACAATATATATTTTCTCCTTGTTTTTAAATTTATTACAACAACCTTATAAAATATCAACATTGGCGAACTGAATGATGGCTAGTCACAAATGTTTTGAATACAGTTTTAAGCCGTTATGCTATTTGAATAATTTTGTAAAAGAATAACTTGTGAATAAAATTGAAGTTTTATCTTTTTTTGGTTAATGTATTGTATGTATGACAGAATGCATTTTATAATTTTTTTTCTAATTTCGATAATTTTTTATTGTTATTTTTCAAGTATTACTTCAATATATACAAATTTCAATGATACTTTTATAGCATTTGATCTTTTAATACAATATAATGTGTTTTACATTTTCTTTCACTAATTTCATTTATATTGTAAATCCTCAATCACCGTAAATAGTAAATATAACTTACTGTTGACTCAAGATTAAAGAAGAATTCGATGTACATATAGTAAATATATATAAAATATATATTCCACATATTTCTCATAATATTTTTCTCCCAAAAATTTTAAAATTGCCATCTTTAATCTAATTTAGATAAGAAACTTGGTAAATAACCCGACCAACAAATTTGGGGCGGGAAACAAGCGACCCTTTTAGCTTAAAGCCTCAACCGAAAGCTGATTTAAATGTTAATAGAATGGCAAACACTGAGAAAAACAGAAACAAAAACAACAAGAAAAAAATCGCACAACACTGCGAATTTTCTTGAACCTGTGCATGGGGGTGGAGGGGTGTGTGTGTGTGTGTGGCAGTATTGGTAACGAGAGGCGTTTCAGCCGCAACATATTTGCATAAAATTCATAACATATGCCCCAGTCGGGGCTCAAAGAGGAGCCTCTGCGGTCCGCCGCCTGTTCCTGCTCGATATCAGGCGGGAAGCAGCCCCCGCAAGTAGGCAACGGACGAACGAACGACCGAAACGAACGGTAAACAACTGCGCCACGTCGTCATCATATTTGCCGTGCATCTCCCCCCACCTCCCCCTGGCAAAAAGTTAAACCCCAAGTAAGTAAATAGACATGTGCGAGCAGAGTGATGGGCAAGTGGGACTCGATTTGGGTGGAAGACACAAAAATTGAAAATGCTTCAGGCCACAGGCGTTTGCCACGACTTTGGCCAATATATATTTCCAGTTTTTCAAACGATACAACATATATATAAGGCTACAAGCGTGTGCTGAAGCATCAGCAAACTTTTAAAATCAATAAAGAATATGATTTGCACGGCTATCAATACTCTGAATAGTTTGAGAGAAGGAAATGGGAAGTTGAAATTAAACAAAATGTTGTTTAATGCAGCTGGATTTAAGCTAAAGTGTGATCAGTTTGACGGATTAAAGGGTTTATTATTTATTAAATTGATTAAGTTGTTAGTAAGAATATGTAAGATTAACTGTTTTCTTTTGCAAATTTGATGTAATCTTTTCTGCCGTGTATTAAATGCTAATGGCCCTTCTTTGTGATTCTCATGAATTCAAGTACTGCTTTCAAGACTTAGATTTTATGGTTTCTAATTTGTCTGTTTGTATACCTTTCTCGCTAGTTTTCCATTTCTTTTTCACTCTTTGGATTGTCACTGTTCTTTAATTACGCCCGAAGAAGCGGTCTTATTTTGTTCTCTCTCAGTCAGTCCCACTCTGGCCTTCTCTCTCACTGGTTCTCTCTTCATATAGGTCTCTCTATCGCTGTCGCTCGCTGTATTTGAGAGCGAGAGGCTCTTTTTCGCTCTCTATATCTCTGACTTTGGGTATTTTTATCTTTCTCTCTGTCGATGTCTCTTTAGCTAGATTTTCTTCCCTTTTCGTCTCGCTCGCTCACTATTTGCTAACTCAAACATCGCCTTTCTATGCGATTCTCACACATTCTCACAACCTTCTTTCGTTCTAATTTGTATCTTCCTTAACTATGTCAACTAAAACCTAGGAAATATTTAAAGTGAGGTCAACTTACTTTTAAACTCTCGCTAAAGTTTTTCTAACACGTTTTCTCACTTAATAGTATAATTAATGTTTCATCGCTTTTATTCTCAGCCAGCTGGTTTTATTCACTTGTAAATCAAAAAGTTTTCATTTGGATGTCACCAGTGAAATTTCTACCCACACACCCACCCCCTCTCTCTCTCTAGTTGCCCACTCTCTATGCCATATGCTACCGACGCCTTGGCGTATGCAACACAATTTTATTTATGAGAAAAAAGTACTTTTTATTTTTGGAATGAAAAACGTGTCAGTTAAATTAATTTTCTGGTCGCCGGACCCACAAAACAGGACATCAGACGCACAATGTTGACCCTTTTACAGTTGTGTGGGGCAGAGCGAGAGAGGGAGTGTTCGAGTGGGTCAGAAGATTGACACAGCCACAAATCTGCTGTTTTGTTTTTGGGATGTTTTTATGCCTTTTCTGCTTCTGCTGCTGCTGTTAAAATTTATTTGTCTTATAAATTTTGTTAGCATCTCAACTGAAGAGCCAAAAACAGAGTCCGTTACCGACCAACATTTAATTATTTTACTTCTCGGCCTGTGCGTTGCTGCTGCTTGGCCATCCACACACAGTGCTTACAAATAGTTTATGCACACAAGAAAAATGAATGAAGACAAGTCAGCAACAGAGACGAGCTAAAAGCCTGACAAAGTTTTTGTTGCCCATTTTTTTTTATTTATTTATTTTTTTTTGCGATTTGACTTTGGCCATTGCCTAATTCCCTCTTTCTTTGGCTTTGCGCAGCTTTAATGTGCGGCCATTTAATCTAAAGCTGCACTAATTTGTCTTTTGTCTGTCAGCTTTGAGTTTTAACTGTTGATTTTATATCACAGCTTGGAATCTGTATAATGCGCAACAATTTCAAATATTTGCAGTTAATTTTTCGTATTCTCCTTAGTTGTTTGTGGATGCATAACGTACAAAAGTTGATTGAAGTTATGTAACAAAAGAGCTGTTGAAAACATCGAGGAAGAACTTGGTTTTAAATTCAATTTATGTACAAAGCAGTTGTTGAGGGTATTACTAGTAATTAATTTATAATTTATTTTTATTCTTTATGCAACTTTATTAACTTTGTAATACAAATAATTTCCTACCTATTATCTATTAATTTTAGTTTCGAAACGGGGCTGCAAACTCCAAAACAAATTTGTTTGATTCGGTTCACGGCTTACAATTTTAATAATAATGTCAACAAATATTAATTTTAATTAACTAATTTCATATTTTCATACAAAAGAGTTTTAATATAATTAAAATTAAGCTTCGATATTCGTATTCTCCTTAGTTGTTTGTGGATGCATAACGTACAAAAGTTGATTGAAGTTATGTAACAAAAGAGCTGTTGAAAACATCCAGGAAGAACTTGGTTTTAAATTCAATTTATGTACAAAGCAGTTGTTGAGGGTTTTACTAGTAATTAATTTATAATTTATTTTTATTCTGTATGCAACTTTATTAACTTTGTAATACAAATAATTTCCTACCTATTATCTATTAATTTTAGTTTTTAAACGGGGCTGCAAACTCCAAAACAAATTTGTTTGATTCGGTTCACGGCTTACGATTTTAATAATAATGTCAACAAATATTAATTTTTATTAATTAATTTCATATTTTCATACAAAAGAGTTTTAATATAATCAAAATTAAGCTTCGATACAGCTTTACTTCATAGAAAACGCTCCTTTCAAACACGGCTTACAGCCTTCTTTCTAATGTTAGTTCAGCTATTTATAGTCCTTCGATAGTTGGCAACACTGGTTACGCTAGCGCAACTTCAATTCACACTCTTAGTTGCGCATACACATTCCACCTGCTGCATTAAGGCAGAGCTTAGTGCATGCCCTAAAAAGCTCAGCTTGTGTCGCACTTCCACTCAGAGGTTTGGCAAGCTAAGTGAATCTAAGCACAACACTTCCAGTGCCAAGCAGACGCCATTTTGTTGTTAGTGCTTGCACTCGTAGTTGTCGTAGTTGTAGTCAGCGTGAAGCGCTACGTGGGCAGCGACACGGCGACAGCGGCAAAGCAAAGCCCATAATCCCGGCATGTGTGCATATGTGAGTGAGTGTGTGCAAGTGAGCATGGATATTCTTGCTCTTCCTCTCTCTGTCTTCTCTAATGAGCAGCTGCGATGCCCGCTTTTCGGGTGATATTCTCTTAATTACATAAGTATATTAGTGTGTGGCATGTGTGTATATATTTGCATGTGTGTGCTTTGAACACTATTCGATTTAAATTTGTTAAGTTTAAGAACACAACTAAAATGATATTAATTTGCAAATGTTTTCTCTGCTTTTTTCAGGTACTGCAACTTTAAATATCACACATATTTTACACACACACATACACAACTTGTACACAACACACAAAGCAATAAAAAGACTCGCGACTAATCAAAATAATAACAACAACAACAAATGAAAGCAAAAGCGGCATTTAAACTAAAAAGGCTGTTAAAGTAAAATTAAAAGAAAAAAAACAACAACTCGCATAATTCATAATTTTTATAACTAAAACTCAAGCGGCAGCAATATCAACAACGAACTAAGACGTCGCGCTCAGTGCTTCCTCAACTGCTTAAATAACCAGTGCCTAAAAGAGAAAGAGATAGAGGAAGATAGAGATAGAGAAAGAGAGAGAGAGAGAGGGAGAGAGAGAGACACACACACTCAAAGAAAGCAACAGCGCGCAGCAAATGACAGCGAAAATGTTGCGGCCACACACAAGGGCAGCAACAAGAACAACAACAAGCGCCGCGCAGACAGAAATCCAAGAAGCAGAAAGCAACAACAAGAAACAACACAAAGCGCCGCGACGTCGCTGCTGCCATCACAGAAGCAAAATCACAACGATAACATAAGCGCGCGTCAACGCAAGAGAGCCGGAGAGCCGGAGAGCGAGAGCGACAGCGACAGTGAGAGCGAACGGCGGCAAGAGAGCGACAAACTTTTACAAACACTTTCGGTTTATCCCCAAAGACAAACAAACACACACATATACACATATACAATATATTTTTTTTTATTCTCCGGTTTGTGTTGTTTTTGCTTGTGTGTGGTGCGCGTGGGTGCCGGCGAAATAAATCAAATTAAAATATACATATATAGATTTGTATTAAGCGCGCGTAATGGCACAACAGCAACAGCAACAACACCAGCAGCAGCAACATCATCAGCAACAACAACAACAACAGCTGCAGTTGCAGCTGCAACAGCAACAACAACTACTCCAGTACAATAACAATTTGTACAACCAGAATTATAAGTAAGTTTTGAGTGTCTTTGCGTTGCGCTGTGTTTTTCTAAACCCTTCCCACCCACACACCCCTCTTTGCTTGTTTCTATGTGTGTGTGCGTGTTTAGCATGCGCCCAAAAGGTTTATTTTTACTAACAACAAGAGCACATGCCAAAAGCTCCCAAATGCGCATGCAAATATTTAAATTAAACATCTGTCGCGTTTACACCACACAAACACACACACACTCACACACACACACTACCCACTCCGGCCATCTGATCCGCAATCAGACATTTTGTTTACATGCTCATCAAACCGTGCTTGCGTGCATGTCAAACTGTTGACGCCCAACAAAGCTAAAAGCTTTTCAAGCTGTGCACGTGCAATTTGAATGGGCGGTTTACAAAATACGCGAACTTTCTTTTTTTTTAACTTTTTTTTACATAAATTGCAATTTTGACTATCATAAATTCTAAAACAAATAATTACTTTCCATAATAGTAATTACCGTTTTTTTCAAATTAATTATAAAGCAAAAATTAATAAAAAATTAAAATAAACTTAGTTCGCTAAATCAAATAACTATTTAAAAAAACAATTATAAAGAAAAGTTAAATACTTTAGAATATCGACTATGTTATTTTTTTTTTTAATTATTCATGTATATGAATGTAATTTTTACACCTTCTATTTCCAGTAATTATTTTACTATTTTTGCTTTTTCATAATTCAGAGTTAAATACTAATTAAAATTAAATATAATTAAGAAATACAAAATTAAATCTTTAATTATAAAGGTCATGAAGTATATAAAAAAATATATAAGGAACTAAATAAAAAAAACGTCAAGTGTCAAATACAACATTTAAATTAAAATTTGAGATTTTTGTACATAAATTTAGTTTTTATTCTCATAACAACAAATTATTAAACTTATCTTTGTGGCAAAGGAAATTGACTATAAATTAAATATACATAAATTAAATAATTAAATATGCATAAATATAATATAAACAAATAAATAATATAAAAATAAAAAGTAAGAGTCTTACATATTTGAAATAAAAAACCATTTAAATTAAGTGTGACCTTTTCTAAAAATTTGTTATTTAGTTATTAGTTTCCTTTTTATACTCGATCACAAAGTGAAAAGAGTATATTGGGTTTGTGCAATGTCCGTCTTGCTGTACGTCCGTCTATGTATCCGTATGAACGCCGCTATTGAAGCTAGATACTTGAAACTTGGAATATATATACCCGTATATACACGCGCCAGACATATTTGGAATATATATATTACTGGATAGCTCCCCAAAACTTCACAGATAAAATTGCCCAGCCACACTCCCTCTCGCCTCCATAATCTACCCTAATTCTCTATACCTGAAGCTCAAATCGATAACAAAAAGCTAGAGACATCAAACGTGGTATGTAGATTGCAGTTGTCCTCAAAAGATTGAGACCTTGATAGCCCGCCCCTAGAACGCCCCCACGAATCGCGAAAGCCTTTATCTCCCAAAGTTTTAGTGCTAGACACAAAAAATTGAACTAAATTAAAGGTAGATTACCCTTAAAATAAGGGTAAAAAAATCTATATTTCCCAACATTTTTAGTGTAGAGTCACCAAATTTGGCAGGCAATGTTTGGGTGACTTCTTCTTAAACAAAATAACAATAATAAATACTATGTACAGTGAACGTATTACGCAGTCGGTTATAGCCGACTTGTTTTACATTATACTTGAATGAAAAGAAGTATTTTAAATACATATTTTTTATAGCGATTTTTTCTAATTTAACATTTTACTTAAAAATCTCAATAAATTGACTCAAAAACACTAGACACCTTATATATATATATATTATACATAAAATATATGTACACAAAAAATATTAAAAACAAAATCAGAACAAAAAAACATCCTATAATTTAAACTTCATGAATTAAATATTTATAATTTTTAAGTACACAATTTTGCAAATGAGAATTTCCGGCGGAACTGAAGCGACCTGGAAAAGCCTTTGCCAAAAAAAAATAAACAAAGTAAACATAAGAAAACTAACACAATGCGCCGCAAGCACAATGCATGTCCAACTGTTTACATAGCACCCACAGCGCAGCGCAGCGCATGTCAAACTGCTGTCAACTGCTGCAAAACACACACAGCCCTGTTTGTTGTTGTTCTCGATGTTGTTCCCGTTCTTGTTGTTGATGTTGTTGTTCATATTGTTGCCTGTCATGTTTGTTTGTTATTTATAATTGTGCAACCATTCGTCTTCTTCTTCTTCTACTACTTGTTGTTGTTGTTATAAATTACTGTTCGTTTAGACATTCAAGTCTTTGCTTTAATAAACCTAATTCGCTTTTTACACGAGAGATACGTATCCAAAAGATATTGATTAAATGTGAATAAAATGTTGCATAAAAAATTATTATCGCCAGGTTTTTAAATAAGGTTTAACTTAATTTGAAAACGTTGCTATTATTAAAAGGTAAAACTAGAAAAGGTTTTACTATAATTATTTTGCTAAAAACAAATAGAATGTTTAAAATCATGTTAAACCAAAACAATTCGTGTATTAATATCTAGAGAAACATTTGAATATTTAAACTTGTAAATTCGTGTAAAAAGAAAATTAGGTGTATTGCATAATTTTTCCTGACCCGCTCCTAACTTGCTCTCCCACTTTTGACAGCATGGAGGATCCCGAGCGGCGCAGAAGACGGGAGCGCGAAAAATATGAACGGCAACAGGGCATCCAGAGCGACGATCGGGAGACGAGTCTGTTCGGGGAGCCGCGGCGCCTGAATCCGAACGAGGGCGATCCGAACATAACCGCCGCGCTGGGGGACTACACGGATGCCCGGGATCACATGAATGCTTCCACGGTGGGCATTTACAGGCAGACGCCGGGCGCGTCGAATGCGCGACTGCAGGCGCTGCCAAAGGGTTTTGGCAGCGCCGCCGCCATCAGCTCCACCTGCTCCTTATCCGCCTCCTCCACATCAGCGTCAGCATCAGCATCAGCAGCCGCATCAGCAGCAGCAACTGCCTCATCCGCCTCGGTGCCTGGCCAGCTGCCCACGTCACAGCAGCAGCAGCAGCAACAACAACAACAACATTATCAGCAGCAGCAGCGGGCGCCCACCTATCTGAAGCAGGCGGACAATAAGCCGCCCTACAATGGGCGTGGCGGCTACCCCGGCCAGCCCATGAAGAACGACATACCCTCGAGTAGCGGCATGGCGCCGCCTCGCGGCCCGCCCAGATCCTCATCGTCGTCCTCCTCCTCCAACAACAACTCGTCCAGCGCCACAATCAATGCCACAGCGGCGGCGACGTTAGCGTCAGCATCGGCCTCAACGGCAACGTCAACGTCCTCGCCCCTCGGCCCGCCCCTGTCCACGCAAATGCCCAACGGCCGAGAGAAGTCCTTTCTCGGCCCGCCGGCGCCGGCGCTGCCCAACGGCGGTCGCTTCGTACCGCCAGCGGCCGGCGGCAAGCGAGCCAGCAGCACCGCCGCAGGACTGCAGCCACCGCCACCAGAGGTGAGTAGCCATCGATAGTTATCGATAAGTTCAACTCTAAGTTAATTGAAATATTCAGTTATGCGCAGAAAGAGAGCTTTTTTAAATTATTTATAATTTTATATACGCAGCTTTCGATAGTTATCGATTAGTTCAACACCGAATGAAATAAAATAATCAGTCAAAATTAAATGAAATATTCAGTTATGCACGAAAAAAGGAATTTTTAAGCTATTTTTATTCGTAATTTTGATACTCGTAGCTTTCGATATCTATCGATTAGTTTAATACAAAATTAAATTAAATGATCAGATATTGATAAAATAGCACTCAGAAAATATAACTCTTTAATCTATTTATAAACAAAATTTATATTTAAAATCGTTATCATTTTTATATACGTAGCTGTCGATAGTTATCGATTAGTTCAATACAGAATTAAACAAAATATTCAGTTAATGATAAAAATAGATCATTTTTTAATCTCTTTATGATTCGTATACATTTTCGATAATTTGAATACAAAATTAAATATAAAAGTTATACACAGAAAAATAACTCTTTGATCTATTATAACATATACATATTATACAAACAAAAAGGGAATGTGTAATGTACGTATCGAAAGTTATCGATTCTTATCGATCAACAAAATTTTAAAAAATGTAGTTGTGAAAAAAAATTTAATAATTCATTTATTTAACATAATTATTTTAATAATTTATTTAGACTAAGTGGGGTGGAGTATTATTTAACGCAGATTGCTGATAATTTTGTAAACATTTGTTATGCATATACTATATATATTTCAATTATATATTTATTTTTTATATGTATATTTTTATTTGTGCATTTATATTTACATTTCGCATCTCTTTCTCCTTCCTCTCCGTGCGATTTGCAGAAGGATATTAGCAAAATAATCACCGAAATGACCAACAATTATCGCGTGACCCCGCTGACCTCGATTGCGGCGACGCCGCACGCTCCGATGCGCGAGAACTACAACCTGAATGGGCCCAATAAGTTTAAGTATGCATTTGACGCGGTGGATCCCATCGGTCCCCTCAACTCTCCGCCGGCGGCGAGCGCCTCCTCGCTGATGACGCCGCTGCTGGCGCCGATAGCGCCCATCACGTCGCCGATTGCCCCCCTGCTGACGACGCCGCCGCAGGCCAGCCAGCTGCCACTGCCCGCCCTGGTGGGCGCCACAACGCTGCCCCCTCCCTGGCCATGGCCGGCGGCGTCGCGCCCCTGCAGCAGCTGGCGCCAACGCCGCCCAAGGCCTCGCCCACGCCGCCAGCGATCAAGCCCCTGAAAACGGAGAAGAATCACTCGCTGGAGAAACAGGATTCATGGTGAGTGAAATGTGAAGGACGAAGGGTGAAAGGTGAAGGAAGCTGCAAGAAGAGCGAAAGTTTAATAAAGGAGTATTAGAAATCATTTTAACAACAATTGTAAATTTGAAAATAGAATTGATAGATTGTAATATTTAGATAAAATATCTATAGGAGTCTCTCTCTGGGGGCCGCTAGGGCTGGATAAAGAGCTATAACTTACTAGAGAGAGACACACAGGACCCAGGAGGTCCCAGTGCGCTAGACTCTACCAAAAAGAATAGAAATAATTAAAATTTAGGGGATAGTTATGAGAATAAATTGTAGATCAATAATTTACACATAATTCTCTTTTTACACGAATATTTATACTCGTTTACGAAGTGAAAAAGTCTGGTAAACCGATTTAATATATATGCCTCAGATTTAAAGGTAGATACAGAAAAGTTTTTAGACAGATTACTGTAATCCTACTATAAATATCGCTCAGGATATATTTTGACTACGCCCACTGGGGGCGTGTCAATTCGATTGAATCGATTTATCGCCTTCAGTTTTAAAGCTAGTTGCATACAATTTTACCGGACAGATAACTGAAGATCTGCCGTAAAGACATCGAAAATGCACATTTCCCACAATTTTAGAGCTAGAATAGCTAAAAGGGGCTCTAGTCGGGAGCGCCCGACTAGGGATACCCTGAACCCTGTATTCACATACATTTCAACTCGCTTGCATTCGTACACACATACACAAAAACACACACACAGCCGCTGCGCTTGGTCCCCACTATGGAAACTAAATTAAACTAAGAGCATGATCTTAATGAATTTTTTACTACGTAATAAGAGCATTCAAATTTATGTACAAACCAAAGCCCAAGTCTGTAGTATTTGAATTGCGTTTTTTCATATGTGGGGCGAGTGGGGGAAGGTATCCAAAATCCGAAATATGCTCAAGCTGCGAATGCTTCACGCGCACATGCCGAACCGAATTTTGGTTATACTAAGAAAACAAAGGAAAAAATTAGGTATTACAATCGATCTTTATCGATATTGATGAAACGGTCGATATCAACAAAATATGATATATAAGCTAGTATTGCGTATTGAATTACAGAATCTATAGCCGTTTATTTTGAGTCTCTAGCTTTTGTTGTTTCCGAGACAGACGGACAGGGCTAGATCGACTCAGCTCGTCGTCCTGATCAAGAATATATATACTTTATGGGGTCTGAGATGCTTCCTTCTCCCTGTTACATACATTTGCACAAAACCATTATTCCCTTTTTACACATTTTCAGTGGGTTCAGGGTATAAAATGATATTTACCAAAATAATATATAATATAAAAATATAGAATATTTAAGATCGATTTCAATTGTTATTATACTGTGCAGGAGTATTGCGCAGTCGGTTACACCCGACTGCAATATTCTTACTAGTTTTTATCCAACCTCAAGTAATGTTCGAATATTGAGCCGAGTTTTCTCTTGATTGCAGCCTCGAGAATGACCTGGAGCTCTCCGAATCCGACGATGAACGCAAGAAGGACGGGTAAGCGACAGTTTGACAAGCGCTGGCATTAACAGTCTCTGTAACAGTCTCCCTCTCGCTCTCCCCCACAGCCGGTCGGCGGGCAACAGCAGCAACAGCTCCGAATCGGACTCCAGCGAGTCGGGCAGCGAGGCCAGCAGCAAAGGCGAAGCACAGCAGCAGCAGCACCTGCTACACCAGCAACAGTTGCTGCTGCAGCAGCAGCAACAACACCAGCAGCAGCAGCAGCAGCAGCAACGTCTCGCCGGCAGCAAGAAGAAGTACAGCCAAACGATAATTGCCAGTGGTGCGAACACAATCAGCGGGCTGCTCACCTCGAGTGGTTTGGGTGGTGCGGCCGGTGGTGCCCCGGGCAGTGCCTGCGGCGGCGGCATCGGCGGTGGCAGCAATGGCGGCGCCGCCAACTGCCCGGGCATGGCCAACTTGAGCAGCTCGAGCTCCTCGAACAAGACGCCCTCGCCGACGGACAGCAACAGGTGGAACCTGAGCCGCTTCTTTCCGAAGCCGGCGAACCAGGCCGCCGCCGAGAGCGTCTCGCCCGGCGTGGGCAACGTGAGCATGAAGGTGCCGGGCATCCTGCCCGGCGGCGCCCAAATCATACCCGAGTCCATCGAGGTGACCACGGCCATCGTGAAGAACGAGAAGCTGCACGAGGAGGCGCGCCAGGCGGGCGACGACGACGAGGACTCGGAGCGCTATGGCCTCAGCGTGACCGTGAAGAAGGAGCAGCTGGAGCAGCACCAGCAGCAGCTGCAGCTGACGGCGGACCAGCTGACCGCCAACCAGATCAAGCGCGAGTCGCGCCTCTCCGACTCCGCCAGCTGCAGCAGCGGCAGCGGCAGCATCAGCAGCAGCAGCAGCAGCAGCTGCTGCTCCGACGGCGGCGGCGGCGGCGGCGGCGGCGAGGTGCTGCCACTGCCCGGGCCCGGCGAGACGCTGCAGATACCCGGCGTGCCGGCGGCCATCACGAGCGTGCTGCGCGTGCCGCCCGCCGCGCTGCTCAAGGCGCCGCCCAACAGCGTCACCATGACGCCCATCGGGCCGCTGCCGGCGTCGCCGAAGCCGCGCCAGAAGAAGCCGCGCAAGAAGAAGATGTCGGCGGCGACGGCGCCGCCGCTCGACTCGAGCGAGGACGAGGAGGCGCCCGCCAGCATCGCCAGCATCGCCAGCGGCAGCAGCAGCAGCAACAGCAGCAAGAAGCACGCCCTGGAGCTGGCGGCAACAGCGGCCGCTGCCGCCGTCGCAGCAGCAGCGGCGGCCGCGGTGCCCTCGGCTGCGGCGGCGGCGGTGGCAGCGCCGGCGATCAAGAAGGGGCGCGGCAGGCCACGCAAGCAGCAGCAGCAGCAGCAACAGCAACAATTGCAGCAGCAACAGTTGCAGCAGCAGGCCAAGGGACCAACGCTGACGGCGGCCAAGAAGCCGCTGGTCAAGAGCAGCAGCAACCTCACGCCAGCAGCAGTTGCCGCGGCCAGTCGCAAGCGTGAGCACAGCAGCAACAGCAGCTCCAACAGCAACACGCCCACCAAGAAGCCCAATGCGGCAGCAGCAGCAGCAACAGCTGCCGTTGCCGTCGCAGCAATGTTGCCGCGTGCTGCTCTGGCTGCGGGCAGCAGCAGCGACGAGGACAGCAGCAGCAGCAGCTGCAGCAGCACCAAGTCCAGCAACAGCAGCAGCAGCGGCAGCGACACCGAAACACCAGCAGCACCAACAGTTGCGCCAGCAACAGTTGCGCCGCCAACAGCACAAAATCCCGCCAAAAAGCGCATTGTGAAAATCAACAACAGCAGCAGCAAAGCCAAGCGTCGCTACAGCGTCGGCAGCAGCAGCAACAGCAGCAGCAGCGAGACCGAAGAGCAGCAGCAGCAGCAGCAGCAGCTGCTGTTGCAGCAACACAGCAGCTAAAGCAGCAGCAGCAGCAGCAGCAACAACATCAGCAGCAGCAGCAACAACAGCAGCAGCAGCATCAGCAACAGTTGCTGCTGGGCCACTTTCCGGGCGAGTTGGCGCAGCCCGCCGCCCAGCGCTTGAGCAGCAGCGACTGCAGCAGCAACAGCAGCAGCGACAGCAGCAGCAACAGCAGCGCCAGCAGCAGCAGCAGCGACGAGGACGACGCGCACCGCAGCGGCAAGCGCAAAAGTGATAAGAAGAAGATATGCACGCTGACGCGCATCTTCAATCCCAAAGAGGGCGGCGCCAAGAAGCAGGGTCAGGTGGTGATCATCGACCAGTCCGAGGAGCAGCTGCAGCAGCTGCAGCAGCAGCAGCAGCAGCACCAGCAGCTGCAGCAGCAGCAGGCCAAAGAGCTGAAGGCGCGCGCCACGCCCACGCAGCTGCTGGGCGCCACGCCCACGACGACGCCCCACCTGACCTCGCTGATGTGCAAAATAGACCTGAGCAAGCTGGCGCGCGTGCTGCCCGAGTGGTACCAGAACAGCTACAGACTGCACGCGGCCGACAACCAGCAGCATCAGCAGCATCAGCAACATCTGCAGCAGCAACATCCGCAACATCCGCAGCAGGAGAGACTAAAGACGCAACAGAACGGGCATCTCAGCAGTCGCTCGCCCAAGGAGCTGCAGCAGCAACAGTTTGCGGCCAATGGCTATGTGCCGGCAGCGGCAACAGTTGCCGCCAACAAGCTGCTCGGCGGCGTCAAGCACGAACACGGCGTCAAGCCGGAGCCGGAGCTGGACGCCGGCTACGCGGAGGCCAAGTTCAAGCCGAATCACGTGAAGCAGGAGTTCCTGCTCAAGCAGGAGCTGCCCGCGGCCGGGCGGCGGCGCAAGCGCAGCTCCAGCTCCAGTTCGAGTCCCTACAAGGAGAAGAAGCGGAAAAAGGAGAAGGCCGAGCAGCTGGGCAAGGAGCTGCTGCCCGTGCCGGTGCTGCTGCCCGCCAACAATCACGAGCGATTATCGCGCGACAAGCTCGAGCTGTTGCTGCAGCAGCAGCAGCAACAGCAACACCAACAACAGCAGGAGAGCTCCGCCAACGGCAGTCCCAGCAAGCTGCACCAACAGCAACAGCAACAACAACACGCGCGCCCATTGCCAATGTCACAAACACAGCAGCAACAGTCACAGCCAGCAGCAGCAGCAGCAGCGCCGCCGTCGGCAACTGTTGCCGTTGCAGCCACACAACTGCCAACCACCTGCAGCGAAGCCGTGCAGACGACGCCGCCCCCAGCGGCCCCGCCACCAGCCCCCCGCCTCATCTACCGCTCCCACTTCGACAACGAGGAGGAGCACGCCAGCGACGATCTCAGGTGAGCCCAGATAACCCCGTAAAAATATATCGAAATATATATATAATATTTATATATATAATATTTATATATATAATATTTATATATATATATATTTATATATATATATGTTTTCAATTTTTTAACTTTTTTTAAATAACATGTACTACCCCTACTCATTTTGAAAATTTAGCAATGCAAATTTATAGTTTTAATTGATTGCGGTTGTCAGAATTTGTATAAAAATCAACATTAAAACCGATTCTGAGGGTAAGATTTTTGTAAAAAATCAGGCCAAAATTGACAAAAATGTTGGCATGTAAAGCTCTTGGATCCATAGCTGCCATATTTCATAACTTCGTCAAAACTTAACCGATTTTCATGTTTGATGGCATTTTGGTAACGATATGTCCTTTAGACTGATTCTGCATTTAAAATATACGGATCTACAGTTCACATACATATATCAAACTTCAAATTGAATAATATATATATATATATATAAAGCAGTCAGTGCAATTACGTCGGGTTCAAAATATATTATAGACAGATTAGCCAAATTAAAATTGACGAACATTTTTCTGGATCCATAACTCCATATTTAACCATATTTCAAATCCGCATATCTTCGTCAAAACTTAACCGATTTTGATCTTTGATGTCTGTTTTCATGGTTTGTCCTCTAGATTGATTCCACATTTCAATTTTTTAACTTTTTTTTAAATAACATGTACTACCCCCTTACTCATTTTGAAAATTTAGCAATGCAAATTTATAGTTTTAATTGATTGCGGTTGTCAGAATTTGTATAAAAATCAACATTAAAACCGATTCTGAGGTAAAATTTTTTGTAAAAAATCAGGCCAAAATTGACAAAAATGTTGGCATGTAAAGCTCTTGGATCCATAGCTGCCATATTTCATAACTTCGTCAAAACTTAACCGATTTTCATGTTTGATGGCATTTTGGTAACGATATGTCCTTTAGACTGATTCTGCATTTAAAATATACGGATCTACAGTTCACATACATATATCAAACTTCAAATTGAACCGTTTTTATGTTTAATGGCATTTTTTCATATCCGTGATTGATTCTGCATTTCAAATATATTTATTATTGAATATCGAATATTTTTGAAAAAAAAAACAGTAATGCATATACTCAATTTTCGAAAATATTTTGTTGTTTTGTTAATTTAGAGCTGCATATTTATATTTTTAGCCGATTGTGACCGTACCAATTGGTATAGAAAACAACATTGACATGACATGTTCACATGTAAAGCTCTCGGTAATCGTTTTTTAACACTTAAATTCTGATTTAATTTTTAGGAAAAACGATCTATTGCTGCAGGAGGCAATCAGGCGAAAACGTGCCGCAGATTCGGAGCCAGACTCCTTCAACCAGATGACGATTTACCTGGAGGCAATTGTCTATTTCCTGCTCACCGCCGATGCGATGGAACGCTGCAACATGGAGGCCACTTGGACCATGTACAAGGACACCCTGTCGCTAATTAAGTGAGTAAAGTGTGCTCAGAATTAAGAATTATTAATTATAAAGAGTTTAGAATCGCAATCGCTATTTGTGTCCAATTTTCCATTAGGGCTTTTTCTAATTTTTTCTAAAAAAAAATGGATTAATAATTAGCAAAATTAGTAATTAAATAATAAGTGAATAACAATACTAGCTAAATGTGTTTTTTAAGTTTTATATTTGTCAGACCAATGAATTTTCATTTAAATTTATAATCAAATATTAACTACTTTTTATATGTACGGTGTTAATTGTTAGCATAAGGTCAGATAAAAGGATTTTCAGCACCCTGATTACTGAATAAATAAATAAAATAAATTAAAATAAATAATTAATAAATTAGTCTAGAAATGTATAATTGATTTGAATTTGTTTCCTATTTTCTAGATACATTTCCTCGAAGAATCGACCTTATCAGCAGTTAACCAACGGCAAGCACGCATCGCACAATATTGTGGCCATACTCAGGTGGATATATGGAGCTATGCACACATAAATCAATTGGTTTAGACTAATGCTTGTTTTCTTGAACTCCGTTACAGTTTGCGCTGCCAGTCGCTGATATCCCTGAAGCTTTACAAACTGCGCCGCGCCAATTGCCGTGCGATTATCACCAACTGCACGGAATTCTTTCGCACGGGCAGGGGGGATATGTTAAATGGCAATACGCCGTCCTCCATATCACCATCGAACTCAGTGGGCTCTCAGGTATGCCTATTGCTGTCTGAACGTAATCCAAATAAATAATTCTTTTATTCACTTTATTTTAGGGCTCCGGTTCGAATACGCCGCCTGGCAAAATAGTGCCTCAAGACATACACAATCAGCTGTGCAAGCAGAACGAGTATTTCACCTATGTGAACAGCGCTCATGAGCTCTGGGATCAAGCCGATCGATTGGTGCGAACCGGCAATCATATAGGTAGGCACGATCTATCGATATACCCCCAATTCTCTTTTGCACGATTATTGGTTAAATGGAATAATAGTAGATTGGTTCCAGACCTTTAAAAGCAACTTAAAAGTATAACAAAAAAGAATTTATTTTCTGTGCCTACTCATTTAAATTCTTTAAATATATTATAAAAATAGATTATGATTTGGAAAAAAAAGAAAATATCAAAAATTCGTTAATATAAAATTAAAAATATTAAAAATAAATTATGATTTGGAAAACAGCAAATTAATATCAGAAATTCGTTAATATAAAAAATGTAAAAATAAACAATATTTAATTCATTGTCACTTACTGAAAATAATACTTATATATTTGTGCAAGACATCACTAGAAATATTTTATTCATGATTTGATTTTCTATTTGCTAATAATATTTTAGTTTTAGAACGAAATCATCAAACAGAACATACACATAAAACCGATTAAATAGAAAAATATATAATATAATAATAAATATATAATATAATAAATATATATATAATATAATAAAAGTATAAAATTCGTGTAAAAATAGAATTAGGTATACGTATGTTAAATCAAATCAATTAGTGTAAATAGAGAAATGATTTAAACTTTTTAAGAGTGTCTTTTCAAAATCACGTAACAGAATGTCGTGTATAAAGAGAATTAGGTGACATAAGTATGTAACAAATTAAGGACTATTGTTGACCTATTGCACTTGACTCTTTCAGACTTTATACGCAAACTGGATCACGAGAATGGGCCGCTGACGCTGCATAGCACGATGCACGAGGTGTTTCGCTATGTGCAGGCGGGCCTTAAGACGCTACGCGATGCCGTCTCGTATCCTCAGTCGCAGTAGCGATAACTCCAGCCTCAAGAACGTGTCCGGCAACAACAACAGCAACAACAACAACAACATCATCATCACCACCAAACGTGTCTAAATGAAAGTCAGGCCAAATTAGCAACTATTAAATATTATTATAATTACTGTATACTAGCAGCAGCATCAGCTGCACATTTAGTTGTTTAGTTTAGGGAACCTTCCAAAAACAACAGCAACAACAGCAACATCAACACCAACATCAGCAAATTTGTTTGTTATTAACTTCTAGTTACCCCTTTTTTTACATAAACATTATGCACACCATTTACTTATTTCCTTATGCTCAATTTTCGATTGGTTTCTTTTTTAGGCATGTTAAGCTTTATATTTATGCCTAGTTTTAATTGATATTACACACAATATAAAATCAAGTTATTTTATCTATATATATGTTTTCTAGATTGTAAGTGAAAAAACAAAAGAAAACGAAACAAAGTGGCGCCCATAACAAACTTTAGTTGAATTTTTTGTTTTTGTATACACACAAAATAAAAATGGCTTTTTTATATTTAAGTTAGTTAATTTTTCTTTGTCGTTTGCACATATATCTATATATACTTATATATATATATATATATATATATATTCTCGCTGGCCAAAATGTTAATGCGCCTAAAAACAACTCGTAAACTTTTCTTATGTATATAAGCAAACAAAAACAAACAAAAAAACAAAACCAACAAATAAGCAACAAGAAAAACTAAACAAAAAAATGCTTAAAAAGTTAATATAAGTATGGTTTTTATTAAATTAATTTAAAAGAAAATTTTTACTGTTTCGTAAGTTTTAAATTGAGTTAACAACAAAAAACACAAACACTATTTTATATAGTTATATTGATACACTATTAATTATGTTTATAATAATATTATTGATTTTAAAAGTAAATTTTTAAAAGAAAGCAATCACGTTTTTAGAACAAAAATTCATGAATGGAGAAAGATAAATATATATTAATTGAAAATATATATACATATATATATTAAAAATATATCGCATATATTGCAAATTTTTTTACTTTTTGTTTTATTTTTTCGTTTGTTTTGTTGATTTTCATTTTTGTCGGTGCCTCGAGACTTACAAGACAGACGCAACAACTAATAGTGCATTAGTAGTTCTTAAACAAGTTCAAATTAAAAAAAAAACCAAAACAAAAGAAATCGAAAAGTACGCAGCAATTTAATCAATAAAAAATCAACTTGTCTCCTATGCCTCCCGAACCCGAAACAAAACCAACAATATACACTGTACATATATAGCCGACATAAATAAATAAATACATATATATTTTTAATATGCCAAAAGCAAAAACAAAGCGAAAAATCAAGTTATAGTCAATAAGCCGAAACATCAACAGAAACAAAACAAATCCAAAAATGCAATAAACTAATTGTAAGTCGTTGGTGACATCAAATGGGTAGCACTGTTGTGCCTGATTGGCAGCACTTTGGCATTATCGAAGCCAAGCGTAATCGAAGCGAAGCAAAGCGAAAAGCAGCGAAAAACAAACTTCAAAATCAAAGCGAAAACGTAACGAAAAACAAACTAAGAAAAAATGGTAAGCGAAAATTCAAAATATATATGCATATTATATAATGTACTTATATGAAACAATTTGTGGTTCTGGGAAACAAAGCATTAACTTTCAAAAATGAAAACATAACGTTTAATTGTAGTCAAATTTTAAGTTACCAATTAACAACACGGAAAAAGCTCGGTGCGGCTAGTCGCACTTTAAATACCCTCGCAGAGAAGTTAAGAATAAATTGCTCCTATGGTAGCATAAATATGTATATATATATATATGTACTTGTAATGAAGTCCGAACGGTTTTATAATTTTCTTTAATATATATTCAACAATCAATAGATTAATAAAATTTGTATTTGAAATTCCATTTATTTTGATCTTTCCCAATTTTTAAAAAGAAGAAAGATAAAAGTTTATTAGAATTTTAAATTATTGCATATACCGTGACAAATCAGTTATAATCTCTGCTAGGGTAACGTAAATACACAAATCGAAGAAGACCACAACAAGAAATCATTAAACGGAAATCGTAGCGCGCAATTTTATTGTGCAATATGACAATTAATTGTAATTATTATAAATTATACATGCATGCATGTATAATATGTGCATTTGTACATGTATTGTTAAAAATTCTAACGCTGTAAATAAAAAGCAACTTTATTAACAAAAAACAAAAAAAAAAACAAAAAAAACAAGCAGTCAAACATATACACGCATACGTACATATACATGTGTATATCGATAAATACATATACATACACTCATATAAATATATATATATTTTTATATATATACAACTAAAAGAGAAACCTTAAATTATAGTTAAATTTTTTCAAACGACAACAAGCAGCAATCTTGCAATAAATATTATAAATAATAATACAAAAAAATTAAAAAAAAATTAAAAAAAGGAAAAAGAAAAGAATATGAAACGAAAATGCGCCTAGAGGATTTAAGAAGCGAAACATAGTTAATAATTATATTTTGTTAAGCGTTATTGTAGTGCAAAATATAAGCAAAACGAACCGTAAAACCAACAGAATTAAGTTTTAAGCTTAACGTAAACACAAAAAAAAAGAAAAACAAAACAAAATAACAACAACAACAGCAAAGTCAACAATTGATAACAAAACGAAATTGTTCATTAACATAGTAAAGGTAACAAGAAAAACATATATAAGTAATTTAAAAAAAATATATATTATATATTTTGTACAAATATAATTAATGAAAAAACGAGAAAAAAACAACAACCGCAGCAGCAAAAACCAAGTACACTTATTAAAGTTTAAGCAACAAAACAAAACAAGAACAACAACAACCAATTTAATATGCAATTACCGTAACAGTAGTTGATAAATCAAAATAAAAAAACCAAAATCGTAACATTTAAAAAAATATGGTTTATTTAATGCATAATTTGAATTTTATACTTTGCGCGCTCAAAATTTGTCGTGCTTTTGGGAATGTCGCTTTGCCGAATTCGCCGCGACAACACAATCATGTTAAATGTAACATGAGTTGCTCTGTGCACATTAAATTGCAGCCGCTGTTAAAGTTAACATAACCATGTTCACTTGAATAGCGTCAGATTTTCATCATCTTTTGCAATTATTACAAATGTTGTTATTTTTAATTGTTTCTAATTGTTGAAGGGCCAAAGAAACAATTGTAATTAAAAAATTTCTTTTTATTAAACGTCCTTATTTTTTTTTATGACGCTGCACCTTTTATAAAAAATAACCGTTTCCTGTGTTGTAAAGTGCAGTGCGCCAAATTTAACATTTCGCAGCACTTACATTCTGTTACTTGTGGCCGCAGTTCGTTTGAGTCTTGCGTTTTGTATAAATTTTTTTTGCCTTTTTGTTTTTTTTTTGTCTATGTGCTTAACGTTTGATATTGGCGTGTTTTAAATTGTTAAGCAGGTGCAACAAAGTCACTGCACAGCAAGAAAGAGCAAACACAGTTTTGCAATAATTTGCGTGCATATTCGAGTTTTGCGCGCCATTTTGATTTTGTGCTTTGTACGTGTTTCGCCGTGTTTTGTTTTTGTGCTGCTCAAATTGCAGACACGAAACGAAATGAATCGCTCAATGGCGGCAGCGAAATCACCCAATAAAACACAACGTCGCCGGCGGCAGCGAAAGAACCAAAAGCGTCGCTCAAAGCAATGGCAATGCGAAAATTGTAGGCAGCCGAAATGTGGCGAAATGGCGAGCAGCAACAAATTGGAAAAGGACGTGGAAATTGAGAGAGCGGCGAAGAAGAGCGCGCGACGCACAAAGCGTCGCAATCGCCAGCGCAGAGCAAATGCTGTCGCGGCGGCGCAAAGCAGTGCATACAAACTGGAAGAGCGGCCACGGGAAACGTCAAGGCCACCGCCGACGTTATCGTCGTCGTCGTTTAACACCACCTTCGACTCGTTGGATTCGCTGTTGGAAAAGCCGTTATTTGATTTTGCCGAATTATTGCGTTCGCCGTCGTCAGAAAAAACTCGTGACACAACGAAAAGCCGAACATATGATGGAAGATCTGAACGAAGAGCAGCTAGAAAATCAGAACGCACAGTGGGCAAACGATACAAACAAACAGTCTGGCACGCAACACTGGCCGCCAATACAGGTGGCACAGTGGGCAACAGAGGGCAGTCAGCAGCAACAATGGCCAGCCGATGGCAGCTATGTGCCGCCGCAGCCTTGGCATCAACAGGTTCAAGAGGTGCCGGCACCAAATTTTCAGGTAGCACAACAGTGGACCCACAATTTGCAGAGTTGGCCCACTGTCAATGGCAATCAGTATATGGTGGCTGCAGCGCATGACGGGAGCAGCATGCCTTATTACGAGAGTGCATATTATATGGAAACAAGCAGCTACAGCCACTGTACGGTCAGCAGCAACAACAACGAGCCAACAACAGTGCAGCAGCAGCAGGCAAATCACCAACAATATTATCAGCGTAAGAGTTGCGCTCAGTCGTATAAGAGATGTCGTATAGAGCACTACTCTGACGAGCAGCAGCAGTATTACCAGGCTCAGTGGCATCAGTTAGAGTAAGGTAAGTCTTCTATTTTATAGCAGCTTCCAAAAAAAGAGCGTGCGTGCACTTTGAAAGCTTTCTAACTGTCATCAAAGGCTGCAGTTACAAAAAGCAGGCAAAGCAAGCTCAACACAGCTTGTGGCTGTCAAAAGCTGCAGAGGTTTGGCAGCAACTGCTTAGAGTTTTGTTCGGCTGGAAATGCACAGCTAAAACAGTTTGCGAGTCTTTTAAATATTTTGCCAAATATAAGTAAAATTGTAATTTATCTGGAAATTGGTGGCCACAGTATTTTATTATATTTATCATACAAAATTGTTAATTTGTACAAATGTTAAGTGCAATTTCAGTCAGAAACAAAAAATCATTTATCGATATATTTGCATATTTATTGTGCGGGTCGCTATCAAAAATATCGATCGAAAAACTTAAAAACAAAAGAGAATAAATTGATTATACGAAAGGGTGAATTTTGTATAAAGAACTGCAGTTGTAAGTGGGTTGGTTAAAGTGCAAATTATTTCAATTGTTGTTGCTATTCAGTGCACAGTTTGACAGGCCGTGTTTACTTTAGTTGAGCTTCGAGCAATATGCATTGTACACACTCTCGCATACACATACACATATTAAGTATGCGTTTATATGTATTTGCATGTAAACACTTGCTGCTTGCGCTACTCAGCGAGAGAACCACAACAAAACAACTACAATACACCGTGACTGAGGATGAGGTGATGTAAACTGATGTGTTGTGATGGAAGGAGTGTGAGGGGGACGCAACTTCCCCCGCACAGAGTTCAATGGTCTTTTGACACAAATGATGTCAAGTTGAGCTTCTTGGCTGATGCAGTCGGCGCTCGGCAGTCGACGTTCGGCGTTCGGCTTTCGGCTTGCTCGCAGCTCGCAGTCAGCTGCCGTTGCGAATCCTTTGTGCCTGTGTGTGTGTGTGTGTACGTTGGTTTAACTGTTTGTTTGGGTGCCTTTTTGACTGTCGTCGGCTCAACTTTGGCTCGCTGCTGTTTAGCGGCCGGCGTTCTCTTGAGCTCGCTCTCGCTCTCTCTCTTTCTGCCTTGCAGACAACCTACCGCAATTTGTTTCGTGTTCGCTGCATTTCCTTGTTTATGTTTTGTATTGAAATGTAGGGTATTCGGCTAAGTGCTGCAGCGTGAGAGAGACAGAGTGAGAGAGCAAGCGAACAATTCGTAGAGAGGCGAGCACGTCCAGTACCGTTGTATTGTTGACTGACTGTTGCAGCGAGTGCGCGGCTGCTGCTGCTGCCGCTGCCGCTGCTTGTGCTGGTGCTGGTGCTGCTGTACCTGCGCATTTGGCGCTGCAGCTTTTTGTTATTGTTGCGTCGCTTCATCTTCCGCTGTTTCTTCTCCTTTTATTGTAGCAAATTGTGTGTTGTGCTTGAACAGTGGTGCGCAACCAAAGAAAAAGGGCTGCTTAGGATTTATGTCCTAATAATATTGTGTGCCATCGAATACAATTTACATAACCAAAAAAGACATTTTCGTTACCATACCAAAATTTAAAGAATTTGACATACTACATTTCTGTTTTTTATTTTATTATGATTTCTGTAAAGCAATTTTAAAGGCTTTGGAAAGTTCTCTTTTTAAAACCTACCTTGTTTCCAAGCTTTAGGAAAAGAAAATAAATATAAATAAAAACTCGAAATATTAAAGACCAGGTAGTGTCCGAATTAGCGGATTATCGAGTTAAACAAATCTAACATTTTTCTTATTAAGGTAACGTTTATCTTTTGGGTACGTAATGCAAGGATCTTTTCGGCAGCTTTAATTGAAATAGTGACGTCTCTTTCACATTATAAAGCTGAGAATATGTAATTGAAATTTCTGCAATTTTTGCGTGTAGCTTGTCAATAAAAGATTGAACGCCAGTTAAACTTTTGGGCAGGTTTTTCTCCAGATATTTTAGGTTATTTTATGCCATATCATGATCGCATATTTTTGACAGCCGTTACTACTACTACTACATAAACGCAACATTGGTGCCATAAATTTCTGTACAAAATTCTTTCTTTAGCAATAGCAACTTTATTAGAAAAACTTGCTTAAACGATTTTAAAGTTAACTTATTTTTACTGACTTATACATTTTTAATCCGAATTTAATCTATTTGATTTATTTAAAATTTCTTTATATTTTTCAACGGATAGTAACGTATAATTTTTTTCTGAAGTGGGGCCATATTTTTACACCATAATTCTATCTCATTTTATAGTTCACAAAATTGCGAGGTGTCGAATTACAGAATATGTAATACAATATATATTAAATGTCAGAATTATCGGGATGTCCGAATTAGCAGGTGTCCGAATTAACCAGATTGTACTGTACTGGTGAAGTTAAGTTAATTATTACCGCCATATTTAATTTAATTTAATTTATATTAAATAAGCCTAGCTTACACATACGAACGTAAATACATATATCTTGTTTCACTGTGCATCCTAATGAAAAAAAAAACTACGCAGTTCTGCTTTAGTTTTCGCCTCATCCGTTTTGCCGCGCAACTGTACGACCCAATGGGGAGAGAGTGGCTGCAGCCGTTTACTGCGCTGTGTGGCGTCGACGTCGACGTCGACGTTGGCGTTTTCGTTGTCCTGGCTGCATTTATCCTGGCGGCAATTGAACACTTTAATCATTTAGTTCTTGCACTCTCCGGCAGCAAGTTGTGTTTTTTGATTATCGTCGTATCGTCGTCGTTTATAAATTGTTGTATATCGGTATAATACACACATCTAGCATACTTGCATATTTACATACACACACATACACATACATATATGTATGCATCGTATATTGTGTATATCGGTTTAAATCTACAATTTTGTGCGTGTATTTTTAAAACTCATTTTAAGCGAACCAAATTCCAATTTTTCTCAAAAGCTAAAGCTAAAGCTAAAAATTGTGTGAAAACTAAGTGAAGAATATTTTTGCGGCGCTCTCTCTCTTTCTCCTGCACTAAAATCGAAGGCAGTTAAAGTAAGAAAACTGGCAAAACTGAAATGGAAGAAAAAACTGTCATGGCGAAATGTTGTTGTTCTTGTTGTGGTTGTAATTGCATATTACCATGTAAAGTGCCCACACCCATGGTCGATTTTTCGCATTTACATATACACACACACGCTCGCACACAAGCACATACACACATGATTGCACGCACACTCACGATAGTAAAAACTTGGCTCAATGGGCAGAGCGCATTTCTCTACACTTTGCTCCCAAATGCCGCCTACACACACATACTCTCGCACTCACATACACAGCTGCAATTCGTGCAGCGCCGGCTGCAGCCGCCGCGACGTTTAACCTAAAAAACGCAGTCGGCGTTGACGTCGCGGCGCGGCGCTTGCAGCTAAGCGCGCTCTCAAGCTTACGCTCTCTTTCTCTCTATGTACATTGCATATCTTGAGGCGCGCTCAGCTGACAGCTGCAGCTGTTGACTGCGCTGCGGCTGCATTTACTCTCTTACTCTCCAGTTTTTTTTTTTTTTGCCGCACCCAAAAGCAACGCGGCCTGGCTTTCCTCCTTTGCTTATTGCATCAGCCTTCGGCTGATTTTAGCTTTTGCTTTTGCTTTTGCCTGTTACAAGGTGTGTCACTTTTTTGTTTTGTTCTTACGCTTTTTGCCACTTTGCATTGCATGCTCCATGTTACGTGTGATGGTTCAGAGGGGCGCGGGGCAGCATTAGAAAGACGAAGCTTTCGCTATACATATATCCTTCGCTTTGTAAACGTCAATTAAGCGGAAACAATTTTAAACAATTTATGAATGAAAATTGCCGGTTTGTGTTACACTATTTTTGGGGTAGGGGGTAGAGGGGGAGGGGTTGGTGCTTCAAAAGAGGCGTGCTTTTGGGTGGCGTTGTTTTCAATTTAAATGTTCCCCTGCAGGGGGCATCAACGGAATAATCGGTGCTTTGGGTTGGTTAATATTTCAGTTTAATGTTGACGATATGGGTGTACATACGAAATCGGTCGATTTTGATGGGATAATGCGACTTTATTGATTTCGCTGAAAGGATATGTGACGTTTTACATAATCGGATTTGTTTCTTATATGTATATACTTTTGGCTTATTCAAACTGTCCCCCAACTGAACGAGAATCCGGGTTCGAATCCGAGGGTGTATATGCATGGATGTAGTATTTTCTTAGCAAATAGATGTGCTAAAAGTGGTATAAAAATGTTTCTTGATATTTGGAACCTAAGTTGTCAGCATAATCTCAAAAAATAATATAAAAGAAAAATTCGAAGCGATATTCAGGCTCACTTAGAAACACTTAAAAATATATAAATGTTTTACAATAATTATAACATTTTTAAGCAAAAATAATGGAAAGTTTTTCCTGATACCTAATAATATTAGTGAAATATCAAATATTCAGCATGTCCTGAATATGGAAATAAATATTTCTTGGGGTAATTTTTATACTCGTTCACGAAGTGAGAAAGAGTATATTGGGTTTGTGCAATGTCCGTCTTACTGTCCGTCCGTCTGTCTGTCTGAAACTTGGAATATATACTGTATACCCGTGTCAAATAAACTGTTAAGATTTCTATAGAAATATAAAATTGAAAAACAAAATCTACATACATCTACAGCTCTCGGATCCCATATTTCAAACTCCAATAATTTTGTTAAAACTATGCATGATGTTCATGTTGGATGGTTTTTGGATTGTGGTCATATTTTGTCACCTAGATCAATTCTGCATTCCAAAAAACAGTGCAGTATTAAAAATTAATTTTTTTGTACTCACCCTACTTATTTTTGAAATGTTTTTGTTTTCCAAAATTTTGATTTTTAATTTAAATTAAAAATGTTTAATGAACCGATTTACAAGTTGAACGTCATTTTGGTAATGATTTGTGCTTTAGATTGATGCTGCATTTAAAATATATTGATTGTTGAATTTAATTTTTTTTTTTAAAAAAAAAATTAGGTACACTGTGAATGAGAATTGCGCTGTCGCTTACACCCGATTGCAACGTTCTCAATTGTTTCTTTTATTTTTGATATACAAATGAAATTTAAAATTTAAAGTACAAATAAAATGTATAATTTAATGTTTATTATTTTTATTGTAATTGAGCTTTTTCAAACATAAAATTTGCGTGTAAACTGCATATGTTTGATAATAATAAAAAGCTCATCGACAAAAATGGCATAAAACCAGACAGTATACTTAATTCGTGTAAGATAGCGGGCGTCGACAGCTGTTTTTATTTGCAAACACATGTTGTTATATATATTTTAACAGCTGTCTTGTTCGGGCATCGAGTTCTGTTAGCTTTGAATGTTAGTTTGAGTGTTTTTTGCATAAATCAGCTAATTATGTGCATGCATGTCGCTCTCTGTTACTGCGCCATTTTACATGTGTAATCCAATTATTCTTCGTGCATGGCTATGTCATCATCTGCTCGAATAGACAAAAGCACACACACACACACACACACACCGTTACAAGGGGAGCACTCTGATCTGTAGAACCACCCGCTAGGTGCAAGCCTTTGCTCTTCACTCGCTTTCTCACACTAACAACGAACAAAGCAAAGAGCGTGGCAAAGTGCTCTCACGCTCTCGCACCGCATGCACATAATGTTCTTTCCCATTTGTTCGCACTTCGCTCACGCTCACGCTCACGCTCACTTGCTCTCTTGCTCTCTGCCATTTGTATGCAGGCAATGCGATGTTTGTTTTCGACTCTTTTTGGGGCCATTTGTCTTCAACTGCGGCGAGGGCATAAAAATAATTTCCATGCCGCTCGCTGAATCAGTTTATTTCTGTTCTGTTAAGTTGCAGGAACGTGTTCTTTTTCTACTTTCCGTTTGATTTTATTTCCTTATTATTATTATTATTATTATTACTATTATTGTTATTATTATTATTACTGTTAAACATTTGTTTCGCGTTCGGTTTGCTTCGTTCGGTTTGGTTTGGTTTTCGTTTTTCGCCGTTTCGTTAACTTTTTTCAAAACACCACCAAACAAAACTAAAACACAGCAACAACAACAAATTCAACGCCACTTATTTTGCATAAGTTTTTGCTAAAATCTTTCGGTTTGTTTGTTTGTTTTCAATTTTTACAATTAAATAGCATAAGCGCAATATCAAAAACAATACAAATAAAAGAAAAGTGTTTCGTAATCGCGTCTAAATCAAAGAAAGAGCAACAAGTTTTATTTACATTTCACAGTTTTCAATTTGTTTTCAAATTCAAAGGTAACATTTCGAATATATTCTTGCATTTATGTAATTGTCACTCGGTGCCACTGACTGCATGAATAATGCTTTCCATATTTATAATTCTTTTTTTATATCTTTCCCATTGCCACTTAACCTCAAAAATGCGTCGCAGCAGCAGCAGCAGCGGCAGCGGTCGCAGCAGCAGCGACAAAAATCTCTTCGCAGTCGTTCTGTTATTTTAAAAATATTTCGAAAATATAATTCTTGGTACTACTGCCGGCTCTCAATACATTTGCGCGCCGCATCGAAGCGCTCCCCGGCCCTCGGCCCCATGCCCCCACCCTTCAGTTGTTTGTTTATTTTTAAAATATTAGTTTTTCGCACGATTTGCGCAGCCAGCGCCTGCAAAAATGCTCGAGCCAGATAAAAGAAGAAAAGAAAGAAAGAAAATAAAAACATTTGGCCAAAATACGCAATAAAGGTGAAAAATGTCGATCGTAAACATTGAGGCATCACACGGAATAGAATAAATGGGGAGTGGGTGAAGGCTGAAGGCATTGAAAAGTTAAGATTGTTTATATTTAGATTGGATTGGCCTATAGATCTGACAGAACTGTGTGTTACTTATTAATCGGGTATGTGCTGTGTCATTTTTATGGAAATTTGAGAAAACACACGCTGAGCCGGCGAATTATAAATTTTATCTATTTATTATTATATGTAGCTCGTATTATCTGATATTGGTCTGATACAAAACTTGGACTGTTATCAACTTTGTGGAGGCTGTTTAAAAGCATAGTTATTTATAAATTATATATTTTAGAAGTTGTTCTGATTTTTGTTGAAATATTTATACATTTCGTTCTTAAATGATCGTGAATAACGTCTGAATCATTTTTAATTTCACGTTTTTATTGAAATTTTAGTACTGCGTTTGAATTATAGAATTACTACTATTAAAAATTACTACTTAATATTAATGGATCCTACGTTCTGGTATCTATACATATAGCTATCCTATTATAGGATATGGCTAATCCTGTTAATTTCAATTTATTTAAATTTTTTAAGTACGTTAAATAGTTTTCTTAACTGTAATAAGTTATAGCTGCTAATCAATATGTATTTATATACTATAACAATGAAAACTTTCCCAAAATTTCCGCAAACATTTCAACCTTTTGCCCAACATTTCGGATCAATCGTTGTATAAACATTCAATAGCTGCAGATATATTTGGCTTCCATTGAATCAAAATAAAAAGAATTACAAAAAAAAAAAAACAAACAAACAATGCGATTTATTAATCGTGTGCTCTTTTGCTAAAGTTTTTGAGAGATCAACGCTCAATTATTTCCGTTCAGCATGCAATCAGCTGAGTCAACAGATTTGATTGAGAATCAAAATTAAACAGCTGGGAGCTCAGTACAAGGAGGAATTCAATAGGCATTTTATAGAAATTTGTATTGGCGCAATAGCCGACATTGAACAAACGATTTAACAGCTTAACAATTATTATTAGCAGGGACTTCAACTACAACTTTATTTCTGTGCAAGTGAAAGCTGAAGCTTTGCATTGTTAAAGGGCTTCTGTTATCACATATTTGTATTTGAACTAATAACTAATTTACCTAAAAGCAGGTCGCTCTTGAACTCGATTCCACGACTAACTAAAGTAATACTTGGAAGCCTGACTTTTATCCTTAAACAAACTGTAAAGTTTGCAGCGTAAACAGATTTTATTTGTTAGTTTTTTCATTGTATTTATTTATTCATTGAAAATGTGTAGAAAAGGTCTAATGTTTTTGTACAAATGTATTTAACAAACAGCATCTCCGAGCCCATAAAGTATACGGGATGACGAGCTGAGTCGATTTAGCCAAGTTTGTCTCCCCGCCCGTCCGTCCGTGTGTATGAACGCAGCGATCTCGGAAACTACAACAGCTGAGACCTAAATTTTTCGACTATAGATTCTCCTAAGCTATAGACACTTTTGTTATTTTGAAATCTTACTCTATCTATCGATAAAAATCGATTTTAAGACTTGGTCTCGGAGTCGGGCGCTACCGACTCTTCTTTTTTGTTTTGTTTTTCAAGATAGAGTTATATAATCCTTCTAACGCCTATGCGTAGCTTAGATCTGAATATCATTGTGATCATTACCATATTTTTGCAAGCAAAACAACGGATTAATTTATCATGTTTATTAGAAGAAACCACATAGAGCTTTCTTGAAAATTGCGTCCGGAACTACTTCAGTGTTTTCTGCTTCTGCTTCTTCTGTTTCTGCTTCTTCAGGCTATATATTTTATAGCAAGAGTAGACCGTTTTCGATGGCCAGAATCTGGGCACGTCTTTGGGCAGCAATAGTTCTGCATACCACACAGCCGTAGTACCACACGAGAGCCACCGTCTGGGCCATTAAAAAAGCACAGGTATAAAACTCACAAATTGATGAGAAACTGACGGGCAGATAGTAAATGCTCTGCCGGAACTTGTATATGAAGAAAATAAATGATACGGAGAAAATAGACACGTATACGTAGACCTTTTGATACCATCGCAAAAACCGTGTCCTCCAGTTGCCGATAACACCGAAAATGGCCACGACACAGTCTGATATGAAGATAAGAAATCTGACCACTAGCATTACCAAATTATGGATGATTAAGTCCATCGTGATTTGATAACTTTCGAAATATAAATGTAATGTAACTTTCCGAAGGGAAACCCTAACTGAGGCTTATTTCGCCTGGCCAACTGAGGAAACATGCTCTAAGCAAAGGCTGCTTAGAGAACGTTCCCAGAAAGTATTTTCCAACTCAAACTTGAACTTGTCCCCAGTACCCAATTTCAGTTCCGATTTGATCAAATCAAGAACTAGATAAACATTCCTCGGTAGATGAATTGTCTTAGTACTTAGGCATTTGGCAACTTATCGAGGATCCGGGTTCGGATCCCAGGCTATTACCTGGATGTAGTTTTTGTCTTAGCCAAAGGTCATAGCAGCTAGTGCTTATTAAAAAATAGGTAGGTTGATAGTATTTAATAAAAAACCAAAAAGAGCTAGACATAAATGTTGGAATTTGGGTTCTCTTTCAGCATCAGAGAGTCAAGAATATTCACATTTTTTTAAGATGAAAAAGCTTGTGTCTTCGTATATGTAATGTTCGATTTTTGTAATTTGTGGTGGCATTAGTGTATTTAGCTAGAAGAAGTTTGTTGTTTGTCATTTATTTTTCGATATCTGGCCCAGTTTCATTGTCGATACAAATCAGGTTTCTTAGCATATAGTGTATGTCTAGAATGGAGCCTCCTCACTTGCTTTATTATGTGGAAATAAATTTCATTTTGACTATGTTGTGTACCTATGATTTTGTAAGTTGGCATCTCTATACTTCTTTAGTTTCTCTGGTAATTCGTTTCTGCCTGTGACCTATTTTTAATTATAAAGTTTGCAATTTTTTCACTGACTGCCCCGCTTCCAATTAGCCAATGCGTCATTTTAATTACATCGATTTTTCTGTCAGTTTTCGGATCCGTTTTTCGTACCCGCATAAGCCAAATGAAAATGGGCCACAACAACAACAACGTCAACTGCAGCAACAGCAGGCAGCCGCAGCAACAACAATTGCAAAAATACCACGTTGACATTTCTACGGTTTCATTAAAAATGTTAAACATGTTAGCCGTAGTTGCCTGCCCATCCCATTTGCCTGTCCCCTGCATATCATTTAAATTTAATTAAAATAATTGATTTTTATTGCATTTCCTTTGTTGCAGTTAACTTTCGGACAAACACATATAATTATATATATATCAAGTATACGTAGTGGTTACTCAGTAGCGCACACTGCGCGCGCTTATAACTAGGCTATAGTAAAAAGTTCAACCTAAATCAATTTCTATTTTCCACTTCCGTTTGCTCGTCTCGTACGTCGTGCGTTCTAAGGTGAGTGCATTTTAAAGGTATGAAAGGTATCAAGTTTCAATGCAATATTATTTTTTTCCATTTCATTGCAGATTTGAAAACGCGTCACAGCAGTATTATCTAAAAAAAAACAAAAAGAACTCTATTTAACTATCCAAATAGTGTACACTTCAAGTTTGATTTTCTTTTGAAAAAGCAGAAAGCAGTAAAGTTTGTTACTTAATCCTACATTTTGCCCGCTTTCGTATTCCCAACTAAACTTTCTTTAGTAGAAATGAGTTTTTAAAACTAAACTTTAAGTTTGCATGCTAGCAGGGGTTTTCTTTAAAATATTCTTCATTTTTGTTTTTAATATTGATTCTGAACAAAAATTGAGCAGCATTTTGCCTATTATTATGCTGATTTTCTAAATTTATTTGCCCATTTAAGAGCAATAAAATTGATCGCTGTCATAAATTAGTTTTGAATTTTTTCTGCCTTAAGGGTATTTTATATAAAAAATTCTAAGGGTATTTTATATAAAAATGGCTAAGGGTACTTAAATACTAAGGGTATTTTATATAAAAAATACGTAATTTTCTTGTAATATACTGTCAGCATATATTTTAAACGCTTTTTTATTTATTGTAATACGAAACTTCTTTAAATAGGTATTTTTTCTTAATTTAAGATTTATAATATTAGCGTTCGCATATGAAAAAATTCGTATAACATTTTGAAAATTATTATGACTTAGAACAGCTTTTCCCTTTGACTGATAAAATAACTAAAGTAAAGTTTAATTGGGACATAGTTTTAATTATAAATATTTTTTGATTCCCCTTAATTGGTTTGTGCTTTCAATTAATGCCCCAATTGCTCGACATATCTGTATATTAATGCAATTTCATCACTAATCGCAAACGTATTGTATGCCAACACAGCAGCAGCAGCGAAATGGTTGAGGGTCAAACGGCGGTACAACAGCAGCAATCGGGCGGAGGCACGACCAGTGGTGGCACAGGCAGCGCCACAGTCGGCGGCGGTGGTGCCACCGCTGGCAACGTGGCCAACAGTCAGGCGCAACAGAATGGCGGCTCGGGCTCGACGGCAACTGCGGTGGCTGCAGCTGCTGTTCCTGCAACGGCCAACAATGCCGCAGCCAACAATAACAACAACAACACTGCAACTACAAATAACAATAATAATAACAACAATAATAATAACAATAACAACGAGCCGGATCCCAAAACCAATTTGATTGTGAATTATTTGCCGCAGACGATGTCCCAGGACGAGATACGCTCGTTGTTCGTCAGCTTTGGCGAGGTGGAGAGCTGCAAGTTGATACGCGATAAAGTAACAGGTTCGTTGAATTATCTAATTGATTCATCGATCGATTAATCGTCTCTTCCGATTCTTTTGTCAAGGTCAAAGTCTGGGCTATGGCTTCGTCAACTATGTGAAGCAAGAGGATGCGGAGAAGGCCATCAACGCACTTAATGGTCTACGTCTGCAAAACAAAACTATAAAGGTGCGCTAATTTACTATATTAGGGGTATGCGCGATAGTAATTGACTTGGTGTCTCTATATTTTAGAATTTTTGTTAATATGTACACAAAGCTCAGAGAGGTGATCAGATACAAGCAATGACATTACGTTGTCTTTTTTATCTTGTCTGATATTGTAGTATTTATTTGAAATACAAAATTTGTCACAATCAGCCACAGAACACTTATATAAAGGTTCACTTTATATAAAACTAATCGAACTAACCCAACAGTGAACATTGAAAATGTGAGCCTAATTTAATTGTGAATGGCGTTGCGATTTTTATGCTCCTTTTACTATAAGAGAATTAATTAAAAAATCAAAAAATAGATATTTCATTATTTTTAATTAAAAATATTGAATACATGTATATATTATAAATTATTTACAATTTAATAAGCCAATCATTCTATCATTTAAATGGACTTGTTGAATATGAAATAAATAAATAAATGATATTCAAAATGATAATCATTTATATATAAGCTATATTTTAATATTTATATATTTATTTTAATTTAAAAAATATGTGTCTCAAAAATAGTAATTACAAATTTAAAGGTAGAAGGCTAAAAGCATCAAAAATGGTTATTCTAATAGTGACCAATGTTCAGGTATAAAGCAAACGCAACTCGTTTAATAATTTTTAATTAACTTTTCACCAAGTCAGCGTGATTGTCATATACTATTTGTATTTATATTTATTTATTTTTAAACTTGTTTCTTATTTCTAATATAGGTCTCCATTGCGCGTCCCAGCTCGGAGAGCATTAAGGGCGCCAATTTATATGTATCGGGTCTTCCAAAGAATATGACACAGTCCGATTTGGAATCATTGTTCAGTCCATACGGCAAGATCATAACTTCCCGCATACTTTGTGATAATATCACTGGTGAGTTGAAACACTTTATCGTTAACTATATCTATAACACTATATCTATAACATAAATAGTCCTAGCTGAAGGTTGTTATTGGGCAATAAGTATTTAAGTTGTTTTTATGTTCAGCATTTGCTAGCATAATTTAAAATTGTTGACTCTAACCTTGAGAGATATTCAAATTAAACTCTAATTTTCTTGGGGATATAAAACCAATATTTATAAATTTATTGCATATTCTAGCCAATTCCTATTATACTCTTATATAATATAAGCATGTTTAGTTTATAATAAAAAATAATATAATATCTTAGCTAATAGTTGACTGCCTTCAGTGAGCCTGGCATTATTTTTGCCCTTAGCGCGCACAATTTGTTTTAAAATTTGGCGCTACATTTTATTAAGTTGACATTTCTTTAATAATGCAAAACTTTGATTACAATTTTATTTTTTTCATGTATTTTTCGAAACCAAAAAAAAAAACCAATTAATAAAAACAAACTAAACACACAAAACTATAAGATGAACATGCGGCGGGTAGGTTTTTACTTTTTGTTTAACTGTTAAAATCGCAATTCATAAATTTCTCATTTGCACATTGCTTGACATCGTTTCTTTAGCTTATCTTGAGTACTTCAAGTGCTTTTTTGCTTTATTTGTATTAACTATAAATTGTTTTAAATTGTATCCTGTACTTGGTGTAGATAAAAAATGTAGAGAAAAGTTGAAAAAATAAAGTTAAGTACTCTTTTTCCCTAAAAGTTAGTACGAAAATCTTAAAAGCCTTAAACGGAAATATTTAGTTGTTTTAAAGAAAATTCTTATAAGATTTTTTGAAACTTACAAAAGTTAATTCACTATAATTAAGAAATAAAAAATTTAAATAAAGTTACAGCTATTTAGGGGTACTTATATTTTAAAGAATTGTTTTGAATAAACTTTTTTGTCTTGTCAACAAAACAGAATCTATAATCCTTTATAATATTGTAGTTAATAAATTGGTTATTAATTATAAAGGGAGCTTGTTTTAGAAAAGCGCTTTTTTTTTTACCTAAAAACCGGTACAAATACAAAGTTATATTATTTTTTTAGTTATTCTGATATGATTTATATTCCTGGTTCTTAAAAATTGTATTGTGCTTTATTTATATACTAGGTATATATTGTCAAAAAATGTATTATTGTCATTCTGTGTACAGGGTATCCTATAGTTGAGCATGGAGAACTATAATGTTAGAAATGTTTATTTTATTATTTTATTATTTATTTAGTTTTCACTTTATAATACAATTTATGTTTTTTAATTTATTTATTATAATTTTGTACTAATGCATTTTATTTTTATTTTTCTAACGACACACAAAACTACACAAAATACAAAAAACAAAATATACCCAAAAAGAAGTGCGCGCTGCGAACATTGACCGTATGTATAAGTAACATTTTTTTTCTTGGATTTATATGTTTTAATTTTTTGCTGGCTTTGATTTTGCGTTGCTTTGCTAGCCAAATGTACAGTCACGCACAATAACTAAAACGCTGCAAATTCATTACGCATTTTTCGCTCGCTGTGAAAACTGTTGTTGGGTCTAACGTTTAACGAATTCTTTTTCGATCTGATCTTAGGTCTCTCCAAGGGCGTCGGCTTCATACGCTTCGATCAGCGCTTTGAGGCTGATCGCGCCATCAAGGAGCTAAACGGCACCACACCGAAGAATTCCACCGAACCGATAACCGTTAAGTTTGCCAACAATCCGAGCAGCAACAAGAACAGCATGCAACCCCTGGCCGCCTACATAGCGCCGCAAAATACGCGCGGCGGACGCGCCTTCCCGGCGAACGCGGCCGCCGGCGCCGCTGCGGCCGCAGCCGCCGCTGCCATTCATCCCAACGCGGGCCGTTACAGGTCAGCACAGCAAGTAAAGATGCGGTCTAATATAATCTAGAGAGGATGATTCCATGCAGGAGCTGCCAAAGTGTGAATGAGAGGGTTTGATATTGATCGAAGGAAATTTAGTTTTGGGGTATTCGCAAATATCTTAATTATCATCTTCGTTATTTGGAAGAAAGAAATAGAAGTCTTGCAACAGGACTGACATGAGAGGAATATATATGTGTTTGGGCTAATTTTTTGTGTAAAATCAATTACTAACAATATTTCGTTTCATTATTATATTATATTTATCATTAAATAAACTCTTACTTTTACCATAGAATAATATAAAACGCAAATTTCCTGGCAATATGGAAGTGTTTGCATACAAAAGACCGATTGTTCCTATAGAAGGCTATTATATAGAGGCTAGATGTTGGTAATATTTTACTCATATGATAGCAGTACTGGGAGGGAAAATAAGCAATATCTTTTAACAAAAGCTACATTTTCGATCGTTGCTTTACTATAAAATATCTAGAGAATATAGTGGTCCGATTCCGACTTTGCAAAGTTTTATGTAGTGCTAAGTAATGCAAAGAGAATATCTAAATTTGAAATTGCTTTATTCAAATTCAATTTTTTTATATAAGGAATGAGAATTAATCAGCATAAAACACCCATTAGTAGGTGTGCATTCTGGTAGACGTTTTGTGGGTTTTTTAAAGCAATCATTTTGTAAAAATATTTTATTAGGCATAAATATAATATGCTAGTTTAAATTAGCATAATCAAATGCTGATATCGAGATATCGATCAGCGAAGTAAGAAGTGAGAAACAATAATTGCTTTAAAAGAATTTAAGATTTATTAAAGCATTAAATGCCTTTATGTTTTATTGTTTCAACAAATATATTTAAATCCTCAAAAGTATTTTATGATTATACTTTAGGCGCTTCCCTCGCTCAAAGTCTTTTTAAACTACGCAACACTTTTGGTAAAAATATTTGCAAAGCAAAAAAATGACGTTAAAATAAAGACTACCAAAGAACAAAATATCTATTTAAAGAAAAAGTGTATGTCATCAGTAGACTAAACATCGAAAGAAGTTCTCTCTCTATATGTTTGCATTAAATGTTAAAAGAAAAACAAAACTAATACAAAAGTATATATATATTAAATTAAAACCAATCTTAGTCGAAAACAACTTAGTCAAAGGTACTAATTTTAAGCACTCTTGTTAAATGCGCAGCAAACGGAATCAACATTTACTTGGAACTTTTTACATTTACTTACTTGAGAAGAAAATGAGAAATGTGTCAGAGAATATTGACGTGGCATTAGTTATTTCAAACTCAGCATAAGAAGTCGTGAATAGAATTATCTCACACAAAGTACTTGAAGCCAACATACTAATTATGACAAATATATATAAGTCAATAAAAGTAATCTTAGATAGGCAGCTCTAAAAATCGTGCACTTATGTATCTTCCATTTGCAATTTAGCTCTGTGATCTCACGCTATTCGCCGCTGACCAGTGATTTGATTACCAATGGCATGATCCAGGGCAACACCATAACCAGCTCCGGTTGGTGCATTTTCGTCTATAATCTGGCGCCCGAAACCGAGGAGAACGTGCTCTGGCAGCTCTTTGGGCCATTTGGCGCTGTGCAGTCGGTCAAGGTGCGTCTGAATTGTTATTGTATTTTGGTTCTTAATTAATGTTTTGCCGCAGGTCATACGCGATTTGCAGAGCAACAAGTGCAAGGGCTTTGGCTTCGTTACCATGACCAACTACGAGGAGGCTGTGCTGGCCATACAGTCGCTCAACGGCTACACGCTGGGCAATCGGGTACTCCAGGTTAGCTTCAAGACCAACAAGAATAAGCAAACGTAATTATTAACCAAGTTGGCTGCTGTTGTCAATGCCAATGCGGCGGCGGCGGCGCTGGCTGCCAATAGTTTGGTGCTCGGGCACAACAACAATAATTACAACAATCACAGCCATCATGGCAACAACAACAAAAACAACAACTGCAGCAGCAGCAGCAACAATGCTGGCTATTCATTTGGCAAACACGCTAATCACAACAACAGCAACAACAGACAGCACAACGGCAACCACAATACTACCAAGCAGAAGCAACAAGCAACTTCGAGCGGCAGCAACAAACACGCGCTGCCTCTGCTGGCAGCAGCAACAAAAGCAACTGCGACAACAGCAGCAACAGCCTCTGCGAACAATCGTCACAGCAAACCACCCGCGGCCAGCAACAGCTGCAGCAGCAACAGCAACAACAACAACGCCACCACAACAACATTTAACAGCAGTGGCAGCAGCTACTACAACAACAACAACAACAACACCTCGTCTAATGGCACGCCCCATGGCGATGCCGGCGCCAGCTCAACCAGCACCGGCAACATTTTGAAAACTTCCACCAAATTCATTTACAATAAGCCGCAAAATCACTTCGAGCTGCTGCAACAGCAGCTGCAGCTGCAGCAGGAATTCGCCCAGTTCCTCACGAATGTGGCCAACAGCGCGTCGGGTGGCGGTGGTTCCACTGCCACGTCCAGTCACAACAACAACAACAACAGCAGCGGCAGCAATGCGGCAAGCGGATCGAATGCGGCACGCAATGCTGCAGGCGGCAACACGGCGTTGGGCAACGCAGCGGCAACATTTGCTGGCAACAAGAACAACAACAACAATAGCAACAACAACAACAATGGCAACAACAGCAACTACCAATCCTCATTTATGCCATCCTGGTCCAATTGGTTTTTCTAATTGATTCCGATGGTATTATACCCCTTTATATTTTTATGTTTTCTTCACCAAGTGTTTCTTTCAGTTATACGTTACGTATATATATATAATTATATATATATATTTTTTTTAATCAATTTAGTTTTTTTTTTATTTTCGAGCTTAAGTTTGTATGAAGTTAAAAGTCAAAATTGTGTATACCCTGTACTTATTGAAAATAGGTATCCGTGCCTCACTATGGAAATTAAGTAAAAATGGGTATATATTACTTTTATTTTAATATGTATATCAATATATATATATGCATATATACATTTTTTTGAAAATTGAAAAGAAATTTTTTTAAATTGCGTTGCCAAACATTTTGTAAATTTAAAAAAATTAATTTAAATTTGTTTTTTGTTCTTTTTACTAACCATATTTTATTCTTGTTTTTTTTCTACTGACAAACGGGCAAGGTTCTGCCATTATCTTTTCTTATGAATATTTTAATATTTAACACACATCTTTAGTATCCTTGTTTTATTTGCACTATCAGCAAACTCTAGTCGTCTCTAGCAAAAAAAAGCTAAAGCTACCAAAAATGTATGGTTAAGTTTTTGTTTGATGAAAGCAACATACTCTAGAAATAGTTTATAGATTTGGCAGCGAGAAAACGGAAAGGCCAAAAACCACCAAAAACATAAAGAAATAAAATATTTAAGTCTATTGGTAACTGTATAAATACCAAAAAATAAATAAATAAACAGAACTGAAATACGTTAAAAAAATGGCAAAGTTTGGCATATGGTTGGAACCATTTGAAGAGAATAGTCCCAACTTCGACATATATGCGCGATTTGTTTATATAGATTTATATATATTCGAGTAAATGTGTAACTCTTGCTTAAAATAAAGATCGTATGCATTATAATATACTTAAAAATACTTTTATTAAAATATTTAATTATGAAATTTTCAACCTTCATCTAATCATTGTCATGTGTTACAAACTTATCCAAGTCCTAACTATGTTAAACTATTTCTGAATGTAAATCCTGAAAAGAGCAGTAAAGAAATCGAATGTGCAACAACAAAATACAAAATCGATAACTAACAACAAGAGCTAAAAATACAGAGAATTTTTCGAATACAACGAATAAATGTTTAAGAAAAATTTAAAGCTGAACAGCAATCAAAAATAATAACAACATTTAAAATAAATTTCAAAACAAAAAGTAAATATTTATAAAAAAATAAAGTTAATAATATAAAAACCATAAATAAAAACCATAAATAAAACACTACTAACAAACAATTGTAAAAGAAACATCTTAAACTAAAACCAGCTAAAAATATCTATGCACGCCATTCGAAAAATCTGAGAAATTCGAGAAAAATCTCTAAAAACAAATTCCCTCCTAGAAAAGAAGTTAAAAACTTAACTTAAACCAAAGTTAAATGTACGTAAAATAAAGAAATTGACAAAACGCGTTTCAGCAAAACGAATTTGTTTAAACCAAAAGCCCAAAACAGCAATAACAAAGGAACAAACAATTTAAACAAAACAAATTGCCAAATTACAAAAAAAATTTTAAATTACATATAACGAAACAAATTTGTATGCAAAAAACAAAATTATGAAAGAGTGAAAAAGATTTACATGAAAAGTGATTGAAGAGAAATGTTGAAAAGAAAGTTGAGGAACGCTTCGACAAATGATATATATGCATTTAAATAAGTCAGGCGAGAGATCCGCAGTTAAGAGAAAAAGTACGATCAAAGTTCTACAACATGAAATCATGGTGCTCGAGAGATTTCCTTGAAAACTAGCTAAATGTACTAGTCATTGAAAACCAAAAAAAGAAAAAATAAATAAATAAAATAAATAAATAAGTCCTGTTATACTATTATTTTCATAAAATCATTTATTCTATACTTTTGCCTAACATTTTTAACAAACTTGCAGTCACAATTAAGTGGGAGTTCGGAAATTATTTTAATCATAATCATATTAATCCCTTTTATGTTTTCTAATCCAACCTTTTTGCATGTATGTCATCCATAAGCAATTTGTAATGTTGGCAATTAACTTTAAACTATGCTATATATAAACTCTATATAAAAAATCTAAACCTATTTATAAAAACAAAACATCAACACAAAGTATATTATATATGATTAACAATATATTGATGTTGTGTATTGCAAATTTTAAATGTTTATACATATACATACTTACCAGAAAAATGATTATAATATACATATTAACTCATGGCATAAACCACAAAACACTTTCATGTATACGTCAAGTAAATTTATTGCAACTATTTAAAACGTAATTAACACAACCCATACAAAAACAAAAAAATATATATTAAAAAAATTATATGTATGTATATTTACGGTTAAAATTATTACGTATGTATGTGTGTAGAGCATAGGCCCAGTGCAGAATGCCCCAGCCTCGAAATATTTGTAGAGCTAAATGGCTTTTTTCCAAACAAACACAAAATACATTCAGAAAGTGAAGCAATCGAATCATTCGAAACACTTAAGACACTCAAATTACCCATATTCATGCGCAAATGCTTGACTGAAATTAAAAAAAAAAACTCGTTGCTTTTATGCGATTTATAAGAACTAAACCTTCCACAAAAAATAGAAGAAAACTCGAAGAAAGTTCAAGTTAAAAAACTATAAGAAGAAAACACCAAGTAGACCGTTTTTTATAATCAGGCACACACATTTTTGTGCATGTGCTTTCTGATAAGGGAAAAGGGAATGCAGTATGCGTAATGCAATTAAATAATGATAACAACAACAGCAACAACAAGAACAACAAAAAGCAATCGATTATATATACATTTTTTAAGAGGAAAATGTTTTATAAATAAAAAAAAATCCGAAGAATGAGAAAAAACAAAAAAAAACCAAGAAAGTATTTTAAAAATTTAAACATATACATGAGTACTATATATACAATATATTATATTATATATACATATTATATATATACTTAATGGTATTGGTAACGAACAAAAACACCGCACAATAATATACAAAAAAACAAAAGAACAAGAAAAAAAGAAGAATGAATACGTAATGACAAACCGCAAAGGATCTGATAACAAACGTTAAACTAATGCAAAAAAGACTAAAACAAAAGCAAAAAGAAACAACTAAAGAAACGAGCAACTTTATAATTTTTACATTAAAAACGCAATAATGTTAACATTTAAAGATTGAAGACAGAAACAGAAAACAAAGCGCATATCTTGAAAACGAATAAAAAACAAACGAAAAGAGCAAAGATACGAAAAGTTACCACAAATTTTAACTAAAGAGCTAAAAAGCTAAACAAAAGTAAAACGCGAATCAGTCGACGTTTAAATATGGTACACTTTTATACTTTTACACCGAAAAAATATAAGGATAGTGCATACACATATGAATATACTAACGTATAAAGTCAAAGATCTGGCGATTAAATTGTCGTCACGTTTCGTTCGTTGTTTCGAGGCATATTCGCGTTTGAAACCAAAAAAAAAAATGGTTGTGCAATGCCTGCAAGTGAAACCGGAATCGGAAACGCATTCGGAACTGGTTCCGGCACTTGCAGCGCTCTCTTTAAATGTCTCTCTCACACTCACACAAACACAAATACACACTGATACACGTATATAAATACAAGGAAAACAGGAAGCACCGTGCTCTCTTTAAAACTCACCACTAACCTACTTAAACGTGTGTTGAATAGTCAAATCATCTGTCGGGAAAAGCAACTTATTCAAGAATTGATCTAAGTATTTAAATGATGTGCTATAAATTAAATTAAATTAAGTAAGCTTATTGCAAGCTTGTAGGCATAGTTTAAAAACACTGAACTGACACTAGTTGAGTATTTAAGGCAAGGCGTTTTCACAGTATACACTATGTATATGAAGAAAAAACAAATGATTTCTGCAACTTTCAGCTAGTCGTTCTTATATTGAACACCCCAAAGGTTTGCTAATATTTCAGCATAAATTCATTTAAATATGATTTTAAAAAGTGAATCAATGAAAAGCTCTTGCCAAGAGTAGTCCTAATATTGAAAAGGTTTTACCATGAGTACCCCTAATGTCGAAAAATAATATAATCAAAGCGCGTGTACGCTTAAGCTTTTTAATTTAAAATTTTTAGATATTTTCATTCAATTTTGCTCAAGAATTTAAAGTATTTGAAATGCTTGCAATTTTTAAGAGCACGAAACAGTTTGACAATTCACACAAATCCTCTCTAATAGATCCATCTTTATATTTATTTCGGTACTTTAAATGTATTTTATGAAACACACTTTTTTTCTTAACAGTATCTCCAAAGTTTTCTGCTCTTATTAAACTACACAAAACCTTTGGTAAAAATATTTGCAAAGAAAGAAAAAAAATAATATAAAATAAAAACTAACAAAGAACAAAATATCTATCCAAAGAAAAATTTCGTAGTGCATGTCATCAGTAAGGTAAAGATCGAAAGAAGTTCTCTCTCTATATGTTTGCATTAAATGTTAAAGCAAAAGCAAAACTAACACAAAAGTATATATATATTAAATTAATTATGTATAAACCAATCTTAGTCGAAAACAACTTAGTCAAAGGTAATAATTTTAAGCACTCTTGTTAAATGCGCAGCAAACAGCATCAACATTTACTTGGAACGAACGAAGGAAAAGTGAATATGAAAATCAATGAGAAGAAAATGAGAAATGTGTCAGAGAAAATTGAAGTGGCATTAGTTATTTCAAGCTCAAGCTCAACATATGCATAATTTAATGTGAAACGTATTTAATTCAACATAATGGTAAAAAGAATTCAAATAATTTCTATTATCGTCTATGGTTTAGCTTACATATAGTACTTGAAGCCAGCATACTAATTATGTCAGATATATATATATATATATATTAAATATATATATGTTTATACTATGCAACGTTTTTTCTCGTCGTTATTAAACATAGTCAAAATATTGGTGGACCGTATCGTATTGTAGTAGCAAATATTTAACTTAATCATGTCAGATAACAGACACAACAATTATTCCAATTTAATTACAATGTGCATATTTATCTATTATGTATTACTGTCGAGTTCTCTCATATGGGGCGTGGCATTGATGCCGCCCAACCACACACTGACACACTCTCACACACCTTAAACAATTTTCTTCGAATTTGTATTCAATTAACTTAAACGAAAAGAAAATGACAAAAAAAATAAGAATATGAAAAATACGAACAAATTTATATAGCATATTTATGGTATACTCTGTGCAAGATTTATTAAGAATCAATTAAACTTCATTATGGATTACTCTGAGAATTTACAACAGCAAAAACACACACGAAACACAAAACGAAGGAAACCACAATTTATTCAATAAAGCTATGAAATGATGTGTTTAAAAAATATATTGAAAAGTCATTTATAATTCTAAGGAACCAGTTCGAGAAGCTAATTCTGATCATATTCATCATTAGCACCAAGAAACTGTGGTAAGTTGTGGGTCTGTCTACTAATTTGGTTTCGGTACAGTTTGCTAATCTAGACTTAAAGAATCTGGAAACTTAGTTGATACAAAATACAGCCTGTTCGTTGGCTTCTTTTACGGAAACAAATCTTTGATCCCTTGCTTATTTCAGTTGATAGAACTACGCAGATATGATCTTAACAGCTGATTATTTAATAAAACAACACATACTACTTTTAACTTTACTTTAAAAAAACAGTTCCCCTAGTTCTTTGTGAGAACTCGATTAGTTTTTTCTTTTTAAATCTCTTGCAAGAGATAAAGAGATTTATCTGAAGGAATTTTTAATTTCTTAAGTAAAAATTTAACTGACAAACGCAAGTTCTTTTGGATTACACAAATGTTCATTAGTAATACTGTAGTTCAATTCTCACTGTAATTATTTACAATGCAAATACTTAAAACTACTGCTAATCAGATTCTGCTTTAGTTTAACAAAACACAATTTCTTTCCCATTGTAATTATTTACAATACATGTAGATGAACTATTTTACAATTCTTGCAGTTTCTAATTAACATGAACAAGAAAACTGAGTTTATCGTCATTTTAAGTATACAATAAATAGCAAAATATTTAAATGCTGAATTAGGAAATTCAAAGATATTTATTTGCAGTCTGCATTACTTTTGTCAGTCAGGTAAAATAACGTGAGAAAACAAATTTGATTTTGGCCAACAGCTTGACAGCCATATCCAATAACAGACCTCAATTATGTTGCTCCCACAAATTCTATAGTATTTTGCTATATTATTTATATTTCACGCTGCCATGCAATTTGAAGCAGCTTGAAAATGTGGCTGTCAAACTGTTTGAGTGAGCTTTTAGTGTGCCCCTCCCTTCGTGTTAAATATAGCCTGCTTTTAGGCAAACACATAAATTGCGAGCTGGCCAAGCTGCGGCTCGCCTGGGCGTGTGCTGTGCGAAATCTCAGATAAATTGCGGGGCAGCCTCAAAGTGTGCTGGGTGGGTCGCCATTAAAGAGTTTAAGTTTCACGGTCATAATATTCGGATGGTATAAATATCCAGTTCTTGGCCAGATCATTAATGGCCTCCACCATGAGGCGGCTGAGTATGGACAAGATGGTGCTGTATAGGAACAAACAGATAGTTTTCAATTATTCCGAACTAGAGTTCCTTTGAAGCACTCACTTGTGATCCACGTGGGTGGTGCTTGTGTTCGGAGTTATAGTGGGATCCGCCAGCACCACCTGGTCGTAGGTCTGGTTGAACTTGTTGCGGGTGCGTTCCGGGGAGATGCGCATGAAGTTCGACTTGGATAGATACTTCCAGAAGAGCTTCTCGAAGATGGTGATGCGGTGATCGATGGCCATGCTCAGCTCGATGATCTCGTTCGCGTTCAGCTTGCGTTTCAGGGACAGACGTCTGATCAGTTCCTCCCGCTCCGCCTGCTTCTGCTGCTCCTCGTTGGGCTCCGCGGCCGCACTATCGCCGGCGGCGCCCGGATCGATGCCCACGCCGCCGCACGGCATGCAGGTGCCGTCGCGTTCGTCCACGATATCGTCGTCCTTCTCCTCGACGTTCTGCGTCTGGACGCGTATGTTCAGGTGCAGAAAGACGTGCTCCACGTAGCTGTCTTCCTTCCACTTGGGATCGTCGATGGACTCGACCTCGGCCAACTCGGCCTTGGCGATGACCGTGGCGGAGTCCAGAATGCGATGCACCTCCAGCACAATGGGCACGCGCCGGAAGAAGAGCAGGCGCTCGAAGACGGTGACCTTGATCTCGCAGAGCTTCGAGTGATGGCCCTTCAAGGTGAACACTGGCGGTTCAAAGGTCACTGCAAAGAAATCGCTAATGATGTAGCTGGAACAGAGAGAGAGAGAGAGAATCAAGTGAGAAAGTTGAGATTCAAGTTGGCTTCTCCTGGCCCTCACTTTTGCCAGCGAAACTCCATGCACTTCTGTCCGTAGTTGTGCACATTCACCAGCTGTGTGCGATTTTCCTTCAGGCACAGTTCAAAGTTCAAACGGTTCGGGTAGATAATATAGAGATAATCGGCGGACTCTCTGTCCTTCAGCGGCATATCGGTCAGCTCGTTCTCATCTGTTATCACGCCACGCGCCTTGATCTTATAGCGTGCCTTGGCATTCTCATAGGAGAGTAGGATTTCCAGCTGGAAAGAAGTCAAGAAATTGGTTTAAAGGAGAAATTAATAGCTCATGGGGAGGGATGCCTTATGGAAAAGAGTTGTTGGAATATGATCTCATCAAAATCTTCTTTTGTGAATTTTACATATGTTCCTAAACCCTTTATTACTACTTGAGCCCACCTATTTTACGTTTTTTATAGAATGATTTAATATATTATATATATATATATCGGTTCGATTTATCGGTTTAGAACAAGTAAGAATGTGGCAGTCGGGTGTAACCGTACAACGCACACACTCCTTTTTAGGAAACAATCATTTTACCATAATTTTGCATTTAAAAAGCAGAATATATCTACAAACCATTACTAAAATACATAAAAATCGGCGCAGGTTCGCCAAAGTTGTGGGAGCTTGCAATATGGAAGCTATGGTTCCGGGCGCTTTTTGTGAATTTTTGGCACGATTTTAACTACAATCAACTAAAAATATAAATTAGCAATTCTAAATTTTGAAATTTTTTTCTTAATTGAGAGTTTTAACCAAAAAATGCAGAAATTGTAATTTTGTATAATGCAAATATTTTGAATGCACAATCAATCTAGAGGACATCCCACAATCGGTTGTGGTTGCCTTAAAGAGCAGCTTTGGCTGACCTGCATATATATTTAAAAATTAAAAAGTTATCCTATTCACAAATTGAATCAAACTAACTAATTGCAAACTACTAGCACATTTATGGCATTTTTGTTGCCTAATCCCGAGACTCACCTCATTCTCGTAGTCCAAAGGTCGGTATTCGATGAGAAGGGGCCAAACGCTCTGCCTGGGCACCGTGAGGTTGGAGTTGTGGAGTTTGAAGCTGCGTTCGCGTGAGGAGAAGGCAAATGCCAGATGCGTCATGGTTATGTTCTGTACCCAAATCGGTTGAGTAACGTGCTGGAAGTTTTTGATGTTTACGGGCAGCAGCTCCTTGGTGAGCAGACACTTCTCTGGATCGAAGGCCGTGACCTCCAGCTTAAAGCTCCACACGAACTTGCGATTGTCCCCGGTGCTGCCAAGGAGAGCAGCTTATATATATATTATAGTTGAAGGGAATACAAATACCAACTAGATCTCATAGGTCAGATAGTGCTCGCCGTAGAGAAAGAAGTGCGCGGTCACCGACAGGGGCAGCACCTCGTCCGGCTGCAGGTTGAGCAGCTCCTGGGTCACGTTGATGAGCCGGCGGTGCGGGCAGTGGAAGAGCTGTCGGAACTGGTTGAAGCCCACGCGCGTCTGCAGCGGCTGGCACTGGCAGTTCTGGATGCGCTTCAACTTCAGCTCCAGCGGCTTCGCGGACAAGTTGCGCAGCCAGAAGATCATCTTCAGGGGCTGGCTTTGTATCTGGCGCAGTGGAATGGCCAGCACGTGATCGTGCTCCTGCTTGTTCGAGCGGAGTTTCTTGTTGAGGCTGCCAGAGGAGTGCTCGATGCGGATTAGACTTTTCAATATACCCTTTTTATTGCAGCCTTCAATATATTTCCCTCAGTTTTAAAGCTAGGTACACGCAATTTTACAGACTGATTACTGGTGACCTCTAAAGACGTCCTTTGGACACGGCCAATGGGGGTGTGGCAAATCGATCAATTCTATATATCTTGCAGGGCGGGAAACCACGAAAATCAATAGCTCCCAACATTTTAGAGCTAGTCACCAAATTTGGCAGAAAGTTTTCTGACTTGACCTTTAAAGATCGAGCCCAAAAATTACAAAAATCGATTTTTATTTTTAAATTAAAGGATCATTTTTAGTCTGTTTAAGCTGTTATTACATTGTGAAGGAGTATTGTCGGTTACACCCGACTGCTATGTTGTTTACATACGTTATTTACAAGCTTTTATTGGTATTATCAATCTATTCTTGAGCAGTTGAACCTAATTGTACTATAAAGCTCTAACATATTTAACATTATTTCAAGTTTTACCATTGATATTTTAAATTTTTTGAACTTTAGACTAGCCTATTACTCGTTTGGTGGCTAACCCATTAGGTAAGCTATGTAAATGCTGTCCTCCAAGGGGACCTATCACGGGAACCTATTGAGCTCTTGCTCTTGTCCCAGTATAATAGAACCTTTGAGAGACACTAATCTTTTTCAATTGACCCAACTCGGGGCAACACTCACCCCGTTATGTTGAAGCTCTCCCAATAGTACAACTTGAGTATGGGCGGGCGGATCACTGTCAGATTTTCCACCATTAGCTTCTGATAGATCGGCAATGGCTTTAAGACGCCCGTGCACGGTTGTTTCGACATTTTTGTTTTTAATTGTTTTTTTTTTGTTAAATATATATGTATATTTATAATCTGTCAATTCAGGTTGCTCGGATGTCGAGCTGTACAAAACACAAATTCAAACTCGAACCTACAGATTTATATTTGCCACACTGTTCGGGCACGCCCAACACAGCCTCTTGCTTGGCTTTGGCACGTTCTTTTAATGCCATTAGAAGTTTGCGCCGCACGCCCCGAGGCGCCACTGCGTGTAGCACACTCGTAAATATTCATAAATGGTCAGCCGCACATGCGAGCACCCACACTTGCATTCGCAAAGGGTCAGACCTTCGCCAGATCCTTTGAATGCTGCGCCCCATACACAATTTTTAGCCCTTGGCTTTACGATTGTGTTGGAGTACACCAAGGTGAGGGGGCTGGGGCATGTGGGGTATTTTGTGGCATACTTGTTCATGCTATCTACATTTGATTTATTTTCGCATTCAAAGAAGCATTCAAGTCATTTAACAAAACAATAAATTAAATTCGTCTTTGTATAAATTAAAATATTTTGTTATAATTGAAAGTGTGCTTTTTAATATTGAATATATCACAAAAACTTTATTTTAAATTCGAATATTAACATATTTGATATATTTTAGAATTATAATGAATAATTGAATTAAATCATTGAATAGTAAAATTGTTTAGTAAAAAACCATGCTATCTATAATAATTGCAATTGTTTAAATATACATAAAATGTTTTTAATCAAAATAATCAAATTAAACAAACTATTTCTTAACGAAGGTAACATTCCTTGAATATCTTAAGCTATTAATAACTTCCTAAGATTTTAAAATTGTGTTTTTAATCCTCATCTTAACATCACATTAATATTCATATTCATAAATTTATAGTTATTTTAGTTATTTATTGAAAACTAAAGCTTATGTTTATCTGAGTTTTCAAATTTGCCAGTTACTTCAACAAAAAGCGCAACAAATGAAGTTATCATCTGAATATCACTTTATTACAGGTGTTTTATAAGTCACGCAGACTGAACTTTTTGCAAACGTATCTTATGCTTCTTTTTATACTCGAACCCGAAGTGAAAAGAGTATATTGAAGTTAGAGATTTTAAACTTGCAATATATACGTGTATTTACCCGCGTCAGAAAAAGTGTTAAAATTTCTATTGACAGATTAAAATCGGCAAAAATGTTGACATGTAAGGCTCTCGGACTCATAACTCCCATAATTTTTTTTTAGATTGATTTTGCATTCAAAATATATGAATTATTGAAAATACAATTTTTTTTTTGGATTTTTTCTTTTTCTTTTTGCAAACTTATATTTTTAATCGATTATGTTTATCACAATTTGTATAAAAAATAGCATTAAAACGGATTTTGAGAGGCAAATTTTTTGTCAAAAATGCAAAAATTCAAAACAAATTGATATGTAAAGCTCTCGTACTTATACCTCCCATATTTCAAACGGCCATAACTTTGTCAAAACTGAACCGATTTTCATGCTGGATGGCATTTTCGTCACGGTTTGTTCTCTAGACTAATTCAAATATACGCATTATTGAAAATAAATGGTTATAGTTAACAGATCAAGTACACTGCGAAGGAGTATTGCGCTATCGGTTACACCCGACTAGAGCCTTCCTACTTGTTTTTTCCTTCGTTTTGCCGCTTGACTGCTTGGAGCGTAGGCGGCGGTGCAAACAATCAAAACAATAGCCAGGGCTTTAGCGGAAGTAACTAACATGTTTGCATGAATACGACGAGATGGAGTGGAGCAAGGGGGCGGGGTGGGAGTGGCAGTAGGTGCACACCTGCATGTGACTCCGGGTTGTACGATTTGCCCCCTGTTGTTGCCACTTTCCCCGCGGGGCAACTGACGACGTTATGCAATTCGTTTTGTTTGTCGATTGACAAAGTGCCAAAGGCCAAAGGCGAGCGAGAGTGCGTCTCTGTGTGTGCGTGTGTGTGTGTGTGTGTGTGTGTGCGAGTGTGCCTGAGTGCGGCAAACAAACGAGCAAGAAAAAGACATTAGTGCCAACGCGCCTGTCAAAAACAAACCCCAAACCCGACTCGCAAACGACAACATCATGTGTGGGCGCCAGTTGCCAGTTGCCAGTTGCACCGACTCGTGTGCATTGAGGCATTGAGGGAACATCATTTACAGTTAGTGCGCTGACAATTGCAGGCAAGAAGTGCACATAAACGACAATTAGATGGACTCCGAGCCTTGTGCACAGTGGGGTCATAAGTTAAATGCTACAAATATAAAAAATGCCATTAAATACCAGCGAAATGCCAAGAAAAAATACTAAAAACCAAAAGAAACAACACGTTATCTAAGATTTATTCCTTATGTTACAGAAAACTGTAACAGCTTACACTTATGATTTTATTTAGTAAAATTTCTAATCTTAAATTGTGGTTATTATATATAATAGTTTGATCTACAAAAACAAACCCAGTCATTTTACAAAGCAAATTACAAAATATGAAATATGCCAAACACAAATAAAAAATTCCGATGGCAAACACTGCAAAAACAAGTTGATTCTTTATATCCATTTATAAATTTAATTATTTGTTAATCTTAAATAAAAAGATTGGAGGCAAACATTACAGTCAACAGTTAAAGACTAAAATAAGAAGCCAATAAAAATAAATGGACGGAATTAAATGGTATTTACGAAGAACTAAAACTATGCTTAATTTCAATAATTTGTATTAGTGTTTTTAGGTCTATTTGATTTGAAAGCATAATGGCTTGCTCAAATCATTCGACGTTCCTACTGTCCTGTTAATCGCCAACCTGTGCATCAATCACAGCCATTGACAGCGTCGCTTCCGCGCTTATCGTTCGTTTAGGCCCCCCGCCCCTTTGAGCCCGATTCCGATCCCGAGCAATAACAATGGCAAAAGTGCATGACCAGAAGACAAGGCAGCTACAATTGTCGCTCGTCAGCGTCAACAGCAGAACTTTTTCTGTCAGTTGTTGTTGTTGTTGTTGTCGCTGTTGAGTGTGTCACCATTTCCAGCGTTCCGACGCACTCAGAAAGCCGCTCAAAATCGATTCGTTTCCACTCGTTCCGCTGGCAGGCCGCTTGCAAATGTGGGCAGTATTTGAATTTAAGCTAGCTGAAAACAATTCGTTGGGGCGACAACTTGTTGGCCAATTGTTGTGGTTTGACTTCGAGCAACTCTCTTTATGCTTCGGTCAACCGTTTTGCGGCTGCATTTGGAAGCCAATCAAAGAGCCTCAAGTACCTTGCAATAAGCTTTATACACTCGTTAAATTTATAGAGTGCGCCGCTGCATAATTATGGCTTAATTTTCAGCCTCAGTTGTGCCAACTAATTACTGAGCAAAACGAAGCCCTTGCAGCTGGGACTAAGATACTCTGTTCTTGGGAGAATGGCAAAAATATGTTTTCTCCCATCTTTTCTCCTTAAGTTAACATTAGTCAAATGCATTTAATTTGATAGCTGTCTGTAAATTTGAAGTTTTAATTGTCGAAATACCTAACCAATATGCTCCTTTCTATTACGCAGTACAGCGTATAATAGTGTGCACTTCGCTGCATCCTTTTGGGCGCCGCTCTAAGAGCATATGGCAATTAAAAAGTTTTTATGCAAGTAATTTTTTACCTGCTCCCTAGACAGGTGGAAAAGTTGCCTGAGAGTATGCTGGCTTGGCAGTTCGCTTCAGTCTGAGTTTCGTTCTTAAATTTTCAGACCTTGCTTTACGCTAAACTTGAAGCGAAAAACCGTTTTAACCTCGGGCAGCAACTTCAACCCGAGAAAGTTGCTCGCAAAATAAGCAAATTTTTTATTTTAATCTGAACTTGACTAATTACATATAAAATACGCCACCATCAATAAATATAAAGTGGGTAATTTCAATCCCTTTTTCTCTAGTTGTTCACTCGCGCTTTTTTCTTTCTTATATATTAACTTTCTATACGATTTTCATTGAATTAACTAACGTAAATGTTTTTATATTTTATTATGTGCTGTATATTTTACCAAAGTTTGATTTACAAGTTTTATGCTCTCACTTCCATGTTTTACTTACACTTTGTCAACTAATTTAGTTTACAAATTTTTTAAATTAAATTAAAAGCCTTTCAAACACTCAACTCTGAAGCTATTAAAGTTTTTTGCATAGTGCACAGCAAATAAAATCGGAAGCACAACTGCTGCCTTTAAATTTATATATTCTCATAATTTAATAAAAAATATGAAATTTATAAAAAACAGAAAATACCAAGCAACGTGTATATTTTAGTTGCTTTTGTTTTAATATTTTTGGTAGTTTTGCTTGAACGGCTTTGACATTCTTAACTCTTTGTTTCATTGAATTAAGATATAATTTATTTCTCTCTGAACTATTTTAATATTTTTCTGTTATTTTCTGCAACATTTAGACAATTGCCAAGACATTTCACTGATTGTGAACTGAAAGGATATATTGTTTGGCCAAGAGCCTGTTATTTTAAGTGCACCCGATGGGCTGTGGCTTAGGGGGCGGGGAGGGCGTGGCGGCCACTGAAACTCGACGTCCGATGTGCCATTTCTATGCTCCTTTCCTTTGCGGCGGCAAGAATGGGCCCGAGATGGCGATGTTGCGAAATGGGCATAGCTGCTGTGGCTGCAGCAAACAATTATTGTTATTTCAATTTAAATGCAGCGTTAGCCAACCGCCAACCTACCCCAACAAACGCCCCCCCCCCCCGGCGCCTTTTCCTCCCCGCACTTTGTGCGGACTTTGTGCGATGCTATCAAAATTATACACCTTGCAGCAATGAACGGAGCGGATGTGATGCAGAGGCAGCTCTTGAGGGGGCACGGAAGGGGCAACGGTTGTTGTGGCTACAGCGAGTTCATTGTAATGCAAATTACGTATACGCCATGTTGCCCGCTGCTGCTGCAGCAGCTGAAGCTGAAGCTGCTGCAGCTCAGCCTTCGGCACGCTCCACTTGTGCCTTTTGGCATGCCCAAAAGTGGCTTCATTTTTGCATATTATGTGTGAGAGTGTGTGTGTGTGTGTGTGGGTGTGTGTAACCGTTTTTCGTAGTCAGCTCTCAAAAATAATAATGGAAATGCGAGCTCTTTTTTGAGCCTTGCTGCAAGTGCAGCATTGAAAGAAGTCCGCACTGAAATTTGGTTAGGGAAATGCAATTAAACAATGAAGCAGGGTGGAAAATAGTTTACTGTGTGTGTGTGTGTGTGTGAAATTAAAGTTAAAATCTTGTTAGATGTGTTCTGGCTTAAGAGAATAAATCAAGAAAAACACAATTGAAAATAAATCTCAGAGTATAAAAGCTTAAATACCCTTGGAAAGATACGGTTTTATGAACATAAGGCATATTCTAGCTACATATGCGATATATGATATATATTATACATTAAATATTAATTATCTACCAAATTATTTATAAGTGCAAACGAATTCAACTCAGAATGTCAAAAGAAAAGTGGTTATACATATATATACATTAATAAAAATATTTCGTCAAGTTTAATAGTTTAATGCCTTTCATAAGTATATAAAAGTAAATAAATTAGTTTAAATAATTGAAATGTCAATGGGACTAAATACAAATGTAATTTGTTTAGGCATTAAATTCAGTTGATTTTCATTTATGTATCTTGTAGTTCACTTATTTAGAAAATTATTTAAGCTCTGCAATATAAGGCATACGCCATGTCGCCGCTCGGAGATTACACATACGCCCGGTGCGCCGTCGAGTTGGCATTCAAAGGATTGTCGCAGGCTTAACTGCTGGCTTATTGGCTTAGTCCTGTCAAAGTTCACTTCAAATTGGCAAACTTAATCACCAAAAACTAGTTCAGGCCAAAAGCAACTCAGCTTGTTGCCTGCTGTCCAGTTCAAAGGAAATGCAACATTTTGCAGCAGGAAATGCAGTCGACTAACTTTCCGTACGCAGCTTAAGTGGCCATTGCGTGGGCTTTGCAGGGGATCACGGAGGGAGGAGGGGGTGGGACATTCCGGTTTAGTTTCTATTCGAGTGCCAGTGCCAGGAAGTTGTCCCATTTAAATGGAAAAACTTTAACACAATATGAAAACGTGAGTAAAGCAAAAACAACAGCAACAACATCAACAACAACTGCCAAAGTTAACATTGCAGCGTTGACAGCCGATAACAACAAACGAGCAGCTTAGTCGAAGCCGTCGACGGGAAACGGAAACCGCATCCTCGCTGTCATCGATGTGTGGAGCCGCGATTGCAGCGGGAACGTTGGATCAAAGGCTGCCAAAGGATAACAGACGAAAAGGGCCTAGGCTAATTCCTCGTTGGCCACAGGAACACGAGTCCTATGTGACACACTTGCAAATTTGGCAGGAAATAAACAATCCAACAGAGACAACGACAAAGGTATTTTATATTTATTTACTTCTGTTCATTGGTTTAGTTTTAAGTATGGGCTTAGGTACCATATTTATTTACCTCATACATTGAAAAAAATTGCAATCAATAGTCCAGTTTTTAATTATGATGTCGGGAACAAATTTAAAAGTTGTATGCTTCTTATGTATAAGCAAACTTCAGCAAGATTGAAAGATGAAAAAGGACTCTTTTACTTGCTGATAAAAATATTCTTTGCATGATCTCCAAAAATAATATATAATTTTTAATTTAAAAGTTGTAGCTCACTTAAATTAATAAAATTTAATATTACTAAATGATAATCATCGATTGATTCGTTTGACAAAAAAATGAATTACCGAAAAACAAATCTGAACTGTTAAATTTGATTGATATTATTATGATAATTTATATTATTATTGATACATATTTTCCTGCCACAAAAAACAGACATATTCAACAAATTAAATTGGATTCGAAATCTATTGCGACCAGCTCAATTGTAAAAAAATATTGGTTCAACATATGTTTTAACAGAGCTGAAATATCTTCATTCTCAGCTGTTAGAAAAATATCAATTTCGTTTAGTAAAAAGTGCAGAATGAAGTTTTTGAACGTAGATATTCGGATTTACAAGAGTTTAAACAAATACAGATGTGCTATATCCATTTATATATATTTTTCTCTCGTCCAGGTTAAGCAAATATTTTTGTTGCAGCTTCACGTGAAACCTTTCGCATTTTGCTTTTGACTTGTTTTACTTTTGGCCATTTAGTATTTCACTTTTTGTTGACTACCAACAAAATATTCGCTCTGAATATTTAATTGTGCGAGTTCTCTGCATTTATCTTTCCCTCTACAATTGCGTGCCCTCTGTGTGCGTGCTTGTGTGTGTGTGTGTGTGTGTGAGTGGGTGTTGTGTGAGTCTCGTTTTGGTCTGTGCGGTTGCATATTTGTGGCTTTCTTTTTTTTTTTTTGTTTTGGGGACCTTTTCGATTTTCGAAATGCGCTTTTAGTTGTTTGTTGTTTGCATTTCTTTGGCATCGTCGTTGTTGCTGCTGTTGTTTCCTTTGTTGTTCTTGTTTTGACAACGTAACTGGCAACTGTATACACAGACAGACACACACAACATTCTTAGTTTTTTGGCAGTCGTGCTTTATATATATATATATATATATATATATATACATATGTACGAGTGTATATATCTACATACTTTTTGGCGCTGCGGCTTATCTCTTCTCGCTTATGCGCTACTAATGTTTGTGTGAGAGCGGGTGTGTGTGTGTGTGTGTGTGATTGTTGGGTACATTGATATGCAAATACTGTGGCCTTAGATGTTGACATTGTGGTTTGTATTACGTTCAAATTAAGCCGTAAGCCGTTTCAAAAAAAAAAGCAACAAGATATTCCTTTTCTTTGTGTTTTCAGGTCATAAGTCAAAACTTAAAGTGCTCAGTTTTAGAAGCTAAGCAGCTTTCATATTGATTTAGCTTAGCAAAGCTTAATTCAGATAATTACAAAGACACGAAACTCAAAAGTAAATAATATATAATAATCAAGCTTATTCTCAACGTCTTCAATATAAATATATTTTTTTCAATATAATTTTCAATGTCATTATAATTGTGTTATTATAAACCTAATTTTATTTTAATAGAGGATATCGAAAACAACTTTAAAACCGATACTGAAGAGTTCAAATTTGTTATCAAAAATCATGTCAAAATTTACAAAAATTGTCATATGAAAAGTTCTTGGATCCATAGCTTCCATATTTCAAACTCCCATAACTTTGTAAATACTAAATCGGTTTTCATGTTTGATTGGATTGATTTTGCATTTAAAAATATATGCATTATTTAAAACACAATTCTTTAATTTTTTACTCGTTTTCTAAAAATATTTATTTGTTATAGATAACAGTAAAATAAAATTTGTTATTGGTGTTTTTCAGGCATCTACACGCCAATATTTCTCTCATTTGCATATGGAAAATGCAGTCAACAATATATACATAGATCCAACGGTAAAGCACATCAGCATCGAATCAAGCAGCACTTCAATGCAAATCTATCGCCCTCCCAGCCCCACGACCTCTTCGCTTTCCCCTACTTTCATTACAACACATTTCGCATGCTAATGAGCAGCAGAGACAACTGCAGCAAGCTGCAAGCAACAAGCACAATAAATGTCATCACAGTTCGCTATCCTTATAGCAACTCCCTACCACCCCATCGCCCTCCCGCTCCACCCGCTGGCAGCCAACCGTGGAGTCAACCCGACAACAAATCCATGGCAATTTCATATGGCAAGTATATTTCAGTTAACAAAATTGCAAACTAATCAACATATTTTTACTGGTTTTCTGGCATTTGGTCAGAAGCTAATTTATGTGTTGTTTCCTGTACTTTTTTGTTCAATAGGGTATATCACTTTAATGTCAGTCAATTTAAAAATAATGTTAAAACTTTTATAATTTATTTGATTTAATTTATTTAATTGATATAGTAAGAAACTATCAACGAATATATTGAATTTATTTGGTTACGCTTACAAATTGTATAAAATCGTTATAGCTTCTTCAATTTTAAAGCTAGATACGTGAAATTTTTCAGAAAGATTACTGCGCAGTCGGTTACACCCGACTGCACCGTTCTCACTTCCTTTTTTGTTTCTCATATTATATATAATATAGTATATCGTTTCTCTGAATATTCGTTGAGCTGTTAATTTCAATTCACATTTTAGTATTTGGTAATGCGCATGGGGTTTGTGGCCATGCAACTGTAAATTACAGCACACGTCAAAATTTTAATTACATTTGCAAAATTCACAGCTTGAAATTTGATGTTGAAATGCGCAAAATGCATTAACAGAAATCTGTGGGCTGGGCGTGAATACTATGTGGGGCCTCCCTCCCATCATACTGCTATTAATTACGCTCAATTAATGCATTTAACACGCACACACACACAGACACACAGGACGTGACTAAGCCCTGGTTAAAGCCTTTAGTTGGCTCCTCGGGCATTTTGCAGCTTCATTAAAACGCATATAAATCAATTACACAGCTTATGGCTAGCCCATGCTGCAGGTCCCCGTTCCCCATCACTGCCCCATTTACCCCTTAACCGAGCAAGACTTTGTATTTTTCTTGTTGTTGGCCTTCACTCATATACATTATAAGCTGAGCGCTTTAGATGCTTTATGGGTATTTTTTGCTCGCAAGTTTGTGTTTGTATTGTGGCTTCAACCAAAGCTGCAGCTGCCTGCTGCTGCCTGCTGCTACCTGCTGCTAATGTGATCAATTTGGGCAATTTTGATTTTTGGCCAGTGTTGCACAACGACTTTCGCAAGTGTGCCGTGTGCGAAATGCAATTTGTAGACACGAAAAACAACATCGACATTTTTGCGCTATTTCGCATTTTTTTTGGCCATCCGCAAAAATGCAAATTGCGCACGTGGAACGCAACACATCGTCCTCAGCGTGTCCTCGGCATGTCCTTGCATCGTATTGCATATATTTGTACTCTGCTGTCAACCGATATTAGAGTATATTGGTTTTCTGCAATGTTTGACGAAGATACCAAAATCTGGATATATATTCGTGCATATACTCTATGGCTTAATCGAATAAATCAATATCTGTAAGTGAATATACCCTCTAAAAATATCTACAAATACTCACAACTTTGTTGAGTTTTCATATGTTTTTACAACTTAAACAGGGTATGGCGCAGAGGGTTGCAGATGGTTCTTAATTTTGTATTTATAGCATATTCGTAGAAAAAACAGGCAATTTTCGTTATGTTTTCGTTGGTGTCAAGTGTTTATAAAAATAGTAATTTAAAATTTGTTGTAGTCCAATATTCATACAGTTTTTCACTATACTTTTATAACTTTGTTGAAGAAATAAAAAAAGTTATAGATAAAAATATGATAACTTATAGTTATTATTTACATTTAATCGCAAGCTTTGTTTATTAGTAAATAGATATATTTTTAATTGTTATCAGCTACCTACACTATATAAAAAAATGTATAAAAAATAATTTATTACTAAAATTTAGCATGACTCCTAACGAAACTGTTTTCAAAACTTAATTTTATGATAATATATTTTATAAATTTTTTAAAAATCTTAAATGCAGATAGTACTTTTAATTTTGTTTTTGATCGAATAGTTTCTGATTTAAAAGTATGTACACGATTGCATAGAAAGATATAAATGCCTTACAATAATTTTTAAAGACACACATTTTTGCATACAGTTTTTATTACCACATCAAAAATGAATGAAAAGTATTAACAATCAAAATCATCATACGAATATATCTTCTCAGTACGGAGTATCTTCCAGTCCCATTCTCATTCTCTTTCCAATTTACTTTTAATGAGCTCGTGCAAAGGAAATTTACGGGTGGATTTGTGTTTTCAACAAAAAACAGACGATATTTTGCCACGACACGGATAATTTTTATTGCATTTTAGATCTCTTTCCTCTAGACCAGAGAAAATGCGTGTAATCTCGTGTTTTTGGCAGACAGGGCTAATGAAAAGTTACAGCTAATTGGAAGCCGCAAGATGTTCGGCTAAAACAAATTGTTGTTTGCAGAACATTTTCATTGGTTTTGCTTGCATTTTGGGGCGAGAGTAAACTTTGTTGAAATTCGCCTAATGAGCTTCTTTTTGGCTTTTCCTCCAGTCGTTGTCATGCATACCGAAAACATTATTAAAAGTCCTCGGGTGCCAGGACTCTCTGGTCACAGCGAAACCAAACAATTAATTGCCAACAACTGCCAGCTGCGAAACTTGCTCAGGGATAACGAACTGGGGACTGTGCTGCGATGGGACATTGTTTTCGAAGCGTGTTGCCAGCAAATGTCAACAAGCATTAAATTAAAATGCCGTAAAAATTTGTATATACACGAGTAGATTTATAAACATGAAGCGAAAGTGGGTCAGTAAGTGTGGCAAGTGTTTGCCATAAGCCAAAATTCCGCCAGAGATTTGTTGGCAACGCTGCGTATGAGCAACAGCTGCCTAATGGGCCAAACTGTGCCCGGGCCGGTGCCCCAATCCCAATTCCAGCCCCATTGCCACTCCCTTATTACACATTTCCATTTTTCCTCGAGTCTAGCCAGCTCGTTAGGCTCCTCAGACACGCCGTGAAGAGGTTAACTTATCTTCAACCTCATCATAGTTTCTGTAACCCCTCCGGTTTGTCTTTGGCACGTGTTGCATCTTGAAAAATATGTTTATTAAGACGCGTTAAAAAGTTTTTATGAATTTCGCATTATACTGAATTATAATAATTATTTTTTAAAATGAGTAAGTAAATAAATTCTGAAGTGAACTCTTAAAAGAGTTTTTCAATAATGTTTATTGTACTTTTAAGTTACCAATATCTTTTTTTTCAAGAATTTGTTGGGCTTGTATCTATCGTGTTAAAGAGAAAAGGTGTAATTAGGTGTTAGGCAATTCCTTGTGGTTGTCGGCTTGTTAGCTCTTGTCGGTGAGTTTTGGTAGGGGCTGTGGGGAGGCCAGTCAAGTGGGAAATTGTATACCACTTGGTGGAGGACTATTTGCCAAGAAGATTAATTAATGCTGTACAAATTGATGCAAGCTGTATGCTTTAAAGTTTTGGTGTTATCGATAACACTTTTTACAACATAGAGTATTTCCAAGCACAATGTGTGTGTCAAATTTTTTAAATTAATTTGTATTCCCTGTTCATAACGTAAAAACGAGTATAAGGATTTTCTCCGATTACATTGCATTGAAACATTAATTAGGTGTTAGGCAATTCCTTGTGGTTGGCGGCTTGTTAGCTGTCGTCGGTGAGTTTTGGTGGGGACTGTGGGGAGGCCAGTCAAGTGGAAAATTGTGTTCCACTTGGTGGAGGAGTATTTGCTAATGAGATTAATTAATACTGTACATGACGACGAAAGCTGTATGCTTTAAAGTTTCGGTGTTATCGATAACACTTTTTACAAAATAGAGTATTTCCAAGCATAATGTGTGTGTCAAATTTTGCCAATTAATTTGTATTCCCTGTTTAAAATGTAAAAACGAGTATAAGGTTTTTCTCCGACTATACTGTTCTCAATCTATCTATAGTGTATTTGAAACATAAAAACCTCATCATAATAAAAATATAAATGTATTTAAATAATAAAAGCGTGTTAGAAATATTTGAAAAATTAATAGAAAGTACAATTTACAAACACAGTTTTTTAGTTTGATTTATTCAGTTGAACACAAGTTTCTTTAAATAAATAAATGCATAATATATTCTTACATTTACATTTCTTAAACTTTACGTATGTAAACTTATTGTAAAGTTGAAAAAATGTGACCAAGGATTTTTTATTCTCGCATGCGATTTATTTAACTCTCTGTTAAAATTGCCGATTGGTTCGTGTCTGGACTAATGTAAGCACTCTTTTTTAAACGCCAATATTAGCAGTATGTAAACCCGATGTTAAACAGCTAAATGTTAAACTCTCGTCTCTCGAGTCGGCCAGTCTTTCAAGAAGCCATTAACAAATCTGCGAGCTGAGGCTGTTTGTTTGGGTCCACAGGAGGTTGACTGCATACTTGTGTGGCTTGGCCAAATGCATTGCCTGACAGCAGGCGCTCGGCCGCTTAGCCAGGCCAAAACAAGGCAAACAGAGAGCCGCAGGGCAGGTCGACCTGGTTTCTCAATCAATATGTCAACCATTAGGCAAACACCAAATGATAAACAGACGCCTAAAAGGCGGCTGCACAGAAATTACCGGGTAACGGGAACAAGAGATAGAGGTAGAGAGAGCAAGTGCGAGCAAGAGAGCGCTGAGAGCGCGCGTCTGTCGCCTAACAGAGCGCTGTTAAAAGTTCGCGCTCTGCCATAAAAAGTGTGCGCGCCCAAAAGTATGCTGTGGGTTTTTTGTTTCGCTTTTTTTGGGCCGACCTGCTGGCGACTTTAATTGTTGGCTGCGAGATGTTTTGGCCAACAAATGTCGGGTATTTAAATAAAAATAAAATAGGCCTCTCTTTATTTTTATGAGAAGCGAAAACTGCAGCTTGTTAGGCAGAGACGATTGCGATTTTTAAATGCCGCTCATTAAACGCTGTCTGGGCTGTCGTAAAATGTGAGAGGCGAAAGGGGAGGGACGGTCTGGGGTTGTCTCCCACTCAGATCTCAGCCAGCCTTAACGAAGTGTTAAATCTTTTTCGGGTCTTACAATTTTCGTGGCACTCTTGTCGAGCTAATGCAAATCGGCGTCAAAGCAGGTGTTAGATGCTTCGCAACGCCCATTGACTGTCCGTCAATTTGGCGAATTACTATTTCACCTGACCTGCGGGTCATTCGCTGAGCCGTCCTGTACCTTTTTCTGTTTCCTCTCAAGTGGGCGGCCCAAAATCCAAATGGAAAGCTCAGCGGCAAGCCAATAGGGATGAAAGATTATCTCCGAGGACATCAGACGGAGCCGACGAAGGTATACACTTGTTTCTTTTTATTTTTGATAACATATTTTAATGAGATTTACAATATACACCAGGGGAAAAAGTAGGAAGAATGAGTCAAACTTTATTTTTTATTTATAATATATAGCACCAATAAATAGAAACAATTAACAACGTTTTCAATTTGTTTTAGGTTATAAATATGAAAATAAAATATAAATAACTGTGAGGAAATAAGTAAATGCGCCTTTTCATCTGAGCTTTAATTTGTTTATATTCTTCAAATTGTTAGGTTTTAGATTGACGTTAATAGCGTGCTTATATGTTTATATACTGAACTCATCGTTCCTCTGCACAAAATACTCCTCAATATTCCAAAAGCAATTAAAAGAAAATGCGATTAAAGTCCAATGAACTGCCAGAAACTGTCTTGCAAATAAAATAAATAATAATATTTGTATTGCTGAGCTGCCCCTTAAACTGACTCCAGAAGCTGTGACACCTCACCCGGCAAAGGGCATTCGTTAGGTCAATGGGCTTACAGAATAGAATCAATCATGATGCCCGGCCCGAGACCCTCGGGGCGGGCTTAACTGTAAAGCAAGGAGAGGCGACTAAAAATAAAATACAAATTATAGAGAATTGCCTGAGGCTCGGCGACTGCTGGCTGAATGGAAAAGTTTAATTTGCCTGAAATTGCGAAAACTTTGCAACAACAAAAACAACTATTGAAAAAATAGAGGCAGCAATTGAAGCATTATTCACTTAAATATAATCTGCACTTATTTGCATGCTTTTCGCATCGTAGCAAAGCCCCGAGCGGAAAATTGCAGTTATTGGCGTAATAAGAAAAACACTTCAGGGAATCTGCAGTATTCAATATGCCCTCTACCTGTAAAACGAGCAATAGAGGGCAGGAAGAAACACGAGTTGATCTGTGATGTCATGTAGTGATGTTTTCTTATATTCAACTGAACAAACAATAAATTCACATGTCATTTATTTCCCAATCAGCACAACGTTCTAGTTACAAGTATTCACAGAAATATTTATATTATTACTTTAATTATTATTATTATATTTTTATACGTTTCAACAGTTTTGTATAATATATTTTGTTTATGTGCTTTAATTTTTTTTATTTAAAATATTTTGTTTGATTTTGTTGGTAAAAAAAATATGTACCCCTAACTTATTTTCGAGATTTTTCTCTGTCACAATTAACACAAAAAATAACAATAAAACTGATTCTGAGATGTCCAATTTTATGTCAAAGTCATGCCAAAATAGTCGAAAATTTTGACATGTAAAGCTCTTCTTTTATAGAGGAAGTATATTTCATTTTCTTTTTATAAATCATTACGAGTTGATTTATTATTTAAGAATTGATATTTGTAGTCAATAAATATCGATGTATAATAATATAAGTATAATAATATTTTAAATATTAATAAATATTTTAATTCATATTTTTAATATTTGATTTAAATGTATGGATATTTATTTATACTTTCCCTGTACACATATTAGTTAGAGAAAAATTCTATTTACAGGGTATTGTTTAGTCCAATTTAGTTATTGTTCTTATTTAACCTCTTTATTGCAGATGATAATGACAGCATAATTGTGAACTTCCGTATATCTAACACAAGTCACAAATAATATATCTCTTCACATTGATAAATATATCTTTTTTGTTTGTTTTTATCTTGATTTAGTGCAAATATTTGAGGCCATGTTAGATCTCAGTACAGGGTAGTCTACGAATCTGTCATTCTTGTTTGCTTACTTCTATATCTGCAATTATGTGCCGTAAAGAATGTTTCCAAAAAAAACAGTGTGTACGGTGCTTGGCAGCTAATTTCGGGTTGAAAATTACAGGGGATGGTGCAGGGGTGGGGTGTATATTAGGGTGTCTGCTTTCTCTTTTAATAGCGCGCATATTTCATTGCATGCTTTTTGGTTGTTGCGGCGAAAATTTCCCTGCATGAGCTAATGGACAAATTTTATTTAGAATGGCTTTTTTGGGGTGTAGTGAGAGAGAGGGAGAGAGCGAGAGATAGAGGAGGGGCGGGGTTGGTAAATGACTCGCTAATTACATTTGTACATCTCGGTTTGTTTGGCCATGTCGCCCCAAAGTATGCAAAAGTTATTTAAAGCGGACTTAACGCTGCGCTGCGCCCCCTCCCCTCCTCGCGAGCCCCACAGAATAAACATTTGCCTAAATGACGTGACGCGACTACACACACTATACACGCACACACACACACACACACACATAGCCCAGTGCAATGTGTGTTGACGCTGACTGTTGGTTCTTGGTTGACACACTTGTTGTTGTTGCTTTTTTCACTCTCTGTTTCTTGCAGCCCACATTCTGCTGGCCTTCCCTCGAGAGGGGACTGTACTGAAGTACTTGAGAGTCTCGGCAAGCACTCGCGCTAGACTGCCGGCGGGAAAATAGTGCCCGGAGCTGTTCCGGAAATCCCATTCTCTGCGGAATTCCAATTTGAATTTGAAAAATAAAAAACATTTGCTCTTTGCTTAATTCCCAATGGGTATTATGGCAAAGTATTAAAAAATTAGTTTTAGGGTTGTGGGTTTTAGGTTTCCTTCATATAAATAATATACACCATCTATATTTATAAAAGTATAGCCTTTAAATATTTAAACAATTGTAAACATAAATTTAGGTTTTCTTTATATACTTTATGTATCATCAAAATGTATAAAAAAATAAGATTAAAATATTTCCAGAATTGTAAGAATAAATTTAGGTTTTCTTTATATACTTTATATATTATCTAAATGTTTAAGAATATAGGATTAAAAAACTTTGAAGGGTTTTAGCAAACAATTTATATTCTAAGACTATTGGATTAAATAATTTAGAGTTTTGGTTTTCTTGACATCCTTTATATATACCATGGGATGAATATTTTTGTCAGTGCGGGACAGCTGCTAGAAAACTGCTGCACGATTGTTAAAGGAAACTTGCTGCAGTTAACCCCTTTTTCTCCATACCTCATAATCTCAAATTCTCGATTTTCAATATTAAACACTTTTCGGCACTTTCGAAAGCCCGCACCGAATTGAGGCGAAAAAGTAATCGAGAGCTGTGTGCAACTCAATGTTGAATTCCCTTAACTGCCACTTGGAGGCGCCTTCGCAGAGCATTGAGACAAAAGACAATCGGGCAGCTGCCGGTTGTCCAAGGGAGGTCTGGGGAAGCTGTTCGTTTTTTATGGGTCCCTTAATTGGCGCCAACGAGACCACGCCTCGGTGCCCAGTTCGATGTTATGGCTATTGATTGATATGCCACGCCCCCTCCCTCTCCCTCTCACTCTCTCTCTTCGTGCAGCCCACATGATTGAGATTTGTCAGCAAGGTCAGCGGCTCATTTCTCATGGGGCTTGCCCCAAAATATCAACGGTCAGGTCAGGGTTTCCAAAGGGTACAAAGTGAAGAGAGTATATTGGGTTTGTGCAATGTCCGCCTCAGATAAAGTTTTAAGATATGCCCACTGGGGGCGTGGCAATTCAATAAAATCTATTTTTCAATTTTTAATCTGGAGACATTCAGACAGGCTACTGATGACCTCCTCTAAAGATCGTTAGATACGCCCTCTGGGGGCGTGGAAAATCAATCAAATCTATATATCTGTGGGGCGGGTAAGCCGCAAATGTTTATATCTCCCAGAATTGTCTAAATTTGGCAGACAGCTAAACAGTTTCCGCCCCCACAAAAATCGATATTTTTGCAAAATAAAAGTAATAATTCAGTAATATTTGACTGCGAACGAGTATTGCGCGGTCACTTACACCCGACTGCAACTTTCTCCTTGTTTTGCCGTTAGCCCAGTTAATAAATATAAATGCCGCCTGCACGTGGCCGTAAATCGATGTCAGCGGCAGCTGTGGGTGCAATTTTGAAAGCTATTAAAGCACTTTGCAGCGCTTGATTGACTGATTGATAACTGATTGACGGCTGATGGATGTGTCGTCTAGTTATGGGTTGCTTAAAGCCCCTATTATGCCCCGGAATGCATGCCCAACATTGTTGTTGTTGTTGCAAGTATTAAGCATGTCAATTGATTGTTTGCCTTCTTCCAGGCACTCCAGTTCCCGTTAAAATGCAATTCATGGAGTTGTGTGCCGAGGGGGCCCCCCTCGAATAGAAGAATAGCAAACAATAATTCCCAGAGTGGCTTCTGTTTGTGCTTTGCGCAGTATATACCCTGTACAACGTGTGTGCAAGCAGGCATATTGTGGGTGTGTGTCAGGTTATGTTACCTTACTTTTTTATTTTCTCTCTCTACTCGTATTGATCGCTCTGAAAGCATTTACCTAAATAAACAACTGAACTCCAATTCCTTGGTGTTTTCTGCTTTATGTTCGCGGCTCAGTTTTGATCCGCTCTTCTTTATGTGTGTTACAAATTGCAGAGCTATTGTTTATTTTAAAAAGAATTTCTCAAAAAATAAACGAAATGAATAAGCTTATTTCGAGTATCGCTTTTATTGCTCTCTGTACGCAACGCAAGTATTTGAGAGCAATGAATTGTCAAATTAGACTCTCTTACAGATAGTCTCAAGGGCTGCCTCTTGCTTACAGATCCGCTACACGGTGAGCGCTCTCTTCTTGTGTTAGAAAGCGCCAGCGCTGTTAATGCTCTTTACGTGTGCGCGATATTACAGCTGCAGTTGTGAGCAAGCACATTTGCCTCCAGCGAAGCTAAGATCTGCTCTTCGCTGGTTAGCTGTTAATCGGCTAGTGAGCGCGCTCCTTGTGCTCTTCGTGTGTTAGAAATATCAACATTGTCGCTGTTGTTGTTGCTTACAGCGTAACTGAGATCCGCTCTTCACTAAGCAGCTTCAATGCGCACTCTCTTTCAAGTCCAGCTCTACACCTGTGAGAGCACGTTAAGTCCGCTCATATTATATGCATTAGATCAGAGCATAAAGAGCGTAGTCGTCATTTACATACTTAAAACGTGAGCTCTGCAGAGTTTCTTCAGTTGGTGCAGTGAGTTTGTCGAAGTCGTTTCGGCAATTTTTTTTTCTCAATGGATTTTAATTTGTTTCGCGATTCCGTGTTTCAAGTGTGTGCAGCAATCGAATTTTAATTATATTATTGTATTTCGGTGTTTGTTTTCAAATATAACTTAATTTAATTTTAGCGTGTGCCTTGCCGTATTGTTCGCCATTCCCATATTTTTTAGAGAGCGAAAGCTCTCTGCCGAACAGTGCTTAATTCAAGCTTTGTGTAGCTTTTGCTTTTCATTTCGTTGGCCTAGATCAGTGTGCAGGTGGGCTAAAGAAAGTAATGTGTAAGGTGTTGAACGCGTGTGTAAAAATTTTCTATTTACATAGTTGGTGCAACTAGTTTGTTAAAACAATATTTTTTCTTTTATTCAATCTATATATTTTCTGCTACTTTGTTATATTTCGTCTACTTCTTCGTTTACTTGTTTGCACAACAAAATCGTGATCTTTCTAGATCTTGCTGTGCTCTCGCTGAGAAAAGCTTGCGAAGCTTTAAAGGTAATAAAAGTGTTTTTAATTTTTGGTATAGCCTTTCTTTCTTCTTCAGACTTTCTAAAATCATTATACACACTTCTTCTGGCGACGACGATGACAAAAGTTGGCAGGCTTTTGTACTCTGCTCTTAAAGTAATAATCAGTACATTGGTTTGGGCAATTTCGGTTCGTTCTTTTGACCGAGTTTTCGTAAGAACAAAAATTTTTACAAGGGTTTTTAAAAAAAGGATCTTGAGAGTTCGGATATATTTATATTTACATCCGCGTCTTAAACGGCTGATTTTTGATTCCCAAACACGCACGAAAATATATATATATCTTCCACCTGGGCGGGTGAATATATTATTTATTCATTATTTTATTATTATTGTATTTTTCGCACAATATTGATTAAAAATCGAGTCATATGAATTTTCAGCGCGTCCATTTCCTTTACAATAAATCGTGAAAATTTAATATAATATATATGATATGATATATGTGGATATATGAATATAAAAGTCGCAGTTTGAAAAACTTTTTCGAGGATATCAAAAAGCCAGGCCCTCAATCAATTGTTGTTTGTGCATGTGTGTGTGTGTGTGTTTGTATTGTGTGTTTTACTGACGGTTTAGTGTAGGCTATAAAACTGCGACTTTAAGTAGCCATCAAGTTGTGTGTAGAGGGGAGGGCAGTAAAGGATATACGAGCAGTGTATCTAACATTTTTATACAATTTTATGATAACTGAGAAAAAACGAAAGAACATGAAACGATTGAATGGAATAATTTAATGCTTTTGTATGGGGATTGTTAAAATTGGAAGTGGGGCCAAAAATAAGGAAAGCAAGGACTCTGTACGCAAGAGGAAGAACAACAATAAATAAAGTTAAAATTAAGCTGACAACGCTCGGCGCAGGCATAACTATCGATCTATTTTAGAATGATTTACATAACAACCCCCGAGAGGGAAGGAAAAGCAGACAACTGTCTAATTTAAGGCTCGGCTGCTTTCCGGAATTCGGAATTATAATGCCAGCGTATATGTACGCGATATCTCAATTCTCGCGACTGTCATTAAACGCACCAGCGCCGAAAACTATGCAACGAATTAAATTGTACTGCGAGAAACCAAAGGAGAGTGGAAAACAACACGGAAAGCCCGGCGACAGGCGACATTTTTTGACTTTTCGCTAGGCAGCTAGCGAAGCACAGGGAGACGTTGAGAAAATGGAGATGGAAAAGCGAAAAGCGAAAGCCTCTGCGTCGGGCCAAGTCTGGCGTTCATTGTAGTCGAGGCGCCAAAGCAAGATAAATGGCCCAGAAGTAAACACATTTGGTGTGAAAACTGGGTAACTGGGTAAGCTACAAACACAAGACCCCCTCCCACCCTCCGCACTGCCCGCAACCTCAGCGTCGGCTGCCAAGTAAAATCAGAGAATGCCGCCAGTCGAAGCAGGCGAAACAATAGTCGCATTGGGGCAGGCGGGGGAGGGGAGGGGGACGGGAGCTTTCTCCAAGCAGCTGCTGCTGTTGATGATGCGACAGTCAAAGGAGCTGAGTGCTGGGAGTCCGGCCCGCCGCTCGCTGCCCCCAGACAGATTAATTTATTTTATAGCAAAGTTCGCTTTTTCTCTTCTTTTCTGGCCCAAATTGTTGGCCTTATAAATTACTCAGTTCGTCGGCGCAAATTCATTTCATATGATCCTCATTTTGATGGCTTTGATTTGTTTGATGTGCCGGCATTAAAAATTGCGCAGCTCTTTGCATTTGAATTAGCCATGAATATTTGTGGCAGCCACATTCATGCAGTGGATTTCCATGATTTACGGTTGACATTCTGCTGCCTCGAGTAGATATCCATATTTCCGATGTTGAAAATATCATATGTCATATTAGTATTAGATTAATGCCATTTAAACCGAAAAAACCCAATTTTTTTTGCGTCTCTTTGAACGACGAATTGAATCGAATTTATGTATTTTATTCAGTTTATTTAAATTTCGTTAGAAATCTTTTACACTCGTTGACAACCTCTTGTCAAACAGAGAGAGGAGCCTTATGTCTTATAATCACATCTGAATTGAATGAACAAAGTTACAAAGTTAAAGCCAACATAATAAAATATTTATAATGTATGTCTACAGACAATTTGATTGAAAGATGAAAACAATGAGAACAAAGACATCCGTTTTCATCTCTTTCAAGTATTTTCTATATTTTGTATGCTGATTTTTTTGTAGGGATTTGCACTGAATGAATCCATTTTCGGCTCTTATGCATATTTAATGTTAAATAAAGATTTAAATAAGATAATAAAAAAATATAATAGAAGTGTTCAAGAGTATATAATAGTAAGAATTTATTAAGTACATTTATACGCCTTAGTATGCTCCATAAGACTCATAATAGCAGACAAAGCATTCTCGAAAGATGTAAGAAAAATGATAGAAAAGAGCAATATTTGTAAATTTATTGCAATATAAATTAGTGTTAAAATTATTTATTTTCATTTGAAAAAATTAAATTAATGACAAATTTATTTTGTGCAGGGTATCTCTTAGTTATTCGCTTTTAACTATAACACATTTATGTGCGTTCGTTGCGAACCTTTGCTCTTTGGGGTCCTTCTATTTTTAGCATTTGGACTTGAGATCTTTGTTTATTGTAATTTAATATTAATTAACTTCACTTACTTTACTTCAACTATTTACAGCTGCTTTATTTCTATAAGTTTATTCATTACTTTTGACTTTGAATGAGTCGAATGTGCAGCTCTCTTGTTTTCGTAATTTCTCTGCCTTCGTTTGTTCATTTTTATTTGCGCGCTTTTCATCAGCTATGCAGCTGCTCATTTTGGCCAAAAACTTTCGACTTGGGCTTTATCTTCGGGGGGCGGGGATGGGGGCTATTCGAAAAGTGGAAACTTTCTGTCAGATGTGAAGCGTTGAGACGTTCCGTTTCAAGTGCTCAACTGTTTTACTGAAAATCCGTTCAAAGCAAAGTCACGTCGAATTTGTAAGATGCTTATCCTTGTCTTCCCGCACACACAAACACACACACAACAGCTGAGCTCGTTGTCGCTTTCCAACACTGTCAGGGACAGCACCGCAATCAGCTTAACCCCTTTCAAGAAAACTCTGTAACGAAATCCGAACTGAAATCCCGCTTTTAATTAGATTTATGCCCAAGTGGCCAATACGAAAGCAACACACACGCACACACACTCTCTCACACACACACACACACACACACATATGCAGGATGTTGTACAAGTCGCTAAGGGATCTCAACGACGCCGAAGGGACTCGCACGCTAGAAAAAGCAAACACAAAACAATAACAAATAACAAGAAATTTTAAATTTTTGTCAGCCCAGAGATAACTCTTTTTGCTTCAGGTGCGAGGCTATTCAAGAACCATGGCGAAAATATTACTTTTTGTAGCATAATTTTATAAATTTCATAATAAAGCAACACAATTTTTTTTATGATTCTGCTTTAATCCTATTATGCTTTATATGAGTTCTCATCTGTACAGTTTTAAAATATTTATCAGCATTTCAACTTTGTACTAAAACAAGTAAATTAATTTAATTATAGATTTATATATTGATGGAATATCTTGTAAGAACTTTGGTTATTTAGAAGCCTGCTACTGCTGGCAAGTGCCTTTGTACGCAATCTAAAGGTTTGAGTTTGTTTAAATTTAAGTTGCATATTTAAGAAAGTTTTCGCATGTTGCTATCAAAAAATAACTATACATTTTATTTACTAAATTTATTCATGTTGCTTAAACTGGGTTTGGCCTTCGCTCTCATGAATCATGTACGCAGTATATACTTCTGTTTATTGTTGTGCCTGTTGTAGTCTTTAAAATTTACTCTAAAACGGAATAATAATAAATATAAATATTTTCATTTAAGAATATTGGACGTGGAACTTTATCCGTCCGACTGTTTGTATAAACGCAATTGAAGCTAGAGACTTAAAACATGAAATGTTTACATGTAAAGCGTAAATCCATAGCTCCCATAGTTCCAACGTCCTTAATTTATCAAAACTAAACAGATAAGAATTATATGCATTATTAAAATAAAATTTGTTTGCATTTTTTTGTAAGAAATATGATGTACTCTGTGTACGACTATTGAGCTTTCATTCTTAGTTGTTTTAATTATGGATAGGTTTTACTAATAAAGCTATTTTTTTTGTAAATAAATTAAAATTTAATTCAAACGCTTAAGAAAACCCACTCTGTTTAAAGCAGGCCAGGCTCTTTAACATCTGTTAAGTTAACAGCTGTCGCATATGCTTACATTGCTCGAACGTAACATTACAGTTTAATGGGTCTGCAACGCTTGAATGAATGAATTTTCCATGTCGTTATTTTAAGCACTTTGATGGCACATTAAGACTCTGGTTTGGCCCATTGTGGAGGTGGATAGCTGTCAATTACGTAAATAGCTCTTCGGCTCCGCAGATATGCCCAGTGCAGTAGTCAAAAGTTAATCAAATCAATGTTTGCCGGTCTTATCTTAGTTACGTGTCTATTTGTTATTTGTCAATCACTAAGCTACTTCATGTATGTCAATATGGGCCAGGTGCAAGACCAACACATCCCAGGCCCGGACCTCTTGCCAGGGATAGACATCCACCTCCACTCGACTCCACCTGCCGCCAAGTACTTTGTTCTTACACTTGACTGGCCACATTTGCCAACTGTTCTCCCCTATGGCCTCTCTCTCTCTCTCTCTCGCTCTCGCTCTCGCTCTGTGTCTGGCTGTCTACCTCGGTGACTGCTTTCAGCCTCTGTTTGAGCTGAGTGCATGCTTCATCTAGCTCACATAACACCATTTCCAATTTGAACATAAAATCCAACTGGGACAAAGACATTGAAATTGAAATCAAAAGCAAAGCGACTACCAGAATGACAATGGAAATGAAAATCGAACTCGAACTAGGAACAGAAACAGAAATAGAAATGGAAATGGAAATGGAAACAGGCGGCAGCACCGAAGGCAACTTTCCGGGGCCTGTTTCAAATTTATCCAATCCATTCTATGTGCTCAACGCAATCCTTTCATGCGCTAACTACAGGTATTTCTGCAGCAATTTTTTCTTCTTGCCAAATTACGAGTATCACAGGAAATGGGAATTCAAGTTTGTTGACAGAAACATGAGAGCTCTTTAGTCGCATCGAAAGTTGTAAGAAATTTCAAACAAATTATCTCAAACGGTAAGAGGCTTTTTTCAGCACTGCAAATTTATTGAAATGGCAAACCTTAATTCTTTATGTTTATTCCAGCTTTAAAGAATTTAGATTGGAACTGATACCCTAAAAAAAGAGTTATTTCATGCATTCAAGTTTTATTTTTAAATGTATGGAATTATCTTTTTTTAAGCGCACTTACGCATTTAACGTGGCTAGTTAGGGGTGTGTGTTTGAAAAATTATGGTAGTATTAAACTTACATATTCTTCATTCGGTCCGTTTCGAATTCATAATTTGGGTTCTATCTTAAAAATTTCGTGAAACATTTTCAAACATGCACAGAAATATATATTTTTTAACCAAGATCCAACTATTCTTTGACTTCTATTAACTTTGTATTTAATTAATGATTATATACGTAGTTGTATTCACTAATATTATCAGTATATTATAAATTTCGAAATTTGAAGAAATTTAGAGGAAACATCTTGACTTATCTACAACCTTTTTGATAAACAAATAATAATAGTAACAATTGTAATTTCAAATTGCCCAACAAGTTAGAACTGCATTGAATGCGCCCTCTGAATAACTTGGGATTCAGGTACTTTCCGGTAATTGCACATTGGGTCGAAAACACTTGAACATGCCAGCAAAGGCAACACTTAGAGAGAACTTAAAAATGCAAAGCATACTTTTGGGGGCATTAAGAGCTTCGAAGGCAGTCAATTTGTTTAGTTCCGGCGACGTGAAGTGAAGTCATTAATGGGCGTAACCCACCGCCACCTGTGCAAGATCAATGGTGTGGAGTGTAGGGGGAGGGGGGGGGGGGTTCGCAAATTAAGCTAGTAGCTGTTCGGGCCACATTGACGGCGACTTTGGTGCTGGCCGTTTAATTGTTTTGCAAGTTGTGCGTGTTTTGCATGCGCAAGTGGGCGTGGCATTTGGGGGAGGGCTGACAGGTCTTAGCACTAATTTCAACATTGGCATTGCACACACGTAGGCCGGCGACCGCCTTTTAATTAGCCGCCACCCCCCGGACAGCGTCGGGAGGAGCTGCTGGCCAGGCTTGGCTCATGGCACTTAATTAACCTGGTCTCGGCCTGTGCTCGGATCCGCGTCGGATTCGAGTCGGTGCAGCATTACCTGCGGCATTATGCATGCATTGCCTGGGCGTGGCAATTCAATTTCAACTTGATGCGCCAATGCCCCCAACGCCAAAAGCTGAAACTTCAAAGTGTTGCGAAAACTAAATGAAAGCGGGATGGAGCGAGAAGTGCGAAAGCCAGGCGAATTGTAATTGTGTTGAAAAGAGCGCACGCTGCTGCCAACTGCAGTTGGCTAAATGCACAACACCAAAGGGGGCGGGCCTTGGGAGGGGTGTGTCTGAGTCCGGCATGCGGACTGCCTGTGCCACAAGGCAGCTGTGCTTGACCTCGGCGCTCCCCAGGCCCTGCAATATATGCCAGCTGCCAGTAGGATCCTACAGATTCATATATACTCATGTGCCAGGCGCAGGGCAAAGTTCTCGGACGTTTTTTCTTTTATTCTTCTTCATTTTTAGGGCATCTGGCAGCGGCTCTTTTGTTGTCGTTGACAGAATCAAAAGCTTCTTATTCCGAGATACTCTGTTTAACTACAACAAATTTTATTTAAAAATTTAAACTTATAAATTTATTAAATAATAACTTTAAGAAGCAAAAGCGACAACTGTGGCCGTTGTTCGAATAATTGGTTTTCACACTGCTAAGGAATACCCTGTACCACTGAGGTTACAACAGCATATAAGGCTTGGGTGAAATAAGACTCATAAAGAATAATATTTCCCTGTTCTCTCCTTTGTCAACGAATTTTTAAGCATTCATTTTTACGAAATCTTTTTATTCTTATTGTTTTACAAATTCTGTTGTATTAGATTAATTTTTCATAATATTGAATTACATTTTTTAACCATTCTAAGTTATTTATTTTTCAACCATTTTTTCAATGGTTGCTCGAGTTTATTTTATATCGATTTATTTATCTATACGAATACGTCCCTTATAACTATTCTAGACAGTATCCCAAAAGTTTTTGCAGTTCTTTTCGTTCTTCGTATTTTTTTGGTTGCGGTGCACATTTCGTGGTTTTTCCACGGGCGGGGTGGGTGCGGGTAACTGTAGGTGGGGCCTCGGTCTGGGAAAATAAAATCAAGGTGTGTGGGGCGCGTTTATTACGTGTAAGTGTCAAAGGTTTCTAAATTAGGACAGTCATATATGGTTTATTTGTTATAAAGCAATTTTTCATCAATAAATTAAATAAGAGAATTATTTAAATTTCCTAATAAACACAATTCAAAAATCTTTAAATGTAAGTGTAGATATTGAATACCGATATGAATATAAAATAAATATATATATATCAAAATTTACTTAAATATAAAAGTAATGTGAGTATATTATTTTAATTATTTATATAGTTTTAATTAATTACAATTGTTTTTTAAATATTTTATGCGCATTTTTAATTTATCAGATTAGGTATATAATTAATTTAAAGCTTACATTATTTTAAAATTTTTACTGTAACATGTATATTACGTTATTCCTTTAAGTTGACATCGATAATGTCTTTTGAGAAAGCCAGTTATGTTTATTTATCGTTCTTCCAAATAGCATCAGAAAACTTAATCAAATACGTGCTACTGAACCACCAACACTTAATAACTTCTTCAATTCGCACTCCCTGTCGCACTTCAAGTGCCACAAGCAATCTCTATCTCTTCCATAGTACGCTCATAATTTGATATCCAAAGTTCCCGTAGTTGATTTGCAGCCACATGAAAGCGTCAGCCCACATTGCCCACAATCCCGAAGATTTTCCCTATCACATTTTGTAAATCCCACACACGCATGACCCAAAAAAAAACACTCAAATCTGCAGCTGTGTGTGTGCGTGTGTGTGCGTGTGTGGTGTATGTATCTATCTTAAGGATTCAGTCCCAGGCACATTTGCTACGCTGCGGTAAAATGCATGGCGTACCTTTTTGCATACACTTGAGAATTTGGAAAATTTCACGTGAATAACTGTTGTCTGCTTTTGTCTCTGTCCCTTGAACTGTGCTGTTGTATTTGTTCAATCTGTGTGTGTGTGTGTGTGTGTGTGTTGTTTTTGCGTTTGTCATCGAAAAATGTTTTGCTGCTTACCCAGCAGCCAATTTGCAAGCGACGCCCTTCCTCAGCAGCCTCCTACATCTGCCTCTCCTCTCTCCCTCGCTCTCTCTGCCCATCTCTGCCCCTCTCGGGGCGTAGTTTTTGTGTGATGAAAGAATGCGCAAAATAAAAACTCTAAATTTATTGTGAACCACATGCGATTTCAAAACGGTAAACAATGTTTGGTATTTTAAGAGAAAGAGAGAGAGAGAGAGAGAGAGAGAGAGAGAGAGAGAGGGAAGGGGAGAGGGAAGTGAGAAGGAGCGACCAAATGTTGGGGCTGGGAACACGCCCTCGGGCAAAACCAATTAAATTGCTCAGAAATGCAAATTGGACACGAAAATTGAGTTTTGCGAGCTGCCAACGAAATTTCTCATTTTAATTAGCAAAAAAAATTATAAAATAAAATGTTGCTCACATTTCGGCTCGCTTTTTAATAAATCCATTATTAAATTTGTGCGTAATGTTAAGAATAATACAATTATTATGTTATTTTAAATCAGAATATAAATTTCAGTATTGTTATAAAAATCAAGTGAAGAGGATCTAGGACACCCTGAACTCTGTCTTTACATAAATTTCAATCATCCTGCATTTCTACATAACAGTACATAGATCAACACATTCACACACACAAACGCACGCCGCACGCTGTGCACATTACGCAGCAGCTGAGCTTGGCTATGGAAATTAAATTCATTAAAAACTTCTAAGCTAAGAGCGTAATCTTAGTGAAATATTCAGTCTTTAATAAGATCATTCAATTTGGGGCGAGTTGGGGGAAGGTATCCAAAATCCGAAATATTCGTGATCTGCGTCTGCTTTACGAGAACATAATAGCTCTAGCTCTTATATTCTGTATGCTAAGAAAACAGTCTTCGAATTGATTTTGATCGATAATAATGAAACTGGGCAAGATATCGAAAAAAATGATAAACTTGTTCTAGCTTTATGCATCAAATGCCCCCACAAATTACTAAAATCGATATTTTCCTAAAAAGCAATATAAATTAATTAATGTTATAACTTGTTATTATACTGTGAAAGAGTTCTTACTTCTTCTTTTTGTAATTGTCTATAATTGGCACGAAGTATAATTTCAGTTCAGGTAATATTTGCTTTCTGCTCTATATTTATATACATACACCCATACGGCTATTTTTAACTGCCTCCATTATGAAAAATTGATTGATTGATTGAACATGATGTACATTGCATATAGGAAAAAAGTTTATTCATCTAAAAAAATGTGAATGTTCGGATGCTGTAAGAGAACCCAAATTCCAACATTTATGTCTAGCTCTTTTTCGGTTTCTATTATAGCATAAGATATGCAAACTATGAATATTATTATTTTTTTAATAAGTACTAGTTGCTGTGGCCTTTGGCTAACACAAACTACATCCATACACTAGGACTCGAACTTGAATCCTAGTTGTTCATTTTCGAAATGCCTAAGCAGTAAGAAAACCCATCTACCGAAGACTGCATATCTAGCTCGTCTTGCTGTTTGAGTTGGAAAATCCTCTCTGGGAACGTTGGCTAAGCAGCCTCTGCTTAGAGCATGTTTTCTCAGTTGGCCAGGCGACAAAATCACAATGGACTTAATCCACCATAATTTGATACCGCTAGTGGTCAGATGGCACATCTGCTTATCAGCGTCGTCGCCATTTTCGGTGTTATCCGCAATTGAAGGAAACGGATTTTGAGATGTTATCAGAGCACTTATTTTCCTCACATAGAAGTTCCGGCAGAGTATTTACCACCTGTCCGTCAGTTTTTCAAAAATTTGCCAAGTTTACGCATATGCTTTGCCGATGGCCCACACTGTCGCACTCATGTGGTTCTACGGTTGTGTGGCATTTAGGACTTTTGTTGCCCAAAGACGAGCCCAGGTTCTGGCCATCGAAGGCTTTACTTACTATGATTTGAAAAAGAAGAAGCAAGAAAGAAAACAAGAAAGCTCCATGTGGCTTCTACTAATAAACTTTATAGGTGGACCTGCAAGGAACAGAATGATATTCAGATCTAATAATATTCAGATCTAATAATAATGAAACGGGGCGAGATGTCGAAAAAAATAAACTTGTTCAGCTTATAATTGAGGAGAATCTATATATCTGTGTACAAAAGCATTACCCTTTTTTACCCACATCTTCAATAGGTTCAGGGTATAACTATAGGATTTAGATTAGGTAAACTAGTAATTTTTAAAACAATTTTCTCAGCTAATTACTGTGCTCATAGATTTTCACAACCAATTTTTCACAGAATATTGATGTAATTTGAAATTACATATATACTAGAGATTTCTTTAAATAATTTCATTTCAAATAAGGTAGACAGCGAGATGAAACCACCAAATGTTTCTTTCAACTGCAATTGGAGCTATACCCAACAAAATAAATAACAAATAGAAAAAACGGGTTTATAAATTTCGATTTTATTTGAATGGTTTATTAATGACATTTATTTATGATTTCATCAATCTACTTCAATTGAGTAACGTTTTGGGCAAAGGTAAAGTGTGCAATGCACTTTAAACATTTCATTTAATATTTTCAATTTATTTGCGTGGCATTTTTATGATGAACATTCGTGTTTTTATTAATTTGCATATGTGGAAATTGTGTTGCCTCTATATTAAATCTTTGATATTGACACAAGTCAAAGAGCTGGTTGCCCATTTGACAGAAGCTGCATTTAAAACATTTAATTATAATTATGCATATATTTTGTGTAGCTATTTTTTGGATTGCAGCATGCCGCAAAATATAAAATGCGTATTTATAAAGTTTTTATAATTAAGTGGAACTGAACATTTTTTGGCTGATGCGAACTTTTGTTGCATTTTCCCAGAAGTTTTGTCTATGTTCATATTTTCATTACTTTTGTCTTGCCTGTATCTTTCACTTGAACTTTTTCTTCTCGTCCGGCCGCAGAGGCAAGCAATTAAAAATTCTGAGCATTTGCCAGTAATTAACAAAGTTTTTGCTACTCTTGCAGCTTTCTGCCTCGGCACACACACGGATACAGATACAGATACAAAGTACCTGCGGCTCACACATACATGTGTATCTGTGTTGCCATTAATATGTGAAGTGCTGCTTATCTCGCACTCATCTCTCGCATATCAGCCATGCATGAAATTCTAATGATAACATGCGATGCTCTATGCCATTCAGCTGTGAAATGAGTTGGCAGCCTGGCAGCCTGGCAGCCTGGCAGCGGCGGCAGCTGCCAATAAAATGTCAGCACGAAATCAAAGTCATCGTCGCCACCTTCCCATTTGATTCCCACCTCCCGCCCTCCCTACAGCTACCATCCGTGGATGTCCCCTAGCTGCTTTATCGTTTCCTTTCCCCATTTTCACAGCTTTCCATTTCACTTAACATAAGTAACAGGCACAGGCACACACAACACACACACTCAGACACTGCAACTCTGATATGGAACGTTTCCCCCGCTTCACCCGCTTTATGAAGCGTTGCATTTTTCCTTGCAACATTCTTCGCTGGAGCGTTAACTTTATGCTGGGGTCTGCCATCTTGCCGCCAACTCTGTACACATTTCTCTTTAAATTATTATTATTTTTTTGGAATTTTCCAACAACAAATACCCCTGAGGTGGTGTCCGTTGAGTAGTCAAGAATGGCAGAGTCAGACTTATTCCACCCCCACCTGAAGTTTACATTTAAACCAAACAGGAGAAACCAATTTGCGATCCAGGCCAATAAGCTGAGCTATTATTTATTTTTTTCAGCTTTCTTCAATTTTTAAACTTTTATTTGCTTTTTATGAAAATGTTTTCTTCTTTTTGAAAGAAATGGGGAAAATTCAGTTTACCTAATTACAAAAACCATCTGAAAGCTACTGTTAATTTAGTTTTAGTTTTTAAACTCTCTCGAAGTGAAGATAGTGTTTAAGTGGAATCTTAAAACTTGGTTGATGGCGTTTTGGCCATGTTTTGTTTTCTGGATGGATTCTGGATTGTAAGGTGTAAGTTGTGATTACACCGTGAACGAGTATTCCATTGTCGGTTACACCCGACTGCAACGATCTTGTTCTTATTAAAGTTCTCAAAGTTATTCCAGCTGCTTTTAGGCTGTTCGAGCACTTTGAATATTCTGTCAAATGAATCAAGTGATCTCTTTGCATTCCTTTCAAATTTCTCATATTCATTCGACAAATCTAACGTAGAGCACAGTATATGATATTTCTCAAAAAATAAATTATAAATTGTTAAAATTGTAAAAGAAAACGCAAATTGTATTCGAAATATGTTGCCACTGAGCAAGGAAGGCTTCTGCAGCGAGATTCCCGACTTGGGCACAGGGACACAGGACACCAAAGCCAAGCGTTTAGTGGCCGTCGTGCAGCCGCATCAGGATGCCGGCGATCCGAATGGCAATGCGGCTGTGAAGTACGTCCAGCCGGCTGTCGTGCGGTCCCCCAAAGGCACGATCATCGCTCCAGGTGATGGCAATCGGAGCGCGTCGTACTTTGGGCACCGGCTGACTTTCTGTCCCAGGACCAAGGAGCCGAAAACGCGCGTTCGGCGCCAAAAGTCGACTACAATTCTGTGGGATCACGAGTGGCCGTCGCACGCCAGGTGCGGGCAGCAGGCCCCCTACGCGGAGGCCACGGATCTGCGGGCGCGCCACTCCAGGGAGCAGCAATCGGGCCAGAATCTGCTAATCGAGCCAGCTGGCAAAAGCCAGAGGAGCGACCTGAACAGATCTCAGAGCGAGATGATTCTATGGGAACCCAGAGAAACGCAGCAGCTGCAGCGGCGACTGAGGCGCAGTCTCAGCGCGATGGAGCCAGCTGCTGACAGCTCCCGCAGAGGGCTGGCCACAAGGAGCCCCGAGAGCCCTCCAGCTTCAGCGGACAACCGGCCAGACTTTCGCGCGGCTCAAGGGCAACCGATTGCTGCTGTGGCAATAGCTGATGCACCCGACGACAGTCCTTGTGGCAACCATATAGCCGGGACCAAATCGGCCGACGACCTTCTGAACGGCCGACGCGGGCTCAATGCGAAGTTTGCCGTGGAATGCATCGGTTATAGCAAGCGATTGCAGCGCTAAAAGCATTTTACAATTTTTACAATCCGTCTTCTTCTTTTTTCATGTGGAACTACTCCAACTCACATTAGCTGCATATATCTCTGACATATATAATTTTATATCTTTATATATGAACTACTTGGATATTTTGCTAATAAAATAATTATTTGATGAAAACATTAATATGAACACCAGTTGCGAATTCTGATTAATTTATATCTAGTTGAAATATACATACGGAAATATGAATTATTTGTATTTTGTTTTTGATTCACACAATGAAACCAACTAATAATAAATTTGGTTTACTAAGTCTTCATAATATAACATATTTAAAGAGAGTCATAGACATTAAAGATAGAAGTTGGAATGGCTTTCAAGAGTCCTCAATACTCCTCTGTTTCGAACTAACTCATAGATGATAAATATAAAAATAAAATTGTATATATAGAGGAGAAGTTAGACCAAGTGCTTAAGCTTTATTTAAAAAATCAAGCATATCTCGACAAAGTGTATTTCAGCTCCAGCACTATCTTGGGCTGGTTTTATCTGCATCTGGCTTGATGTCATTTTCGCACCTGTGGCTGTGGGAGTTGGGGAAGGTATGCAAAGTGTATTTTGCTACCTTTTCTATTTTCGTCTGCGGCGTGACACATTTGAATATGACAGGAAAATGCTGCAGGGCAGCAGCTGCGTGGGCGTTCGCCCAGATAGGCGAGGGCGTGGTCGCGTTAGCTGCGTGACGCGCGATTTTCCCACCTGGCGGCTGAGATTTGAGGAATTCTAACGTGGATACTACGTGAATACTACTTGAAAATCGTTTTGCGTTCGACGTTCCACTGACACGAATTTCAAGGCGATTTATGCATCGTTAGACGAGTGTTAGTGTGTGTGTGTGTGTTGATTTCGCGTGAATGTGCGATTTATGGCACTGAATGCGAATTGGCCAAGTTTTTGCCAAAAGAAAGTTAGAAAATTCCTAAAGTCTGTTGGATTTTGGAAGCGAAGCGAAGCAGGACTAGGCAGCTAGGTTTGGTTCAGAAAGCCTATTCGAAATCAGTCACCTGTTATGATCGGCAAAATGGGATAATGTCATATGGGATTAAATCCACCGTGTTGGCCAACTAATTGCCAAGTCAAGCGAACGGAATTTCACACAATATTCGCTTAATCGAATGCTAAAATTAAACCTAAAGCTTACAAATTCAACGTTAGTTTTTACTATGCCTCACACACCCATACACCTAACCACACGCACATGCAGACACAAAAAAATAGAAACCAAAAGCTTTGCAGCTGAATGAAATTAAGCACAAAAACTCGAGGAAGCTAAAACTGCATGACATTTTTAATTATCTAGAACAAGCGCATTTAGCACACAACACACGCACACTCTCACACACACACACTGCACGCGCTCTTGCAAATGAGTTGCTCAGAAACACACACACAAAAAATCGTTGCATACTTTGCGGGCTGCTGGGCATTTAAATGAAAATTTTGCTGCTAACTGCATGTGTAGAAGGAAACTGACTGAAAAAGACGAGCATACACATACATACGCATCGGAAAAACATGTTAGGAAATCCTAGCGTGTGCCCGACTGGGAGTTATCCCTTACACTTAAGCTGCAGTTGTGTATTCCGGGGTGATTCGACTGGGGTATACAGAACCTAAATCCGATATCTAGAAATTTTAGCATTTTAATCACTCTTACTTCCGTTAAAATTGAATTCCAAATCTCTGAGTTTTAGCTTAATGAAGTATTTGTTTATGATTTGTTTTTTAGAATTTTATTTTTACCTTTTCTTGATCAATTTTGTAATGGAAAGAAGAATTATATAAAATGCATAAACATTAAAAAAATGTATTTATTGTTTTCTTTATTTACGATCCTCTAGAGCGCAATTATAAAATTTTATAATAAGTTGATTTTGATTGAAATATTGATTATTAACAATTATTGGGAAATTTCACAAATTTATACCTGAAAGGAGTTTTCAGAATACAGATAAGTTATCCGGAAATATGCGTCTGCTAAGAACTACGTTTTATCTAACAAATTTCGATATTGAAAATTTTTTAATTGGGACAGGAAGAGGTTTATTAAGAATTAAAAATAATATCAAATCGTTTGTCTTTGAGCTAGGATTGGCGTAAAAGAATAATTCGACTGCCTTTCCATCTGAATTACAGAATAATAACTAAATTTTTTGGACACACCTATTACACCCCCAATTTGCCTCTTTAATGCGAGGGTATAAAATGCGTTGTAAGAATGCGAAAAGCACATGGAAAGCAGTTTACACGCTGTCTGCTCGCACCAAGTAACTAAAGTTTAATGAAATATTTGCCAGATTGCAAAGCATTTTTACGTTTTCCTCTCTCTGTGTGTGTTATTTAATAACTTTAGCGCCCTGTGCTATAATTGTTAATTAAAGACTCGCTCGGACAGTGTGTACATTTTTAAATTTGTTCAACACGATTTACCAAAGGCGAATTGTGCAAAATGGGCGCAAAAAGGCGAGTTTGAGGTAAATTCAAGCGTAATCAGCTTTGCCTTAATGCCCGGCTGCAAACCCCACAAGCCCCGCAAACCCCAAACACCGGCTCCCCTTCCGAACAGAAGGCCGCAAAAGCTTATAAAAAATATGCCTTTTTATGGCAACTTTTGTTGCTGCCACAGATGTATTGGTGTGCCTGTCTGTGTGAGTGTGTGTGTTGTGTACACACATTTATTAAAACATTTCACGCAAAAAAAAACTTAATAAAATAAAAAAGACAAGGAAACAGGAAAGGAAATCTTTTGCTTTTTTGTTTAACAACTTTTAAATACGCTGACATGCGTTTTATTTTTTAATGTTTGTAATCATCATAATCATAATTCTGAGCGAATTTGTATCTTTAAACAGTGGACGAAAACCAAGCAGATATAGAATGAAATGGGTACGCCTTAAAATATAATATACGTTTGCTTGGTCTGTTTATATTTTTTTGAAATGAAAGGAATACCGTATTTAAATGTATAAATTCATATTTACGGAATTTATCATATTCTGTCGTTTTTCAATTCCAAATTGGTATACTTCCGTATTTATGTATATATTACAAATAAAATTAATTAATATTTTTATTTTAGTTAATATTATTAATATATTTATTATTATTTTAAATAGTAATATTATTATAAGTAACATTTATGTTGGTAAAAAATGCGCGGACTCGAGCATATTTTGGCATATTATTTTCAAGAGTAGTTTCCTCAGAAATCAATATGCCCACTGATAGAGTAGCTGTCGTATTCGTGTAGTCGTTAAAGTGTCCTTCAGCAGTTTCAGCTGCGCATATACCAGTTTAATTAATAACAGCAAACAGATTTCAGATTTCAGCTGAAAGCAAAATGTTTATCAATGAGTGAAGAGTCGCGAACTCATAAAATGGAATACTGCAGAACGACAACGTGGGATTTAAGGCTGGAAAGAGCATTAACCCAAGTGCTTAAAATGCCTTAAAGTGCCATGAAATATTTTTAATAACATTAACTTTACGCTGGCCTCAGTTGTTTTGGGCCTTTTTAACCGTCTGCTTATTTGGCCAACACTCGAGCAATGGATTCGCATTCGAACTCGAGTTCAGAGCATACCAAACCGACTAGCCAAAAAAAAAATGGCGAAAAGTGCAATTTGATTTATTTATTTTATTTATTTGCCCAAGTATTAAGCAGAGCTGGAGAACAGAACTTTGCTGCATCGCGACTTTTTGTGGAGCACTCAAAAGTATGCTATGGAAATTCGCAGCGAGAAGCGACGCGAGCGTGCAGATAAGCCACGCTGGAAGCATCTCAAATTAGGCAACACTTTTCATTTCGCACTTTTCCCTCCGACAAGAGCAACGACAAACTTGTCCGTTTGCCAGCATCAAAAGGCGACTTTCCACGCGACTTATCGCCAACATCCGGACACAAAAAAAATAAAAGGGAGGGAGAAGCGTGAAGAAGTATAAGCAACAGCAGTAGCACAGCGAAGTACGTGAAAAGCCCGCACACAATGCAAATGTTGTTGTTGATAAGTTTATCAACATAAAATTTTGCATACATCAGGGCGCACAAGCCTAGGGGAGGACCACGCCTCCCGCCTCCTAAAGTGCGCAAATAATAAAGTATGCTGTAGCTGGGCGGTTTCTGTCAAAGCAAGCTCAATGGCATTGCTGTTTGCGGGCTATCAACGCGTCCTCACAAGGAGTTGTCCCTAGCACTTATCTCTTACAAGCCCCGCACCCGAAGGACCCTCCAACCCCGCTGACATCCGCTCGACTCGATTTCCACAATGTGCTGGTCGATGCTGGACGGCGTTCGTGTTAATGTCTGTTGACATGGAAAAGCCTAAAGTTATTGTTTGCAACACCATTTGCCTGACCTCGACCCTGCTGTGTGTGTGTGTGGCCAGTGCCACGCCCACCCGAAGGCTACATAATTCGCCTCGTTGCTGCCTCTTGTAGTTGTTGCTGCTGGCTGCCTAATAAGCGGCTCAAGTGTTGGTCTGGAATTAATGCGCTGCCTCTCCCCATAACGACCCTGCCCACCCCCTTCTGCCCCCTAACTGTCACTGAGTGTTGTTGTTTTATGTGTTTATCATCGAGGGTACCCAAAAGTTACAATCACCGGACATGAAATGGCCGTGAGTGTGGCCAGTGTGTGTGCGTGTGTGTGTGTGTGCGTGTGTATCCTTCAGTTGGCCAAGGCTATCATGGTTGCTGACTAAGTGCATGAAATTCAGATGGGCAGCTAATTCCTAACTTGATTAACGAACAGGAACATAATTCAGCTCCATATCAAAGGCGCAAGTTTTAATTCTGTTTACTTTCCATAAAATTGTTGCATTTCCCATATTAAAGGATAAAGATAAAAGAGACTTTCGTATAATTACATTTGAACTTAACTTTTAAACTCATTATGTAAATTTTATAAAGTATTAATGAAATTTAAAGTCGTTAAAAAACGCAGTTTTCTGATATTTTTTAACTTTGGCTAATCATTAAAATTTAAAAAAAGTCGAATATTGCCTCTCTTAACTTCCTAGACCACAGCTTTTGCCAAATATGTATGCTTAAATAAAAAAATATTTGGTTAAATCAGAGACATTGATACTCCATATAAAAGTTCGTTTTTTCGATATATTTTTGCCAAAACGTTTTTAATTTTAAAACCTCAGATTGAAATGTGAAACTGATGGAATTATTTGAGAATATGAATATGAGTGTACTGCCCAACATCGTCGAGGGTATATTTGGCAGTCAGAAAATCACAAACTGATGCATTTTTGCTTCTCCAGCATTTGCTCCTTCTTTTATTTAAAGTGAGCGCTTTAAAAGGTAATTTTCAAATGGACATTCAAGGCTGATGAGGTCGTGTGAAATGCTGTGCGCCGATTGCAAGTGTCATAAATTTGTATCCCCAAAAAGGAGCCCATAACTCTCTGCACATGCACAATCTCTTAACACGCCATTGCCTGAAAGATACACTTTTTTAGCACTGTTTACTAATCTCCCACGCAGCGGAGCCCTAACGAGCTGCCATTTGCCGGGCTGGGCAGGACATCCATTTCCATTTCCACTTGTATTCCACTTCGGTCTTCGCACGCACTCGAGTTTCTATTTCCAGTTCCACTTGGCGCTCAAGTGATTGATAAGCGGCCATAATAAATTCCGTTATTAGTGAGTGGCAGCCGCCAAAGGCACAAACGACCCAATGATGCGTAAATAAAAGTCCAACGCGCTTATTGAGCAGGGTGGAGGAGGGGGGAGGGAGGGGGAGGGTTGGTTTTGGTGCTAAGTATAGAAACTGGCCTAGTCGTAATATATTAGACAAACAGATTTTGCCGCCTCGAATTGATGCGCTTATTTGTTTATTAAATAAAGACCAAGGCGCTCAATTCAGATTGATTCGATTTGACAGGACACTGGCCAGGACATGCGCCACAATTCACGGTTCAATTTGCGACGGCGTCGGCGTCGGCGTCGGCGCCTCAAGCCGAATGAATAAAAACTGGCATCACAATAAAAATGGCCGACAAATAGTTTTGCCCGGCACAAAATGCCACAAATTGCCAGCTATTTTGCCTGGCTACTGATTAGGCCCCTCCACCCTGGCGTCGTTGGCTGTGGTCCAGAACGGAACCTCCACCCGCGCCCAGCGTCTGTTGTAATTATGAGTTGGCAACTCAGCTGGAGTCCTCGCAGGGTGGCATTCAATTTGCATTGGAGCCGAGCACCAAATTTGCGGCAACATCAAATTTTGTATGCTAATTTCAATTAAAAATTGTGTGCGGCACGCTTCGAGGCATGTCCTGCCAACGATTAGGTCATGGCAGGCTTCCTGCCTGCCAGTTGAGGCCCACACAAAGTTCAAGCGAGTCAATGCGAAAAGGTGCCAAAAGTTGTTGGACAAGTACTTTAAGTACTCATCACAAAGTTTTCATAGACTGGTGACAGGCAAATGAATCACTCAAAAGAAGACATTGGTTTTTGGGAAATTCCGAACCCAAAACTGGCCTAAACAAACGGAACACCAAAGAAAACAACAACTATCTGTAGCCAAAGTGAATACGAGGAGCAGCCCCTACAATGAATTACACATGTCCACCCAACCGACAGCGTTTAAATAGACTTCGTGTGGAAATCTTTTTTTATAGGTATTCTTACTGGATATCAGAGAGTATATCAGCTGTTCAGATAGATATAAACAGTTTATCCCATCCCAATAAGTCAAAAAGTTGTTTAAAGCTTGTAAAAAAATAAACCCAGAAATGAGATTTAATCGAAGTTGAGCAATGAAGAACTCTTAACCCCTTAAATTTAAATCAGAGTCTTAGTCTTAGTTCCTGAACAAAATAATACATGTTAAGAGAAATTAAATATTATTTATAATTATAAATAAGTATTTAAATAACTAATAAATGATAAGGGTAAAGGTAACGGGTATTTAATAGTCGGGTACTTCATAGTATTTCGGGCTCAAACATTTTTTATTTGCTGTTCCTCGCACTGCAAATAATAAATATTTTGCCAGCGTATTTGTTGATGTGTGCGCAAAAAATAAATAAAATAAAATACAATATTCGCAGTAAGCCAAAGAGTGGGCTCTGAAGATTTCTGCCCCAGTCACCCATGCATCCACGTCCCGAGGTACCTTTGGCAATGCTGTGTTGGCCTTTGTCTGGACTCGTTTTGTTTGCTATTTAAGAATTTATCAGGCGTTGAATTTGCTTTCATTTCTGTTTTATTCTATTCTATTCTGCTGTGCCGTTGTTCCCTTGTTCCGTTGTCCCGTTGTTATGTTGATTTGTGTGCGTCACCGGCGTTGCCCCAGCGACGGCAACTGACTTATCCAGTGCCCAGTCACCGACTATTCAGCACCCACGCCAGCTACCACCCCGTCCATCTACATATCGCATAGTCCATTTGCCGTTTTATTGAAATCGATTGCGTAATTGGGCAATTTGCGTTGCTTTTTGACTGAATGATAATCAAAGCGTCATTCGAGCTGTTTTTGCCTCGGCTCTTGGCTTGTGCATGTTATTAGCCGCAATTAGACGGCCTTTGAAGGCATTTAAATGAAGTTCCGCTTCATTTACGAGCAGCGAAAGCAGCTCAACTTTTGGCTAATTGAAGTGTCCTGCGGCAATTATATTTAAATATCCACCCCATTCTCACATTGGACTCATTAAATTATTATTACACATTATGCGCATTGTGTTCGCCGTCGGAAAGGCAAAAACAAATGCAAACGCAATCGCAATCGCAATCTCCAGGGCCGAAATTGTTCAGCTAAAAATAAAAATAAAGCCGTATAAATAATGCAAAAGAAACCTGCAACACCAACGCGTGCGGCACAAGTAAAATAAATATAAAAATAAATGAATATAAAAATCAAAATAAATGGTCGGCGCACATGGCCAACAGCGCTGCGTTTAAACAAATGTAATCAGAGTGTGGGCGTGGCTGCAAACATGGGAAAAAGTAATATACGAAAAAAGAAAATGAATTGGGAAATTTATATAGAGCACGAGAACTCTCAAATGCACTATGAATACAAATTTGTATATGAAAGAAAATTTAAATGAAATGTCTTAAAATTTGTTTAAATTCAAAGAAAGTATATTAATCTGTAGTATTGGGATTATATGTGTTTCGTGAGCATTTTCTTAATATTTGTCATTTTTAAAAGTACTAGTAAACAATTTCAAAAAAATAAAAATAAAATTTATAGTTGTATTATTATTTTCTTATAATTTTGCACTACCTTTCTCTTCTGTCTTGTTCTAGGTTTTACTTAATATTGAATATATCTCTGGAGTAAATTATTAACAAGTGATTTAGTGACATCATCACACTAAAAGCTAATGTACTCTAATAGCTCTTGTGATGCTCTTCATGCGTATAAAATATTTAAATAAGTCGCCTTGGCAGCTGCCCATTTTGCACACTTCACATTCGCGCGGCTTCTTTGATTTATGCGCTTTAATGTTGGCTGCTTAATTTATTTTCGCTTTCGACGCGTTAATTTGCCGCACTGACGTTTAAATGTGCGAGAAATATAGAGAGAAAGAGACGTTTTTGCCAATCCTCTTTATATACCCTGTGTATAAAATAATTTTTGTAAATTCGTGTAAATTTTAACAAGTAGTAAAAAGCATCTGCGATTCTTGCCATCCAAAGATGATGAAAAATAAATATATGTGTATGTAAATCATATACACATCCTCCAAATTGACTACTAGAACTAACTGTCGTTTTCAGACCTTGTCTAGGGTAATCTCTAGTCCAACACACCCTTTCCTGCTTGTTTTTATATTAGTTTTACGTTCTCTCACTTATTACATTTTTCGACACGGTCAAAACTTTTTGGCCAGCGCAACTGGCGCCTATTTTGTACGCTTTTTCTAACTTTGTCCTTCTTTATGCCCTAGCATAGGGTATATTAACTTTATTAAGAAGCGCGTAACGCACAGAAAAACACCTCGCAAAAAATACAAAATCAATTTTTAAAAGCATTTTGCACTTCGAACTTCTATTGTATATAGGCAAATCGAAGTTGAGTTTTTACTCAATAAACTTTGTTTTGTCTGCAAGGGTATTAAATTTTCGACACTCCGGTGACAACTATTCTCTGTTGTTGTTTTTTGCTCGTTTCCCTTTATTTTCTTCATAGTTTTCACTATTCACACATTTTTAGTTTTGTTTTCTCATATATTTGAAAAAAAGACAAGTTTTCTGTGCAATGGAAACTTTTTCAAATTATTCCATTTTTGCAAGCTTTCGTTTATTTTTTCCCTTGGGACTAGGGCGTTGGTCACCAGGCGTTGGGGGCTGTGGTGTCAAAGTACAGAGATAATTCGGATAAGTATTTAGAATAGTTAAATGTAGATGCTAAGAGGATAAGGCCATTAAATGCTGAGCTGTAAGAGAAGTTGGTTCCAGCTTAAATTGGATTATGAGGCAGATCTTAAATTATGCAGTGCTCAATAGCTATAGATAATTCAGCCACAATATTTGAGTTCGCAGTTTTGATATGCAAATGAAACTTATTAGCACAAAAAAGCAGTTAATACGAGTTCCGCCCAGTCTCGCACCCCGCTCTGACTCAGCTGCCTTCGCAACTATTTGCTGTCAGGCTCAGAGTGGGTGAGGGGGCTAAGTGGAAGTCGTTCGGTTCATTAGCATAGCATGCATTGAGGCGCAGAGGCCGACAGGACCCAGTCCCTCCCCCCTCCTGCCGACAGCCCGGTGCGGACATTGTCTTGAGTCGCAGCGCTTTACGTCTCAAGTCTACTTACATTTCACTTTGCGTTGCATTTTGCGGCCTCAGCTGCCTGCCTGCCTGCCTGGACTCGACTTGGCTTTTTGCCTGCCAGCTTAACTTGTGGGTCACTTGCCACAAAAAAGAAAAAAGCCAGAAAGAAAGAGAACCGCCTTTGCCCACTTAATGGGCGCCCATATAATTATGGGCCCAGACAAAGAGCGTGGACCGGCGGTGGGCGGACGGGAACAGGCCAAGATGTCTTTGTCTTTGTTATCAATCGAGTGGTTCGCATGTCTCACAACAAGTCGCACACGTACCGCCACGCCCCCCGGGTGGGGGCTGCTCCACCTCCGCGTAATGAGATAAAAGTGCCTAAAAGTATTCTAAGCTTTTTGACATGTGCGACATCATCGTCGTCAGCCGTTGAGGCGGCTGAAGCTGCTCCTGATTAATTGAAGTGGAAAATGTGCCTGCACTCACAAAAAATACATATCTATATATTAGATCGTGGAACATTGCCATCGGGTAGTGAAAAAAACAATTATTTTACCCCATGGTAATTGGGGTTTGTAACCTAAGGAGATGATGCTAATATTAATTAGTCTTTGACAGGGATATAAGCCTAATAGAATGTTTTTTACATCAATGAACATTTTTGAATAAAATATAGAAATATGTATTTTGCACTTTGTCTTAAGACTCAGTGGCGTAGGCAGGATTTTTGTTGGGGGAAAAATACATTTTTTTTTTAATAGGAGGATATTGCAATATTGCCGCTTTGTTTTTACAAACCTCCAAAAATATATATTTTTTATTTAGAAGAGTGGCCAACCCCCAAATAGCTTCACCTGCCCACGCCACTGTTAAAATTTATATACACAAGTAGAAAACGAGGATTTTTTTTGTTTGTTTTTGAATAGATTTGGCGACTTAATAATCATATAATATATGTTTTCATTACTAACACAATTTGTATCCCATTTCTTCCAGTGTAATACGCACGCTGAGTGAAGCCTGATTGATGGCACTTGCTTTTAATTAAAATTTATTGTGGCATACTCTTAGGCGCGGCTTGCAAATTAAATTGCTTGGTTGTTCGGAAAAGGAAAAGGAACAGCTATACGGCCATATTTCCAGCGGTCTCAAATCGCACATTGAGCATACGGGTTTTTCGCAATTTGGCTAAAAGTGCTGCGAGCATTTGATTCTTATTCGGCTTAAACATTATTCTAAAAGCTTTTTCTTTGCCCGGCCGGGACAGCTTGGATTTGGTTTGTGTGCTGGCGGGAACGGAGCTCAGCATTCATACAATTTGCATTGACAACGCCGCTCGCTCGGTCCGGCCATTGTTGGTCCTTGCTGCTGGTGCTGTCCCGCTCCTTCTTCGGCAAATGTTACGCCTGTCAAACGCCTGTCGGCAAGCCATAGTTTCTGTAATTTTTTACCTGTTTTTTTTGCCACTGCTTTTCTGTTGCTGTTGCTTTTTCACCTGCCAGATGTCAGTGTCCCTGCTCGGGCGCCGCTTGCCTCATTCATGCCATTATACAGTCGTTGCGAGGAACCCACCTAGATGCTGTCATTTCGCATTGCCTGCTGCACAATCGTATTAAGACAGACAACACACACACACACACACACACACATTGGTGGTAACTGGGCTGGTGGGGTTTCCGCAGTCAAACTGTGGCACTAACCGTAATTGTTGACTGTGTCTGCGTGTCTCTCGCTTTTCTCGCTGCCATTTTTACAATTGACAATTGTGATTGCATATGTTATAATGCAGTTGCTCTGAATGGAGACCGACTGAAGGAGTGTGCTGGTGCGGCAGACACGTGTAACGCTCGTGCTTTGTCTGACTGCGGACCGTGATTGGGGAATCGAGTCGTGCGTCGGGCCAGCCTCGGATCGCTGCTGATTACTGATTGCTTTGACTGACTGAACGAGCTGATGTCGCAGCCAGTCGAGTTGCATTTGACGGATATCCGCCAGCGCAGCTCAGATAACCACCGATAACCACTCACGTCTGCCGGGAGAATGATGTCAAACAGATACCCACTTGATTACGTTTGTTCCCCCCCTCCCCCCTGGGATTGATTGAGCGCCGCGTCAGCTTTCTGTTCATAATCGCAGCATGTTTCGAAGAATTATGACTTTAGCATTTAACTGCTTGCAGATGCTGAATTACACTAGACTTTTAGTTGAGAACGAATAAGAACTGAAACAATGCTTACAAGTGAGATGCTGAAACTAGGATGAGTTTTTGAAATCGGATTGCGTTGGGCTATTTGAAATTCGGCCCATAGCCCGCAGCTAAACTTGTTTATTATATACAAAAGTGCTATTATATATTAAATTCAATTTCAATAAGTGGTCAAAAATAAATAGTGTACAAGAACGCCGTCTCTAATCCAAATCCTATATTTATACCCTGAAAATGGCTAAAAAGGGGTATAATGGTTTTGTTCAAATTTACTATGTACTATAGATTCTCATAACCCATTCGCAAAACAAGTTTATAATTTTATTTTTTCGATATCTTGCCACATCTCATAATCGACCTTTAGAATTCTCCTAACACATATGCGCAGCTTTGATCCGAATATTATTGTGATCATTACCCTAGTTTAGCAAGCAAAACAACAGGTTAATTTATTAAGTTTATTAGTAGAAACCCAGACTGTGGCTTTTTTCGCCTGGCCAGCTGCGAAAACATGCTCTAAGCAAAGGCTGCTTAGAGAACGTTCTCGGAAAGTATTTATAAGTATTTATATTTATAACAAGAATTGTCTTAGTGCTTAATCATCTGGGAAACTGAACAACGAGGTCCGGTTGATAGTTTATAACTATATGCTATAGTTTAAATATATAATTAACTTATCCAATAAGTTAAATCGCATCCAAAATATTATTTTTTATTATTATTTAATTTTCACTCAGATATTTAGGCTTGCATTTCTTCTTGGTAAATAGGTGTTGAGATGTTCCAGAGTTCGATTTACTCCAATGCAAAATTCAGCACGATCCCTGTAAAATGTTTTGACTTAAAAATCAGTTTTGTGATTTGCGGTATCCGAAATAAAAAAATACCCTTCGTTTTTAGTAATTCAAAGTTTAAAGAAAGTGCGGCAATGTGAAAGGATAGTCTATGACCAAATTTGAATGGCTCTATAAGGCACTATTCGCATTTGCTATTCGCGGAAACGATTACCATATTTTCACGCCAGCCGCATTCCTCCTTTATGCTTCCCAGTGAAGTCTCTTTTAAGCTTGCCCATTCATAACTTGTCAGCTCAATAGCCTCGAGGAATTGCCAAACCCAAAAAAGAATGAAGAGGAAACTGCAGCCACGTCGCGGCGCGTCGTTATGCGAGCCCAGCCCAGTTGGGGCATTGTCCGCAGCGCGTTAACTTTTTTCTTGGTCCGATCCGCCTTGTTGCCGCCTCCGTTGCACATTCATCGATTGCGTGGCAAATGTGTTGAGCGCTTTTGTGTGCGTGCCGCGCCCTGAAAAGCGCATCGAGCAGAGAACAGACAGAGAAAACAGCAAACGGCAGACGGCAAACTGCAAACAGCAAATGGAGAACAGACAAGGGACCAACAGATCCCAGCCAGGACTGGGCCTCACCCATGTCCAAGTCATGAAAGCCAAGTGCCGCACGTGCTGGCAGCTGTCGTCGCTCGGCAGACGAGTTGCGTTCGGACTTTTCTTTTGTTTGCCTACTTTTCGGGGCCAAAGTTTAATTTGCCGTTGCTGCACTCGGGGCACAGTCGAGAGCAGGCGGCCCAACTTTTGACCGAGCTACGCAATGTGCAACGGTACCTCTAAGTAGCCAGCACATCTGCACACCTGGCTTCACCTTCCGCTCCCCGCGCACTTTTCCAATCGAAATCAAAGCCAGGGCTCTTCAAAACTTGAAAAGGCGCTAACTAGCCGCATTCAGAGGACGTGTCAACAGCTCCATTGTTGGCTCTGATTAGCCCGGGCTTTTGAGGTCTCTTTGTTAGCAGCCCGTGAATGGGGCCAGCAAGACGCGACGCGGCCCGAGGAAAGTCAAACAAGAATCCTTCGTTTTCTTTTTCGGCCAACACTTGAAAGCACTGCGCTGGGAAATTATGAAATTGGCTTAAAGGCGCGTGACAAGTTGATCATAATTTCCGTACTTTGTTGTTCCCATAAACCCAAACAGCAGAGCGTTTATTAGTTCAACATACTCTTATTGTTTCCTGTTGAGACTGCATGGACTTAACAATATTTTCCAATGCTCTCACAGCTGAATTCATTTGTTAAGTATTTATGGAAATATATTAAAATTATTTTAATTATGTATTCAATCTTAGTTTTGTGTTGTGTAAATATTTGAATATTCGTTGAAAATTTCTTAAATTGCTAACATTCCTATCAAAATACCTAATGAATCTACTTAAGGATTTTTATGATGTTCAGTCTATAAAATAATTTTATTGTGGAAATTTTTAAAGGCTCGGAATGTATATACATAAATTACAAAATGAAAACTGGCCTTTTTAAATAATATCTAAATGGTTTTCTTAAAAGGTTTTTGAGCATAAACTATACTTTTTTTTTTTAATTATCAGATTTAGTAATAATGTCAAATAATCTTTACGAATTATTTTGTACCAAGCCAAAAAAAATTGGCTAAGTTATAATAATATGTAATAATATGTGTTTATAATACTAATTTACTCTTTCAATTTGTATAAAAGAAGATACAAGGTTTCATTCTTGCAAAATGAACTGCAATTTGGAAAAGCTCTCTGGTTAGGTGGGAAAACGTTTTAGAGAATTGTATTTTGTGCAAAAATTCCTGTATGCAGAGCGCGTAGCATCTACAACTACATTTTATGAGTAGCCCACTTTTTACTTTTTCTCTGGCTTCTCATCTCAGATATTTTTTTGTATTCAGCGAACAATTGCGAGAAATTCTTGACACATTTTTGGCTATTGTTGTAGTTGTATTTGTTGCTGTTGCTGTTGTTGTTGTTGTTGTTGCGGTCGTGTAAAAGTCAACGGTTATGGGCAAATAAAATGCGACACTGCCGGACTGCCCCTCCGGGTGTGCCTTGGTGTCCGTAACAAGTGTGCAACACTGTGCTACAAATGCGATTACGTATACGCAGCGTGTGACAGCCACGTTGACCGTTCTGTACAGAGCACAGCAACAAAAATCAGGAGGCTATATAACAAAGGGGTTGCACGATGTGGAGCAGAAAAGGAGGTGGGGGGAGGTGTCCGACATAATTCTCAGCAGCGCCCACATAGAGACCTGGTCATGTCTGGCTGGGATTCTGAACATGCCACGCATAATTTAGGCGAGCGCCTTGCCACATAACTGGGCGTGGCAGCCGCGCGCGTGGGTGACTGTGTGCGTGTGTGTGTGATTGTTGGAGTGTGTTTTAGTGAGTCACGTGCCATTGTTGAATTTCATTTGCGGCGTTTTGACAACGCGCGTTTTTTTAGCAAGTTTCTGGGCAGCCCATTTAAAAACTGGGCAGCATGAATGAGAAAATGAATGTAACAAACAACTTGAGCGAGTGCTAAGTAAATCGCATTAGCGGCCTGCTGAACGCTCAGTTTTTTCTCACGGCATTCTTTAAGTCCAAGCTGAGCCACGGGCAAAGCATCCATCGCGTCAAATAGCCCGTCTCCCGCTCAGTTTAATAGAAATGTTGTAAACAAAGCTGTCAGGCGGGGGCGGGTCCATAGCGGACGTCTATTAAGTCAACAGCAGCGACGGCCGCGGGGCAAGTGGGGCAAGGGGGCGAGTTATGTGCAACATTGTAACATGCGCCAGGCATTTATAAGCAATTTATTGAATATGTTAAGCCAGCTGACTGCTGACTGCGTTCTTATGTAATCGGAGCTGACACGACTTGTTGAACAGACTCCAACAGCAAGTTTGCCAAAGCGCATCAGGCTTTAAACAATAGAGACAGTCAAGTAAATAAGATAAGCAAACGGGAGGAATAAAAATGTGTCTCATAAAATAGGATTAGAGAGACTCTGGAGGAACTTTCACTACAGTTAACGAGCTTCCATTGTAAAAGAGTTAACTTGGGGTTGGAGCTGTCTCTCTAAAAATGAAACAAAATTTTTAAAAGGTGAATTTTGTAAATAGTTGTCATATAGACAGTTGTCTCCAATAAACGAAACTCATCTTTAGCTTTTTAAGTCCACTCGTATTAAATAAATAATTATAAGAAAATATATTTTTCAAAGCGATTTTAAATATTTTAAATAAATTGTGGTTCCAAGAAGAAATATATATATTCAATTATATTTATCACCCACTCTGATTATCAATTTATGCATTGAACATTTCCTTTTTACAGCTATTCCATATGCGATTGTCCTGACAAGTATATTTTCATTTACATTGTTTTCTCCAAAAGTTCAAAAATTAAAGTCAAAAAATCAATTCCAGTGGATCAGTCCTTTAAACTTTTAAAGCTTTTATTAATATGCAAAATAATAATTGTAATACTTGCGCAAGTTGTGTACTTGAAAATACTGTAACCCAAAAACGGCAGCATTCTGATTGTGGGGGATGAAGACTTTTTCTATATGCACGGGAAAACTAATTAATTCAGAAAAGTTTCCCCTTACAATATGAAAGATAAATAAACAACTCAAGAAGTTTGTTGACAGGCACATCGAATTGAATTCCATTTAGTTCAAGGATCCACGCAGCACATTTCAATTCAAACTCAAGAAAATCTTTAATTCTAATTAAATTTTAACTTAAGGAAATATATATATTATAAAGTAAATGAGTTGCCAACTCGATTGCGCTTAATAGATAAGTTGAAAACTTAATTGAAGCGAATTGATGTTTTATATTTATTTTGGAATGGAAAATAGTTTCTAATTCAATTTGGATTCTTAAGCACTTGAGCTGACATTCTATTGACAATGTTTTCTTAACAAATGTGTCTTCATCTGGCATTTCCCCTAATAGATAACTGTGTACGTCGCAGGCCACTCGAGACACTTCATTAGACACATTCGCAGAATGGCAGCCGTTAGATACTCGTGTTAATGCTATTCTTAGCCTTGTGGCCATCGCAAAGGGGTCGTTTAAATAGGCAAAATCGTTTGGCCAAAACACCAGCCAAACTGTTGGCAACCAAAACCGCAAAGAGCAAATACACCGACCACGAAGACTACGAAACTAACCCACATACGTGCACGAGCAAATACCTCTGCCCCTCTAATTGTCGGCCCTTTGGAGTCTGGCGCTTATCGCTCATGATATTTACGAACTTGCGAGCAGGCAAATTAATTGAAATGCCCCAGATGGTGGAGCTTTGGGGGAGGGGAGCTGCTGCCATTTGGCGCTCAAATTAATTTGCTGCCAACAAATTTGCTTGAAAATTGCCAGGCAAATTTTTCTTTCTTCTCGTTTTAGTTTTTCGTGTTTCGTGATAAACTTTTTGGCGCTTTGCCGCACTATTGAGTGTTAAGTAATTTGCTTTTTTCTTTTTCTCCATCTTATTTTTATTTCATTTTATTCTCTTTTATTTTTGTTTTTTGATTGGGGTTTTTGTTTCATTCGGCTGGTAATTTTGGCAGGCAGGTGAAAATTTCTGGGTAATTGGGTGCGGAAGCTTTTAACGTTTCACCTCACAAAAGGGTAAAGGCAGCTGGAGCCCAAGTCATTTGCATAATTTCCATCAGACAAGCATAAGGAACCGAACTCAACCCAAATCAGGTGCAATTAACTTGAATGCGAATTAATGCTTATAAGATTTGGCATTTTTCTTACGCCTCGCTGCCCATAAAAGTCTCTCGCCTGTTGCTCGTAGTTAATGTGCCAGCACTCTTGGAACCAACGCGCGTTCCACTTTAAATTAGGAGTACATATTTGTATCCGATCTTATGCATGTGGAGTATTGTTTTATAATACTTTTATGTTCTCCGGTTCTATCATCAGCAGACTCTGCTATCGGTCTTGGCTTGCCACTTTCTCGTAGCTTGAACTTGTTGAGAATTTTAACGAGTCAAGCAATGAATAAACATCAAAGTCGCTTCTTCTGTGTGCTTAATAATATGTGCATTATATTATAATATACATAATGTAAAAATTGTATTATATATTATTACCAACGCATTAAACATAGCTTAGCATATCCTAAAAACCAATCTTTTAATCTGTTTTAATTGAAAAAAGTCCTTGTGTCTTCATTTAATAATTTTGCGGAATAATTATCCGCGTTGAAATTAGATTTCACTGTTATCAAGCTTATTTTTCCAGTTAAAAAAAGAGAATTAAATTTATCAATTTTTAAGCATTAAAAATCTGAATCTGAAAACGTGAGACCAATTGCCTTTGAGACAAACACAACATAGAATCAACTGCCTCGTTTAATGGTGGTCATAACAGTTGATTAATATTTGAACTAGTATAAAAGCTTAGTGGCCGCAACTGATTTGAACTCCATCACCTGGCTGGCTTGCATGTATGATGAGTGCCATTATTTTGCGGTCTCATTAACCCTTTCCGGGAAGCGACGGCTTTTCGCAATCGTGCATCAATTTCGCACAGTAACTTTAATTATTCATGCTTAAATTTCACTTAAACTTGCAAAAACTCGTTACCCCTCGGCCTCTATTCAGCGCGACGGTGCCCCCGCTGCCGTCCAGGTACTGGCGTTGTCTTCCCGTCAGTCGCGTCCTCAAAGAAAGTTTGCTGGTCATGCAGCCTCGCAAAGCGGCCGCAAGATAAACGTTAAACAAACTTTATGCAAGCAGGCCAAACGAAGAAAGAGAAGAGCCCGAAATGGAAGCTGATAATTTGCCTTCGCTTTTTAAATAAAATATAAATCAAGCCACGTGCTGGCACCAGAAACGAAAAGTCGGACCGCGAGAAAGGTAGGGGGTGAGGGTGAGAGAGGGGGTTACTCCTTCACGGCTTGTCAAGCAATAAGTGAACCAGTCAGTCAGCCAGTCGGCTTGGCTTATTTGTTTGTGCCTGTTCGTTAGCTGCTTCGCCTTTTCGAGAGCTGTCCCAAGCAGCCAGAGTCGCTGTTGTCCGCGCGAGTTCGTTAAAGTTTTGAGCCCGAGCCACGTTGCGTATGCTTGATAAAGTCAAATATATATTCGGTGTGTCTGTGTGTGTGTGTGTGTGTGTGTGTGTGAGCTGACGTGTTAATTAGTGTGACTTTTGTGGGCGGGCACGTCGGCACGTTAGGTCCAGATAAGGTAGTGGTCCTAGGGCAGCCTTGACAACTGCCTGGCAAGCAACTTAAACCCCACTGGCTTTGTGCTCCGCATATTGTCGACTCATTAAAAATCAGCGCGTTGCTGGCAACCACAAAAAACAAGCCACGACGCAGTCATTTTCATAATCAAACAAACTGAAAATCACACAGTACAAAACACAAGGCCACTGGGTGGTGGGTGTCGGGTGGTGGGTGGTCGGTGGGCGCCCGAGCAGGGACCGCAGAGTCAGCCACGTCAATTGCATTAGAAATTGCATTTAATGAGCGTGCCAGCAAGAGACAGCCGGGAAAGTGGCGAGAGCCAGAGGCGCACCAGCTGCTGCCAGCATCAGGCAAATGGCGTAGAAAATGGCGGCAGTAAGTCGACGGAATGGCGCCCAACGTGGGACGCATCCCAGACTTGCGCCCGCATGTGGGCTAAACAATTGAGAACATTGCATGTATTGGCCTATCTAAGTTGAGCCTGTGCGTAAATAACCCGTCCTGTTTCCTTGAATAGGCAGTTTGTTATGCTCTTGTCATAGTTGCATTTGCAATTAATTATCCGCTTACCTATTGACATTACATTTTCATGTTAGTTACCAGGACAATGAAAAACAATTTGCCAGCCACCCTCGAATCCTCCCAGCTTTGCATAAAACGCCCCACTTCGTGCATATTAATTGAACAATATTCTGAATTATGTTTTGCGAACATTGTTTAGATTACAGTTGATGGAATCTATGGTGCGCCAACAATTCATTTTCAATAAATTGCGGTAATTTACCGCATTATATTACAATCAACTGAATTTTGAACATAATGTGCTACAATTTGCGGCGTGATCGTTTAAAGTAATTGTGTAATTGCAATAAGGAATCCTTTAACATCGACAACTGTTAAGTATGGTGCGATAATGATAAAATGGTGTTGTACAACTGGAAGAGAATGTTAGACGTGCCAAAGTTACGGACGATCAATTAATTTTAAAGTTAACTACTTTATTAATTTAACTCTGGGGTTCTACAAGCATCGGCCAGGTGTTTCTATTTCAAGTGTTACGGACTGTAGTAGACAAGATTGAGGCGCTGCGCATGGAGCGCGATGCCTTGAACAGCTCCGTGATGTACGTCCAGACACATCTCATCTATCTGCTCTTCCAATTAACTCCTCTCACATTCCTCAGGCACCTTCACTCGGTGTGCCCGCTACGCGCCAAGTCAGCTCTACGAGGTAAACGTTACGTTACGTTACGCTACGACACCATGAACGATTTGAAGTTTTGGTTTGTAAGTTACCCAGACTCATACTCAGATGCCGTTTATCTCTGTACAGTGCTCGCTCGCAAATGAGAACCCTTCGATTTCACAGACAAAACAGAAGAATTTCTTATTTGCAAAAATTAAATTTACAAGATTCCTTATACATTTGCAATTCTAATAGCGTAAAGTTCTAGCTTGCGAGAGACGACTGTAGCTTGATTTTGTAGCGCTTAGAATTATAACTATTTAATTTTTTTATAATTTCTATTATTATTTTATTTCATTATTTGTATTTAAAATTATTTAAATATTTATATTGATTTTAAAACTTGTTATAATCAATGTTGCAAACCAACTTTGATCCCACTATTTTTAAAATAATAATAATTTGTTACATTTACTTAAATTTACAATTTTAAAGAATGTGAAGAATGTGAAAATGTGTAGAACTAAGCTTCGAATAAAAAACCTGAGTTGATTTATGTGGAAAACACGGTTCACGAACCGTGAACCAAACAAACGATTTTTTTGGGCTTGCAACTTGTATGTATGTATGTTATTATTATTATTGTGTTTGTGTTCGTATTTATATTTATATTTATATGTATATACACCTAAATATATACATATGCATATGCATATTTTTATACTTCTACTTATACATATATTTCAACAGCTGGGTCTCATTATGGAACATTATTGGCTTGTTACACATCGACTGTCTCCAGCGCCAGTTTGGATGAGCTGCGTCCCACCGCCTTTCTCTGGGTAGATCAGCACCTCTCGCTTATAGATCTGCGACCTGGTTAGTATGCCCAAACCTAGCGTTAATCGACACCCTTCTCACGTACGCTTCTCTTCCCCTTCGTTTAGCTGTTACGAACAAATTAAAGTACCTATCGATGCACACGGGTATTATCTCGGAGCCGCCCAGCACCCTGCAGTTGCCCTAACCTGCCGGTAATGTGAATTTAACCCCAGTTGCTAAAACAAACCCAATGCCAATGCTAACCGTTTGCTCTGTTGGCTGCTCCTGATCCTGATCCTGCGCCTGCTTCTGTTACTGGCCACAGTCTGCTAAGTCTGCTAAGCATATAGTGCCTGAAATTCTATGAATTAAGCGTAAATAATAAACAAGCGATTTTACAATTTTATCATGAGTTATGTTCGTTTTTATTTTTGTACGATCCTTAGATAACACCACTTTCCTTGAATGCCAATTAATAGAGTTTGGGCTTGCGATCCTAACGCATCCTTTGGAAATGTGCAACGATATGGCCGAGTTAGAGTTATTTTTCTGAAAATGATATTCTTCTTATTGCAATATCTCGCCCGCATCCTTTGGGATCCTGGTAGAACATACCTTTTTGAACTCGCAGGAAGTAGGACTATCGGTTGGCATTCAAGGATTTTTAGGATTCTACTAAAAATGTTGCCCATAATTTTTGTAAGGAGTAGGTCACCAAAATTGGCTGAAAACCATAAAATCGTCATTAACTTGGGCATTTTAAGGACTATCACGATGTCCTTTGGCTAGGAGATATAACTTTTCCTGTCAATTCATAATATATATCAAAGGACGAAAATGCTTACAGGAGCCAAGATAAATTGGCATTTTTGTAAACAAAAAATAGGCCGTATCCTTGCAGATCTCGACGAGCCTAGTGTCAAACAATTTGTATTCGCCAGGGCTATCAACTGACCAAAGGATATCAAAGTCGTCATGTTAGTTTCCGAGATATCAAGGATTTTGTGTTTTTGGCCAGTTTCTTTGCGGTCTTTGAGATTGAAAATTTATAAATATTCGATTCTTAGATGACCCCATAATTTTTTCATGCCGATCGAAAGAATTGGTCCCTGCGATCCTAATGCGAAACTTAACTGAATAAAAGATTTTAAAAGTCCTTTCTCGGTCCAACTTTTTTAATTAGGGTATGGATTACTAATTTTTATTTAATGCCACAGCTCGCAATTTAATTGCAACTGTTTGTTCTGTTAGCTGAAACTTTTAATTGCAGTGTATAAAATATCGAATGGTTCGCTTTGCGTTGTAATTTCTCTAAAACTTTAAGGACTCTTACTGTTGTAACCCATCAGAAAAGTTTTTCGCGATTTGCGGGCGCTGGAGTGGGCGGGGCCAAGAAATTTATCTTTAAAGGGCGTGACCAGCCATCTACTTTTAAAATTTGGTGACTCTAGCTCTAAAAGGGAAATATAGTCATTTCCGGAGCGGGGCGCTCTAGTGGGCGTGGCCGGGAAATCAAAGTCGCAATTTATGGAGGAGGTCACCAGCAACCTACATACCAAATTTAATGACTCTTACTATATTGTGGGAAATATTCACCTTTAATCGATTTGGGATTTGAGGTGTATCGACATGTTAACGATTGGCCAGCCTCCCAGTGGGCGTGGCACCAAATCTCAAGTATATATCAAAATTTCCTTAGATTTAATTTTGTTCTTAATGCCAGTTATCTCTTTCTCTCCAGCTGTTCAGATTCCTTTTTGCTCCCCTCAAGTTCTCTAAATGTTGAAAATTCTGACTTCCGCACTCGATGTTCATCCATCAGACCGCAAAGAGCTTTCAGAGCTCCTTTTGAGCCCCACCGACTGAGATCCTAAGCCAGTGATAACTGAGGGGTTTTAACTCAATCGACGCACAAGAATTGGCCGCAGCACAAGTGTCCAATTGTAAGGGCTGAAAAAGTGAATGATTACTTAATGCGGCCACTGTCGACAATGATGAGCCAACAACTAACAGCAGCGCAGCGACAGGACATTCCCTGCTCGACTTGTGTCCCCCAGCCGGGTTTACATGTCGTGAGCTACAACCTACCGTTACGTTTTTTTATGGCTCCATGGTAATTTAGACACTTCCGTTAGCTCACACACTCGTAAACACACGGCTCGGCAAACAGGGATTCTTACGGGTTGGCGCCTGTGCGCCAAGTACTCGAGTTCTCTCTGCCTGCCTCAGCTGGATCGGTCACCAGGGGCACATTAATTTCGCGCCGTGGCAATTGGCATATAAATTTAGTGCGATTGCCATTTGATATCCTTTAGCTTGGGCCCAAGGGGTGTTTTATGTTTGGCCCAATTTATGTATTTTAAAAATGCTAAAAATTGGTTTATAATTTTGCCCCTATTTAGAACAATTGCGGAAGAGTTGTCGTTTGTTCACAGGGTATGTCGTAGTCCGGCAGCCGTGTGCTCTGACCTGCTTGTGCTGTGGCTTCCTTGCCGCAATTTGCATATAAAATGTGTCTAAGTATGCAAATTTGCAGCTCCACATGAACAAGAAATTTGTAATATTTGCCGAGCTAACGACATGTGTCTATTCGTTGACATATGTTAAATGGCCAAAAGTTAAAACAATCTAACAACTCGATTCAAGCGAATTCCTTATACATTTTAAAATTTACTTTAAACCGAGCTGAAAGAAAAAAAATAATTGCACATTCATTTTAGATATATATTTTTATTGGATCCGTTGCTCTTTTAGCTCTATTTATATTGAATCCACACTCGGCACAGTCTCTATTCAATTTCCATTTCAATTTTCTAATCGCTTTCACAGTCAGCCATCTGCACAGTTCACTGGAGTTCAATTGATTTGCCATCAAACAATGCAGCGCCAAATGTCAAAAGCTTCAATCTACACAAATTAAAAAGCAAATGCAATTTTCATGTCATATCTGCATTTAAATTTGCGCTCGTTCATTATGCAATTGGTTTAATTCAATTCCAGTTGGACGTGGTGGGCAGCAGCTGTCATTGTCGTGTGCAGAGTAAGATAAAGATAAATATTCCCACTCACATTGTTTATTTTATCATCGTCTGCATTTCTAGTTGTTTTTTCCCCCAGTTATTGTGCACTTGCACACAATATTATTACGCATACGCACCGTTTGCTAATTACATGAAACTTGCTGGCGAAAACTTTAAACAGAACTTGCAACGGCGCATTATCGCAGGCATCAAATGCAAACTTGTTCCTGCTGCAAACTTTGCTGCCCGCCCCTTTATCAACTGGCTAGACAAGCTGGCAAAAGTTTGCGACAACAGATGCATTTTCCTTGACATTAGCCGCCTGATGAGCTGTCGACACAGCAGCTGAGTCCCAGTTGTCCCTCACTCACCTATTTACTTATATATATATTTGTATATATACTTACTGACAAGCCGAAGACAGATGTCAATCAAAATCAGAGCTCAGAAATTCCCAACGTTGCGTTCACTTGTCAATTACAGCTCAGCAAGGCAGAGATTAAACAGACATTTGCAACAACAAAAAATATCAAAAATACTGAAATAAAATACCAAAAGTTCTGAAATAATATAAAAACATACTAATAAGCAAAGCGTCAGCAGAGTCGAAACAAAAGCATAATTTAGCAGCATCATCATACCATACGGGGACTCAAAGCAATACCAGGTTTAGTATTTTCGGTATTTTTTTGTACTGTAGGATTTAGACGGGATTAAAATAAAACACAAGCGCAATTTTTGTTGGTTTTTTAGTTTTGTTTTTTTATAGAGAGGGTAGTTTTTCTCCGCTAAGGATTTTCAAAGTTTACTTTTATTTAGAGAAGTTCCTTTAATGATAATCATACTTATGGTTTTTTGTTTTTTGTTTTTTGTTTTTTCTTTGCAGTTTGCCTTTTGTTTTTAAAAGTTTTCTTGTTAAATAGTTGTTGTTTAACAGCTAAATACATGTTTTTATATCATAATATTTGAGTTTTGTTTTGATTATTATTTTTTTTTGTTTCTGTTCTTTCTGGTAATGTTTTTGACGTTTGGTGTAGTGTTTTTTTGTTGGTTTCTTATTTGTTTTTGCTGCGTTAAAATTCACTTACTAGCTAGGTTTTTAATTATGTTTGTTTTCCTTATTTTTTTTTCTTCTAAATTATAATTGTTTTTTGTTATTTGGTTTCTGGTTTAGCCTTGGATGTTGTGCGGCACCGTGTTGTTGTTTTTTGTCTTTCGAGTTCGCATTTCGACAAGTTTAAGAATCAATCATTTTTCTAAAATTAGGCATTAATCTATATGTCCATATATCTTAATAGTTAACGTGACTTAATGACCTAAATTGTAACAATAAGTTTTGTATTTTTTTAATTGTAACTTTTACACACATTTAAGCAATACACGTATTAATATTTCGTTATATAATTGGTATGTCCAGATAATAATATATTTACTTATATTGAGTTTAAACGTTTGGAATGAACTTTAACACCAACTTACGTGCTATAGAATTGATTTCCATATAAGTATATAATTTTTATGTTCGCTTTGACTCTGGCGCACCAACTTTTGGCACATGCTGTACTCTGTCGTGTCGTTTTCCAACACTGCCAACGGTCATCACTTAGCAGCTAGATTAATTGAGTTTCGTTATGTAACATGCACATTTCTTCATCAATCCATGAGTAGTTATGTAATGTCAATAACTGGTTTTGAAATATTCCAATATATACGTTTATATACGTTTCGTTTTTATATATTTGTGTATATATGTATATGTTATTATTAAATATATTTTAATTGTAACATTTATAAATTGTTGTATATTTATTGTAATAACTTTGGAAAAATCACTAAAATGTATATTGAATATATCTTGTTATTTAACTTTCCATTAACTTTCCACATCTCATATGACCCTCAACATTAAATTTTTGTGGATTTTATTCGTTTGTTGACTAATTAGAAAACGATTTTGAACTAACGCTTTTTTGTCGATTAAATATTGAGAAAGTGCGTGTACTTTGAGCAAGCCAAATGCCACAACGAGAGCCCAGCCAACGGGAAAGTACGACATCGCATTGGGAGACTTCTCAAATACTTTAATACCCTTCGGTCCAACGGGGCCAGCTGCTCAATTTTCGTGGCACCCTCGCACCCGTTTCGCCTGGACTCCTTGCCAGACTACTCGGCGTGCTTAATGCGCTCTTGGGCAGTGGCAGCGCCGGACTCACGGAAACCGTCGGGAAAACTTGTGCGGAAACATCGATTGCCTGGGCTGACTGTGTGGCGCATTTGAAGTGCTGAAAGCAGTGGACACCTACTTACAATAAATACATTTATAATTTAGCTTGAACTTTATGCTTTGATTACGACTGTTGCCCAGCCACGCAACGTCTGGCATCTGGAACACGACGGCGCTGTCTGGCAACGCTGCGTGTTCCACTTGCCAATCGTTCCCATGCCTGCGAGCCGCGGCAATGCTACAATGCTGTATGCTTGACTAGGCTCTGGTCTTTTGATTATACTATTCCAACGTTTCGATTTTAATTCGTAACTTTATATAATTGTTTTTCGTTTTGTTTTTGTGTAACCACCAATACCTTAATTAATTTATTTACGTGTGTTGTGTTTGTAGATTTAAAGTGCAGCTTGGTTCACGCCTTGTAGCTGGCTGCTACTTTGTGCTATTGACGCTGAGCGCGTTCCATTCCATTCGTTTCACTGACCAAAAGTGTTTTTGGCTCTCTATTCTCGTTTTCTTCTGTTTTGTGTGTTTTGTGTATTTCCCTAGATCTTGTTATTAGTATTACTACGCTTATTCCACTTTGTTGCTTACTGCTACGTTGGGGTTTGTTTTTGTTCGCATCTACGTTTTGTGGGTCTTTCGGTTTTCTGGTTTTGCTCCGTTCCGTTGTTCCGTTTTCTGGCGTTCCTCGCTCGGGCAGCCTGTTGCTTAATTTATCGTAGTACTTCAGCTACTCGCTCTTTACTTCTGCTTCTCAAATAACTTTGATGTAGTTCTGCTGTCTTATTATTAAGTTTTCTGTTTTGCATACCTTTGGGTTTGTTTGTTGTTTTTCTTTTTGCGCGACTTATTTTTAATTAAATGTACGCTTTTTTTTAGTTTGTCTTCTTTTCAATTTTCTACTTTTGTTTGTTGCTTTCACCTTAACGTGAAATGTGCTTGGTTGTCGCTACATTTACTGTTAGGTGTTTTCTTTTATCTTTTGGTAACCTCATTTTTGACGAGTGTATTTTGTGTGGTGTTTTTTCGTGTTTTCTGTTGTTGTCTTTTAACTTTCTGCTAAAATTATAACACTAATTATGTTTAATCGAAATCATAGGCGTAACTTAGCATTTGATTAAACGTAAACCGATTTCAAGACCTTGTACATAGTGTATATATGCACGTATATATATACTGCTTTGTATTTGCTCTTGTTTACAAACAGCTGAACAGCGTCTAATTTTCAGCGCTGCGTTCGCCGCACGCCTCTTCAATATAGTATACTATATATAACTGTTAATTAATGTATAGTGTTTCCGAAAATCAGCTTGTCAAGTCCATTTGAAGTTTATATAATAATACATATAAAGTTAAGCTGACTTCGCTACGGGTTCTCGACTGCTTCTCTAAAATATTCGATTTGATTTTCACTAAGTGGGGTTCAACTATTTGCCATATTTGTAGATATCATGGTTTTTGTTTCTTTTTTATCGCACTACATTAATCGTTATCGAGTGTACTTCATGTATAATTCGAGTGTATTTATTGTGTGTTGTTTGTTTGTTGTTGTGTTCTGCGTATATAATAATATCTGACTAGTTAATAATGATAAACATAGCTTTAAAACTAAATAAATATTATCATCGAGTAACTACAGCGTCTGCCTTTCGTTTAAATAGTTTCGTTTGCCTAAACATATATTTATATATATGTATGTATTGTATATAAAATCATATGCATATTCATATAAGTATGTATTATAATATTTAAGAATATTTTTAATAGAAAACCATACGTAAAATTGTCTATCGGTTTGCGTTTGCCTTTGCCTTAGCTTAAAAGAAAGCACTACACAAAATACGTGTTCTTTTTTCTCACTAAGTACATAAAATATTGATGTAGAGTGCGGTACTTGTTTCTAGATTGGAACTAAGTGGTTTAGGGCCACACCTGAAAGGTCTTTGGTTTTTAGCAGCTTGTTTACGTCAAAAACTTATCTCAAAATCGTTTATAAATTGTTTTGTTTGGCAAACTTTAAGCACTGCAATTAACAATGCACAGCACTGAAACGTTGGGAATGGAACAGCAAGATCGTTTGTTCCATGCCCACATTCCGGGCTGTTGTTAGCAGCGTGGTTAAGTTAAAAACTTATTACAAAATATGTTCGTTTCGTTTGGCAAGCTTAAGAAGGACTACATACGACGAGGAACGTTGGGAATGAAACAGCAAGATCGTTTGTTTCATGCCCACATTCCGCGATTCAGCGATTTCTCATGCCAGCCAAACGAAAAGCCTTCTTAAAATGCTGCCCATAAAATTGTTGGGATTTGACTTTAGGCTTTGGGTTAAATAAAATAGTTAAAATATGCTTCTACGGTTACCAAAAATTGTTGCAAACAGTTTGGTTTACCTTGACTAGATAGTATGATGGGTGGGTTACATTTATCGAGGCTTAACATGTACGAGATTTACGCATTTCTCATTTCTGGCATATGATATGACTGTGTGAGACTGGGAAGGGAGGATGACGATGACGGTATGATGATGATGATGCAACAACGAGAATATGATTAAAGGAAACCAACATAGGAGCTACAAATGATATGCATGCTTGAACTGAAGGAGCTAGAAAACAACTACAGACGATAGCTAGAAAGGAACGAAGAGATGAGCGAGCTACGAGTAGATAAACGACGAGAGCGAGCGATAGTTTAACAAACAGAGAGAGAGAGAGAGAGAAACGAGAGGACAGCGACGAGTATGTACGATGAAACGAGTACGAGCACCCGCTAGTGTTGTTGTTGTTGTTGTTCCAGAACTGTTGTTGTATTCAGGGGCTGGGAGCATTTAGAGTATGCAGCGTATTTGGATTATATTTATTAAGATTGAGTTGAAAAGTGTGGCATAATTACGAACTTAAGCTTAGATCTGACGGCATACCAAACGAACAAGCTGCCCCGCCTCCTCGCCCGCCTCCGCCTCCGCCTCCTCAATGCCAGCGCCTGCGGTGCATCAGGAGCTGCTCGTGCACGATCTGCCAGAACTTGCCGTGCAGCCACAGGAGGAGCACCACCAGCTGCATGAGCAGCGGCCACTGCTGGAGCTCGTGGCGGGTGCGGCGCTTCAGTTGCTGCAGGCGCCCCTTGGGCCCCCCGAGGAGGCACTCGTGTGCTCCCGCCGGCGGTGGTGCATAGCTCAAGTTGTAGTTGTAGTAGTAATAGTAGTTGTTGTTGTAGTGCTGCTGTTGTTCCTGCTGCAGCTCGACCGATACTAGATCTAGGGAATTGGGGTTCAGTTGGCCACTACAGCGACTGCTCTCTAAATAGTTGTCATTATGTTTTTGGTATTGATTTGTTGCTGTTGCAGTTGCTGCACATGTTGTTGTTGTTGTAATGTTAGCTGAATTAGTTTTGATATTATTATTGTTGATGTTGATGCTTGGATGTTCATCATTGCGGTATTTCTGTGGTTTACGATAATATTACATGATGATACATTTGCCTTTTTCAGCCCACGGATTGTTCTTCTTATCCGGCGCATTAATCAACGGATCGTTCTTCTCGTTCTCCTCAATGAAGGAGCGCATTCTGTGGAGGAAGAAAACGAACTCTGAATTAGTGGATGCAAATTAAGGGAAGACGTTTAAATAATATTGTACATTTAATTATTGTAATTAATACAATTATTATTATTTTTATTTTAATTATGTCCTCATATATTTATGTACTCTTTACTGCTTAGATATAACATTAACAGCAATTAAAATAAAATTATAAGCTTTAAGCCAGAATTGCGCACCTATCTAATAATATCTTACATTTAATTAATATAATTACTATAATTTCTGTTTTAATCATATCCTTATAAATTGATGTGCTTTGACCTCGCAGAAAATACTTCAATAATAATTTAAATAAAACCATCAACTTTTGGCTAGAATTGCGAACCTACCTAAAAAACAAACTTGCATTATTATAATTTTTGTTTAGTTATATCCTCATATATTGAGGTGCTTTTTACTTCTCAGAAAATATTTTAACAAGAATTTAAACAAAACTATAAAGTAAGGCCTAGAATTGCGAACCTATTTAAAAAAAATTTAAAAGTCAAGGAAGAGCATTTTCAAAATATTCAGTATTATTAAACTTTATGTGGGAATCATCCACTCTTTAAATACAGTTTAACAATCTGTCAAAGCTTAATTTCACTAGCTTAACACGGTTAATGCGCCTCTGCTTTGCTCAGTTTTGCCCTTTACACTTTTTAAAGCAGTAAAGCATTTTATTCTCATTGAGTCGCATATCATAGCGTAAATCCACGTAGTCCCCAGTAGAACCGCAAGTTATGTCACTTCACGTAGTTGCATATCTGCGCGTCCTTTTGCCACACAACTATTTGCACACCTCGCTTAATCCTAGCTAAATTCTGTTCTTTAAAGATCATAAAACTTGTAAGCTCTCTCGCTCCATGTGTACAACAAAAATCAAGCCATTTCAAAGAAATTGCATAATGGCTGCGTACTTAAAGCTAAGCAGACATAAAACGACACCGCACGGGTCGACTGGCCGCCGGACTGGAGTCCAACAGGGTACGTCCGTAAAAAACAAGGCAAAATCCGAGTCGGGCGGCTCAGGGTGCGGGGATCAGGGTGCGTGGGCCGGTCAGCAGCTTTTATGCTAATCTGCACGAAGATGGACATTAAAAATGTTCAACGCTTTGCACGCGCCAAGGGAAACTCAAAGGGGCACCAGATATGCCTCTCCCCTGACCCCCACCCCCGGCACAGCAGTCTGCATGTAAGTGTTGGCATTGTCGTCGTTGTTGTTGTAATACACTTATCCTTTAGCGCCATAAAAATGGCTGCCCTGCCGTCGTTTGCATTTGTCTCTTTCGCATTCGTTTTGTCTGTCTTTCAGTCTGCCATTTGTTGTCGTTGCTTTCGCTCAAGACGAAATTTTGTGCACTTTTCCTTGGCACGTTTTCGTTTGCTCTTTCGCTGTGTTTCCTCTTATTTTCTTTTCTTTTTTTCTGGGAAAATTTGCAAGAATTTATTTATTAAGAGCGAGAGGGGTTAGCGAAAAAGTAAGAAATGGCAAAGTCGTTCGTTACAGTGCCCAGATAAAAGTATTCGCACAGACAGACCGTGGCACATGCTTTGCATTTCAATTTAGTGCGTGAATTGTTTGTTTTGCATTTCCCTGACATGCCATTTATTTTGGAATGGATCACGCGGCGTATGCGTTATATTTATATTTTTATGAAAATTGTTATTGCGAAACGATTTCTGCACAATTTCGCATTTGAGAAGAAATTATATTAAAACAAAGGGCAGAATATTGAAAAGTTATGGATGTGAAGCCTTGAGTTTGAATACATTTCAAATAATATCAAGGATTGAAAATTATATTAGATATTGAAAAATTCTTAAAAATTTGACTTGAACTGATTTAATATACATATAAGTTAAAACAATATACAATAAAGAGAAATAAATAGCAAACGAAAATATAAATATTAGTACAAATATAAAGTTAATGAATCTTAAATGTTATTCAAGTTATTTTTAATTTTAAAAAATTTTAAAAAAATTGAAAAAATCAATTGATACGAAACTATATTTAAATTTCAATATTTAAGAGTCAGATTAATACGGTAGAAAGTTTTATTCTCTTCTCGGACTGTCGTCATCAGTCTTCAATTAAATTAAAAATAACAAACAAAATCGATTTTAAGAGCTGACCATAATTACTTTGTTCAGAGTCTCAAAAAGCTTAGTTATTATTTATGCCCTGTTTATTCTGGATGTGTTATTTCTGGCCAGACAAAACGCAAATGTTTTCGATTCGGCTTTATTTATGGGTGCAGCGCTTGTTGTTGTTTACTTTGCTGCTTACTGGTTATCACCTCAGTTTTATATTCTATTGACTATGGCCGTTAGCTCTGGTGTATTTTTAGTTGGCCGCAACACGGTGGTCTCTTGGTCCCTTTGGCATTTACTGATTTGCGTGTCAGTATTTACATTTATCATGGATTTCCTTGGCACATGTTTTCCTCTCATTAGTTTTGTTTGCCAGCTGGGGAGGCACTAGGCTGCCCCCGCCGCCTCGCTGGCTTCTCATAATCGGAGCACACGTGTCGTATACGCAATTTCGTTGACTGCACACGTGCGCAGAGCGACAAACTATTCTGTTTGGCAGGTGTGGGCGCAGGACACGCCCACTCATGTTGCCGCATTTATGCATAATTTAACTAACAAGACCTTGTCGACTTTGTAGTCCTTGTTGTGTGTGGGTGCGTGTGTGTGCGAGTGTGTGTGGGCGTTTCTATTTCCTTGCTCATTTTCCGCATCAGCAGAGCAAAAGGCTACGTCATGTGCGGGCCTAGGGCAGGTGTGGGACGGGGCCATAGAATAGACTTAGGTAGATACATAAAACAATGCCCAGCGAGGCTAATGGGCTTATGACTCTGCGGTTCTTGGCCTGTGCAGCCGGAAAGACCTACAGGCGACCAAAATCCACAAGCGAGGGGGAAACTGAAAGCGAAAGTATTTTAGCCCCTAAACAAAGGGCCAAGGGTTCCAGGTTACTTTCCGTTTCTTTTGTATACTCGTCCACGAGGTGAAAAGGGTATATTTGGGACTTGTGCAATGTCAACCCGCATGAGCTATTGAAGCTAAAAACTTGAAACTTGGAATATATACTCGTGATAACCCCAACAATATTGACATGTGAAGTTCTCGACACCTTGATTATACAAATAACGCTAATGTCAATGTTTCGGTTACACTGTTAACGAGTGTGGCGCTGTCGGTTACACCCGACTGCGTTTTTTGGTTACGGTTCGACTGTCAAGGCTATGCGGAGGGCGGCTTGCCCTAAAAAGCCAGTCAACAAAGTTGTTATGATGACGTTTTTGCGGCGAATGCTGCGAGAGAGCGAAAGCAAAAGTAAAAGAACATTTTCGTAGCCCTCTGTTAGCTCTATGACATTTCATTTTGTGCGGCCCAGCTCAGGGAGAACGCTGCTGCTTATCATGTATTTATAATGAGCGCATTAGCAGGAAATGTCCACAAAAGGTTTGCCAAAAACTCCTAAGCATCTTATTTGGCGCGAATCGGAGTGAAAGGGAGAAAGAAAAGGGAAAAGCGACTGCACTTAACGGTTGCTCGGTGGCAAGGGGAGACATACATTTACCGAGACTTGATTTTCTTTTGGATCCCTTGCAGCTCGGTCGTTGTCTTTAAAAATTATAGCCTACTTTTCGGTGACTCTTCAGGAGTTGGCGCCTGTTTAAAATTTGGATTTGGGAATTCAGGTGAATTCAGGTGTGCCCGACTGCGCAATACCCTGTAGTCAGCTACGACCTGAACATAACTTTACTTGACCCTTTTCACATGCTTTTACGTACAGGGCATCAACAGATTTGTGAGTTTGCGTTTGTTAAAAGCGTTGTTGAGCCTATGAAATATGAACAAGGAACAGAATCAGGTACAGGAGGTTGCCTCCTGCTGCTGCTGCTTAATGATGATGTCATCAGCAGCTGTACGTAGAAATTCGCTGTCGAAAAGTTTGCTCATAACTGTAAGACGCATTTAATAAGCAATGGCAGAAAGTTGATGGAATACGAGAGAAACATAAAAAAGTTTCGCCCATTTCCTGGAATGTGCAGCAGCTGCAGCCAATAGCCCCCACCCCTCTCTTCCCAACACCTTGGGTAAAAGGAACCGTTGAGATTTGTAAACTGTGGGGACTTAAGCGATTGCATTGAAAACTAATTCAAAAGCTTAATTAAATATGTGCACAGTCGCCTATTTGCTTCCTCTCTCTCTTTCACTCTATCTCTCTTTGGTTAGCTGCTGCCCAAGCCTCAGGGCTAACTGTTCTTTTATGGCCTAATTAAAAGCACTTCCGCAGAAACGAGTGGCAAGTTGCGTGTGTGTTTGTGTGTGGACAAGTGCGTCGAACAGTTGCGAAGTGGCATCAAAGTCATTTAGATGCGTATTTCCTGCCATCTGCAAAATGGCCCCGACAACATTTTGCTTTTAGGGTTAGCCAATTTATTATATTAAACAGGATATAAATTATATCCAGTGGCAGCAGTGAAAGCGACTGGATACGAATGTCCTCTGCTTGGCATAGTAAAATATTGACAGTTTAGGAAGTGAAAGATGACACTTGCCTAACGTTATTTACTTCAGAAGAGAAATTCGTGAAAGATTTATGAAGTAAGCTGCTGCGCATTGAGGGCATATTGGAAAGTACTTGTGAAATGTTAACTTCTCTTTCTTAATTTAAATATCTCACAATTATTTGTCATCTTCTTATTCTTCTTATTATTCATTTTCCTCGTATTCTTGCAGATTTCAAAAGAATTTGATGCTCGGCATTTAAAAAGGCGAAAACTATTGCACGAAGTTTGCGGCTAGATTATTCGATCATCTAAGAATAGGATAAAGAAACCCATCCAGCCAATTATTAAATATTAAATTATATTATTATTATATAATATGGAAAAATTTATTATATTACAGCCTTAGATTTGCTAAGGTTAAAATTATGTTATGTCATTTAGGATTATAAAATTGTGTGTATTAAATGTACTCTAAATCAGTAAGCGAAAACTATGAATGTATGGTAGGAACTGAAACTAAAAATTGTAAGAACGATTAACAAATCAAAATAATCTTTGATATATTTGGAATCTGTTACATGCCGAAAAAATATTGCTCAACGGCCTATGGAGCATATTCTTTTCCCTGTAATTTTAGAGCTATTTGTCTAAAAATTACATTATCATTATAGCCAGAGGTAGAGGTAGGAGGCAGAGAGGCAGGTGACAAGGATTTTCAGGATTCTACAAAAAAATGGTTGTAAGCGGTAAGTCAACAAAATTGGCTGAAAACCACAAAATCCTTAACTTGGCCATTTTAAGGACTATCTGAATGTGCTTTGGACAGCAGATAAAACTTTTCCTGCCAATTCAGAATATATAATAAAAATGACGAAGATTCTTCCAGGTGCCAAGATAAATCGGCATTTTTAGCCATGAGGATTTTGAAGATTTAACATTTTATTCCAATTAGGATGCTATTCCTGCATCAAGCAATAACGGAGTTACTCACACATATATATATATTTTTACAATTTTCACATTTCTATTATGAACAGTAATATTGTTACCTAGCAACTTAAGCTACTTAAATGATTCACACACCAAGAACACGCAATCTGAACACCTGAAAGCATGCGACAGAATCATTATTTATCGATGGCGTATATATTCTAAGCATCTATCGGGTACAACAGCCACAGCTGCAGCAGCCAACGAATACTCTGCCCCACAGCTCCAATATGATGATACTCTCCCCTCCCCACATATTACGACGGCAGGCAACATAAATTCCATATTCAGTTTGTGTGAACAAAATGCGACAGCCCCATGTCAATTCGTATCTGTGTGCGTGTGTATTTTGCCCTTATCTTTCACAACCCCTAATCCCCATGTTCCTCGCCCTTCTGGCTCCGCTGGCCGCCCGGTCTGCTTTTGTGCGCATGAGACACAAATAGAAAGCTTAAAATTGCATTGCATTCATATTTTAATTGTTTACGCATAATTGCCAGGCTCGGCGGGCAGGGTTGCCACCACTCCACAGCCCCTAAATACGAACCGGCCGCAAACCACAACTTTCGGCTCTAATATTATAGTACACATTTAAGCGCCTTGCTCGACCTTCGCCATAAACTAATTTCTAGCTCATTTCACATCTGTGTGTGGGTGTGTGGGTGTGTGCGCGTGTGTGTGTGCGTCTCGGCCTTCGCACGGCTGTGGCTCTGCTAAATTTAGCATACTTTCAGACCCGACAAAACAAGGCATGGCACTTCAGGACCAGTAAGAAGACCCTCCAGCAAAATCCGCCAAGTTGAAGCATTTTGTTTTCATGCAAAATATGCCAGAATTTACATATATGAGCGTTAAGAGATGGGTGTGGGAGCGTGTGCGTGTGTGTGTGTGTGTGGTGGAATGAAGCCAGCTAATTGCATTTTAATGCGCATTATTTGACTGCTGCTGCATATATCCAGGTGTTGCCAAAACATCTCAAATCAACATTTCAACCATGAGTTACCCTGTATAAAAGCTAATTTTTAAATAAATTAAATTAAATAAATATATATAAAAAATTTTCGTCTTTAAATCTAACATTATATCTGTATTACTTATGTTTTTAGTCATCTCTTAAAACTGATTTGACCATTCACAATATACAACAATAAATGTGTTAAATAAGCTAGCCCAACAGACTCAACAATATTAAATAGGTGGAAAACGATTGTAGTGCAAGATTAATATGCATAGAAAGCAACCTTTTGATCGTTTTTTACAGGGTGTAAATATGCATAGCATTACTTTCGCCTCGCCCGTGTCTTAAATTGCTTCAAACATGCAAATAGTTAATGTGCATTAAACATGTGATGCATTTCATTAGCCCCAAGTGGTCGTGGACCCAGGGAATAAGTGGGTTATCAAAGGAACGAGGATGAGGTGCAGGTGAGGAATGTAGAGGGATTACCGCAAAGGCAATAAAAGGCAGTCTGGTTACCAGAGTAATAGAATGATTACAAAAAGTATTTAAATTATTATTCATATAAACACGGTTGAATCGTGAATTTTCTGAGGGTTGCTTTTTTCTTACTGTAAGAGTAAAATGTATTTATTTAATCTGTTTTTTTATTTTTGTTTATTTGTATTATTCAAAAACACCTTTCACTTTCCTGTAGTTTTTAAACCCCATCTTAAATTTGCCAATTAAATTCCACGACTAGTGCAATTCAAACAAATCGTTGACAAACCGCATCCGCAGTAGAAATCTTTAAAAATCGTATTTACCGTTCCATTGTTGCAGCTCAACTCAACTGAGCTTTTCCTCTTCTTCTGCTCAACTGAGTCTTTGAGAATTATCGGCGAACCTTAACCAGAACGCAAGGGAGTCAAATTTGTTATACTTGGATGCAACACTTGCAAATTCTATATACTTTGTACTTTATCTAAAGTTGCGTCTCTGGGGAAAATGTGACATTTGTGTTGGCTTTTCTGCACAGATTAAGGCGCACAACGTTGCACGTTGCACAAACAGACACCGGAAAGATGCTGCAACTGGAACTGATTTGTGCGCTGCAATCAGAGGTCCAAGAAAAAGTCTGGATGCGAATTGCGCAATGAATGGCAAAATGCGAATAAGCAGCTCGAAAGTGAAGCTGCACGACTTTGAGATACCCTGTCAGTTAGAAATGGACTCACAGCTAACCCTTTTCGAGAGAAATCTAAATTGTAGATGGATTTCAGACCTAATTTCGTTATATACTATATTAAATATTTTATTTAAAAAAGTTATAATTTGAAAAAAAAAGGAATTCATAAATATATATAAATTATTTCTCTGCTATTATCTCTACTACATAGTTCAGTGTAATGTGTAATGCGATATTCAGAAAGAGGTTTCAAAACAAACAACAAAACATTTCGGTAAAGAGAATTTTGCGTAGTTTAATTAGCTCTTGGTTCGTATACCCCATCTGCTAGAGCTGCAGGGTACGCGACTCGTGACAGGTGCCAGCTGTTGTCAGCCCCTGATTTTGTTTGCATTTCAATTGGGAATCAGTGAACAATCTGCCGAACTGAGACTCTGTCACAGAACTGGTTACAGGGCTCAGCCAGGAAGATGAAACCGAATCTCGAGGAGCGCTAATCGTCGGCCATGCTTCAGGCAAGAACAAAAAGGACAAGGGAATAGTTTAGCTCACCTGGTGACCCACTCAAGCAAAGTTTTTTCGACAGCTTTATTATGCGGCAGGGTTGCCGTTGCCAGAGTTGCCACAATCCGGCAGCTCAACCGCCGCACAAGGGTGCTTGGCATTTTCTTAACCACTTTCTGGGCCCTCGAATGGGCCCAGGCCACAGACTGTGACTGAAACTTGTGGCTGCGCCCGCCCCCGCCCCGCCCCCGCCCTCGCCCCCGCCTCCGCCTCGCTCTCGCTTTTGCCTTTTCATGAATAACAAATCAGGCTGAAAGACAATCCCGGCCAGGTCGGCTCGCAGGGGGGCAGATAGTGTGCTCTATGGCCTGGACGGCCAAAAGCCGCAAGTTCTTAGTTCTCAGTTCTCGGTTCTCGGTTCTCGGTTCTATGCATACAAAACGATGACGAAGGCGACAACGAAAATCCGTAAAACAAAAAGCGCCACAAAAAAATTGTTCAGCATGGTAAAGAGGCTAGGGTGGGGGTAGGGGCCAGGGGTAGGGGCAGGGCCGGGGGTAAATGTGTGCCGCGGGGCTGGGTTGCCGTATAACTGCACTCGAAATGTTTTGCAGGCCTTCTGGTCCACTTTTGTTGAATTGAAAAGAAATTGTGCAAAAAACACTTGAGCCGAGTCCTCCACATCATCGTCATCATCATCAACATGCTCATCATCTTCCTCGTCGTCATCCTTTCAAGTGTTTGTCAAAGTTTGCCCCAGGTTGGGCCATAGCAATTCTGTTGCATTTGCCCCGCAGCCGCCATTTGAAAAGTAGCAAATCAAATGACGCGCGACAAGTGCGGCCAGCCCAGGATATCATGTGGATAACTTGCCACAAAATCGACCTGTGCCGGGAATCCTTTGGCTCAAGGCCACGAAGAAAAAACAACACGAACGCTTGCAGTTGAGTGTAATGTGACAGGTCAGCAACAGGGAGAGCCGAGAGTGGGGCAGGGAAATTCATCTCAACGAAATAAAAGGCCTGCTTAAGAAAGGTAGCGCAGCATAAAGAACCCCAGTTTTTACAGACTCGGTTATTTTTGTTGAATTAAATGTTTGGAATAAAGGAAAAGCATTCACCTTGAAAACCCCTTCTTTTTATATAGGTTGTCCCAGTTTATTTATATCCCCTCCTTTTTTTAACATCAACAGCCAAGTTCATAAAGTCAGCGCTGTAACTTTATGATTATTTAATTCTCAAAGTAGCAACTTTTTTGTTGATGTAAATTGAGCAAACGTGAAATAGACACAAGTAAGCGATTAAAAATAAAAATGTGCAATACCAAATTGAAAATTACGAAATTATTATTAAAAATTTCCGAAAATTTTTATTTCAATTAACGCATATATTTTAAATGAAAATTAATTTACAAGAAAAGCCATGAATAAAACGCTATCAGACGTGAAAATCGGTTCAGATTTGACAAAGTTATGGGCGTTCGAAATATGGGAGCTATGGATCCGGGAGCTTTACATGTCAAAATTTTTGTCAATTTGGGCATGATTTTTGACAATAAATTTGACACCCTCCGAATCGGTTTTAATGTTGTTTTTTGTACTAATTGTGACAACCACAATCGATTAAAAAAATAAATTTGCATTTCTAAATTTTGAAAATTAGTAAGAGGGGAATACATGATATTTTATCAAAAAAAACCAAAAATTGTATTCTAAATAATGAATATATTTGAAATGCAGAATCAATCTAGAGGACAAACCATGACCAAAATGCCATCAAACGTGAAAATCGCTTAAATGCAGACAAAGTTATGTGAATTTGAAATATGGGAGCTATGGCTCCGCGAGATATACATGACGCTGGTTATCACAAGTATATATTTCACGTTAAGTCTGTTTACTGCATGAACGAGTGTAAAAACCTTTATTATTCCCCTAAAGTTATGTCAAAAACATATATCATAAATCGAGAATCACATAAATTATGCACATATCGAAAACATTTCTCGCAGAAATAAAAACGTGTATATTTATCAATTTCGCAGTACGCGTTGGCCCAAAACAAATTGAATTTGGAAAATCATTAAAAAGCAATAACCAGTACAAAATGCCAGCAAGCTGTGCTCAATAGAGCACGTGTGTAGATACACACACTGGTAGATAGACAGCGCAGCGGGACACCCACACGCGCACACATACACGCGCACACACAGGCTGTGACAGGAAGAGCTTAGCATACATTTGGGCGCCGATTCTCGATTCGCGCCATTGCGAATGCGAGGCACGCAGGAGGGATGCCGAGGCGCCGGGCGGGGAGACGGCTTAAGCACATAATTTCTAGACAGCGTCGATAATTACAGGTGATGGATACCTGCAGATATCGGACGGGTGTAATGCAAATGCATGCATATTGCTAAATAAATGCTCGGCGGAAATTTAATGCCAGAAATTGCAAATTTCCTGCTATCAAAAACTTGTCGTGTCTCAGCTCGAGTTCCAGCCCAGGACGTGGGCAGGCAGGGGGGGGGTGGATGCCAGGATGTTCAACCGAAAAACGGTTTGTCGACCTGCCTGTCAATGTGCTGCGTGTCTTTGCATATTTGATTTGCAGCAGGCAAAGTTATGTTTCCTCCTCTCTCTCTCTTCCGCTCTCTCTCTCTCTCTGTGCTCTGCACACATGTGCGATACCATTTCCATTTCTGTGTGGCTGGCTCATTACAGCGGCACATGCAGCTGCGGCATGCCCCAACTTGCAGTGGCGCCGCAAGGCGTGTAAAGCAGACTCGCAGAATCGAAACCAGCTCCACATTCCTCGCATTGTCTTCGGCTCGACCCATTCATTGGGCCGGGCTTTGTTCAATCGTACGGAATGCTCATCACTGAAACCCAATCGCTTGGCTTCTATTATTGCCCCGGCCCTGTTCAGTAATTATAATTGCCCTGCCTCGAGCTGATGCATACTTAATACTCGTTTTGGGCCAGGCGAACCAAAAACCTGCTGCTAATTAAGAACTACTTTAAGTGTGCCCGAAAGTACCAAATGAGACACAACAAAACTTTTAATCACTGCTCAACATTGAATTAATGAGAGCCAGAAATTTTCATTAATATTAATGATTATTGTTGGGCCTAGGTGACACAGTCGAAAATAGTCTGAATTATTATAGTTATTTTGGAAAACTATGGAGTTCTGTCCTTTGTTGGGGAGGGACTGAAATTGTTGTGCTGGATATTAAGAGGAGGTCACCAGGAAGAATAGTCAAATTTGGTGGCTCTTGCTCTAAAAGATATATGAATTTTATCAAATCAGGGTCCCAGTGGGCGTATAAGAAAAGTCTTTGTTTGATCTTTCGAGTAATCCGCCTATAAAAGTTTATGTATCTAGGGAAATATTTAAATTTTATAGAATTGTCATTTTCATTTTAATATTTTATATATGTATATATTTGTACTGTAAAACATTTTGAAGATATTTTATATGCATCGAAAAGATTGCAAAAAACGAACAGAATGGTAAGGACATTTCGTTTCCATTGGATCACCTTTGATATACGGATTCCAAAGTCAAAGCTATTGAACCTGGGGTTAATCCGGGCATCACGTTATAAGTCGATTAATCCGAACAGAAATTGCGCACAACTCAATCAACTGAATTGGATGAAAGTGAAGGCAAATCGATTTCGGGAACTCGCACAAAAGTTGGCTTTTGTCTTTTGTCGCCCACACATAAGAACACACCAATACACACACTCAGAGCTGAGTTGGCCTGCCAAAAAGTAGGCTAAGCATTTTTCTTTTGCCTTGGCCTGCGGTTGATTAATTGAAGTGGAAAATTGCCGGGCAAGCACTTTGGAGCCCAGTTAGTAGCCACAGCAGCGAGTATGATTGATAGTTTAAGCCGGGCTTAATGAGCCTATAGGCCAACTACAACGCCAGCCGCTGCTCTTTGGCTCTGACGAGCTTACCAAACACTGGACAAGGCCCGAATTCGATCCCGTGAGTCACGCGTCCATATTTACATACCTAATTGCGGGGGGCCATCAGAGCGCCTGCCGTGGGTTTAATTAAAGTTTGCCGGCCCACAAATTGCGAATGCACAAATACATGTTGTCGTAAAGCAAAAATTGGCGCCTCTTTTGATAGATTACACGACAAACAGGACGCAGCGTGGATGGCCGGGAAGAGCCGGCCGAAAGCCATTTGGCGGCGACAACAAAAGCCAGCCAAATTAAATGATGTGATCAGGCAGCCAGAGCAGCAACATTTCATTTGGCATGTAAATTTCCTAGTTGTTGCCATTTCCTTTACCCCCCTCCACAAAGAGCAGGCAACATTTTTGCGGCAACGCACAGCTGCAGCGATTAATTTGCGTGGCATGCCCCAAAAATATGCCACACTTTGTTAGCCAGCTGCAAAGAGGAGGAAAAAAGCACAATTGTGAACAAAATGGATGACAGGCAGTTGCTTATGCGACCGCAAACGAACTAGTCCACGCGAGCACAACTGTACGCAGCTGGCCGACACAGGCAACAGTCGAATGCCGGCGGCCACAACTGAGAATAAAGCAAAAGTCTGAATTTCAATTTCGAGGAACTCTTGGAGGCTGACAATGGGGCAATAATGATATTTTATTTTAAGTTAAATCTATCCTTGAAAACAACTTCAGTTTTCTGGGATAAGTTCGGAATAAAATGCACAGAAAATGATTTAAGATTCTAAATTCTACAAGGATAATGCACTTGGTTGTAAAATATATATTATTTGTCAGTATGCTGTTTACAGATTACAACAAATATTTTAAAAGTTTAAATAAAAGTTGAATTTACGGACATGAGTAATTTAAAAACCTTCCTAAATGCAATTGGGTATCCTTGTATTTTATAAAGGAACATTTGCTTCGAGGGAACACAAGGCCCCTTTCGGAGGCATAGCTAAGCAGCAGTCAATGGCTTGAGAATGCCGCCCAAGGCAAAACAGAATGCTTTAGGGATAATAACAATAAAGAGACAGGACATGTGGTATAGTCCACTTTATTGCCGTACATATTTCGAATCTGATAGCAAAGCAGCGCTGGCAAACGTTTAAGGATATTGCACAAATAGGAATTGACATATCAAATGAGAGAGAGAGAGGAGAAAACACCCCAGAGAGTGTAAGAGCCCATACATAGTATATGTTGAATATATGTATTAATGTGTATATAGCATGTGAGTCACGTAGAAAGCAAGGGATACAAAGGATATATCATCTTAAATGTGGAGCGTGGAAGCTATGTTTTAGGACAGCTTCAGCGGAATAAATAGAATTTTTAATAAATTCCGCGGAAATGAGTGTAGATATTTTTGGGATCAACTCTTAATGCAATATTTATGTTGAAAGCAGTCTACACACACTTCAATTAAATTAAATCGAGATTCTTTATATCATTATGCTTTTAAAAACTTGGTTAATCTTGAAAAATTGCTGCGTGTGACTTTAGTATATACTTTTAAGCTACGGCTTTATTTTGGAATTCCCAAGCAGTTTTCGTCACAGCAATGCCAAAACTGCACTTGTTAACTGAATTACAGGGTATTAAGTGGGTTGTTTAACTTGTAGTTGTTGTTTGTTATTCGTAATTCGCTGAAGCGTTTAGCAAGCTGGGGGGCTTTGTGGGGGGGGGGCTGTTCGCTAATTGAGGCTACGCAACGAGTCGCGACGCGTCCCTCGCAAAGTTTGCGTATCCTTTTAGCGTTAACTGTACTTTTTAGTTGTGCTGTTTGTGGGCTGCTCTTGCAGTTGTGGTCCTTCCTCAGGTTTTGTATTCCAATTTATTGTTGTTGTCGTTGTGCGGTTGTTGCCATTGCTCTTGTGCTTCTCGCTATTGTTGTTGTTGTTGTTGCTGTGGATGTTTGCGCTCTAATTCGCCGTTAAGTGGCTTTTGGACATTTGTTGCAAAACTTTGCCGCTGCTTTTTTTCTAACCCACTTGCCGTAGTTCCCATTGTTGTTGTTTGTGTTTTCGATACTTCCACCAGTGTTGGTAAATGGCAGCGGCTTAAGTTCGGTTGCGGTAAATTAATGAGTGACAAGCAGGAAGTTTTTGGCCCGGCCCAGACACAACTTGACTCGGCCAACAAAGCGTTCAAAGTGCTCTTGCCAAAGTTGCGCACAAAAGCTGCACAAATTGCTTTCCCAACTGGTGGCGATGATATACTGAATGGAGATGGAAAGTTATATGGATCGGATGCGAGCAGAAATTACTTGAGGGAATACCACTTGAAATTCCCCATCGTACTTGGCGCAAATTGAGTGCGCAGCGTGGCTATAAACGCCGATGTCCAGGAAATTGAATAGTGTTGCAAAATAACTAGCTGTTGTACTTAAAGTAAACAAAATTTTAAAAGAAAAGTGCTTTTGGTCAAGTTAAATTGAAACAACTTCAATTTAATTTGAACTTCTCTAGCAATATTACTAAATATGCTTAATTTAATTAAATTTAACTATCGAAATTAAAAGGCAGATGCTCAGTTAACACAAACCAGCTTTAAGCTGGCCCATTGATGTGGCTCGACGATGTCTAGGAAATCGAATAGTGTTGTAAAATAAATACTTGTCATATTTTTGCTTCACTTTCAATGCTCTTCGACTAGCATATTTTGAAATGGGACTTGATCTATAAAAATTTCTTGTTCTTAAAACAAATGCGCTTCTGCTCAATTTGAATTGGCACATCTTTAATTTTAAATAAACTGTACTGACATAAAAGTTATCGCAAACATTTTGAAACATTTGACATTAATCGGACTGAAAGTTATAAATAGAAAAAAGGGCTTCGCTTTAAGTGGCATCTTTTCGCAGCTTTAAGCTGGGCCATTGAATGGGGCATATGGGGCGTATGCGCGATATCGCGTCACATTTGATGGCCACTTCACGTTGCTTGCCGCCGCAATCTGCAATCGCAATTTGTTGACCATTTCGTTTCATAAATAAACCAATAATTTCATTTAAAGCCCGCACCTGCGACTGAAAGCACAGCGCAGCGGTTCATGAATGCGAAATGCGGGTACTTCGAATATACTTATGTGTGTATGTGAGTACTCATGTGTGTTTGTGTGTGTGTGGGTGTGTGTTGTGGGCCATAAAGCTTTACGAGCAGCCGTCGACGGCCGACATTGCCTTATTGTAATGGACAATGATGTGCAGAGAGACAAAAACACGGAGAATGAGAGTTTTATGTCCGCATTTTTTCCGAGAACAAGTTGTTTTAATTATAACACCTGTGTGTGTGTGTGGGCGTACGTGTAGGTACAGTCACCACAACAGCTCAAAGATGCTGTGCGCATTAAGAATGCAAAATTTAATTTCACAAATGAGGAACGTTTCACGGCGACTGTTTTGTTGTTCACGTGACTGTGACTGTGATTGAAGCCGAAATCACACTTTAGTTCGCTGTCTCCTTCCACCACAGCGCAGGCTGTCTCTTTCTCGCGCTGTCATTGTCGTTCTGGCTGGCATCTCGGTGACTTTTGGACTCTATGCGCATATTTTGCGACCAGACACAATTTAACAAATTAAAAAAAGGGCGCAGCAGAAAGGAAGACTGACAGGAAGAACAAACCGGACGGAACCGTGCGAAACGGAATGACCATGACCAAGAGCCCCGCAAGCCGAGGCGAGAAATATGCAAAATGCCGCCCGCTGGCTGAATGGGGCCCCAATTGTGGGTGCAGATATCCTGAATTCCGCGCCGGCCCGATAGCCCCCGGGCACTGCGAACACGACTAACAGTTGCTGTAGTTTCATTAACTAACAGTTTTCATAAAACAGAAAAAACATATGATACCGTAAACAACTTTAAACAACTAAATACGAAGTTTTCTCATGTAGTTCGATATTATGAAAATTTAAAATTTTAATTAATTCGCCTAGGGCAAAGTAGAGCTCATACTCACGCACACATTTTCTTTATGTCTCATCTACATTCATACGAAAGAATCTTTTTGGTATACTCACCTAAAAGAAGGAGAAAAAAGATACATTTAGAAGGGAATATATTGACATATGGTTAAATATCTATTTGAGTCTTAATTTACAATAAAAAAATTTCTATCTTTATTTTAAGTTTATTTTACGATAGAGTTAGAGTTTTGCATTCTCATGAAATATTTACAATTATTTCGACAGCACGCGCAAATAGTATTTTTTTTATAAAATTTGCTTGCGATGGGTGACAAAATATATCCTCCATAAAATATAAAATACTATTTAAACAAATAATTATGACGGAAATATACTAAGTCGATCCCAGGCTATAATGCAGCTTTCGAATTTGTTTTAAAAGCACCAATATAACAATTCAACAAAAACCCAACCACTTCCTGCTAACTCTTTAAATAAGCTCCATAAGTTGTTTACTTTCCGGCCCTCATCCACATTTAAATGTAAATATGATTTTAACCCCCCAAAACAGAAAAATAGTGAATAGTTTGTGCCAACATGTATTCCCCGAAATACTCAATTATTCACGGACAAAGTTCTTAACCCTTTTTCCCGGTAACGATCCAGGAATAGACAACGTGGGATTTACGGTCCGTACGTACGACCTGAATTATTAAGTCCTTCTGGGGGCTCGGTACTGGTTGCTTTAATATGGTATTAAGTCATATCATTTATTATTTAAGCCCTGGCACTATTCGGTGCTGGCTGTCAAAAATGCAATCGCCAAAACGAGCCGGAAAAAAAAGGAAAAACAAAAACCAAAAAAATCGCAACGGAAAAACAGAGAAAAGCAGAAATAAGAGAAATCGCATGCAGCGAAATTCAATTACTACGATGGCAGTCAACAAGCCAAGGGAAGTGGGGACCAGAGGGGGCTGGGGGGAGGCAAAGGTGGGGCGGGAAGTGCGGCTATTGGGGACGTAACGAGACGTAACTGTTGTTTGCACATAAATTGTGTGTAGTTATGCCACTGCTCATAATGTACGTGTGTGTGTGTGTGTGAAGCCACCTTGACCACCCCCTCCGATGCTGCCATTTCTCCCATGTGTCAATGGAAAAATGCGAGTAATCGAAATGAAGAAAAAAATTGAATCGCCAAAATGTCGCAGTTTTTCCAAGGCAATTTATGTGACGTCATGCTGTCCCGCTCACCCTCTTATATGTCTCTCTCGCTCTCTGTCCATCACATGTGCTCATAATTTCTGCTTTTATTAACAATGCGTGCGACAGCAGAACTTAAAACAAATGACAGTTAAGCGCAAAAGAAACAAAGATAAATAAAATGCAATAAAAGCAATAATATTGCGCAAATAATGACATAAATTCTCTAAGAGAAGGCAGTTAATAAAGCAGTATACAGATATCTATATGATACTAAGTAGAGCTGAAACGAGGGCGGGAGAAGGGAGAGCGAGCTTATATCACTGAATGACTACACTAAAAAAAATGGGATTATATAAGAAGGAGTTCGTTATAGAACTCTTCCTATTTGATTGGAAATTTAATATTGCGATTTCAATCATTGTCACGAGTTGGCTCAAAAGCGACAACAAATATTAAAATAAATATTAATTAAATGTCGATTGCGTTTTTTTTGCAGTATTAATGATTGATACTTTATTTTTAAAATTAAAAATAAATTATTTTCAAGAGTGTATATTAAATGCAGAATCAATCTAAAGGAAACATCGCGAACAAGTAAAAAAACAAATTAAATATATATTTGTTTCAAATAATTAAATGGACTCAATTATATTATAAAAATTTTATTGGTACTTAATTTTCTGTGAGATCATTCGCGAGCTAGCCATTAAATCGAAATTGATGACAGTCTTAATTGCGGTCCCCCAACTGAGGACTCTCATGTTCAATTCCCAGAAATACCAATAAGTGAAATGCCCTACAAGTACATACACGGAGGTAGTTGCCCCAAGCATCCGGCAACTTATCAAACTTTCGCACTTAACGGCAGCTGGTATCGCATTTAATTCTTTCTCGTTTATATTATGTACATATAGACATTAAATCAATTTGATCAGGTTTATTTCACATGAATTCTTCAGTAAGAAATATTTAACCCAATGGCTACACTTGATGTCAGGTTAAGCTCCAGCTAAGCCAAACAGATGGAAGTCATAACTTTTTAATTAACCGCACGGAATATTGACCATATTAAATCTCCCACGCACACACACACACACACACACACATACGCGCACACACACACGCTCGCAGAGAGACTCTCGCTGATGGCGTGGAAATCCATCAACTAATTAACTGATATTTCATTACGTGCTGCACGATGGTCAGTGGCATTAAGGACTCTTCAATGGCCATGCTAATTGGCTCTTGATTTTATTATGGCCCCGAATTTGCTGCAATATTTGTTTAAATGAATGACGCTATAAAAATGAGACACGCTTAAACGACATTACGTCCCTTCTCTCAATTTCTCGCTGGTCTTCTTTGGCGCTCTTAACAATTAAAGTGCTTGTTGGCTGCATGAATAATGTGGCAAGCTTTGTAGTTGCTGCTACACGCAGCGGCGTCTTCAGCTTCTTCTGCTGCTTCTTCTGCTTCAGCCCTCGGGCCAATTGCTCAATCATCCAGCTAATAGACCGGGCGACGATGCACTGCCCAACTCGACACTGGGCGTAATTGCAACGTACGGGGGCGTGGCACTGCTTGGTATGCGTTGCACTGCACCGGACTCGGAGCGTGGCGTGCTTTTCTAATAGACAACCGCTTAATTGGCTTCTGCAGCCGGGGGAATACTTCGGCGGCAAAAGATACGCCAGCAAACACGCTGCCCGGGAACTGGATAATTCTCAGAATTCCTATTTCCCGCGCACTTTCCAAATTCCCCGGGCTAATTGCTCTGCGGTTGGCACAGAAACAATCGAATACTATTGTTTGTATATTTCAATTAAAAACTCGTGCGTAAAGCTTTTCCTAATTAATTTTTTGTAATAGGCTCTTCGCTGGAATTGTGGTATGCAAGTGATTTAAAGGCTGCCTAAGGAGTCTGTAAATTATGATTAAAATGGAGTATGGATTCAGCTTTAATCAAAACTCTCTTTCCGCATTAGCAAAATAAATCATTTCTGTCCCAATGCTGTTGCAATACCCATTAAATGCACTCTGTATCAAAATTTCGATACTTTTAGCAATAGATTAGATTGAGGCGCTGGCATCATAATTCATAGTTGATATTCAGCAATACACAGGACAAGATTAATGAGTCTGGCATTCAGATAAGCAAAGCTTTCTGTAAGTGTGTGTGTTTGTGGGAGTGTGTGTGTGTGCATAATGTATACCAAGCAACTGGTATGAGACTGCCTGCAAGTGTGCTCCACAGCACTATGGGGAATTTGACCTGTTTTTCGGCCAAAAACTCATTTCATACAACTGCATAAAACAAACAACATTTGGTTTTAATAAATTACAATTACACAATGAAATCAACTAGCAATTTTACATGCCAAAAATCTTAACAGTATGACAGCCTGTTAAGTTTGGGGCTGTTAAACACAGCTGTTGTTAACAGAATAAAAGTCTTTTATTAGTTGAATATTTTGGCCAAGTACAAATTTTACTTTAAACTCAAAATTAAACGCCTCTATTACCAATTTTTGATTCTATTTTATATTTAAGCACAATAATTAAAAAGCTTTTAAAATTGAACGTGCTTTATGCCTTGTATGTCAACATAAGAACTTCTCTCGAAGACAGTTTGCGTGAATGAACTTCATCTTTAGATGGAGTTACAAAATGTTGACTTTTTTATTATAAATATAAAAGGGGCTGATTCCAAAAATGTTCTTAACCAATTTGAGGACCACAAAGCAATCAAGAACACTCAAAATATACAAATGAAAGTCTGAAAAACAGCTAAAATTCCCCATAGTGCATAGAAGAAGTGAGCATTTTGCTTGGGTTCAACTTGAATTGGCCCGCTGGCGTTGCTATTACAATTCATTTATATGTGTGGCATGCTTTATGGCATACTTTGCTGTGCTGCCATTAATCAACATTAAAAGTGTCAACAATAACAACAACAGGGAACGCCAAAGAAAAGAAAATGCCGAGGCAGTGCTCGCCTGGCTGTATGCAAAATAAAATGTGAAAAGCGCTCATAAATAGCTGAGAAGACGCCACGTGAAACGCTGCAGGCGAGGGAGGGAGACGGGAGGGGAGGGGAGGGTAGGGAGAGGAGCCGGGGGCAAGTGTGCAAAAGCTGGGCACAGAGCTGGGCAGACGTAAAGCAATCAGCAGGTGTTTGTCGTATTCCTCGAGTAATTTATTTGCCCCGGCAAGTTGTTAATACACCAGTCAGCACACGCCTTTCCCCCCAAATACCCCCCCCCGCCTCCTCAACCCCCTTTCATCTCTTAGCTGAGTTTCCCAGGCACATTCATAGGCCTCCCTGTTCCGAGAATGTTTCTGTAAACAAAGCACTTATTGCTGCAGTTTCAAAGAAAACTGTCTCTATGCGCTTTGATAAAGTTTTTCTTTCATGCGTTTATTGGGTTTCTTCTGAAACCAAAATGAAAGAAAACTTCTCACAGTTTTTATATGTAAAGCTATTATTAAAAATAAATGTAAGGCTCGAAGATCTTATTGTGAATTTTATTATGAATTTATTGTAAATAAATAAAAGTCAAACCTTACAATTATATATTAGAAATAGTATTTATTAGGCAACTAGAAAGTTTTGATCTATTTACTTATGAAAACTTGGCAAAGAAAAGCTTTGTATTCCCTTATTGTTTTTGTTTCCACAAATTTCAAAGATAGTTTCAATTCGATACTTATTGCAACATTTAAATTTAAGTAAATAAAAGAAGGTTTTCTTTGGAAGGGAAATTGGATTTTGTTAAATTTTCTCTGTGAAACTTTTTACCTTCGTTTAATAAGCACTGAAAAAAGTCTCTCGAGTACTTGCTGCCATATTCCATGACTGTTCTCCAGTTCCCCAGTGCTTTCTCTGCAAACTGGAAGCAGCTGCTCGAGGGTTTGGGACTACAATCAACCTTTTGTTTGGCAATCGTGCAGTACAATTGTTATTGAACAAACTTTGCACAGTTTAAATGTTAGCTCGCCCCACTCCGCAATCATTGCGACTTTACGCATGTTGCCTTTCGCTTTGGCTCGACCTTTGGTACCAAGTCAGCGGTTTATAAAATGTTTTGCATTTAAATTAAATTGAATAAACCGCTAATCCAATTCACTGGCCACACCCCCGCAGCACGGCCAACAAAGCTTGTACGGAGTTTTGTGGGGGCTGGGGTGAGGTGGGCAGGCAAACAATTTCCATATCCTCGCTGCTGTTGTTTCCATTGTGAACTGTTGTGCCAATTAATTTGCATGTTGGGGCGACGCCATTTTAAAGTTTAGCAGCCATTCGGGATACCGTTAGACAAGCAGTTTAAAGACGCCACGCCCAGCATGACAACGCCAATTAGCTGCGTTCCACAAGGACAATTGCACCCGCTAGAGAGGGGCACGGACAACGGACTTGCATGCTTCGCTGCTGGCGCCCGAAAGCGTGCTGTACATTTTAGCTTCTGTCAGCATGTGCCGCAAATGAGTGTGTGTGTGTACTATGTGTGTGTGTGTGTGTGTGCGCGCGTGTGTTTAATGTACCGCGAAAAAGGCAACAACAACCCAGTTGTGACTTTTGGCACAGATGCGCGTCTTTAGTTGACCAGAACTCCAACAATTGAAACAGGAGCATGTCCTTTCTGTTGTTGTTCAAATTGTTATTACTTTTATTAAATGCGGTCCAGTTTTGCAGCTGGTCATTCAGCTAAGTACTTGAAGGCTGCAGCCAGGCCAAAAATGCTGACTCAGAGTTTTTAAATGCCGCGTCACCGAGATTGTTGCAAACGATTTTAGAGATTTTATTTTAGGTTCAATTGGATCGGCTGTCGTTATCCGACATACTCAGGGGACAGATAACTTAATTAACGATGTGTATCTGGTACGTATCTGAGCTAAGTATACTTTAATTATAAGGAATGCACATCTCAGAATTCTCAAATTTGTAATATAGAGTATTGTTATTCAACAAAAAAGGGCAACATACTTTTTAAATTTCGGATGCATGTTTTTTTAATATATTACGGCAATAGTGTGACCTAATGCAGATTTAAAAAATAAATTAAATTTTGACCCACATAACAGACAAATTAATGACAATTGGCAGGAACTGTTACATATTTTATAATTAATTGTAATTATAAATGTATTTATCATTATTAATACATTAATGGAACTTTCATACATTTTATTATGTTCATTAATTTTATTTTCTCTTTATTTTCTTTATGTGGCATCATTTCGAATTTAGAAGTGTGGATTGCATTGTCTATTTTTAAAATGTTAACTTTCTAGTAAACATTTTCCTGTTTCGTAAATATTTACAATGCGTATTTTCGCACTAAGTTTATGAAACGAAATTCTGCTAAGCTACAAAATCATCGCAAAGTAATTTTAGTTTTTTTAAACTATTTTTATAGTTGCATAAAAAACATAGTCTGAAGGGAATATTTTAAATATTCAACTATCATTTGAATAAGTTTATTAGTTTTTTACTTGTATACTCATTTTGGTTTAGCTATCTTCTAACTAAATGATTTTTGTTAAAAGCCTCATTCATTATTTTTCAATTTTTTTTTTTGTTTTAAAGAAGAGCCGTAGCTTCCAATGCCGAGAAAGATTTTTGAAGCACAAGTTCATGTAAATCAATCTGCAAACAATGGCAAAATTTTGTGAGCAAACAAAATTGTAAATTACACAGGATTTGCCACACAAGCAGGACATAGCTGCCCTTCAGTCAATCGATGTCCTGTCTGTTGACAAAGAATCCCATCGAACGATTTTATAGGCGAATTTTAATAGATTTTCCGAAAAGTGATGGTCGAAAAAAATACGGTCAATGTAAATATTATCATAATTTCTAACGTTTCTCTTTTATGAATGCATTATTCATATAGCACATGTATCAATAATTTTGTTTATTTTCTTAAACACATCAAATCAAAACATGAAGCATATTAAAATATGTATACCTCCCGCAATAATTCAAGAAGAAATGTTGTAAAAATTGAGAGGTAAAAAATCTCTGTGATTTAATCGTGTAAAAAAAGGTCGAAAGCGGGTATCGCAAGGATTTATTTAATGTGCAATGCAATATTTTTATAAAGCGCAGTGTAAAAGGAGTTTTTTTAACCCGTATTCTCATCATCCCCTCTATAGAATGCATCCCTTCGCGGGCTGCGAGTCGCACTCACATTCCCGAATTTATAACCACAATAAACCGCAACAAAAGCGACAACAGCGACCATAAACTGCAGCCGTATTCGTTGTTTGTTGTTGCTGTTGCTGTTGTTATTGTTGTTGGTTGCCCCCCTTAGCCCTACAATATACAAAATGTCATAAAAATGTTAAAGGAAAAATACGAAAATAAAAGAAGCGAAAAATCCACAGGCATATATGAAAAATGAAATGCCAAAAATGCGAACCATCTTCCAGCGTCTCCTCTCCTCCTCCCTACCCCCTTTCAATGTGGCTACAAAAGTAACACAATTTTCTGCTCGAAATGCCAAATGCACATATATTACACCCTTTGCAGGAAATTTTCGCTAGTCTAGTGTACATATTTGTGTACCCCTTATAAATAAGGTTACTGCGATTACAAGTCTTACGTGGGTAGTTACAACTCATAATAATTATCAAATTAATATCTCTTTTCAAGAACAATTACTTCAGTAATTAAATTTTACAAAAACAATTTAAGCAAAATTTAATGAACATTTTTATTCTAATTACAATATTTACTCGTAACGTCCTCAATTAAAATTTAATAACCACAATTACTTAAGTAATTATTTGCTTAAATATTTTCCTACATAATTACTTTAGTAATTTCTTATGTTCAATACACAATTTGCATCAGTAATTAGTTTTTTTAAAGGATATTATTTTAAGTGAATTATCCAAATAGCTCAATATTTAATTATAGCTTCTTAAGTGAATACTATTCGCAAGTATAATTACTTTAGTAAACACTAAATTCAGATATAATTATTTGAGTGACAGTTTAAATAATTTAATTGAATGTTTCTAGTTGTTCAAATACGAAACTTCGAATTTCGATATAATATGGACTCGTCTAGCACCACGTCCAGGGTATATGCAATGCAATCAGCTGCAACTGTTAACCAGCTGCTTATTATAGTTCCTGACTTGTCTTGTTTATTCAGCGCTGAGAAGCAGCATCCGAAAATAAATTTGCACTTGTTGTTGATAGTAAATTAAAATGCACAACAGATTTATATGCACATGGCGACCTGCAACCACAAACCACCAACCTCCAGGCATAAACCACCGCCACCCCCAACCCCAGCAAAGTATGCAGCAAGCAGTTGGGACTTCAGCCGAGAGTGCGGCGGGCGCATTCGAGATTTTATGAGGAGCTTTCAGGTGAAACTTTCTGCCACCTGGAGTCCATGGCAAAGTTTCGGGCTCTTAACCGGTAAAGTTTAGCAGCCGCCGTAATACGAAAAACAAAGCCAGCCGCAAAACTTGGACTTATCATTAAGCTGAAATATATACGCCAGGCAAGTTGTGATGTGTGCGCCCAGAAGTAGGCAGCGTTTTGTTCCGCACAGCCCCGCCGGAGTGACCAGCCGTTGCGGACCCTGTCACGCAGGTCGGTCGCTCATTGCGTGTGTGGTTACAGCCACAACACAGGGTGTCAATCAATCATGATTGCGGCAGGGAAGGGCAACCGAGGGGCTGAAAGACTGGGTTCCATTTCGTTGCTGCGTTCTCGACTGCCGCTCGGTTGCACCAAAGCGCCGTAATGTGCGGTGTTTGGTGCAGTTAACGAGATGCCTACCACACACACACACACACAGACACACACACACACTACCTCCCTTTAGTTGTCCTGGCCACACTGGTCAGTCTGTGCAATTTGTCCATCAATCATTCGTTTCGATTTCGCCCCTCAAAATTTAATTGACTTTGATTTTGTAAAGTTGAGCACTTTTCATGTACGTGTCTCTGTGTGTGTGTGTGTATGTGTGTGTGTGTGAGTTTGTCTAATTTGGTACATTTTGCCGCTGATTGAGTGACAAATGTTTGATGTTTTCTGAAATTGAGTTGATGTCCTCGATAAGTGCCACGAGAATTGACTACAAATCAGTCTGTAAAATTGCATTTGTCATGCTTTTTTACTCCATTTTGGTGTTGCTGTTAATTTTCGGTTGTCAATGTTGTTAAAAGTTTTATTGATCCTATTTGAGTTTGGTTTATTTCGATTACCAAACCAGGCAAATACACTTTTTGCGCATATTTTTGTTTGCACTTGAAAGTTATTTGTTTGACTTTGTGGTTGTGTTTATTTGGGGGACGTTTTCAAGTTCTACAAAATGAAAACTAATTGTTTATATTTGGCATTACAAATTTTATAAAACAATACAGAAATTTACTTAGTACAAGGTTACAAGTTGCGCAACTTAAATTCTTTAATCCTACAACAAGTTTTTAATTTGGATTATTAATGCCTTACGTGAAGTACAATATTATTTAAATTGTTAACTATTTGTTATTTGCTCTCAGTTTTAAAACAGCAAAGGCATTGCAATTTATTTTGTCAATCACAAAAATACGTGCCCCCGACATTGGGAATTGAATGAAAAGTAAATGAAATTTTGCATTAGAGTAACTATACCCAATTTGTCAAAAATAGCTATGTTATATAACAGTAAAAAGAAAGCCTAACCGACCCTAAATAATATATAATACACATACACAATGTATCTTTTTACAAATGTTTACGCTTGACTAATTTAAGCTTTCTATTTAAACATCGTTCACATATTATTTTTTGTTCACACATATCTCGATTTTTCTCATTATCTTTTCTTCAAAACTGCGTTTATTTTGCTGATTATAAACTAAATAAAATGTTATGTATTTATTTATCTTTTTAAATTTAATAAAATCATTTTCAATAGAAACCAATACTGCAATTAAGTGCGTTTGTTAGTCTCGTCAGATTTTTTTAATACTCCTGCTAATTTCATTTCACTATGCAAACAAAAAAAGCTATTGGCTTTTCTCAAAATACACAACTAATGTCAATTTAATTAGATATTCTTATAAAAACAACATAAAATATAAATATTTGCTCATTTGCTATGCACTTTAGCCAAATCAAACAAAAAATATGATTTTAAAACGTGGCAGCTGCATAATTTATTAAATATAAATAAATAAGAATAAAGTAAAACCAAACATGGAGAAAAAAGCTCTAAAAGTTGTACGACGATAAAACAAGTGTGGCAATAAAAAAGTTAAAGAGCATAAAAAGTGTGCGCAAATTAGAATAAAGCATCCACAGTGGCAAAATTAATGCTTATTTAAATGAATGTCAAGCTCGTGACAGTTGTTGAGCTTGTTTATCATAATAATTATGATAAATACATTTGCTTTTAGCAATTAGCACCTGCAACAGAAACTGGAACTAAGCTGAAACTAAGCCCGAGATTTCGAGATGACGCAAATCGTCGGAGATGAGCTGCGACAACGGGTTTAAAGAGTCGAGATGCAAAATAAACACACGGCTTTCGACTTGGCAAATGGCATTGGAGTCCCAGAGGCTGAATGGAAGGGGAGCAGGCGGAGCCGTCTAAAAGCCACTCATGGAATGGCTTGGATAATTATCTGTTAATGTTATTATTTCGCCGTCTTTCCGTCGATTTTAATGTTTAATATCTTAAACGACGCCTAATTAATGCATTTATGTAAATACATGGATGAGGAAAAATATAACCATTTTGTCGAGTTTTCCTCGAATCTTAAAGTCAAAAAAAGCGCACAAGAAATCATAATTTTCTTATTTTAAAAAATATATAATTGCAAAACAAATGATTTATATTTGAAAGGGTATATAAATGATTAATAGATTTCATTGGCTTTCATGATGCGTAAAGCTTTATACAATTGGCCATGAAATTAAAAAGTTTTAAAAAAGTCTCAATATAGAAACATTTTCAAAATTCATCTGGGGCTCCATATGTACCCGAAAAATTAAGTTTGCTAACTGCTACAAAAAATATTAAAATTTGTAGCCTAGAGTAATTAATGATAACAGACGTGGACTTTTGGGTCTCGACTGAGTCCCAGGTGCGCCCCGCCAAGGGGTCAGGGTATCGGGTTGCCTGAATCCGCGCTGCTTAATGCCAATTAATTATACATAATTGGCCACCGACTAAATGTTTAACCAAATCCAGCTCAGAGGCCTACCTCGGGCTTATTCAAAAATTGGCTTTGGAAGCACAGTCACAGTTGGCTAACAATGCGAACGCTGTTTATTTTATGGTTCAACAGTATCAGAAGCGGGCCATTTGGGAGCGTCGCATTTATTGTGATTTATGTGCGGCATTTGCTGTACGAGCCATGAAAATGGCAATTAGCAATATTAACGGGGCCATGTGGAGAGCGCGAAAACTGCCAACTGCATTAGAAATACAGCCAGAGAGAGACACAGAGTAGGTGGGCAAAGATATAACCCTATTGAAATTAGCAACAGTGACTTTTTAAACTTGGAGTACAGCTGGGCGATAATTGATATTCATGCACGAAAATTAAGAACTGTGAAAAGTGATTTTCAAATCTCGAGAGAGATTTAAATATAGCTAAACTGCGTATCTGCGTGTCTTAAGTCGAAAAGAAGCGTTGCTTTATTAATCTGTATCTGGGAAATTGATATCTTCGTAACCTGAAACAGTTTTGATTTACGAACAGACACGAGAACCTTCAGAGAACCTTATTCATCATTTAAGAGCTCCGCAAATAGAGAAAAAATGACGGAATTTTGTATTATATTATAAAAAGATTCTCGTGTTGTATTTGCTGTGATTTCTAAATATAAGTCCCGCTTCGCACACAAAAATCAATTTACCGACGGTTAAAAATTGTGTGCGAATTTCGGCTTAGCCCCATTTTGGCCGTGTTAAGGGGATGTGCATATATTCATGCGTATTCCTATGGCAATACGTTCAAATTCGCTCAACGGATTTCTCGAGCTATTTTCGGTGGCCAACGGAACTCCGTCTAGTCGTTGTCTGCACGCACACACACACATATGTGTGTGTATACATAGAGGGGCATTAACTGGAGGCAGGCTAAAAGGCAACTGTCGCTAACTGTGGGGAGCTAAGCTGAACAACCACCGCGACAGCAACAACGATAACGACAACAACAGCGACAACGGCAACAACTTTATATTTATGTAAATATTTAGCAATAACAAACACGGCACAGCCGGACGGACACTCAGCTCAGGTGTTGGCGCCCGCCGAGGCACGTGTATGAATATTTTAGCCAAGCACTGTGTCAACTGGGAGGCAGCCTCAAACTGCCGTCTAGACAAACTTGCTATGCTTTTTGCTAAACTCGCAATAGACTAACACACACACGCACGCACATACAAGCGACCACACACACACACACACACACACATTTGGTACACGCGTTAAATATTTGGTGGAGAGTCAAGAATTTCTTTGTGCACTGTTTTATAAATTTCAATTCTAATGTAAGCACTTGCTTATAATTATGACTAGTTGTTAATTAAATTGCATTTTTTGTCTACTCACTCAGCGATGCTCTTAGACAACGGCCAGCGCTCCATGGAGGCCTGATATTTCATATTCTCGATTTGCTTCTTTAATGCGTCCCGATCCATGTTTTGTAGAGCACTGGGATCCATGGCGGCTAAAATTTATCCACATACCACCCCTGCAAAGCCAACAGAGAACAACAGTGAGCGAAATGTTACAAGATGCCATAAAAGCTGCACGGCCCAAACCGTTCTCTCTCTCTCGCTCTCTCACTCTCTCACACCCCCGCCTTTGCGGGGTTGCATCGGGGGTTGCAAACGGTTTGTTTTGTTTGGCCGAGCACCCTGTACGTTTATGGCCGGTGTCTGGCGTTTGCAGCTCAGTCGACGCCTGCGCGCCGCATTCACAACAAATCAATAGAGAGAGAGGAGAGCGAGAGAGAGAGAGAGATAGAGAGAGCGTGTGCACGTTTTAACAGCGCCGCCTGAAAGGCTGCTATAAAAACGTGTCTTGCCGCCGCTGTTAAGCGGTCCACAGCAGCATTTGTTTACCTCCGTCTGGCCGGAGAGCAAAAACTGCAGGCAAAAATAAAAGGGCGCGCCCGTAAACTTAAAAAACGCCAAGCCACAAGCAAAATGTACAAAAAACAGCTGAGCCAAGCACGCAGCTCTCTCTCTCTCTCTCTTTCGCTCTCTTTTCTCGCGCCTCTATTTCTCTCTTACTTACTCTTGCATTGACCGGCTTTCGCGCTGTAATTTATGAAACTTCTGCTTTGTTTATTTAGTCAAAACGGATTTTACTTTGCCTGTTTTTGGTTTTGTTTTTGTTGCCTGACTTCGTCATAAATAAAAGCAGCGTGTCAAATTTTTTGCGAGCCAAAATTTGGGTGTATTGGTGTGTGTGTGTGTGGGGGGTGTTAAAAGTGAATAAAAGCAGTGAGAAAATGCTGCGTGTTGTGGAACAATTAATTTTTGTTAGCTGCGAATGGTTTAACTGAGCGTATTTATTGCCTGTTTTTGCAAATAAATTGAAAGGCATAAAACGAAGGCTGTGCACAAGATGGGAGAATGCTTAAAGAAATTTGGCATTATAGAAAACGAAAAATTATGTAGAAGAAAGATCTTTCAGCTTAGAAGTGAAAACATTTAAAATGAAAACATTATCAATCCTAATCTATTTTATAGCATTATTTAATATTTTCAGAATAAATTTAAAAAGGTTGATAGAGCTGAAGATCGAGATCGAGCTGGAAAATTATTTGTTACATCTATCTCTAAACTTAATATGCTTTTATTACAATTTTATATATTAAACAAATTTTATTACCTTTTCTTTGACATTTTTATTGTCTTTTTTTTTAATTTATGTATTTGTGTTTAAATATAGTTATAATAACCCAAAATTAGCAAATAGTTTAACTATATTTTCACATTTAAAATTTTTTCTATACCCAACAGAAAGTTTGTTTTTTAATTATATGAATTTTAAAAAATTCCAAACTCTAAATTACACCAATAACTTATTGGCATTTCCAATTTCTAAACTTATATTTTGGCACAAGTCTTTTGCAGAGCTCTGTTAAGCAGCACTAGCCCAGCTAGCATTAACAGCCGCTGTTGGTTCTAGCGCAGACACAAACCCGCGCTGCCAGAGCTGTTAATAGGCGCTGTTAAGCTGGCATTTATCGCATGCTACAAAGCTCTGCAACAACAGGCTTCATCAGAACCGAAAGACTGTCACGCCATCAAGAACAAATAGCGAACTCAAATAAAATAAAAAAGCCGCAACATCGGCGGGCAGACACTATTGAGAGTCTGGGCCGTAGGTCCTCGGTCCTCAGGTCCTGCGGGTCTGACAGCGGACAGACAGCTGTTAACCGCAAGCAGCAGTTGTCTACTCAAAATGTTTTCCCATAAGGTAGACAGAACTTCGGCCCTAATCAACGGCATTGCTGTGAGACAAAAACCTGACACCAGCTGAATCGAGGGAGGGAGGTAGGGAAGGGGTGTGCGTGGGTGTGTGGGTGTGTGTGTGTGTGGGCATTGATGCACAGCTGTCGCTGTTGTAGGTGTAACTTAAAATACAAAAAGGACGAACCGGCTAGTTGGCCAGCTTTTCCGTGTACTGCCCGCTTCTCTGGGCCAAATGGCCAGCTTTACGTGTGTGTCCGTGTATATGTGTGTGAATGTCATTTTTTTCAGACGCTTCGCTGGACAACTGACAGCGGTTGGCGCTGCTCGCAGCTGACGGGCTGCCAAAGGATTTTAGGCTTTAAGCCGAGCTGCTGAGCAGCTTTTTTTTGGCTTTAAGCGCTGGCCAAAGTGTTAATGTCGAAATTGTTGTAAAAGCCCAGATTTAATGTTGGCCTCTCCCCCATTAGCCCCATGCACCTCCCCCTCCCACTGAGCGTACAACATGTGTCCTGCCCTGCTGTGCTCACATGTTGACAGTTCCGACCAGCACCAAAAAGCTTAAAGTTGCTTTAATTAAAAGTTCTAGACTTTGCAGGGTCCTGCTCGTTATCCTTTCCTTCTGGGCCACTTAAATGTGCAAATCATTCGGTTTTCAACAAAGCACTTTGATGTTTGACAAAGCTGAGTTTGTTGCCAACAAACAGAAACAAACTCAAATTGGAAATTATTTGGCAAAAAGAAAAGTTGCAAATTAAATTTTAAATATGTATGAAAATTATCAAAATTATTAAAAATAATTTCAAATGACAAATTTAAATAAAACCAACATGTAATCATATATAATATAGACAGATATATAGCAGAAGTGCGAGTTTAGATTGTAGTATAGAAAAGTATGGTAGTTCAATCTTTGGTAGCATACAAGTTTTTCATACTAAAACTCATTCTCTCTTCTTCAAATTATTGAAACCGGCAAGGATTTTTAAAATTTATTTGAAATGTAATTTGATTTTAAAAATTTAATAAATTATAAAAAATATAGCAAACAAATTTTATTATAAAATGAGTGTTAATTATAAAAAATAATGCAAATAAGATTTGATTTTAAAATGTATGTAAAATATAAAAAATGCATACAAAGATATATTAATATATAGTCTATGCAGTCTGTAGGTTATTCTTATATATTCTGCTGCCCGCCTGCCCACTCCCCCCCCCCCCCCCCTCTTCGCACCACCTGGGGACACGCATAAGAAAAAATCTGCAATCCGGCTGAAGCTCAGCGCTCAGCTGAGAAATCTAAACTAATTGCTTGCAGCAGTTGCAGGCGTCTGGTTGAAGACGCCATCGGCTGACATGTAACCCGGGGAATAGGATGCGCCATTAAGCACAGACACAGCAGGAGCTGCAGCAGCAGCAGCAGCAGCAGAAGCAGCAGCAGCAGCAGCTACAGTGGCTGCAACTGAAAAAGTAGCTAAATTTTATCTTACAGCCCGCAGTGGAGAACATGCAACGGACATAAATCGTTAGCAAAATGTTTTTGGCGGTTACAAGCGGTTGCCCCGCCCCTCCCTCTCCCCCTCCTCCTCCTCCTCGCTCCACCAACTGCTCGAGTGTTTCGCGTGTGTGTCAACAGGCGCTCAAGTTTTTGACACCAACCCCCAACACGCGCCCCTCTCTAACATAAAGCACATGCTCCCCATCTGCTTTTCCCCTCTCGCCCCCTCTTTGTCGCTCTCTGCAAGCGACAAGGACAACTACGAAAGTCAAGTGATTTTCTTTTTTGATTGTTGTTGGCATCCTGTTGCTTTTGTTGTTGTCGCTTGTCTGACAAAAACAAATTGTCAACCAGCAGCCGAGTTCTGTCAGCCATAGAAAACAACTGCATAAAAATAATATATATTTATATATATTTATGTACTCCAGTGCGCAGACAAGTCTGGCAGAAATAAATATATATTGTTATCAAGTGCCTAGCATATATCAAACATTTTCCCAGCACTTGAACATTATTTTGCGCCTGCCCGCAATTTTCAACATCACTTTGAGGTTTCATTTTCAAATCTCCTTTTTTTTATGCACCCCAAGGCATCGTCAAAAATTGTTAGAGTAATTGGCATTAGCCTAAATGCGTCCAACTGGGGCAGCAACCGAATTATACAGGAGAAGAAAACATGGCTTTCGGCAACAATTTTAGCTTGTTAGCTTTGCTATAACAGCGATAATATTCCCCCATTTTCATTTTTATTTCGACTTTGACAAGCCGCTCAAAGTTAGCCGCAAGCTGCCTGTCATATTTACGAAGACTAAATGCGATGTATTGTAGGGAAATCGCCGGCTTATGGCTGTTTAGGCCAAAATGCGATTGTGGCTTAAACGTAAAATGAGAACTGAAGCGAACAGTAAAATAGGAAATTTATCAAGAAGTCAAATCTGGAGAAAGTGCCGAGGAAGCGAAAACTTAAGCTAGAAGCGAAGCTGTCATCAGTGCTGGAAATAAGGCTACAAGTTTATCAAGAAAGGAACTGAGAAGTTAACCAAGTAGCAAAGAGTGTGCTGAAGTGGGAAGAGAGAAGCGAACAAAGACCGAAATTATGAAGTGAAGACAAATGCAACAATTTCGGGCAAAGTGGAAAGTTAACAGCGCGTTAATAACACGACACGTTGCAGTCGGGTGTAACCGACTGCTTAATTATTTTTACTAAAATTGTGCGAGATATATCGATTTGTTCGATTTGCCACGCCTTTCAGTAATGTCTGAGCAAATTTTATATATCTACCCTTAAAACTGAGAGAGATATATAGATAAAGTCGGTTTGACACGCCCCTATCGCAAAATTAATCGCATCTCGCTTCGATTTCTGTACCCATTAAATTTCTATAGAATTAAGTAACAGTCGTATAATTAAAATTAAAATTTAAGTTAAAATTAAAGTTAAATAAATAAATACAATAAATAAACTAATAAGCGCCAACTTTTGTATAGAAATAATGCATAGTATTAAAATTATTAAATTAAAACCAAGTAAAATGTTTATAAGATAAAAAAGCTTAGTTGAGTAGATAAAGACTTAAGCAACAGTAGAATAAATACAATTTAAACAAAGGCTAACCTATTGTTATTTAACTAAATTGTATATGGGTTTTCATTAAGACTTTCAAGAACATACCAACAAATACGTGACAACATCTTTGGCTTCAATTTCCCATGCATAAGCCAAATATTCGATTGTCACGTTCTAGTGCCTGAAACTATTCCACATAGCACTGCAAATGTTTATAGAGTCATTACCAGAATTTCATTCCGACTACTTTGCTACCGCTGGCTGCACTTGAGAACTTTGTTCCACAAGATGCGCAACGGCGGCGACAATTTGCAGAAAACTTTCACCTGGAAAAGTTTGGAAAACCAACGAAAGCCACCGAACCACAAAATGCAGCTGCAACTCCGAGTGCAACAATATACGAAATCAAAGTGTTTTAGGCCACACTCGCTGATTCAATTTGCTGGGCTTAATAATTCAAACATGAAATTCACCCTTCTGCTTGGAACATTTAGTTCCGGACCGCTGGTCGGTTAACCGGGCTTATTAGCCCACCCCTGGGCCGCAAACAATGCAAATTCGCAAATGCAACGCACGGAAAGGCGACCGCAGTTCCTGTGGCACGCACCAAGCGGCGTATACGTGATTTAGACCTTGGCCATGTGTTGCCTAATAACGAATTAATATTTAATACCCTGCAGAGCATAAGCACTGCAGGGATCTATGCATTCAGACTGCAAATATTTGATGTAATAAACAGCAGTTAGCGCTAAGAGAATGGCTTTACACAGCAATAAAGTGACCATGGAGGAGGCGAGTCAATAAATAATGAATGTAAATTATTGTTAAGTAGTTGACAGCAAATAATGAATACTGAATGTGTGTGTTTGTGTATATAATTAAGTCCCGACTTATTTAAGTGCACATGTGGAGATTCGTTTCATTTCTCAGAAATCGTTTATCAAATCCCAGACAAAGCGATATACTGATAATATTTTCATAAAATAATAGAATAAAAATGCTTTCATTTCACCAAGTGAACCTGTGAACCGAATGGAGTGTCATAAAGTGTGTGTGAATGAAGAATATATAATAATTAATATACCATACATAAGTAATAAATAAAATGAAATCTAAAATATTCAAAAACAATTCAGTTTTAAAAATTCTTGCTACTTAAAATTCTATTGAATTAAATTTACGCAACAAAAAAGATGCTATTGGGTTAAAAACTAAGAATAATTATAAGAAGTACGTCTTTGGATCTGATATAATATATATGACATGTTTTTCAACTGTCTTATTCCAAATAACACAAAATTCAATCGAATAAACACATTTTATTGAACTCTAACATAATACTTGAAGCCCTTTTCCAGGGTATATCCTTATTCGAGCACTTTGCAACTGTGGAATATTGACTTGTTGTAGGAATGGAAAGCACAGAACTTTGTGTAAGTTATAGCACTTAAAAAACTTTGCCAAGTTTGTCTGGCAAATCGCATAAATCAAACGATCCACGACCAAGCCCAATGGCTATTTAATTTACGACCTAACCCAACAAACCCGGGCCCGCATGGGGGTGGAGCCGGAATAAAGCGGAGACGGAAGACGGGAGATGGAAGATGGAACCATTTTGCAACCGTTTCAATGCGCCTCAGTTTGTTTATCTGTTCGTTGTCTGTTTGTCGTCTGTTTGTTTGCCGTTGCTGGCACAGGGCTGGCTACAAAAAATGCAATTAAAAGCGTTTCATGTGACACTTCAGTTGCTTCTCTCTCGCTTCTCTCTGTCCATGGGATCTGTTTGACCAGCCCGAAGGGGGAAACGAGCTCCGCGAGCTGCAGGTGATGGGATATTGAGCGGAAAAGAAGGGCAAGCCAGCAAATTGATGGATAGGATAGATTGCTCGAATGAAAAAATACGATAATAGTAGCTATCTGGCACTAGGATCAAAGAGGGGAAAACGAGTGCTAAAGGCCGGAACAAAGACATAAAGGGCCACATCTATTTATGGTTAAAGTTTCATCGAATGGAAAAGGAACCATAAAAGTACGGCCAACGGTTGCAGGCAAAAATTGCACAATAGTACACAATTAAATGCATAGGTATGTATTCTACTCCATAGGAAAGAGGAGTCGCCAATAAAGACTCTGAGATAGAAATTGTAACAAAATATGTTCAAGAGCAGCGATAGGCAATAACAGAATACAATTACCAGAGATAAAAACGAACATTGACAATTCCACAACGAGTTAAAACATCGAGTGGGAGTTATGAGTAGCAGAAATTGTTGCGAGTAAAAATAGCGAGTTACAATAACAGCAAACAAAGACTGTACTTGGAAACATGTACCATACACAGAAATCTGAGACAGCAACGAGAATCAGAAACACGGGGAAGTAACGAGAACACCGTATCGAGAGGTAACAACGAGTCGCAAGAACGAGAGACTTTTTTGAGGGAAGCTAATGGAAAAAGTTGTGAGAGGCATTAAAGAAAATGAGCGAAAGCGTAATAAGGAATAGTAACTGGAGACAGCAGCGAGATAAATGAACAAATGAAAGCATCGAGAAGCAGTGACGAAGGAGAAAAATCATCCAACTTTTGAATTTAAAATATTTTAATAAATCAATTCGAAAAATGTAGTTAAAACAAGAAATAACAATGCAGTCGGGTGTAACCGACTGAGCTATACCTAACCACAGCTATACCCAGTAGCAGCTTAAAGCAGTTGAAAACGGACCTAATTGTTATTGTTACGGCTGGAGTTGGCGTTGCCAACATTTTTCAGGTTGGTTTTTAGACAAAATCATCAGAAAACTTTCTGCCAAATTTAGAACTGAAGGATATAAACAGTTTGCCACGCCCCTAGTGAGCGTATTCTAATCATTTTTGTGCAATCTTTAGAGGAGATCTTCAGCAATGTATAAGCAAATATTAAATGTACCTAGCTTTAAAACTAAGAGAGACTTATAGTTTTAAACGATTTGGGCATAGCCGAAAAATATGAACACTTTATCTGACGCGGGTAAGCACGGGAATATATTCCAAGTTTGAAATGCATGCAGACAGACGGACGGACAGCAAGACGGACATTGCACAAACCCAATTTGAACTGTTCACTTTGTGTATATTATATTTAATACAAAAAAACTATCTTAAGCCGAACAGATGTGGCTAGTAGGAAAACCTTAAGCTAAGCGAATATGAGTCCGCACTGACAGCTCGTCATAAAGTTGGGCCCCGCTATTATCCTGCAAATGACATGTACTTAAAGTCTAAGCGACTGAACTTACATACGATGTGGCACTGTACGGCGTGGAGCAGGGCGCAGAGTAGAGCCGGGAGTGGCACGGGGAAAGACACCTCAAAAAGTAGAGAACAAAATTAAATGTAAGCACTGACACAAAAACCCAGCCATTAAATTTGCATTAAAATATTCAATTTAGAGAGCCCACACACAGACACACAGGACATGGGACTTGGGACACATTGTGAAAGATGTGGCAGATGCTTCTGTGGCTGTGGCTGGGGCTGTGGCTGTGGCTGTGTGCTGTGTGCTCCTTGTGGAGTGCATCAAAGGCAGCGGGCGACTTTTATGAGACGATGACGATGACACATCCTGCTGCTCAGCTAGCTGTTTCGCCTGTCTCCACATAGTGTCTCTCTCTCTCTCCCTCTCGCTCCCTCTATCTATCTAACTGCAGCTGTCTGCTTTAGTCTGTGGCGCCTTCTTTTATGCTTTAATTATTTGTAGCATGCAAAGTTAAGCCCCAACACACACACACGCACACTCTCACACACACGCACACATTGAGCAAGGTATTAAGTTGTAAATATGTAGAAAACGCTGCAGCTCGAAGCTCACAGCTGCCGTCTTCCTCAGCCCGCTTTGCATCTCTATATACGAGTGTGTGTGTGTGTGTGTGTGCGTATGTCAAAAATGAAATACATTGCACTATGGGGAATTTGACCTGCTTTATAGACTTTAATTAATAACTGTACGATTTAGCAAAATTTTTTGGGTGTACTCGATTGCTTTATGCTTCTGACATTGAAATCTGAAATCTAATATAATTATTTATAAATAAAAATAAAACAAAGGCAAAATTTTGTAGCTCCTTCTGAGGATGAAGTTCTTTTCACGAAACTGTCTGAAATTTTCGAGTTGTGTACGAACCACAAATATAAAAATAAAATCAAAAACTAACAGCAGAGGCATTTTATTATGAGTTTAAAGCATTTGTAATTTGCCAAAATAATCAACTAATGCCCTTGCAATGTTATTCTGTTAGCAACAGCTCTGTTTAACAGCCCTGAACTTAACAGAATTACATACTGTTAATTTTAATTTGTAAAAACCATTTGTTATGCAGTTATAAGAAACTAGCCGAAAAACTTGTATTGTGCCCATAGTGCGCTGCAGTCCGCAGCTGCGAGTGTGCGTGTCTGCATATTTAAGGGAGCCGCAAAGTATGCAGCAAAGTTTAACAGCTGCACGGCTGCTGCTGCGGATTTACTTATGTTGTCCTTACCAACACACACACGCTCACAGACACGCGCACACACACACGCGCACACACACGCACACACACACACGCAAACGCACACCCACAATCACGTGCCCAGCCCGCAGACAGCCATTTAGTTAGTGGCTGCTGTCGAGTGCTTAGTTTTAAATCCGATACAATTTACTTTAAGCAAGGGCCATAAATTCCCCCTATCAGGGCACAACACACACAGACACACACAGACACACACACACACATGATCACAGTTGTGATGCTGGTTTTCGTAAATTTTTAATTGAGTGTCACTGGAATCGAGTCCTGGACATCCTTTACACCCTAATCGCCTTGCGACTCACAATTCGGGGAGACCAAGACAAATCCCATTAGGTTTGATTAAAATAATGTCTGCTTTCAGCCTAAAAGTTGTTCTGCACTTGTTCACAGTTGAATGCATCAGATTTCTATGGCAGTTTCTTTGTGTGAACAAAGTGTTTTATTTCTTTATATTTTGTATGAAAGACAAAACATTTTATTAGCCAAAACAGGTGGCATTTGTGTACCCACAACACTTTTTAATTTATTTTATGTGAATATTTTAAATGAAAACTTTGCTTGGTGCTTTGATTTTGTAGTCTTAAGATTTTTTTGTAACAAAAACATGAAATATTCATTTAAATTTGACCTAATTGTTTTTGCACGTTGAAAAATATAGTGTTCTGTATGGCTTATGGTTTAATATTTAATAAATCCAATATAAAAGCACAGCCATAAAAGCCACATACGATTTAAGTAGTTGTAGTTAGAGTAGGCTAGGAATAGGGTCAAGAGTTAGTCGGATGCATTTAAGCTTTAAGCTTCATATGCATAGAAGCTATACCAAAATTATACTCACAGATATAAATTTATATCAAGTTTAAATGTTTGTTTTTTAAATGTGTTGATGAAATCATATAAATGCCGTTTTTGCTGTAAAGGTCCTACTTGAGAAAATTGTTTTATTGTACTATTATCCTATTTTAGAAAAAAGTGTCTGCGCAATTTTGCTTTATTTAAATAAAATTTAAATTTAAGTTTAAAATTATATTTATACTTTGATTTATATATAAATCACATATAAAATACTTTATTTTTTGAAGTACATCTCATATAATAGTTATAAACTATCAACCTAACAATTATTCGGCTAAAACTAACACTGCATCCAGATACTAGGCTGGTATTCGAATCCGGATCCTCGTTGTTCAGTTTGCCAAATGCTTTGTCAACGTTCCCAGAAAGTATTTTCCAATTCAAACTACAAATCGTACCCAGCACCAAGTTGTGTTTATTTCAGAACTATTGCTGCCCAAAGCCGAGCCCAGGTTCTAGCGATGAGACACGGTCTTCACTTACTATGATTTATATCGCCTGAAGAAACAGGTGAAGCAGAAAAAAACAGTAGTTTGATCCGGGGCAATGTCAAGGAGGCTTCTAATAAACTTGGTAAATTAACCTGTTGAAAATATGGAGATGAACAGAATAATATTCAGATCTAAGCTACGCATAGGCGTTAGATGGGTTATATAACTCGATCTTGAAAAACAAAACAAGTGGAGAGGCTCTAGTCGGGAGTGCCCTACTCCGAGATACGCTAAGAAAACCCAGTCTTAAAATCGATTTTTATCAATATGGAAAAAAATAAACTTGTTTTGCCTTTGGTTTAAGAGAATTTATAGTCGAAGAGTTGAGGTCTCCAGCTCTTGTAGTTCCTAATTCGACTAATTCGACTCAGCTCGATCCCGATCAGGAATATTCATAGAATGTAGTTTAACATAAATGCATCAAACCTATGAATACTTGATTGAATCTCGCATCAGCAATAACATACCACAAATGCATTAGAGGGCCGGCAATGCTCTGATTTTCCCCTGGGTAGCCCCACCCCGCACAATCGGCAAATTCCTCGGAGCTGACCACTGCAAATACTCGCAGCACTTAGCGCAATTTGCAATTGCACTCCACGCACAATCAATCTGCATCGGAATCAGAATGCGAATGTGAGTCGGTATTCGTGTGGGATAAGCAGCTGCCACAGCTGGTGTCCGCCACGCCCAATCACTTAGTGCCCCCTCCCCCTCCACTTGTTGCAAGCGCAGCGCCGTTTAATCAAATCAAGTATTTTTTCCAGCTTTGTCCCTTTCTTTTTACACATGTTACAAATGTTCGAACTATTCGCAAATCCCCGAGCATTTCTCATTCGCCCCACTCAACTCCCGCTAGCCCCTCTCGCCGTTGGTCTATGCAAATCCATTGTGACAGCTAGGGACGAGCCAAAAGCTGAGCCAGCCAAAAAAAAATGACTCTAATTGAATTTAGTTTACGGCAGTTTTTTGGTCCTTGACCAGGCTACGAATTCCTGCTTCGCTTGCAAGCAAACACATAATTGAAGCACGAAAAGCGCAACGCACCGGCGCGGGGGCAGAGAGGAGAGGGAGAGGGAGAGGAGGGCTGGGGGGAGGGGCTCACGACATTGATATACATTGTGCAGAGCAATGCAATGCGAACGGAATGCGGAGGCGCATCCATAGAAATGCCGAGTTGCATCAGGCGGAGGCGGGGCAGTTGTCGCCTTTGTCCGGCATTTGGTTAAGGGGCAGCGGCAAATTGGTGTCGGCTCTGGCGCAAATAATTGAATGAGCGATCAATAGGTGAACAAGTTCCAAGGCCTCCAAATTCATTTCACAAAACTCGCAAAAAGCGCGAAAATAGGGAAAAAGGCTGGCAAAAACTGGAAAACTGTTTAATTGAATTAGCCGCGGCCCGGGCGCGGGTCAATCGCGGCCAAAAGCTGGCCCCACTTGATTCATGCTCCTTTTGGGCCATGGCTGAAACACGCCACAGTTTGTGCGCCTGTTTGTTGTTGTGCGTGGTAGCTGCTGCAAAAGGCTGCCAGGATAATTGCTTTTGGCCAAGTTTTTCTGCTGCGAGTCAGGTGCACTGAATTGCACTCTGCTGGATATAACAATTGCCCTTTATGCAACGCTTGTTTACTAGAATTTTGCAACATTAAGCGCGGATTTCGCTGAACACATCTTCTCAATATATACAAAAGCCATTGTAAACTGGGGTCATTTATTGTTGCACTTTAGATGCTTAAGTTGGATTAATAAGTTAGCTAAATAAATACAAATATATATTTTGTAATTACTAATATTTGCTGTCATTTAGATTCTTGTTGTTTTAATTAAAATATTTTATATTCATTATTTGTTATTTATTTGCTTTTACACTACTCTATTATCAAATAATATATTTGATTTATTATTAAATTGTGATAATTTATTAAACAATACCTAAATCACTTCAAATAATAATGAAGAGAAGAGTTTACTATTGTCAATAATTGTTACTTAGCCTTGTTTAATAAATGTTATTTATAGCAAAGCTTCCTTCACATGTTTTGAGCTATTTTCAAAACTATTTCTTTACGCACTTGCCTGCAGTATATATTGGATTCATGTTGTTTCAAGCCTCCTCCGGCCATAGATCAAATGAATTTTACGCCCCCCACAGCACATCATCCATTACCCAACGCAATTATTGCACCCGCATGCAGCTCAATTTATTACCCAATTCAGGAGCACAACAGGCGCATACGCCTCCCCAACTGCCCCTTGCCCCATCAATGTGCAACTGAAGCCGCAAGATTAATTACCTCAACGGCAGAACTTTAAACCGCAAGCAACCGGTGAATTTAAGAGCAATTACGAAACTTCGGATGCATCTGGCCCCCGCACTTAATAGTTTTCAGCCCCAACTTGTTGTAAGTATCTCATGCAATTTAATTTACTTCGACAGCAATTCAAAATCCAATCAAATCGAAGCCAGCATCAATTTTTCATGGCACAAAAAAATCCCGTAAAAGCCAACAGAAATACCCATGAAAAATTATGAGCCATGTGGCAACAACAATAACAATAACAAACAAAGTTGTGGCGAACCCTTTGGCTCCGCAATCGACCAGCACGATCCGACAGCCAAGTGGCCATTGATGCGTTAAATAAAAACTTCAACTAAATATATTCCAAAGCAAAAACAAGCGAATTTCCACCCAGGCAGCAGCCAGCAGGCGATGACCCAAAGTGATGCAAAGTTTGCACCCACAAAGAGCAAGAAAAGCGACGAAGACAACAGCTGACGGGGGCTGCAGGCGATGTTGGCCAAGTGAAACCCAACTAACATGTGAGATGAAAAAACCAAATTACAAGTCAACGACTTTGTTATGCCCTCCAAGTAGCACAGAAGACTGCTTTAAATCGAATAAAAAAAACCATTCATTTCCATTCAAAATTTAACCACGCCAAAGTATCTAATTAACTGAATCGATTGTGAATTTTATTGATAATAATCTTTAATAGAACACGCGAAACATTTTTGTTTGATAAAAGATAAGACAATAAATCAACAAATAACAAATTTTAAAAAATAATATCAGTTATAATAATATTAATATTAATATTAGCAAAAAACTTATTAAAGCTAAACAAAGCAAGAAAATAAAATACTAACTATTTTGTGCAAAGTTTGGAGAATAGTTTGCAAGCTAATAATTAACAAATATTCACAACTGGATTAATTATTGCAACAGATATTGCTGAGAAACTGGATAAAAACGTAGGAGTTATTCTAAAACTCATTACTTTGTTCTTAAAAGATGCAAAACACAAATTTAAATACTACATTATATAATGGCTTTTGGCAAACTCAAATTAATTTTAAACAATCTAATTGAATCTCAATAAACAGCAGCAATATATTTTCAAATAGTTCCTAAATTGGTGTAAAATAAATTTTCTGAAATCCTTGATAATTGAAACTCAAATTTAGTTTCTCAACTGGTCACCTAGGAAAAAGTTTATCATTTTAAATTTAAGTATAGCGAATTCTAATTGTGGAACTAGGAAATAACATTCACAATTGAAGATGTGTATTTAAAAATAATTGTCCATAATTCAAGTTCGTTTAATTAGAATTACAATTTTTCTAAAAAGTTTTTAAAATTATCTTAGAAGTAGATAAAAAACAATCCAGCAAAAAAAACGTTAAACTTTTATATATTTAATTTGCCAGCCTTTAAGGCACAAATAAATGAGAGCAAACAAATAAAGTTATTGTAATTTAATTGCGCATCTTTATACTCTAACCGAAGTATCAGATCCTTCCGCATTACCTGGACTACAGGGTATCAATTGATGCAACAACTAACAAGCATTTGTCGTGCCGCTTCGTCCTTTCCTCTTAGTTTACATTGCAGCCTCCTGCAAACTCCTCTAGCGTCCCCTGCCCCCTTCCGCCCCCTTCACCGACCGTTTACTGGCACGGCCCAGACACGTACACAAACATTTCATGGTTCAATAAATTTGCTGCCGAGCGTACCGGAAACTTTGCGAAAAATACATTGGGAAAATGCTCGTTGCAACGTAAAAGGCAAAGAAATTATCTGTAGCCGGTAGCTGGTAAAGGCCACGCCTCCAATGCTGCACCACCTGCCCCGCTGGTGGGGCAAATGTGGCCCGTATAATTTTGCTGCTCAGTTCCTTTTTAATATTTTTTTCTGCATTTGCAGTTCGCTTTAAGTTTGCCTTGCTGCCACGCCCACTGATTATATTTTGGCCTAGTTGCGGGGCGTGTAGGTGCTAAATTATGCATCCTCCTTTTCGCACCTTCAGCAGGGACTGAGGCGGCGGCAGAGGCCGGCTATTATTGTTGCATGCGCGTATTTGCGGCCGTTCCTGTTGCAATTATTGGTGCCCTTTTAATATGTTGCACAAATAGCAATTAAAAATGCAGCCGAAAATAAATAAAAAATAAAACCGAAAGGATTTTAGCGAGAATAATTTATAGTTTTAATTCGACGAAGCAGCTCAGCTGCAATTTTACCCCGACTCGTTTGTAATTTGTGTTTTTCCACCGTATCTCTGGAGTATTAACAAGTCTGGAGTATCAACATGGTTTTTGAGGGCTTCAGCTAATGGCTGATTATAAATTTCAAATGGACAACCGACAAAGGGGCAGCAAATATATAAAAAGACGAAATGAATATTTAATATAAAAGTCTATGGTTATTCATATAGAGATCGATATAGAGATTTGTATTTGATACAAAACAAATGCGAATTTCTCAGCAAAGAGAGATTTAAGTAACTAAGACCAAAAGAAAATATAATAGATAAGCAAACAATACTTATTTTACTTTTTATTCCATCAGCGGTAATCTACTGCGTAATACTCGTTCACAGTACACAGAAGTAATTATTGTTATTTTGGAAAAATATAGAATTTTTAAATTTCATAGGGGCTGGGGTGGGCGTGGTCAACATTTTTGGTTCGATCTTAACTGGAGATTTTGGGTGGCCACTGTCTGCTAAATTTGGTGAATCTAGCGTTAAAATTGTGCGAGATGTAGATTTTCGCGATTTGTGGGGGCGGGAGTGGGCGTGACTGGGAAATTTTCTTACCATCTTACTCTTGTTTTAAAACTGTGGGAGATATATTTGCGTTCGCCCTTTGCGGGGCGGGAAATTTTTGTACCCTTATTTAAATAGATGAAATGGACTCTACCTTCAAAATTTGAGATATAGCCATTTCCGATTATTTAAGGTGGGGGCGCCGGGGGGCGTTTTAGTGGGCCTGGCCGGAAAGCAACCTACATACCAAATTTGGGGACTCTAACTTTAATATTGTGAGAAATATTCACCTTTAATTGATTTGCGATAACTATTACTATAACTACACTTATATATCCAAAATTTCAGGTCTCTATCTTAAATACCGCCGAAAAAATTGCGTTCATCCGGACAGATGGACATTGCACAAAACCAAGATACTCTTTTCACTTCGCGAACGAGTATAAGGAAATGTAATACAACGCAATACTTTTAAATTTCTCCCATATATCCTGTGCAGGTTACAAAGTTATAAGCTTAACGATTTTCTCATAAACACAGGATACTTAATAACAGAGCGAAGGAAGTGCAAGGAAAATCAGTAAAATAAAATGATATTTTCCGGGAGGGTCGCATCATTTGAAACTGCTTTTGCACGGTGCACTTGTCAAATATGTTCAGATTGCGCCATTGAAAATGGCATTATTTTATATTGCTATGTTAGCAAAATATCTGAGCGAAAAATGCACTACTTTCAACAAATACAAAATTTGCCATAAGACTTGCTTGTAAATTAAATTTATCAAGCTTCTACGCCGTTGCACAGCAAACAAACACACACACACACACACAAACACACACAGCACTGTCACAGAGCCGCAGTAAGAGACACCACACGGAAACCGGAAGAAGAGCGCAAATTTTGTGAATGCACTTCCGCTTAGTGGGCTGCGGGTTCAACTGTGAATGTGTGTGTGGCTGTGTGTGTGTGTGTTTCTGGCTTTACCGTTGTCGTTCGCCCGCAAATGCCAAGCCAGATACTTATGTGTGCGCGGCGCGAACATTTGTTATTTATAATGCAACTGGCGCAATGAAATGCGAAATGAACTATACCGAAAATGTATTGAAGAGAGATTTATGTGCCCTGCATCACACAATTACATGCTGTGCGTTTTATATAATTTTATAGCGTGCTTTTAAGCGCACAATGCACAACAAAATTGAATAAATTGACTAAATGACGCACGCTTTGGACATGGCTAGCATTTAATATTATTGGCTAAATAAACTCAATGGTATTATTCTTTTCATTCGCACTTTTAACATTTCGATTGATTTCTATTTACAAAATAAAACCAAACGTGTAAAAAGGTTATAGAAAAGTTGGAAACATATAAATTTGTTAGAGACAAAGCATAAAGCGTTAACACATTTCAATTTATACTGTTATTATGTCAACTTTTGACTACAAATTGACTACAAATGCTACAAATGACAATCCTTAGATGTATTTTGAATTTATTATTGATAACACCTTTATTATTCCTAAGCATATTAATTACGACAGTGGAAAGTACAAATGGTTTTCTGTTTTTCACCGAATTAATTATCATTTATATAACCAATTGAATATCTTATTTAACCATTTTTAATGAAATACGAAAATATGCCTGATGTGTTTTATCAATGTGCTTTGAACGTGGCTGGTAGTTAACAAAAATAGCTCGACAACAAGGGCCCAGGTTAAGTCCCAAAACACAATATTGCGCTTACACATAAACTGTTTAAACATAAAACCACAGACCTAAGACTTATCAAGTGTATTTTAGCTATAATTATTTTATATTATTTTTTAAAACATACACATTTAAATCTGTCTGCAAAATATTGTGTATCTAGATTTAAAGCTGAGGATTATATAGATTTTTTGACTATATATACCAAGTTTCAAAAACAAATGCGTTCTTTTCACATCGTAAACGAGCATAAAAATACACAGTATCACACAGCAAAGGTTCCTTAACCACTTAAATTATGGAAACCGCTTTTCAGCTCGTTACAGTTTTTTTTATTTCCATTTAAAGCAAACTTAAAGCTCTTTGAATTTAGGACCTTGACCCTAATTAAAGAACCCCAAAAGGTATGCGGCCCACAAAGCAGCTTCAACTTGCACACACACACACACAGACACACACTCTCAATCACACTCCCCCTTGCTCCGCCTGCAACGGCTCTTGCCACCTATTTTTTTGAGGCAGCTTAGCTGAAACTAATGCACGCCAATTTTCAATGCAGAAAATCGAACTTTGAAGTGGGCGACGACGCGACGCGCGCTGCTTTGAATGCGGCAGGGGAAGGGGCGGGTCCTTATGGGGCATGGCTGAACTTTGCTTGCAACGCGGCTGCTGCTGTTGCACATCGCGTGCATTTCTATGTTGCCTGGCCAAAAACCACTTGAAACTATTATTGATGAACACGCGCGATGAACTGGATGGCGGAGGCGGTACAGTAGCGGTGGGAGTGCGAACAAAGGGCAGCTCACTGACACCAGCAGCTGGAACTGGAACTGGAGCTGCTGCGGCTGCGGGTGCGCGGTGCGCGGGCGGGGGCGGGGCGGGGGCGAGCTATTGAGTTGTCGCGGCAACGAATGCGTTTTGTGCGTGTTAAAGCACACAGAAAATGTGAAAATATGAAGGTATAAAAATATGAAAACGAAAAACCGCTGCATACTTAACGGCGCACGGGGAGTGGCAGCGGAGGGGGCGGCGCAGAGCGTCCAGCACTTTACCACTTTTTATGCTTGGCGATAAATTAAAATTTTTATTAACATACTTTCTGGCAGCAACAGCCTCTGCCCCCAAACGTCAACTTGGCCGGCACTCGACGAGGACGCAGCGGACGCCCTTGCACTATGGGGAATTTGGCCCTTTTTTCGGCCTAAAACTCGGTTTTTACAACTGCATAAATAAATTTTGGTTTTAATAAATTACAATTACATCAACCAGCAATGCCGTTAAGCACAGCTGTTGCCAACAGAATAAAAGCCCTGCATTAGGTGAATATATTTTGGCAAATTACAAATGCTTTAAACTCAAAATATATTGCCGCTGCTGTCAATTTACGATTTTCATTTTTATTTGTGGTTCGTACGCAATATTTTAAGAGCTTAGATTTCAACTTGAAAACTTCTCTCAAAAAAAGGTTTTCGTGATTAAACTACATCTTTACGCTGTTCCATTATTTTAATTTATATATAATTATACTAGAAAAATGTATTTTAACAATTTAAGGATCCAAAAACTTCGCTAAATCTCACAGTTATTAATGAAAGCCTGAAAAACAATAATTCCCCATAGTGCCTTGGAGGAGGCCTTGGAATGGGAAATTTCTGTCCAAGCACTTTTTATGACTTGAGCGGCTCACGCAAATAAAGAGCCCCCCCGAACACCCCTTTAGCAGTGCACGCTGAAGCTCTACAATTATAATTTGTTGACGCGATGGCTAAAGCATAAGAAGAAAAGAAAATTGCTTGCTCAGTGACAGAGTTTGAGGTCTGAAGAGTTGCCCTCTCAAGTATTTCCCAGAGAATAGAGTGAAGAGGCTGGTCTGCAGCAGGACAACATTGTTATAGCCGTGGCCCAATGGCCACTGCAGACGCAGCGAAAACAAGTTTTTATTAAATTATGCATACGATCAAAATGGATTTTCAACTAAAGAGACGATAAAAAACGAAGATTGCTTTTGAAATCGAAACGAAAGCGAAAAGTGATAAGTTGCAATAATGTTAGCAGAGATTTTGCATTAGAGAAGCCAGCCTGGCGAATGGATAAATATTTGCGGTTAACTTCAATATTTGAAATCAATGAGCTTGCAAAGTTTTCCGGGGTTCCCCAGTTCATCTGAGCCCAAACAGAAAAAGAAAAAATAAGGCGAGAAGGAACATTTAAGCACATTTCGCGTAAATTTGTAAGCAAGTTCATATAAATATATATTTCCACATTTTATTGACTCCGCGAAATAGAAAATTGCACAAATAATATAATAAAAAGAAGCATTATATACATTTTTATTTAACCATGCTTAACAGCCTTCAATTTAATTAAATACATATTTAATTTAGCGTAGCACAAAATTTTTTATGTGTGTAATTGAGCTGCTAAAAATTATCCCACAGATTAAATAAACAAATTTATTTTGTACGAAGATTACAAGCTTACAACAAAAATTTGTTTGCATAAAAGCGTAAACAAAATAACATTTAATATTCAAATGCAGAGGTAGTCGCAGCCTAAATCCCTTCCCAGTTCACACATCTATCAATTATTGTAAATAAAAATAAAAGTATTAAAAAAAATATTGCGATTTAATTAAATATTAATTGAAACTTGTTTAATTCCATTCAGTATTCAAACGTGGACAAAGCTACTTGAAAATTCAGCAAATGGCACGTAGCTGTCCCCCATCCCCCAAACAGCCCCAATTGACCCTTTGCAGTCCCCCTTCCCTGTAGTGTGTTATACAAATATTTTGCGCTATAATTGAAACACGACAAATGCGAAGGGAATTGTGAATGTGAATGTTGAATACGGAGTGAATGTGATTGCGAATGAGTGAGTGTAATTCAATCATCAGCCGGCGCACCAACAAACAAATAAACAAGCAGAAACATCCAAACATGAAATTCAATTAATTTTGTATTGCAAATCAGAAATAAACTAATATAACTTTTAAAATGTAATCAAGCTAAAGGAAAATAAAAATAATTTCAGGTTGAATATTTAAATATACCCCTCCGATCAGACTGAATACAGGGTATTAAAAAAATGTACGCATGCTTTGCTTACAAAATGTTTTTTTAATTGAATTTAAGATAAAAGATAAATGAAATAAAATATTCACTGGCGTAATAATTGGCCGTGGGCGTCGCTTCGGGGCGTGTCGCTGACAACGACGAAAATAATATATCGTATATATTATACATATATGCATACGCATCTATCTGGAAAAACTGCAGTAAATTGCAGTTGGACAATTCGCGCACATTAACCGCAGATGCCCCAGGACAATGGAGCCAGGACTCGCTTCAATATTTATTGAACGGCTGCGTGCGTGAGTAAATGACAATTTTATTGCGCACATTTCGGGGCGAAATGACAGCACAGAAAACGATGCTCACTCATTAAAAAACAACAACAACAAAAAGAAAAAAGAAACGAGTATAGAGCAGACAAAAGGTTAATAATGCCCGACTGCGGAGCTTTTAATCATCACACAATTTCTGAACTGTTGTATTTTTATTGCGGATGCCTGGTCTTTAAATTGCCAGACGGTTTACGAGGACAACACGAAATTGAAAATGACATAAATGTGCTCGCACCCGTCCAACAATAATACAACGGAAATGCATTAGAATGGGCTCGACTTTATAGCGGCAGTGCTCTTTTCATATTGCCACAGCAAATGGAACATTCCGACCATTTAGTGCGACTTAATATTAAGTTTAATGACAGCATTTAAGTTGATCTAATCGTAAACGTAAATTTGAAGTTGCTCATAAATATATAATATTTGGGGTAAAAAATACAAACTAACATAGAAAAGAAAATCTAGTGTATTTGAGACACATATAGATTTATATATACGATATACATTTAAGAGTTGTATTTATTTATCTATCCATATTTAAAAATAGATATATAGAAATCTACTGTATTTGAGACAATGTAGCTCCAAATTCAGAAGCTAAGGCCAAAAGTCAAGCTAGAAAGAATAGCCCTCAAATTCACGACAATAAGACGAGGTTTTAAAGAATAAATATGGAAATAATTTATATAATATATAGTACTTTTCTTATAACTTAAATTTGCATAAGTTTAAAAAACATGCTTATTAATAAGATGTTTTGATTTTGAATTAAAGAAAATAATTGACTTTCTTTAAAAACGGCCCAAGCTTCATATTAATATTCATATATTTTAAACATTGCGCATATATGATATATTTAGACATTTTCAGAGACTGTACGAAAATTAAAATAACGTAAATAATTCAAAAAATATATCATCAAATAAAGAGAAAATTTTAATTATATTAGGTAATATATAATTATAGTAATAATAACAAAACAAATATAATATTTATTAATGTTAATATTCGTAAATTGGAAAGTAAAATTTGGAAAATATTTGGTTGATTATACTGTATTTAAAATTAAAATCGTCTGTTGAAAGCATATGTGTCAAATGTATGTAAAAGAGTTTTTAGATTATGTTCGAGGTACGTAACTAACAATTATTTACTTTGCTTTTATTATTTATCGGATAAATAACTTACCAGACAGAAAAGTTTATAAATTCGTCGCTTCGCTCGGAAAGTAGACTTTTATATATTTAGGACGTCCCACAACGTTTTCAATTTGCGTTAAGAGGTCGTGAGTATGTCGCGCGCCAAAAACTATGCAACACAAACTGTGAATGTCTTCTGGTTTCGTTGTTGGCCAACTGCCGCCGTCGATGTCAATGGCTGATGGCTGGTAATGTGATTAGTTGGCGCTGCCGTCGTCGCAGATATGTGTGTGTTTGTGTGTGTGTGTTGTGAGTAAATTTTAATTTAATTATGTCGTCGTCGCACTCTTGGTCTTCGCCTCGCTCTTCAATTACGAAAAAACGGCTCAAAGCAAACGAACGCAAACTAAAGACACGCACCAATAAACAAAGGCAACAATAACAGAAAAAACAAAAGCCAGCAGAACCGACAGTCGGCTGCGGGCTGCGGGAACGGGTCCGCGTCCGAGCACGGCTCTAGCTCCCTCGACCGACAATCAAAGAAGCAGAAGCGAGCGCGCGAATGTCGAATGAATGGCGAATAAATGTGGAATGTGTGGAGTGCAAAACGGGATGCGAATGCGAACGATGCAGAACGGAACCTGGCTCCGTTCAGTTGGACGCTGTCTGCTGTGGCTGCGCTGCCTGCTGTCCGCTGCCTGCTGTCTGCTGTCTGCTGCCTGCTGCGGCTCTGTCTAACTGCTGGCGATGGCTGGCAATCGAATGCAACTGCTGCCGCTGCCTGCTACGAGCGACTGTTTGGCTTCTGTGCTGCATACGTCGAGGCGAGCTGCGAGCTGCGAGCTGCCAGCGGAACGGGCGGCAATGGAACAGCGCCGAGCGTCGCTGCCTTTGAGTGCAACTTGCAGTTTTGAGTGTTCCGGAACGGGCTGACAACTGTGAAACAGTCCAAGAGCACACCTGGCCCGGAAGGAGGGCGGGCCGGAGCGTCTGTGTGTGTGTGTGTGTAGTTTTATATTGAACAAGATAGACGAAATTTTAATTGAGTTTACGATACTTACTCCCTACTTAGAGCGCACACAATTCAATATTTGGCTCATTAATGTAAGGGTAGTTTCGGAACGAACGTATATTAAAAAGCCATAACATTGAAATGATTGCTTTTTTGGAACACCTATTTACTATCTACATACATTGCGTGTACTTAGGGTAGTTGTGGAGCCAATTTGAAATGAACGAGCACCCAGGACACAGGACAGGAAGGAGTCGAGAACTTAGATAATAAATAGCATGGACATCACAAGGAAGTGGAATCCATGCAACTGGTTTTAATTGCAAATGTTAATGACCAGCCCCTAAAATCCAATCTGGTTTTTAATTAACTCTTTTCAATTTAAGTTTTGCTTAAGTATTGCAAGTTGTAGTTTAAAAATTATTATGTTTAGTTAGTATTTATTTATTTGAATTATAAATATTGCGTTTATTATATAATTATATAATTAATTCTAATATATTATTTCAAAGAAGAGAAAAAGAGAAAGAGATTCGCAGAGAGTTGCTTTTACTATCAAAAATCATGCCAAACTTTACAAATTTTAAACACGTTCCCGAATCCACATTTGCTAGATTTTAAAATCCTAAACTTTGTCAAAACTGCACCGACTTGCATGCTATTTACCATTTTCCTTATGAATTAACGTCTAGAAATTTTTATAATTTTTTTCCAAAAAAATCCTTTACTCCCACCCGATCCACGAAATGTTATTTTTAATCGGATGATGATACCAAAATTAGTATAAAACGCAACTTTAAAAGTGATTGACAAAAAGTTAGACATGTAAAGTTTCCAAATCCATACTTGCTCGATTTCAAAAACCTATAGCTTAAGCAAAACTGAACAAGCTTTTGCAAACTTTGACCTCTACATTGATTCTGCATTTAAATTAAATTCGTATCGAACGTAGTTTTTCCAAAAAAAAAAATCCTTACCGTCTTGGTAAATCCGTGTCCCCCACAATGTTAGAGCTAGAGTCACCAAATATGGCAGGCAGTTTTTGGATGACCTCCTCTAAATATTTGTTGGTATCGTATCTACCGTGCCAGAGGAGAATTAGATGCATTCTACCTCACACAGTTTCCACGCATTTTCCACGAATGTATAGTGTATTTATTTGCGGGCAGAGGCAGGATGCTCGCATCATTCCGAGTGGAAGTTCGCCCGCCCGCTGCCTGCCTGTCTGTCCGCCCGTCTGGATTGCGCATCCTGTTCTTTGTGTGGCTTTCGTTGCGCTTGGTCTGTTCTACCTGTGCCACAATATATGGCAATACAATGATGCTCCCGTTTCCCCAACTGTGGAGCGGCAGCTGCGGCGACAGGCCGCGCAATAAACGCGTTGCACGCACTGCAATATGCAACAGTTGCAAATACGCAGACTGACGAGCGGCGCTGCGGTTGCGGCTCAAATGGAGGCGTGGTAAACGCACATGTTGTGTGTGCATGTGTGTGTGTGTGTGTTAATATGTAAAGTAAGTCGTTGTGTAATCTATCCATGAAAGTCGCTTCCGTTTTGCATTTTATATGCTTAACGCATCGTTTGGTCGCGCAAATTGGGTTTCACTGTTGTTGCAACTGTAATACTCTTTCACCAAGTGAAAAGGGCGTATAGGATTTGTGATATGTCCTATTGAAGCTAGAGACTTGAAATTCGACACATATACTTGTGTATATCCGCGTCACATTAAATATTACGATTTTTTGGCTCTCTCTCAATTATTAAACAAATAAGAACATTGCAGTCGGACGTAACCGACTGCGTAATACTCACTGACTGTAAACAGTAGCTATTACTGTTAGTTCTTGTTATTGTTAGTTCAGTTTTATTGCAATAATTTGTCATCTTCTGTCAGTCTAGTTTGCCCAGGAATGTTTACTAATAATTAAATTAATTATTGTCAACTAATTAAAATAATCACAACTTTATGTGCATTTTATGTCACACTACCAGTTGATTAAGCGCAAATAGCCGCGTTTAAGAATAGAGAAACGTCTGGCAACTCAGCGCCACCTATTGATCAAGTTGAACAACACGGATCAATATATAAAATGAATGTAAGCGCCACCTATTGGTTGTATAAATACTATTGTTTTGCGCACAAAAGTATACTACGATTGAGTGATTTCTAATTTTACATTTAGATATTTAGATATTTTGATTTTATTATGATTCGCACAAAAGTATACTACGATTGAGTGAATTCTAAATTCACATTAAGATATATTGATTATCGAATTGATACGCCCCAGTGGGCGTTTTTATCTTTTTTTATCACTTTATCTGACCGGTAGTATCAATAGCGACGAAAAAATTGCGTTCATACACTTCGTGAACGAGTACAATGAGATATACCAATATTTTCTTCTTAGACAGATAGCTGAAGACCTTCGCACAACAATTTTTAGCATACGTCCACTGGGGGCGTGGCAAATCGATAAAGTCCCTCCACATCTCCCTCAATTTTAGAGATCTTAATTTTTTAGGACCACCACTAAATATAGAGCTAATAATTATTCTAAAATAAGAATTAATAACTATAACCGTTTACGACTGCTTTGGCTGTTATTACACTGTGTAAACGCAGTCGGTTACACCCGACTGAAACTTTCTTTTTTGGTGTTGTTGTTGCTGTAGCAGCTGCTTTTGTTGCATTTCTCCCACAAATGAAGTGGGGCGAAAACGTTGACGTTTCCTCCGATTGGATATGCCTTTGACATGCCACACATACCATTTGTGGCTTCGGCTTCGGCTTCATCTTTAAGCCCAGTCGAGCGGACTAACTGTTGCTGGCTGTGGCTGTGCCAATTAAAAACTTTGACACTTTGTCCGTCCGTCCGTCTGACATTTAATTAGCGGTATCTAATCAATGCCCAAAGGACGAAATTGTCATAAAAGGATCCATGCAGAACGTAGGCTCAGAGCGTAATGCAGTCAAGTGCAGATGCAGATACATTATATACCCGCTGCAGGCTGCTATATACTCGTATTTAGCACAGGCGAGGACGGCCACAGAATGCCATTTGCCAATGCGAGGCTGAAGGGGGTAGGTTGGGTCGCTTAATAGGATTGCGGCCATCATTTTCGGAGCTCCAGTTCTGCAATCTTGAAATGTATGCCACATTCGGCGCCTAATGCGGCCAATGTTTGCTGCCCAACGCATTTTGCAGCCAACAGCGGCAAAAAGTGCAAGCAAATGCCTTTAGGAAGAGTGAAAAGACTTGTCGAAAGAGTTGTTTTATCTCATGTTCAAATCATGGCAACAGAATTTAAACTTAAATTTAATGTAGCTCTAAGAAAGAAAATAGAATATTTAACAAATATTGATTTGAGCATAAAATAAAACAACAAATAGCATTTGTTTGTTTGAATACTCTTGCAGACATATGGAAGATTATATCTATATAACTGTGTGTTTAAATAAGAACTAAATGTTTGACTCTTTGTTCCGATTGGAGGCTTTCTTGGGACCCATATCCTCTAATTATAAGCTTTTGCTTACAGTCCCCAGGTCAGGAGGTTGTAAACATAACCGGTTCGAAGACCAACCTTTTTTAAAATTATTCACATACGCTTGAAAAATTCAACCAAAAATAATCATTTTCTCTCTAAAAACGGTTTGGTTTAATTTGAGTAAAATGTACAATTTTAAACCCAAACATGTTTATAGCCTCACCTCAAAACCTTTACATATGACAGTTTACTAGAATATATACTACTTCTTAATTAAAAATAATCAACAATAAAATGGGAAAAATAAATATTTTCCTGTAATAATAATAATTATAATTTCCTTTTAAATTTAAAATAATTTTGATCAATTTTTTATGTGTCTATATAATAGAATACATGTGTATCTTATCTAACTGGCATTAGAATAAATAAAAAATATATACATAATATAATATATACGAGAGACATCAATTCACAGAGTAACAGAAATACGTTTGTATGGCTGGTGGAGCAGAAAGCGATAACAGCGACGGTAACAGCGAGACAGATCAGGTGATACAATGGTGTTCGTAGAAGCGTGTGTTTAAATATGTATCACATGAATGCAAACCAAGTGCCGACAGTGCACACAACACAAACTTCTTGCTCATGGCAAATAGAATAACAAAAGCTATTTAACTTAGCAAAGAATAATCTAGTCGCAGACACGCAAGTCCACTTTCGCGGCAAGCACAACACGAATGTTGTACTCAAAATGGTCTGTTAAGTCTAACAGAATATGTTCAATCGACTAGACTGTCGATACATCGCATGTAACCATGCGATACTTCCATATCGCTGCTCTCTAGCGACGCCAGCTGCAAAGAAAAGGCGGAAAAACTCAAAAGAAACAGAAAAAAACGACGCTTGCTCAGTGCGCAACAAAGAAACACGAGAAATCATAAATAAATATACATAAACGAGAAGGCAATTTCGAAATAGAAACAAACAGAGAGTCGCTGCCAAAATGCCGCGCACAAAGATAACGAAAAACTCAAAGCGCAATCGCGAGGCTGCCAATCGCGAGGAGAAGGTACGCATTTACGAATTAAAAATGGATTCCGTGCTGATGAGCATCGACGACATGGAGCTGCGCTACAAGGCCATGGTGGAGACACAGTTGCAGCTAATCACCTCCCGCCTGCAGACCGAGCTGCGCGAGATGAAAATGTGCGACTTCGTGGAGCTGCTGCCCCGCCTGGAGCACTTTGGCGACTACAAAGCCAGCGATCAGACGCAGCACTTCAGCTCGCAGTCGATGTGCAGCAATACAACGAACGGCGGCGTCGGCGCCGGCAGCAGCAACAGCGCAGTCGTAGCAGCGACGAACAGTCGCAACGATGAAGGTTTGTCTTCCTTATACCACCCTATTTTCCTATACCCTACACCCATTAAAAATGTGCAAATAGTGTGCAATAGTTTTGTGCTAATTTAAGTAACATATATATATAAAGTACGTATATATATATATATATATAAGCAACGTCCGTCTGTCTGCATGAAGACTACATGAAACATCAAATTGATTCACATGAACATTTGAATATGGTAGTTGTTGAATTAGGTTTTTGATAAAATTTGTCAAGCCAATATATGCGTGAAGTGTTCAAGGTATCTGCTAGCCGGGCATTCCGTTTTATTTGATTTTTGTTTTTTAATTTTGCCAAAACGGACGACAATACATGCACATAATGAAGGGTTTAGGGTATCTCCTGGTCGGGCACTCCTGACTAGAGCAACCTTACTGATTTTTCGTATAATATGCATGCACATTATGAAGGTTACAGGGTATCTGCTAGTCGACTAGAACATTCCTATTTTATTCTTGCTTTGGTGGCGCGTTCTTTAACTGCTTTGTTCTTCTTCTGATTCTAACATTGTCATCTCCAACTCGCACTCACACACTCGCACACATACGACATTTGCTGGTCTGGCCACACTCTATTTAGGCTACCTTACAGAGGACAGCAGCCTGGGCGGCGGCGGCGGCGCCATCGGCAGCAGCACCGCCAGCACCATGTCCGCCTACGCCGGCTCCCTGCTGCGCTCGGCGAAGGCCATGCGCACGCCGGGTCCGCTGCACTCGGCGCGTGCGCGCCGCGAGCGACGCAGTCGGTCCGCCACGAGCGGCGTTGTGCCGGGCACCAGCAACATGAACATCAACAGCAGCACCAGCACCAGCTCGAATGCGCATCGCAATTCGCGCAGCAAGATGCGCACCCCGATGGCCGCGCGCCCGAAGGCGTTCAGCGCGGATCGGACGCCACGTGTGCTGAAGAAGCGCTCCTCGTCGCCCAGCACGCCGCCGATGGCATTCATGCGCTGGCCCAAGCCCGGCGAGGTGGCGCTCTCCAAGTTCGGCAGTCCCATGGTCGCCCAGGTGTAAGTTGTGCAATCCGGAATGTCCAGCAAGTGGCCAAATCTAAATCCCATTTCCATTTCACAGCATGCCGGACAAGTTCGCCAACGTGAATATACCCATACGCAATGGCGTATTGTCGCTGCGGCCCAAGAAGCTGGCCGAGATCAAGGCGGATCTGCTGGAGAATCTAGATGCGGACACATTAAGCCAAATAAGGACATTGCACGAGAACCTGCAATTGATTGTGAACACGGCCAACAAGGCCGGCCTGAAGTAGCCCCAACGTCGTAGGCAGACAAACATATATCTCTATATATATATATACATATTCCTAATCAGTATGCATTACGTCTCTGATGTTCGTTAAGTTTAAGTTCCGTTCTCAACTTTTCATTCTATTTTAAAGTGTATTTTAAAAATTAAGTAAGTTTGTCACCGCACAATTTAATAAAAATTACAATGTTCAATCGCAGTCGGCTTTGACTCTTGCCTTGGCTAAAAGCATTTCGAGAAACTGTTTCAGTACGGAAATCAAATCAAATTGAAGATGCCACGCACCCGAATTACCAAACGCACGCGCCAGCAGCTGCGCCAGGATGCGGAGCGCGAGGAGCAGCTGCGCATGGCCCAAATGAAGCTGGACGCGGCCCTGGAGAGGATCGACGAGCTGGGCAGGCGCAGCGTGCAGCAGGTGAACAACCAGCTGCAGCTCCTCCTGGCGCGCACCCATCAGAACGTGCTGCAGATGAAGTGGAGCGAGTTCCTCAAGCTCGGGCTGGACCACTTCGAGGACTACCAGTGGAAAGGTGCGTCCAACTGCAGCAACCGATTAATTATATTATATATTGGGCTTGTGTATATATATTGGGCCTGTGCAATGTCCGTCTGTCAACTGCAGCTGGGCACTTGAAACTTGAGTTGGGATGGGGGCGTGGCAATTCGATAAATTCCTTTTATCTCTCCTTCAGTTTCACAGCTAGGTGCATCACATTTTTGCAGACAGATCACAGTAGTAAATAGATGTAAACTATATAGTTCCCTCACTTATAAAGTTAGGAAACATACAATTTTTTAGGCAGTTTACTGAAGACCTGCTCTAAAGAGAGCACAACAAATTATTTAACAACGTTTACGACTGTTTCAGGCTCTTACTATAATTGTGCACGAGTATTGCGCAGTCGGTTACGCCCGACCGCAGTCTCCGCACTTGTCATAATACTATGCTCTTACATTAACAGCGCCTGCGCCGCCCAAGCAGCGCAGCCATTCGATCGCACGCAGCGGACGGCTGCGCACGCCGCAGCAGCCGGCGCAGTCGCGAGGCCAGGTGCAGTCCGTGGACCGTGGACGGCAGGGGCGCGCCGAGGTGGCCAGCATGGCGCTGCTGCGCTGGCCGCGGCCGGGCGAGGTGGCGCTCTCCACGGGCGGCAGTCCGCTGGCCGTGCAAAGGTAACTAGTTCAGCTGGCCAATCCTAAGACTTACTCAAATATCCCATTGCGGCAGCTTTCCGGATCGGCGGTGTGCCAACGTTCACATACCCACCAAGCTGGGCGTGCTGAAGCTGCAGCCGCAGAAGCTGGCGGAGGTGAAGCGCGAGGTGCTCAAGCAGCTGGACTCGACCACCTTGAATCAGATAAAGACGCTCAACTCCAATCTGCACATGATCGTCGACATGGCCAGCAAGATGGGCAAGTTCTAGGGATCTGGGGATCTAGGGAGACTTTCGCTTACTCTTATTTCATTCATATTTTATTTAGTCTTTTTCATTTTCTCATTTTCAATGTTTCTGTTGTCAAACATTAAGTGTACGTGTTGTTGTTGCTGTTGTGTTGCATTTTCATTGTATATTTAATTTATAATTAATTAATAAATTTAATTACCATTAATAGATTTGTAAGTACAAACATAAACATAGCGCACATAATATATATACTGTTTTTGTTTTTGTTTTTCTTTAATGTAAATTCAATTGGAAAGTGCCTTTGAATTTTGGAAATTCAAGTTTTCTCCTTTTCGTTTGTGCTTTTCACACGAAAATTACATTTACACATGTACATTATTAATTAGTTAGTTTAAAAATTAGTCATTTCATGAATTACTTGTGTATGTTGTTTGGTTTTTCTTTGTGTAACAAATGTGTTGAAATTTATTTTAATTTTATGTGAAACTTGAATATGCAACTGTGTGTGTGAGAACGGGGTGTGTGTGTTTGTGTTTGTGTGTGTGTTTCGTACATAGAAATACAATACATAGCAAAAAGGTACATAGACTTAAAATTTGTCTGAATTAGCATTGGTTATTATTTTTGTAGAGAGAGAAATAGAGAGACAAAGACAACATATAAACAGTGACAGTGAACGAACAGTGACTGTAACAGTGACAACAACACAATATAACATTTAGCTTTCATTTGTAACATTATGTGGCTTGGTTTCAATTTGTAGGGGGTATTTTTAGATTATATCCTAAGTGAAGCCAATTATACACACCTAAATTAAATAAATACGCATCCGATTTATCTTAAAATGTAACTACGCTCCTAACAAAATAAGTCTTTCAATATCCATATATATATATATTCTCAATTTAAAAACCACTTGGAATAGACAACATAGGGAAACGGGAAACTATAGCGTATAAATATGTGCCTACGATGTGCTACGAAAAAACGTTTAATACTTAGAAAATAGATGCATATGTGATGTTTTGAACTGAAGTTTGCCCGAAATAAAATCAAATTTCATTCCCATGTACGTGTTTGCCTTATCCAACTTAGGAGTAAATCAGTTAACTAGGCGTTCCCCGAACGCGTCTAACTACGCTAATCCCAACTTCAATCGTACCTAGCTCGACAACTACCAAATTTATTTTGCCCACGTTTTCGTGTCTGTTTTCCTTTATGGTTTTCCGGTCTTTGTTTCTTTCAGTTTTTGTTTTCTTTCTTTGTTCTTTTTAACACAGCCAATCAACAATGGATCCTCCCAGCTTTTCCGATACATCAAATTCACGCAAAATCTATATGTACAACAGCAGAAATAAAATTTGGTTGTTGGTGTTGCTATAATTTTTGCGATAACTGTGAAATGGTTTCTAAGTATTCCTGTGTGTAATCTATGAGTTTATACTGTTGTAAGCCTTTGTGTATAAAGTTCTAATCTTTGTATTGAAAGTATTTGTGGTTATTATGAGTTTGTCGTTTATACAAAATTGTGCTATTTGTTGTTATGTTTTTACTATTTGGTTTATAACTATTTGCTTAGGCTGTTGTTTTAGAATTCGTTATAACGTTGTTTAAATGCTAATTAATATATATATACATATATGTATGTATATATATATATATTTGTTTTTGTATTAGTTCTTTTGGGCACTACTTATTACGGTTCAGGGCTTCTTTGTAATTAGTAAATAGTATTTGTTTGTTTGTAATATTTTGTTTTTTTTTAACAATTTGTGGTTGTTTGTTTTGTAGGCTTATGCACGGGTACAGGGCGTTGCATTTTGTTTTTTTTTTGTTTTTGTCTTTTTTATGTATTTTTTATTTTGGTACAAATTTATGGTACTAGGTTGCATAAAGAGATTACGAATATATACAGTAAAAAATATATGTAAAAACTGAATGGAATTATTAAAAGTTGAATGCATATATACAATTAATATGTAATAATAACTTATGCATAGATGTGCTTGTAACTTATTTAAATATATATATATATGTATATATATCAAAATGGAAACTGTTAAATTTTGTTAATTTTTAATTCCATTTCTTGCTGTATAATTCGTAGCTAGCTTTAGTGTTATAAATTTATGAAATTAATTCTTGTTATGAATATGAAAGTTTATGTTATTTTGTTTTTTTTTTTGGTTTTTTGTAAATATTTATTTGTTAAATATATATATGCATGTATAACTATTTTAGTAATTTAATATATAATTTTGTATGCTTATAAATTAATTAATTTCATTAAATGCTTAAATTCATTAATGCACTTTATATGTACTTTTTGTGTTGCTGTGTGTGTGAAATTTGCTATAATCTTTTGCCAAGTCACTTATCTTTATAAATATATTTATGTATATATGCATATATATACACAATACGTATGCAATGCGCTTTATCTTTAAATAACTGTCATTATTCAAACCTATACTAAATGCAGTATACTTGTGTATATTCATTTCTTGTTCTGGTTGAGGTCTTATGCAGTCGAAATAAAAAGACTATGTGAGAACCCAGGCAAAGCTGAAACTTGGCTTTCGACAATAACTATGTACTTTGTAATACCCTTGCAGAAAATATTATAATCTTCCCATGAACACCATAATCTGTCAAATGAAAAGTTTGATGGTGTTTCGGTAAAATGGGTTGAGATCGTATTACAATTTGTTTTAGCCAATTGCTAGGGTATTTAAACGTCGGCACGCCGTACGTAGATAGCATTTATTTTCTGTTTTTAATTTAATTTAATTGCATTAAATGTAGCCTCTTCAAAAACCGAAATTTAACTAGCGCTGTCTAAAAATTGAATCACTTAAATTACTTATTGAATTTATGTATGTGAAACTTCCAACTAGCAATTAAATATATATATATATATGTACAAATAAATATATATGCATATTGTGGTTCAATTATATTTTTTATATTATAATCCTGCGTGGTAACTAGCATTTATTTATGTTTTTGTTTGTTGTTTTTCAAGAGTTTATATATAAATTTGTATGTTTATTATAGGTTTTTTGAACTTAACGAGAGGTATTTCTATTTTCCCAAGTGTTAATATCGCCATTTGTGTATACACTTTAATTATTTCATATAATTTTGTATTACTTATCGTTGTAGTCATTGTTGTTTTCTCAGCATCATAATTTGTTAAACCATATAAAAAGAAATGAATAAATAAAAACCACTTCACCAATATTTTTTATATATTGTATATAAATTTTTATTTAGGTTTTGTTGCATTTTAAACATATTTAATAAAATTAAAAAAACTAAATTTAATATGTATATATTTATATATATGTATCGTAATATTTGTATAGCATTTTTGTTTATAAAATAATATTTATAACGATTGAACCCAACTACAGTTAACAGATTACAGATGCGTTTGCGTGAACAAAACCAAAAATTCAATAATAAAAATAATTACACAATCAAAAAAGAGAAGCATTTAAAAAAATGATTTCCCATTAAAGTTGAAGAAATTGTGATATGCTACAAAAATATATATATATATATAAAAGAATTATTGTATGTTATCTATAAAACGTGGTTACAAATTAGTTTAAACAAAAACCTGTAAAATAGCCTTCACATTGAATTGCAACGTCGACTTTTGTGCAGTGCGCGCGCTTTTCTATCTGCTTGTTAAAAATTACAATTAATTAATTATGTTTAAAGCATTAACTAAATTATGAATTACAATTTCGTAAATAATAATAATAATAATATATGTATATAATAGTGAAGAATATATGTACAATTACAGTTACACAGTTAGGTGCAGCTCAAAAGCAAATAGCATAACAAATATACATACATAAATAAAACTAATCAAATTGTTTTTATTTATCAAGTTGTTGTTTAAAAATTGATTTAGTATTTAAAAGTTCTTGTTGTTGTTCATAAAGAAATCACTTAAATTGATATGGGTAGATATAGAGGATAGAAACGTAAACGTTTGGAAATATAATAGAACAAAAATCGTATAGAATTATGTCCAGGGACAGGCTCTATAGCAACAAATAAGCAACATTAGTATTTTATAAAATTTAACAAATTATCACACTGAAAAAATTCAACACTAATTTTAAATATGCATACATGTATATATACATATATTTAGCATGTATACATACAAATATATGTATAAATGTGTGTGTGTTATATGCTTACATAGTTCGTTCAAATTGTATACGTGTTTTTTTCTTTTTGTTAATTATTTTAATTAATCGTAACACTAATGCCGTTATAATTTAAAGCCTAGCAAACTGCTGCCGATCTCGATCTTGTGTTTTTTTAAAGATCTTGTTATATCTTGTTATACATATATCTATAATAAACAACAGCTTGAAACGTTGCGCCGCGCCGCATCATAAACATGCAGTTACTTATTTATATATAAATATATACACATATACATATATGTTTGTATGTATATATGTAAGTGTGTGTGTTTTGTATATATAGCATCTTAGCCTATGCTTTATGTTTAAACGTAATAAATATGTTGTGTTTTTTGTATAATTCTTAGCAGTTTTTCAAAATATTTAACTATAGCGTGTCTGTTATTTTTTATAATTTTACTTTTTTTGTGATTTTTTATAGACGAGGTTCCCATTTTTTTAATGCATTACAATTAATATTTGCTAGTGTTAATAATAAATATATTTATGTATATATATATTTTTTAACGTTTTGGCTTATTTATAATTTAATGTTTACATATACATTTTACACATTTCTAGACGTTCGTTCGCTTTTATATAAGCTATTTACTAAGCCTGATTTTGTTTTTGTTTTCCTTTATGAACGAAAATGTGGCCACTTTCATTTCATTTGTAGTTTTTATTGAGGGAAAGACGTTCTGAGAGCCATAAATGCGTTTGAAGAACATAAATTGGTTGTTGTTGTTGTTGTTTAGCAGTTGTTGTTGTTGTTGTTGTTGTTTAGCAGTTGTTGTTCTTGAATCCTTGGGATTTGGCCTGGGGACCTTAGGGTCACCTTGTAGCGCTGCTTGTGAAAAAGTCCGCTGTGTGGAGCAAAAATAGAAATCAATTTAGCTTGGGAACATAACTATATATATCATATATACACCTTATTCTCTTTTTACACGAATTTAAAACACCATACGTTAAAAAATTAATACTTTTCTTGTTTAAATATTTTATGAACTTTTTTTTGCTGTTCTATGAATTTCTTTTATTCCTACTCCTCACAAATTAAATATTTTAACTTTTTTAAAACTGCTGAATTATCAACAATGGGAAATAGAAGTAACAATGGTGAAATAATTTCCCAAAATTATGAGCAAAATTATTCTAGTGATATCATTGATATTGCCCGTATTATCAGAAAATGACAATGAATAAAATTGTATTATGTTTATATTAGTTTTACTTTTTGTAAATTAACGAATTACTGATATTCTCTTTTTTCAAATCATTATTTAATATATAATATATTTAATAAATTGAAATGGGTAAGCACGGAAAATAAATTCTCACTTAAACTCTTACAGGATATTTTTAATATTGTTTATTGTACTTTTTAATTGCTAATTCAGCCAATTTATTTTTTAATTTGTTACATCTTTTTTTGTGAGCGTGTCTATCGTGTAGAAAGAAAATTAGGTGTTTATCTGTTGCTCTGAGCGTACTCACAAGTCTCGAAGCTGAAGCCCAGCGTTGGGTCTGGCGGTGTATTGAGCATTGGATTGCCGCTGGTGTTGCTGCCGGTGGGCGTGGCATTGCCCATGGAATTTGTACTATTGCCACCGCCAATCATTGGTCCCTGCTGCAGCGGGCTCTGCGGCGTCTGGCCTCGTTGTGCCACGCCCGCGCCGCCAACGCCCACAACGCCGCCCGTGGCCGCCGCAGCCGCCTGCTGGGCGCGCACGCTCACCACCGCCCGCAGTTCCTGCTTGACAAACTCGGAATTGGCGTTGCCGCCAGCACCTCCGCCGCCGCCGTTGCCAGCTGCAAGAATTGAAAAGAGAGAGAGAGAGAGAAAGAGAGAGAAAACCAGGATTAGCTTTGGCTCGCTTTTTGACTGGGGCCAACGCATATTTCTCAACCCACAACAAAAAATGATTTCGTTTTAGTCACAATTATTGTCAACTTAGCTAGACATGTAACATAAATAAATACACAACAGACAACAGAATACAACATATAAAACATAAGCATAAATATAATATTTAATATATATTAAATAAAAAATGTATATATGTAAATCATAATTATATACGACACACTCTTAAATATGGTGTTGTTGGACTGTTTGGTCTGAGGGTAAGGTTGTAAATAAGGCAAATATAGAGGCATGTGGTTTGTCTTTAAACATGAAACATATAAAAATTTAAAATATATATAATAGATTAATTATACAATATAAATGAAATATTCACTTTGATTTTTCGTATTTAAATGATAGTGTTTTTTAAAGTTAATTAACCATTAAAATTTTTGCTTTTTACTTAAAATGCTCTTTAATATTTGACATATTTATATTCTTCATTTATTATTGATATATTACGCATTTGGCATAGCGTATATACTTTTAAATAGTTTTAATTAAGTGTTAAATTTAGTAACTTGTATAATACATATAGTATACGGATTTCCTAAATTCATACACTTTCAAAAAATATTTATAAAATTATACAGTTTTAAGATTTTTCGGTAAATTTGGTTAAAATTTTATTAAAGAACCCTTTACCTTGAGAAACTTAAAGAAGGCAATATCAAAAATCAGTAATGAAAAGGTAAAAAGTAACTATATCTCGACAAATATGTCTAAGATCTGGACTATATAACATTTTTTTCTGACAAAGTAAAATTAATTTGAAAAGAACTCTCATAATTTTTGACCAAGTGAATATTTCATAAAAATATTATATATATAAAAAACCAACAAAAACTTAAACTAAACAAATATAATATTTATATATAAATATGTTTATATACATAAATACGTTCCCCAATCATATCATAGTGAATAGGTATATATATACGCTTGTTGTCGACTCGTTTCTAGGGTCTCTGCTATGTCTAGGGTCTTTACAGGGGTTAATACAGTGGGGTGCAGCGCCTAAAAACTAACCGATCAATACTTATTGTATACAAATATATACCTATGTTATATACACAAGATCAGTTACACGATTATACAAAACACGCAAATGTGGTTAGGCAAAAGATGTTTGTGTGTGTGTGTGTTTGTGTGGGGGAGGGGGGTCCCCAAGGATATGTTTTTGTTGTTTTAGTTTCTATGTACAAAAAATATGTGTGAATTGTTTTTGGGCTGTTTTTTTTTTTTAGCTTATTTATGTACACAATGATTAGCTCGAATTGTTGATTATATATACATATATATATGTATGACATGTGATTACAGCGAGCGCGTGAGCGAGCAGAGATAGATAGATAGATAGATAGATAGAGAGAGAGAGAGAGAGAGCGAGGGGGAAGAGAGCACACGGCTTACCGGTCTGCGCTCGACCATAAAAATCATTCGCCTGCTGCGCCTGCCCATAGGCAGCGAGGGCTGCATAGCCACCGCCAACGCCAACGCCGCCGCCGCCCAGCCCTATGATGCCATTGCCGCCGCCACTGCCCATTCCGCCCACGCCCATCATGGCCGGATGGGGGGACATGCTCAGGCCGTTCATCAGCTGTTGCTGTTGCTGGTGTTGCTGCTGGTGTTGGTGCTGCTGCTGCTGCTGTTGGCTGGCGGCGGCTGCATTATCATTGTGGTTGTTGTGGTTGCCACTGTTGTTGTTGCTGCCACTGCTGTTGTTGATGCCACCGTTGTTGTTGCCAGGCGACAAACCGAATCGCGTTGAGCCTGTTTCGGTTAAGTGTTTGATTTGTTTGGCTTTGGTTAAAAACTAGTCAAATATTAACAATGTGTGTGTGTGTGTGTGTGTGTGTGTGTATGTGTGTGTGTGTGTAAAACGGTGTTGGTATGCGCGCGCGAGTGTGTGTGTGTGTGTGTGAAGCTGTTTATGGCTTGATATTTAGTACAGTATTTTGGGCAAGCGGCTCTTTGTGAACTGGTTCACGCTGCATTGGAACTAAGTAGTTGTGAACTTGTGGAACTGGAACTTGTTATTTTAGTTGAACTAGTTTGCGATTTATGTAAAACTTATTCAATATTTATTTATAACTAGTTCATAGTGTAGGTGGTACCAATATGTAGCTGAAGTGGAACTAGTTCAAATAGTTCAAAATGTGTTGCACTGCTATAGTCGAAGCTTTCATGTTAAAGTAAAGCTAGTTTATTGCAATTGGAACTACTTCAGTTAAAACTTGTTCTTTTTAGTTCTTTTAACATAGTTCATGGTGTAAGTGGAACTTGTTTGCTATTTATGTAAAACTTATTCACTATTTATGTATAATTAGTTCATAGTATAAGTCGAACTAGATTGTAGCTTAAGTGGAACTAGTTCAAAATGTGCACTTTTCTATGCACTTGTCTATAGTCAAAACTTTCATATTAAAGTAAAACTAGTTAATTACCGATGGAACTACTCCAGTTGAAACTAGTTTTTTCTTTTACCATTTTTAACTTATTTAAATTTGGAACTGGATCAGCTCCACTTAACTTCTCTTTTTATTTTAAAGCGAAATTGGAACTAGTTTTGTACACTTTACTTAAACATATATTTTAACTAGTTCCTACTTCATTTCTATTATTTTAAAAATAAATAATAATTTGTATTGGATCTAGTTCCTGCTATTTTTTCTTTTTAATTTATTAATTATACAATTTTTGTTTATAACTTTTAGTGAAATGTATAACTTATATAGTTCAGTTTTCCTTTATGTTTGTTTGACGCCACTTTGACAACACGTTGGAACTGATTCCGCCTACGTCAAAAGAAGGTTTAGCAAAAATAATAACGAGCGTGTACATTAATTCCTTGGTAGTATTATCAAGTATCTTTAGAACTAGTTCCACGTATTGTTCAAATTAGATCTAGTAGAATAAAATGAGTACGTATTTTATGTTGTTTTTAATTATTTTATATGCTTTTAAATGCTTGCCACTATTATCAAGCATCTTTTGAACTAGTTCCACTTATTTTGCAACTAGTTGCAGCTGAAAGAATGTGCACTCATTTTGTATGTATATATTTGATGCTAAAAACGCGCCCTTTTAGACTAATTCCGCCTACATTTGGAACTAGTTTCAGCAGAGAAAGAGAACTAAGTTGCTATGGGGTACACTGCGGGGGACGGGGGCGAGTTGTTGGCTAAGACTAGGCCAGGTTTACGGCTCGACACTCCGGACTGATCGCGCCTTGTCACTCACCTGGCAAATGCTGCGTCGCCTGCGGCACGCTGCCCTGACGCTGGAGGCGCTGCAGCTGCTGCTGCTGCTGGAACGCGTTGGCCGCTGCGCTGCTGCCGTACGGCGACTGTGGTCCGCCGGCGCCGAAGCCGACGCCGACGCCGACACCGACACCGACGCCTGGTCCGCTGCTGCCGTCGGGCGTGGTCGCAGCCTGGAAGGAGCTTTGACGCTGCAGCGCAGCTGCTGCCGGCACGCCCACGGCTCCAACGGCGCCGGGTGAGTTGAGGCCGCGTCGCTGCTGCTGTTGCTGTTGTTGCTGCTGCTGCTGCTGCTGCTGATACTGACGCGCATTGTAGTTGCTCTGGACATCGTGAAAGGAGATTAATGCTTCATTGGACAGCGCGAATGCTTCGCTACTCACCTGCAGCTGCGCAATGAGCAAGGGATTGTTGTGCTGCTGCAGCGAGCGGCCGGCATTGCCGGCGGGCAGCGGCCCGCCCGGCCCGCCAACAGCGCCGCCAGCACCGCCAGCACCTCCGTTGCCACCGCCAGCTGTGGGCCACGGCTGCGGACTGCTCTGCATGCCCGGCGACTGCAGCCCGGAGCCACTGGCAAACGGCGTGCCGGAACGTCCGGCGTCGCCCGCCTGCTGCTGCTGCTGTTGTTGCTGCTGCTGCTGCAGGTACGCCAACTGTTGCTGCTGCTGCGCAGTCTGCTGCTGCGGCGATAAGCGCTGCGCATTCTGCGCAAACTGCGGCGCATAGCCTGTGAAGAAAGCAAAGATTGAGAACGGTTTTGAATTAAAAAAATTAAAATTGTACTTTTACATAAACTTTTTTGTTGAACACAATTTTAAATATTCCATAAATGTTTTTTTATGCATTTCTTTGATATTATATGAATTTCTTTTATTCTCACTCCCCACAAATTATTTATCGATTATAATGAACAAACAAATTCTAGTGATAAAAGTGATATTATTATAATTGTCAGAAAGAGACATTGCATAAAACTTTATGTTTATATAGGTTTTACTTCTTTAAATTAATGCATTTCTAATGTTAATTTCTGTTTTCAAAATCATAATTTTTTTTTAGAATGTATTTAATGAATTAAAATGTGTAAGCACGGAAAATAAATTCCCAAGTGAACTCCACCAAGAGTTTTGTAATACGGCCGTCTCCATTAACGGCCTCTGCTTTTCTTTAATACTAAAACTAATCTTTTTTTATTAACGGCTTTCTATTTTTATGTATAAAGTGAAGTAATTTTTCTATTGTTCCATTATGATTTAGTGTTAAAATGAATATGAAAAAAGTTGTTTTAGATATTTTGGAAAGTAATAAATTATTTGCCCCTTAATGATTCGATTTACGGCTTTTCGTTTTACATTTTTAGGCAGTTAAGGCCGTAAAGCGAGGTATGGGTGTATTTATTGTTTATTGTACTTTTAAGTGGCTTTTTAGGTTTGCAACAAAAATCCACTATTTTTCTATTTAGCCAGTATTTGGTGTAAAAAGAGAATTAGGCGTTCAGCTCACCTTGGTTCGGCTGCGGACTGTACGGCGCACTGCGTCCGGGGCTGAGCTGCTGCTGCATGAGGGTCTGCGCAAAGTTGGGACTCAGTTGCGCATCCGCCGGCAGATTGGTCCTGGAGAGCGAGACATTCGGCGCCACCGTCGTGTTCAGCAAGGAGCCAATATTATTGATGCCTGCATTGATGCCAGCTGAAAGAGCGTGAATTGAGAATTAAGTCACATATAATTGTTTCCTAAGAACTATTTTTATTGTAAGTTTTATATATAGTTTTATATAAATTGAAAATTTTGTGTTATATTTTTTGTTCCTATTCATTAGTACTATAAGTAAAAAAATAAAGTTTGTCTCATTTGATTTGTTAAAAATCCTTCCTTTTTTTGTTAAAACATCTATATGAGCATATATACTTCTTTTCCTGAGGTAGTTGAATTTACAATGAAGGGTCTGCGGGTGAGTAAAAATTTAATACCCTTGCAGACATTGTTTTTATAATATTTTAAGCTTACATTTTAAGTTTCGAATTCCTAAACAACTTTTTTAATAAATTGGTTCTATATAACAAATATGATATGGTTAGTTAGTTTACAAAAGTTAAAGGAAATTGCGTTGAAAATCGAATCCTAAGCACAAACAATTTAAGTTTAACTATTCCAACACTTTTTGCTTTAAATTTAATTTATGTAGCCAATTTTGTAGGGATTTCTTTATAACATATTAAGCTGAAGTAAGAGAGTTTTAAAGCTGAGAGTTTTAATATGCGAACTAATATTCTTACAATTTAAAATTGTTCAAATTGTTACTAGATTGTTACCTCGCTTTTTTATATGATATTATATATAGTTTAAAGGACTGGACATGTCTTCATTCGCATTTTCTTTTATTTATATAGGGTATACAAAGACAATGTTGCAAAATTTGATATCAGATATGTTAAGGCTTGAATGTGCTTTCATCCCTAATTTGTTAAATCGCGTAAAAGCTTTTTTGTATGATATAGTAAATACTTTAAAGGATTGCAGATGCCTTCTTCCGCATTTTTCATTTATTTATATAGGGTATATGAAGACAATTTAATATTGGTGAATATTCAATTTCGTTGAAAATGCGCTCGTCACTAACAGATTTTCTTAACCAGGCTTTCTTGACTCTTCTGCTGATCGCAAATACCTGTTGGCAAAATTAGGGTATCTACATTGCGGCATATTCTATTTATCAGAGCATCTGAATCTAGGATATAGTTGCGCTTGTCTACTCACTGGCATTCTCGGGCACCAGCAGCTGTTGCTTTTGCTGCTGCTGCAGCAGGCGCTCCTTTTGCTGCTGCTGCTGCTGCTGTCGCATGGTGCGCATCTGTTGGTTGGGCACCACGACGCCGCCGCCGGGCGTGGCCACGGCGTTCATGGGCCACGCCCACGCGCCGAATACATGGGCGGTGGGCGTTGAAAGACCTGATTGCGCATCGCGTCGATCAGCTGTTGTTGGCGCATCATCTGTTGCTGCTGCTGCTGCTGAGTCTGTTGTTGTTGCTGCTGCTGCTGCTGATGTTGGTGCTGCTGTTGCTGCAGCCCCAACATGCCTGGATATGCAGGCGGCTGCAACTGTTGCTGGCGTTGCTGCTGCTGTTGCTGCTGCTGTTGCTGCTGCTGCTGCTGTTGTGCCTGCTGCTGCTGCTGCACGAGCAACTGTTGCTGCTGCTGCTGCGTCATGAGCATGTGCTGATTCATCGCGCCGTAGCTGGCGATCTCCACGTCCAGCATCAGCGACTTCTGAATGTCGCTGATCGCCGACGCCTCCGAGGGCGCTGCGGTCACAATGGGCGTGTCGTCCGTGTAGTAGTCCATGACGCTGTCCAGCAGCTTGGACAGCTCGGTGTCGGCCGCCGCGGCCGCCGCAGCCGCTGACGTAGAGGCCACTGTGAAAAGTGAGGTAGTTGCTGTGGTCGCCAGTTGCTGCTGCTGCTGCTGTTGCTGCTGCTGCTGTTGTTGTTGTTGCTGGTATGCCAGCTGCTGCTGACTGAGGTAGACATCGTTTTGCTGTGGCGCTGACTGCTGCTGCTGTTGTTGCTGCTGTTGCTGCTGTTGTTGCTGCTGTTGCTGCTGTTGTTGCTGCTGCTGCTGTTGCTGCTGCTGCTGCTGTTGCTGCTGCAGCTTGCGCTGGCGACTGTTGGCCGCCGCCGTCGCCTTGGGCCCGGTGCTGCCGGCGCTGATGAGGTTGCCGGGCGCCGCCAGGGAGCTGGCCACGTTGTTCACCGTGGAGCTGGTGATGTCCGGCAGCGTTTTGACCTGCAGCTGCTCCGGATTGGGCGCCCGCAGCGCCTTGATGGGGTTCTGCAGCAGCTTGGCGAGCATCTTGTTTTGGCTGCACAGCTTGCTGGGCTTGTCCTCGGAGCGCTTGGGCGAGATGTCGTCGTCGGGCTCGTTGAGCGAGCGCTTGCGGCTCATCGCCGGGTCGCTTTGGATTTTCAGCATGCGCTTGAGATCCTCGTTGCTCATGTTGCCGCCGGACCCCGAGCCGGACCCGGAGCCGGAGCCACCCAGCATGCCATGGCCGGGTCCGCCGTCGTCCTTCTGCAGCTGGCGCATCAGCTCGCTCTGCCGGGAATTGTTGAGGGCGGGCCCCGCCCCCGCCGCCGCTGCCGCCGTCATCCTCCTCGCTCTTCTCGTTCAGCAGCTGTGGAGGGAATGCAAAGGCGATATTATTTGGCTCATATTCGCGCTCTTCGTTTACTCACCTTGAGCAGCATCGGATTCTGCGAATTGCCCGCCTTCTGCAGCTGCGTCGCGCCCGGGCCCCCGCCACGCCCCAGGCCCGGCCCGAACAGGCCCATGGGACTCGGCTGGCCGCCCATTTTGAAGCTGCCCGCTGGACCGCCCGGGGGTCCCACATTGAGCTTCTCGTCCTCGGTGCACTCCTGCTTGAAGTACTGCAACAAATTAAATAGAAACATTGTCAATATTTTATATCTGTTTGAAGAATTATGATTAGAATGGATTTTCCAGCTGCTTGCTTTTTAAGGTTTCTTTTTTTGATGAACTTTTTCATAAATGATGAATATTTAAACACACTTATAAAAACATAACTAATCAACTAGTTTTGAGAAGACACACAACATTTAATGATTGTCAATAGTAAACGGAACTAGTTTAGTAAAAATTGGTTTAAGCAAAACCGAATTTTTATCCTCTACAATTTCCCTCTAATTCAATTAAAAATTTGGATGACACCTTCAAATTTGTGCATTACAATTTAAACAATTTAGCTAAAGATTATACAAAAAACTATTTCGGGAACTATTTTACTTAAGAACAAGGAATTTTTTTAGTGAATTTAATTAATTGAATATTAAAATAATTCAAGTTAGCAATTAATTCAAGTAAATGGCTAAATATCCGGCTAAGTTTTAACATGCAGATCAACTAACATGAATAAGAATATAACTTGTACTAAACAAGTTTCCCGAAACAATAATTCCAAACTTAAGCCGAACCGAACCCTATTGAAGACAGTTTTCTAGAAGATATTTTACCTCCCTTTTCCATATAAATCAAAATATTACAAAAAATTCTGTTTTAAATAATAAATATAATATTTTTCTTAAAAAAAGAAAGGAATGCGACTATCTGAGGTAAATCAAAACCAGGATGCAATTCAGTTCAGCTCAGTTTAATTTTCGAAAACCAGGTTCACAAAACCAGGAACCGTAAACTAATTCATTTTTTTATTGGTTTTGTAGTCGCTATTTTAAATAAAATCGAATATATTATAAATAACATTAAATAATTCGCTTTAGAATATAATTAAATGTTTTACGTCAAAACCAGATAATCGGATGGGAATTTAACTGAATTAATTGAAGCATTTGGTTAGTACTAATTAGGTTATAGAACACTAAATAAATAGTTCATCAAAGGCAACCCCTTAGAGTGACAAAAAGTACAAACTAGTTTAATGAACTAAACGCAAAATGACGTGATGAAATGTCAATTAAATTATAGAAAACTGAATCAGTCACCGAATGAATTATGAACTCACCTTCTCCTCATCGCCCAGGCCGCCGCCGCCGCCGCCGCTCAGGCCGCTGGCCAAGCTCTGGGATTTGGTGAGCAGATGACGCAGTCGCTCCGAGGATTCCTGCAGCGGAGGCGTCTGCTGCTGCTGTTGTTGCTGCTGTTGCTGCTGCTGCTGCTGTTGGCTGAGCAGCAGACCGCCGACGCCGTTGGGCAGAGCGCCGCTCAGAAGCACATTGTTGTTGACGTTGGCGCTGCTGTTGTTGTTGCCCGGCTGCTGCTGCTGCTGCTGCTGCGGCTCCTTGTCCGGCTTGGTGTCCGCCGGCTCGTACGAGTGGAAATTGAAGCCGTAGCTGCCGCCGGCGCCGGCGCTGGCGTTCGACTGCGGCGAGGGCAGGCTGGCCGCCGAGTGCGACGACAGCTGATAGGGCGTGGCCGGGGAGGCGCACACGGCCGGACTGAAGCCGTGGCCGGAGGGCGGGCGGGGCGTGCTCACGGGCGTCGCGACGGACGCCCGCGAATTGGGCCGCGAATCCGTCCAGGCGCCAACGCCCCCGCTGGGATCCATGTCGAACGAGGAATGTGCAATGTCAAACTCAAACGCATCGCTGCCGTAGAACGAGTGCTCCCCGGGCGCCGGCGACGCCGTGAACGCGTTGACCAGCGTCGACGTCGCCGCGTTCGCCGCGGCTGCGCTGCCGGCGCTGCCCAGGCGCTGCTGCAGCCCGCTGCCGTTGAGGATGGCCGAGCTCATGAGCGGACCGCCCACATTGGTGGGCGTGTTGTTGCTGCTGCTGCCGCTGCTGTTGTTGTTGTTGTTGCTGCTGCTGTTGCCGCTGCCGACGCCGCCGCCGCCGCCGCCGTTGTTGTTGCTGCTGTTGTTGTGCTGGCCGCCGCCGACGAGGCCGCCGAGCAGATGCGTGGGCAGCGCGGACGTGGAGGAGGCGCCGCCGTGCCCGAGCGCCTCCATGGAGAGCGTGTTGACCAGCGAGCTGGCCAGCGAGGCGCCCGGCGACATGGCGCACATCTGGCCGAGCCCGAGGCCCAGGCCCGCCGTATTGCTGCTGTTCATGTCGTTCTCCGAGTTGAGCAGCGTCTGCACGGACATGATGAAGTCGCTCTCGCCGGGCGTCTGGTTGAGGAACAGTCTCGAATTGGCCTTCACGTGCACGTAGACGTCGGGCGCGCCGAGCCGCAGCCGAAACGGACGCGATATAACATTCGAGATGGAGCCGGCGCTGGTGGGCCCAGCCGCCGACGCCGAGCTGCCGCCGGGCGAGTGGATCGCCGTCGAGTCTTTGATGTCGCGCAGATGCGACTTGAGCGTGGTGAGATCGTGCGGATGGCACAGATCCTGCCAGAGGCGGCCCACCCACGTCTGCAGGTGCTGCTTGAAGGGCTCGCGCAGCGCCGTCGCGTCCAGGCTGAGTATTTTCCCATAGCCGTCCAGCTTGAAGGTCATCTGCTCGATGGGCTGCTGCTGCACGTGCTGCTGCATGTTGATCTCCAGCGGCGACTCGTCCTCCGGCCGCGTGATCAGGCACAGCACCGAGCTGCTCGCATCGGCGTCATCTGCAAAAGACAATTTGGCCGAAAGTTCAATTAGACATGGCCAAGAAATGTGGACTAGGCTTTGGCATTCACCAAATGTACTGCAAGGCATTTTAATTTCTTTCTTAAATAGGTTTTTCTCGATGGGGTTTGTCGAAATGGTTTCGTTGAGTTTCCTCGGATTCTTTCCAGTTTCGTCTTGGCAGGCAGTTGCCAACGTTTTCAAGATAAGAACACCCAGTACTTTCACACGAAAACTGACAACTTTTATATGCTGTGCTGTGCAAACAGTTTTTGTTTGAAACAACCTTACGTACGGTCTCGACTTCCGTAGTATGCCATGTTTAATATTCAAATTTCATAAGGTTGTCAACATAAATTCACTTCTACCAAAAATTTATGTTTAAAATTGATTCAAAGTATATTGATTAAATATTTGCTATAATAATAAATGAACAATTAATCTCGGCTTTAATACAATTAATTTGAACGTAATTGCAATCTGTGTATGTGAGCAACATTATTAAAGATCGTGAGTTGAAAGCGAAAATATTCGTAAAACCTAATAAATCAAATATATTTATACTCGTTCACGAAGTGAAAAGAGCATATTGGGTTTGTGCAAGGTCCGTCTTGCTGTCTATCCGTCTGTCGCAATTTTTTTTGGCTGCTATTGAAGTTGGAGACTTGAAATATATACTGCAATATATACTTGGAGTATATACTCGTGTATATCCGCGTCAAACTGTTAAGATTTTTGTATCACGCCCACTGGGAGGCTGGCAAATCGATAACATGATGATCGCAATCGATAAAAGGTGAATCTTTCTCACAATATTAAAGCTCGAGTCACCAAATTTGGTAGCTAGATTGCTGGTGACCCCCTTCGAAGATTGCGACATTGATATCCCGGCCACGCCCACTAGAGCACCCCGCCTTAAAAAATAGGAAATGGTTATATCTCCCAATGTTTTTAAGATAGTTTTTGGGCTCCATATTTCCCGGCCACGTCACGTGCATGATTGAGGACAAACCAAGAATAAAATTAGGTCTAACATGCTTTTTTCCCAAAAAATTTAAAAAAAAATTTATTTACAAAATGCATATATTTTAAATGCAGAATCAATTTACAAGATAAACCATGAACAAAATGCCATCAGACGTGAACATCGGTTCAGTTTTGACAAAGATATGGGCGTTTGAAATATGGGAGCTATGGATCCATGTCAAAATTGTTGTCAATTTTGCATGATTTTTGACAAAAAATTTGACCCCCTCAGAATCGGTTTTAATGTTGTTTTTTATACTAATTGTGACAATTGATTAAAAATATAAATTTCGGATTCTAAATTTTGAAAAAAGTAAGTAAGTAAAAGAAAAAAGTAGTGAAATGAGTAACTTCTGTGTACCGTGAACGAGTATTACGCAGTCGGCTACGTCCGACTGCAACGTTCTAACTTGTTTTAATTATATTACTATTTCACTAATTTGTAGGTTCTTTATGGTCCCCTTTACATTTTTTTATTATTCTTTTGTGACATTATTTCATTTATTTACTTTTTTGAATATTTTAAATTTTAAAATTGAGATTGGAAAATTCTATAGCTTCTCATTTACTTTGAAAGAATTTTTTTTTTTTTTTGTAAAGTACCCCAGCTTTTTTAACTTTTTTCTTATTTAAAAATTTATTTTATTTATTATTTCGCAATGCAGTCCAACTAGGTGCTTAAAATATTAATCATAAGGATTTATTTATTGAACGATATTTTTATTTTTAGAATTTTGCCACTTGGCCTTATTATTATTATCAAAACCTTTCTTTACCCCATTTTTAACAAACTCCTTAAATTCATTCTTGAATGTATTTTTTTCCATATTCAACTTATTAAAAAAGAACTTTTTATATTCATAAAAGAAAAAAGAAATAAAATTGTGTATTTTACTTGAGTTACTTTAAAAATAAGCCATATATTTTCTCATCTCTCAATAAAGGAATATTTTTCGATTTCTGATTATCTTGTTGATCATTCAATTCGCACTTTCCAAACCCATTTCAGTAATCTTAGTCGGACTCACCCTTCACTGGCGCCGCTATCAAGACGACCTCTTCATACTTGTCCTGGTGTCCGGACTGCCTGAGCGGCTTCTGGTCCATGGCATCGCAATTGGAGGAGGTCTGTGTGGCCGGTCGCGTGTCCTTGACTAGCATGCGCACCTTGGTGGAAATGCTGCGCTTGGATTTGTTCGCACCACCAGCACCGCCGACGCCGCCAACTCCGCTTGGATTGCCGGCACTGGAGCTGGAATTGGAGCCAGCCGACTGCTGTGAGGCGTTGCCATTGTTCAGCTCATCGAGATCACCCCAGCCGCCACCTGAAGCTCCACCTGGTCCGCCACCTGGCCCACCTCCGCCGCCGCCGCCGCCTCCTCCTCCACCGCTGCTGCTGCTGCTGCTGCTGCTGCTGTACATGTTGTTTATGATCGGCTCCAGTTTGGCGTGATCCCCCGCATAGAGGTACATGTAGAGCGGCTGGTGGAAGAGCTCCTGCTTCTCATAGCCGATCAGTTCGCGAATGTTCTGCGTGCAGGACTCAATGATGCCGTTCGCGTTCACCTGCAGCAGGACCCAGCCCACCGAGCTGATATAGTGCTCGAGCGCCTCGAAGTAGGCCGATATTTCCGGCACCTGGCCGTTCAGCAGCGAGGGCTCTGGCAGCGGGGGCTCCGTCGACGATACCTCACCCTGTTGCACAGGGTGTATCGAGCAGTTGTCGGTCGCACAGCGAGTGCAGCGCGTTGAGGTTGCTTGTGGTTTGTGGCTGTTGTTGTTATTTGTGTTGTTGTTATTGTTGTTGTTGTTATTGTTGTTGTTGTTGTTGGTCGTTGATGTGGAGTTGTTGTTGTTGTTGGTAGATGTTGAGGATATATCACGGCTTTGGCCTTTGTCACAAATATCACGATACTGTAAAGAAAAAGAGAATATCATGAAAATCAATTACAAAAGAGTGTTGCAAAATGCTAAATGAACCGGTTCAGCAATATTTCGGTTCGTTTTGTATTAATTGAATATCGAATAAACGTGTGTTTCAAATTAAATATTATTTGCCATAAATAAATGTTGAGTGAACTCATTTAAATTATTTGACATATTTGTAAATATGTATAAAATTTACAATATATTATTATATTATTCTTTATTTTAAGAACAGGCTTTCAACCGGCTTTAAATATTGATATCATTGCAGAGTATTACATAGCACAAAAATGCTGAGTTTAAATACTAAAGAATAATGCGTTTTTGAATTGGTTTAACTGACGCAACATATAGTATTTAATTTATAATTCACTATTATTTTAAAGATCAACTTAAGCGAGGTTTTTATTAGTGTTTATTATATTTCAGATTTTAGTGAATACCTTTCGCCTTTATCAGGAAATATGTATGTTTAGATTATATACCTCACTGGTGAGTTCAAAACCACAAAAAAGAACGAGGTTATTTAACACAAATCTATAAACATTAAAACACAATTATAGCATTTGATCCAAAATTTAATACACAAATAAAATTTTAACTTTATTAAAATAAGACATTTATATTATGTTTTCTATCTCTGTATATTCGGGTTTTTCGGTTTGAGAGGACACTGTTGTATTTTGATCGAGTTTATAACTTAATGTTAAACGTTGAAGAGAAATGCACGCAAAAGAATCTCAAGATTTCAACAACATTTCATACCACAGTTGTACATGCATATTATGAATTTTCAGGCGTATGTTTTATTCGCATTCATCACAAAATGCAACTCTCTTTATCCAAAACTTTTTTGCCATGCGGAAGTATTCTCGACATGCACAAAATTTTGTGCTCATTTTATGTTACACACAAAAACAAGAGCAACAACAAAACGACACAGAATTCAACAAAAAAACAAACACGAAGCTCCAGTCATATTAATTATTATTGCTCGCTTCACGATCGACCTCACTTGCCGTTGTTTTTGTTTTGCAAAGCTTTTAGCGCGAGTACTAGAAAAAGAGTAAAAAAGCTCGCACTGGTCATCATTGATGGCGTCGGCGTTTCGCTCATTTTGTTTACACAATGAAGTGCAATAAACCGCATTTCATCTTATTTCTTTAGTGAGCATGTGTGTGAGTGTGTTATATGTGTGTTATATTTTTACTCCGCCACGCAAAATTTGCGCGCGCGTTTGAGCTTTGAGTCATTGACACAACCAAAATACACACACACAAACACACACACACACATACATACACGCGGGACTGCACGCACAACAAAGCTCAATAAGAAACATTCAATAAAAAAGCACAACAAAAACGCACTCTACACAAAATTTCCTTTTCCAATATTATTTGATTTCAAAAGTTTTAAGACAAAGTTCAGACACACAAATTTCACAATTTCCACCATTATTTCAAGGTCAATCAACTTGAGGACGTTTTTTGTCATGCATTAACAAAAATTTGAGTGTTGTTTTGACTGTTTTTCTTTATACACATATAAGTACATATGTGTGTTAGCACTAAATTGTTTAGTTTTTTAGCGTAGAATTACTCACTGTAGACAATGCTGGGCAGAAATCAAATTAAAAATCACAGAAACGTTGCGCACACTCAGCACTGTCACAAAGTTGCCGAAATACTAAACACACATTTTTTGATGCAATTGTATTATTGTACAAAACAAAAAAAAAACAAAAAAAGAAGAAACCCGAAAACACGGCGAAAAATACGAATTCACAACAACAAAGAAGGCAAAAGCTGACGAAGCGTTGCTCTCTTCTGGCGCTCTCACGCTCTGTGCTCTCTGCTCCGTTGTCGCTCTCCTGCCGTTTGTTTACCGGCTCACGTGTGAACTGTGTGCGTAGATGTGCATGTGTACGAATGTGTGCATGTGTTTGTTTTGTTATCACACACTGCCTTTGCACCTTATGTGCGAGGGCTGCTGTTACTGCTGCACACGAATAATAACAAAATATGAAATTGCGAACTGCGACGTCATCGCCAAAAAGCGAACGCAGTTCGTTGATCTGCCAATGCAATTGTGAGAGCGCAGAGCGAGCTTTTACTGCTTTTTTTGTTTGGAAGGAAGCTCAATTCTGTGTCAGTGAGTACAATTGCATGTGCGTGTGTGTACAATACATGTACATTGCGTTTTGCGCCAGCCAACCAGGAAAAGTTGCTCAAGCAACGGGCACACACAATTTTTTTTTTTTTTGGGGTGAAGGCACTCCGAAAATATCAGTCAAATGATAAAATGAACAGCAACAACAATACGAAGCGGAGCATGCAATGACGAATATGTCTAAAACGTGTCTGGCCTTTTTGTTCTTTAAACATTTCTATGTGTGTGTAGTATTTTGCGGGCTTTGGCCTGTAGCTTCAATTGATCGGATCAGGTAATGTGCGAATTTTGAGAGAGCTTTAAAAAACGCAGATGCCAAGCAAACGCAGACAGCAACAAAAAAAGCGAGTCCAAAACTGAAACAGATCCCCGCACAATAAAAAAAGGGGGTAAGTTCATCTGTGTCTGGAAAAACATTGCGAGTTTCGGGTTTATAATAAAGATGTGGATAAGGTGTGACAGAGATAGAAACATTCTATATTAATAAACTTAAAATATACATATTTTTGTTAAAGGACTTTGTATCTTTTTTCTTCATAAGAATTTTAGCTCATTTTGACAGAGCTTTGTTTCAGTAATAAGATCTTTTGATTCTTATACATATTTTGGAAGCTCAAAAATCGATAAATCCTTCTCTTATATAATAGAAACGTTGAATTTAAGGCCTATTTCTACTTCTAATATTTGCATGTCTTCGTAAGCTTTCGAGTAACTTCTAAAAAAAACACACGTGACGCGCACTGCAATTAAAATTCAGTTTGACAATGAGCGCAAGAAATTTGTGTTGCCAAAAATAAAAAGCGATTCACATGCGCTAGCATTCCACACTCACACTCGCACTCAAATATTTACGCTCACACTCACAGCAGCATCTGCCGCTGAGTAGAAATGCGCACGCTGAGTGACAGCATCGGCAATTCAAGTTGACTAAGCCGGAGAAGCAAAGCTTCCACTGCCGCACTGTTATAAGCCGAACTTAAGCCGGGCGGAATTGCGAGAAGAGCACAACAAAGAAAGTAACAGAGCTGTGACTATGGGCAACTCGAGCAAATTTTGAGGGTTTTTTTGGAGTATTTAAAGGATGTGCAGAGGCTTTAAATGTGTCTAGGATCATAAATATGTTTGATTGCATTTAAAAAATACTTAAGAGTTTCACATCTAAATGCCACTTTCAAATAAAATGAGTGTAAATTAAAAAACAAATTCTAAATAATATACGATTTTCGGATGTAATATTATATATGTTTGTTTATAAACAATTTATATTTCAAAGTTCCGTTTAATATATGGACCTGTATATGCACGCTATTAAAATTATTAAATAATACAATTTATTATTACTAAATTGGTTGACTAATAAAATATATATTAAGTTGTCTGCCTTTGGTAATAAAAATTAGATTAACGCTGCCTAAAAATCATTGGCAATAAATCAACAACCCATGCATTTAACTCAATTTATTTATAATTTATGCGTTGCTACTTTGTATACCGAATACCCCTAATATGGCACTAATAAAGCTGTAGTAACCCTTAATGCAATTAATTAACTTGTGTTTAGTTTTCGCGTTTACTAAATAGTTGAATAAATTTTGTATTATGTACTTTGTTGTTAGGGTTTTTCAGCCTTTTTTTGCGTTCGTTTCTTGTTGTTTTTGTTTTTGTGTTGTCGCTGCCGCATTTTATTTAATTTTGTTTTTGAAGTTCGGCAAAGCGTGGCGCTTATAATTTGCATAATAAAGTGCTTAGGCTACCTGAAACCAATAAAAGAAATACTTAACAAAAAAAAAAAAAACAGAACCACAAAAGAGCCTAAAATAACATGAAGAGAATGAACCTCACCGCGTGTCGCTGTCAATGGAAACATAAATAAATTTATGTAAATTAAATAAAAATATTAATTAAATTCTTGCAGGCCAAAATTACGTCAGTCGAAAAGTCTCTTTTGGGCCCGCCCTCCAAAGGCTTTTATGTTCTATGCGTATTATTATTTTAATCTCTTTTTTCGGTACGCTTTCAATTTGAAAATAATTGCTTTTTAATTGAAACGCGAGTGTCGCCAAATAGAAAAACTGCATGGAAATTACATTGGGGATTTGTCTCAGCCTTAATTGATCATTAGTTATTCCAGGCAGAGACCCAGAGTTCCCGCCGGGTGCTACGACAACTTGTTTAACATTTTGCTTATTAGTTTTGTTTGATGAGTTTTTTGTTGTTCTTTTTCTTTCTCTTTTTTTCACAGTTATTGTTAGTTGGGGCAAAGCTGGCTTTAAGGGTTTTTGGCTTTTACTTACCGTTCGAACCACTTGATTTAATATTGCCGCCTTATCCGGTTTTGTTGAGGTCATATCTCCACGTTTATTGAGCTGCAAAAATTCCGAGAGCTGCTCAATATAATTATTTTCCAATTCACGTCGTCGTTTCTCATTGTTGCATTTGTTGATTTGTGATTGGGGCTACAAGAAATTTAATCAAAGTTTTTATGTGAGAAATATTAATTAATTTTAGTTAACCTTCAAAATATGTATTTTAAAAACTTTGTCGTTAAAAAATTTAACAAGTAATAATTAATTTTAATTTCAATATTAAAATACATAAATTGCATAATATAATAGAAAAGCTGTCCATATGTACTTTTTAGTAAAACTTTTAATCTTTGTCAAGTATTTGTTCATACTTTCATACTTTGACATGGTTTTTGATAAAGATTTTTTAACACTGATAGAGCTGCCTGGCATTGAACAAAGAGCTTTAAGTTGAAATATATTCAAAGAATTATTTGTTTATACAAATTATTTGCTTCCTTTTTCACACCTCGTAATTTTTTGATGTATTTGTTTTTGTTATGCACCTGTCTTGCAGCCTTAAAATCAGCAGTAATTGGAACAATTACTTAAAACTGTGAGCTTCCATAAAAAAAGGTCATACTATATTACGTCAGATTTCAATCCTGTTTTTCAGTTTTTTTGATAGCGTGTGTCATAGATACTACATTTATATAATATAATTTTTGTGTATAATTTTTTAACTACATTTAACTATTAATCTACAATTTTTGTCAGCACAAGTTTTAAGTTAGTTATTGTATATTGATTAATTGCATTTAAGCTATGAAGAAATTTCCTTTTTATACTCATTCCGGATGAAAACCATTTTTAATTAACAAAGGGTTCTTGGGTTCATACCTCCTATATTTAAAACTCTATAACTTTGTCAAAACTGAACTGATTATTATGTTTTATATCATTTTGACTGATTCTGCATTTATGATATAATGCACTATTAAAAAAAATTTTTTTAATTTTTTATCAAACTTAAAATTTATGTACGCGGTGAACGAATAATGCGCTGTCGATTATACCCGACTGCTACGTTCCTATTTGTGATTTTTCTAAAGACTGATAGTTAGAGATATACGTGGTAGTAGTAGTTTACAAGGCTAATATATTTTGTTAAAGCCAGACAGATAATTAAGTTAATAATTAATAAAATCAAATAAAAATAAATAAATGTAAAGAGATAATTAAATAAATAATAAAAAATATTAAAATAAATATACAAATAATAAAATAAACTAACTAACTGCTTGTATGGCTTAAATATTGCTCTATCACTTACCAAATTAATTTTGTTATCCGTTTTGCGGCGTATCTTGCGACCCGGCGTCGCTGAGTTGGCTGGAATCGGCGATGCCACCGCATTCATAATGGCGGCCGATCGCTGCAGCGCAGCTGCGAAGTGCGCCGTGGCCTTGTTACGAAGCGAGTTGGGCGGCTGCTGCTGCTGCTGTTGATGCTGATGCTGCTGCTGCTGCTGCTGCTGATGCTGGTAGAGTAGCTGTTGCTGTTGTTGCTGCAGGGTGAGCAGATTGTGTGCGGCTGCGGCTGCTGCGGCAGCGGCAACTGCTGCGGGTGAGGCTGTATGTGTGTGCGTGTGCGAGTGCGTGGGTGTGTGTGTATGTGTGGGTGTGGGTGAGGCGCCTGTAACTCCCAAAGCGCCGGCAATGCCAGCGCCTCCGCTCGCCGCCGTCGCCCGCTGCAATGGCGTGCTGGGCGCCAATCCGTGCTGCAGCTGCGCCACCGGTGCCGGGACGGGGCCCGGGCCAGTTACCACGCTGCCGCCACCGGCGGAGATTGTAACGGCTGCGGTCGCAGCGGCCGGCGATGAGCGCGGCAGATTGCAAACTGAGTTGTTGCTGTTGCTGTAGCTGTTGTTGCTGCTGCTGCTGCTGCTGCTGCTGTTAATGTTGCTGCTGTGCTTGCTGCTTGTGACTCCTGCTCCTGCTGTTGCTGTACCTGAGGCCCAATGATCTGGTAAGTCACCTGGGCTAAGCCTGCAAACAAAATATATTTCGAATTAGTGGAAAGTTCTCGTTTTCATTAGGCTCTCGCAAAGCTGTGGCCTGTCTGGCCCCAAACAAAATGCAAATGCTTTGAGCTAATGAGCTGACTCGATTACAGGTATTTAGTATCGAATTCATTAGCATTTTGCGAATCGCATAGAGAGGCTGGCATTATTGGTTTGTGTCTACGCTAAAGCAATTAGGTGTATATGTACACTTAATTCTCTTTTTACAATGCACATATACAGAATTCTTACGCGTATTATTGTCAGCAAGTGACAAATAAAATATTGTTATGTTTATATTATTATGATATTACTATCTTTTTCAAAATTTTGGTTTTTATAATATATTTATTAAGTTTAAATGTGTAAGCAGGCAAATAAATTCTCGAGTGAACTTTAACAAGAGTCTCTTATTACTATTTATTGTACTTTTAAATTGCTTTCTTTAAACGAAAATAATTTGATAAGCGCTTTACAAGAAGCATTAAAAATATATTGAAAGCAGCCCCAAAAGAATTTGATTTGCGTTCATCTTACCAAATTAATTAATCAACTTGAGAATCGCATAGAGAGGCAATTCTTAGTAAATCGCAAATAATTTGAATATAAACTTAGGCAAAATATTTGGGCATTAGCCATCATCAAGAAATAATTTGCCAGTGTTGCCAGGCAACAATTTGCCACCCGCTGACTACTTGTTCGGATTATGCATAAAACAGAAATAAATAAAATAAAAAATGTAAAGCTAAAAAATGTTTTGCTACGCCCGCTGTGCCTGCCGCCCCGTGCCACACCCATTGGCCGCCCGTGCCACAGACACCGCAACGTGAGTCAAATTAATGTTGTCAGTTTTGTTTGGCAGCTTCCTCGTTGGTTTGGGCCAGGAACTGAACCCGACCCACAGGCCGATTCTGGTCCGTGGGTTTCAAGTGGTCATCATTGTCATTAACATTTGTTATTGTTGTTGCTGCTGTCATGACTGCTTTTTGTCTTTAAAATTCTTTCTTTTTTCATTTATTTTTTGCGTGTATTTGGTTACGTGATTAATTGTTTACTTTGTGTGCCCAAAGTGTGGCATATTATTTGCGTTTTATTTACGCAAGGACCACTTGAATAATTTGTTTGTATTTTTCCTTATATTTCTGATTTTTTACGGCTCTCTGCGAACGGTTATTTTAATTGGGCCTGACATTTTGAAGTGCGCAAGAAAAATGTAGGTAATATTTATATAAACACATTTATCTTTAAGGGAATGTGCGACTATAAAGTCAAAAAACGAATTGAAATAAGATAAAAAGCTTGAAAAGTTTACTTCAAAGCAATTACAATCAATTAGACAGTTTTTGAGTGTTTTTCCTCAAAAAGTTTTGCGGCATAAATAAGATCATATTAATAGCACATAAATATATTTTATATATAAAATATATACATACATTAAAGAAAAATTGCTTTTAAGAAAATTTTTCCCAGTTCTGGATATATTTCTTGGTTATTGTTATTATCAGTTACACATCAGTTAAATAAATAGTCTTAAAATATATAAACATTTTGTATGTAATAAAATTTGGAACATTTTTTTAAAAATAATATTGTTATTTAATGAATATCACGAATTAAGAGGAATGACATTCTTTCCTATTATTATTTGTTTTTACCACATTTATTCAGGAAGTAAGTTTGAATAGAAATAAATCAAATACATACTCTTGCCCCAGCTAACATTAAATGGAACTCTACAAGATAGTTTTCGCAATTTGATATTGAACATAAGCATGAAAGTGAATTAAAGTAAAATAATTTATGAATATCGCAAGCACTTAATTACAGGTGAATCAGCTGCGTTTCTTTCTGCAAACAAACGATTCCCATTGTCAAATGTTTGTCGTGTTTTGTTGAGTTGAGGCGAAAGTTGTGTTCGACGAGAAATCGAGCGAATCTCTTTGCGATTCTCCAACTCTCCCCGTCTCTCGCCGCGTGCGGCGGGGCTATAAATATCGCGGCCCCTTGAACAGCCTACGATTGATAAGTTGTGAAATTAGCGCTGTGAGCAATGCGATAGCTGCACATTATACATATAGATATATATATACACTGTATATAAATAAATATATGGTAGCTATATATTTATATGGCCTAGCACAGTGCAAATAATGATAAGCACAACAAAAACAATAGCTAGAACAACCAGAGGCAACTGCATTAATTGTAATTTAATTAATTAACGCTGCACTTTACATTCGCTGGCCGCTTTAATTAAGCGCGTCAATCATACGCCCCGTGTGCCATAGAATACCCCATCATCATCATAATGATCACCATCATCATTATCATCATCATAGCTAGCTGGCACATTAATGTGTCACCCTGTCAAAGCGGGCAGAGAAGAAGCAAGAAAAAAATAAGTAACCCACAGAACGCCAAAGAATCTGCACAATTATTGCGCCTGTCAAGGGAACCATCCGGTCCGCCAACCCAGGGGGTGGAGGGGGATGGCGGGGCGCGGGGCAGAGGTGCTTGTACGTCACTCATTTTCGCGCTCATTTTCCCCCTTTTTTTGGCCAACTGCCCGTCGCCTCCACCTTTGGTCTCAGCTCTGCCTGCTCCCTTGACTTTACTTTTTTGTGGATTCTTTAAATACCCTGTAATGTAGGCATAACTAGGGAGACTTGGGTAAGTTATAGTATGAGACGTAGCTGGTAGACTAATAATATACAATTAATTTTCTTTGGGTTTTAAGGATATAAAAGTTATGGCCATTTGTCAAATATTAATGCAACTTTTGATAAACAAAACTTTTTAGTGTAATCTTATCTCACAAACTCTTGTATTTTTTTTAGTGGTACTCCTAGATAGCAGTTAGATAAGTTAAATCAATTTTCCATAAGTAAATTAATTCAAGAAGCTATAATTTTCGAAACCGTATCTAAATATTTTGATAAAATCGAATAAAGTAACGTTTTATCTGTCCAAGAAAACTTGCAAATCTTTAAACAGGGCTAATCAATTTTTTAAATTTGCTTAAGTTTTATAATAATAATAGTATATATATGTACACATAAAATTAAATAATATCAGTCATTCAAAAATAAACCATAAAACTTGCTTAGCCACAAATACTAGTATTTTGCAGGGTATTTGAATGTGCATATCACAATTAATTACAGCCTGCTATTTTGCTCCGCTTTATGCTGATTACATCGCAACCCGGAGCGTCCAGTCTGTGTAATTATTTTTGCCTGCATTCGCATTTGCCGTCGCTATCTCTTTGGGACTCAGTCGAGGCCTTTATTATGCATATAATGTAATTAAAAAAGAAGTCAAGAAGTCGCTCGCTGGACACTGGGCGCTACTAGTCAGGGTGGTCCCAGGTAATCTACAGATATTAAAAAACGCAAAGCTGAAATTTTCTTAACGCTTCGCTGCAGTGGAGTTTTTTTTCAAGAGTCCAGTCAAGTTGAGATGCAGATAAAGTGACTGCTGAAACACTTCGTGGGTAGCTGAGAGCGCGATAGTATCAAGTTGTGGGTGGGAGAAATTGCAAGTGACAATCAACTGAAGTCAATCGAAAGAACTGATCAAATTTCAATATGAAGCCAACCTAATTCAGTTTATTATTGCATTCCTCACAACAAAATGCAGTGAACAAATTTTATTAGACTAAAGCCATACAAAAAAAAGCTCAACAAATTTGTAGGTATTATAATTTTTGCACTTGGATGAAGCTTTAATCAATTCCAAAAATATAACCAAATAAAGCTTTACGTTTTAGATAAGGTGCATTGCATCCACAAAAAAAGATTGCAGCTGTCTTAAAACTATGTACGTACAAAGCTTTTTCGTTAACTGTTTTCAAGCTTTAATGTGCTTTAATATTTCTTCTCGAAAAAGTTATAGTCCTCAAAATGAAATGAAAGCCAAATTTCAAATAGCAACATATTTATAAATTATCAAAATAAATTAAAATTAATATTCGCATACAAATTTTGATTAAACGTAGCCTGTAAAATTAAAAGCGGTTGAATTAAGGCAAATGACAAATGCTAGACAAACTTTAACCTTTACGTAAGCTTTATAGCATACAAATAATAGAATTAAGTGACTTTAAAGCTTAGTGAGCTTTTGCAACTTGAAACAAGACTTGAATTAATTAAAACAAAGCAATAAATTACTTTCTAATAAAAGCACAATAATAAAATGTACGCAAAATTTACGTAACTAATTTTAATTTTTCTATTTATATTTCCAAACACAATCTTTCGCAATCAAAGCCAGACAAGATTGTGCCGAGTCACATGAATCACACAGAAAGACGTGCTCGATTTCTAGATTAAATTTAATATAGATTATAATGGCACACAAAGAGTTCTCACCTCAAACAGCTAAGCGAGCTCATAAGACAAATTGATAATGATAAACATAATGATTACGGCAATGATAATGATGATGATGATGATGATTGTGATGGCAATGTTGCGGACAGAGTTCTGCAATCTGTAAACATTGCAGTCAACATGAAATTACTCATACGCACCGTATACAACACGACAGCAATTTTTCTTCACAGCTGCAGCCGCTGCTGTTGCTTGGGGCAAAGCTTAAATATTTAGTGTGTGTATGTTTCTTCTTCTTTTTCTTGTGATTTAGGTTGGGTCTACGTGATGTTCGACTTGTAGGCTGACGCCGCTGGGACGTAACTCGGTAGCCAGACCCGAGACCCATAATGAAATTCCCCAAAAGAGATTTTACGACGCGCTACGCAAATTATGCTGAAATTGTTCAAATTGGACTGTGGCTGTGAAAAATAAAACCTGAACTGCTCTCACAAGCGAGCTTTTGCCTTTTTATACTCGTTTATGAAGTGAAAAGAGTATATTGGGTTTGTGTGTCCGCTTGGAATATATATTCCTGTATACCCGCGTCAGATAATGTTTGCTGCGCCCACTGAGGGGCGTGGCAATGCGACAAAATGTATGGATATGCCTCAGTTTTAAAGCTAGACATATAACATTTTTTGAGACAGATTACAAGTGACCTCCTCTATAGATCGATAAAAACAATTTTTTTAATGTGGCAGATCGATAAAATCTATTTATCTATTTATTACTTATAATTTTGCAGACAGAGAACTGATGGCTTCCTCTGAAGATCAAGAAACAATTTATTTGGCTCGCCCACTTAAGGCGAAAATCAATTCTCCCACAATTTTAGAGCTAGAAACCAAGTTTGGCAGACAGTTTCCTGATGGAAAAATCGAACCAAAATACAAATAATAAATAAGACCGTTTTCGACTGTTTTCAGCTGTTATTGTACTGTGAACGCGTATAGCGCAGTCGGTTATACCCGACTTGCTTGTTATGCCAAGTAAGAGTCATGGCTAAGTTTATTTTTTATGAGAAGGGCTTCAAACTGATCAAATTAATTGATAAGACAATAATATGTTGTAACTATTTAACTCCAAGACACTGCACAGAGCTTAAAGCTCTGAGGAAACAGAGTGAAAAGCACACACGCACTAAGGCACAGAAAGAAGCTGGCAATTTTCACGCAGCTGCAACATGAAACATGTTACAAATGATCCAATTTGATGGCCGTTGGCTGCTGATGGGATTTCAGACAGCAGCCAATTTCCCCAATGCAAACAAACATGTTGTCGATGTTGCCAGTCACAATTAATTGCAAACGAGCGAGAGTAACAACATCAACAACAACAACAACAACAACAGCAACAATTTGAGCAGCTGCCAGTGACAACAGCGTCGAACGCAAACGATGACAAGAGCATTAAAAATGTAATACAAAATGAACAGAATGCAACAGCAACATGACAAACAACAACAGCAACAACTACTGCTGCTGCAAAGACCGCAATGTCAACCGCAGCAACAACAACAGCAAGCACAACAACAATGACAAGACGCACAACCCAAACAGTGGCTACTAAATGTCTACACTCTTGTAATGCACTTTTGCTGTTCATTTACCCTGAACTTCAAATGTAATGGGGCATATCAAATGTTGCAATCTATGAATTAATAATGTTGATCTTGCCACTAGCATAACCTATATGTTTTTACAAACAGCAAAACAATAGTTATGAATTATTTCTAAGTAAGACCTACTTTTGATGAGGTAATTCTTATTCAGAAATTTGTTTAAAAAGATGATTTTTTAAAAATTCGAAAATAAACAAAAAGCTAAAAAAAAGAAATAAATAATACTAATCTTAATAATTTAATTACTCGTCCCCACTTAAGATTTTTCTGGCTATACGTTTAAATAGTTTTCATTGACATTCAATATAAGTTATAATTGAGAGAGAAAGTCTAATTTCTAATAAAATGTTGGAACCTGGTTTAGATTTTGTTTGTTTTTTCTTTTTTGTTTAGTTACCAAATTTTTTTCAATTCAATTAAAATTATTAGAAAATTAAATGTTTAAATAAAATTGTATCGTTACTAAAACTAAAAGATATCTTAAACTTCTGAGTTGCATTGATTTTTTGTTTGTTTACAAATGATTCACATTTTTCTGCTTCCTCAAAACAGATCCTTGACATAAATATTTTTGCAACAGCAATTTTTGGAATTCGTATGACTAAACAGCTCTAAAGTGTTGACTCACACTGTAATGATAATAGGCGGGGTTTGAAAAGAATGTGTGGATACATTTTATTGATAACTGTTTTGTAAGGTAGTTTTTTATGATTTCCACGGGTGACTAATTTAGTGGGTTTTCCCTATAAGCATGGCAAATGTAAAATAATATCAAATCTGTTTTAATAGTATTAATATCAAAACTACTGATAATAATAATCAAAATACTGAATATTTATATTGTTGTAACAACTGTTTTTTACAATTAAATTTGATATATACATTAATCAATTCAAACCCATATTATATCATACTTATGTAGCATGCTCTTAACCTCCATGGCAAATTATTTTACAGTATTTTTTTATGCACATAATTCAGTTGTTGTGCGGTTTTCGAGTGTTTTTTAGCTGTCTGCCTCTTCAACCGACTGACTGACATTCATAATCACACACACTCAATGCACACACACACTCACACACACACTCGCACACACACTTGTGGTCGGCACTTGTCTGGCCCCTAACTAAAAAAGCTGAGCTAACTAAGCCGCCTCGCTCAGCTCTCAGCTGTGTTTGGCCAGCCTCAGCGCCTAGCCCCCACCCCCTCCCCCTTCCCCTCCCCCTGCACGCGCTGCAGCGCCCACAGCTGCGTCTGGCTCACCTCATTTGCTCAGCTGTTGTTGCTTTTGTTGTTGTTGTAAGCCTGCATTTTAGCAACTAATTGTGTATATAAAACATATGCTTCAACACTCAGTTCGCGCTCGCTCTCCCTCTCCCTCTTCCTCTCCCTCTCCCGCTCTCTCTCTCTCTCTGGCTTGCTCTCGCGCGCTCAATCATTGCTACAAATAATAAAGTGGGTCATGGATGAAAGAAAAAGCGTTTTATAAAGTGGGTCATGAATTTTGTTTCACTCACGTTCAAGTGTATTTCGATTGCCGCTTGTTGTTACTGTTGTTGTAATTGTCGTTGTTGATATTGCTGAATATGTTTATATATTTTTGCAAAAAAGCATAATATGTATTTATATGATATGTCGCATGATTCAGGTTTCTGATTTTGTTTCATCTTTTTTTTGGCATTAGTTTTGGGGCTGAGTAAGTTTTTTTATTTATTTTTTGTTTTGCTTTGACTTTGAATTAAAATGTGTGCAAATTAATTTGTAGGAATATATAAAACAAACTTTTGCGGCCAGTTATAAATAAATAAATTCTGTTAAATGGAAGTCTTTTCTACAAAGTTTTTGTTTAAATTTTGTTGACTGGGCTTTAAAAGATCACCAATAAGGCATTCCTGTTAAGTTGTTGTATTAAAATTTGTCAATTAAACAGATTGGAAAGCTTGGACATTTATGTAGGGTGGTTATTAATGGTTTTAAAATTTGGAAAATATAATTCTTTATATTCAAAGATACAGCATAAGTTGTTGCTAAATTCCAAAGATGTACAACTTGTGTTGCAATAATAAAAGCCGAAATTAATTATATACCTACAGAATTTCCTTAATATTTGTATTTTACTTAAGCTGTAACTAATGCAAAATTCTTTCATAAATTCTAAAAAAAAAAACAGAAATGAACTTTGTAGTCGGTTGTAACCGACAGCGCAATACTCGTTCACACTGAACACGATTTGTTTCCTTCAAAAAATATTTATTTTAAATAATGCCTATATTTTAAATGCAGAATTAATCTAAAGGACAAACCTTGGCCAAAATGTATAAAAATAATAAATATTTTTTATATATATTTGATATTCATATTGTCAGTTATTTTGTTGTTATTAAGGAATTTAAAAAAAAACATGTGTGATAATATAAATTATATTTTTATATTCTGTTCAGCTTTCAGAGTGTGTTTGAGCGGTTTTATATGTGAATTTATTTTAATTTATTAAAGTATGATTGGTCGTTTTAATACACCAACTCAGCATACAAAATATTTTATGTGTAGCTATTCCGATTTATCATGAATCAGTTTCAATTGGGCGAGTCAGTTAATTGACATTGATTTATGTTTCACATAATTTTGCACTTATTATGCGAGTTTTGCCAATTTAATTGCTCCGATTCGAATAACAGAAAATAAGCGAACGAGAATGTGGCAGTAGGAGGCGCGGAGGGAGAAGAGTTGGAGAGCAAGTGATTTTGCTTCACTTTCACTGACTAATTGCCAGGCCATGCGTTGACAGTTTTCACTTTTCATTTAGCGCAAAAGAGAAGAAAAACAAAAACAAAAATGAAACCGAAAACAACAAATTAACAAATGGGAAATATCAACAAATGGCAAATAATGTGCTGAGACAGCATCCAGTTAGTGGGTAAAAGGGTTGCGTAGATATATTTTTACAAAAGAAAAAATTTAACAGTATTTTATGTAAGCATTTTCCCTCTATTTTATTATTTATGATAATAAGTTAAGAATACTCGTTATATATTAAATTATTTTCTTTTACAATTGCTGTTTTTGCATGGATAATAATCTCTACCTGATTGTTATTTATCTATTAATCGTTACATTTTTTTAGTTGCCCAGTCAACCAGGTTTTTCTTACACACTCTGCTTAAATAATTATTAACTGTCGTATAAAAGTTGCAAAAAATGTTTGAGTTAACAATCTTAAATCGTTAATTGCAGAGTTAGTGATGTTGCATCCAAGTGAATAAATAGTTTATAATAGCATCTATAACAATGCAAAACATAGCGCAAGATCTATTAGGCTCAATGAAGCACTAGCAGATACCCTAAACTTTCAATCCCCAAAGCCCTAATTCAATAATGCTAAGACCTTTTTTAAAAGCTATTAACAACACAGGTTGCTCTATTTAGTTTCAATTAAGAAAATAATATAACATCTTAACTAAAAATGTGAATAACGTGCATGTTTTTGCATCTATCTGATTTACTTATTTTGCTCGACATTTTATTTTAATTTTTATAATTTTAATCATTGATTTAAAAAAATTAATTTAGAGATTTACAAAAAGTAGTTCAATTGTAATTGGCAGATGTATTGTCTGTATGTAAGCATAATCCATAAGTTCTTAGATGCGTTCCCATAAAATTCATGTTAAAAAGATATTGGCTAAATAGATAAATAAAGAATTGGTTCCAAACCTAAAAAATCAGCTTAAAAGTACATTAAACAATATTACAAAACTCTTGTTAGAATTCACTTGAGAATTTGTTCTCATTGCTGTCATTTATTTCATTTTTTAAATATATTATAAAAAATAATATCAGAAAGTCATTAATAACAAGAATGGCAAACTGTTAAAACATAAAAAAAAATGTATTCAATGTCTAGAATTGATTTGATCATAATTTTGGGAAATTATTTCTCTACTGTTATATCTATTAAGTGAAAAGGATTCATAGAATATTTAAAACTGTGTGAAAATAAACCAATTATTTAAAAATCGTTAGTTTTACGGGGTATATATAAGATCTGTAATAACTAGCAGCTCATTTAAACAATGTAATCACGAACAGGGTCATTCTCTTTCCGGCAACTGAATGCCGCTCTCAGTCTCTATAATTCTCGCACTCTTTCTATATATATTTATATATGTTGTATACAGTGTGACATTGTATAACCGGCCCCAGAAATCCACCTGCTGACAAAATGCACTCTTGTTGTTGTTGATGTCTAAGTTGTTGCAGTCGCCGTCATCGTCATCGTCATCGTCGCTATAGCGAAATAATGTCAGTGGGTCAGAGTCGATTTAGCATTTTGCGGCAGTTGATTGTTGTTGTTATTGTTGCAGTTCTTGTTGCTGTAGCTGCTTTAGCTAAGGTTAGACTCGAGTGCGAAACAGCTGTTTTGTTTGGTGCTACGCAGAATACGGTCACACTGAGCCAACCGCGTTACTAGTTTCGTAACTAGGCTAAGGCTAATTGGCGGCGCGCAAGGAGAGGGACAGATTTCAGCTTATCATCAAAAATGTGTTGCGGCTGTGTGTGTGTGCGGGTGTGTATTGGGGGTGGGCCTCAGACGCCGCGAAGTAGGAGGTTACTCAGATGGTTCCTAAATACCATAGCATTAATTATTATATAAACAAAAACCAATTTTTTTATTTTTTAAAAAATTTAAATTATTATAAAAAATTTTTTTTAATAATCGAATCTAAGTCATGCATTTTAATTACATTAAATTTATTACTTTTGCTTTTTTCGCATTCTCTTGACTGCTTACTGCACATGAAAAATTTTAAGCAATTTTTTAAGATTGCTTAAAAGTTTAAACAATTAAATTAAATTTAATTAAAACAAATATTTCTCGCTTGGCTCTATTTTAACTCTAAAGTAAGGCGTTGTTCAGATGGTTACTAGATACTATAGCATTGTATAACAAAATAAATCTTCAAAACTAATTTTCGCTGCGCTATCAAGAAAAATAAATTAAATTTTTATTTATTTTTTGATTGCCTAACAATTTAAACAATTAAATTTAATTTATTTAAATTTTTTCTCTTTTTTTGCATTCTTTTGGCTGTGTTTCAATGAAAACGCACTGCAAAAATGTAATTTATGAGTAAATAAAATTTATAAGCTAACCTTCAAACTGTTGTTGTTTCTCTTTTTGTTGCTGCTGTGCATTTCGCATTTTGTTTACCAGCCATAAAGGTGACGATGACTGAGTTAAATGTGCGAATGTATTTTGTTTTTTTTCTTTTGATAATTTACAGATTATATTTTCCATGTGATTTTATTGCGTGCTCTTTATTCACTTTCTGGCAGCACGAAATTTTCAATGGAAATTTTGATTGTGTTACTCACCTGTAAAGAAATTAAGAAAGAAAGAGATGATTAATATAATTGCAATAAGTAGTCAACGAACATAAAGTTATAAAACACCTGTGGATCTGTTTTTGTTCTGAATCGATATTTATAGTCACAATTTGATGAAAATTAGGGTTTTTATTTTATAATTCTCTTATTGCTGATATGACTTCGACTCTTTCTCTTTCCCCTCTGACTTCATAGCATTTGCTCGCTATTTCACTCTTTCCATCTAAATAATTCCCTCCCTATCTTTAGTATCTCTCTTTATCAATACACGATTTCTCACTTGCTTAACTGAAATTTTTAAAATCGCATAGAAAGGCGTTTAATTTTTAGATATAAGAAATAAAAAATAGGTATTTAACTTTAGTATCAGTATTATTTATATAGGGAAACTTCCTAAATATAGAAAGATAGAAAAAATCCTTTCATAAATATATTTAAAGAAGCTCTTTACAAGCTTTGTGAAAATCAGTTATTTATATATATTATATGATATTTTAATATGCTGAATAAAATTAAAAATATATTATTTAAACATTAATAGCGTGCGGTTAGAAACTTGTGAAGTTTCCTCTCCTTCACGCCTTCCTTTTTCTGAGTAATAATATTTCGTAATAAACTGCAATAGGTGAATTTTGCTTTATATCTGGGTTATTTTAACTAGTTCAAATAGCATAATAAATCATTTTGTTATTTTAACTAGTTCAAATAGCATAATAATCATTTTGAACCAGTTCTAAAACTATATTCTTTCGAAAATGTCACATGTAATGCTTGTTCATTTACTTTATCGACAGTATTTGCTTTAAGGCATTTATCTGATCTTATATTCTCGTTGCTCAGAGCTCTTTCGATGTACAATATTGTGTTCAAAGCCAAATCCTTGGTCTATACATGTCTCGTAGGCTTTTTAGTTCACTCTTCCATTCCCTTTTTCCCTTTTTTATTTTTTGTTAGGTTAGGTTCGGTTTGGGGGTTTTTGTTCTGTCTGTGATTTTTCTACCGGATTACAATTGTTTACACACACGACTGCACATTGTCACAGTTTTCACTGTTGCCACGGCGGTTGCAATTGTTGTCAGCAGCCCCCCACTTTACTCTTGGCCCCCTGCATATCCCTTTAAGCCCGACACACGCACACAGATGTAATTGTGCGTCTTCATGTGTGTGACTCCCATTTTCGCTGCCTTCGTTTTTCTGTTTGCTCAAAGTATAAGTTTACAACAAGCGCTTGGCATATGTCCTGCCGCTGGTGGGTGTGCGTGTGTGTGTATGTATGTGTGTGTACGGCTGCCACTTTGTCTAACATTTCACCGTATATTCCATTTACCCCCTGCCCCTCCCTGGCCAAACGCAATTGCCCAGCATTTTGTATGCTTTTCACTTTACATTTGCCAGTCACAATTTTTTTTCTCTGCTGTTGTATTTTTCCAGAGTTTTCCAATTTTCCGCTCATGTGGTTTCCTGCTCTCGGCGTGTGTGTGTATGCCTTGTTGACCGATATGAGCGCGGGGTATTAGCGGAATTTCCCCATTATCAGTTGAGCTGCAAAAACTACTCGATTTATCAGATTTGTTTTATTTCTTATTGTTGACTTTTCGTTTAGTTGTCGACAGGTGCATTGGACAATCGAAATCGGACGGTTAAATCAATAAACTACTCGTATATTGTCAAAGCGCATTCAAAGTGAGCAAATGGAAATTGTTTCCCAGGGGATCAAATTAAAGAGTTGGAAATACTGCATGTATTTTATGCTTTGATAATATAATATATGAGCTAAAATTTAAGAGAACTATTTATAAATTAAATTTTTCTCAAATTAGTATTAAAAAAAGGAACTGTAATTTTATCAAAGTGTTCACATTAAAATTGTCTAAGATATTTGCATAGTAGATCTCTTTATTTTATATAAATAAACTCAATAATTAAACACATTTAACAGGTTAAAGTTTGTAACTTTAAATAAATTTTTTTGAAATAAATCTAACCAAAAAAATCAAAACTATTTTTCAGATCTAATATACGCTAAGTTTTTCATTTAATGTTTAAAGCCTGGTGGAAAAAATGATATCAATATGTACCTGAATTCGGCAATAAATAAATAAAAGAGCTACTATGTAATTTTAAACAAATATCAGGCTAAAAAAATTGTCAAATGGGCAAAAAGATTTGAATTTTCATGTTTTTCTATTTCATTTTTTAATTAATTATAAATGTGTCTCAAAAATATATATTATTTGAAACATTAAAATTGTGCTTAACTTATGCTTTATAAATATGATAAATGTTTAACTTAGTTTGTGGTGTAATAAAAATCTGGCTGGAATTTAAGTAAACACAAACTTGGTTTAAAATTGTTTTCTGAGCACTCAACGAAGCAACAAGTTAACGGCTTTGAGCCAAGCGAACGCACCTTCAACAGGGCCAGGGGCAGTTCCCGTCCAACTCTTCCTGTTTACCACACATCCCCCTCTCTCCCTCTCACCATAAAGTTTGACAAGGACTGTGCATATTGTCGTCGCTCTATCCAATTGCTGTTGCTGCTGATGATGTTGTTGTGTTTGTTTATTTCTCATGCAAATTTAATTAAATGGGCGTTTTTTCCATTGCTGTTTTGTTTGTAAGCCGAGCCCCGCCTGCTGTGGCAGCCACGGTGGGGCAGCGGCAGCGGCAGCGGCAGCGGCAAGTTAATTAAGTTGAGCCAACGCAGAAAGCAAACTTAACGAAGGGTCAGTTAAAGCCAATAAAAGACAAGAAACAAAAAGGGTTGACCAGCTGAACTTACACAGTCAACAAATTCACTATAATTAATTGAATTATGACGGCTATCTATCCTATCTATATCTATCTGTCTAGATCTAGTTCGTAGCTCGATTTCCAGTTCCACTTTAGGTAACTTTTCTGTTTACTTCTAATTGTTGACTGATTAGGTTTGGTAATTGGCGATTTATCAGATTTTATCTTTAAGCTTAAGTAACTTGATTTTTAGTTCATCTATCTTACCAGTGAAGCACCCTGTATTTTGATTGAGCTGTTTGTCAACTTTGATTGACGACTGCTGCTGCTGTAATTGAGTTTATAGATCCTTGTTCCAGTATTAGTTTTGGTTTAAATTTCAATTTTCATTTGTCAGTTGATTGATTCAGATTGATGATTGATTATGACTACGATACTAAGGCCTCTTAATTTATTAGATTAACTATGCCAATTTTAGTTCCTTCTCTAATTTTAATATATATTGTTTTCTGATTAATTATGATGATTTTTCTATAATTTGAATTATGATCCTTTGTCTAGATTTCCTTTTATTTAAAGTATACACCCCTGGAACACCCTGCATATTTTAAATATTATCAGATTTTTAATTGTTTAAATTGTTTCTGATTAATGATTGATTATGATAGCTGTACTAAGACTTTTCCATCAAGTGTTTAATTTTGCCAATTTCAGTTACTATTCTTGGTTAGTGAAACACCCTGTATAACTATTAATTGTTAATTGCTCTCAGACTTATCTATTTATTGCTTTTTATTTTAGTTTAACTTCCGGATTTGTAAATTGGATTTTTCTTTATCCATTTTCAATTCGCCTGCTCGCTTGATAATTCACCTGTCTTTCAAATGGGACACCCTGTTCGACTGGAGCCTTTGGCCTCCTCGTCGACACGTCTGTCAATGGTAATTCGATATTATGCCGCTTTAAATATTCTCTTTGCTCTGCTGTTGTGCGCCGTGGAGCTGCCAAATTAATTACAGAGCGCTGCACCAAACGGATGAACGGATTGACAGAGCGTACCCGGGTAGCGGGCAGCGGCGGCCCGGGGTGGAGCACAAACAAAACCAACAACAAACACCATGGCTGAGATTTTGCAGCCAGCACAAGCTAAGGCCAGAACCACAGGCAGCAAACGTAGGTTGAGGCAGAGGCGGCCACAACCAACGCCCTGTTGCCGGGTTCGCCGGCAGTACAAACGAGTAAGACCGTTGCGCTCGGGTGTAACCGACGGCGCTATACTCGTTTGCGGTATAATAACAGACTAAAATAGTCGACAATAAATATAATAAATATTAAGAAAAAATTATTATTGTTATTTTGGGAAGTTTTCGGCTTAATCTTTAGATAATGTTCTAGCTAGGGAGATGCAATTTTTCGCGTTTTCCTAAGATATATAGATTACAGTGATTTGCCAAGTTCCCATAGGTGTATCCAAAATATATTTGTACGATATTTAAATAAGGTCGTCAGGAATCTGTTTGAAAAAATTGTATACATCTAGCTTTAAAACTGAGGGAGATATGTATATCGATTTTATCGAATTGTTACGCCACAAAAAATAAATTGTCTGAAGCGGGTAAATATTCCAAATTTCAAGTCTCCGCACAAACCCAATATACCCTTTTCACTGCACAAACCAGTATAAAAAGGGCGAAGGCAGTGGACGGCATCAGGCGGGCAGGGGGATGGGGTGGAGGGTGGCCAGAAGTCGTGGCCGGAGACGAGGCAGCGAGACGGAAAGCAGCTTTAAAACGGGCTCGCTCCGGCATTTTCAAACTTGATTTGGCAAAACGGCGGCAAGTTCTCAGTTTGTTCTGCACTTCTTATGCATATCGAAATATGTGTGTGTGTAGATGTTGTTGTGGGTTTGTAGGTCTCTACGAGTATTACGGTGTTCTGTGAAGATTGTTGTTGTTGCTGCTGCTGTTGTCGGCATTCAGCTGCAGCCGTCCTTTGTCTCAGTTAGCTTTTGTCTACGGGTCGTTCTTAAAGCCTGTCGATCAGACCGGGCGATGACAATGAAAGGAATGGGATTTGTGTGTGGTTGAAAAACATAAGACGAAGACGAAGACGAGGAAGAAGAAGAAGGCGACGCTTGCACGTGAATGATTTATGGCTGAAGTGAGCTGCGAATATGTCTTGTAGTACATATAAAGTAGAGTATTTCCGACTATCGTGACTAATAATTTATTGACTACTGATTAACTTGATAACACTCATTTATTTACTGAATGCTTGAAATTCGTGAGCGAAAGAGAGAAAGCGAGCGAGATCAAGAGAAAAAGTGAGTTTAATAAAGAGAGAGAGAAAGAGAGAGAGCGCAAAATTAAAATTAATTGACTGAAAGAGAAGGCGAGACATTTTACAAGCACATTTTAGAGAGCAAACCATTTTTAATTTTTTAAAACTTAATTTAATAAACATTGCATGACAATTATAACATTTGAACCTTTAGTTAGCATTTGCCTTCGCTGTATCTGATGAGAAGAAATAAATGCTTGACTTGTATATGATATAAAGAAACAGTTTAGCAAAATTGTTGCCAATTTTATACAAACAGTCGGAAGCGTTATGATCAAGAATATATATATATATAGTTTAACTTATAAACATGTATAAAACCTTAGCTAATACAGATTGAGGTATTTCCGTATTTTTTGTTTAAAATAAATATATTTATAATTAATTATTCAGTATACATGAGTTTATGCATAATTCGATAATACTAATACAAAAGAATGCATCAAACTGAATGTCACAAATATATTGAGCATTACTGATATTTAACATAAAACAAATGTTCACTTTATATATAATATATATTCAGAAACATACGTTCTTTAACATGCTATCTTTTTTTACATGAATTTTACATTTACATTACGAAAACAAGATACGCAATTTGTACGCATTACGGTAAATACGTAATTTGCTCGAATACTGTTAATCGCATTTGCGCTCAGTTTACGACTGAGCACCCACGCGACCGTCGGAACTTATCCACCATTAGCTACACCCCCCCCCCCCACCCCCTCTCCCACCCACGCTGCTTCACACCTCACCATTTCGATGCTCATTACAACAACAAAAAGTCAGCCGCCATCACAAATTCGTGCTTCTGCTTCTGGTTTGAGCTCTGTGAGCGTCTGAGCGTAGCGAAAGCTCAGCTTAGTGAAGCTCAGTTATTTTGAGTGCGTTCTCTCTTGTTCCGTTTTTTTGTTTTTTTTTGTTTTTAATTTGTCTTGTGTTTTGTTGGGTTTCATTCTTTTGCAACGCAACTTGAAATTAAATGCGCAGTAAATTACGCAATTTTATGCTTCGTTAAGTTCGCTGCTGATGGATTTTTGTTTTCTTTCACACATGCACATTTACCATGGCAATGAGAACGTATTAACGGCGACAGAGAAAAACAAAGAAGTGCAAGCAAGAAGCATTTTTGACAGGCACTGCATTAATTACGCTTAGAGCTGGTCAATCATGCTTGAAAGCTCTCTTTCTCTCTCTCTCTCTCTCTTTCTTGATTTGCTGTTCTTCCCTTGCTCTTTGTTGTGTGGTCCTACCCCAATGTAACATCAGTGAACGGACATAATGCACCGGTTAACATTGCCGCTGGGCAGCTGCCTGCAGCAAATGCACTCGAAGACCAAAAGAGACTTGCATAACAAATTCTTAATTGTGCAACAGACTGATAGCGCTCTCTCGCTCTATGGCTCGTTCTCTCTCTTTGTGCTGCTGCTTCGCCCTGCAGCCATATTGCGGAAATATGTCAACGCTGTTGCTGCTGTTGCAGTTGCTTGTATTGTTGTTGTAGTTGTTGTTGCTGCTGCTTCTGTTGTTTTGAAGTTGAAGTTTGCATCTTCTGGCTACCGTTGGGTTAGGTGAGGTTATGTTCATACACACACACACACACACGCACACACGCAGCGCCATAAAAGCATGTCACGCATAGTGTAATTTCATGTGACGTAAATGCAAAAATATGTTAAAACTGATGCAGATTATACAAGTAAGAACGTAGATGTCGGGTGTAACCGACAGCGCAATACTCGTTTACAGCTAAATAAACACTAAAACTTAACTAACCTCGCCTTGTGTGTACACAACCAAAAAAATTTTGCGTCTAGGGTGGGAATCGAACCCAGGACTTACCTAAACTTGATTTCTTGTGTGACAAAATTCACCTTAAATTATCCGACACGAATATTACGCAATCGTTAAAAACTGCACATTCCAATAATACAAAAAATAATTGGCGTATTTTTAGTATTGTTGTTGGCAAAAAATGGATTTTTGTAATTGTGGGACCGGGAGTTGGTACAGACAAACAAATTTTTTGTGCGATCTTTGGAGGAGATCTTTAGTAATCTGTGTACAAAAATGGTATGTATGTATCTTTAAAAATGTGGGTGATTTATTGATTATATTGATGTGCCACGCCTCGAATGGGCGGACACAAAAAATCGTTACACTTTATCTAACGCAAATATAAACGAGTATATATTCTAAGTTTCAAATCTCCAGCGTTAATAGTGTTTATTTGTACAGACTTACAAACCCAATATACTCCTTTCCTTTCGTAACAGGGTATACAAAGCAGTTGCCGTTGCCGTTGCATTCGCTTTAAGTGCCAGGCAGATGAAGTTTTTCTTTTCAAATCAGGGCTGTGCACGCGCTGCATTTGCAAAACTTTCAGCTGGGGTGAGAGTCTTTTGAGTCTTTTTCAAATTGATGGGCCTGTGGTGCTGCACAAGTATTATTATGCCAAAGGGGTAGCAAATTCAATGAAGCAACTGTCAGGCAGCATAAACAGACAGCGAGCAATAAATTATAGCACTCAAAAAGGAGCCAAGCCAAATGCGATCCACAGCTTAACGAAAGACGCCGCATTGCGTGCTTGGCACTAACGTAATTGAAGTGGAGAAAACATAAAAACTACACTTGACGAAGCTCAACGAAACGTTTGCAAATGCACAAATAAAAGCGGATTTCACTTTAGTGCCTAAACAACAATGAAGATAAGACCTTATTAGCAACTTAACGAAACTTCCCAAACGTCTTAAAAGCCCCTCGAAATGTATTTATCTAGTATTTGCGACTCATTATAATTACACAAAACCACAACTCAACGAAACCACATGTGAACTACATGAGTACAATAGACAGAGAGATAAATCAAAAACTTAACGAGCCACCCATTAGAAACACAGACCACAAATACGCCGGCGAATTAGAGCCATTCATTAATCTGAACGTAAATCAGTTGCTGAAAGCCTACAGAAGCCGGGGAAAAGCAGTTGACAGAGCATAAAACCGAAATGAATGCGGTGTAAAATTTACAACAGGCGCCACGCCCCAAACGCCCAAACATTATGCAAATTGGCAACGAAACGACTTAACTACATGTTAAAACTTATCGCTGCCATCAAGTAACAGTTTGGCCAAATAATAAACTGGAGTAGCGACAAACACCAACTGGGCAACTGGGCACCCAAAGCGTGAGAACCTTGATGGGGAGCCCCCTCCACCCTGAAGCATTACCGTTTTACTCTGGGAACTACTTCATGCCTACGAATGAGAGAGTTGTAAACACGTACAAGCGTGTACAGCGGGAAAACAATAAACGTAATAACAGCAGGCGTTACTTATGCACATAAAGAAAAATCAAGTGGATCGTACTTAAAGCTCAAAACGTAGTTGATAAAAGAAACTTTTATATATTGATGTAGTATTTTTAAATCTTGATTTAAGATTTGACAATTTTGTTAAGTGAAAATTTGCTATGATCAAAAAATTTAAAATTTTTCACTCAAAGTATTTTTGAAAGATCTAAAAAAAACCCAAGCTCCGAACTTGTATTTAGAATATTCGTACTCATTTCTAGTAAATCGCGAGTTTTACTTAATTTAAGATTCTTTTCTCTTATATTAAGATTTTCTGTACTTGGTTTAAGATTTTAGTGTTTTTATTTGAATGAACCTCAACAAAACATAAAAAACTCCTAGCTCCTAAATTATATTTAGAATATTCGTACTCATTTCTAGTCGAGAGTTTTACTTAATTTAAGATTCTTTTCTCTTGTATTAAGGTATTTTGTACATGTTTCAAGAATAGCAAATACTTAATTCACGTTCACTCACACTTAATTTTCTCCTATTTTTTTGCGCTGTGTGTAGGCATTCTTGTGACCGCCTCTGGACGGTCCCCCGCCCGCCCCAAACGTGCAACAACAATGAGCAGAATCGTACATAATCGCACACATTCGTAACATGCATGCAAATTTGTCAACCTACATCCACCCCCGCCCATCCACCCCTCACCGCTTGTGGCTTAGGTACAGTTATCATAATGATGACGAAAAATAAACATGAACATGCTTTAAGCCAGGCAAAAGAAAAACAAAACAACAAAAAGAAAACCAATTGAAAAAGCTGCCATAATTTGTCGCCATGGGAAATTGCTGCAAATTTTAACGGCAGTTCGTAAATTATGCTGAATTTTAAGGTAAACAGTAAAAAAAAGGTTGTTTAATCTTAAGTAAATGAATAAACGATGATTCGCTCGGTATGCAAAAGAAAAATGAAGGAGTGCGCGAAAAGCGAAACATCAATTGAACAGAGTTTTATACGGTTTTCAAAATAAAAGGTGAGCCAAGATAATTAATATAATTTCTGTGAAGTTTTTAAAAGACTACTAATAAATTATATAATGAATTATAACAAATACAAAATTTTTTTAACCCTTAATATTTAAAAATAAAATACTTTTAAACAGAATTTGTATGTTTTCTTTATAATTTCTTTTAAGTTTTTGCTTTTTTTAATTAACTTTCATTTACTTAAGTCCTCAGTCGTTTCTTACTTTTAATTATTTACTTTGTTTGAACTTAGCACCTTAAGATGTTGCCATCTTAACGAAAAAATAAAATTTTACTGTCTGCCGACTTGTTAAGTTGTTCTGCCATCTAATTTTAAAAGTAATATAATAATAAATAAATAGAAAATAAAAAATTATATCGAATTTTAATTCGATTCATTGGTATTTAATTTTGAAACATTAAATACAAAATTAATACCAACAAAAAACCTAAAAATTTAATGTTGTCTTCATTTTTATTTAAATAAATAAATGATTTTATTTTATAGTTCAAGTTCGAAATCTTTCCAGCGCTTTTTAAATCTAAACGAATTAACTAACACATAACATCAGGTATTGTTTGTAAAAAATTAAAAATTCAATTCTGACAACCTTAGCAAATACACAGACATGCAAACAGGCACTATAAACTGCATTAAGTCGTATATAGAACGATAACGACTGGCGGTCTTATCAAAAAGTAAAATAAATAAACAAAAATAAAAAGTTACAGGCCAACAAGTTGAAGTCAAGTAGAGGTCTAAAGCTATTTTTAAAACGCCGCTTAAAACAAAACAAATTTCGAGTGCTAATTTCGCTTGGGGCAAACAAATATTGAACGAACAAAACTGTACAAGTTTTTCTTTTGAAAAAAAAAATTAAGTATATAATTTCATATTTATGCGTCATGTCGTTTTAAGGGAGGGCATTGAACCCTGGAAATGAATTATAAAAAGTGCTCTATGAGTAATAAACTGGGCCGCAAATACGAACAAAACTGCCTCATTCGCAAATATTTGCGTTTGAGGCGCACGCCACAAAAATAAAGAATTAAGAACATATTAAAAAGAAGATTGACTTTCAGATACTCTGTATTTAGTTGTGGTATTATAGTATACGTATGTATATAAAGGTGTATGAATTAATTAATGGAAATAAAAGCAATTGTCTTTTCTCTGAAAAAACCTTAAACTTGTTAAGATGAAAAACAACACTTTGAGAAGCAAGGAAAAAATAAAATATTAAAATTTGCAAGTGAATCTATGGAATTTCAACAGAGAACAGACAAATCATAAAGGTGTACTTATTTTTTTATTGATTAATTTATTATTTTGAACATAAGAATATAAGTATTATATTTATTCTTCTGAAGTATAAGATATTTAACATAGACAGAGATTAAATAACCCAAACATGTTTATGCTCCTTTATTTTTGCACCTACATAAAAAACAGTTCCCTTTGCACTTTACAACATCGTTTAAAACAATTATATTCTTTTCCAATTTTTAATTATTTATATTTGAATATAATAAATATATATAGTCATAAAATAAAACTATTTTAGCTCAAAATTTGCAAATATATATAAAATAATTTTTGGATGAGGAGATAATCCATTATATACCAAACTAATTTTTGCAGATATTTAAAATAGAGTTATCTTATTTAAATTATCTATTATAACCAATCAGGAGTGTACATATATTATTTATATTTCTTTATTGTGTAAGCTTCATTAATGACGCCTTATTTTATTTAGTTTACAGGGTATAACAATGAAAAAAAAATTTAAACAAATGCAATAAGGAAATGCGTGTTGGTCTGCGTCTTCGGCAAACATGAAGAAACCGCCTTGTTTATGGGGCTCTTAAGCTGTCTTATGACTCTGTGCCCAATAAGCAAAATACATCTGGTCCGATTTATATGTATGGCAAATATTGCTCGCACTCTCATTCTTAAACTTATCATAAAAGAGAGAGACAGATGGAATATAAACAAATACAAGTGCAAGTGATAAATTGTTTTGATAGAAGTGCTGAAGGAATGCGCGACTCCATTTGGTCTAGATGGCTGTCGTTTTGTGGTCAGCGCGCATTGGGTAATTAAATTTTTGTGGCTCATAAAATGTCTGCGGTTAGCGGGAAATGCCTTATGCTAGAATTTCAGAAAATTTTTGTTTTTGTTTTTTTTTAAACAACCATTTGAAGTGTTGGCCGAATCGCATTTTAGCTCTGGTCTCGAGTCCCATCCTAAATGGACCATAAAAAGTTGTTGCAAACAACAACGCAACACGGCAGGAAAATAGCTTCATAAAAAGTGAACTGCCAAAGAGATGAGGCTGATGAAAGTGCCTTAAATTTAGTGGAATTGCATTATGTGATTAAATGCGATTAAGAGTAGTCGCTATTTTAGCTATGGAAAAAGAAGTTATCTAAATGCCAGTCGTAAACGTCAAGCAATAGTTGGAGGCGCAGGTATTCCAATAAAATTTAATTTAATTTAAGTGTATTTTGCGGAAAGTAAAGGTAAACTGGAAGGTAAGCAATTCAAACTTCTCTTTAACGTTGGAGGTCTCTTTATACTCTACTTATCAATACTCTAAATTTCATTGTACTTTACAATACAAACTTTTCTATACAAGCACATTAAATTGTAAATTTGACAATTAGATTGTATTTATTATATTTCTCTCACATGATTTAATTGAAACATTATTATTATCGATATATTGAAGTTTTTTTAGTAAATGAAACCTGCACATACTAAAAATGGATGTTGAAATGATATTGTGAAGATCAACTACAGAAGTCACAATAAAACTTTTACTTATACGTCAAGTTTTCGGTGTAATGTAATTTGATTAAATATAACAGTTTATAATAAACTACTCTTGTTTTAAAAGATCACATTTGCTACAAGATAATATTCTTTTTATACTGAATATGAATTTGCCAATATTTTTTAAAAACATTTTGAACATTTTATATATTCAAATACAAGATGAAGTACCTTTTAAGTAAATATATACCTCTTTTAGATTATAGTTAACATGCAAGTTATTTTAAGCACCATTAAAAGAGATATTTAAAAAAATCTCAAATATTTAAAGGCACATTTAAAAAAAATGTAAGCTTCATTAGGAGAGATTTTAATAAATAGATATATGGAAAGTCCAAGAATTTTCCATTGAGCAAATACTATTAAACTGCCATTCCAAGCTGCTGCCCAAATGAACGTGGCCTGCCTTTACAGGCCAAATACAGCAGATTAATCTGCTGTGTAAATATGCCGCACGTATTTCACCCACACAGATTTCGTGGTTGACCCCGACCCGCGACCCGAAGTCGACTTACCAGGGACATATTACAGCAAATAATTTCTTAATGCTTGTCCGGCCCGAGACCTAAACCCCTAGAGAAAACAGCAAAAAAAAAAATTAGGCAATTGTCGTCGCTTTTGGACCGCAATTAATTTTCATTACAAGGCAATAAGCAAAATTAAACACGAATCAAGTAGCGCCCAAAAAAGAGACACACACAAAGCCTTGGCCAGGAGTGTCGGAAAAGGGGGCAGCAGGGGCTGGCTGAATCGAGAGATAGGATAGAAGTACCCGCTGGACTTTTAGATGGTCGCAGCAACGTGTTGACATTAACAATTTATAAGAATTCAGTTTCTGATTTGTCTTGCCGTTTAGTTTGGTGTGGAAAGTTTGCCCAAGTTGAGCAAGAAATGACAAAATGATAAAAGCACTTGACCCGAAGGTCAAAGGCAAACTTACGAGCATTCATAGTCAGAGCTGGTAAACGTTGTAAATTAGGATTGCTTACCTGCAAAGAGAAGACAGAAAATAAATGGAAATTAGTTTAAGTTCATTTTTAGGGCTGTTAAAAAATAAACTAAATAGTTTCTAATGACAACCATTGAAAATAAATTTGTTGTAATAATATAATAATTCAATAACAAATTTCAAAATATATTTAAATAAATATTACTAATAAAATTAAATAAATAATTTTAACTTTATGTCTTTCCAGTTATAATTTTTCCTAAAAAAAAGTCGCTTCTTTTTTATAAGTAAATTTAACTATAAGTCGAATACAATAAGTGTTTTGTCTGATACATAATTTTATTTATATTTGTTTTCAGTAATATGCAGCGCTTTTAAATTAATTATTATCATTATAATCAAATCAATATAAATTCAATAATTCTTTCTACGAAAATAATGTAATAAAACTCAATAAGAATAAGATAAGTTATGATAAATAAATATTTGTATATATACGTAAATGGTATATATATCTTGCAAGACGAATTTATGATACAATGTAAATATTAATATAAAAATTCATTTTTAATTTAATTATTATTAAGTCTTTCCTTTTGATGCTTAAATCAAACTATTCTACCGATAATAATAAACATAAAATGTAGGAAAGAGAAAATGTTGCTATCAAATACTTTAAATTCTTAAGAAACCTTCAAAATAACTACAAATTGCATTTCTTTCAAATTAATACATTTTTATACGAAACTTTACACTTATATTTGTTGCTCAATTCGCTGATTTATTGCTAAAAATATTTGGCAGCTAGTTATTTAAAATTAGTGACGCGTTCAATGTCTGCAAATATTTTTAAACAAGAAATTAACAATAAAAACGGTATAATATATGCCAAAAATATTTTATTTCTGCACGCGCCTCCTACAAAAATACAAAAATTCAGTCATTGGTTAAAGGCCAAACACACAAACACAGATGCGCGAAACAACAAATAGAAATGAATTGAATAATATTCATTGAAACAGTCATGAGCACAGCTACTCAAACAGCTGAGTGACTGAAGAGTTGCGTCTATCAAACGGAACAGTTTTGCCCCTGAAGTGGGTGGAGATTTATTCAAGTTGATTTTCAATGATTTATTTTTAGCAATCAGCAATTTTTTTACATATATATTTGCTGGCTTAGCTGAGTAGACAATTGACTGCTGACTGCAGCAAACCTCAAAAAACAAAAACAAATGTTTTAATAAAATTAAAAGCTGCAGCAAATGTCTTACAAACATAACAAAACAAAAATCTCAACAAGTGCAACGCGGCGTATGAGTAATTTGTCTTTCGTTTGTGCTCCAAAGACAAACCCAAAGCCAAAACCATTCAATTCGATTTCAAACAATTTAAAAATAGATTTCTTTTGGTTTGTTGTTTGTTGTCTCTGAACGTTTTGAGTGTTTTTTCTTCTACTTTTTCTTCTTTTTTATGTTTGATTTTCAGGGTTAAGTAGCCGTGAGCTAATCATGTGTTGTGTGCGTGTGTGTGAGTGTGTGAAATTAAATAGAATTTTGGGTATTGTTATTTGTTTGCTCTTTAAGCTTGTAGATAAGTCTATTGATATGGTAGAGTATTGCTATCAACGAGCAATTACAATAACGTTGTGAAATATTGATAGATTTAATTTTACATTGCTAATGGTTTTTGGAAGGCAATTGAATCACAGTAATTTTATAATAATTGTTAACAATTTCAATTTTCACAGTTCCCAATTAATATGTCAATTAAAGATATTTCTATCGTTCGCATGTGTATATGTTAATAACAACTAGAAATTGATCATGTCTATATATTTATGCCCAGCTAAATATTATTTCGAGCTCAGAAACTATTAGACGGATTCAAATGAGAAATCATAAAATGTCTGTCCTTTTCTTGCGGAAGTTAACTGAAAATTTTAATCACATTTTCTGTAAAATCGAACTTTTAAATATATGAATTTCTAATGATTTTAGCCTATAATGATTTTGTTTTATTTTTAAAATTAATTCTAATTTCCTTATTAATTATTTTGATAAGTATGTTTCTTAGTAATAAATCCAAAAAGCTTTCCATATTTATATTATATATAAATTATATATAAATTAATGCAAATGTATAATTTATATAATTGCTTCCCCATTTAAAGTTTAACAAACATATTTATACTTATAAAATTATAATGTATTCTTACACAAATCTGAAGTAAGGCCTACAATTTTTCTTAAAAACTCTTATTACATTTGGTAATTTTATTTAAATGCTTTCAAAGACATGACAACTATAAAGAAACCGCAACTAGCCAACAGCAACCGCCTACCCCGCTTAGTATTGATCGCAATTGGCGAACCCAACCCAAAACGCGCTTTTAAGTACACTTGGGGCCAACACGAGACCAGAGACTCCGTCGAGAGTCGAAGTCAGAGTTCGGTGTTAACAGAATGACGTGGCCATAATTAAAGCAATCGAACAGGAACTCGAGAAATTGCTGCGCCCGCCATAAGCCATTGACGTGGGCCCATCAAAATAAGAAGAAAAATAAAAATAATAAAAATAACAAGTAAAAACGTTACAGTCGGGTGTAATCGACTGTGACATACTCGTTTACAGTACAATGACAGCTTAAAACAGCCGGAAACTGTCTTAATCATTATTGTTATTTTGAAAAATATTTTTCGGTTGAATATGTAGAGGGTCTAAATTAGTGGGGGATATCAACTGGCCACGCCCACAGTGGACGTATACAAAAAATGTTTTCGCGATCTTTAAAGGATGTCTGAGAGAATTCGATATATCTAGCTTTGAAACTCAGGGAGATTAATGGGTTTAATTGAATTTTCAGTCTCTAGCCAGACGGACATTGCACAAACCCAATAAACTCTTTTCACGGCGTCAACGAGTATAAAAATAAAAACATAAAAAGAAAAAACTGAGTGTAGGCAGCGGGCCCAGCTGAACTAAACCAGTCCAAGTCCGTTTCGACGTCTTTTCAGTTTTTGGCTTATTGTGTGTACTCGAATATTTCCTAGCCGCTCTCTCGGGATGACGTCAACGCGTAAATATAACTATTATTATAGGGAGCAAAAAAAGTGTTTTCGACATTTATTTAGTTGGGCCTACGCGGCGGCCAGTGCGAGCGAGACAGCAGCATTGACCGAATGTCAAAATATTTGTTTATTTGGAGCTGTGAGGCAAGCAGGGAACTGACTTTTGTGGCGCACACTTCATTAAGTTGTTGCCGCCCCCGCAGCTCGTTCTGGACGGGTTCAGTGAACTGCACAGGACATTAGCCCGTTATATAGTATTTACCGCTATTCTAATCCATTTCACACTGCCTGCCGACGGCCGCGCGTGTGCTTATCTAATCGAAGAGAATCAAGAAGCTCAACACGTGCCCCGCCCCACAAAAGTATCTCAATCTTTTGTGGCATTGACACCTTGCCAATGACCGATATTACCAACGGGGAAGTCAATGGAGCCGCATTTGGCAATCATTCAATGGCTTCTAAACTGTCATTGGGGCCTGTTTCTGAGGGCGTTATCTCAATAAGCAGCTCCTCGTCACTTCGGGCTCTTTATATAGTTAATTTGATTGCATGACGCGACAAGTTTTCTGCAATGCGCATCAATGCGTGATTCTGAAGCGGTTTTTCTTCTTCTTTTTTGGCCAGCAGCACGCGAAACCGTTAAGCGCATTGGCTAACAGCTTTTGGCCAAGGCAGAGTTTTGTTACTTGGCAATTTCTGTACTAAACGTGTTATTTGATTGATTTAAAATAAGCCAAGTTCCAGGTAAACTGAGAGAATTATAAACAAAAATTGGGAATAAAGATTAAATTTATATTATACATATTTTTTGGGTATTTATTAATTTATATTTTCGCCCAAGAATGCGAAATCTTTTTTATATACTACAAATAAATGGAAAAAAATAATATTGAATAATGTAAACATATAAAAATTGGAATTATGAAAATCAATACATTAATAATTAATAAAAATCATATAAATAAAATTAAATACACTAAACATTAACAAAAAAACATTTAGAAATTTCCTTCTTTACAATATTAAAAAACTGTTTAAAGACTTTAAAATGAACAATTTATTTAACGTATTTAGCATGTAATTTATTCAAATGCAATAAATTTTCAGTAGCTAATCGAGCTCTGTAAATGCAACGTTCCCAGAGAATTTTGTGCATATTCATCACAATTGTCTCAGCGTCGAGAACATTTAATCGGGGCAGCAATCACTCAGCAGTCGAGATTTCTGCACTGGCACCTAGAGCCGAGCTCATTTGTCGCCCATTTATAGCACTTTCTCCGACAATAAATCAACGCCTTGGCACACACACTCACACACTCATACAATGTTACCCAGTTCATTTGCCCACTCCTGTACACACACACCCACGTCCCTTCTATGGTATTATGCCTACTTTACTCTGATTTCTATTTGGCTACGTGGCAATTTAATAAATCGTTCATTTATCACTGACATGTGAGCGAGTGCTTCATTGCATGAAGTCCTTTCATTTATTGCTCTCTCTTTTGCACATTCTGCCTTTGTCGCTCTCTCTCTTGCTTTATCTTTGTATTATCCTTGCTGTCTTGCTGTGTCCTACAATTGGCCTCTTTGAGCGCGTTTCATTTGATATTTCATTTTGGTTTCCAAAGTTCTTCAATTGCCTGGCCCGTGTCCTTTATGGCTCGGGCTATTGTGTAATTATGATTGCGCATGGCCCTTAAATACATTACGGTAACAGCGGGCAACAGTTACACGTGTCGCCAAATTGCGCTTGATTATTGAGCAAATGGGCAGAAAATTCCAGAACTGAACGATTAGCCGGGTTGGCACGAAAAGCTGCTCTGCTCGGGTAGAGTATAACAAAATTATTATGAAGGCAGCAGTGGCACAGCACTTAATTATGTTTCTATAATCTCAAATTAAATCAGATGTATTATAAGACGTTTATATACATATTATTATATATGTAAATTTGTAAACAATATTTAATTTTTATTTATTTACTACTTTAATTTAGATTGCATTTAAAGTTATGTTTCTACAATCTCCTAAATCAGATATATTTTAAGAAGTTTATACACATTGTATATGTATATAAATATTATATAAGTTATTTGTAAATTACATACTAATTCCATAAAATAGCTTCTGTACGAAACTTATCCACCATGTTGCACAAAGAAGAAAATGTTTGTTCCTATTATTTACAACTTTTCTTATTTTATATTAATACAAAAAAAAACAATATTGAAATTTTCTTAAACTTTTATGAATATTTAAAGGTGTCTTAAAACTACTAATGCAGCGTTATAAATGTATTGTCTATTATCCATAAAATATATACAGTAAAATTAGTTTAAATAAAATTGTTAGTAAACGCTACACAATCATATATTTTTTCGATTCATATTCGTTAAGATATATTATCTCTACTACATACTACTTGGGTTCAATACTTGGAATTGTTGGGCTATACTAATTTTTATTATTATTATTCATATTAATTATCCTTTAAAAATGAGGACAGGTTGGGACGCTCAATAGAAATAGTCTCTTTTAAATTAAAATATATTGTTCTGAAACTCGTATTTAAATTCATATTTATTAAAAATATCTTTTGCTAATTTTAGAATACTTCCACTTCCAAAAAAATATGTGCCATAATTCATAATCAAAACAATTTTGGTTTAATACTAAAAAATATGCGGCAACGCCTACGCATCGCCCTTTGACACACGCCCACACAATGAACCATACACACACACACACACACGCAGGGACAGACACCCACATGAAGCCAGCAGCTCATCAGCGTCGTGGGTTACAAAAGCACAAAACACGCAAAGACGGGCGCGAGATAAAAAGTTGACCAAACCGATTCAATAAATCAGCGTGTGCGTGTGTGTGTGCGTGTTTGGCTGCCAAAGTTCGTTGCCAGCTTTTAGGCACTGTTTTGGGGCTATAGTGGAATTACCATAAATTTCGAGAACTATTGATGCCGTTTGCTATCGCGTCGTTTTTTTTTTTTTGTAAAGAGTGACCAGCCTCGGTCAATGCACTCTTGTCCTTCGCTGTCTTCCTTTTCGAGTGTTTTTGCCCCGTTGTTATTTGTTGCGGCTTTGCATTGTTGTTGTATTAATATTAACCCACTTCAGCCTCGCATACGCATTTTATTTGCATACATTTTCCACTCACGCACACACAAACACACTAACACAGAGAGCAGCGCTCTTAAATTTCAACTCCCTCTCAAAGGCAGTCGCGCTCACCCACTCGCACCCACTTGCTGCTCTTTTGCGTGTACACTTCCCCTCTCTTTCCCTCTCTCGCTGGCTTCGAAAGTGCGTTGAAAGCTTTGAGACGCGCGCGTATTGTTCACGTTGTTGTTGTTTTTGCATTTGTTTCATTTGTTCTTATTATTTTGTTGTATTACGTTTTTGTTCACGTCTTTTCTGCTTTGCGTCGCGCATCGCTGTTGCTGTCGTCGTCGTCGTCGTCGCTGTCGTCTTACGTATGCATTGCCGCTGGCGGCGCTGTTGACGCTGGCGTTGACTTTAGCGCTGGCGTCGCTGTTGCCGTTTTGTATCTTGATTTTGGTTTCAACGGTGAATGAACTCAGGACCTGCGGACGTTCAACCGTCAAAAAGCGCTTTTTCGATTTGTTGCCTGCTCTTATGCTTGTCGCATTTGTTATTGTTATATTGCTACTGTTCTTATATAGTTTATATTCTTTGCTGCTGCTCTTGTTGTTGTTGCTGCTGCTGTCGCCTGTTATCGCCGCATGCGTAACACATTTCTATTCGCTGTTGTTGTTGTTGTTGTCGTCGTTTCGCTTTTTCGCACTGTTTTAACTGTTCTTTTCGTCCATTTTGAGCAAAATTGCAAAATCGTTCGCTTTTTGGTCTTCTGTTATATTAAATTCTGGTTGCTGTTGTTGTTGCCGCGGTTTCTGAGCTTCGGCTGCGGTTTGTTTAATTCTAAATACGAATCTGATATTTTCTTTATCGCTGTTCTTTTCGTTACTTGAATTTGAAATTGTGGTCTGGTTAAGTGCGCAAAATATCGAAAAACATATGGTATAGTCTTTTTATTGTATACAATTTATACTTGAAGAACTATTATAAATTTTACTATTCTGATAGCAATTAATAACATATCTTAATATGTTACTTATCTCGAGATTCTCATTGATCAACCGCTTAGACTGTAATGGAGATGCAGAAACAGAGAGAAAGTGAGAAAGAGCGAAAAAGAGTGAAATATATGAAGAAAAAGCGAGAAATATTGAAATATGAAGGGATAGAGAAAGCGCGCTAAAGAGTAAAATGTATGGAGAAAACGAAAGAGAACGAGGGACGGACAGCGAGAGAGTAAGTGGGAGAGAGAGAGTTACAACTAGAGAGAGAGTCCCGACTAGTCCCGACTAGTCAACTAGTCCCGCTAATTTTCAATATAAGATATAAGATATTCAATAGAAGTATTTATAGTTGTATATAGAATAGAAAGTTGAAAACTAAATAAAATTCAATAGCCATTCAATATAAATTAAAAATTACTCAACCATTTTCAAGGAAATCAATGACAATACCAATAAACACATCGTAGCCAAGTCAAATATCCACAAACTTCTCAGATGACCCCATCCTGGCCAAATAGCCTGGAACCTAACCTAACCTAATCTCGGGGAAAAGTATTTGCCACTCTCGGAAAATAATCGAAACGCATTCAAGCATTTGTTTTTATGCGTTCGGCTGAGGTGCAGGCAATTGGAAGAGCCGCAGCACAGATGCTGCCCCCAAGGAACAGCTTCACGGCCCTACAGCCCCACCGCCCCACCGCCCGACCACCCATCACCCACCACCCACATGACAATTACGATTCAGGGTACAAAAAACTTGCCAGCAATAAAAATTCAAGTTCAACGAATTCTACGCGCTGGGTAAATAACCTGAACTCGGCCAAATGCAGTCAACGTTGACGTCAACGTCGACAGCGACGGCGACGGCGGCAGCGGTGTTCGCGTCGGCGACAACACCCCAAAAGCAACAACAACAATAACAAAAGGCCACATGACATCCTCCAAAAGCGAAGTGCAGGAGAAGAAAACAACAAAAATATTTCACGCCCAAAAATGGAGACCAAAGGCAGAGCGTGAGAAAAGGCACGAGAGAGAGAGAGAGAGAGAGGACCGACCCAAAGCGAGCAGCAGAGACAACCTTGAACTTGAGGCCGCGGCATTGCCAAAAAGGAAAGGCGTGAAATAAATACAAAAAAAATGTGCACAAGACTCGAAGATTTTCCCTGTGTTGCCACGTTTTTCCAGCGCCGCAACTTATGCAAAGTTTGAGACAGAGAGAGAGAGAAAGAGAGGGGATTTTGTGTTTAATGTTGTTGACGTTTCAGTTTTAAGAATATTACGCACGTACTTGAATCATTTGGTAATGTCGAATGTTACATAGCAATTGAAACGCGGCACGTTTTCCAGTTAAACACTATATAATATATATGCATGTATATATCTTATGTAGGCATTTATGTAGTCTGCTTTTAGGCGCACAGCTGTGCCGCACAAATTTAACTGAAACGTGCTTTAGGCCCCTAAAACTGACTCCTGACTTTTACTACATGAATTTTTATGTGCTTAAAATCTAAATAAATATAAATAGAGAGTAAAATTAAAAACCCTTTAGTGTACACTGTCTTCCAAAGATAAATAGTCTAAAAAATATTTAACTTAAATATTTAATAATCAATAAAAAAGATATTAAAATGTGAAGTAAAATAAAGTTTCACAATTATTTAACTGCAAAGTTTACATAAAAAAATAATGGTTATTTAAATAATAAATAACAATATATAAATTTAACGATTAACTGTATCTGAATCAGGGCAGACAAATCTTATAAAGCACATTTTAACTAATTAATTGGCAAATATAAATTGATGTGTAAATCAAGCATTTGAAACGTGCATTCCCATTTTGTTTTATTTTTTAACCTAAAGCAAACTCAGGGGTATTAATTTTATGCATTTATTTCAAATGGATTGTATAAATAAAATATATAAATATATAAAATAAGTTATGATTTGGAATATTTTTTGCAAGCAATTTTTCATAAGGTGCAAAAATTAATTGTTGATAAATTGAGATTGTTTTTTAAATTCATGTGCTGAGGCAAATTTGAAAACTTAAGCTCTAACTATAATCAACTTTTAATTCGCTCTCAGGCAACCCGAAACGGCAGACAAACTCAGCCTTGAACGTCGCTTGGCACAACTTTGCCTACATGCCAAAATTACGGCATAAATATTTAAGTTTTATTTTGGGGCTTTAAGCCATATAGATGCATATATTTTAATATAGTCAGACCAGTATGTGCAAGTCATTTCCGGCCATTTTAGTCAGCAGAGCGCAAAGCTGCTGTAAAATTAATGCCACAAACTGGCAAAAGCGACGACTTTGCCATAAGCCATAACGGTGCCCAACGGCGCAAGCAACAACACCTCCGATGCTGTTAATCTAAGAGAGTGGCAGCTAGATACATGCTGCACACTTGTAGATACCTCGCCACATAGCTTGTAGATGCATAGATACATGGCACACATTTTAGCAGCATTAATTAGTTTTGCTAATTACAAGCGAATATGAGCACAGGCGGCAGCCTAGCGGTGGAAACAGCTAGCTGACAGATACACAGGCGGCCAAGCTGCAGATACAAGTACACACACACAGATACACAGATACTCGGATACACGGATATATTGCATGTTCGCTTATTATTATGTTGGGCTTATTAAAGCACAAACTGTATTTTCATTATTGTCGCCACGATTTGCTGCTAATTCAAGTAAGAAGCGACCCCAACTTTGATGAATGATTTCTATGATAATGAGGCTAATGAAGATTGCGGCTTACGGTTAGCCAGCTAGTCAGTTAGCCATTTGAGGGAGGCGGGGAGGCAGCGGGCTGGCGATAAATGAAAACTGGTTCTCTAATGACCTGTCAAACTGTACCTCAAGAGTCTTTGGCTGTCAGTTCAATCAACGCAACTGACGATTGACAGTGTGAGTGAGTGAGAGAGTGAGAGAGAGAGAGAGCAAGAGAAAAGCGAATAATGTACCTGAATTGATATCTGCTAAATTTTTAACTAACCTGTAAATTCATTCCGCATTTTAATCTAATTCGTATTTCCAAATACATTATCTATTTTATTTACCTCCTTATTTTGGGATAATAAAATTGTGTAAATTTAAAATTGCTATTTTATATAAAATTTATATAAAATTCCGGAATCCACTTTGAAAACCCATTTTCATCATGGTTTGACCTTTGAGATTAATTCTGCATTTAAATTTAATTTGTATTTGAATATAATTAATCGCTTACTTATTTTATAATTTTTTTACTATTTCTAATTATTGTTTATTATTATAACATTTTATATTGTATTATTTTTATCATCATTCACATTTATAGCTACTCAAAGCATATAATTTGGTATGCATAATTTTTAAACTATTTTCTCTAAATTAATTGCAATATATGTAAATGTATATTTATAAGTTTTTTTGAAATAAATTTCTTACGCTAATGCTTTAGTCTATAAGCAAAGATAGGTTCAAATTACATAATTTAAAAATAAATAAGTTCTTAAACATTTTCTACTTCTTTATTATTTATAGCGTTAATTTTTACGGGCAGCAACTCTCAAGTCTCGATTTCGGTATAAACATCATGTTTTGCGCTCTCTTTTCAAATGTCAGGTTGTCTGTCAACTCGGCTGTCAATTGCAACATGCAATTTAGCGAAAGGACATAGCCAACAACAAGGATAAATGTTCAAAATTACTGTCAGAACAAAAAGGGAGATGGAAACAACAACAAACAAGTAAGAACATTGCAGTCGGGTGTAACCGACTGCGCAATACTCGTTCGAAGCTTAAAACAGTCGAAAATGATCTTAATTATTATTATTTTGGCAAAATATCGATTTTTGTAATTTGTGTGACTGACTTTAGCTTTAAAATTGTGGAAAATATGAATTTGCCAAGATATAGGGATTTTATCAATTTAGAGGAGGTCATCAGTAATCTGTAAAAAATATTTTATGCATCTGATAAATAGATTTGCCCTAATAAACACGCCTCTAGTGGACCAAAAATCTCAGCAATTAATCAGAGTATATATTCCGAATTGCAAGTCTCCCAATATACTCAATTTCGCAAGCGAGTGCAAAAACGCCGGAAACGAAATGTGAATTTTGTTTTATGACGTGACTTGACAGCAACAACGAAACTGACAGTCGGTTTGTCAGTCAGTTAGTCGGTCGATTGAGGGCCTCAGCTTTAAGCCAGAGAAGTGCACATGCATATAGCTGGTAACTTTAGCGGCTTCTAACGGTAAATGGAAATACTTATGAGCGCGAAGAGAAAAACAAAAATACCGTATGAGAAGCAAAGGCAGCAACAACAACAACAACAACAACATGGCCAAGTTGCAGTTGCTAAGTGGGCGCGACGCCGTCGTTGTTGCTGCCTTGTTCAACAAGGCTAAAAGCAGCAACAACGACGTTTGTTGCATTCCTGACCTACTCTGCAACTTCAGCGAGACAACGGTCTGGTCTGGGCTGGTCAGGCGGCGGGGGCGGGGTAGCCAGCAGGTGGGGCAGCAACAACAACTGGGCGTCATTGGCTAAAGGATCTGGCAACAACAACAGCACACGAGACGCCATAAACAACAACAACAACAACGGCGCAAAAATGTGTATAAAACTTTGGCCTGCTGTTCGCCTCCAAAAGTAGTTAAACTTCAAAGCCGACAAACGACATAGGCAGCAGCAACAACAACAACAACAACAACAACAACTCGCAACGGGCCATGTAAAAACAAGTTTTCACTACTTTTGCCTATTTCACAACAACAACAACTGCAGCTTTAAGCAATAACAAAAACGTGCCAATAACAAAAAAACGTATAAAAAGAGAAAAACACGCTGCCAAAGCAGACGAAGCAAACATGCAACGGAGCTGGGCAACAACAACAACAACAACAACAACGGCGACAGCAACGCGATGCATATTTGTTGTTGCGTTGTGGCTGATGACGTGCGCACAGTGGTAATCCAGTTAAAAAACATTAATGAATACAAAATATTAAATAGAAAAATTGACGACAGTTGAACATCAATCTACAAGCGAACAATTCGACATTATTATTATTATTTTTTTAACAAGAACATGTGAATCTGCACCTATTAACATATACATGTCATATTCCATAGTCCATTAAATGAAGTTAGTTATATCTTGGTTGATACAGGTATAAAACGATCAGCATCCCGGTTGACAGATATTTCCGTTTAATACGGATTATAATAGAGTTTCAACTGTATGCAAAGAAATAAATATTGATTTGGCCTTTGCCATGCATTTATGTCAATCAATCAAAATTTATTTTAAATAATTTTACCAAAGTATTTGTCCTCATTACATATTTAAATATAGAATAAAATAAATTCAATTTTCTTACCCTAATTTCAAACTTAACCTATAGAATATTCGGCTAATGTCAATTTGTTCAGAGTTTGTTTCGGAGTTCAGGAGTTACATTTTTATAATTTCTTCGACAAGAAAATATTTTTTATACAATAGTATATTTATATGGTAGCAAATTTGTGATAAATTTTGAACATATTTGTAAACTAAAGTTAGCTCTTCAATAATATTATTTTAATCCATTTTAAAACCAGACAGTACTAAATTTTTTGGTTTATTACTTAAGCAGTTGCCCCACTGTAGCTCGTATGCCCGCACCTTTGCTATTGTTGTTGTTTTTATTTTTTTAGTTGTTTTGTTGCGTTTTTTTTAGTTGTTTTTCAGCAGTTGTTGGTTTTGCCAGCGCGCAGGCCTCTAATCCAGTTTTGTGAAGCGTTATTTTTTTCGTAGGCCATGTTTTCCAATAGGCCACCTCCCGCTCTCCCTCGCTCTTTCTCTCTTTTGCTTGCTCCATGCAACTTGAACGAGTTTACAGCTAGATGGCAACAACAGCATTACAACACGTTACAAGTGCACGCTGCAGTGTTAGACAGTGTTTCAACAACAACTCTTTTTTCACTGTTTTTCTATTTTTATTCTCTCTTTTTTTGTTGGCTCTCACTCCCCGCGAACTTCACGCGCCTAGACCCGTACCCGTAATTTGTTTCACACAGTTGTTTTTCGGGCTGTCTGAGTAGTATTACCGCACAGTCTCGTCCCACTGTGCCGCGCAGTGTGGCTGCATTTGCCGTTAGCTGGCCAAGCTTGTGTGTGTGTGTGTGTGTGTGCGTGTGTGTGCCAATGTCGTTTATAATGAAGTTTCCTGTCGATAAAGTTCAACTTCAAAAGCTGGCCAACTTGGGGCTCTGTGTGCGCATTGGCCAAAGTTTAAGGTGGGCTTTAATGGCTTTTGGGCCAGTTGTTGTTGCTGTTGTTATTGCCTGTTTCTGCACTTGTCCAAGTTGGTTGTTGTTGTTTGCAGTTACCGTAGCTATTATTTAGGCAGGAAATCGTGTGTATATTACGTTGCCTTGAGCTCTGGGAATGCAGTGAAATATTGATGTTATGCACAACTTTATTTTAGACTGGTCTGAAGCTAAAACCCAAGCGGATTTTTAAGTTTGACTTTATGCTAATTTTGAGATTATTAAAATAGAAAGAACCTTTTTCTAAAAATGTGCTCAAAAATAATTAAATGATTTTTTCGAAGAGTAACTGCAAACAAGTTTCGATTTATTTATCGATTTCTCCAGTGTCTTTTCTTTCATCATTAAAAGTACAGTGTCAGCACCCACTTCTAAAGGTAAAGTCTATTTACATAAAATGCTAAGCCTGCACAAGTTTTCCGAACTTTTGGCATTGGTAACCATGGTAACTGTCTGTAATAAAAAACAATATTTTTGCCTTGTGGTTGCGTTTCACATATAAAAATAATGAAATATTGAATTAAGTATTCCCGTGGTATATTCGTTGAAAAACATATTTGTTTAACACAATAATAAAGTTTAAATAAAGGTTATAAATTAGGGGTTTCAGGAATTTGTATAGAATTTTTAATGCACTAGTAAATATACAGTGATGGACAAACTTATAGAAACCATTTTTTTCTTAAATTTTGAATCAAAAAATGAAAAAATAAAAAAAAATGTATCATGTTTATTGAATTATGTTTCAAAATAACAAAATAATATATAAAAAAATAGTATATAAACGAAATATAATTTAAAATTTTGCTTCAAATAAAATTATAGAAAGTGTTTAGCACTTAAAGATATATATTTTGGCAAATTGAATAGCCTCTGGAATCGACGTATTTTAATTTGCGTCCGACTATTGTAATATATATATTGTTTTTCTACAATTTGAATTACTAAAATATATTTAAAATATATACTGCTATCATAAAATATATATTTTAAATTGCTTCTAAACTATTTTCAAGACTCTAATAATTCAAGTTTCATAACTGTACTTTACGTTTTAAATAATAGGAATCCCCTTTCGATGTTGCTTTCCAAGCTTTCAAGAGCTTACATAAAACTGCGCGGCAAACAACAAAAACAAAGCACGGACAAATCACCCAATAAAAAAACCCACCCAAAAACGAAGTTCACCATGCACAAAAAGCAACAACAACAGCTAGAAACGCCCAATAGCATCAAAACAATGCACACAATGCGAAGACCAGCCCAAAAAGCGCACGACAACAACAACAATTAGCAAACGTACAAACAACAACGGCCACGTGACGTAATAGGCAGCAAACAAGCGCAACAACAACAGCGGACAGCAGCAGCAGCCGCAGCAGCAAACATGCAAAAGCAAAAAAAAAAAAATGGAAAAGAACCGAGACAGAAAAGAGAACGCGTCTGCGTCAGCGTCAGACAAACAAATTACACACATTTTCAAATTGTAACAAGATCAATACGTTAAGATAAGCAGAATGCAAGGCAGCGGCGAGAGAGCCGAGTGCGCGTGCGAGCGAGCGAGATGGCAGAGATGCAGCTGGGCGGCAAACTATGCGAAAGAGATAAAAGCGAGAGCGAAACAAAAACAATAACACGTAAAACAGCAAAGACACTAAGCAAAGCGCAGCATAAAATCCTGACACATTACATTTACAGTTGTGTAAGGACACGCAGCGGGCAGTACAAAAGCGTCACCAACAACAATAACGCGCGCCCCTCCTGCGCCGACGACCTACCTTACAACAACAAATCCACAAACATGTAGCAGTAAGAGCAGACGCTGGCTGCGAAGCAAGCAGCGCGCGCGTAGGCACCGCGCCGCTTACTACGTCAACAATGAGACGAAACGAATGGCATTGGAACGGTAGAGTCGACCCATTGCCATTTGTTTGTGTTTGTTTTGCTCCAATTAGCAAGACGGCAAGCACTGAGAGAGCCACTGCAATTTTGAAGCTCGCTCGCTCGCTCGCTCTCTCGCGCGCTCAGTCTCTCTTTTGTGGCGCTGTCGCTTGCGTCATTTTGTGTTTGCAAATACACAAAGAAATTGCTAAGCATTGCAACTTTTGCTTTTGGCCAGTACTAGGGCTGCGGTGAAAGCTTTTCTTCAGCACTTGGGAATCCAAACAGCTGCTTGTCGCTTTGTCGCCGTGTCGCACAGCTCGCATGCCAGAATCCATGTGTGTGTGTGTTTGTTTCATTGTCAGCCGCCCCATTCATGACAACGCCAACGTCGACGCCGCTGTCAAAACGCCGGTTGGGATAGGGTTCCAAACTTCCCCATACCACCATCCGTATGAGTGCTGCCACATATATATGCTTTTTATTTATTTTTTTCAATCTCTTCTAATTATTTCAACTTCTCGCCTTTCTGTGTTTTACATTAATGCAAATTTCTAGCTTGCTTTTGTTACTCTTTCTCTCTCTCTGTCCCTCTTTCTCGTTTGCTCTCACTAGCATGAAATGCTTAGAATGTTTTTAATGTCTTTGTTTTCGTAATATTCTTAACTGAGTTAAGTCATCAGTTTAGTGTTTTTTTTGTTTATGGGCGTGACAATAAGAGGTTTTTTTTGGTGGAAATTGCGCATCGGGAATATAACAAGAATATGCAAATTGTTGGCTGAGGAAAGGCGTGTGACCGCCAAAATAATTTCAAGGAAATGTCCTTTCAGTTCAGAGGCTCCCCCTCTTCCCCACAAACAAACAAAACGTATTTTGAACACGAAATGGAAATTTCCTTATGCGAGAAATTAGAGTTTGTTGTTGGAACAAAACGGAAATAGTGGGTCACGTTTAGGGTTGCGAGGGTATGCGAAAAATTATATTAGTTCGTTGAGTGTACTGCAGAGCGGAAATGAAGATATTGAGCTCTTTCTTTTTTGAGTGTGGATGGGTTGTGCGTTTTTTATAGGACAACTGAAGGTCATTTTTAGAAATATGAATATTTTATTGATAGAAAGTAAGAGTTGCCATAATTTATAAAAAAACAAGAAAGCTAACAATATAGAAAGTAAACGTGAATTATGATTAAAATGGAATTTCGCAAAATATCGGTATAATGAAAAACGTTTAAAAAACATATTTCAGTAATTTTTTATACAAGACATTTGGCACACCCACCAAGCTTAAAATGCAATCGCATATGCATATATATTATATATACAAATATATATTTATTATTTTCTATCAGCTAAACAAATTATAATTGGTTTGTGCGAAACGAAACCGAACCTTCTGACTTCCTTGATAACCTTATCACGCAAAATGTTTAATCAAAATGTGTCTTATGACACCGAAGCGAGCTCAGCTCATCAGATATTTTATAGCTAAGCGCATTTTCTGATGAGTATGGAAATTGTATTTTTGGCATTTAATGGCAACATCAAAACACAATAAATAGATCAAACTAATTAAAAACCACTTGGAAAACAAAACAATTCACTTCCAGCCACACAATCTGTGCATAAATCTTTCAATATGGCAATCAACTGGCAGCGTAAAAGACTTTTTTTTAATGAATTTCTCAAGATTTATGCGCAAAACTTGCGAACTTTTTAATTAACTCGAATGAGGATGGATAAAAACAAGTCAGAACATTGCAGTCGGCTGTAACTGATAGTGCGATACTCGTTCAAAAATAAATTATAATAATATCGATTTCGAAATTGTTACCCACTCTTTAGAGATCATCAGTAATCTGCCTGCAAGAATGTTATGTATCTAGCTTTACAACTGAGGGAGATATATCGATTCTAGCGATTTTTTAAAAAATCCCAACACTTTATCTACACGAATATATATTCAAAGTGTCTTCAGCAAGACGATCACTGCACAAACCCAATATACTCGTTTCGCGTTGTGAACGAGTATAAAAATAGTTTATAATATGATTTGTTCAACAATTTGTAAATATATATATATTGTATTTTCACACCAATCAATTGGCGCTAATTTTGTGACCCAAAAAGCATGAAAAATTTAACAATTAAAGATTAAAATGCTTTAGAAACTATAAAGAATTTCGGTCAAAATGTAAATTCCGAGTGAATTCAACTTTATGGCCTTAAAAACATGATCTCAGGCATCTGGATTTTTAGTATCTATCATATGTGGCCACATGGTATTTTAAGGTTCAAAACAAATCCCAGTTTTATGCACAGGATTAGTTTAAACACACAGACACACATGCTCGAGTTGGTAGCAAAATGCTCCATAAAACTGTCAAGATTTTTTTGAGGTGAGAACATGGAAACTCGAGAGCCCGTCGCGCATTATCACAACTTTAATGAGCTCCAATAGCGAAACGTAAGAAGTAGCAACAGCAACAACAACAGCAACGGGATAGGAAGAAGCAGTGGCTAAAAGTTGTTTCTTTTCAACACGGGCTGCTGCTGCTGCCGCTGCTGCTGCTACTGCCGCTGCCGCTGACGATACCGCTGCTTGGCTCTCTTTGGCTGGGGCGAAACGAACGAAAAATGCTAACGAAACGAAAATGCAAAATGTCAATGTCCTCCACTGTACAGTTCAGCGCCACAATTGCGTCGCAGTTTTCGTAGCCAGCTCCAAAAGCGCCAAGAAGAAACGTTCTTGTGCTCGCGGAACGCTTTGGCAAATGGAACACGAACACCGCTTGCTCTCGCTCGCTCGCAAAACCGTACGTAACGTAAGCAAAAGGCGTCGTTGGAGTTTCGCTGCGAGTGTGAGTGAGAACGCCTGAGCATGTGTGTGTGTGTGTGTGTGTGCGCGTAGTTTTTATACAACTTATAGTTAAAAAGTTTCTCGAGATCCCCAACAACTGCCATAAATCCACAGCAAATACAAATAATGTCGTTTGGCGTTGCGGTTGCTCTTGTTGTTGTTGTTATTGTTGTTCTCTTATTGGCTTTTGCATTGGACGAGCAAGTTTTTTAATAAGCGCCATTGTGGCTAACAGCAAAGAGCGCAAGAATGAAAGGAGCAATATATATGTATATATGACTTCTTGCTGCCAATAATTTAATGAAAAACGGAAATGCCATATTAGATTTATCGCTTGATAACAACGCCAAACCAGGCGCTCCAAGAAGTCGGTAGCTATTACAACGCGTCAACAAAATGGTAACAAATGTTGTCCAACTTGTTCGTAAGCGTGTTTTAATAAGCAACAACCGTGCAGAATGTGCCATCAAATGCACATGTCTGTCAGATGCGTAACTGTAATCGGGAATTTTATATGATACATTCCCTTCTCCCTTCTGATAAAGAAAAATGCATTCATAAATTTTCTGTAAACAAAAATGCATTTATCTATTTTGTAAAATCAAAAATAAATTTATAATGCTTATGTTATGCAAATACCTATTATTTAAAAAAAACCAAAATTTCAAATTAGTGCATTTAATACACCAATGCATCACACATTTAAAAAAAAATGTCACTTTTTATTTTAAAGCTCTGATGTTTATTATAATCCATAAATTCCTAAATATACGTATCCCATAAAGTTTCCGATCTATAAAAGGTTGCACTTTTATTAAGCAGATATCAAGTTGTTTTTTAAGTATAAAAGTTGTCGTAAAAATCATTTTGTACCAGATTTAAGAATTCCGTTGTTTTATTTTATTCATTGAGTATTTTTTCAGCATTAACGGTCGTATTTATTCGCATTTAATTTGGGAACATTCAAGAATGAAATCATCTTAAAATTTTTAAAATTAAGAAGATTGAATTATATTAGCCACCAAACTATGTTTTTTCTCATTTTTGATGCATGTTAAATATATATATAACTTTTAGGCAACTTACGCTAATTATAAGTACTCGTGGAATCCAATAGAAATGTTCTACATACCTGTAAAGAAAAACAAATAAAAACAAATTCAATTAGTGTTGGTTAAACAATGAATCCAGCATAAATATTAAATGCTATTATACAAAAAAAATTTCTTATAGCTAACCGAAAGAAAAGGAAACCTTTTCATGAAATTAAATAGTCTAGAAATAAAAGCGAAACTTTCCTTAACAAAGCACAAAACGAAACCAACAAATGGCCAGACTAACTTGTTGTTTTGACATTGTAATTGTTGTTGCTATTGTTTGTTGTCGTTGTTGATGTTTTGCTCTCTACACGTGTAATCAAACACAATAAGCCATAAAAAATTATCATAGAGCGAGGCGCTGCATAAAAAGCTAATAGAAACACCAAGAAACAGCGGGGGAAGAGTGGAAAATTGCAAAAAAAAAAAATGAAAAAAAGTGTTTATAATATATATATATAGAAAAATAAAGTGACAATGGGCAAAAATGGCAAACAGCAGCAGCAACAACAACAGCAGCCTGGCAACGACACAAGGCAAAAGGTGAGACCGAAAAATCCTTTGGCACACACAGACGAGGACGCGACCAGGACGAGGACGACAACAGGCGACGGCAAGTGGCATAAATTAAGGCTCCGGCTCAACATGTTGTATACGAAACCAATACACAACAACAACAAGAACAACAACAGCAGCAGTAGCAACAGCATTAACAGCATCAACAACAGCAGCAGCAGCAGCAAGAACGACAATAACAAAATCTACAAGTGTCGACACATCGCACAGTGGGCAAAAAAGTATGGCACAGTACGAAAAATTCATTGATATGTAAAGAAAAATTATTACATTATGATAATAAAAAACATCACATTTTTTAAATTGCAATAAAATAATGAAAGAACAGATTTGTTTACATAAATGCAAATTTTTTTTTGTATGGTCAAGGAAAGTCGTATAAAGAAAAACTGAAAAAGACTTGATTAATTCACAATTGAGAAAGAAAGAGAGGGAGAAACGAAGGAAAGAGAGAATGTAAGGAAAGCCTATTACGCCTATTATATCTACTTTTAGTGCCAAATCTCTCGTTTGTATTACTATTACTATATAATTATTACTATGTATTAAAATAATCTAATATATTTTTACTAATTTTCTCTCTATCCTATTCTTCAATTGATGTTTTAATTGAGGTGTCTTCTCAATATTAATATATCTTAATTATTGTGCATACATAAAATTTTTCCTTCATTGAATATATTATATTGAATTTTTTAAGGTAAATTTTTCCATTATTTACATAATAAACCTTTTTTATTATTATATATTTTTCTAATTATACTTTTCTCAGCAAATCATATCATATGATAAAATTTGTATCTATTTTTTTATTTCTTATAATTATTATTTATTATTTAAAAGTAGCAAAAGCTTACAAAAATATATTCAAATCTAATTGATTAATTTTGATGGAATTTCTGTTTCTAAATTGACTACACAAATATTATAACGAATGCTTTTTATTTGTATCCCAATCAACATTATATTTATAGTTTTAATGTTAAACTTTAATAACAATAGCTTAGCTATTATTCATAACAAGTATTAATATTTGATACTTTCTAATTATTATTCTCCTATTAGGTATTTAATTTTTGTCCCCCATTCCAACTTAGATTTGTGTGTTTTTGAACCACTGTGCAATGTGCGTGGGCACTGTTGCTGTGTCAATTTGATGGTGTCCTTGCTTTGGCTTCGCACTCGTAGCACTTGTTCGTCCCTCGGTGTTGCCATGAGATCGTCGGTAGCCCCTCCCGGCCCCCTGCCCCTCCCGAATACCCCTACTCCTTCTAGTTAGCATATTTTACAGTGCGTGCCATTTCCAGTGAAACATGATGTTTTGCTAATGCGACAGATTTACACGCCGCTTTCCATTTGATTTGCTAGTTTATTTGCAAGACTTTCCACGCCCCCCACCCCCTCCGCCCACTTACCGCATATTTTTAGTCTGTGGAAAATTTTGTTCGCGAGCATCCTTATAGCCAAGTTAAAGTCGAATACAATTATTAGAGTTTCACTACAAACGGCCATGGTGCGGCCACACCCAGCGAAAAATTGTCTGGCATGCAAACTTCGCAGCGCGAGTTTCGCGGAATCGCCAAACGTAATTAGTAGGTGGAAATACATAGATATTATATATATGGTCATTCCTTATGGCGTTGCGAGTGGGCGAAAATAAGGGAAATAGCGGTAACAAAGAGTCTTGTGATATGCCATCAAAAAAACAAAGAAAAGGTTGCAATGTGAGGTGAGAATGTAAATGCGTCGTAATATAGCCCATTAAAACTGAATCATCTGATAAGCACTTATGCGTAGTTAATTAGAACTGAGGAAATTTCGTTAGAAAGAAAATGGGTTTTTAACGTGCGTTTTTCTTCAGTAGATTCTAAGTTTCTTGTACTTTACTGAAAGTTATCTAAAATATAAGAACATATTTAAATATTAAGTAATATAAAATAAATTAATAATAAATTTGCTATGCGGCTTTTAAAAATGTATAATGAGGAATAAAAAGAAATGTATCACGGTCTATAGAAATTGTGTTTCGCGGTTTCAATATTTATTTATTGTTTATTTAATATATGCGGTCTGTTTTCTGTAAAAAAAAGGATACCTAAAGATAGCTTGCAAGAAAAGAAAACACAAGCAACAATTTTGTTTAAAATGCAATTTATTTATTGATTTTTAAAAAATTGTTTTAATTTAACAATTATGATTTTTAAATTACTTTCTAATGTGATTTTGAGACATAATTCAGGTTTTATGTCAGCTATTAATCTCAAGTGAGTGAAAATATACTTTAATGGGTAGAAGTTTGATACTTGAACACAAATAAACTAAATAATAACAATTTATATTTTATATAAATTTAGAATTACATTTTCTATACAAATTTGACTTCATTTTATTGGCTTGTTTTGCATGACTACCACAATTTTGGAGCACATTTTCATCTCAGCTATTAACTAGACCATTTTCATTCTGATGAGCTTCAATTTAGCGCATATTGTGTTAAGCTTTTATTTTATTTTTGCACTTTGGCAAGTGAAAATATTTGGGAGATTCCGCTGCGGCGGGTATTCAACTTGTTTGCGAGCGAACGTTCAAAATAAAACACAAATTATCTAGAAAAATGTTATGACTATGACGTCATGTGTGCCACCAGAGAAGCCAGAAATGGACGCTGACAAAAAAAGTTCATTGTCTTCGGTTTACAGTTTAATGCACTTAATTAACAAAAACACAAAACAGAGGGGAAAATAAAAAATAAAAATAAAAAAAACAGATGAGCAGCAGAAAACGCAGTGCGAATTCTGCTCGCATTCAACAGATACACAGATACAAAATTCAGGTCTGGTCTGGCTGGCAACACCTACCCAGCTATAGAAGCAGATACATTGCGCCAGATAATGAATTATTAGCGAGCGGGCAAAAGTATCTGCCGGATATTAGCGCAAAACAAACAACTAAAGCGACAACATGTGTCGCGTCACGGAGACTCGCTCGCTTTTGGACAACTCCCCGACGACTTCCCGAGAAGCCATCAGCAGAGGGGCTGGGCCTGGGGCTGGGACTGGGGCTGGAAGGGGGTGGGGCGTGTCTGCAGAGTTCGCTGGTGAATCACAGCCCTGCTGTTTAACTCTTTCATTTGTTTTGCAGCCTTTAATGTTGCATGGCAAATTTAATTTCTAAATTGCAGCTGTTGTCGTCATCAGCAGCAGCAGCAGCAGCATTTGGTTCGGCGTCTGTCGTAATCTTTCCAATAGAATCATAAATCATATAAAAAGCCATTTCATCATAAATGCTGTCGAGCCAGCGGGCCAACAACGTGGCCCATACGAATCGAGTGCGCGTTGCCAAGAAATGATGCGTGGTGCACAAATGCCTCGAAAGCAGTTACAATTTGGCCAAAACTGTGGTCCAAACCATAACTTATTCTTATGGGAAATAAAAGAACCGGCTATCGTTATATAATATAAAATATGTCTTTCCTAAAAATGCTGGGCGTGTAGAAGAAACTGTGTATAATAAATTGTCTTCTTTAAACATACAAATGAATATTAAATCATTTTATCTTTTTTAACAATTACTCCCAATAAGCAATAGGCTAACTAATTACTAAGAACTAAAAATAAAAGAAATAAAATATTATAACTAATTAATACAAATTAAAGACATTCAAATAAAGAAAAACAATTTTTTAATTTAAATATTGTTGAGAAAAATAAAAATATTGTATTTCTTTTATTTTATTTAACCCTGGAACTTCATCTTTATTTTCTGTACACTAAAGTTATCCTTCGTCTTTTTGACGATGCTCTTTTTAGAATCCTATTCCTATTATATAATATATATATATATATCTAATATTTTTGTAGTTTAGTTATTTATTTATGTAAATTAAAAGAGAAACCTATTTATGTATTATTCCTTTAACTTAAAATTGAGATCATATCAAACAATAAAAACCTGCAAAAGCTTGAAAACAAGAATGCGCGTCGTCGTTTCGACGAAGGATGTCGGTCCAGGGTTAATAAAAGAGCCTTACAATAAAAAAACAAATCAACCTATGTCTTGGTATCTGTATTAAAATCGAATCAGCTAAACTTTCAGCTACAGAAAAATAGCAGGTCTTATTTTGAACTAAATAACAATCTATATTCTTGAAACAGGTGCCATAAATAAAATTCCATTTGAAATTTTGGGAAACACATAGAAATTTATGTAATACAAATTTATTAATGAAAACAATATAATAAAATATATATAATATGATATGTACATTTCCAAGTACAGAAATTTACTTAACAAATTATTCTGAATGTCATCTATACAATTTTGTAGTAAATATGATAACATTTTAAAAATTAGCGAAATAGTTCACAGTTGCATTGTTGATATTCTAAGATATTTGTAAATATTTTGGAAGAATAATAAACAGAGTCGCAATGCATTGTTGTTCAGCAGATGTGGCCAGCTATTATCAACAGTTGAAGCAAACAACAATAAACAGAAAAATAAGAATAGGCAGACAGCACAATGTTTTACTTTAAATGGAAATTTAATATTTATAATTGCAAATACTTTACATAACAAAACTTAACAACTTGTACATCTATTATCAAGACATATAGTTCTTGGCTTTAATGTGTAATTTTCAAGCTCTAAAAAACTGGAGATACAACAGAATTGCAAACAAAGAAAGTAAAATTAAACTGAGTCACGTCGGGTATCTTTGTTGTTTGGCATGTGAGTATCTTACAGATACATATGTACAAGTGTAGCTTCAGCTCGATATACATAAATGTATCTATCTACCAATTACACATAAGCAGGACTGCACCTATGCTTTATGGCTGGCCCCAAATTGCATGTTTAATTGCAATAAAAACAGGCAACGCCCACGCCCCAAAAGAAAAGCGCTGAAGGCAAACAGAGACAGACAAAGCGAAGCGAAGCATTTTCATTAAATTTTCGCACAAACTGAAAGACACAAAACAGCTGCAACAGTGCAACAGCGTCGTGTATGCAGCGAGGGAAATTGAAATGAAAATGCCAGCAGAGGGAAAAATACGCACACTTATATACGAAAATATATATACATATATAATGTAAGGAGCGATACTAAAGAAACAAAAACAAATGTGTAAAAGTTGGGCAGCTGGACTGGAGCAGAATGCGACTGTAACGGAGACCACATGCTGTTTAATAATAATAAGAACATGAAGAAGAAGCAGAGCCAAAAGTCAGCAATTTGGCAATGCTTGCCACGCCCAAAAAGTAACACAAGTGTGGGGTGCTCGACTTCAAGATATGCGCTGTGGCCAGTTTTAATCATATTTCACATTGTCCTCAATTATAATTTTAATCGAATTGGTTTGTAGGGGTATACGATAAATGTTCTTACTATAGCTTTTATAATTTCTAGCATCCAAAATAATATAATAATAATAAAATAAATTACATAAATAATTGTTTATGGAATTTGGATTTTAGTGCTGTGTTGGGAAATATTTTACAGATTTTAATTATTCTTTTACAGATCAAAGATCGTAGGTATTTGCAAGTTTTATCATATTTTATACAATTAAATTAGCTTTTTCATGGATATTCGAAGATTATCATAGTTTTCGAATTCAAATAAATCTTTTTCGTTTAAGAATGCTCTATCTATGTGCAGCTGATCAAGAAAAGTAACTTTTACTTCTTCTGGATAATCCAAATTAAAAATATTCGTACTGAAAGATAACTTTGAGTAATATTATTTTTCTTTTATAATTCATATTCCACTTTGGGTTAATGTATTTAAAACTATAGATTTTCAGGACTGAGAGGATATACAATTTCAAATTACAATTTCCCTGCCGATTCTGTATACATAAAATACACCAAATTATCTAACAGTAGAATAAAAAGTTGTTAGTATTGAACTTTGGTAATCTCTCTTGTCTTCCTAGACTTTTCCGCCTATTATACCCGTTGCATACAACATTTTTTAATAATTACAGGGTCTAAAGACAAGTCTGCCATTTGGTTCATGACATGTTAAAGGCCAATAAATAACTCGCCTAGTTTAATGCAGTTTTAATGAGCCACAGCTCTTAAAATAAGCAGATATAAAAGAATAACTGGTAAACAAAAGACGTGATTAAAACTATTATTTTTTGCTAAAGACTTCTGTGCGGAAATTGCAGCAATTAAAATAAATGGCAGCAAAAAATAGAATAGAAAAATAAAAAAATAGAATACAATTTAAACTATGGTTAAACCACAATTAACAATTATAATTTGGTCGCGTTATGGTTCTTTATTTAGTTTTTATGATTTTTAATTTAAAATATATCCAATCAATTTTTTAAACTTTTTGTGCCTCATTTTTAATTACTGAAGACCTTTACAAAAGACAAACAAAACAATGTGAATCATGTGAGTTTCGATCGGTTGGTTTAGTTTTGATGCCATTGACCATCGATCGATCGACGGGTTGCGGTTTTGTTTAGTAAGGTCGTGTTAATTACCAACTAGCTGAGTACTTCTGAGTATTTCAAAAATGTTGAATTATTGTTTTAATAAAGCTAAAAAAAGAGGGAATATAAAAACTTAGATACTATAACCATCAAAAATTAAATTTTCTGGTGGTTTAAACCTCCACAATTTCGCCAAAAGATTTGTTGTTAAATTAATTTAAAAAAATTATTTTTTCACTTTTTTTCAACAAATTCTGCTTTAATCAATGGAATTTAATTAAAAATCATTATCTAATTTAAAAGCTGTCAAGTATCTTGTAACATTTTAGCCAGTACACATTCACTCGAAAACCTATTATTCAAAAATAAACAAAACTAATACATAAAATTAGCCACATGAGAGTTGGCAATAATTTAGCATTGTTTGCCGTTTTGACAGTTTAAAAATGTTAGAAAAAGCCACAAAATGAATATTTAAATATGCATGTAGATGCCAAATTGGTAGAGGAAGGCAGGGCGGCCAGAGAATTGTCTGTCAACATTTTGAAACGATTGCAAATATGTATTTAATAATAATTTATGCAGCAATAAAATGTCATTGTTGCAGTTGTTAATTTAATTGATGGCCTGTTGCTAATTGTCAGTGAAACTGTTTTGCATAATTGAGATAACAAATTCACAATAATAATGGTATCGAATGCAAAAAGCCAATTAAATGGGTGAAAGTTAAATGCAATAAAAACTAAGTATTTTATAAATGCGCTTTTTGTACTGTGATTGCCAGACTGAAGGCTTTTTCTTCTTTTTGTATTTTTATTGTAAACGAAAATGAAATGTGCATTGGGTGATGCAAAGAGCATCCTCTCCAGATCTTCAGACTGAAGCTGATGCATACCGAAAAGTCTGGAGACGACGGCTGATGAGACATGAAACGAAGCGACAGATGAGTTGATGGGCCAGACACAGTCCGTATATATATATACGAAAAACTATATACATTATATACATATGTGCACATACGCTTGCGACTGGCATTTATCATTGTGCCAGATATTTCTTAGCTTTTATTACGCACGGACCCAGACAAAGGCAAAGGGAACTCGAGTTCTGTAAAGAATGTGCAGCAACGGGCAACGACGAGCATGACCTACCCCAAGGCGAAAATTATTATTATTTCTTTCTTATTTTTTGCTTTATATGATTTTCATTTTTTTATTGTTGCTTGCTCGGTTGGCTGGCAAAAGGCATATTTGCCTTTGGTGTTATTACACACACCGAAATGAAGCACTAAAATTATATACGCATGCTGAATCCTCCACTCCACTCCACTCCGCTCTTCTCTGCGCTTCTCTCTGCTCGTTTCATTGTTTCAAACTGCAAGGCAATAAATGAGTAATACGGCATTAAGACAAAGTTTGCACAATGCCCGACAACCCGCAGGCCATTGATTATGTTTGCAGTGCACTGAAATTCTACGAACGATATTACAGCCATTCTATCTACACTTTTTTTTTGTTCATCTTCTTCTTCGTTTTGCGGCAGTCAGGGTAAGCAGAAACAACTGGAACTGGCTTTAAAATCTTTATTTATTTGGGTTTAAAACATGGGAAAAATTGGTTTTTAAACAAATTTAACAGGAAAATATGAGAAAAAAGATTCTGAGAACTAATATTTTTATATTAAATAAGCTTTTAAGGCAAATAAAATATACATTTAGCTATAAAAGCAGAATGATGGAAAATTAGTTACTAATTGAAGAAAAATCTTCTGATAGTTATATAGATAAATATTAATATAAACACTGTACATTTATATACACAGAAAATATAGATTGTTTTACAATCCAAATATTATACTTAATACCGAATCTTTTATACAATTTAAAACAGATAAATGCACAATGTGTATTTATTATATTATTTAAAATTACAAAATAATACAAACTCCTAAATATTCTGAAAAGTGAAGCTCTTTTAAATGAAAAATATTCCAAATATTTTTAAATAACACAAAATTACAAAGATGGCGTTAAAATATGCCAAAATTAAAAAAAAACCATCGCAACATTTGTTTTAATTATTTACCCATAGCCCATTAGAACTTAGACATAATTTATTTTAATTTTTTACATATTTACATTGAGTTAAAAACGATAAAATAAAACTAGTATTACAAAAGTTTACAACTAACAACTGATCTACAGATTCAAAGAAAACTGTGAAGTCAGCAATCTATATTTATATTAAAGCTATACTAGCTTAGATACATTTATTACCTACAGATACTAAAACATTATCGCTATATAAAATACCTACATCATCACAGTTTAGCTGCCGTAAGCGAAAATTTACTGAATCCTATAAAACAGACATATCCACATAACAGAAGCTCCAACTTTAAAGCAATACATATATATATAGATCCTGAGATAACACTACCCAACTAACCCATCACAGCTCATAAACAATACGCTGAAAATTGTTTACAACAATTGTAGACAAATGTAAATCAATTTTAGTGCACCGTGACATATATTAGCCGCGATAACACAGCCCCTACCATTAAACAAACAATTGTAGCTCGGCTGCCAGAAAACATACAAAGCCGTGGTTAAGTCGAAAACAAACTGCACGCATAGCTTATTGCAACGCAGCGCAGTTAAACATAATTTGCCATTATTTTAATACCGTCACATATCTATGAATTTATCAAATAATCAGACCGTGTCTAATGCCCAGCAATGATACTGAATACAAGAGAGGGGGAAAAAAATACGACGAAAAAAACTTGCAACAAACTTGGTCATAAAGCACTGAGGAAAACTGAAAGCTATTCGCTAGCGTACTTGCGGATACAAAGGCATAAAGACAAAGGCATTAAATTACAAGTAGCTAATGTTGCCAGCCCACCCTGACAAAAAAAGGCAACCCGACTATTCACAATATAACTTAATAGCAGCCACTATGCCAAAACATAGAGCTCCAAGTGTGTGTGTGTGTGTGTGTATCTAAACTTGATTTCAAAGTTAAACCAACCTTAACCAACATTTATAGACATCAAACGCAGCAAAAACTATGCGGCGTAAAAAAAATAGCAGCTGCGAAAATTAAAACCAAAATTCACAAAAAAGTAAAAACAAAAGGAAAAAACGCTAAGAAAAAAACGAAAAAAGAATTGCAAAGATTTTTCGTACCTCGTGTTTTTTTGGACTTTTGGTTTTAAACTTGATTTGCAAAAATTTGCGCTGAAGGTGAAGTCTTGTTATTGAGGTAGGCAAACAGGCAACACGTCGAGTACACGAATACGGCGGCCAAGTAATGAATGCCTGGCGAAACAGGCAAAAGTTGAGGCCCAAAAGCAGCAGTTGATGGGTAATTAAGCAACTTTTGAGGCTGTAATGAATGAATGCAAAGACTGCGAGAGCGAGCATCACAAAATAAAACCCAAAAAGAGCCACGAAAGACCTTGAGGCTGGGCAGGCGCTGTGGAGAATGTAGAAACAGAACATTTATTACCAGAGGGCGCAACCCGACAGGTAGTTCTCTAAATATTCTAGTTCAAGCTCAAAATTTAATTAAACAGATAGTATCTACATATAATGGCTATTGCATGATCGAATATTTATGCTCTGCGTTATTTAAACATGAGTTCGACAGAACACAAAAGTTGAAATAACAATTTTGAAAAAATTAAAAAAGATAGTCAAGAATATGAACTATATTATATTTTTTATATTATACTATTTTTTTTATATATATATTATATATATATTATTTATATATATATTATTGTGATCGAATAATATATGCTCTGCGTTATTTAAACATGTGTTCTACAGAACACAAAACTTGAAATAACAATTTTGAAAAAGTTAAAAAAGATAGTCAAGAATATGAACTATATTATATTTTTATATTATACTATTTATAGAACACAAAACTTGAAATAACAATTTTGAAAAAGTTAAAAAAGATAGTCAAGAATATATATATATATTATTTATATATATATTATTATGATCGAATAATATATGCTCTGCGTTATTTTAACATGTGTTCTACAGAACACAAAACTTGAAATAACAATTTTGAAAAAGTTAAAAAATATAATCAAGAATGTGAACTATATTATATTTTTTATATTATACTTTCAGTATTCCCAAGTCATCTGAAGAGTTAGCAATTTCGGGCAGCTCAAAATCTTCACATTTTAATTACTTTTCGGTAATATAAACATCACACTTTAATTAATTAAAACTTAATGATCTTTTTTACAAGTACGTTGTAAATTTAACATGCACTTTGACATGTTGATAAGCCAGATTTTAGTTAATTTGATTTGTTTTCAGGATTTGTCTTTATGCTTATAATTATTTTACATGCTGATAAGCTATTTTTATGGTTTTTATGTTTAATACAGCTATTAAAACTCAATAAAAAAAAGTTTTTAAACATGGAATATATAGGCAACATTTTAATTTAAATAGGCAAAAGACATTTAACATAAATGGAGGTAAAACTAGCCCACTGCGGTGTAATAACTGTATTCAAGTGTTTGCGCTGCCTACTAAAATATGAAAGATACGCCCATTCGTGAAATTTTAAACAGGCTCAAAAACTTTGGAGCAACTTTGTCAACAGCAGCAATAATTGATAATGCAAATTGCAAAGACACAAACTACCAACAGTATGCAAACAGCAAGCGCCAGTACGCCATATGCATTATGAATGGTTAAAAGCAAACGCTTCACTTAGAAAAATGGGCCAATCGGTAATAGTTAATGACTTTTTCGCGCTATCCCAATGAATGTGGGAAGCCCAGCAAATGTTGAACCCGTTGCATTGGACTCCTCACGTGGGGTAGAGTGTGGCCAGGTTGCCAGGCTGACAGGTTACCAACTGCCTGTGGGTAATTAGGAGTCCGTCTTGTGTTCGTCTCTCGTTAATGTCTGCGGGCATATCAGCTGGCCGGGTTCACATTACAAAATTGGTTGATTGGTCGGCAGCACAAAAAAGAAACGCTAGAAGGAATGCTTGCGATATGAGTGATTGACTGGCAGATACCCTGTAAGCTACTCTGAATACATTCAAATAAAATATTATACAAAGATAACATTTTAAAAATTTGCAAAAATATCATAGATCTAATGCAATTAAGTGATATATTTGGTATACAATTTACCTATATATGCCATCTCTTATTTATCTAACATATAATATTTATGTGTTTAAACTCAAAAAATTAGAATAATCATTATTAAAAAGATATTTTTATCGATAAATATCAATCATACACATAAACAAATAAAATCAACTGTTTACTTTGATCAAGCTTACATATAATATACATTTTATAATAATATAAAAATAATAAACTATTTTTTTATTATCCAGGCTATACATAAAATTGACAATGTTTAGCAGCTTGTAATTAATATTTTGACATGAAGAAAACTCAAAAACATTCCTAATTAATGCTCAAGATGCCATTTCAATTGCGATTTTAGCCAAGACAACAAATAATTAATATAATACGCATAATGACTTAGACGGATCATATATCAACATTTTGTTCGTGATAAACAACATGCGCGAGTTCACGTATTTATTGCAAGTGTTGTTGCTGTTTTTGCTGTGGGTGATTGACATATTGAGGCATGAGTTGGCTAAAGTTGTAGGCGCGATTAAGTCTGTGGCACGTACTTTGCATGCTGTGTGGGCGTTCTGACTGACGGGCAGGCGGACAAAAAGCTAACTGATACGCACAAGACACCTACAGAAAACTTAGTTCGGTTATCCATTTTTTGTAAATTTTTTTAAATGAGTATATTTACATAAAGATTAGGTAACAAAAATATGACAGAAAATTTAATTAACTTTTAATAAGTTTAAGTATAAGGAACATTTTTATGTTCTTAATGTAAGTATCTTTAAGATTATAAAATACAAGATTTAATAATTAAAAGAGGTTTTGGCAGTAGTAAATGTAGAACATAATTTATATAAAAAAAATTCCAAGATAATTTAGTAACTTTTTTATTGAGAATTTTGCTAAAAAAAAAAGATTATTATTGAGAAACTTATTTACATAAAGAATTTTAAGAATTTGTTTTTATAAATTTTTTGGTTTTTCCTTTATCTTTTTGTTTTTATTAAATACCACAAATTTAAATAGTTTCAAAAATATTAAAAACAAACTAAACATATTGAGAGTCATTAAAATACATTTTAAAACATTATTTACTTTGTATAAAGCATGATAAAAACTTTACAAACTGCCGAGAGATAAAAACACATCTTTATCTCAACGCTGCTTCAAGTCGAACCAAACAAGCTATAAAATATTGAAAGCAATTTGCAGTGCATACAGCGAGACCAGAGATAGAATGGAATAAGCAAACGAATGAAGTGTGTAATAACAGAACTGAAAATGATTTTTCTAACCAAGAAAAGTGGCGGCCAGCGGTGCTGGCAAAAGAAAAGCGAACGAAACGCAAAACTGCAATTGCGCTGTCTGCATATAAATTATGGTGGGGTGGCCCCGAGCGGAGCTAACCCCAACAACAGCTTAATAGTCAAAGTCTTCTAGAGAAATGCGTCTGATAAGGATACAAATAAAATGCAATAATTTTATTTTCCATTCTTTTTTCCGCGCAAATTACATCGCTTCTGCATTAGCTGCGGTTAGGGGGCGTTGGGGCTTATAACAAAACAGAGACATAGAAAACAGCAAAAAAGTTTTTTATGCTGCGGCGTCGTCGCGACGGGACACTGGAATTTTCATCAAAGTTTTTTGCAGTCCAAAAAATAAAAGAGCAGCTAAAGACGACTTAGACCAGGCTACAGTTACAGATGCAGATACATTTGTTGCTACAGATACAGTTACATTTATTACAGCGACAATATTCGCCGAAACTCACAACAACAAATCTGTTGACGAAATTTGATTGATGCGGCTTGACCACGCCCCATCTCGCCAATTAGGGCACAACTGGAGAGTGAATAAAAAATAAAAGACAATAAGAAAAAAATCAAACAAGCCATATTCATAGGCATTCATTGATTCTTATGCAAGCGGCTTATAATTTTTTTCTTTCGTCTTGTTTCTTCTCTCTCTCTCTTGCCGGAAAACTGAATTCGTTTTGTTGTTGGGCGTTGTTAAGCTTGTGTGGGCGTTGTTTGTTGTTTCTCCCGCTGGTTGTTGCTTCAGAAATTATATGAAATTTGCTACGGCGTTGTTGCCAAATGGAAAATATGTGTTTTCAGGCACTTAGAGCGCAAAATTATAGATGATTTTATTATTATATTTTTTTTGTTGTTGGTTAGTCGTGCCCAAATATCTAAAATGCTGCCAGCTAAAATCTAAATTATCTTAAAAATTAAATTGGCCCAAAGCGTTGAATGAACTGATGAGAAGCGTGTTTGCCGACAGGCAAATGTTTTTTAGGCCAAAGGAAAAATGCCTTTGAACTGGAATCCGCAAAAGTGTGGAAACCTCTTTTGAGCAGAGTTGAGAACTTTGCGCACAGTGGTACCAGTATCATTAAGCATATTTCTAAATGTGTTCAGATGGAAAATAAGCTACTTCCGTCCCTTTCAATATTTTTTGTAAGCCAAATTATGGTTCCTCAAAGCTATATACGAAAAGTTAATTTAAAATCAACAACAGTTCCAACTTTTGGGATTATGCAACCGCATGAAAGCCGCAAATCCGTTGCGACAACTAAAGATACAAAAGTATCTGGAAGCCCAAATGTCAAGTAACTAGCCGAACTTTTAGTTTTAAGACAGTGCACAGACAATTAAAAGTTTTTAACACTATTTAAGCATTGTTGTTGTTGTTGCTATGTTCGCTGCTTGATTTGACAACGAAACGTTGCAATAGCAATTAAATTGCGTTTTGTTTTTGTTGTAAGCTCGTTTCAAGACGAGCGCAATTAAAATGAGAAACTTTATACATATTATTATTGTTGCTGCTGTCGTGTTTGTTGTTAGCCACACTAATTGCGATTGACAAAAGTGAAAGTGGGAGCGCAAACATTCAAAAATTAATTGATTTATATTAGGTACTAAATAAAAATGAAAAATAATAATAAAAATAAATACTGTTGAAGACTGAGCAATGTTATTACGTGGGCGCAAACACAAAGCCGCAACTTGTTGTTGTCCATTGATAACAAGCCAAACCAAACGATTTTACTTTTTTTCCAAACATATATATATATTTTTCAACTTTTTGTAGCGGCGCACAAAGCCTTTGGTTTGTCTAGAGTTGATGAGTAATTTACAGGCATTTTTCTATGCCAACTTTTTTAGGCGTTGTTTTTGCCTCTGAAATAGTTTCAGTTTCGGTTTCAGTTTTTCAACTTGCCATGAAATATGAAACAACTTTATTTCATTGTCAGTGGGTCTCGGTGTGGTTGGAAAAACCGGCTAGGCCGCGCAACCGGGCCCCAAAAAGCCTAGAAAAAAATACAAAAAAAAATGGTAACGAAACGAAACCAAACGAAAGTGAAAGTAGGCCAAACTCATCAGCGTGGCCGAGAGAGGCCTGTGTTTGTTGGTTGGTTTGTAGGCCTAAGCCCCAAAAACCGTTTGCACTCGTAACTCTATCTCAAATTGCTGTACCACTCCGACACCTCGTCCCTCTCTCTCTCTGTCTCTGTCTCTTCATTTGTATATATTTCTTCTATCTGGAGGCCTCAATTTTGCGTCTTGCGTTCATTTCACTTTCGTTTTCAGTTGCCGCATCAAAAGAAAAGTGAAAATTATGCAGTGAAAATGTTCAACAGACGTTGCGTTGATTTAGTCATTAAATGTTGCTGCCTGCACTGGGAAAGTGGCATAAAATTCGAATGGATTTTATACACACGGTAGATTTGAGTGTGTGTGTGTGTGTGTGTGTGTGTGTGTGTGTGTGTGTGTGTGTGTGTGTGTGTGTGTGTGTTTGTGTGTGCTGTAAATTGAGTGGAACGTTGATTTTTGTATTTACATAACTACAAATTGTTTTTGTTTACATTATTGCTTAGGAAACTTGTTTATCAATGATTAAAAAAGAAAATATGTTTAAATAAAATATTAGAAGTTAGTCAGAAAAAAAACATATGTATATTATTGTATAAAATTTAAAAAAATATTTCATTTTTGACCTTTGTGAAAATTACACATTAAAATCGATTTGATGAGTATCAAGAAATAAACAAATCTAAAATAAATTAATTAAACATTAATTAAATAAATTAATTATGACAAATTATGATTGAAATATTTGCCTTGCCAAGGAAATTTATGCTTGTGTTTAAAAAAATTAATTAGACAATTTTTGTTTTCACGAAAACAAGGACTGCGCTTTATTAGTTATTTGTCATTAATTTAAATCTTACTTTTAGTGCCAGTCTAAGATAATGGTATTTTAAAACCAAATTTATTTGAATATAAATCAAAGCAGACTTTTACTAAGAGGCAATTTAATATTTTTAATATTTAACCAAAATGTTCTGTATAAAAAATTTAATTGAATTTAATTTAATTTCATTTTATTTATAAAACCAATTTTTTAAATTTATATTTGATATATTTTATTTAAAAATCAAATTTGTATATGGTTGGTCAACTATTGTGGCATATAAAATAAACTATAATTGATCAAAGTTCTATTCTGGAACAAATTTCGATTAACTTGTATAACAGTAGTTACTACAATACATATATATGTATATTTATATAGTGTTCAATCACATGATGCACCTTTTATAAAGCTCCCACGCCGGCAGTAAAATAAAACGCCTACAAAAATATAAAGACACGAGCATTTTGGTGCAAATAAAATCATAAAATTCGCCACAAATTTCCACTCGGCGCTCAGTTTAACTAATATGAAAAAGTCATAAAATCAATTTCAATCAAAAGCCAGAAGAAAAAACAAAAGAAACGAAATACCAAAACAAACTTGAGAAATTATGAGCGGCAATAGAAACGCCGAAACGATGTCGGCGAAAAAAATGCCACAAAAAGCAAAAAAGCAAATTGGAAGCAATAAATCAAAGGCCAAAATATGCGCAAAAATATTTGAGAACAAGATTGAGCCAAAGACAATGCAGAGAATCTCTATCCCCATCTCGCTCGCTCTCTCTCTCTTTCCCACTCTTGCACTTTTCTTCTCTCTACCGCTCCGATTGTATAGCTAAATTTGGTGGCAAGGTGTCGTAGACTTAGCGTGACCCGCCGTCGCCATTGTCGCTGGCAGTTAAGTGGAAGAAATATTTGTATCTAGAGTATTTTGTTAGTTTGTATCTGTGAGATACGCATGACGACGACAGCGACAACCAACGACAGCCAGAACGTGCAATTAATGATTGCTGATTTCGGGGCGTGATGTCGCAATATTCAATGAGCTTCTAATGACTGGCACATGAGCCCATATATCTCTTCTTTTTTTTTGTCTGCAACTACAGTTAGGATTTCTTCTCGTTTTTTTATTTTTCTTAAGTCTAGACCAGGTAAGCTTATAGATACAACTATAGTAGCAGCTATTAAATTGGGCGGCTTAGCATGTGATGTCTTGTATTTTTCCATCGCTTTAAGAATTTTGACATTTTTGCTAAAGAATTTCTTAACCAAAAGCCAGACGAATGGGCGTTTTTTGGATATGTCAAGTTCGCAGTTGGTTAAAAAAACACAATGAAAAAATTTAAAAAATGTGAAAGATTTGTAAGGAATTTGATTAATTAAAATGAAGCCTTTCATATAATTTTATATATAAAGCTAAGTTTTTATATAGATATTATATAGATACCGCCCTAGTTCTAACCATAAACGATGCCAGCTGGCAATTGGGTGTAGTTACTTTTATGGCTCTCTCGGTCGGTTGTTTAATTTATTTTTTATGGTTTTAGGAACTGAATTTAAAGGTTATGAAATTTAAGACTGTGTACTTAAATTACGTATTGTAGTATTATAAAATACTCAAAACTATTCATTCTTAACATATATAATACTCGAAATTCACTCATTATATTACAAGTTAGTATTCAAAACAACTCATACTTTTAAGACTATTTGTCAAGTATTGATTATTCTAAAACCCAATACTCAGAACTATTCATTGTTACAAAATATATTTAATGCTCGAATAATAATACTCACAATATAGGATTTACAACTAATAAATTTTATATACTACAATACTTATAAAACTACCCAATCTTTTGAAATATCATATCAAAATTAATAATCAGGCGTTGAGTACCATAATTGAGCTTTCGATTAAAAGCTAATACTCAAACATACTCAATATTCTACAACAAGATACTCAAACAACTTGCTTTTCTAAATTATTTAAGTTTTTAAAATGCAATACTCAAAAGTACTAATGCAACTTTAATATAATACGCAAGGTACTCATTCCTCTAAAATGCAATACTCAAAACTACTCATTCTTGTTAATACTTCTTTCCCCGTGTTTTATTGCTAGTTGTCGTCATGTGGCGCGACTAACAAACATTTTTTTATGTTCTTTTAATGTGTTTTAAGTTCTGGTTTGGCCATTTTATGTGAGTTCTACACAGAAATCTTGGCAAATACTAAAAAATATTAAAGCTTGAGATTCTTGAAACTGTCGTATAAGACTCGAACTACTCATTCATCTTAATGCTACTTTCGCCTTGTTCGTTCTCAAGTTGAAGATTATTTTGTTGTGCACTCACCCTGCATTTTCGGCTGCAGCAATTGACATCTGTTGTTGGGGCTCATCTGTTAGCTGCAGCGTTAGATGTGCCCGTCGTTGTTGTTGTTGTTGCCGCTGCTGCTGTTGTTACCGTTGTTAATGTTGTGCTTGATGTCTAACTGTGGGGGCTACACATAAAAACGCGCTACGAAACGTAAATGAAACACTGCAAAGAAAAAGAAAGGAAAGAGGAGCAAAATTTTATTAACATTTTTCTACAATTCTTTTTAATACTTTTATGGCATTATTTTTTTTTTTTTTTATAACAAAACGTTGTTGGGCTTGACACAAGTTGCCACACTCGACACACACACACACACACTCACATATATAGACACAGGGCGCATTTTGCCTCGGGAAAACAAGAAAAACTGGCAAAAGCAAATGCCAGCTGGCCACTTGAAGACTCAAGTTACAAGAAACACTTAGGGTCGAGCCGCCTTCGACCCTACCCCCTCCCCTTCCCCCTAGTTGCCTAAAAACAAACCCTACGAAACCAACGAGCAGCCCAAGCGAAATGAGTAAAAGGCGACAAGTGTGAATCTCTCTATGCAAAAGTGAGGAGAAAATAGGAGGGGTTGCATGGGGGGGGGGGGGGGCTGACAAAGACATTACGTAGGGGCCTTTGCGTGTTGCCGCTGGCAAAGAGCGAGTTTTTCTTTTCGGCAAGCAAGGGTTAAGGTTTAAAGCTTAGGCCGGAATGTGTGTTAAAAAATACGCACAGTGGTCAAAATTTGATATTTGTGCAATGGCAATGTAAAAGTTTTTTTTAAAATCGAAACCTAAGCCTAAGCTTAATTTTTAGGCTTAAATGAGAATCTCTTATATATACAATTATTCATTTTATTTGTTTTCAAAATTTACAGAAAATTTATAATTTTTTTACACAACTGTTGTCCTATACAAACAATTGGTTCTATAAATGTTTGGTATCTAGTTTTACTTACATTAATTAGACTTTATGTTTAATTTTGTAGAATTCCATTAAAATTTTTTTATGTATTTTCAAAATAATTGTACAAACAATTAACTAACCAATCGAACAGGATATAAATTATTATAATATATTACAAATAATAGTTAAAAATAGATTCCGAATTAACAAAAAAAAACATTGGGTAGAGCAAAACCGGTTACTAATTGGTACTTTTGCTTTGGAAATTAAAGAAAAAATTAAGATATTTATACTTATATTTATCAAAAATTGAATTTATGTCATATTCTTTTATCTATTATTACACGTAAATGAACTGTTATATTTTACTTGGTTAGTTTACTTGTTGACAAATTACTTCCCTTAAAATTTTTAAAAAGGTTTTTTTCATAGCTTGTCAGCCATAATTTTGTAAATTGATTTAAATTATTTTCTATTCTTTTAAGATCTTCTTACAACTAGGAATTTTAGATCCCGTGTGGCTTTCAGGCTGTATTAAAGTAATTAATATACATCCAATAGCACAACTCTCCAAAGGTTAGCCCTATGTGACCCTCTCTTGTAGGGTGTGCGTGTGTGTGTGTGTGTGCTTTGGGCTTGAGAAGCTGCTGTTGAGGCTTTTTACTTTATCTTCTTTGCTTGTTCTTTCCTCTCGTAAGCTCATCAGCTGCATAATCCGCATGTGAGACAACGCATTCAGTTGGTTGACGGCTGTGTGCGTGTGTGTGTGAGTGGGTTTGTGTGTGTGTGTGTGTGTGTGTGTGTGTGTGTGTGTGTGTTTTTTTCCCTTGTTGCCAACGTGTCGTATACTCAACGAAGCCACCACCCAGCAAAATATATATTTTTTCATATTTTTTTTCGTTTTTGCTGTTGCATTCTTGTTGCTTTTATATATTTTTTTCGCGCTTGGAGAGGGAAAGAGAGGGAGAGAGCGCGCGAATGCTTTATTGTATTTGCTTTTTGAACAAACAACAACATTTGCTGTTGCACACACACACACGCACACGCACAACAACAGCAACTGCATTGCGTTTTTGTTTTTGTTTTATTTGTTTTTTTCTTCTTCTCTTATTGTTTTTGCCTTTGGCTGTGCGCCCTCCCCCTTGCCGCTCTCTCGTGCCCTGCCCTGCCCCGAGCAGCGAAAACATGTTTTATATAATTTCCTGTACGCGTGGCACAAAAGCAGAAGCATAATCTCTGTCTCTGTCTCTGTCTCTTTCGATCTGGCGTCTCGCTCGCTGGCATTCTTTTGTCATGTATTTTTACTGATAATAATGCATTTGGTGTTGTTGTTGCTTGTCATTGTTTATAATTGTTGCTTTTTGTTGCGTTGTGTGGGCGCCTTCAAATACAGAGATACATTTCTATATAAATGTATCTCATATCTGACAGATATACTATATATGTATATACATTTATTTTGTTGCACTGTGCAAATTATATTTTATATATTTTTTCCTGTCTCTTGATTGATTAAAACAAAGCCCAGCACAAGTACATTGTTTTCTTGCTGTCACAAACTTGCGATTCTTCTCCATGTGCAGTTGTGGGCGTGGCAGCCAAAGTGGAAACACGCCGTTTGCAGCACGGATAATGCAAGGAGATTACCAGTTGACAAGTAATAAACAAGTTCAGGGGGCCGGGATATAAATCAAAGTTTATATGCGACTTAATATATTTCTTTGATATTTTACGTTTGATCTTTGTATTAATACATGAGAATAACAATTTTATTGCAACTGCTGAAGATTAAATATATATACATTCTACATGTGAAAATATTAAAACATTGAAATTCAATTTTGACGCAAAATTTAAATAATTTATGAAATCTTTCTCTTAGTAAATTAAGAATTTTTTAAAAATAGTTCTTTTTAACTACATTTTTTAAAATTTGTTTTTCACTTTTGAATAAATTGGAACAAATCCTACATTTTATTTTTATTTTATTCTTAACTTAATTTTGAAACAACTTAATATATTTTATTTTCAAAACTCCTTTGGAAATAAATTGCAATAATTCCCAAACAACAGATTTTATCTTAACTATATTTTTATAGTAACTTGTAAAATAATTTTATTTATTGCAAATTTGAATTTCAAATGTCCATTAATACACCCATTGTTGCTACCCGCACATTTTACTGGGTATTGGAGCCAGCACACTAATCCCCAATTCCCCTACAGCCAATGTTTCGCTTGATCCCCACATAAAATCCAACAGCAGAAACTTTTGATATCTGTATGTGCGCTCCCAGGCTCGCTTGCAATTGAGTGTAATTTTAATTTAATTAAAATCTAAGCACGTCTGCGAAATATAAGAAATACTATAATTACGTTTCGACATGAGAATTTTCGCTGAAATCGCACAAGACTAAAACTACAAACAACAGCAACAAAAAGTTCTTGTGTTTCTAAACGGTGATTTAGCCATTAAGTTAACGGTAAAATGTGCAGAATCTTGCGCGCAGACAAAACAGCAAAAGTTTTGCCAGCAGCGAATGTCTGCCCAAAGGGGCGGGCGGCGTCAGAAAGCGCAGGTAGGCAGCGCTGCTTTTTCGTATGTGCGCTTTGTGCGGCTCTTCGCTGCGACTGCGGCTGCTGGGGCCCCGTTGCATAACTAACATATTAAGTTGCTCTCTCAGAGAGCGAAGGCGGGGAGAGTACAGCATAGCATTTGCTGATGTTCCATTGAGCATAAAATAGCTAGAGCTGAACTTGCGCTCACGAGTCTTGCAATGGTCTCAACGGTCAGGTCAGGTTCTAGGCGGGTTTTATTTTATTTGTAATTTTTGTTATTGTAACGCAGCCGGCTAATTTATTAGCTGCGCGTTATGCAACGGCAGCAGACAGAGATAAGGTGAAACCAAACCGAAATGCACATTCCCCGACAATTTCACTCAAGCGACACACAATCAAACAATTTGTCAATTCGTCATGCGCTCCAGTCACGGAAATACAAATAAGCGCGATATTATTAAGTATTTCTCTTCTTTTTTCGGATATTTGTTTACTCCCGAAATTTACACGCAATAAATAAATATAATGCGCACAAAAGAGACGGCCGGGCATAGAGTGAGCGAGCGAGAGCGAGCAAGTGAGCAGGGTGCCAACGTGCGACTATCAAAATGCGTTTTGTTTACGTTTTGCCTGCCACTCGAGGCCTCAAATGCAGTTTTTTTTTTCTTCAGTTGCTGATAAAAATATAACCACAAACAACATTTGAAGCGACGACGAGCGACGACAATAAAGCAAACAACTTCCAGACTTGTGTAAAGTATCTCAAGCGCAAAAAGGCAACAGATACACTCGAAAGAGAGGTCTAAAGTAAGAAAAGGAAAGAGAGAGGCAGAGCGAGAGAGAGAGAGATAGGCCACGAACGGCGCTTTTAATTAACATGGCTTTGTGAAAATTTAGTGAATTTCATTTGATGAAGTGGCGTGTTAATTAACAGTACCAACAGCTCCAGAAATACAGATCCATAGAGTCGAGTCTATATTTGTGTAGAGCTTATCTTAATAATAGGTAGCTGTTGCCTGCGAAGCAGTCGCCTGGAACTGATAGTTAAGAGTAAACGTTGAAGCAAGACTCCATTTGCAGATCAGATAAGAAAGCAAAGCTTAGCTAACTGCTTTTACATGTATTGGTAAATGTGTCAGTATTAGTAAACTTTTACATGCTGCATTGCTGCCCTAAGCAGAGCTTTAAGCTTACAAACAGCTTTATCTGTGTGTTTTGTACGTGTGCAATGGAAAAGAAACCAGTTAGGTTTACTCAATTTTAAAACTCAAACGAAAAAAGATCTTATCAAATGTACATTTAAATACTTATTTTTATGTACAAATAACTTTTCTATATTATCTTTACAACGTCATTTAACGCACTCTGCTTTCTTTTTTCAGATAACTACTGAACAGAGATAGATTCCTTACAAAAATATCAAGATTTGTTTTTTTACTTTAATACACAAAATTTTTAAATTTCTTTAAATTGATTTCATAACTGTCTCAAAATAATTAAAGTATCATTAAAAATAATAATAAATATAAAATCAAATTAAATATGAAATAATCATAAATATAAAATGATAATAAATAAATTTTCAACTATTCAAAAAATTGAATGAATAAAATATTTTAAAAATTTAAATTTATACCCATACCTTCTATTTCCCATACCTTCTATTTTAAAGTTAATATATTTTGGAATGTATAATATAAAAATATTAAAAAATAAGAAAATACTTTGAATGAAAATAAATCAAATTAAAATCAATTTTACTATTGGGACACCTCAATATTGCTTTAATACAAGTATTGCAAAAGAGGTTTCCCTTCTTGAGACACTGTAATTGCACCTGTTTTATTGTACCCTTATTTTGATTACATAAATATATTGACTGTCAATACAAAAATCTATTTAAAAACGAAGAAATTAATCTGTTTTGTTGTATTTTTTTCTGCGAATCGTTTTACTTAATCTACATTTGTCTCACAAGAAAATTCGAACTTTTGTGTGAAATGTGATATCCTTTTTACTGTGGGCGTACAATATGTATGCTATCAGTATATTTATAAATCCATTATATATTATATATATATACAAAAAAAACTGAGAAAAAACGTATTTACTTTGTTTTTTTGTGGATAACTTGAGATACTTTTGAAAGCGCGTGTTGAGTGCTGGCTTTCGAGATAGCATTTCGTTTGTTGTACAATTTATCGTTTATTTACTTAGCATTATTAATGTCTGCGCTATTGCTGTATTTGTTGTTTGTACTCCTTATTTGGGTCGCTAAAAATTGTTGTACGTTTTCTTGCGTACGCGACAATAAAATATTTTGCGCTTTTCGCTTATTTTATACATACACTTTTGTTGTACATTTATTGTTTGTGAAAAAAATGAGTTTATGTATTTTAAACTGACCTCATTACGAGCTGTTGCTCAAGCACTTGGCCGTGTGACAAATGTACCTGAAGATCTGTGTTGGAATTTTAATACTAGCTGTAAAAAAGTATCGAAACTTTGCGGCACCTTTGGGGCATGTTAACAATAATAAATTGCTTTTCTTGCGTTTGAGTAATTTGTGGGCATTTGGCAGAAATAAAACGAAAGAACAAAATACATTAGAAACCATCCCACAACTCAAGTGGCTGATTAACCACAATGCCCACTGTTCTTATCGGGGGGCCCATTATAATCATATCAGTTGTAATAAACAAAAAACTAATAAAAAAGTACTCCATCGAGAATTTACTGTAGTTAAAAGTTGAACAGGTGGGCACCTTATCCACTCTCTAAATTATGGAAGCAAGGTCTTTCGATTTCTGTTGTTGGCTCGTAACTCAGCCTAAAAGTCAATTAATCAAGCGTATACAAAATAATTATGAATATAATTTACACATAATTTACGGTACAGGTCTTTTCCGCTCTGTGGCATTACTTATATAAGTAATTGTTTATTTTATTTCGGATTTAGTGCGATTGGTAAAAATGTCACGTAAATACACTTTTTTTTTTGACTTTTGGGTGGGTCGCTTTAGGAAAGCACATGGGAAAGGGAGTGAAGAGGGTATTCGAGGTAGTCCCATCGAAAATAAACTTATCAAATTTATTACATGTGAAAAATTTTATCACGAAAGATGTTATCTTTGAGCGTTAATCAACTAGTATATGGATATGTCAGTTTAAAATGAAAAAAAAAATAGTAAAGCAATCGACAAAAAAATTATAATTCAAGTAAAATGTAAATTTATTAAATAAAACATACAATGCGTGTGCATATCTAAACTGCATGGTATAATTTATAGATAAATCTAAAAACATAAAAAAAACTAATTAAAAAAAATATATTGAAGTTTAAAAGACATTACTGTAAATCAAAAATATGGTGCTCAGCACGGAATGCCTATAGCCTAGAGACTATATTTAAAAAGTTCCATAATATAAATCTGGATTTCATCTCCTAACTTTTAATGAAAATAACTAGAAAGGGAATAATAAAATTGAAAAGCAATCTTTCATAATATTATTAAAAAAAATGAAAATATTGTTGAGCTAAAAATTCCGAACATCAAAGTTTACTAATTTAAAATCCACAAATGTTGCGATAGTCATGCATGACTTTATTGCAGACCTGTCTTGCGTGGCGTCTTGCCTACATGTTACGTCACTTATTTAAATTAAATATAAGATGCATAATCTTATAAATAAATAAATCAAGGAAAAATTGAAATTTGTCTTAAAGCTCCATCCCTCACCAACAGAATTCTTGAAGTGGTTTCTTTAAGCTGAGTTCTTTCATAAACAGGATATGTCTAGGCATTTGAGAACTCCCTAAGTTCAAGCACTTAAAAAGTCATTAAAATTGCACAAGACACGCTCAAAAACAACTCCACGATCATTTTTATTGGCCATTACCTTGGGCGCATAACAATTGCCAACAGGCGGCTGAGGCCGACTCCAAAAGCCCCCGGACTTCAACTGAAGCCAACTTTATCAGCTACCAAGCTATTTCCGCATAGCGCACTAAAAAAAATGAAGAAAATGGAAAGAAAAAGACGTAGAACTCGTATAGCTATCAAACTGCGGGCATAGGCCATGAAAAAAGCCATGGAAATGGAAATGAAAATGGTAAAGAAAGGTCTCTCTGTAAAGGTGTGTGTGTGTGTGTGTTTGTGAGCGTACATAGGGGCACATGCTTTGCATATCAGCTCTGTCGGGGGTATTCTACGCCTGAAGACCATTTCGAATAGATACGAAAACGCAGCAACAAGTAAGCAAAATTACGAGGGAGGTGTGCTCGGGTTTACGTGTCTGGAATGCTTAACGAAATACAAAATACAACTGAGAAATAAAGTTAAAAAAAAAATAAAAGACAAAAACAAAAAAACAGCACATGGCATAGCATTTGAATGTTTTTTAACTGTTTGCAGTGCGTTCGCGGCAGCTGTTTAAATTTTGTTACTGATAACACGCCAACGTGAACAAAAAAAAACCCGAGAAAAAAGTTATCTTTCGGTTAGCAAAGATTAAATACCCTAGCAGACATATGGCGAATGGGCGAGATATATCTTTTCGAACTCAGTTACAGAATGAAGACACAATTGATTATTTCTTTGACAGATATATGAGTTATTTATCTGATCTTGAAAATAATTCGTGAGTTTGCATAAAATACCTATTAAAAAAAATAAAATAAAAAATATAAAATACTAAATCACGTAATTGCGGAGTTTGGCTGTTATATCATTTAAAAACAAAAACGTTTTTATGCACGATCTGGCAATATTAATCTGATGTAAAGATTTTCCTTATAATTTTAATATATTATTAAACACCTAATTAGTCTAGATAGATAGAACTCTCAATTTCCCAGTGATCGTTCCTATTTGATATAGTACTTTGATCTTGTTAGAATAAAAACATAATAAAACACGCAATTGATAAATAAATGTTGATAAAATATAAATATTTAATATACATATATTAAATGAAAATAAAACAAGAGACTAAATATAAACAAATCTATCAACATTTCAAATACCTAACGAAATCAAAGCTCTTTCGTTAAATGTATGACACATTGCAAGACAAAATCAAAATAACTTTTGGTAGAGTATTTAAATGCGGTTTTAGCATTTCCATATGATAGCTGTTTCAAAACTGGCACACACCGAGGAACACAGAGCCAAGCCAAGAGACCCATTTCGAGGTGTACGCGAGACACCCACAAAGGCCTTTTGTACTTGCGCAAATGTATTTTAGCATTAAATGTTGAGTAAATACAAATGTTTGGTATTTCCAAAGTTAAAAATGGGTTAGTTTGCACAAAACCGTCACACACAAAAAAAAACCAATTTTAAAACAACATAAATCAATGTAAATAATTCGTTCAAGTCTCTCGGAGTCGCTAACCGAAGTTCGTCGTATATATTAAAATAAAACGAAGGCATTTATTTTCATACCACTGACTCAGGCCCAAACCAATAATGGCCTATTGGCATGCAAACCTAATAACCAACGCAAATTAGCTGGCTAAAAAAGAGAAGATATAAATTACGAAGATGAAAACAAAAAAATTGAACCGTTAATCGATTATTGAATATTGAAACCCACTTAAATAGAATTGAATATATACCACAATATGTACATGTATAATCTTCATTAATATATCATAATTTAATTAACATATTGAAATCATATTTAAATTATTTTCATATTTACTTGGTGCAAAAACAAGTACCAGAAAAAAGGTGTCTAAAACACTTCAAAATAAATAAATGTCGCATTAAATTCATCAACTATATTATTGCTTATCAACTCTTGAAATATATAATCTTAAAACAATTATATAAGTGTTGCATAAAAGAGAAAGGCGCTAAAGATAAATTCAAATTTTAAATGCATATTTTATAAACTCAAAATCAAAAATGATTCTTGATACAAAATACGGAAAATTCCATAAATAAATTAAAAATTGTATATTTAAATAAATGCATTTTGAAGTGGCTAAAAAGTTGATGTCATACATTCCAAAAAGAGCTTTATATAAGAGTATTTAGTATTTAGGGCTGCCTCATGCCAAATAAAATGTAGAATAAATTAAAAGCGTGAAGACGACGATCAGTATAAATTTAAATATTTTTATGGGTTTTAGAATTTTAGATTGCTTTTGATAGACTTTATTTCTTACTAATTATTGGATTATATTTAATTGGTACACATGCAAATGTTTATAATAAATATTTAAATATTTCCATTGTATTTCTATCAATTTATAGAGCTTTCTTCTTTTGTTTGTACTAAATGTGTTTATTTTAAGGTAAAAATTGTTACTAAACACCATAAAATTAATATTTTATTTAAAAAACGAGTTTAAATTAAATTAATATATAATATAATTTATATTGTACAAAGTAATTAAGTTTGATAGAACTGCATTTAAAATATATTTTTATTTTTATTTGTTTTCAACAATCAAAACTTTCTTTATATCAATCGAATTATTTAGATTTTTAACATTCAATTTGTTTAACAAATTTTTAAAAGAAATAAAAAAATATTTTATATTTATAAATGTGACAAAATGATTTCTTATTTATTTTTAAGTGTTTGCTGACTTACTTATCATACAATTGGAAAACTTGCGCCAGTCAAATTGAGAAAATTTGGGTATCTGACAGGGCAATAAGTTCGTTCTTTTAATCAGAATATTTTTGTTTTCTAACCTCAAAATACGTAGTTTAATATTAGTTTAACGATACCTTTAATATATTCAATCCCATGAAATACCCATTTCAATCTAAAATCTAAATAAAATCGCCAGAAAAAAACTGGATGGCAAAAATGAACTCATAAAATGCCCGGAAGCAGTTTCAAATGCCAGGAACCGACAGGGGCATCATTAGGCTACAAATAGTAGCTGGTAGTAAGTGTTTAGCTGGCAATAACAACAAGGAGTACAACAATAAGAACAACAATGGCCTGGGGTAATGGTGTTTCGTGTTGTCAATCAATTCATTAATCAACGCACAAGGCAGGAGGCCCAACCAAAGCTGGCCAAGACAGGGAAAGAGAGCGGAAGAGAGATGAACAGAGAGGGCAAGGGCAGAGATACTGCCCGGTGTTTATCTGTGTTCTGCTTCATTTGTGCTAAAACGTGTTTATGTCAAATTTAAGTAATTAATCAAATCACAAAGAGAGACAGCAATAAGTGTGAGCGAGACAGCAGACAAATGCTGAAAATATGCAGAGAAAAGTGCGGCTAATTTTCCATTATTCATTGCGGTCGCTGCTTCCTGTTTGGCTAAGAGAACCACGCAACATCACATCAATTGACTTGTTTGTGATTTTTTGTTTCTCTGGGACTTTAGGATATCTCGGAAAATTCTCTGACAGATCTGTCAAATGTGCTAATGTGAAAACTGTTGGAAAGACATTTTCATTTAAAGTCAAAAGAAATATTCTAAAGGCACTTTTAACTAAATACATACCTTGTATACATATATACATATATAACTACAAATATATATATAGGAAAAACTACATTTTCTTCTATTTGTTATCTTTGCGCTCAGATCGCATAAGACCTAAAATTTCATTTGTAAAACGCTGTTTACGACAGTTTCCACTGTTTCAGCTCGAATCGACGAATTGTCGCCAAGCATTTTTATTTGGGCCATTAAATTATGGGCCGAGTTGTAAATTGTACATTTTAGATATACGTTTGTTGTTGTCAGACGCAAGCAGGTTGTAAAAACACGAGGTACTCGGGATCATAAAATTTAATTAGCCAGAAAAACATATTCTTTGATCTGCGTAGTGGCATGGGCACACTTTTCTAAGTGTTGTAAAATGATGTGTGTAATACGTTGGAGAGTTGGAAGAGAGTTATTTGAAAATTTGTTTTAAGAAATTGTATAAACTTTTATGGGTGAAAAAAAGGAAATAAATTTTCGAACAGTCCCCACCTAACAAATGCATCTAGCCAAACTGGGAAGGTCCCAGAAGTACTTTGCAAATATTTTAATTTTATGATTTTAAACCAAATAAGACATTACATACTAACATTATAAATTTTAATTTTTTAATATGCTAATAATTCCGATTTAAAACACTAAAAATTGCTTACATATATTTATTTTAAACTTTTGCTCTAAATATTATAAACTAACAATATATATGTTATATATATATATAAAACAATATAAAAAATATTTTATTTATTTAATAACTTTTTAGTACTTCAAATATTATAAAGTATGTCTGGCAATTTTATATTCATGGAAAAAATCACTTGAATAAGATGTACAGATGCAGAAAACTAAGAGATAGAGCATCTAAGGATCTAGCTAAGTTTACTTTATTGGCAACTGAAACTTACTTTCATAATAAAGAATTAATTAAACTTTATTGTTTTGCGTCACGGCCAATAAAAAAAAAATTACATTTACTTATTTTATCAATAAAAATTGACTTTTTGTGATTCTCTAGGGAAGACAGAGCTTTGTCAATTGGTGGCAAATAAGTTGAAGTGTGTTTAGGTAGATGTGTGTTCGTCTATGGTGTACGTATGTACTTATGCTTATATTATGAGCCGAGTTGATTTTTCTGCAGACAAATCAGTTTTACACATGACTTGGCCAACAATTTGCAGCAGCATCAGCCAATGACAGCAATTTATTGATTTTTTATGTGTCGCCCACGTTACGACGCCCCAAAGTATGCAATTAATTGCGCATACCCATCAGCTGGATCTAGCATTACCCAAATATATATACATATATATCCTGTATATATATATCCTGTGCTAAGCGGCTAAGCAGCTAAGTCGCCCGAGACATTTAATTGAATTTCGAGATTTTGAATGCAAGCCCGTGGTCGAATATAGAACAAAAGTTGTCATGACAATTGATGGCAAGAGAGTAATATGATATAATATATATTAAAATACTTGCTGAGCCCTCGGTTACCCACTGGACCGGGTCAGTTGAGCCCTGCTCTGTTCTGGACTTTGAATCATGGCTGAATTCCATGACCAAAACAAATTTAATTAAAAATTTATAACGCGCAGTAGCAAATATCCAAGAAATAATTAAATGAAAGTGCAAATTAATGCTAGTCGACTAGTGACATATCCTGTATAAATTAAGAAAAGACAAAACAACAATTTTAACTTTTGCTCTGCTCTATTATTCATTCAGAAATACTTTTAAAAGTTTAAGCTGCCTTGTTAATTTATTTATAACATAAATCCTAAATACAAATAAGATGATGGAAAAAATACAAATTATAAGAACTTAATTTATTAAATTGGCTTATAAAATTAATTTTTAATAGCAAATTTAACATTATGTTAAACTCTTTAAAATAAAATAATAACTTATTGAGCGTTCGCCTAAAGTGTACAGTTATATAGTTCCATTTAAATATGTGGAATATAAAATATATATATAGAGAATGCCATTTTTTATTGTTTTTATTTTTTATTTCATGTTTTTTGTTTATTATATTGATACATTTTTTTTATATGTCTTTCGGTTACCCCTCGTCAAGTCGCGCTTTGCAACAATATACCCACCCAGGCATGCGTGTTGTTTTTAACAGGGTATGCACAATGGATTTCATATAAATTTGCATACACTATGCAAAGAGCCTAGCCAAACGCGTAAACAAATAGAGTAGAGCACTAAAATATTTGCTGTCGTCTATTACCATATGCCAAAAGCAACAACAACAACAACAACAACAACTAGTCGAGTTCGTCATCATTAGAGGCAGGCAATGGCAGTGTACAAGTTATTGTTATATTGCGCTGCGATTTTGGATGGTCTGGCCATTTTTGGCAGAGCTCTTGAGAGGCGAGCGAGTGGACCGAGGCCCCATAAAATAATCGACACTTATGCAGGGGCCGCCGTGCGGATCGCATTGCATTTGAATTGGGGTCCGAGTGCCGATTGTCGATTGTGTTATAAAATATGCAACAATTGGGAATGGAATTTTCTGCCCCATTTGCAGTTCAGCTAATTTGCATTGGCTGTAAACAAGACATAAGATACAAGATTTTCCCTCACATATTTTTCAAACACCCTCCGGTACCGCCCCCCCCACACACACACCCTCACTCACCCCCACGTCACACTAATTAACTGCTAAAGATTTTGGCATGATTTATGCGTTGCGCAGCAAGCGGGCCTGTCAATAAAGTCCACCATCCATCATATTATATATACACATGTATAATATATATAGGCTATATTCATAAGGAAATCTTTGCATTTTAGAAAATGTCATTGTGTGAAATACGCATTTCTTATACGCTTAGAGAGGTCATTATAATATTGCCATGCAATATGTAACATTCCATTTAATATAATATATGCTGTATAGAATATATATATAATATTATTTACCAAATCTACATTTTTTCCAAATATACCTATAATCTCTTTGTTCTAAAGTTTAATCAATAAAAATTGGAATGATTCCACATTTTTCTAATGTGCCTTGATTTTCTGTTTTCAAACTGCTTTAGCAAATAAACCAGTTACTTATTTATCATTTGTTTGATATACTCTTTATTTATTTTTCTATGTATGTAGTCCATGAGTTTTGTATATATTTTATTTTCAGTTTTTATATATATTCATTTATTAATTTATTATTTTATTATTTATTTTTATTTTATTTATTATTTTTATTTTTCTTTATTTCTTTATTTATTTTTTTTATTTATTTAAATAAGCTCATAACACTTTGGCCAAAAATAAGTCAAATTTTAATATTAAATTATTAGAAAAATAAAAAGAATCTTATTCGTTTCAAGAATAAAATCTGTCGTTTATGCGTCATATCTGTAAGAGTATTTAATTTTCGGCAGCACAACAACTTAACTATTCTTTTTCGGTTATTTGCTTTTATTTTCGTCATAATTACTCACAGCGCGTATTACACAACTTTCAGTCAAATTCGTAATGGCATGAGTTATACCATAAACACATATCCAAGTTTATATACACATATACATATATGCCTATCTCTATGAGCGTTTACTTTATTTATTTCGGTTTTATGTAAATTCACTTTGAATTGCTTTAGAAATTTTGCTAACCATAAATAAAGCTGCGTAAATTTGACATTTAGCACTTGAAAGCGCCTTTTTTATGGAGGGCCTTAACAAGTTGTTTATGTGCCCAGATGGGTAGGAAAAAAAACAACAGCAACAGCGAAGAACAAATGTATTTTTAATGCTGGCACTCGAGGAAAAACTGATGTCAGAACCAATCTGTACAGGTTGTTTGATAAATATTTATGGGTTGATACAATCGAAGAGAAAAACAAATATGCAAATAAAGATTTATTATCGGGAGATAAGTAAAGTGGAAAATAAATGACGCCGCGAAGAAAGTTTTTGTTTTCTTTTTTGTGACTAAAACAATGCAAAATTTGAAATATTAGCTTACAACTTTCCAATATTTAGGAGCAAAGCAGTGAACTTTTATTTACGATTAATTTTGTTTGGCTTCAATCAAATAAATAACTAGCTACAGTATGAGTAGAAAATGTGTTTTCTGTGTATATTTTTAAAAGTTTCAAAATTTACAAACTCTCAAAAACTCTCCCTTGAATTTTAATAAAATGAACCAATTAATTAAATATGATGTTCTATAAAACTTTGATATATACAAAAAGAAGATCTGTAACGTTGAGCTCATGAACTTCAAAAATCCTGGGAATCAATTTCTGAATATTTGGAGCTTTTGCAGGAAATTCTTATATGCTTGTTGGGATAATGGCCTTTCAAAAAGCTGCAAACAAATTTATTTCCTTTCATCTCCGTTGTCCTGCAACGCCCAAAAATTGTAACGCCGCCAAACAAAGCTGGCTAAAAAAAAGCACAAAAAAACTCAACACCTTTCCGTTTGGTGTTTTTTTTGTGGCTGCTGTAGTTTGAGTTTTTTCACACAGCAGCACAAAAAAAGAAAACCAACAACAAAAACCGGCTCATTTCCAACAGCTGCAAACAGCGCACAACAAAAATCACAACGAAAATTTTTGCTTACGCCAAAAAAAGAGGCTGAAATATAAAAAAAAGTCGTCTAATAATTTCTAAAGATGCTGTTGCTGCCGGTCTCTCATTGTCTGCGATTTGAGATATTTTTTTTTTGGCATTTTTTTTTTTCACTGTCAGATTTGAATACGCAGTGGCGCAGAGCAGTCGCCGTCGCAGCAGACATAAATCTTGTTTTGATTTATTTATTTGGTAAATTTTCAACAGCAGCAGCGGCAACGGCGACGGCGACGTCAACGGCGCGCAGCGACTGCAGCAACTGCTTCAAGTTCTTAATTCAAAGCCTATGGCGCATAGTTTTCAATTAAATGCGCGCGTCGCTTTAATATTGAGAGAGAGAAACAGCAGCAAGAGCAGACAAGAGAGCAACGGTCAAGCAGCAGCAGCAGCAAACAAAATACAAGAGCGGCTCCAATTTCGACACACAATAATAGCAAAGGGCGCCCTCTGCTGCGTCGTTGGTTGCGGTCACCCTCTCTCTCTCTCTCTCTCTCTCTCGCTGTTAGAAGCAGCGACTAAGCAGCGAGCGCTTTGCTTTTTTCGGTTAGCTTGTCGTTTTTTCGTTGATGACCTTGAAAAAGCTGTATCTAAAAATCGAGTGCAATCAACTTTATAAACACTCACACACAGAAGCGCTGAGAGCCTTTGCCGCACACATGCTCATTAATATTTCCCCTACATTTCTCACACGCACACATGCATTGCCCAGAACGTTAGGTAAAGTCTTGAAGCCGCCATATCTCTCTCTCCCTCGCACTCTACTGTTCTTCGCGCTCTTCATATGCCAATGTAGTTGTGTGCGTTTTTGTTGTTGTGTTAAACCGCATATAGTAATTATTCTAGATTCTGTGCGCTCTTGTTGTTGTTGTTGCTGCTGCTGTTGTTTGTGTTAGTTTGTGTTTTGCTTCTTTGAAAGGTGTTCGCTCTGTGGTCAGTCTTTGCTTTTTGTGGTTTTTTTTGTGCGCCTGTATATGTGGTAATAATAGAGTTTAGCGGCGTTTAACCGAAAACAGAAAAGAAAAAACTAAATTGCGCTCAACAGGTAGGCCAAGCAGTTCAACATCTGAGTCAAACAAAAGTTTGTGCAGAAAAAAACGCACTCACAAAATGGACGCTCCCCGTTTGAACTCGGATCAGAGAGTGAGAGAGAGCTTACTGACCAGAGTCGTGCCGTGCTGCTCTCATACGCAATTTAACTGTCAACTGAGCTTTGAGCAGCCATTAATCTGAAGCTTGTAAATTATATAAGCGAAATCTACATTAGAAACATTAGAACTCGGCTTGAAAAGCAGCTTTTGAAGTGTGTAATTAAGTTGAAGCGGTTAGTTCTTGGCTAAGCAGCTCCATTAAATTAGCTGCAGGCTAATTTGCATTTTATTTGTAGAAGCTTTTTCAAAAAACTTTTTAGAATATGTTTTGCTTTTCTTCAATAATTTTATGCATTTCGAATTTGAAACAAAAGTGGTCAATCAAAAAAATTAAAATATATATCGGAGTAAATTGTTGGCTTTTAAATTTGCATTTTAGTAAAGTTCTGTGAGTTAGAAAGAAGTTAAACGAATTAAACTCCGAATAATATACAAATCTGATATTAAAAAATATTTTAGATTACAATAAATACTGAATTGGACAGGAAAAAACCCTTGGCAAGGATGTTATTCCAAAATAATTAAATTAAATACATTCCCAATATTGAATTTAACTCTAAGTTGGTTTCCCTGAAACTAAATTATAAACTGGAAACTCCGAATGTTATTTCTTAGCAAAGCTTTTAACTTTGAATAGTTATACAAATAGTCAGTTTAATTTTTAATTTATTAAGTGAGAAATGTTTTAAATGTTACTCAGTATATTTTTCTAACTTTAGCAAAGCTTTTAGGATTGCTTGGAAGGACCAACCATAAACTAATAATAATTTAAAGATCACAGCTTAACACTCAAGTACTAAGCTCTTTACATCATCATCAGTAGTTTAAGCCTGGCCCACAAGCATTAAGCACAATTCAAAGGCCTGCATATGTTTTTTTGGCCAAGTGCTTATACGCCATTATATCGGAATCGGCATCGGCATTCCTTCGATTTTGATGCCAGCATTAGCTCACACATTTTCAAATCGAGTGCGTGCCATAAACATTTTTTTACGCCAGCTAACGAACCTATGACATCAACATTATTTTTTTTTTGGCCAAAAAGCCAAACAAATTTAAAGATATATATAAATATATATACATTTAAATGAAATAAATTTACCCTGTACCCCTGACAAGGGATGAAGCGGGGTATTTCAAAGATGTGCATGTGACTGGAGGGGAAGGGGGAATTTTAAAAGGGTTGTAGAGTCTACGAGAAACAAATCGTTTTTTTTGGGATTATTTATTTTTATTTAACACTTACTTTATTATTATAATAAAAACGAATTGCATTAATATAAATAATAAATATTTTATAGTATCATATCTAACTATTACAAAAGTTTCCCAAGCATTTCAATCCGATTTCAAAAACCTTTTAAGAAACAAAATATATGAATAAACACTTAAATTAAGATACATTTGTATCTCTTACTTTTTCACATTCATAAATTAAAATGCTTACAAAGCGAATTTCAGGGCACAAATTTTTGGCTAAGCGCAAGTTTAAGCCCTGCTTAGAGCGCGACTTGTTGGCCATTTGAACGTCGTCTGATTATTTAATTCAACAGAAAAGAGATGAGCTAATCTTTTGTTATTGTTGTTGTTGTTGGCCAACTTTGACTTGAGATTTTTAATTAAGATAATTGTAGTAAGCTACAAAAATACAAAAGTCAGTGAGTAACAAGCCAACGCTAAGTACAGCTGCTACTAACACCAACAACTATATGTACTCTAACCGAGACTACACGACTAGTTGATACCCTGTTGCTAAAATTGTCGCTCTGCTAAAAATGGACATTCATAAATATCAAAATTATTTCAAAATGCATTCATTAAATAAATGGAAGAATGCTGAAGAAATGAAATAATTAATGCATTGTTGAAAAACACTGAAACTTTGTTAATCTATTTTATTATATTTCTTATATTTATATTAAATATATTTATAAACTTTGAGTTATTGTGTTATATTATACAGCCTCCGAAATTTTATTTTCTTTCCTGTATCACACCCAATTTGATTTAAATGGTTACAAATTATATTTAGAGAAAAACTGATTCATTGAATTCGTGAACTTTTCCTCAACATGAGTTGAAACATTTGTCTCGCATTTGCGGCGTGTCCAAAATGTCAGTTTTTTCAAATTTTTTTCTGAATATCGCGAAGTAAATTTAGGATAAACACAGACGTCAATTAGTTAATATGCTTTCAAGGCACATCATATTTAGATATATATAAAAATGTATTTATATATATAGTGAATATAACTGAGCACATGACATTATAATCGGGGCGTACAGTACGGCTTGAAAAAATAAAGTAAGCGCTTGCAATTTGATTTTTAGCCTCAAGAAAAAAGAGTATCAAATAAAATTCGTTTGAAGAAGCACTCACACACACATATATATAGATATATATATATAAGGAATACATAATATTAAAAGAAATCGCACCCAAAAACCAAATTGGCATAAACTACGCCGAAAATAAATTGAAATCTAAAAATGAATTTCAAATGCGGCAAACCCCAAAAACGCCAAGCAAAACAAAACAAAACAAAACAAACATGTTGTCTGATTGTGCGTGTGTGTGTGTGTGGGTGTGAGTGTGTGCTGGAGGAAATAGTGTAGCATAGCCGACAAATGACAATCGCACTTCTTGACATTTTGTTGATACAAAAATGTGCGGAGTGAAATGTAAGCAAAAGCAAATGCAAGAAAATGTTTTAAAAAACTCGGTTTTTAAGATTAAAATAGAAAACAGGAAAGTGAAAGAAAGAAGATTTCGATTTGAGAACTATTGTACAAAATTCGAAGTATGTTAACGTATACAAAACTTCGCGATCTAATCGCTATAAATATATTAAATTTCGAATTTGATAACAAAGTTATTTAATGTAGATGTAATAAGGAAGATTTAAAGAATTTGTTTAAATGGCATAACGTTGAGCCAATAATTCCACTTAATTTGGTTTTCCTATATTTTAATTCTATTAAAATATAATTTATCGGATAAAAAAATTCCATGTCAATAAATATTTTAACTATATAAATAAAGAAATTTATATAATTTACTGATTAAAAAAATATAATGGGTATTTTAAAAATCCTTTGTTTAAAATTATCAAAAAAGTGAAAACAGTAAAAATATATATCTTACAAAAAATTAGAATTTTAGATTGAATAATTATTAATGCATTGAAAATGCGAATTCAAATAAAACAAAAAACTCTAATTTAGGTAAGTTCTTATTTCCTTACGATTTTTAAATTAATTTTTTTCAGAATATTTGATTTATGTATTATGCTAAATGTATCTTTATATACCCAAAAAAGAAGCTAAATTTCTTTGAGGAAGACTTTAAATTTTTTTAATTTTGATGGATATATCTTTCATCATTTTATATCTGTATTCAGCATTCGCTATTTCCAATTATTTTATTTATATATTATTATAATTCAATATTTTATACAACAAAAATAGCATTTTAAAATAATTATGGCAGTTAAGTTTTGTAAGGACCATGGGTATAATGAGCTTTTTATAAAGTCTCCCCTTTTTTAGCTCCACTGAGCTTAACACTTGAACAATTTGAGAGGTTTCAAAAATTATTTAACTACTATTTAAATAGCAGGCAAAGAGACCTTCAATACGTTTGCGAAGAACTTCAAAAAGAAATTAAAATTATAGCAAAACTCGTGGAGCATACGAAAAAAGGCAGAAAAATAAACCAGTTTTAGCTGAAAAACCACAACAACAAAAACAAGAAGAAAAAGAAGCTGAAAAAATTGGTATGATATTGTACGTAAGCAGTAATTGAAGTTAACGTAATTATAAACGTGGCTAGCAACAAGAAGAACGTGGTAAAAATAATAGTCTTTTTTGGGATAACCGAAAATTAAATTCCCTTTACAAACACCGGACTGAAAAGATGATGATATCCTATTCTGATCAATAATCATATATTTTTTCTATGAAAACAATATTATATAGTGATCTCATGTTGATGCATATTTTGGGACCATAATAAAACGTAATTGGAAAGTATTGTTTGGATATTTTGGAAAAATAAGTTTTTTTAAGAAATCAAGTTTGTTTTTCTTAGCATTAAAAAAAATAAAATATGGTTAATTTGTACGACTTTGAAGGAATTCTAATTATATTAAAAGCGTTGCAAATTTCTTAATTGCCATCTTTAGTTAGAATATCTTAAAAAAGTATATATGTGAACATTTTTTTTAACACAATCACTCCAATTTAATATTGTTTATATGTCAGTTTTATAATATAAAAAGTAAGAGTTTAGTGCATGTCTATATGGAATAAATATATACACTTTCAGGTGTGAAAGTTGTATCTTATGTTTTACATATTTAGTGACAGAATTGTTATGATCTCCTGTAAGGGTATAAATAGAAATATACCAATTCCAGCAATAAGAATAGGGTACTGGGTACTGGGAACTGGAATCGAGTCCAAGACCGAGGCTCAGACTCTGACGAACACCGCTGGGCTACGCTTAATTTCCCAATTAACATGGAAAATTTTGAATTTTTTTAGATATTCATTTGCGCTTCACAGCAAATTGTGTAATACTCCTGTGGAATGGGAACGAGGCAGTTTTCGAGCTCTTTTTTGTCTACAAATTTAAGTCGAAAAACGTGCGCTTAGCGTTTTCCTCAATACCAGAAAAATAAGAAAACGTAAATATACAAAAATTGAAATAAAACGACATTCAAGGTTTTGAGGACATTGACGCAAAGGTCGGAGAGAGAGAGAGAGAGATAGGGGGAAAGAGGCGCTCTGGCGGCGACAACAAGTTTTTAATGGCGCATGCAATGCCTATAGATACAGATACAGATACATATATTTATTACTTTTACTTATAAGTACATGCATATGATCAAATGAGTGTGCAGCTAAATGAAAGTTGAGAGAGAATCGATATTCATACTAACTTAGGACAAAGATATTCTAATCAAAATCATTTCATTGTAGTAAATAGTAAAGATTCCCAGAGCAAAGTTTTGAACTTTTATTTTTGAGGTTTATCTGTTTTTACAAAATTCCATTAGCACGTTTTTAGGCAAGTTTAATCACATATAAAACGGGTTTTATTCTATAATGAGTCATTTTAATTAACACTCAGCATGATTTGGGGCAAAAAGTAATTGGAGTAATAATTTATTTTTCAAGTCAATTTTATATAATTGTTGTATAATTACGGAAATGCAACCATTTCAAACATCAGTATTTTAAAAGAACTTAACGAAAATGCATACGATATAAAATTAATATTAATCTATAATAATATAATAATATAATAAATTTTGATCGATAAGTCTGTAAATTATTCTTTGTATTTTGATAAGATATTATGAAGTCAACTAGATTAAGCATTGACAATGACATTGATTTAATTTAGACATATAAGTTCATTCCGAAGTAAAAATGTTGTTGGATTTGTTTGTAGTGAATTAGTTGCTAATATTATTCACAGTAAGTGATTAACTTTCAACTAGTTTAATATTATCTTATTACTTGATAATGATTTCCCAATAAATGCATGTCATTTTCTCGAATACAATGATTAGCTTTTAGCCAGTTTAATATATTGTTTTATAATTTGATCAAAATATTTTCGGAGTAAAACGTTCTGCAAGCTTTGATTCCAAATTTTTTTAAATATTTTCATAACGCATTTGAGCTTGTTTGACAATACGTAAATATTTTGTATTTTTATTATATATTTATATACATTTATTTTGTTTCTTGTGACGTACACTGCCTAAAAACATTTCATTAACACGCACACCGTATGAATATTATTCTCCCTCTCTCTCACTCTCTCTCTCTGTGTTTGCCTTATCAGTTGCACGTTCTCTCTCACGCTCACTCCGTCTGTGGCGCTTTCAAAACAAAGTCCATTTGTTATTGTTGGACAATTTTTTGTTCAGCGTACAGTAGAGACAACATTTAAAATGCTATTATCTAATCGCTGCTGCGCCTCAGAGAGTGAGTGTGTGTGTGTATGCATGTGTGTGTGTGTGTGTGTGTGTGTGTGTGTGTGCACTTGCCTTGACGATAAGCCTAAGCGCAGTGTTTAGTTACTTTTTTTTTTTATTAAATTACGAGGGAGCCGAAAAATAATAATAAAAAAATAAAATAAACACACGAACAAAACTATTTATAAAGAAATCTTTTGCTGTGGCTCAAAACGGGTTTAACCTGTTGGCCAATGCTGTGGACCAAAACGAAAAAGTAAAAAAAAACACCATCTAACAATAAACTAATTAAATCAAATCAAAATACGTCGCAAAAGTGCGCACAGAGAGAGAGAGAGAGAGAGAGAGAGAATCAAAGCACTTAAAAATAGCCCAAGAAAAATGTTCATTGAAAATTATAAATAAAATGTTTAAAAATGTTTTAAATACATATAAATACACGTTGTGTATATTTAAATATCATATGCAAAATGTGCGAGATAAAAAACATATTTCGCTGGCACGCTCTTGTGATAGGGCCTCAATGTATCTGTCAGATACTCGCTATCTATGAGATACTCTTGCCTTGCACTTCACATGACACAACGCGCGGGTTGAGAATTTTATGTCCAAATAAAACACACAAAGGAAAAAGAAGTAACAATAACAAAAACAAACTTCAATATGTCAGTTTGTCAATTTAGTTTTCAGCTTTACGTTACTTTTTTGTTTGGCTTAGCGATCAGTCGACATTAGCAGAAGAATTATGACTATAATTCTTCTTGTGATTATGTAACAGCAATAAAAGTGTTGTACACTGGCAGGCAAATTTGCTTTAGTCAAGCAAATAATAAACAGTAATTTTTTAAGTTCTAACTTCAAGTTAGCTTTGTGTACATTAATTAATAAATAATTAAGGAAAACTGAAATAAACTAAATTCCCATTAAAGATATTATTTTTAAATAGATTTTTTGTACAAATATTTCATACAATTAGTTTGCTTAAAAAACTGTGAACTGCTAAAATTTATTTTTATATTAAATTTGTTTTCTAGATATTCTACCTCTTAGCTTTGAAAGCAAATAAACTCAATGTGAAAATGTTTTTTATTAAATAATTATTGTAAGATTTAGTTTAGGCAATTATACTAATTGGAAATAAATTAAGCATTAAAACGTATAAATAAACTCCTAAAGCGGAAGTTGACTAATGGCTTACTCGAATTAAAACTATATTCAATATCCGTAGTTTTTATTTATTTTATTAATTGCTTTTTCGCTCAGTGTATAGGCCTAAATTTACTTAATTGCTTCTCAGTTGAAAAATTGGCTATCGATATTAACAATTGGAAATCGGAAATATAGATTCAAGATTATAATCCAATACGAATTATTTATAGTGCAGTCAAAAGATATAAAAAGGAAATTTAATAAGATTCATAAATCAAATAAGACTGTATTTTTATACTTAAATGATTAAGTTCAGTTTACTATACATTTTTCATTGCTCTTTACAGATTTATCTCTCTTTTTAAATTCTTCACTGTTTGCTCTCATTGTTTTTCTTCTAATTTTTTTTTTTGGAAATTATTTTGTTCAGAACTTTTTTTGTGGTTTTATGGTTTCAAGAATTTGCTTTACCAATACAAGGTGTAAACATAAATTATTAGAGAAAAATCCATAAACTCAGGAATATATGCCAACTATATATTCATATAGAGCAATATAGAAATATATATGTAAACTTATTATTAAATATGAGAAAGAATATAGTGTAAAATCTAATCAATATTATTTAATTAATATATTTCTATATGTACCTTTTTTTACGCCAAGCTTTTAACTCCAAAAGCTCCGAAAATTAATATTTAAATGCGTTGTAATCCAAGTTTTTATTCAGTTTGTTTATCTGCATTTTTAGCATATATTACATATATCATATTTTATATTTATTATTTATAATTAGCGTATTAAATTTTTGCACATTTATTTGCACTTATTTTCGGCACTGGCCTAACAATTAATATGGGTTGATTGTAAATTTTACGTTGTTGTTGTAAACAATTTGCAAAGTGAAACCGTTGCGTGTATAAATATATATATATATTTATTTATATATGTATTATGTGTAGCTATAAATTTGCTTTGTATTGATTTAATTTGCTTTTTTTTAATATTTCTCAAGGCGAACTTGATTTATTTTGGTTTTTTTTATTATTATTATATATATATATAGTATTTATGGATTTCTTCAAGAAATTATATAGTACGTAGTACGTAGAAGTCAGAACTATAGAGCAGAGTGTGGGACGGGAAACAAACAAAAAGTGAAGAGACTATTAGTAAAAGAAAATCTTAACTAAACTTAACTTTTTATAGTTAAACGAGGATGGAACGGGGTGGGGGACTGGGGTACAACATTTAACAAGGCGCGAGTGCGAAACGAAATGGAAACGAAACAAAATATAAATAAAGATACGCGCAGGCGGCAACGACAACGACGAAGACGACCACAAAGCGAATGACGGCAATTGGATTATGAAACGCGACGCGCGGCAAAGCGACACGAGAGAGCGTCTCAACAGAGGGAGAGCAAAACGAAGAGTGACAAACACGCGCGCTCTGAGACGCATTGGCAAATGAAACGCGACACAAAAATTCCGTAACCGAGTCGAAAATATTTCTCTATTTTTTTGTTAAAGGAAATATGTATAATTTGTTATATATTTTGTTATGCTCTTATATCGTAATTGCAGTAAGTGTAAATTGTGTTAGAACGAAACATAACAATGTTGCTTAATTGAGAGCAATTTCCGTAGCAAACACTCAACTCACACACACACACACGCACGTACACACAGTTGAACGCACGCACTTTGCTTCTTTCATTTTCTTTTTGTGATTTGCTTTTTGCGCACTTTCATATCTTTGTGAAAACTGTGTAAATTTATCTTAATATTCACAATTGTTTAGCTTGGTTCGTTGTGAATTCAGTATTAAAATATTGGCTGGGAGACACGCACGGCGGCACGAACGAGACACGTCGACAGTGGGGACGGCACTTTTTTTTTAGCTGCCTTGCGTATGGGCCCAGCCAAACAACCTTACCAAACGAAATACAAACTCGAACTGAAACGGCTACACCAGCTGTGTGTTTGCACTGTGTATTTCTCAGTTCATTCCGCGCTCAACACTCTCTTTCTCTCATGTGTCAAGTGTCGCGAGAACCCCAACAAATTTACTGCCTGTTGGCAATGCTTAACATCGGCGGCGCATAGTGCGCCTCTGCTTACACCAGCGCTTGACTGCCGCACAGACAGAAGGAGATGAAACAAACTAAGTGCACTGTCGCTCTGTTTTTCGCTGTCGCTCTCTTGCGCTCTCACTGGTGGCCACTGCCGGCATTTTCATTTTGCGTGGTGGCCCCACAATTAGCGTATCAGAGAGATACGCGGCGCTTAACGACAGCCAACGACAACAGCGACGACTACGTCAAGAACGGTATGCAAAAACAAAAACAACAATTGCCGTTGAGCGTTTTGTTTTTCTTGTGCTTTTGCAAAAATTTAATGGCGGCTTTTGGCTACAAAAAAAATTTAAAAAAAAATACAAGTTTAAAAATAAATAAAAAATACAAATAAAATGCGATATAAGCTCATTTATATGAAAATCAATTATTCTACTAGTTTTGAAAGTCTCTCCGCCAACAAACATAATAAACCGTTGATCATCACACGTCGCAAACACAAAAGAGATGACAAAAAAATTTCACCAGCAAAACACACGGCAAATGCAACAAAAACAAAATTTTGATGACGAAACACATGTTGTGTTTGTGATGAGTGCGCGCACACACACACACACACGAAAACAAACGCGCGCGCGCACGCACAAGGAAAGAGAGAGCGCAGAGCGAGCTCTGCAATCCCGCGCTCATTTGCAGCTTTGTCGCGCGGCACAACGACAAAAAAATTAAGCACAAAAATAAACAAAATGGAAAAGCTCTCAACGTCGTCGTCGTCACTGTCGCCTTCAATTTCAATAGCACTCAGTGCTACTAGCTGTTCCTATGCACACAGATACACCACACACACGCACACATACAGCTGACTACGCACAAATATACAAACGAATAAGTATAGTTTTATTGGCAGCTATTTTGCTGCTTTTTATGGCCATTTTTTTAAGCAAATCGCCATCAAATTTTTTTAATGCTTTTAATTTAGTGTCGAAAATTTAAGAAATGATAATAGTTTTTTCGTACAAGACAGGTATGGCTATTTCTTTTAGCTGCTTGATAAGAACCGGCTACATTTGATTTTCTATGTATGTATGTATATTCAAAAATCTGCACATAAATCAAAATAATTTCTGACACGCCAATTGGATTTTTAATTGAATATGAAAAAAACTTTAGTCAGGTTTAAAGTTAAATGCAAGCTATTCTTAAAGCTTGATTGGCGCTAAATATTTCATATTTCAAAAACTCAACAATTGGCGGATAATTAACAAATTTCAATTGCAGACTTGTGTCTTGATAAGAAATATCGCGAGCTGAGCATAAAAGAGTTCTGTTTATGGTCAGAGATATGATAAGCAATCTTTGAGTATCAAATGGGTCAAGTAAGGCATTGTTTTAAAATATATATTTAAATAAGTTAATTAGTTTTAGAAAGCTAATTTCGGTGAGAAAGGGTGAGAAAGAAATTAAAAATTAAGTTCAATAAACGAGCTAAGGTTTGGTAAATTAAAATTATGTATTATTGTTTATTGAATGAGAAGGTTCAGATTGGGTAGAGATAATGTGAAATTTGAGTATTTATATGTTACCAGCTATAATAAGCAGGTACAAATTTTATCGCACACGTATCTACTTAGAGCTTTGAGGCTTGGAAGTTTAATGCCCGTGCATAAAGGTAAGATAAAACAAATATAAAAATTAAGTACATATTCTTGTCAAAACTTATAGAGCTAAATATAATTCTAAATGGGATTTTAGGTAATACAACATAAGTTTGGATAGATTCTGAATTTTGTATGGGTTATATAGAAATTATTCGTATACATTAAAACCGACTCAATTCATGAATCTGATCAAAAATGTATTTTCAGAATTATAATACTCTCTGTAAAGTCCAATACCAACATTTTCCTCTTTTTCTAGATATATGCTGCACATATGTATGCATGTATATTTTATATATATTACATATATTTATATTACTATAAATAATATATGTAAAAGACAATCGTTTTTTAACAATGCATTTTAAAAATGCATTTTATAAAAATAACAATTTGTAAAATATAAACATAAAAATGACATTTAAATAAGTTTTTTTTTTGCATATTAGGATCTAGTATTCAGACAAAAGTTTAGGGTGTTCCCTTGAGGTACTTCTTACACCGTATAATAAATTTAAATAAAAAATATATATAATTAATTACTGAGTCATTTTCATAATTAGGCATTAAATAATAATGCTTAAAATGAACAACGTATTAAAACATTATCTATTTGAATGTTCGAACACCAAAAAAAAATAGCAAGCTCATTAGAAAGTCAAATAATTTCAAATATTGCTGAGTCAATATTTTAAAACGTATTAAAGCATTAATTAAGGCAATTAATAACGTCAAAATATTTGAACATAATCTAATTAAATGCTAAAATACTAACAAAAAATTATTTAATATATTAAATAAGTAATAGATTGCTTTTCCTTTTATAGGTAAATAAAAAATGAAATGTATTATTTTTTCTACAATTATCAATTATTATATTCAATAATTAACTAATATCTGTTATTGTTTGCCATTTTAACTAAAATTTTTTACATTTTATACATTTAATTTGTACAAGCTATGAAAATATGAAATCTTGTACTGTTCTTTAATAATCAAATTTATTGTTTATTTAACCACAGATTTTGTAAGTCTCATTTAAGTCCTTGGTGTTCTCAGCATAACTTATTATATAATTCCGTCCACTCTTAATTTCAGCAATAACAGTGTTTTATATAATGCCATGACGTCATTTCACATCAGATCTTTGGCCAGCAACAACAAAAAACGATTTTCGTACAACTCAATTTGCAGCTCTTTTTGTCGACACTTTAGATTTTGGTTAAGATTCTTTGGCCAGCCTTAATTATGCATGACAAATGCAGTTAAGCTGCTGATTGTATGCACATAATTACCGCACAAGACCACAGAACAGCAACAACAACAGCTTAAACACTTACCAAAACTGCCAACTACAAAAGGCAAATGGCAAATGTGCTACTTTAATTGCTGACAGTTTGAAAACTTTGTTTTTTTTTGCCATTTTCCTTTTGGCTTTGGCTTCGTTCTTAAGTTTTTTTGTTTTTATTTTTTGTTTTTTTTTTGCTTTTCGTTAATATTACAAACAATTAGAAACGAAATGACGAGAGACAATGCTAAAGCGTTGCCAAAAAAAACTTGATGACGAACCAAGAAAAACTTAAAACTAGTGACAGCAGATACACAATTTCCCAAAGTTTTCGCTGGAAAACTGTTTGTTGGCATTGAAGTGGCTGCAAGTAATTTTTACCTGGTACAAGCCACAAAATAATAAACGTAACACATTAAGAGTGCTGCATTAGAATACCCTGTATTTTATTCGATTAAAAAATGGCATGCAAATTATTTGTTTTAATTTTTTCTTTTCAATAAAGAATGCATATCTCCAAATTCTCTATATCAATTACTGTGTTCTTTAGTTTCTCAAGATGAGCAAACAGACAAATATGGTTTTATTGACTTTGGTATCTGTATAATAAGATACATTAACCTTACAGGATCAGACAGATCTGCATCAAAAGATGCTTATGCGACGTATTATAGGGTATTAATAAACTAAAATATATGCAAAAGAATATGCATACGGATCAAATTTGGTTACTCTAGCTCAATTTATCTCCAAAATAAAAAAACCTTGTCCTAACCCTTGTTTTTGTTAAGGAAATTGGGCTAAATATCGCAAAAAATAAATACTTGTTGGAAAAAGGGCGAATAGGAAAAAGTCGATCTAATCGTCTTACCCAAGAATATGTACAAACATAATAAGCTTTACACGATTTTAAAACGCCTAAAAAATTAAAAACCCTGCCTTTTAACACAATTTTAAATATTTGATGAATTTTTTTATATTTTCTATTGTTCTATTAACTTCTTTTATTCTCATTCCTCGCAAACATTTTACATATTATTTTTATATTTTTCTCATTAATTGATTATATTTGAATGCGGTTTCTCGAATGTTGTATATGAATAAGTTTTATAAGTATATGAATAAGTTTTTTTAAATTAATGAATTTCTGATATATGCTTTTATTTTTATGAAATTATAATTTATATTTTATATTTCTTAATTTAACATATTTTATGTATTAGGTTGATTTTACATTCAGCCAATATAATGTTTCCCTCATTTTTAGCGATTATTTACACTAATTTTTTGGCTACGTATCATGCAAAAGGAGAATTATATATTTGTACTCTATGCGATCAAAGATTTATCTTTCTTCTGCCTGTAACACAGATTTGCACAACCAATGTACCCGTTTTCATAAATTTTGAATGTGTACGGGGTATACAAATAGCAAAAACCCTCCAAACGATAAGCACTCCGTAGAAGAAAAAACCAGTAGTTCCCAACGTGATGCCATAAATTTCAGTGTGTTAGTTTTTGGACGCTTCTGTGGACCCCCCGCCAAAGCCAAAGCCCACGGCTAGACAAAAATCAAAATCAATGTCTGCCCGAAAAAAACGTGGGCTACAGGTAAAAAAGCACACACACACACACTCACACTCACAAATGAAGTCAGATCGCTGTGTAAAGTTGGAGCGAAAATGAGTTTTGCCAAAGAATTGCCTTGAAATGTTCATTCAACGAAGGTTTTTTAAGCGGCACGAAAAAAGGGTGATGGAAACAAAAAAAGGAGTTTTGGGAGTATTAAGATTTGGTGTTTGTTATGTAATGTAAGAGACTCCAAGCAGCATATTAAGAAACTATGTGCTGTATATTAATAATAATACTTATATATAAATAAAAAAATGTACATATCATAAATTTATATTTCTTGCAAAAATATATTTTTTTATTTGAGTGTTCATTTAAAAAATATTTAATTCGATTTTCTATATTTTTTATATTTTCTAATATTTTGTTAATTGTAAAAAATTATTTTAATTGGTAATTTAACAAAAAGTTATTTTTATTTTATTTTATAACCGTTAAAAATAATCTTATATCTTGATAATAGTTTATTTAGTCTGGCACTATTGCACATTATTTATGTATATATAAATGTAAGTAAGTTAAATGTCGGAAACAAAATTTAATAAATACATTTTGTTTAATTTTAAGAGATCCAACTTTTTTATTGGTAAGTTTGTTCTCTCGAATTTCCCTATATAAGTTTTCTAAATCGGTTTTTTACAGTGTTTAAAAAATAGTTCCTCAATATAAAACGTGAAAAAAAGTCTAAAAATAAAAACAATCAAAAAACAATAATATTAAATTATAATAAAAGAATCCCGCACCTTTTGTAATCGTCCTAATGTTTACGTAGTGATTCTTTACTTATAAACCTCAGATTTACCATTCTCAATAGCTATAAAATTTCAGCTAACTCTATTAGCCCATAGTCTAGTCATTTCGTTGGCCAACTTCTACTCTTCTTGTGCCTCAACTTTACCGTATCTATGCGGCTATTTTTGCTTCTTTTTGAGAACTACTGGTGACTGTACTGCGGCAACAGTTTTTTCTTTCGTTTTTTATTTTGTCTTTGCTACGCTTTGTTAGCAATTTATTTATGATATGTTTGTTGTTTTTTTTTTGAAAACTATTATATTCAACTTTTTGGTTTTTGCCCTTTTATTGTTTTTTTTCTTGCTGAAGACCTTAAAGGCGTTTTGTTGTTGCTGGTGTTTTTTGGGTTTTTTCGCTTTTTGTTTTGTGCAAAAATTGCTGATTAAATCATTTTTATGCGATTAAGCATGGCGCATAAATCGCTATGAAAATATTTAATGAATATTATTTAATAATTTTGCATTAGCTCACATTTTTTATTAAGATTTTTTCTTAGCTTTAATATACCTTCTAACTGTGAGGTTTTTTTGCAGTTATCTATTATTGTCGTATTTAAAGCTAATATTTATATTAACGTTTTATTATTATTTTTTAATTTTTTCAATTAATTTATGATAATAAATTTGATTTAAAAAAGCTAATTGTATGCAAATAATGTTTTTAATATTTCTGCTAATTTTCGCATTCCAAAGGTAGATTTATAAATTTTTAAATATTTCCACAAGTACATAAGTATATATTTTATATATGCATATTTTTTTTAATTTCAATAAATTGTTTGTAGTTGCTCAAACCTTGCGCGTGTTTAAAATTATTGTTGTTATATTTTATTTATTTTTTTGCCTATTATTATAAAGTATTGACTTTATTTGCTATTTGCTCAAGTTGAAGCGCAGACTTGTTTTTTCTTTCGCGAATATAAGAGTATTGTGTGTTGTTTGTTGTATTGTGTGTTGCTTTCAAACTCATGATATTTATTTAATATTGTATGCATTGCCATACATTTATTTGCAGTGTGCGCTTTGGGTTTTCTCTGCTGTTTATTTTTGGTGCCTCCGCCTCGCGGTTGCTGCCCGCTTTCGCTTTGAGCTTCAGCGTATTTATTTTATTCCATTTTATTCTATTTTATGCTGATGCCACAATTCGACAGGTGTTGCAACCATGGACGACAATAACGACGCCTCTTTATATATATATTTTTTTGTGAATTTTGGAGTTCACGCTTTGTTTGTACTCTGGGATTTAATTTTAATAATTTATTTAATCTATACAAGTTTTTGAAAACAGTGTTAAGAAGAGCGGAAAGGCTAACTTTAAATTCGTTTTTAAGATTAGATTGCTAACATTTGAAAAAAGTTGAACATTTTATTCTTTCTTATTTGAAGTTTTTCAGTATGGCCTTTTACATATTTTTTTAAATCTTAACACAAAAAAGTGGAAGCTCATTAAAGCGTTGCATGAACTTAATTGTTGTATTTGTTTTAAACAACATTTTAAAGCACATTAGGCTTTAAAAGCCTTGAAAATATATGTAAGCACATTCAAGTTTTAAGAGCATATTAACGCTTTAGCTTAAAAAACAAATTGAAAGCTTTTCAAAAATAAAAGCTTTGAAAAATCTTTAGAAAAAAGCATATATTTTAAAATACAATAAATTATGTACAAATTATTTATTACAAGTAAAACTGTTACATAAAAAATAACTAATAAAAAACTACAAAGAATATGAGCTAAATATTATTTAAAAAAGTTTAATAAAATGACGTCAATTAAATTCAAAACTAAATTGAATTGTAGCTACATATTAATTTATATTTTATTATTTACAAAAATTGAAATAAAATTGTGTCAGAAATTTCCAAAAATAAATAGTTTTGTTTATACATAAAAATATCAAAAATGTATTTAAAATCCTTTATTGTATTTGTGTAATAATTGTATTATTTATCATTTATATAACAGGGCATTGCCTTGCCGTCAAAGTGATTCTGTTTAGCTGCTGGCTTTTATGTTTGTTGCCAAGTCGGCCTGCGATTGCGGAAGTTGGCTTCACGTTTAGTCAAATTTGCAGCGCTCAGTTCTACAGCTGCTAACATCAAACAATCCCCCTTTTCCTTTTGGCCAATGAGACACCAAATGATGGCAGTTTTGTGGTCTCCGTCGTGGGGCAGCTTTACAAACTGCCAGTGCCAAAAACTGGCAACAAGCAACACACACGAGCAGCGACACGTGCTTACAGCGAAATTCAACAAGGCAGGTAGGGGGAGGAGGGAGGCGGGAGGGGGTTCCAGGGGGAAGTGTCAATGTTGCAAGCCGGTGTGAAAATGGAATGTGGAGGCAAAACTATGCGCAGGCAGAGGCGATGTCTGTTGCTAGTCGTTGTTGTTGTTTGTCTGCGCTTATGGAATTTTTTATGAATGATGCAGCAGCAACAGCAACAGCAACAACAACAACAGCTGCCACTTTTGGCGTTGATGAAGTGCTGAAAAGCAACTGTTGTTGCTTTACGCTGCATTTGTTTATGAATTAATAAAATTTTAATTATGTTGCACAAATAATTGCGCACTTGTGCAGAATAACATGACAGCCAAAACCAAATAAGCTCTCGCAACAACAACAGCAACTTACAGCAACAACAACAACAACAACTGCATGCTAATGGGCAACCAAAGTGCAATTTGAATAATTGATCGCATGAGCATTTTTTATACATTTTAATTAAAATCTGTTGCCTAGACAAAAAAAAGGTTACAAAATTATACAATTCTGAACAGCTGCTCGTAAAACATAATTCAACAATTTGCAATTGGCCTTAGGCTGGCTATGCACCATAAAGACAAAGTGTGACCAAATTTTTATGTTAAAAAACAAAATATTTACCCCTCAAGTATACGATCTCTCGGTTAACAGTTATCAGCTTAAAAAAGAAACTTAATATTAACTTTGTTTTATTAAACATTTTAAAAAGCATATTTTTACCTTGACCTTTTTTCTGTATAAAAAATATCTTATACATTTGAAAACATTTATGTATAAATACTATATTAAAGTTATAATATAGAGCAAACAATTGTTTCAACTTGATAATTGAACCAAAGCATAAGCTTGAGTATTTCAGGTAAATATATAAAATAAAACGCAAATATTCTACAAGCTGCACATTTTAAGCTTAGCGCCCCTCTCGTCAATTTACAAATCAATAGAAATGCATAAAAACCTTACCAAAGCCTTACTTGAATATATAAAAATCGCATAGAAAGCCGATATAGTATTGAGAGAACGGGAGTGGCAATAAGAATAAATGAGCGAGAGAGAGTAAACTATCAGCTATAACATATTGCATGACGTACTGATTACGGCGACTATCTTGAGATTATGAAAATCGCATAGAAAGGCGACCTGCATGTGACTTTGATTCCAAAAGCAGAGATTACAGAGACTCGGCTCTTTCGCCCTGTAATTCTTATTTCTCTGCCTGTATTTTCGCTCTTTTCTCTAATTCTTACTAATTAACGTTAATGTGCACTCTCGGATTTCTCTTATTTGAATATCGCATTTTTATGCAATTTATAGAACCTTAGCTAGGTTGTTTGGAGAAGTTTTATTTGTGTAGAATGTAAATATAATATATTTGTATTCTTGTATTTTCGTGATTTATATTTATATTTATTTTTATATTTTCATCGATGAACTTCATGTTCACAACTTTTAATTAACTTAACTTTGTCTTCCAGTTGAAGTTGCCCTGCACAGAATTCCGCGTATTGCTGGCATCAAGTGACTTTTTGCTATATACATATATAGCTATATAAAAAAACAGGCATGGCACACAAGTAAATGTATATAATTTTTTTATAATAATTTCTAAGACTCGTTCACACACAAACATCAGATTATGTACAATGTCTTCAAATTACACGGCTTATCATTTAATAAAATTCAGGGAATTCATTAAAGAACGAACAAGCAGAAAAAAAAATAATAAAAAAATGAAGGAAAGAAAAAATGAACTAACTACATATTTAAATATATCGAATTTCCTCAAGTAAATAAACGAAAGCAAAGCCAAAGTTGGAGAGCCCAAAGAACGAACTATTTTGTACCTAATGCGTAGGTTAAAGGCATGCCATAATAACAACAACAACAGCAATAACAACAACAACAATAACAACAACAGCAAAACTGAAGAGCCAAATTCCTGGTAAAGCTCAAATCCTGTTTACTTCCTTTGAGCTACCTAAGCAACCAGAAGACACAGGCACTAAATCTTCTATAGGTAGTTTTCAGATGCTTTTGTATCTGCAGCTGTGTGCGTGTGTGTGTGTGTCTTTCTGCTTGTGCCTGTTTATGTGCTTCGGTTTTCATATATCGTCTCGTCGCTGATTTATTATTTACTTTATAAAAAATGCCTCTGCCTGAACCTCAACCTCAGCTTTGGCCTTAGCTTTGGCGAATCTTTTTCTCATCATTTTGTGTGTTTGTTTTTTTTTTTTTGTTTGGGCAACTTTTGCTTAATTTGTGTCTTGGATTCTATCCATTAGAGAAAGAAAGAGAGAGAGAGAGAGAGAGGGAGCGAATTCTGCACAGCTCCCTGGCAGACGCTTCTTCACGGAAATCTTGTTAAATTTCGCTTGATTGAATTTGCCTGCATTTGGCGGTTTCTTTGCAGTTTTTTCTGTATTTCTTTTTTTTTATTATTTATTTTATTTTTGTTGTGTTTGTCAAGCGCCTCAAACTGACCACACGCACAGCATCCCGGCGCAGAATAGCTGTGAGAAGCCATAGCTGAGCTGAGCTGCGCTGAGCTGGTGAAATGTTTCTTATGTAACTCATAAATTGCAATTCAAACACATATATCAACATTATAAAAACACACATACATCGCTCTAACCGCACAATTTATGGCAAGGAAATGAAACATAAACAAGTTTTGCAATTCTTGCAGCTTAAGAACGAAACGGATATACTCTAACAAACAAGAAATTTGTGCTTAGAATCCAACACAATTATTTGAGATATTGCAATGCTAGAAATCTTTACGCAATAAAAAATATAAACAAGTGTGTTTTCAGCTTTGAAACCGTTTAATAATAAGTTTATAAATGTCTCACAAAGTTCTAAACATATCTTAATTAAGATTGAAATATTATTGATATATGAAAAATGGATTTAAGCTTTTAGCCACTACATATCTGTTATCTGGTTATCTAGTATTATATATATATATATATACATATTATTTAAAATGATCGATAGCTTGCACTGTTTCTGTGAAACTTCAAGAGCTAGAGACTTTTAATATGAAATCTAAATTCATGTATACCATAAATCATAAATAAATTTTAAAATTATAGATGGATCGATAATGAGTGTATCGTGGAGATTAAAATAACTAAATACAGCAAATTTGTTATATAACTTATCGTGAGTAAGCACAGAAGAAAAATATTTAATTTTTTTAATTTTTTTAATTTTTGAGACTATTGCTTAAACTTGTTTCTTAAAAACAAATTCATTTATTTATCATTATTATATTTTTATTGATCTTCGCTATACTTTACCATACGATTTTTTTATATTATATGTTATAATAAATATGTAAAATGTTATATATAAGCAAACAATTAAAAATAACATCAAGTATAAATATTGTATTTAGATTAAGTTCGGAGTTCTAAAATTAAGTTCAATTAACGATTGAATTGAGTATGGGTGACGAACTAAATCAAGCTAAAATTTCTTAAATTACGTTCGTTTTCAGCCAACTAGGGCTAAAAACGTGCTTGATTTAAGTATTTTGCACTATGTTCATGGAAATCCGGACTTAGCGTTCTGTTGACAGCTCTTTAAGTACGGCTTACTTGATTTTTTCCTGTGTAGATGGTCATTCCTACCCAGGCTGTAAATCGGGTTTGAGCCGAACCGGTTCGAACCCGGATCATCCATTATTTATAAATTCTGAAACGTACCCTGAACCGAAACCGTTTGAAGAAAAACAGACGAACCTGAACCCGAACTAAACCATATTTCTTAAAAAATGGTTTGGTTCATAATATTTTTTTAATTTGAAAAATGTAGTTTTAGCATATGTAAATCTATAAATAAATTAGCATGTTGCATAGTGTTAGTTGGAAGTAAAACAGCTTCGAACCGTGAACCGAACCAGCGACATTTATTTTTGGGTTTGCAGCCCTGATTCTTAGACATTTTCCATTAGTCGCATTTCTCTAGTGCGACCAAACGCTTGATTCAATTAGGGAGACCTTCGCATAGAGCATCTGAGACAATCAGCTGGCTAGAAGCAAAAGCGTGTTAGCGGCACAGAGGAAGCTTGAAGATTGCAATAAAGTCACAGCGTGGCAGCAGCGCCAGCTACCTGGGTGGAGCCCACAAATGCCGCTACACTGGCGGGGCCCCCTCACGCCGGATAATAGCTGAGGAAAAACCGCAGAAAAGTGCTATACAGCCGGAGAAGGGGTATATATGCCCGGCTATGGCCAAGATGAAGTTCGCTGCACAATGAGATTTATTTATCGTGATTGTGCGCTTAATTGAAAATTGTTTGAAAGGCCGCACATGACGCGGCTACTTGGGAGAGAGCGCAACAGGAATCGGCGTCGGTAGTTCTCAGTTGACTTCCATATATCACTGTGACCCATCTGAGTGCTCTATGGCTCTTAGACACTGTCATGCTTAACGGTATTTTTAGCACACACACGCGCGTACGCTTTTATTGACATACATTTTGTTTTGCCTTCTTTTTATATTATTTTTTTCGGCTCCTGCGAGCGACTTTTACGGACAATTTGTCAACGACATGGACAATGATAGCAGCAGAAATTGTTGCCAGTTGTAAAATTAAAATGTCAAAGCCGACAACAACAACAACAACAACAGCAACAGCCACTGTGGTGGCTGGCCCACCCAGGACATCCAGCCAAGTGGGGAGCCACCACCATGAATGGAATCCATCAACCGCCCATGGAGCAAAGGCCTCCAGCTGGCAGTTGTCAGGGAACGCAGCAAACGCAACGGATTCCAATCAGTTTTCAAATGCGACGACAACAACGCACGTTCCCAGCAGAGATTGGGGGCGACGAGGGACAGACGGACCCACTTAGCCTCGGGCGGTTTCGCCTTGGCTATGGCAAATGCTCCGATATGATCATTTCTAAAATAAGCTGGCTTCTTAAAACTTAAGTTGCAAGTTTTGCCACATTTGCTGAAAGAGAATCACGACATTTTATTTGTGTTCGGTTGCGGCCATCAAAATTAGTATAAAAGCAACTTCAAAACTGATTCTGAGGGGGTCGATTTATCGCTCACAAACCTTGCCATAAGTGACAAAAATTTGGACATGAATCAGATCTAAATCCAAGCTTGCTATATTTCAAGGTATTATAACTCATCCCAAGCCTTTACAGATGTCCATGATGTTTTGTTGTTTGATTCTGCATTTAAATTAATCTCGTGTTTCAGAATACATTTTTTTTGATTTTTTTTCTAAAAATCCTTACTTATCTTGGAAAGAAATTTTTTTTTTAATTCGATCGGTGAAGTTCTATTATATTATTAGTATTTATTAGTATAAAACACAACTTTAAAGCTGATTTTTTGAGTGGGTCGATTTTTCAGTCAAAAATAATGTCAAAATTGACACAAATTTGGATATGTAAAGTTCCCAAATCAATTCTTGCTCGATTTCAAAGTCCCATAACCAAAACTGAACGCAGTTTCATGATATTTACCATTTTCATCGTGGTTTGAACTCTTAATTGATTCTGATTTATAATTTCCCTAAAGGCCCAACTCCGCATAACTCTAACACTATACTTTTCCTACCCACTTTTAACTGCATATCTCATGAACCAGATAAACTATCAAATATATACATTTTTCAGCTAAAACAATACCTTTTGATCGGCATATAAGCCGATCTGATCGGACTATCGTATCTTATTTACTTTATATATAGTGCTGGTCACCTCTTGCTTACACTAAAAATATAGTTTTCTTTTATCTAACGTCAATTGACCTTTTTAAACTCTGTTAAATGACATCTAATCTATTTTCCAAATAGCTGATATTGGTTATTTTAAAAAAATTCCTTTAAATATAAATATGTACAGTTTACAATTCTTATAAATATTTTATATAAACCTTTTCAACACTATTAAAAGACAACTAATGCATCTTTTCCACAGATGACATTGGTTATTGAAAAAAATATCCTTTAAATATATGTTTTTTTTAACAGTTTTTTATCTTCATAATTCTAATATATATTTTTTAATGTAATTTAAGCTTGAACGACACTATTGAAACCATTTATTAAACTTTTCAGCAATTTCAGCTTATTAAAAAACACTTTAAATACAGTAATAGTTTTTAATTCTTATAAATGCAATAACTATTTTAAATTTGATTTCAACTTTTAATCATGAAAAGACAACTAATGCAACTGCCAACCTCAGCTCTCCTTGTAACTTTCCTTTTGTAACTTTTCCGTAATTATTTCGCATCTCTCATTTTGTTGCCAAGCTACAGGCTCTTAACTAGCCAACCTGCTGTCCTAACAAGCAGCATATGTTTTATAACCATCAGCCACCCTAATGACACGGCCCCTCCAGCTCCACGGGGGAGGGGGGGGACTCCCACAATTCCATCAGCAACAATAACACAAAATACTTTACATCATAAGCGCCCGATGGCATCCTTGACAAGTCGCCTCCACCACCCGTTGGCTCCCGTTGGTTGCGCTCTAATGTAATGTAGCCCTCCCCCCCCCCCATACCAGCTCCCTGCCACCCCCGAAGAGTTTTTTATATGTATTTTTTTCAAATTGTTTCACTTTGATGAGTGTGTGTGTTTTTCTGTTTGTGACTTGTTGCGTTTGTAGTTGATTTTTGAGTTTGGATTTTTTTTTTTGAAGCCGCACTTGATAAATAAAATCAATTTGGCGTTTGGGGCATGGTCATAACCTTTTGCATGGAGCACTTTTAAGCAATGAACCATAAAAACCGAAATTTATATTAAATAAATCAGAGGCGAGTTTTGGTAAGTTGGTCGATTGACGAATACCCTTTAACTAATTTTAGAAATTGTTGAAGTTCAATTTGCAGAATAAAAGCTGCAATGACTTATTTATAAAGATTAACTGACTTAAACAAAAAGCACATGAGTTTGTATTAAATTGTGTTATACAATTATTTATGGTATAGTATCGATAATTTCGATAATTTAGTTGTTATATTTATTTATAACAGGGTTTTGGGTCGTAATACAAATCATAAGTAATTGAAAATCTAATTTAAAAACTTCGTGTTGCTTATAAATCAAAAAAAAGAAGTGAAATAAATTGTTACTTTCAAAACAAATGAATGAATAATTCATTCAATTATGACATCCTAATATATATAATATATGTAAATGTCATGTACAACTTCTTGTATTTTCAATATCAAAACATTTCATGCGCGAGCTTTGAACAAAATTAATTCAAAATTTAGGAAAATATTAAAAAAAGAAAAGAAAAGAAAAGAAAATATTGTGATATTTTAATATAAATAATAATTGGATATTGAAAAATAATTTATATATACATACAAATATAAATAATTTTTTATTTTTTATTTGAAAATATACTTTAGTTGAATTATTTAGAGGGTACACATATGTGTTATATTTAGCTATTTTAACATACATTTTTGACGCGAAATTAAAGCAAATATATTAATGCTCGAATAAGAAATATGAATTCCTTTTACTCTTGATTTAAGGGGTATAAGCATGGCATATGTGAAATCATAAAACAGCCAGGTAACTTCCTACATTTAGAGTCAAGAAATCAGGTTAATACCTCGTCAAGCAGTTAAAGCCGTTGGCCTGATGATTTTGTGGCCCAGCGAGTAAACGTGTGAATTTTATGAGCTGGCTGAAATTTTAAGAGCCTTTCAATTTAATGGGCCAATGCGATGCGTTAAGAGCTCCAGACCAGCTGAAATAAATGGCAGAATTTCAGAAATGCATGCAAAAAAGCAACAAAAAAAAGTGGGAAAATCGGATTGTACTCAGCGCTACAGAGATGACGGCAGAACATTTGCTTTAATTTATTGTTCGATGCTTTATGACAATATCCTTGGTACGGCATTTTCCGGTTTTGCCTACAGTCGCGCCAGGTGTCGACGACTGCATGCGTCAATTACTTAATTTTAATGGCTTTTATTATGCACTCTCACACACGGGAAAGTGTAGACACACACACGCACACACTCACAAAAGCCCATAAACAACGTTCGCCGTGTGGGCCATTAAAAAAAAATAAAAGTCAATGAAGTCAAGTCAGGAAAAGCCTCTGGCCGTAGGAGTATAAAGCATTCAAGGCGTGGACTTTTGCAGGGTATAAAAAACAAACTAAATAAGCGAGAAAATGAAAGTTCCAAGTGTGGGTAAATTTTTAAAAGCACATAAATAACAGCTTCCCGTTATAAGAATTGGCGTTATTTTAATGCACTTGACGCCTTTAATCTGAAATTCTTGTTTTTAAGAAAACGTTTTTAATTTTTTCTGTTTTTGAACACTTGAATATCGAATTAACAAAATTTAAAAAATGTACCTATATAAATAATTTAAATTAATAGTATATATACATATGTACATACATAATATTTAAATTTATCTTTTATCAATTTTTTCTTTTTGCAAGGAAAGAAAGAAAAAATTAAGTTAACAAGTAAAAATGGAATTGAAAAATAATTTAGGTATGTATATCTATTTAATACTCTTAACACTAAATTGTGCTAATTGTACACATGTTTAAATATTTTTTTTCCTATAAGCAAGCGAATCCTTTACGCTACTTAACACATAATATTAAAATTTTTAAAATATAAAATAATTAAAATCGTATAACAATAATCGAAGCAATATTTTAATTATGATTAATTAATTAATCTTTATTGAGTTTAATAAATTAATCTTATCCATTTGTGATTATTTTTTTGTTTATTCATGCAATAATATATTTTAATAATCGTATCTTTTACGTTATGTCAAACGTTTTGATAGAATATTAATACAATCAATAATTATTTAAATTTGTTTAATATTTATTGAATATTTAAGACTTTCATGTGTTATTGATTTTCTGATATTTTAATATACGATAACTATTTTTTAATTACTTTACTTAATTTTATTTTCCTTAATTAACAAAAATGTAATTAAAATAATAATAAGCTTAAGGCATAAGTAATTGGTACTAAATAAACCTATAATTGCGTACATAAAATCTAAAATGTCAATCTAATTATGTATTTCATAGTTTCTTCTTATTTCCAATTTCCCTTATTATTTTGCGCCTTTGCACAAAATCTAAAAGGTCAATCCAATTATGCATTTACTAGTTTATTATTAATTCCAAGAATATCAATTAACCTCTATTATTTTTGAAAGTTATTTTAGAGCATTGCAACAGGTTGCCAAAGAGTTCTAGCTAAATGAATCCAATCAGATTCAGCCCGCTAATTGGCACATAATAAAAAGAGAACACAGTCAAATCAACTAGGTATATAAATATATATATGAGTATATATATGTGTATATAACTCACCTGCAGCGACAAATGGGGCTGGCGATTTGGTTACTTGGATTGGTATTTGGTGCGAATCCGACTCGATTCTGATTGGCTTTATACCAGTCCACTTGTTGCTAACTGCCGACAGCCAACAGCACCCACCCCCGCCCACCCAGCAACGACAACAACAAATAAACAAAACGCAGGTGTCGTGTGCGGCTCGTGTTGTTGTTGGTAAATTATAACAGCGCAGCGAAGACGCAGAATACGAAAAGGAAATTGAAAACACACACACGCACATATGCATATATATATAAATATATATATATGCGTTAAGTCCACTACGGGCACACTTTCAATTACGCACTAACCGTAACAATTGTATAAACTTCATGTCACAAAACTTGAGCTTGGGATTGCACTTGGAATTTGTTTATGAAATCCACTTGTTATTGTTGTTGTTGTCGCAGCAACAAAAACAAACAGCTGCACACTCTAGCCGTTTGGCGGTGTGGTGAGTCTGCGCAGCCCCAAAAACAACAGTTCTCACATTTGGTTTGTGCATTGCATTTGCACATTTGTATTTAGTAACTTCAATTTGAGCAATAAAAACAGATTTGAAACCTTATTTTAATGTAAAGCAGAAGAGCACAAATTTCAATAATAATAAAAAGTTCAGCGCGTTTTGTAACACTGGCTTAACTCTTGCCCTGTTAGCGTTCACAACTATTGTGCACAGCTGAGTGGGGCGCGCACTGGCAATCATCGATACTCAATAAATATCGATAGGTGCTGCTGTTAAAAGTTCAGTTTCGTTTTAAATTAACAGCAATTATAAAAAAACAACAATGAAGTACGTATAAATTTCTTAATATTATTTTTTTCATCGATTAAATTAACATTTAATATTTTTCACACACGATAATTGGCTGCTTCCACTGTGCCACTGGGATCAGCTGTTTCCGCACGCTTCCCAACACTGCCTGCGCATGCTGTGTGCATTTTAGTTGCCTTTTGCGGCTTTTATGTGGACTGGAACTTGGAATTCAATTGCTGCCGATTGCATTTAAAAATGAGCGAATTCCAAACATGGCTCAACGATCAGCTCCGCCTGCTCAACACAGACGAAAGTGTATTTGGCGCGTACATAATCGGTATACTAGAGGGCGAAGAGGAGACACAAGATGAGAAAATCGAGGCTCTCGAAGGCATTCTCAGCGGAACGGGCGTAAGTTTCAAGGCTCTGCTTTGTTAAATGGCTCGCTATTAATTATATTAATCCCGGCAGGCCTCCAACATTGAAGAGCTGGTGGCGAGCATATTACAAAAGTGGCTGCAGAGCCACCCCAGTGCCGACGAGCCGCCCAAAAAGGGCCTGGACATCGATGTGAACGCTCAGCTGGCCAAGCTGCTCGAACAGCAGAAGCTGCAGCCCGCGGCCAAAGAACGCGAGTACACCGAGGAGGAGCTGCGCATCAAGCAACAGATACTGGCACAATATTCACAGGTGCCCTACAAACATATACAAAGTAGTAACTGCCATTGATTCGCTTTTTTCACTCTTAGACAGCCGTCAGCGAGGAGGAGCACGACGTTTCGGATGGAGAAAGCGTCGAGCCGAGCGGCTCGGGCGTCGTGGCGCCCAATACCAACAAGGCGGATGTGGCCAATCTGGCCAAGGAGAAGCGCGAACAGGCGCGCCAAGAGAGCGCGGCCAAAAAGCAAAAGGACAAGGAGGATCGCGAAAAGCAAAAGCAGCTGCGCGAAGAGAAGAAGGAGAAACGCAAAACCGTCAAAGGCGAGCGTCGACGGTAACCGAATCCAACGAAAGAATAAAAAACCCCGTCCGCCAGCACTTCCACCAGCGCTTCTCAGCACAGATCAGTGCAAATTTTAAGCTGTCTCCCAGAGACTTTAAAGCAAACATAAACATAACTGCATAAATTCAGTCAGAATAAACATATATTGCGTATATGTATACATATATATATATACATATATATATATTTATACATATATATATATATATATATATACATATAAATACGATTTATATTGCAATCGCGTTACCAAAGTATCAAATTGTAATTAATATCAATATATTTTGTTGCGAATTGAATTGATATTTCAAGTTGTTTTACACAAAATTAAATTTTAAATCGTTTTCCACGTTGCAGCAATTTTAATTCAGTTTCTAATGCTAACTTGGCCATCAAATTAATTCTAGGTTTTATGTTTTACACTCAATTTCTAATAGTTAGTAGTTTAATCAAATTTATGCCTCATCGTCCCCCTCATCTGCATTTTCATCCGGCTCACGTTCTGCGCCAGCTTCTTCCTTATTATCCTCCTCTTCGTTATCCTCCGGGCTTTGATTCTCTTCTTTGGCCGCCTGCAGCTCCAAGGATAGTTTCTTTATAGCCTCCAGATCATCTAGTTTTATGCGTCGGCTGTTAGGATCCAAGCAATTTACTTTTACTTCTATGAAATCGCTAATGTGCTGCTCATCCCAGCTGGAATACTAAATGGGACGCAACAAATTTGAGTTGAGAATCATCTTAAGGTAATTAAAATTGTTGCTAAATTTTTTTGCTTTTGCGTATAAATCGACTCATGGTATATATATAAAATTAACAGAAAAACTTTCTTTATTTCAATGAATCAAACAAAATAAATGCAACGACATATTGAACCAATTAAAAATAAAATTGTGTATAAAATACTATGTTTAAAAATAAAAATATGCCAAAATGTCTAAGGTCGCGATTGAATCAAATTTGTTATAACAATAAAAAAAAATGTGCCCAACATATTATGAATATTCTATATTTCAATAACTCGAAGAGAACAAATACAACAATATTAAGAACTCATTCAAAGAAAATTTTAAAAATATATTAATAATTTTATAATTAATAATAAAAACATCTTCCCTACGCCAAGAATTACAATGATTATACTTTAAATATTAATAATTTTTAACAAGTTGCACAATAAACAAAAAGCAAAATATTTTAATGTATTGCATAAGATAAAAATACAACGCAATAAATCAAAAAACCTTTAGCTTAGAAAAATATATTTGTAATGTAGGTTTTTTCCCAATAAAGAGAAAAATTGGAATAATCTGATACATTTATAAAATAAATAATACTTAATAATAATATAACCAAAAAACTGCCTATTAGTTATAATAAATAAATAGCTTCACCCAGATTATTTATATTAAAAATAAATATAGTAAAGTTATATGTGTAAATATAAATATATTAATTAATATAAAATAAATTTAAATTAAATTTGCAAAAAATACAATTTTAAATTTTTATAAAAAAAAAGTTTTAAAAAATTTTTTATTCCCTCAAACCTGTTGATTGAAATGAAGACATAGCCTTACCACCGAGCTGGATGTGAAGACCAGCTGTTGCTCCTTCGGCTTGGCAGCATCCTGCGAAGTCTTGACGCGCAAATACTTTTGCAACAGGTTCGTTTGCTCGTCCTTGCGCCAGAGGCAGAGCCGGGTGTTCTGCAGCCAATCCTTGTCCAATATGTCGCGCTTGTTCAGCAACAAGTCCAGCTGGGCCAACTTGGCGAACTGCTTCTTGGGCGGCAGACTCTGCGTCCGCCGCGACGCGGAGCTGCTGGTCGCCGGCTGATTGTCGTCATCCTCATCGCTCGGCTCCGACTCCAGCTCGTCGTCATCGTCGTCAATGGACTCGAAGTCCTCATCGCTCACCTTGGGCGCCGTGGCACGCCTCTTCGCTTTCGTTGCAGCCGTTGCGGCGGCCTTGCGCTTGCGTCCGACGCCGGCGTCGCTGCCGCTGCTGGTGTTACCATTGGCGCGTGGCTGCTTCTGTTGGGGTTTCTTGTTGGGGCGCCAGTCCTCCTCGGAATCGTCGTCATCCGGACTGTAGTCCTCCTCGTCGGAGTCCAGGTCAAACGTGGTGGTCACCAGTTCGGTGCGACTACGCATCTTTTTTTACCAAAGAACCTGCCAGAAGGACTCGTAACCAGCGATGGCTGCGGCTGCTGCGTCGCAAAACTAACTGAAAAATTGTTGTTGTTGTTGCTGTTGATTCACTCGGGGAAAATTGCAATACATCTTCTCAGCGCAGTCCATATTGGGGGTGGTTTTTGCTTGGCCTCGGCTCTCTCAGCTTCTGCTGGCCAGCTTTTTTGTACCTGAAAGCTTTCGCTGGTGCTGCAATCGTAAGGAGATTTTTCCAAAGCGCAGCATTGCGAGCTTTTGCATACTCTGCGAAGCTCTTCCCACTCTCAGTTGAAAGCTTGAAGCGCAACTTGTTAATTGAATGCAGCATCGCAAGAGCTTTTAATTTGAGAAAGCCTGAGGGACTAAATATTTATTTTACTTTTGTTTAATCAAAAACATCAACTTTAAATAGCAGTTTAAAAATAGCATTTTTCGGGATGTTTCCCCTTTTTTTTATATCTAACTTGATTTTTAAATTTTTTATTTTAATTTTATTGCTCGCAAGGTAATAATTTAAAGTTCTATTAAAAAATCCTATCTAATAAACAAATTTTGTATTGAAAAAAATTATTGAAAAAATATTACAAATTATTGTAATTTTTGTAAAATAATTTTAAACATTTTTCTTAGTTAAACATTAATTTTCTTTCCAAGGACATGTGTTAGTCTTGCCACAATTACCTATCAAGTCATAACCTGTTGACCTTTATTTCTGAGCAACAAAAAATGAAGCTTATCTGATGCACATTATTTCTGAACAAATAATAATAATAATAATATTGCTTCTAGACTGAGTTTTCATATATAATATATATATAAATATATATATATATATATATATATATATATATATATATATATATAGAACTTAAAATTAATCATAGCCTTGAGTGATATTATCATTATCCTGTAAATTCTACTACAAAACTTATAACGATTACGGCCTCTGAGGAAAATAGCGATTTGGCTGATAACATATAATGTATAGTACAATTATTTTTTTTACTCGTTTTTATATGTGTGTATATAGTATGTGATATTGCTTGGCCTAAACTGATCGCTAGATTCTAGGGAAGTTACAACATTTTATAAGAACGAAATTGAGTTGTCTGGACCAGATAAAAAAGTTGCCATCGTTGAATTTTTGTCACTAGTTACACTCACTTATAATAAAGTAAATTCAACATCTTATCGGCAATAGGGCCATGCCTGTGCTTGGTTTTATTAAAAGGACTTTTTGCTCATCGCATAAAGACAGAATTAAATCGGTACAGAAATAACTTTTACTATTTGCCTTTCATCGATTAAACTGGGACCCTGGTGTCCGATTGTCATGAATCTCAAGTAGCCATATATTAATAAGTCTTCCCATCTTTAAGATATCGGAGAGCTATGCATCATTAAATCAAAAAACCAAGAGGTAACAATCTAGTGACACAAGCATATTCAAGCCTCAAAATTACTAAGTTTGGTGTCAAATTTTTGTTCAATTGCAAATTGCAAAAAAAAATATATATATAACGCTGTATAACTCGATCTGATCGGACTTTCGGAGCAAATTTTCGCACACTTCGTGATGCTTCGCCACTAGCGTGGCCTGTTTTTCATAGGGATTAGTGGCAAAAACCGACTCCTAGTCAGACTAGCGCTTAATTGTAAGTCTTTATTGCTAATTTTACCCTGCAAGAATCCTTTCGGGTTCTTTGTGATCAGCATTACAAGGTTGTCAGTTTGGAGTCTTTCCTCCCTTCCATTAAATTGTCTCTCCTAAGTTTAGCACGTAGTTAGTCCTCCTTTGTTGCTCAGTAAACCATTTATATTAAACGATTTACATTTTTGAGCTTCAGTCAGCTTTTTTAATGATTTTGCTTTTGCTGCTGATGCTTTCTTCTGGGTTCGATTTTTCCAGTTTCAAGAGGCGCTGTCGAAAATCACGCATCCGCCTAACGCTCAGCTCAGGTGGCGTCGGTGGTCGCGAGTTCTTGTTCTTGTTGTTGTTCTCTGCAGGTTCCGCAGTTCCCAAGAGCTCCCGACGACGCTGACGCAGCTCACGCATACGTTGAGCACTTGATTTGGCCGCAGTTCTGGCCTCGCTTGGCCTCTCTTTGACACTGTCCGGCGTATGCCTCTTGTCTAGCTGTCTCACTGGCTGATTGTCGGGACGCTCCAGATTCATCAGACGCTGGCGCAGATCACGCATACGCTCCGACGTTGACATGGTGGAAGAGAATTTTTCTGAATTTAGCTGGTTTTTCATTTGGCTGTGGAGCTCTTTGCGGAGCAACGGCGGCGTCCTGGCCGTGGGCGGTTTTGCTAAGGGGCGCGGCTTGGCAATTGACCAGTGGGCTGGTTTTATGGCTCTATCCAGTTGCATAAGACGCTGCTGGAGCTCGCGTACAATAATGCGGCGATTGTTTGATTTCGTTTCGTGAGGTGGCTGGTGATCTCGCACAGTGGGCACAACCGGGCGTAGGGCTGGCACAGTGGGCCGTAAAGCAATTCCACCTGCAACAATTGTTTGTGTGTACAGAAACTTTATCCGATTTAATTTACTATATCTACCATTGTTTATTAGCTGTTTCTCCTGCTGTGCTGCTTCGCTTTCTACTGTAAAATCTCTTTCCTCACCCAGTTCTATTTTGATGGGTCCGATGTCCATTTCTATGTCCGCTACATTTTCCATTTCATCCAAGGCACCACTTTTTTCCATCTTTACTTTGACGCTCTTCCAATGCTCGGGCACATTGTTCTTATCTTCGTCGTACTCTTCCTCATTTTCCTTTTAATGCCTCTCACATCTTGAGTGTGTTCCATTCTAAAATATTAATTGCCGTCACTTAAAAAAAACAAACAAAAATTGGCTTTATGTTTATGAAAAACAGCTGTAACTAGCGATGACATAATGGGCACGATAATTTAATCGATAGTTTTCGCAATGTAAGCATTTACAGTTTGGCGCGATAATAAGAACAATTTGAATTGCGGGAACAATCGGACGAAAATTGAGCTGTTCGAAAAACGTTATTATTTTCAATTAATTTGACAATTATGAGCGTGTAGAATTATATACAAATTGATTTTTTTGTACGCAAAATCAGTAAATTATAGTTATATAGCGCATATCTTCCGTTTTTCTCACACTTTTGGGTATTAAAGGGAAATACATGTGTAATTGAAGTATTTGATAAAGCATTAGTTAATACTAACAGTTTTACTATAATTATATTTTCTTAAATAATTTATTCTTATTTAAAACTACCCTTATACCTTTATGATAATATTTACACATATATTTGGTCAGCAGCTTAAAATAAAAAATGGCTAAATATTTTTATTTATCTTCATTCGCTATGCCTTCAATTTGTTTTATTAATATTGACTTTTTTGTTTTTATTCTTTAGTTTCTTATTAATTCTATCCTTGGCATGCAGAAAATGCTGCTGGCAAATTTTGTTTATATCAACATCGGTGGCATAACTAAATCTTAAATAGCCGATTTCTGTAAGAGATAAAAAAACTTATATATATTTAAAATACATTCCTTTCTAAATGATATTATAAACTCTGACCTTTGATGATGTTAAAGGTGGCAAAGCTTTGGAAACTGGGCTTGTCGTTGGTGCCACACCAGGTAATATTTGTGGACGCCTCATCCGATAATAGACGCCTCAAGGCCAGCCTAGTAAAAGCGGAAACATCGCTGCCACCAACTCGTAGCAGAAAGTTTTTCTATATAAACAATTAAATTAAAATTAATTTTATAATAAAATTTTATATAATGTTAATACTTAAAAATATTTTAAATGACCAACCAGATTTACACGCAAATCACTTTCAACTAAGACTTTTCGGTCGAATTCTTGGAATTTAGCAAGTGTTGGCAATGGCAGAGGTGGCAAATGATTTGCTTCGCCCTCCACTAATGGTAGAGTTCTTAATTGTCTAACTTCATTTCTTAGGCTAATGACTTCTTCAGTAAGTGTATTTAACATTCTTTGGTTAACTTCATTCATAGTATGTATTTGGCTTAAAATTTCACTAAATGCATGACCAGCTGCAATATTTGTCGGAACCACGGCTAAAAATTGGAAATATATTAAAATTTATTTTAAAAATTTTATCCATGTAATTTTTTATATTACCTTGGGTGACGTTGGACAATTCCGGTGGTTGTGTTTCTTTTTGTGGTAGAGTTGCAGCCATTGAACTTGCTAAAATTAAAATAAAAAAGTTTTTAGATAGTTATCGACTAACGGAATTTGGTATGTGATTTTTAATGCATTTATTTTTTACAATTTCTCGCACTTTTCTCTAACGATCAGCTTATAACCAATTATCTGTTTCGTATTATATGTTACTCATCAATTTTATCTGAGTTGAGAAGTCGCCGCCAAATTGTATAAATTTCATTCAAATAAAGATACATAAGCGATAAGTTAAATTGATATATACAATTATTTTTAGATCGTTTAATACTTACATAACTTTTACATCTATATTTTTAATTTTTTTTAAATTGTTTCTCAATTCATCTATATTTGTAAACCGTTTAGTTGTTTTAAATGTTTTGGATTTTATTAATGACACACGATCCAGTTTAAAAACCACATTTTGCTTAACATTTATAAGCTCTTAGGAAAATAAACTCTATTAACTGCTGTAGTTCACGCCATCTCAGCTTTACCTTGACATCGTTTTAGGAATTCACAGAATTAAAGAAAATTAGTAAAACTAAAACTTGTTAACAATAGGTTTTCTTTTTTTACAAAAAAACTTTTCATATTATTCTATAATTTAACAGACAGTTCTTATAAAATATATATTTATTTTGAAGATCAGTATTAGCAGATGGGTCGATGTATCTGTAGTTAGTAAGCCTTTGTTAACTACAGTTTTTTAGAGGTGATGGGAATATATTTTTTAATATATAACTAATCACAACTTTGCTTTCTTATAAGACTTTGTTTCCTATTTCAGTTTAATTTTTATCAGTAAATAATAATAAAAGACATTTAAGTTTTATTGGGCAGTCCAGCTTTTTTCCTCGATATGCAAATGTTCTTGAAGAACCTTTTCTTCTGCAATTGAATAGCGTCTCGCAGCTGATGTTCGGCGGTTTTACTACCTGCAGGTATTGCGGCTAAAAGAAAATAATTCATATATTTGAAATTAATGTCTATTTAAATACATTACCTAGCAGAGCTCCATAAAAGTTTGGTAACTTTTTAAGCGCCTTTTTATTGTGCACCCCCTGAATATTGTACATTTGGGTGATATTATCAGAGAGAATGTGACGCAATCCTTTGCGAACGCCATAAGGCGTTAATATTGATTTAATCACCTTCACCTGAGAATTGGATATGTTTTGAAATGCAAGTAGGAACATTGCAGTCGAAAGCGTAATACTCGTTCACAGTGTACATGATTTTTCAACCAAAAAATATTATTTGAAATAATGTAAAATTTTAAATGCTGAATTATTCAAGAGGGCAAATTGTCAAAATTGCAAATCGATGAAATTATGGGAATTTAAAATATGGCTTTACTAGTAAATTTTTTTTATGAATTTTGACAAAATATTTGACCCCCTAAGAAACTGTTTTAATGTTGTTTTTACCTTTGGACAACTATAATCAATTAAAAATATAAATGTGCAATGGCACATTTTAAAATTTTGTTTTATAATTATAATTAAAATGCAGATTCAATATAAGGGACAAACTATGAACAAAATGCCATTAAACTTCAAAATATTTTGCAATATGGGAGCTATGGCTTTGGCACTTTTGCATGTCCAAATTTTGCCTATTTGAATCTGTTAATAAATATCGGACAGACAGTAAGTCGGACATTTCACTCCGTGAACAAGTATAATTACTGTTTGATTATTCTATATCTTACATAGAGATCCCAGTTATTATTAGTAATTTCAGCTTCTATCGTTTGCAGCTCCTCCTCCGATTGCACCGGAAACTTGCTTTGCAGCGGCAGCTCCTCCGACGGCTGCCGCTTGAGCTGCCCCAGAACTACCTGCTGTTCGGCAAGAGCCTGCAGTACCAGCTGCAATTGTCCTAGGAATTATAGTTTTTAGAATATATGAATACTATTTGTAAAATAAATAGAATATTTGTCTAACCGCACCTTGCAGCACTGTTGTCTCCTGTTGCATAGTCTCTGAAAATAATAATTTTATCGGATATTTATTTTTCAGCTTGTATCAATTTGCATTTTTATTTCTTACCCTTTATATTGTCGATTTTCTTCTCCAATCTTTTGATAGTCGTGGAGCAGCAGCAATTTGTGTTTTGCTCTGAAACAAATACACACTTTTGACTTAAATATGGTTTTAATGGTGGCTTGGAGTGACATTCTAAACAAATGCCAAATAGTTAAGTTAGAAGCAGTTACCGACGTGTTAAAATTATATTATTTACACTATTTATTTGATTATGTCTATCGATCAAATCCAAGCCACCTTGCTTTTCCCGTGAAAATTTCAAGAATCTGTTCAGTTATGTTACACGACTTATATTCACAATATTTTATTTTAATCTTATTACTACAGAATGAGAAATTAGGAATATAAAATTTATATAAGGTATATTGAAGGACGCTGTGACTTTAGGTTTGCCAGAGAGCAAACCTAGTCCAACTACTGGAGATGAGGTGCTTTTTGAGACGATGCTAATATTTTATATTTTCCACTTTTCAATAGCATTTCGATAAAATTTATTATTTAATTTATTTTAGATTTGTAATTTAGGATTTATACTCGTCTATAACCGCGTCAGATTCTTTCCACTGGGGGCGTGGCAAATTGACAAAAATATATATATATGTATGTATATCACGTAGTCACCTGAAGACCTTCTCTAAAGACCCTGCCAACAATTTCGAAGGTCTCCAAAAATTAATATTTTTCCAAATTCACAATTTGAAGATCACTGCATTAAAGTTACAATAATCGTTAACATTGTTTTCGACTGTTTTAAACTAATCAACATTTTCTATGTCTAGCTCTTAAAGTCTCCTAAATGTGCTAACATAATCATGTCTAAATATTGATATTTATATATATTAATGAAATGGAGAAATAGAAAAATGAACTCAGCTCGTCGTCCTGATCAAGAATATATATCCTCTATGGAGTCGCATGTGCTTACTTCTGTCTGTTATACACGTTTGCACAAAACCGTTATACCTTCTTTACATACTTTCAATGGGTTCAGGGTATAAAAACATGGTTCCATTTAATAACTGGAGCCTTCCAGCTGGAAACTGTGTTCGTATGAAGTCTCGGTTTGAAAAGCAACAAAATAACGTTCTGATTGTTTTTAGAATCTAAAAGTATATACTTTTTAACATACTTAAATTTAGCTGGATATAGGTTATATCTTGCTGAGCTCGATAGACTTATTAATTATTATAACAATTTAGTTATTTACTGCCAAGCACTTTGCGCGTGTTTCAAGGCCTTTGCGCAGTTACCACGCACACACGCATACAAAGAGTTGATAGAAATCTTTATCTCTCGCTCTCACACCTTTACAGAGAGCAGCAGCAACAGTGCCGAGCACTGGAGTAAAGTTTAGAGAAAGCCAGCAATAATTGAATTCACTCTCGCACACTTTATGCACCTCTTTCATTATTTCTGCGAGTGGTGAGTGAATTAATGGTGAATTATGCGAATAAGGTGACAATAAGTGCCAGCTTAGTGTTCGCATTCGAGTGATTGAATTACTTAAATATAACAAAATAGATGTGTTTCATTTTCTGAGAGTGGTTTGCTGCGTCCACAAATGGTTCGTGCATTTATACATGTACATATGTACAAAAATATAAATTAAAGTATTTAACTCACAACACAACAAAAGGTAGCAAAATGGGGAAGCTCTTACCTTTTGGCATTCTGCAAGAAATGAAAACAACTAATTAGAATGCAGTTCATAATTGAAGAATTATATTGCTCACTTGTTTTGAGGCTCCTCATTGCCCACATCTTCTCCAATCTTCGTGGGTCCAATGTCAATTTGAGTCTCTGGCACTTGTTCTCCCGTTTCCTCCTTCATGCACGATTGTGGCTCCTGTTTTATTTCGCTGATCGGCCAATGCTCCGTTACAATGTATTCACAGTAGCCGTTATCGTATTCCCGTTTGATGTTTGTCTGCTTTTCATTTTGTTCCATTTTAGGTATTGGTTACCGGCTGAATTCGTTGCATGTAAACAAACGCTATTTTTCATTTATTTGACATGGAACAACAATGCCATTAGAGATGGTATTGCTGTCTGTGTGTCTGATAGGTATCGCAAGTATTTTAAAGTAGCGAGTAATCGAATAATTTGTATTTTCATTCGAGTGGAGTTCCTTTAAGCTAATTTGAGCTAATTTGAATTCATATTATATAATGTTCTTAATATTATCTCATATTATTCTAATATTTTTTTGTCAGTCGCACTTGATTAATTCAACAGGTTCCTGTGAACAATCAGTCGCAAATTAAGTTTTTGTATGAAAATTTGTTATGTTTTTTAACATATTCGGACCAATCTCCTAACTTAGCAATTGTGAGCCTATGTTTTATTTTTATTAAATCCCGACCAAGATTGACGTCCCTATGCTTCTAACACATGATCTAAATATTATTATTATCGGACCACAATATCTCCAATAGGAATAATCGGTAAATAAATTAGTTTCAAGATATTCGAACCAAACTTGAGAATTAAGATGCTTCTAACATATATGTCCCATATATGCAGTCGGTAAAAAATCAAGATTTTGTATAAAAACACTTTTGGTTTTCAAAATATCTTAATCCAACTTCACTTAATCAAACTTGGCATCTGCATTTACATATTTATATATACATACATATATCCTCCCACCATTTTAGCAAAACTTCAAAAGAAAGAAAAACATTCATAACTGGAATTAAATACCTTCTTTTACTTACATTTTATAAACGTTTTTCTAAAACTTAAATATAAAAACGGTAAATTTTCATTGAAAATTGTATTTTTTTGTAATTTTAAGGGACAATTCTGCGTCTTAATCCTTAGAAATAAATGGGGGCATCATTTCGCTAAATCATCATGTTCTACGAGTGACACAGATTGGGATTAATCCTCTTTGCTCTCAACAAGTGGTTGATAACGGTATATATGGACTGGGAGGGTATTTGGTTTTTTTTTTAATTTTGATATCAGACTTAATTTACTTTCTTAAATTTTAATACGTAGTCCGCTCTTTGCTATTTTTCCTTTTAGAAGCTCGTTTCTTTTGCAGATGCAATGCCTTGCGGAGATTCTCCTCGGCGTTAGTCTCATCAGCGGCCCCTTAAAAACTATATTCCTTGTATATATTATTATTAATGTATATTATAAATATTTACTTAAAAGCGCATCATAAAAATGGGAATAATGCGATTTAAATGACTTCTTCCCCTGCACTCCATCCACATTATATTCTGTGGCCAGCTCGTCATCAATAATGTTTTTCAGTTGTTTTATAATGCCACCCGGCTGCAGTAAAGATTTCATGGCTTTAATCTGTTGTAATCAAATTAATAAAAGTTAACAAAATTTGAGAATTCTATACATTCTATTTGAAAAGCAATTTTTTAACTTACATAGCCAAATTTTCCCCCATTTTTCACTTCTGAATTAACTCGGCTGAGCTCTTCATGCGAGCGCACAGGAAATTTTGACTTAAATTGAAAATCAATGGCGTCTTTGTTCACCAGTTGTTCAAGTAGAGCCCTTTGTTCACAAACGGCACTCATTAATATATCTAGTTTTTCTATTAGGAACACGAGTTGAGTTTATTTAATAGATGATTAAAAAGTTAAACATACTTTCCAGCCTCTCAAAATCATTTCTTACAGATTCTACAAATAGAAATTTTATATTAATTTGTCTTTTAGTTTACATTTATAATTTTTCATTTGATAACATACCTTGAAATTCTTTACACCTGTCACATTTTGCGTCTTGTGCTAAAATTATAGTTATAAAATCGGTTGAGATCAAGGCATAGAATTTGTTTATAATAAATAATTTTATAGTAGAGATTATCTATACCCGGAAGTTGGCTTCCATTAAAATTGAAACATTAGTTTGATACGTCATTTCTTACAATTTTAATTCCAAATTATAAATTAATAATTATAAAGAATGTACAAGGCTTAAATTAAAATTAAATTATGTTTTTAATGTAAATATATATACATTTTAGCTGTTGCTTTTGTTGAATTGGCGTGAACGACTTTTATGGATCCTGTTCTTGTTGACTTTATATGCCGATCTCAGGCTAATAACAAATTCTTCACGCGACTCCAATTCAGACGCTTCTATAATGAAATATAAATATAAATTGGAGTTTATTTTTTTATTATAAATGGTATCGATTAATATCTTACCATAAAGTGCATTTATAAGATTTTCATAAAGCTTAATTGGCTTCTTGCTTTGAATACCGTCGTAATTGTGTGATAAAATCAACTTATCGTTAAAAATTTTTGAAAAATTATCTGATATATTGCTGCAAATTAGTTTTCGCATGCACATTATCTGAAAACACGAAAATGTTAGATATGAATTAATGAATTTTCTTTTTCTTTACTTACAATATTTTGCTTCTTCTCAGTTTGAAGCTGCTTTTCGATGTGCTGAAGATTGCCTTCATCTTGCAGTGGAAACAAGTCTGTGAATTTCTCAGTTGCCAAACCAAGATTCTGTCTCAATAGAACAGTCATTTCTGCCATAGCCTTCTTTAGATCCCTCTGCTCTTGCAATATGTGGTCTTGTTTAATCAATACATTTTGCAGTTTTCTATTAACATTTTGTAGTTCAACTCTCATATTACTTAGTTCGTCATTAACGGAGTCTATGAAATACGTAAAGTCGAGTAAACAAAATTTATTATTCTAAAGCCCGAAAATGCCCTTATATTATATTGTTTTTAAAATTAACTTAAAGCTTTGGTAACATATTTATAATACTATGCAACAGATATGACCTTACAAATAATTTTTAAGTAATTTAAAAAACAATTTTTTTGGTAAAGCGAAATATCTTAGTTTGCAGAAAAAATGTCAACCAAATATTTTTGCCATAATTTTTTTCAGTCAATTTTTTAAAATTTAGTATATTTTTTGGATTAGAATGTTGTCCGACCGTTAAACTCTGTCTCTGGCTTTTAAAATATTTAAAAATGAAGGACATTTTGTCTCTGCGTACAAATGATTGTTTGGGACGTCTCCGTTAATATTTTTTTTAAATACTAGATACATAGCTGAAGATTTATATATTCTGAAAGTTCAACTTTTTGCTTGCAAAACATTAGCTTCAAGTATCTGCAAAATATAATATATAATGAAATAAAATTTTTTAAAAAGCAAGAAATTAATACGAACCTGCAGTTTTGCCCGCAATTCCTAGAAGCCTTTTGATCTGATCTCTTTTAATTATTTGATACTTCAACTTTGAAACTCTTAGGCTAGCTGGTTTGAGATCAATGTTAGCTATTTTAACAATTTTTTGTGTGCTAATTGAAATAACTTATATTAACCTCGAGCCAGGCAGCCTAAGAAAGTTGCACAAACCAAACATTCATTTCAATTTTGAAAGATTTCGCGAGTTCTTTTTTGTTTCATATTACATATTTTTGTACATATTTTTTTTAGAGCAATCAATAAAAGTTAAAACACGAGTTTAATTGGATTGCAGAACATTATATTCTATTATTTTCTGTGTTTTGTATTTGATTAGATTATAGACTTCATTATTCGTTGTGGTATGGGCAAAAACAACATAAATACTTATATCAGTATTTATATAAACAGTCAATATAAATATTTGTATCAATATTTATATTGTCTTTGGTATAGTAATATAGTTATAAACTATGAAGGTGTTAATTCCGTATTAATTGAAGAATGATGATGGACTCTCTGACTATTCTAGAATCCACACATCATCTATTAAATTGGTTAAGTTTAATAAAATATGACAATCAATAATTATCTGGTACGGAATATATAATACATACATATATGCGGCGTATATACATTTATACATATACAAAACATTTTTTAAATCTGTGCTTTCTTAATTTTAAGCTACAATAAGCTACTTAATATTATAAGAAAGTAATACTATAGGCGGCCATTTAGCAGGACCTGAATAAACTTAAACCTAATGTAAGCTTATATAAGAAAATAAAGAAAGAATCCCTGGTAACAATCCAAAAATCTCCTCACCTTTAATCTGCAATCTGCAAAGTATAGAGATAAGATGAGATTAGAATGTGATTATGACAGCGAATATGATTTAGCTTACCTGGCCGGTGGTTGCGGAAGGTGGAAATCTTCGTTGTCCATTTCAATCGCTTCATTGTTCACATAGAGCTCGACCTGAACGGGTCCAATTTCGCATTCGTTGTCGGCCAGCGGATCAGGTTTTATCTCAACGCCCGCGTCGGGCTCCTCTTTAATGTAGGATACTTTGTGACGGCCGCATTGATCGGGTAAGATATATGCGTTATGGCCGTCTTCATTGGCCACGTCCTTTCTGGGTCTTTTTTCTCTTTGTTCCATCTTAGGTATTGGCTTAGAGATCTCCGCGCGTTAGTAAACAAAACTATTTGGTATCAAACAGCTGCCATTAGGGATGGTATGAGCATAAGGTGTAAGTTACTTAAAGCAAGTATTTTAAAGTATCGCAAATAAAGTCACTGCATTGACATAACAAATATTTTTATTATTCATTTTTATTACCTATCGAATTTTAATCGGAGTAAGATTTGTTTACAAATCTTATATTTAAATTTAAAAATAATGAAAAATTTTTATTTTTATCTTATTCCTATAAATTGGTCAACTTCTTATGTGTTTCAAAAGTTCTATTAATCAATAGTATATTAAAATAGCATTTAGCCTTCGAAAACCGCAATTCCAAGTTCCCAAAGTTTAAATTTCCGTTTAAACAAAATTGTGATATCTGTTGAGAAGTTTCTTAACTTATTTTGGGTATTTTAGAGCCCATATGAATTTATATTCCTGCTCAGTATCAACGGACGTCTATTTGTCGATATAAATTTGTGTGTAACACATTTTTTTTCATTTTTCGTGTTTGTATTTTAATTCTAGTAAACGTAATTCATGTTCGTTGTGTAATTTTTGGTAATTCAACTGAAGTTCGCTTTGGATTTTTTTCTGCTCAATCTTCAGCCGCTTTTGCTCTATTTTCTTTTCCCATTCGAACATTTCGAACTTCAGCTCTAGCTGCCTGGCCCGAAATTTCAGTTTTTGGGACTTAAGGCACAAGTTTTTAGCGAACTTGGAATCTCTTTTCATTTTCTTCTTGATCTTAGCCGGATTATTTGAGTTAGTTTTACCAAATTCATTTGGATCGTCTTCTAATTCGCTTTCGCTGGATTCTTCGGTTGAATCGGTTGAATCGCTTTGGGAGTCGCTGCTAAATGATGTTTCCAAAATACTTAAATCCGTCTCCGTTTTGGAGCCAAACACATCCGCCAATTGATCGTAATACGGACAGATTTTTAACAATTTTGCTGCAAATAAATCTCATGTTTACGAAATGAAAGCTAAATAATTGTGTACTTTTTACTCACTTCTTAAAGTAGTATGATCTAGTAATTTTGCATCCGTGGAATTGCGAAATGCATCGGCTTTTTGCATTAACTTCTTCATGTATTGCATCTTACATCTTACCCTGTTCCAGTTACAGTCTAGCTTCAATTCCGCAATCAGTTTATTATAATAAATCTGGGACGTGGGTTTCTGTTGGTAAATCATATATTTTTTATACGTATTTACATATGCATAAATATACTTACTTCAATGTTTCTGTGCAACATCATGTACTTCAATACTTTTATAGTTAGTCCATGAGACCATCTTTTCATTTCAAATATTCTTTTGCGTTTATGTGCTGGCTCTGAATGGCTGGAATTTTCTGAAAATTCTAATATTTATTTAGTTTTTAAAACATTTAAAATATTTAGATTTTTGTACGTAAATCCTATTTTAATTTACACTTAATAATTATTTCATCGAATTTGTTAATTCTATTTGAGAAGAAAGAAAAGATAGGAAATTATAAATGAGAACATATTTTTACAACAGCTGTCAAATAAAAATTAACCTGTGAGATTTCATTATCATATTATTTAAAACATTATAAGTTTTTCATAACATTACAGTTTTAACGGGTAAAACTATAATCAAATCGAAAATGAAATAATTAACATTTTATTTATAATTATTATATAAGATTTTTGTGCCACGCCCACTGGGACGCTGGCAAATCGATAGCATGACGATCGCAAATAAATAAAAGGTAAATATTTCACAATATTAAAGATAAGGTCACAAAAATTGGTATGTAGATTGCTGATGACCCACCTCAAAGATAGCGACCTTGATATTCCTTGATGTACGCCCACTAGAACACCCCCAGCGCCTCAACCTTAAGAAATCGGAAATTGCTATATCTCCCACAGTTTTTAAGCTAGAGGCTCCATAACTGGCATATATAATACTGGAAAGCTCCCCAAAACATCAGAGAAAAATATGTATCCGAGAGCTTTACATGTCATTTTTTTAAATTTTAGAAAGATTTTTGACAAAAAAGTTTAGCTCCTCAGAATCGGCATTAATATTGTTTTTATACTAATTGTGACAACCACAATCGATTAAAAATATAAATTTGCAATTCTAAATTTTGAAAAATTTGAATATGAGACCCGCTAAAAATTCTATATTTTTCAAAAATAACAATAACTACTGTGTTATGTGAACGGGTATTACGGGGCGGGTTAAGTCCGACTGCAACGTTCTTGCTTGTTTTATATATTATTAATGTAAAACACATTGCATTAGTTCAATACATTGAGTATAAGGAATATATATCCCTGAATAATTAAATTTGAATAATAAGATGAATATAACTTTATATAAACAACCGTGCTTAATTAATCTAATCTTCGGGCAATGTTGCAATTATATAGTCTTTAAGTAGTTGGTTTCTCTCAACTTGCAGACTGTTCGATTCCTTTAATTCTTGCTTAACCTCAATATTTTTTGCTGTCTGATAAGACCTCTGTCGAAGTGTCACCTCATTTTATTTGCTTTATTGTTATCACCAAATATGTTGTCCATTTTTTAAAAAATCCTAATTTTTTGTTCCTTGTCCAGTGCTGAGTTTATCTTTAGCTATGGTATGCTTCAAATTGCGAAACTTTCGATGAAGCTGAGAAAGTCCGATCATCTGCAATTTTTCATTTTTTCACTTTTCACACATTCTAATTCTTTATTTTGGGATCACGAAATTAAGAATTTTTCTTCTGATGCAATGAGATCAAAAGTTTTTTTGGCACTTGATGTCCAAGGTTTTTCATTTACGGAAACGGGGATAGCAAAAAGCGGGGAATTAATCAACCTCTTACCTGTAAGTAATCTGTAATAATGTAATAATGAGATTAAAATAATAATTATTTAGTATATGCATTTCTCACCCAAATGACAGTTGTTCAATCTGTTGGGTTTCTTCGTTGTCCATCGCTAGGAACGCTTCACTGTCCACAGTCTGCCCCAGTTCAGTGGGCCCAATATCAATTGCAGTCTCCTTTATCTTGTTGCTTTCGCACTGTTCGGCGTCAATGTCCAAGAACTCGCATTCGTCTTCATCCAGCTCCTTCTTAATACACGTCACATTTGCATCTTCTGCCATTTTAGGAGTTTTTATTTGTCCGGCAGATGATTCTTTTGGCGAATGTAAACAATGTGAACTGCACAAAATCGGACTCGAAACATCGGTTGTTGGAGATGGTATTCCGTCAGAGGTGCACAAGTATTTTTGTTGTACAGTTACTTGATGGCAATCTTGAAACAATAAAACATTTATAAAAAAACATATGTATAATTTAATTTACATATTTACTTTTAATCTTATTGATTTCTAGGTTTTTGTCTATAATTTTGAGACTGTGCCCATTTTTGTAATGTACATTTTTGCGCTTTACCAGTAGGGATGAGCGATTATTACTATGCTCGACTACTTAAAAGTAACTAGTTACTGTTGTTACCGTTTCTAAAAGTAACAGTGACAAGAAATAGTAATCTTGCTATTGTGCCACTTATTTTTTGTTCGAAAAGTTCCAGATCGATTTAGTTTTGCTTGAGTTTTCATTTCACTCACAATCTTAGAGAATATGAGTGTAAACCTCCCATTTGAACAGTAAGGATTGAGCGAGATATAAGAAGTTTTGCAACTAGCTCCCTCACACTGCAGAACATTTTCTGTGTTCGCACTGAGCGATGTCCAGCAGCAAAGTGCCGAAAATATCAATTTATTTACCTTTCGCCACTTTGCCGTGAAATCTTTTTATTAAGAATTATTGGGTACTTAAAAGCGGGTGCGCTTGCTAGTTACGCACACTTATTCATATTTCTACATGTATATGCAATATTGTGCAATTGTAATTGTGTGCCCATGGTTTGTTGTCTGGCTTCTATATGTTTGTGCCTTGGGCGCGTTGCGAACTTTTTTGCGACAATTCGCAAAACTAGAATCGGATCTAATAGTCAGCTGTGTATCCTAAGATATGTATATTTTCTAATATGTCTGCATTGCCTGCAATGTGATAGTTTTCTTTGATAATAACCTTACCCGAATCCACCAAAGTGTTCTTTGGCAAGTGCAAAGTTGGAATTGCATTGGCCTTTAATCGAGCTTTACCCACATATTTGCGCTCAAAATGTCGGTTGCATATTTTAGCAGTCCTTTTTTCTAAACTTATGTCCAAATGGCATAAAGCAACCCATTCTTTAAAAAGGCGTTTATTTGATGGAAAAGCAAACAGTCTAACAGGGTGTGAACCTTTTCTATAACTTGCACGGCACGATTCAATTATGCATTTACCGCTGTTCTTTCTCAAATCTTTTCTTGAAGCAGTTTTCATATTTCTGCTATTCTGCACAAATTCTAACATTAAAAAAAGAAAGAAATCACTCCATAATACCGCTCAACACGAAGTTCATTGTCAACTGAACTACTAACAAAATAACATTAAGATGGGACATCTAGAAAAACAAATGTGACTCATTTTCTGTTTGGCAGGTCCCACATCGGTTTTGCTCGGGTTTTCATTTCACTCACAATCTCTGCGAATATGAGTGTAAACCTCCCATTTGCTTAGTGAGGATTGAGGGAGATAGAAGATGTTTTGCAATCTGCTCCTTCCCACTGCAGAACATTTCAAGCAGCAATGTGCGTTGCTTCCTTTCGCTTGCAGAGTGGTGTCAAATATTAAAAGGGTTCGCCACTTTGTGATATTTGGTTAGTGGTGTTACACATAAAAATGAATGGTAATAAATATACTATCTAGTGTAATGCTTTTTTATATATAATAATATAAATATATTGAGTATATGGAATTTACAGCCTTGTATAATTAAATTTAAATAAAGATATATGATATATTTAACGAATACTATGTATTTTATCATTTAATTTTTGGGCAATGTTGCTTTTTCCAAAAGCTCTGATGAGTTGCTCCCAATTATGTTAATTGACATGCCCACTGATAGTACGAAAATCTATATCTCCCCTTAAGATCGAGTCGTAAAATGTTGGCCACACCCATCTCCGCCCCTATAAAATATAAAAATGTTTATATTGTTCCAAAACAAAGTATTACGCAGTCGGTTATGAAAAGAATGAGTAAATGTTGGAAGTATTAAAGTTCTGTTATTCCAATCCAATAGGAAACGCGTGAGGCTCCCTTTAAGAGAATTCAACTTAACAAAGATAAGTAGAACTAAACTACTATTTTGTAATAACTTAAGTTTTATTTTAATAATTTACAAAATAATGTTTATTTCGACTTAGAAAATGATTTTAAATTTATACAGAGAATGAAATGTTAATATTTTATTTATCCGGATTTACATACTTTTCATACATAACAGTGATAACCTTTATTTTTTTATCCAAATCCATTGGCAATGCATTTTCAGCCTTCTTTACCGCTTTACCCAACGTTTGCTTACAGGTGTAGGGTTCACAGTTCGTCTCTATTCGGGCTTCATTTTTCTTTCTATCTCGATACCTTCGCTGCCTTAAACGATCCTTTTCCTTTTTCTCCAATATCAGCTCATCATTGTTCGACAATTCCAATAGCCTCTCTCGGTATTTCCGGGCTCTCTCTTTAGCCTTGGCCCGGTAACCTTCCAACTTGATGGGATCTCTTTTCAATGCTTCTCTGTGCCGCTTTGCCACTATCTTCCTTTTCTCGGCGAATGATGTCAACTACAAAATACAACAAAAAATTTGATCTGAATTTAGCGGAAATTTAGCAGGAATAGGGGAATTTTTGTTCCTACCTAATTCGACACGGACATTCCCTTAATTATCTTGGAATAAATTTGTAAAAAATATGTTAAATAGAAATTCAAGTGAAAATAAATATTTGATCTGAAATTAAGGGAAATTGTGCAACAATAAGGAAAATTTTAATGGGAGTTTCATAAGTAATTCCAGAAAGTATTCCCAAAGTATCTCGAAATACATTTGTCAAAAATGTGTTAAATAGAAATTCAAGTGAAAATAATAATTTGATCTCAAATTAAACGAAATTGTGCACTAATAAGGGAAATTTAAAAGGGATGTCCGTACGGAATAGGGGATATTTAAACGAACTTTTGAAGGAAAATTTCCCTAATCCCTCCAAATTGATTTGTAGAAAAGTGCTAAATGCATTTTCAATCGTTCGTTCACCTTATTATTTGATTTTTGAGACTCTTTTGTTTCGCATACGCATCTCATTATATCAAAGTACCACAGATTCGAACGGTACTCTCTGCCCGACCCAACGGCGCTATTATTCAAATGGTTCAGCTTTCTCAGCTCCCGATTGTAGTTGCCCTTAAATGCATTGATTTTCCTCTGCATATCTTTCACATCCGCATCGGGATAGAATTTTTGATATTTGGCTAGTAGCTTTGCGCATTGATCATCTCTTCTGTTGGCATCTTGATAATCTGCTGAATTTACATTCCACATGCCGGGCGAGTCGCGATAGTCCTCAAGAAATTCCTGGAAAAATTGTCGTTTGCTAGTAGCCGCGACACTTTAAAGTAAATGTAAGGAAAATTCAATTTTCTTCTCTAGATTAAAATAAAGTTTGACTTACTTTGCAAATCCTCGAAAGTAAAAGCTAAGAAATATATGAGATTCGTTTAAAATATTACCAATAAACAAAATTGTAATACAAACTTCTCACTTGTTGGAATCATTGCTATCCACTTCCATTTCCTGTTTGTCCAATTCCAATTCTACCTTTACGGGCCCAATTTCAATGGTCGCATTTTCCATTTTCACCCCGCAGGGCTCCATTTCTAAAACTGACTCTGTGCTGTTCTCCCAATGCACGGGTAAAATAAATTCGCATTGTTCTTCTTTGATAAACTCTTTTAGATTTTCTTCTAGTATTGTTGAGACCTGTGACGTTGCATTCCCGGGAATCCAATTGGAATTGGGTTCTAATTTTCTTTTGTCGAGCGGTTCGCTGCGCATTTTCTTTGATTTTGCGCTCATCGCTGGGTTCACATGGGCAAAAAATGGGCCAAGCGTTATAAATTATCAATATTTTTGTTATTTACAGCAGATAAACAAACAATCAGGTAGCTGAACAATGTTAGAGATGTGCTTTTTAAGGAACAGCTGTTTTTAGCGATGGTACAATGTGTATAGTACTTGCGTGCCAGTGATTCTTCACAGGTATTTTTAAGTAGCACTTAATACTAAATTCCATTAAATTCTGATTTGTTTGTATTTCTTTCGCTTAAATAACTTCAAAATATATCCGCATTAAATATTAGCATATGAATATACGGTCAAATATTTGCTTAAGTAACGTTGATATATTTCGAACACTGTGACTTGACCGTGAAAAAGAAGCTCATCTCAAAAATAATGGTGTTTCGCTGCGAATGCCAATATAAAGAAGCAGAGATAGACATTTCTAACGGTTATTTAAAAATAACACATTTATTATGAGTGCTTTGAAAATTAAATTTCAAATTTATCTATATTTATTTATAATACTATCTGAGCAATATATAAATAAATGCAAATAATTATTATATTGACATTTTTAAGTTAAAATGTATACGATTCCCAGTTTCAATTATTTTTGAAAGTGCTCCTATTTGCTTTTAAACTTTGTAAACTATAATTAATTTCTTTGCACAATTCAAGAAACCAGAAACCAGTTCAGACCAGCAAATTTTATTTTTGATAGTAATAAAAAACTCGGAGAACAGATTTTATTTGAAGCGCTATTTTAAATTTCGATACAAATCAATTTTACACAGTTATTTTAGCTTTAGACGAAAACAAATATATAACGAATATTTTAGGATTTCAATTTAAAAACAATAAACAATTCAATTGATTTGTAAATGAAATTCATAACAGAGCCATTTTATATTTTTTTATTTTAACGGTTTACATAAAGCTGGACAATGTAGCACACTAAAACTACTTGAGAATTGTATTTATTAATTAAGCTACATATTTAAACTATATATATTTATTACACATACATAATTAATATTATAATTCGCTGGCATCTGTCTCAGCCAAGCGCAATAAAGTCGCTGCATTAGAGGTCTACAAAGTATTTATACATTTGAACTTATTATTTAATTTCTGTATGATTCCTTTATTCCGTTGACTAATTAAATGGTTGGACTTACACATTTAGCTACTTATTGGGCTAATGGTAATGCATATTTAAGTGTTCTATGACCTCACATATTATTTGTTATTGTTTTAGACTTTTAACCGCTATACGCGCGTGGGCGTTCCAAAAATGGGGACGTTGTTGCGTCGCTGGGCCAGCGGGGAGGCGGGCACTGGTGTTGGCCCATTGTTGTTGTTGTTCAGGCGACGTTGCTGGCTATCCGAATAGGCACGTTCTACAAGTAGTGATCATATCTATCAGATATGTGTGTCTCTATATACATATATATCATTGGTACTACTGATTTGACATGCTTGTTGGGGTATTTCTTTGTTGTTCTTGGGTTGCTGCATGCATTTGTTTTTTTTATTTACCAAATATTTTCCGTTTCTTCTGCAAATTGTTAACATGCAATTGAAATAAAAATTGAAAATAATATAAAATTGGGTATTTACAGAATAAAATTAAGTAGAAGTTATAACTAAAAATGGGTCTGCGTGCTGATGGTTGATAGTTATTGAATATCTTATATATAAATATATGAAATATACATTCCCTTTCCCACACTTTATTTATTACATATCATACTGTATTTATTCTGTATTCATACTCTCTTATTACTTTTTTATAATTAAATATCAATCAACTCTAAATTAATTTTCAAAACTATGCAACAATTACATTATTATGTGATTTGTAGCTGCGTGGAAAATGGGTGAAATTATGTTTTATTTATTTTATTTTTTACATTATATAATATTTTATACTATTTATTATATAGTTTGGAAGTAGCAGTTTGGAATAGCAGAAACAAACTAAACAGAAAAATAATTGACATTATTTTTTAAAATTAAATTGAAGCAGAGCGAGTAGGTAGGATTTCTAAGCCATTTAGTAGGTCAATAATTCAAATAAAAAAATTATCTCAATAAAACAATAAATAATGTGAAAAATAGCAAATATTAAGCATTTAACATACCATAAACATTTATTTTGATGAGTTCTTCCGAGTGAAAATAGGTGAAATACATACAAATTTTAATTTACACAAAAAATTTTTTTTAATAAAAAAATGAAAGAAAATAATTTGATTTTAAACATGCATATATTACAATCCATTAGTTTCAGATACGACTTTTCATATAATGAAGATTTCTGTATCAAAAAATTGCAAATTCGGCAAGAAAGTGCCACAAATACAAAACATTAAAGAAAGTAATTTGATTCGAAGCATGCATAAGTACACCATATTTGATATATTGTAGTTTTTATTATTAGATTTAAGTACGACTTTTTTTTATATTATTAAGCTGCGTAAATCAAAAAATTATAAATTCTGCAATAACTTCCACAAAACCCTAAGATGTTATTTTCTGAATATCTCTTATGTTATTTAAGTATTATACGAATCCTTATAAAAACTAAACTCTACATCTAACTAAAACCCACAAATGATTGGACGTGCAACAAGGTGAACTTTTGCTTACCTCGAAACTTCAAGCCCTGGGCTTCGTTGATGATGGCCGCCAGCGCTGGATGTTGATAGCGCTCCCGGAATATGGCGGATCCGTTCATGCCGGAGCCGCCGTTGCCGTTGAGGGTGCCGTGTCCGTTGCCGTTGCCATTGCCATTGCCGTGCTGCAACAGTTTGTGCTGTGGCGTGTGTTGGGGCGTCAGCGAAATGGGGGGCGTGCCATTGCCGTTCTTGTAGTAACGATTCTGATTGGGATCATAGCCATTGCTGCTCTGATCGTGATTGTGATTCAGGCGATTGGCCAGCTTAATGGAAGCGCAGCGATCGTCCTCGTTGTTGCGCATCTTCAATATGCGCTGATCCTGCACCGAATAGCGTGAGCCGTGCAACGCATTCAGCTGATTCAGATTGCTCACCTGGGCGCTCAGCTTCTTGGCCCGAAAGCTGCCGCCGGGCGAATTGTTGAGCAGCGTGCCGCGCGACGAGCTCCCGTTCGTCTCGGTGCTGTCGCGGCTCGCCGCCTCCCGATAGCTGGACGGACGGTGCGTCGACGGCGGCGTGTCCAGGCCGCTGTCGTGGGCCGAGCAGTCCAGCTCCTGTTTGCTGGCCAGGCCAACGTTGCTGCCCCCGTTCGTGTTGTGCGTGGGCAGCATGGGTTGCACTAAGCGGGAGAAGAGCGCCGAGTTTAGTATATATATACATGTTGTTTCAACAAACTTTTTAACACACTTGAACAAACAAACAAACCGAACCAATTTATTTTTATATTTGAATCTTTCATAATAATATTTAGCACTTCAGTATTTAATATTTTGAAATACATTTGCTTCTTTAACTTTGGTTTTCAAAATTATTTACTTTGGAATTAAATATGATATATATATATATATATATATATTTTTTTGATAAATAGGAATACCAGAACTTTATATGTTTATATTTTATACCTTATCTTTGCAAAAAATATAAAATATAAAAAAACATTTCCTTTTTAATTTCTCTTTTGCAAATTAGTTATTTTTAAAATTTATCACTTTAATATTTTCTATTTTCAAACAAATTTACTGCGCTAATTTCTCTTTGGAAAATTATAAACTTATTTTCTGTTCTCTTAACTTATTGTTCAAAGCCTGTCGAAAACAGTAATGAAATCAATTGATCATAAGGCAACGTGTCCATGAATCAATTGAATTCAGTTTCATAAAACAAAATTTTAATCCAAAACTTTTGTTCAAAATTAAAAAAATATTTCTGTGCCTAACAATTCTTTTTTTAGCTGCTTCGAAAATCAATATAAATATTTTAAACGTTTGTTTTCAAATGTTTGGCTTGATCTAAATTTGACTATTTTTCTTTTTAACATGCTACTTTTGTTTAAAATTAAAAAAAGGTTTCTATGTTTTCAGTTTTATTTCAAGCTTCTACAACTACTATCGATTTCAAAATTTTGTTTTACTTTTTTTCGATTGTTTTAAATTTATATATTTTTCCCTCTGACACTCTCCCGTTGACTACTTTTAAAAGTAACTTTAAAAGCTTGTTTTAGCTTGTTGGCTTATCTGAAATTTGACTTCTCTGCGCTTTCACAGTCTTTCGTGGACTCACCTGAGTGCCGCATGTCGGTGGGCGCACGGGGCTTGCGATAGAGCCAATCCCTGTCCAGCTCGTTGCCGTTGTCCGGCTGGACGCTGATGCCGCGAAAGAGTCGCGGACGACGCAGCTGGACCTCCGCCTCCTCGGCGGTCTCCTCGTCGACCACCTGATTGGAGCCAAAGCTGCTGTTGATGAAAATCCGCCGTGGCGAACCGTACAAAGCGCCGCCCGCCTGCGTAAAGCTATTCTGGGCCGACGCATATCCGTTCGAGTAGCGGCTGAGATTCGCATTGCTGTGGTGCGGGATCTTCTGCGGCGTGGAGTGGTTCGTCGAGATGCCGCTCAGATGGTGATTGTGATTCTCGTTGTTCAGTGCGCTCAGATCCGGCACCGAATCGCTGAACAGAAATGGATTGGCGCCCCCATAGCCGTTCAGGCTGCCAGCGCCGATTTTATGGCGCGCCAGGCCGCCACCGCCGCGCCGCCGCCGCCGTTGCCGGCGCCGTTCGTCATCAGCCAGTCGTCCAGGGCGCTGGAGTAGGTGCTGCCTAGGCCAAAGTGCTGGAACTGCAGCGAGGCGTGCGAGACGGGCGCGGCGAGGGAGGCGCGTGATCTCGGCCCCTGTGCGATCTTCAGCGCGCGACGACGCTCCTTGGAGGTCAGCGTGCATTCCTGCCAACAACAACAACAACAACAAACAAACAAACATTAGTTACACAGATTGTAGGGTAAAAACGCTTCAGACTTGCCTCCAGCAGCTCGAACCAATCCTCGAGGCCATCGTCGCAGCGCAGGAGCACTCGACCCTCGCGGCCCAGCAGCAGCCCAATGGCGCTGTACGAGCGCCGATTGAGCCATTCCACCTTCTCCACGTCCACCAGCTTGACCTGCAATGATTCGACAAACAGAAACAACAATCAGTCCGCGCTCGACAGCATTGTTATGTTCACAATAGAAGTCAAAGGTTACGCAATGTTCGCTGCTCTCTTTGGGTCACTCGCCAGGGGTCTGGGAATTGAATTGCAGTCGAACTGAAGACGTTCACGTTTCGAGCTGAATGATCATCTGTAGAATTACAACAGCTGCCTAGGGTTGTTTGTGCGTGAGAGAAAAGCAGGCAACTTGCGCAACTGTCACAAGTATTTACTTCAAAATTGCACTTGAATTATTCATTTTCACACTTATTATTTTGGCCAAGAAATATATTCCTTTTTTCTAAATATTATAGTGAAAAAATTTTAATTATATAATTTTTAACTTTTTATTAGTCTGTCTTATTTTTGTTATATTGCATATTATATTATGCCCACAATTTTAAATTAAGAACTTTATTAAATACAGTACTTGGTCTAAAAAAACATTTTACTTTAATAAGCAATGTTTAACGTTTGGTATATTCAATAAAATTTATTTTATTTTTATTAAATTAGGTTGGAAAAATCCTAATAATACACTTTTATCAAGATTTTTGGGAAACAATTTAGTTTGGCCTTTTTATATAATATTTGTTGTTTTTAATAAAATAAATAAATAAATTATTGTGATATAGTCGAATCTTAGAAAAAAAGCATTGTTTACATTAGAATCGTTTTTCTAATTCCTATTTGGCTATTATTTTTTTTGACATTTTTTTCTATTTTTTTAGGAATTAAATAAAAATGTACGGAATGTATTGTGCGAAATGATAGCGAAAGTGAGGAAAATTTGCTATATTATATATTACATATTTATTAAATATGTTTTCCGATAACATATTTAAGGTATTGGGAAAATTTCTCTTAATTCCGATAAACATTCTAATTGGAAACTTAAACTGTTGTAAGTTTATTCAGCGCGCTTTTTAAATTTTTAATTAAACGTTGTTTTTATCCCGTTTTCTTGAATATTACGGGCTATGACATCAGCTGCCGGCTAATAGTGAGTAGCTTCATTAAGATTGCATCGCACTTGCCAAACGAAACTAATGCACTTAATTTTAATGGCAGACGCCATAAAATAAATTGTTACTCAATTATTTTTAGCACGTCTTTATGCAAAACTTTTGGCCCAGCAATACAACAATTAAGTGGGGGCCACCCTGTATCTATGCTCCTATATCTTTCTACCTTTCTCTAACGACTGGATGTATTTTTTCCTTCTTTTGCCTATGCTTTTTCTGCTCTCTTGTTCTCTGCTCTTTCTTCTTACTGCATTTTGCAACTCGGTTAAAAGTCATTAGGCCAGGCTGACAGTTTTCGCCCTGGCAAAACTTTTTACCATGTAGAACTTTTATTGAACTCATTTTTCCCCTCAATGCGTTGTTGTTGTTGTTTTCTGGGCAAGTTTATGGGTTTTATTTGCTTGTTTTATGGCCTGAACTTAAAGTTGTTACAGATTCTGCGCTCCAGCTAAAAACTATACGAGGCCATTAGGCAAATATGTCAGCAGCGTGTGGCAATTAGCCAAGTTATGCGATATCAAACGTTGGCCAAGATTTTTCTTAGCTCCACACTGAATGCTGCTATTTTTCTTCTTTTTTATGGCCAACCATAATTAAGTTGTTCTAAACGCTGCGAAGTGAAGGGGGATCGTTGGATCGTTTTTATGATAAATTGCCCGATTTATGTTTACACAAAAAAAAAAAAAACAAGAAAAATAGAGAAAAAAATAGAAGGCATTAGAATGGATTTGAAATACTTTGGTTATGTGATCGCTCATCAGAGTGCATGTCAAGACCAAAAGGCCTTGTTGTTCGGCCATTAAAATGCGCCCCAATAAATGATCTCAGGCAATAAGTGTGTTCTGGAATTCTGTGTGGGCTGGAACATGCAAAATCTTATGGCAAAAGTCATTTGTGGCCGCTGTCTATATATATATACACTTTTGTAAATTTATTTGGAAAAATTTTGTGTTTGAAAAATTTACTTGGGATTATAATAATTTAGCTTTTTCACTTTTGCTGCTGAGCTTTTTGACATTGATGAGTATGAGAATTGAAAATTGAAGAGTGAAACGTTTTTAAGAGGTATTTCAAGGGGGTGTTAACATAAGGTGGAAATATATATCCATTATACTTGTAAATAGAAAACAGACAAATGTAAAAACTTAAATTCCTCGAATTTAAATTATTATTTTTCTTCTCTGTGAAGTAAATATTGCTATTAATTAAGTAAAGAAATAAAATGGATCTTTAAATAGGATTCGGTTATCAAGAAGGAAAAAAAGAATAATAAAAATAAATAGCAGAAAATATATATACATTAAGTATAAATAAAAAGGTGTAATATTTCGTGTTCAGTCGTCTGACAAATTATAGTTACTATTTATTGTTGCAATACAAATACTTTTACTTTCATTGCCATATTCAAAACAATTTGCATGTTAAAATAAACCAATCGCTTGACTTAACTGACCTTATTAAACAACACACAACACCTCGCAATCGAAGTGTGGCCAAAAACCATTTTCCAATTTCCGCCTTCAAATTTTAGTTTTTTAAACTAGACGCAAAAACTTTCAAAAACAGAAAGAAAAAAATATGTATATATTTCAAGGCTGGCATTGATTAGCGGTTGCCCATTGTTATTGTTATGTTTGTTGTTTCATATTTTGTCATATTTAATAGCAAATGCCTGTCAAAACGTTACCAAATTCAGTCAATTATTTGGCCCATTGTGCAGCTACCAATTTGACATGTAGGCTGTCTATCGAGTACTCTTTTCCACCTATCGTAATTCATTTAAGCCCATTGATTTCGTACACTTTTGATTGATTTGTAAGGTTGTGCTCCAGTGCTTTAATTTGTCATTATATTTTCTCATATTTTGTCATCTTTTTAATTATGCAAATGCATTTTTAACACGATTCCAGTCTGCCGCCAGGCATTCGGCTCAATTAATATGGAATCATTATGCGAGTATATCGGATTCCCGCATAAAAATCAATATTGATTTCAATCAACGTCAAAGTGCAAAAATTGCAACTTTGAGGCAACTTTTAGCGACCCGCAGGCAGGTGCTCGACTGCTGCCTTCACCTTTCGCACCTCCCCTTACTCATTATATGCTTGCAACCCCCCCTCCCCCCCATTATTACCGTCACCTGTAATTATTAAGCATCGCTACGTTTCACGCGCCATTGATTTTTCCCCATGGAAATCAACTGCAGACAGTTGGAGGCACAACAAAAAAATAGCGTTGAAATCATCATTTGGCCAAAAGGTAGACGCAACGTTTTCAATCACTTTGAAATTTATGCACAAATCAAATTAAATAATTAGACTGCAAATGAGGCTGCCTCTACATCGCACACCTAATTGATTAAGTTGATTACATTGACAAGACGTTATTGATTCCAGTTCTGGTGTCGCTGACACTCAAATAACTCAAAACAGTAGCAACAAAAAGTCCATGCCTATTGGAAAATTTGCATAGAGATTTAAATACTCTTTGAGAAGTCTTAAAGAAATATTTGTTCTATATTAAATATGGAAGTACAAAATACTTTTGTATTTTACTTTTATTTTTGTTGATTTAAGTACGCTATCTATTATTTATTTAATGTTAATTTAAAAATTTCTGCATATGTGTAAAATATAAGATTACCTCATATATATATATTTTCTTAACATTTCTGTAACACAGTTTTATAATTAAAATGTATATAAAATATATCCCAGAGGAAAAATAATTAAAATGTTTACACATTTACCGCACAGTCGTAGAACACATGTTGAACATAGTTATGTAATGGAAAAGGGAGCAGTTGAAACTGACCTACAATTAAATTGTATATTGTATTCAGTTAACAGATTTTTTTATTTTGATGAATTTTAAGACAGGTGGAAATCATCTTAAATCATCTTATTTTAAAGGTGCTGCTGAATATTTTATTTTTATAACCATAATTTGATTGTAAAGAAAAGTGGTGTTAAAACTTTAATATAAGAATTACATTTAATTTGAATTTTTTAAATTTTTTAAATTAATTTAAAATAGGAAATTTACTACAACATGATATTTTGATTCGTATTAGTAGGATTTTCACATATCGATTTATAATTATAAAAATAATTTATAATATAAAATATATTTTCTCATGCCCTACACGTTTTCTTCTAAGAAAAAAATTATAGAATAAAATAAATAAAAAAATAAATAAATGCCATATTATATCTTGTAAAATACAAAACTAATTCTATTTCTGTGTGTCACTTACTGAATGCCAATGTAAACCTAACATAAGTTAGGGTATATCAAATATTTAGTTCAAAAAGTCGCCGCCACAGGGGCCTCTAATGAGGGAGGCAGCAAGCGGCCTTTATGTTCAATGACTCGACGTTGTTCATGGCTCGTTTGGCTGGTTGTTGTCTCTGCTAATAAGTGTGGGTGTCTAAGCTGTCATGATAACCATTTATGGCAATATACATGAATATATATTTAAATTTTTGGAATATTGAAGGTCTTTGAGGTGTAAAATGTATAGCTATGCGTGGAAATTTTTAAAAAATCAACAACAAAAAAAAACAATAAAAATTTTGTAATAGAAAATTTGGTGAGATAAGCTGGACTTACATGTTGCTGATAACTAGATAACATGGGATTGGTTTTTATAGTAAATATATTAGTTAAAAAACATTAAATTAAAAAAGATAAAAACTTATAAAATAAAAAATGATGATAAAAACTAAAATTATTTAGCTATCATGTGCTATCACAATTTCAATTATCAAAAGAGCCATTTAGCGAGCTTGATAGGTGAATAAAAAATATTACGCAAATATTTGAACAAGAATTATTTTTTATATAAAGCTTACACAATGTTTTTCCTATCGGAAAACAACAGATTCATAGACTATTAACCAAATATTCAACAATCCCAGCTATCTGTCACGTGTGAACACAGCTTGCGTTATTTGAAAAGCTTTTGTCCAGTTGTATGCACTTAGTATGCTATCAAAAATAATCCCATAATATCCATTTAAGGAAATGTCCACATTATTTTCACAACAATTTGTCGCTTTAATGCACTTGAGCATTTCCCAGCTTGGTTTTCTTTTTCGCATTAAATTCCATTTACCTCGATTATCTCGCTGCTCGCTGAATTGTTTATTTTGGGAAAATTGCCAGCAATAAACAAAATGTTTGCTGCTGTTTTTGAAATTTATTTTAATTTTAAATTAAACTGTAAACAACAATGACTGCCTGCAATTTATTGATGCGACTCTTGTAGAGATTTTTAGCAGAAAAGTGCAAAAAAAAGAATCGAGAAAAACACTGAAAATTAAACGAAAATAAAAGCAATTTTCCCATGATCTCTTTAGAGTTGTTGCTGTGCATGTTAAGTGGCATTTGTGTTGTTGTTGTTGTTGTTGTTGCAGTTTTATGTGCATTTTCCTTATTTGTTTAAGCAACAACAACGAACAATTTCATTGCAATCGTGTTTTTTACTGCTGATGCTTTCCTGTTTTCTATGTGTTTTAATTTTTGTTCAGCTGCCTTTTAGTTTTGTATTTGCTTTGTTTTTAATGGTAAAGTTGTGCGCCATCGCGAGGGGGAGGGGTGGTGGGGGCGGGTTGGGCTCATGTGGGACGTACCGATAGTTAGGCAAATTAACATGCAGTCGCTGCAAGTTTTAGCCAATTAGTTGAGTTTTGCCCAAAAGTTGGCCGCGTGGTAATGAAGATTTTTTTCTGCTGTGTTTGGTCAGGGGGGGGGGGGTAGTGGCGCTATTTTAATGAGAAACTGTGCGCAACGTCAAGTGCAAGTAAAGTTCTCGAAAAGCACTTAACTAATGCATGCATTTCTCATGTGTCTCGCACCTCGATAAGTTCGGTTTTACCCTCGCCCGCCTTCTTGAAAAGAAGATCTCTATCGGGAGAACTCAGCGCTGCTGAACGTGACTTTATGTGTCGCCACAGTGGGACTCAGCTTATAAGCATTATTGCATTGTGTTTTTTTCCAAGGTGTGTCCTGCTGTCTGATATCGGCCCCACCCAGCCCCAACCGCCTGCCTCCAGCAGCTATTACACTCATGAGTATGACAAAGTTATACTCGTAGTTGTCATAATGCTTGGCATAAATCTCGTTGTGGTAATAGAATTTTACAGTGCGTAGTAAATACGAATGAGTTGTGTGTTTTTTGTCCGGTCAAGTTGTTGTTGTGGCAACCCTGCTGCGGTAACTCTGGATAATTAAGGAGGCGTGCTGCAGATTTTTAGAGATATGTACGGCAATAAAAGTTCTAAGCTTAAATGCAGTGTAGAAAGAAATAGAGTCCATTGTAACTGCCTAAATCTTTATGGCGTCACCCAAGGCTAAGCACAAACATTTTGTAGTTTAAAAAAGTGTTGTAAAGTATTCGGCAATGTTGTTCAACGATAAGCTATGTTAGACTTAACTTAAACACATGTTGTGAAAATCTCATTATCCCCTAAATCCCAAATATCTTAAGAAAGTGTTGCGCAGTAATTATTGATAAATTTGTTAGACAAATTTAAAAAGTCGTGCCATTATTTAAGATTATTTTTCGGTGGCTTTCTGAAGTAGTATTGTAAAGTGTAGCGAAGATTGTTGCGAATATTGTTTTGGTGAAAAACAGTTCAAAATTTACAACAATACTAATTATTATTAATTCTGATCAGCAATCTGAGATCTTATTTAATATGTGTATTACATTTTTTCGCCGCGTCCTTGTAAAATATTATGGCTAATATTTGTTAAAAAAACATAAACACAGTTGAGTAGTGTTGTTAAAAGTCCTAAACCCACTGATTTAATACAAATTTGCAAAGATTGATAGCGAATTTGTCAGGCAAACCCCTTAATGTCAGAACATGATCTTCAGAGCATAACCTTTGACATATTTAACTTTTGCTAACTTGCTTCAGTTCAGCTTACCTTAAATATAAATTGTCCCATATCCGAGGCACGTTCATTGGCCGAGCCCGAGGCACGTTTAAAGCAATGCAAATAGTCTCGGGTGAGCACAAAGTATCTGCAATAAAAGAAATAATAAATAAATAAAAATGCATGTAAAATACCAATAAAATAAAAACAATGTTGTTTATATTTAAGGCCATCGTTCAGATCTCGTTTTAAAGGTCAATTGGTTCAAGAGCCACTCAATAATAATTATTATTTTTTAAATTATCATCTAGCAAAGGCAAATTCAACAATTGGCAACAGCTTGCCAATTGCCACTGCAACAATTGGCCAAGATTAGACATACTCTGCCCCCTACAATAGGCCACCCGCAGCGTTCAAATTTTTTGTATTAATAAATAATAAATCATGCGGCAAAATAAAAGAGAAGATGAAAAAAAAACAACAAAAGACCAGGAGTCCAAGCCAAAAAGTGCTTTGCTCAACTCTTGACTGAAAAGCTGCTTTACATTTTATGGCTTTCATAAGACGATGATAATAATATTTTATATCGTCTCGGTTACAGCAATGAAAATCTTTTATTAATATGCTTTTGATATTCCTTTCTTTGCCTTTAAGAAAACCATCAATTTTGTTTTTGCCAAAAAACTTAATAATGCATGGCGAGAGTTATTTGCTTAGCGACTGCTAAAACTTTATCCATCGATTTATTTATGGCCAAAAGTTTCTGGCGAAAGCAATGAAATTTTCGTTTTTCGTGTTCTCCCAGAAAAGGTTACTTCAAATACTTTACAAATCTGTTGAAAAAACGAATTTCATTGGAGTAACAAAGAAGCGCCAAATTGCTCACTTCCCAGTTGGCAGTTGGTTGAGTTTTTGTTTGGGTTCATAACTCTCACAGCTGCCTATTATTAACGTGGTCAAGCAAATTGAGCTAAACCGAGACGTTAAATGTTTTGTAACCGCTTTGCGAAGCCAAGCAAAAGATACTTTCGCACTGCGTTTGGGTAATTGCTTAGCCATTCCTTGGGTTGGGTTAAAAATGGAGCTGCACTTAGTTAAGCTTGCCAAATGCCTGAAGCATGAAACGAAGCTAGGGAAGGGTAGGGGGAAGCGAGGGGTAGATCGCAAGAACCTAATGACTGGAAACGTTGAGCTCAACTAATGTGGCAAAATAGAAAAAGTTGCAAAGCAACGGTTCGACAGCAGAACCGTTTGAATAATGAAAAGTAAACATAAATAAAAATCAGGTATTGGAATAAAGATTGAATGCGTAGAGAAATTTTAAATGAAAGTACATCTTGATAATTATGCAAAATAAACGAAAATTTAAGCCAATATTAGTTAGTGAAGAGTGCAAACTTTAAGTTTATAAATAATAAAATTAAAAACATACAAAAGAATGAAAGCTTGGATTCGCATAGGCTAATTTTGTTTTGGGTTTATAATGATAATTAATTGAATACGCCAATCAAAGCTTTAAGTACATATAAGAAATTAATGAGGAGATGAGGGTAGACATAAGTTATGATGGATGAGAGATTCAGCCAGTAAGCAAAGCTAATGACGGTTAATATCAGCACAATTGGATAAGGTAGAGTCAATTTTATTGGCAGGTAATGGCGATTTATCGCCTTTAACACAGATATAAAGAATTATACTAAAGAAAATTTGGCACAGTGTAAATGTGGATCCATGAGTGTTAAGTAAAGAAAAATTTGTTGTGAAAATGTGTTTTGAGTATTAAAAATGCAAGGATTAGGAAACTAAAAATCTTTAAAAAATAAAATGGTAAATTGTTTTTGTTAGACTACTGTGTTATGTATATATGTATATATGTATTTTTTCATAAAACTACTCTGCCAAAGCTTTACTAAAACACGTTTCATATTGCCTATAATTTTAATTACTTATTTGTCTATCTAAATCTAAAATGAATATTCGCCTGCCCAAACTTTCAAATATTTCAATTAATTGTCGATGGAATTATCCACAAAAATATGCATCAAAAATCTAATTGGATCGGTTTTAATCGACTTTTCATGCAATTGGTAAGATCAAATGAACGCAATTGATAGCTGCGCTTAGTGGCCATTAACTGTCAATTAAAAATACGCCGATAAACGTAATTACCAGCTCAAACAGTGCTGTGCAGAGAGTGCAGCGTAATTAAATTTCAATTAAATATACAGCAAACAAAAACAAAAGCACAGACCTGAATGCCCTCTGAGCCACCCACGCATACAGTCGGTTGGCAAATCCATTCGAATTCCTATCCCCTATCTGAATTTTTGCATTCACATTTTGCCATATCTGCAGTTCCAATACGAAAGTCAACTTCAGCCACTGTCAATTATGCGCTTTTTGCAATTAACAACCCCTGGGTAAATAAATTTGCATAATTTTTGCCCGGTCCACTTTGAAAGGGTTGTTAAATGTACAGTTTTTTGCACAGGTATATTCGTTTATGCTTGGAGGTTAATAAAGTTTATGCACTCAGCGAAATAAGTTAAGATAAGGACAACAAACTGTACGCTCAGAGATATCTCTTTGCTTTCAATTCTCTTGATTTACACATTTTTAAAAGTGGTCTTAAATATTGCGCTTTTATTTCTTATTTGTTATATCTACTTTATATTTAAACCATAATTGAAGAACCTAGCACACATATTACTCTTGAGTCCAAAATAAACTTAATATAATATATTTAATATAATTAAATTATTATAAAATCGATGACATCAGATTAAAATATTTTTAAATAAAAAACTTCGTTATATAAAATATTTAGTTCATTTTGTAAGTCTAACAGTTCATTAAAAAAGATATTAAATACTTGATGTAGGATTTTATAGATTATAAATAAATATAAAATATTTTAAAAACTTGGAAAAATCAAGTTATATTATTCTTTAAACTTATCAAGATTTTGAACTTTAAAAAATATATATTTATAGCTTTATAGATATGGGATGCATTTTAATAAGTATTCTTATTATTTAAAAACAAGCTCCATTAAAGTTTAAATGAAACTACAAATATATTTTCAATCTTATAGATATATATATGTTTTCTGTTAGATCTTACCTCTCCTTCCAGCGCGAGAAAAGACGATCCCGTTGCTGCCAGAGTAGTCCGCGTTTTATGGGTCCCGTCATGGAGCCCACAGGAATGCGACCCGCCAGCAGCGATTGCTGTGAATGATAAGAGTGCAATAGAGCTGATTAAAATACGCATAAATAAACATAATATAAGTATGTACACATATAAGTATGTATATTATTGCTATTAAATGGGGGAGTTAGTTTCTGCTGATTTTGCACATTTGTCTTATTTATGATAGAGAATTTTCCGAGCGTCTCAGCTGTTTTTCGCTATCTGGCTCTCATAATTCTTTGGCTCCTGCACTTTGCGGTACTTTAAATAATTTAAACAACAACAACAGCAGCGAATCGTGAAGCGCTCTGTCTGGCTCCCATGAGCTATGATTAATGTTGCTTTAAAAAGCCGCCACTTGTGCCGCTTTTCAGCCCCCGACCCCAACCCCCGACAAGCATCCATCCCCCCATTAAAGACACGCCTGCTGCAACATAAATAACATTTCGGTGTGTTTGCTGTTTTTCTCTCATGTTGTTGTGGTTTACTCACAAAGGCAATTTATTATCAAGCGGGTAGTGTTATAATATTTTATATTAACGAATGTTTCGTAGCTGGTTAAATAATATACGCATATGTATATATAAAGGCGTATAACTGGCCAAAAATATGGAGGCAATTATAATAGGTTAATCTTTGCGGCTTACACTTGAATTAACAATAAACAATAATTTAGTGGCTTAAACTTTGTGATGAATTCGTTGAATATATTTAAATATTACTCTTGAATTATTGTGAAAAGTTTCGAAACAGAGCGAAACGGCAGATATATGCAAAGAATGTCATAATTGTCATAAATGAAATTCTTTTTACCAAAAGTAGTATAAAACTCAACTTTAAAAGTGGTCGTTTTTTTTTCGTAAAAAATCATGCCAAAATTAAAAAAAACTTAGACATGTAAAGTTTTCAAATCCATGTTTGGTAGATTTCAAAGTGCCATAACTTTGTAAAAATTGAGCCGATTTGTAAGATGTTTAAAATTTTTCATCACGGCTTGACTTCTAGAATAATTCTGACTTTAAATTTGCAAATACATTTTTTCATGTTATTTACAAAAAATCATTTACTTTTATTTATTTATTTTTGACTGTTTTTAAATTTTCTATATTGTATTCAATTTTATTTGAAATACCATAATTTACATTTACAAGTAAACTATGCGAAATTATGAAATTATGAATATCTATCTCAAGCACATTATGATTTAGCTTGATGTTCTTCGTTTATAGATATGCGAATTTATGAAATCTTAAGCAACAATCTGGCTAAATACAAAAAGCGATATTAAATTTCTTAAGCATATTTACTCTTAAGTACTTTTATTATCTAATTGATATTTCTATTATTTAACTTGCAATTTAATTAACTCGAAAGTTTCCCAAAATAACTGCCAAGTGGCCAACTTAATATGCCACCCACCAAATGGCCCCAATTTTAGGAATTCGAAACGAAACGAGACATTTGCTCATTAAACTGAATGGCTGCTGCACGTTTCTACCCAAAAAAAAAAAAAAAACCAAAAGAAACCCAAAGTCCACTTGGTCCACAGAAACGCTCTGAACTGAACAATAGTTTTTAATGTGCTAAATTAAGTTTCGAATGCCTCTTATACAGAGCGCTGCCCCTTTTCCCTCCGCTCGAAGAAAATTACCCGCACAATTTCCTACGTTCTAGTCGAATCTTCCCTCCCTCTACCATCCCCCTTCTCTGCCATCCCTTCATTGCCATATTGAATTTGAAGTTAGCCAAGACATGCCTTTTGTTCCTGTTCTTATTCTTGCCGTTGTTCTTGTTGTTGTTGTTTGTGTCTGGGCGCTTAAACGTGACTACCGTTAATTTGGCCAGAACCTTATTTAATGCTCTGGCAAGAACTGCGCGAAAGTATACTTAGATTGTGTGGCAGCGATAAGCGAAAGACGTAGCACAACAAACAAAAAAGTATCTTCATTCTCGGCCTGAACGAATACAAAATAATACAGCGTGTCAAAGATTTATCGGCTTGAAAAAGTATTTCGAATTAAGCGAGCGCTTTGCTGCTGCTGATGATATCATTTCTCAGATTTCAGATTCCACATACTTTTGCCCAAAATGTATCTAAAGGAGATATATACACACACATGCACATTAAAACGATTGATGCCGGCTCGGCCTTTAGAACCCATTGGCTACTACTCTCCACCCGGCGATAATTCATTTTTGGTATTTTGGTATTTCGTTTCATGGACTTTTTGTCAAATCGAGTGCCCGTTAGCGCCCCGCTTTGCCCCGTTGATTGATTTCGCTTGGTTGGTTTGCTTTGGCCATAAGCATATCATTAAGTTGTACGCTTCGGGCCAAATGGTGCCACGGAGGTAGCCGCAATTTAACCGCAGGCCAGCTATTTTTATGGCTTTATAATGAACAGCCTAATGTTTGACATTTGTTGTCCGCCAGTTTGATACATGGCTGCTGATTTGTCTGCCGATCTATCCAATATGTTAGCGTTGCTATAACTCCGCTTTAAATTTGGCTAAATGTTGATTGGCGCCGTTTGCATTGGAATTGGCGAATTTCGAAAAACTGTCAACAGCAGGTAGCTAGGATTTCAGAGTTCGATTCGTAGAATTTGAATAAAAATGGCTTAATATAAAGCTTAAAGAATTTTATAATTTAAATAAAAATATACATTAATTATGAAGTAAAAATTTTGTTTTGAAGAAGAAATCTGTGGCTTACGGATTCGTTAAGAAATAGATCAGAAATAGAATAGAATCAAACCTTTAATATTCATAATAAAAAAATTTTAACACATTTGAAATACATTTTTATGTTTGCTTATAAACAATTTGAATTAATAAGTTTAAATATTTCAATTCAGACTGAGATCTTCGTTGAAAATTGTAATGAAACTAAATACATATTTTTCAAAAATATGATAATTTCAATTTATTTCAAAAATTCAAATAAAAAAATACTTTAAAAGTTTGGTATTTACAATATTTGGATGTAAAAAAATGTTCTTGAACATTTTAAATATTCATTTCCCCCAAATCTTTTAAAAGTCAAATGCAAACAAAATAGATGTAAGCAATAAATATTTTTTCTATATAAAGCTCATAAATTCTATATGTGCTTGACCTCTTTCCACTCATTATCACCTTCATCAGCTGATTACTCAAAGCTATAATAGAAAGAAATAACGTAAAATAAATAAAATCCAAACAGAATAAAAGCTGCGACAGCCTTTACTAATAAAGACAAACAAAAAAGTTTTATTTTAAAGAAAAATTTGAAAATAGTAGAAAAAAACACAACAAAATTAAATTAAATTTTCGTCACGTTCTGTGCATGTAAATTATGGCCAAGCATATCAAATGTTATTGTTGTTGTTTTTGCTTATTTGTGTGCCCCATGTGGCGCGACTGGGAGCGGAAATAAAGCGTATAATTGTTCAACACGCATCTGTGGAGCTGTAAAGCCTAACCAGAACTTTGCTTTAATGGCTTTATATGAGTTATTTTTATGGCCAAAAGTGTGCCAGAGACTGTTGAAAATCGAGAGACAACTCTGACTGCAACTCTTAACTTGGCTAAGGGCTAAAAGTGTTGCGAAAAATATCATAAATCAATCAAGTTGAGCGCAGATAAAATAAATAAAATTAAATATACGAGGTAAGCAGATGAGCGCGGTTGCGGATAATCGTTGATGATGACACAATTGCGCAATAATACGAGTAGTATACAAATTTGCGCCTTCGGTTTTTGGATTCAATTCGAGCCAAAAATCAAAGCCAACATAACAAAACACAATTTATGACGGATCCAAGAAAAAGAGGAGCGTCAGCATCTGCCGGAGATTGCCACAGTTCTGTGTTGGCGTCTGAAGTAGGTGTGTGTGTGTGTTTGTGTGTGTTTGAGTGTTTGAAAGTGTCTAAAGATGCACTGCGAGGGTCGATTATTGAGCATGTAGCCTTGGCTAGATGAATCTAATTAATCACAATTGGATTAAAATATCTGTGGCTTTTTATAAATTTCTCGGGTTTTTGTATAATATTTATCGATGCTTGAAATATCAAAAAGCATGTAATTAATTGCTTAGTTATTAATTATTTTATAGTTTGGCAACAATTTTAAAAGCCTTTAAATAAGCTCCCAATATTATCCTTATTTGAGCGCTCTCTCATAATTTATAATTGTTAAATATAGTTTTTCTACTCTGACTGCAAAATAAATGAACGACCCTCTCAAAAAATCATTTGGCCTGTGGGTTGCTTAGAATAAGATGTTAGATCTGAACATCACGATTCTAGTCAAGAGCTTAGCCCCTTTTTCTGCCTCAATTCCAATCCCGATTCCAATTCTCAACTCGGTACGCTGCGAGTTTTGTATGCCAATCCAATTAAAAACCACTAAAAGTGCACCATAAAAGGCTGGGTCCAGACCAGATCCGACCCGGTAATTATGTAAGCGGCACAGACTGGCAGCAATAAAAATGTAAAAAGCAAGAAAAAATACCGCAAAAAATACCAGACATGTTTACGTGGCAATTTTGGCGGCGTCTTGAATACATCATTGAGCCAAAAGCAAAAAAGCGCGCCCGCAGCATAAATAAATATAAAACTTCAACTTGTCAGCTGACAAACTGACAAAAGCGCGTCAGCTTCCTGCACTCGTTGGATTTTCACAGGCCAACAAAAAAACAACTGACATAAAATGCAATGAAAATGGGGGCATTAAGCCATTGGAGTTATATAATATTTTATTTGTTTTGGTTTTTTTTATCATGGCGCGGGAAAATTATGAAAAATTTATTCACAAATGTGTCGAAAATGACACAGAGAGAGAGAGAGAGATGGACTGAAAACTGGCAAAAAAAAAGATAAAAATATGAAAATAAACAGAGTGCTCTACACAACATTAAAAATGTGACATAAAAAGCACTTTGGGACATTTGCTTATCTGCTTATCATGGCGCATTATTTGCTCTTTATCAAGCTATACCCTAATATGCTAGAGTATATCTACAAGTTTGTTTATGACCATGTCGCATAGTGTACAACGCGCCTTGTTAATTAAAAATAAACGCATTTAAATGCTGTTTGCACTTTGATAGCAAATATCTTTAAATAACCGACTAGTAGTAAATGTAGAGCTAAAAAAGTTGTATATATAATGAGAAATGTACAAATGCATACATATATATATATATATATAATTTTTTTTAACAACAAAAATGTTGTTAGGGACCTTGTCAGTTATGGGACGGCAGATCTCTACAGTTGACAAGGTAAAGCAAAGGTTCTGTAAATATATCAACATTTTTGTTACATTTAAATTAAATAGGGAATTGTTAATAATAGTTATAGCGCTTAGCTTTTCGAGCTTTTCATTCATTTTATGAAAATGTATTAATAATTAAAGACCTGGATATTCTCTTTTTTTATTTGCCCTATATTTAATTTACCTTTTTTTTTGAGATAACCCGATAGTACAACTAACTTTGAATATGATAATTAAAGATATATTTAACAGCTGTCTTACTGATTTTTATATAATACATATCTGACTCCTACTGTACCCCTACCTTGATGCTTCTCAAATTATTATTATTATGTATTTAATTTTAACGCCACCTTTGTTTTTTGCTCTACATTATTTATTTATAAGTTTAATTGCTACATATTACAAGTATATTAAATTAAATTATATATGACTAGGTAAAAACTAAAAACTGACTCGAGATTATTTATATAAACAAAAGCGGCATTTGATATAATTACATTACCGACCCCAAAGTCAATGACTTTGTGTAAAGAGTAAATGATTAAAAAACTTTTTTTATAATTTAATTAGGCATACATTTTACACACAAGCTGCTCGGGCAAACGGTAAAAAATTCAGTGAAAAGAACGCGAGGAAAACTCAGCTCGGCGAAGTGAAAATTACGCGACTACAGCAAAAGTTAGGGGGTAAGGGAAATGGCAACTCAAAGGTAGCGTAGGAGTCGCATTTTATAATTTTTATTATATTTTTCTTTAGTTTTTTTGCTGTTTATTTTTTTATTTTTATTGTTGCCACTTGAAAGCACAGCAAGTATTTATGACTGCTTGTTGGATGGATGACTGCCTGGTTGGCTTGGATGGCTGGCTGGCTGGATAGGTGGATAACTTGTTGGGTAGCCGACATCAAAAGGCAAACAACACAAATAAATACAAAACAAAAAAAAAAAAAAAGAAAAATTAAAAACCATTTTATGACTGCTATGAAAAGTCGAGTCAAAGAAAAATCTGTGCACAAATGGAAAAAACAAACTGCAGCGAATGAAATTCAATTTCCAAACAAGTCATGTTGAAACAATGTGTGAAGTTGGCAAATTGTTCAATATTTGCCCAGCTATAATTGAAAATCAACTAAAGCGCCATAAAATTCGACTATCATCCGGGTATCTGTTATATGGTAAAACTCACCCAGTAAAAGTCCGTTGATAAAATCATGACACGCGCGCCTATAAAAGATGTGTGTTTACTATGCTATAAATACCAATTTATAGGCGCCTGCATTAAATGCCTTTTGTTTTTCAAGACAATATGTCGTAGAAATTCTTTTGTTTTTAAGAATTTCTTTTTACACGCACACACACACACACACACAATCACAACACTAATGATTCTTATGCGCTGCTAAACAAACATTTAGCTCTACGCAAAAAATAAAAAGAAAATTTGCTCCGGCTGCAAACTCTATACCGACACGAACCAACTTCCATTGACGACTATTCAAAAATTCTGAGCGAAAATAATATATAAATATTGTTGTTGTTGTTGTTGTTGTTGTTCATGCCACAGACGCCTAAACATTTTACACATATGGCAAAAACAAGCCCAGTCCATTGTGCTGCTTGCCGTTCTACACATGAGCACGCAAAGTATCTACAAAAAGAAAAAAATGTATCTGTAGCTAAAGCAGTTGCCATTGCCGTTGTCGTCTGCCGTGACGTGACACACATGTGGGCAATTCTATGCAGTTGTTGTTCCTCTCAATGTTGTTGTTGTCGTTCTTGTTGTTACTGTGTTTAGCCAAACTTGTGCCTACGGTCTTTTTTTCGGATTTTGGTTTCTTGAACTGGCTTTTATGGTTTATGTGTTAATAAGGCGACCTTCAAAGCGCTCCGAGATTTTTCTACTCTTTTTTTTGGCATATTCAACGGCCAAAAATAAAACCTAATAAACTCTACTTGTCTTACATAGCGTTGATTAAGACCAAGTTTTTTTTTGTAATACCTGGGCGTGGCAGTTAAGTGACACTGTGTCTGGCATATTGCATTCATTAGGATTTCCTTCTTTTCTTGTTCAACTTAACCCACTCGCTGTTAACTAATGTTATTAAAATAACTTATTAAATTATGGTTAACTATTCAAATTATGGCTAGTCATCAGTGCGGAAGTTTGAGTTCTTGAGGTCTGGTTCTGTCTAAATTGCTGTGTCATTTAAATCGGCTGATGGAAAACGAATCTTAACTTTAATTTATACACATATTTTAGGCTTAGCAATTTTCGTGTCATAATACGATTATGCATATTTAAAAAAGAGTATAAACAAATATTCTAAGCTCTGCTAATTTTCATACATTTGTGTAAGAGATTAAAATTAAAAAAATCTTTGTGAACATTTTTTAAAATATGAAAAATAAGTTTACATTATTAATAGTTACATTATGTGACAAATATATGTGTAAATATATTACACATAAGTGCATCGATTTTTAAAGTAGTTTTATATATGTTAATCTGTTGAAAAACTAATTCAGGCTTCAAATATTGTTTTTAGGAAGAATGTACTGTATATATTTATCCTATATATATTTACTAAATGCTCTACTTGTTGAATATTTTGAGCAGGGTATTGGGATCTTATATTGCATAACATTTATCGCGTCCTACACAAGGTATATATTAAGAACTAACCTTAGTATAGTATATATAAATAAATAAACATACAGCAGAAACTTTTTCCAAAGCACACAATACGGCAGCCCAGAATACAGCAATCTAGAGTTCCAGTCCATAAATCCACAATTTCATAGCTTGCTAAAATAGCTACCAGCTGAGCCTCTCTCTCTTAAGTGCTCTTCTGGTATTTCCTGCTGTTCTACATAGCTAAAATCCAACGGCCTATAACAAAGCAACCCATTGACCTTCACGCAGCACTCGAGAGGCGCTCGCAATACATCAAACTTAAAAAACTCAGGCCGCTCAAAAACCGTTATCAAGCGCACATTTTTGGGCATGAGGAGGCTGAGTTGCAAAAACGTATAAATGCTGCCACATGCAGCTCATGCCACACACACACACACACTGACACACACATTTGAACATTCAAAAGTCATTTAAAATGCAATAGAAAACTCGCCTGCCACTCGCACAATTTCATTCTCGCAGTGGGGCGGCCCAACGAGAACGAGCCCAGAACCAAGTGCAGAAGCCTCAGCGGAACCATTCACACGAACAAAGATCCTGCCGCGCTCACAGATGAACAACAAGAATAAAAAGAGATATGCGAAAAGAGGTACAAGCAATTTTGCTGTTCTCGTGGTTTCTCGGAAAAAAAGAAAATCTGCAAAAATAAAAAATAAAAAAACAAACATCATCTTGGCTGTCGTCTATGGCCCTGGTCGAGGCGTCGCCAGGTCTGCCAAAAAAAAGTGCTCACATTTTATGCATGTGCCACAGATGAGCGGAGACGCAGGCGGAGTGCCGGAGAATAGCCCTTGAACTTGGGCCAGGAAGTGTCGGTCGATTGGCAGTGCCAAAAACTGTTTGTCTTTGTGGGATACCCTTTCGATGCGTGTGATTTATTTGTGCAATGATATCATCTTAGTTGAGCAAAGTGTTCCAATGAATTCGGGTTGATGCGAATTATGACTGAATAATATTTTGTGGAAACCTAATTTCCAGGCAGGCAGTTTTCTTATAAAATTTGAATTATATATACAAATTTTGCTTGTGTTATTTTGAATGAATCAGAATAAGCTAGCTAGCTTGTAGATAGTATAGAATGTTCCCGTTATGTACCAAAGACCTAGCATGTGCCTAAAACTGTCTAATATGTACCCAGTACCAAACATTTAACTGGTTCCTATGTCAGTATTAAAGTAAGTACCTACTGCTTAATATGTACATAGTACCCAGTGTGTTGCACGTGAGGCTGCGATCTAGTTTGTACCAAGAATTATGTACCTAATTTATCCTAAAACAACATTTTATAACATTTATTTTGCTTACTAAATAATTTGTTAAAGTTTTTCATATTGTTCTATTAAAAATATTTAAATTAAAATACTGCTGAAATTTCTATATTTCTATTATTTTATTAAATAATATCTCATTATTAAATAAGATCCAAATCCTATGATTGAAAATAACATAAAAAGTTGAATAAAAACTTATGCTTCAGATAATTAAATTTACTTTTATATCAAGTATTAAATGTTTAATATTAGAAAAATAAAGTGCCTACAAATCTGTTCTTAGATAACTGGACACATTCTCTTTCGATTTATCTATCAAGAATACTGAATCCCTTAAAGTTATGTATCTTAAATGTTTTTCACTTTTCGTTTCTACAAAACTGTTGTATTTGAATATTTGCTCTTCAAAAAGTAGAGTATTTCTGCTGCGCGTTGTCTGAAACGAATATTTCCTTTTTGAAAATAAAAAATGCCTTGCATATTTGTGCAAGCTGTTAACGCAAATGCGATGGCGTCATGCGGGCTCGATAAAACTGATGCGATTGTTGGTGTTTGCCATTTTTGGAGCTGTTGTGTGAACCACACTGCATAAATCTGCAGAAATTATGGCTAGATATATGTATTTTACTCTAAGTTGTTGCTGTTTTTACGAGCGTAAGAAACAAAAACAATACTTGAAATGTAGCTAAGTAACCAAGTATCTAAGTATCTGTGCATCTATTAGCCACAACTAAGTATGTGAGCCGAGCTAAGGTCACGCCCCCTTCTGTATAGGCAAACGCAAAGCCATTTCGCATGCTGTTTACATTTATGCAACATGCCGAGAGTGGCAACTTTGTATCTAGATACTTTTGGCTGGTGTGTGTGTGTGTGGTGCGGCTGCGTCTGATTATGACATTTAACATGAACACGTAGCGAGCGCAGCACATGCGAGCGACAGCATTGATATTTTTCTTTGCTGGACTTTTTCTTGTCTTTTTATTTTTGGTATTTTTAGTAGACACGAACGCGCAGCATGGCAGCTGCGGGAATAGCGAATGGAGGGGCGGGCCGAAGAACTGCAGGCCAGTTCTCTTTTACTTCTTATTTTTTTGCTCGCTAGCTTCATTGCGAATTCATTCATTCATTTCGTGCTGCTGCCCTGTCATATTTTGCGGTCTTATCGCAGACCCAAAACGAAATTGCCAAACATTTTGAAGCGCCAAATGAACATAAAAAATAAAAAAAAAATAATAAAAATCAACTACACTGCACTCAAAATGTAGCTACAGCTCTAGAATTGGAGTCAGGCTTGGCTCTGGGTCTGGGATTGGTGTTTGTCCATGGCTAAATTGGCTTGTTCGAATGTATCTTGATAAGAGCTGACGGCCTATTGGCAGCGGAGTCAGCGCATTGTATTGGAAAATGTTTTTTCGAGATATTTCCTATTGCTTTTATGCATTTATTTTTGTTGTGTCTTGCCTGTTGAACTGTGTTGTCGATGTTGTTTTTGTTGTTGACACTCACCTGCAAGAGAGAAGTTGTGAATTAATTAAAATGTGTTAAACAAACTATGGATTGTAAAACTAGCACTTATCTATAATCTCAGTAACTGGAAGTATGTGCAAATATTTAAGCATTTATGGAGTCAGCATAAAGGAGAAAAATTCATCTCTCAATTAATCTCGCTCGTAAGCGACCATAATTGAAAATATTATTGTGCAATAAATGAGGTTTTTTGTGCCTTTGCAAAGGGAATTGTAATTTGAAGAGTATATATATTGTTGAACAGTAAAAAAAAGGTATGTTTATTGTTTATATGCAAACAAGTCTACACATTTTTAGAGAATTTAATCTTCGGCTCCTCGAAAATAATAGTTCTTTCTTGTTTTCCAAATTCAAAAATATTTAAAATATTATGTTTATTATTTATTGTACCACACATCACATTTATTTTTATAAATATCAAGTCTTTATTCTCTAACTGCAACCTGCTTCTCTGAATACATTAATGCCAAGGAAATAAAATCAGTTCAATTTTTAATGTCGATTCGAACTTTAAGCAAATAACTGTATCATAATTTCTTTATAATTTGAAAAGCTTTAGATTAATATAGTATTCAAATAGCTTTAAGACGAATCAATCGAAACAAGTTTCGAATGATATGCAAAATGAATAAAAAATACTTAAGGCTTGACTGTTTTAATGAGCAGCTTATAGAGCACTTGAAATAAATACAAATACCCTAACAATGGACTTAAAATACATTTGTGGAGCTTGATAGACAGCCAAGTATTCAAGTGGGTCTTAGCCATAAATCAATTATGTTGTAAACTTTTAAAATTTGCTACGAAAAAAATTAAACAAAATTGTTAAATAAAAAGAAATATGTGAATTTGTCACCTTAAAAACGAGTTCTATAACGAAATCAAGTGGAACGAGAACAGCTACAACAACAAAAGCAACAAGTCAAGTGCCAGTGACGACTTATTTGTCACTAGAGCGGTTTTTTGTTGCCATTATGGACAGTGTGCAACAACGTCGTGTGGGCGTCAAGTTGAACGACAGACAAGAGAGAGGGAGAAGCATGAGGCTGTGCGGCTGTGTAAGGTCAGGCGTTCACCAGTGCGTATGAGCAATAATTTTTTTAATTGTCGCATTAAACAGTTAACGGACGTCACGATTGCCTGCCGCAGTTTGCCCCCGCTACCCCGCCCTGTTTTTCACTTGCGGCTAATGTTTTTTTCTTTTGTTCGCTTGTTATGTTTTATTTTTGCCTGCCTTTAATTGTTTATGTAAATTAGAAATTACTGAGGAGCAATTAAAATACACATTTAGCGCGTTTTTTCTTCATTTTATAAATAAATATTTAAGGAAGCGACTCTTTGTGCAAAAGTATCTGCAACTCGCGGCCACTTTAAGCCGTTCAAATAAAGGTGTGAATTCGCTTTGCGTGCAAATGTTAACGAGCGCTTCTGCCTTATTAGAGCCTGAAGCGTAACTTCGTGTCAACTGCGCCACAAAAGCAGCCGCAACATTTCGAGCTGAGTTGACAAGTGCGCGTATCTATGAGTACGTTTATCTGTTAGCTGTGGCATCTAACCATTGGACACTCTTCGGCATAATTGGGTGCAGTTGTCAAGCAGCGGTGTACAGCTTCACACTAGGGGTGCTCGATATAATTGGATTTAAAAAATCAAGTGTTGCTTTTACTTGAAAAAAAAAACTGACTTATATATAGTATTATTTTATATCATAATCAGATAATAAATAAATTAAAAGTTTCTAAAAAGGTTAAAAATATATGATAGATTTTGTAAACGTAAATTTTAAGCTTTTTTAAAAAAACTTGAATGGTCGTAATATGTAATATGAACTATTAAAAATTATAAAGCAAAAGCTATTTTGTATAGGCTTTTTTGTATTCTTCTTCTTAGGTTTTCCTTGCGCTTTAAATTATTATTAAATCTTTTAGTGTTTTTTTAAAATATTATAATTTTCTATTTACTTTTTTATATTTGTAGTTTACACTTCTGTTTATTACTTTGGCATTTAGATGGGTAGAATTAAAATTATAAACGATATACTTTATATTGATATATTATAACTAATATATAAAAAATAGTTTTAATTCGCATGAGCATCCCTACTGCACATACATCAACTACAGCTTACGGTCAAAATTTGTGCAGCTCTTGACCGCTGCACACACACACACATGGTTTGCGGTCAAAGCTCGTGTCATTTATCTTGATATGTGTCCCTGCCCCGCCTACCTGCCACTCCCCTTATCGAATTAGCTCAGCTAACAGGTAGTGTAAACGTCAGTTAACCAGCTCTTTTGTCATCGTAACTCCGTCCGTCTAGACTTTGGCGCGTACAGAAAATTTCATTTGATTGAACGCAGCGTTGACAAAAGACGTAAAAGTCTGTAATATCTGTGGACTCCATGGATAAACCCCGTCTTACCCTATTTCCCCAGCCCCTCATCCCCCCGCTAGCGACGGGCAGCATTTGTCCAGGTTCAATGCTTCAATTAAATTTGCTGTCAATCACTTTTTAGACTTGTCTGTTGTTGTTGCTGCATTTTGTTGCTTTCCACTTGGCTTGTGTTTTGTTTGGAAAAATTTGTTGAGCATTTTGAAAATTTCATAGCTGGTTTTGATTAGCCAACGCTGTCGGCGCTTGTGCGCTTGGCCAGCAAATGGGTTTTTTGACTTTGACTTTGACTGATTTGCATTGAAGTTCATTGAGGTGTCTGTCAGTCAGGTGTATGCGGCTACTGTGTGCATGTGGTGGGTGGCTGTGTGTGGGGAAACTAAATTGTTGGGCAAATTTCTTTTGGTTGTAAAAATAGAAATTGCTTTTTTGCCATAACTATTTACCATGCTTTTTGACCCACATTTCAAATTTCTCCATTGTTAAAACACATGTTTAGGCATGAGAAGAATAGTCGGAAGAACTATTTTTAATATTTATACAATACAGTTTTAAGTTCTTTATTTATATATTTCTAAAAAATACAATTTTAAAATCTTTATAAATATATTTATAAAATGTATATAAACATTTCAAGAAATTATTACTTTGAGCAATGTTAATTAACTGCTATTTTTGACCTTAGACATTTGGCAGCTTTAAACTATTTCTTCAGAAGTTAAATCTGTAAAGTTTGTGGAGTACTTCTTTCTACCCATTTCAATAGAAGGGTAAAAAACTATTTTTAAAAAGCTGTTCCCACAAAAATTAGTTCCATAAAAAATATATTATTTTAGTGGTTTAACAAAAATTTAAAATACCTTGAATTTTAACCCAATTTTGCTGCTCATAAATAATTAAGAAATGTTTGTCAATCCCCTTGCTATAAATAATTGTTAACTTTTATTTATTGTCGTCAATATTATTATAACATTTTTCATTAGTATTTGTCGTGCTTATGATTAATTATAAATTCTATTATTATTGTAAATATTCAGTTTTTGTTAAAAACACAGTTGTAAAAGATCAATACTGTTTCTCTTAATACTTTTTGCTTTCTCCGATTCTAGACTTTCACTTTTCCCTCGCTATTTGACACCAGCAGTTAGCAGGTAACTGGCAGTTACTTTTATCTGCAAGGCCTTACCCTTTCAATCGCAACTACAATCTAATCCACTAGCATTTGCACCTCATTCTCTCAGTTTTATCGCTCTGCCGTATCTTTGTCTCTTTCTCTCGCTGTGCTTCTCTCCCTTTATTTGCCGCCCACTTCCTCTGCACATTTACGTCTATCAGCTAACCGAAACGCGGTTCTGCTCAGTTTTTTGCCTACCCACAACGTGTGTGCCCTCCGTGAGAACTGTGCCAGGTGAATGGCTCTCCATTGTTCTTGGGCCCCGTTGTTCAGCGACATTGTAAGAAACTTTGCGCTCTTTTAACTATTTTCTTGTGCAATTATTTATAATAGCGCCTGGTCTCGGCCGGGTTTTCTGCTTCTCTCTTTCTGCGCCTCGGAATTATGCAGGTAGCGTTCCACACTTTGTCGAAGCCCTGAGCGCAGTTCATTAAGGGTAATGCATGCCAAAAAGAAAAGATTGAAAGAAAGACAAATTGTCTGGAAAATACACACACACACAGTACAGTACAAACACACCCACAGTGCAGACACATCAATATAGCCAGGAAGGCAGCGTCTTAATGACAAAACGCCGCCTGGCCTCGAGCACCTGCTGCAATTCCTTAGAAATTTTCTACCTTCATTTGTTGTGCAGCAACGCCCGCAACAAACAGCAACAACAACAAGAATGGTACTGATTCTTCCAGGACATGTCCTGCTCCTAGGAGACTTGTTAAATGTTTATAAATAATTAAATTACTGGACTTGTCGTTGGGTGCACTTTATTGATTTGTATATCCTGTAGCTATAGAATGCGTAAAATCGGGTATCACAGAGTAGTGCAAAGTGACATACATATACTATAAATATATATATATATTTATAAAATTTATTTGTTCAGATAGTTCAGTTTGTTTGTACGAAGTATTAAGGACATACTTCGATAAAAATCGATTTGCAACCGTTAACAGAAATTGAGTGCTTAGATATTCAAAATCTGACCATTTTAATAAAGGATATGTTGATTATCAGCTCATATTTATTTGAGATAATCGATAACTTCTCAGATTACTGATAACTCCTTTCAAGTCGGTAAATATATGTAATCGATTTAATTAGTTGAGATTTGTTGAGGACAAAGTCAAATCTTATTTAATTGCGAATTTCATATGCACCTTTTCGTATGCAAAAAGCAAATAAAATGTATTTTAAATATTTATTAATTTTATTCCGCTCAATCTTAAAAGGATTATAAAACACACAATTGGTTAAATATATAAAGTATATTTTCTATATAAATAATAAATATTTATATATTCATATTATTTATACAGGGTATTTAATACTCGTTTATTCTCAAGCATTCTAACTTGTTTCAGACTGTGTACCCTCAAGACTTCTAACTTTGCGGAAATGTGTGGGATCTGTAGGGCCTGCTTAGGGGCTGTTTGCACAGTTCATTGCACTGACCCACTGAAGTTGCTAGGGAGTTTTCGTCATCGGCTTCTTTATCTTGTAAGCCATATAACTAGCCACAACTACCTTTAAATGATGACATTGCAGCACCTACAATAAGCTTGCCGCACCGAAGTCTTACATGTGTGTGTTTATTTCCACGGCCTGTCACATATGTCATACTGCGAGCGTCTCATATTTCCGCAGCTGATTAGCATGTGCACTTGAAGGACCCGGCTCTAAATAGAGAGTGTGAGTGTGTATGTGTGGCTACTGTAAACCGAGGGAGGGACTGCGTCCAAGGCTGCGACACTTGAGGTGCCCGTGAGAAAACTGCATGGCGCTGTCTTCTTTTTATATTTCTTTATGATGTGCTAATGGGCGGTAAACATTTCGTAAGCTTCATTGATTTTTATGCATTGTTTATGGGCGGCAAATCTCAAGTGGGCCAACGGCTGTGATGAATATGTTTTTGGTCTAGGTTATGTAATACACAACATGTGTTTTATAGCTAGAGTTTAGTTCTTTACGGCATGTAGGTACTGGCTGTTGAATTTCCTTGGTCTCCATTTATTAAATGTGTACTAGTTATATATTATATACTTCTTCTGATAGCAAATCAAATTATTTAAACTTATTTTTGATTCTATTAATGTATTTGCACCATTAAGGTTAATTCTCTTTTTAAGAACTACATACAATAAAAAGACAAAATCATAAAATGAATGAAATATGTGTAATAATGCAAAATATAAGCATAAGAAATGTAGATTCTCTCAAAAGAGCTTTACATGATTTTAAGGTAACAAAAAATAATCATAAATTATTTGATTATACTTTAAGTTTGTCTTTTATGTTATAATTTTTTTATTTATTATTATTTTGATTTTTTTATTTAAGAAATAATACAGAATATATTTCTTATGCAGCCTTAAGTATGTTTTCTGTGTTCTTTTTATAAAAAAAATTATTTAAAATTTTCTACATTTTCTTTTTTATTATTATTCATTATTGTTTCTTCTTTTATTAATACCTAACGTACAATTTCTTGTTTTTTACTTATTTCCTTGTATAAAAAATAAATTAAATTGTATGTGGCAATATTTTCTTTTGTCTTATATTTTGTCTATGCTTTTTATTATGCAATACTACTTTGCTATGCTCTCTTTTTTATTAAATTCATTTTTAATTAAAAATGATTTAACCTGATAAAAATCTGTGAACATTTTATTTTAAGACTTATACTGTAATCAAGCTGATGAAGTAATTTTTCGAAAAGATATTAAAACTCATAATCTTTAATCTAGTTTATAATCGCTAAGATTAAGCGAGTTTTAATGTCAACTTTCTCACAAAATGTGTTTCCTGCACTTCCTGCTCCTAATTGTATTGATTTTTGTAGTTGTATTTTTTATGGTCAGCAAATTAATAATTAAAATTGTTTTCATTGATCTTTTTATGAAGCGCAACGCTTTTCCGCAAACGAAAATGAAAAACTGGTCAAGTTTCGGTCGTTAGAAAAAGTGACATTTGCGATGTGGCGAAAACAAGTTGGTTTAACCACTTAGTCGGACATCGCCTAGAGAGTGAAATCTGTTCGAGCAGGAAAAGTGCTCGGAAACATGTGCTGCAGGTTGTGTTCGAAGAGATTTATCAGCTAGCGTCTCAACGCCAACGTCAACATTGTCATTATCATTATCATCTGCATCATCATCATTACACAAAGGCTGCGCCAGTCTTTTGTCATTCGGGGCATTCATGATAAATGAAGTTTTCTGCACTAAACGTTGCTTTTACTTAAGACCAAAAACTTTTGTAGTCTTCTCACTGTGTGTGTGCGTGTGTGTGGATTATGTGGGGCGGCGTTTATCATTATTGTAATTTCTGGCCATAGGCATTTGGCCAAAACACGCACGTCTCTCACGCTCTGGGACATTTGGCACACAGCCAAAAAAAACAACAACAAGACCATAATACAACATATGTGATTGATTGTAATTGAGGTTGGTAAAAGTTGTTGTGTCAATGTCAAAGCCAGGGTGCAAAAAAGAAACAAAACAAAAAAGAATCTGAGCATAAAATTGGTCTACGGCTTTGGGGGGCTGTCACTTGTGAAAAACCCAAGAAGCGGCAAATTTTCTACAATTTTCCACAAAAAGCTTTGAATGATGCAGCAAATTGTGAAATTGCTCGCAATGGGAGTTACATGTTAGCCATTTGTCATTCGAGTTAAACACAACAAAAGATGAATTCAATTGTTTAATGATAATAAATTGGTGGTTGATTAATAAAGTGGACGAAGCTTAGGTTTGAGAGTAGATTAAACATTCATGAAACTAACACTGAGAGGCTTTTGTCATCAGCTTGTTCTTCCATCAATTTTAATGGTCATTTATTTATGAAACACTTTCCTTTTCCTTTTCTTATACATATCAGTAATAAGAATGCATTTATAAAATAAAAAGTTTTCTATGTAATGCCTTTAATTTTATTTTACGGTTAATTAAATGTTCATATTAAAAAATAAATAAAATTCAAACATTCAACTAACAGCAATAAACAGTTTTTAATGCCATTATTTTCGAGCCATGTAATTAAAACAAAATCCAGTTACTCAAGTCTACGTCTTTTTTAGTTCTTGAGCATAGAACGTAATCATAAATTAACCCTTCTTTAGCAAAAAAGCTTTTTGTCTAATTAACACAAAAACCTTCCCGAACATGGCCGTCAAACCTAACTTCTACTTGAGACAGCTTCAAGTTAAGGCCAAAGAAAAAAACTTTTCAGTTGCCAGAAATTTCACTTGCGAAAGTTGTGCGCCACAATTAAAGTGGAAAAGTTAAGAGCACACAGAGCTGGCCAGGTTTTTGTTTAAATTTTTATATTTTTTTTTTGTGTTTGTTATACATATATTTTTTGTGGGGCTGGGCTATGGCGTAATGCTCAAAAGCGTTTCAAAACTCAGAAGCTCGAAAGGCACATTAACACGTTTCAAATGACTTAAATGTGTTGCCAAATTATGGCGAGAAATATAAAACAGAAAACTTGGGAAAGTTGGCATATCTGGAAATATGTCAGAGTGTCAACAGCACAAAATAATGAAAGAAATAATCATAAGCAGCATAATCATAATGATAATAAAATGAAGAAGAAGCAGCAGCCCCCTCGAGCCAACATTATTTTTGTTGTAATATTATCTGACTTTGTATCTGCCACTACTCGCAATGATTGCCCAAGCAAGTGAACAAGAAAAGGGGTGATGCCCCGCCCCTCAAACGCCCCCCCCCCCAGCCAGTTGTAGGTCTGTCTGTGAGTTTCGGCCTTATGCAATTGTCATTATTGTTTGCTGTGGTGATTGTTGTTGTTGTTGTTGTTACTTTTGCTTTATGAATATTAAACTTATATATATATATATATATTTTGTTATTGTCGCCCCGCTGAGTACGCAAGCAGCGCGTATCTTTAAGATGCTTTTTTCAAGTGCTGTGTTTTGTTTGCCGCTGTTGAAAATTTCACTGCTTCTCTTGAAATGAAGTTGTGTCAGTTGGTTTTTTTCATTTTATTTTTTCACAATTAAATGCGCCAAAAGCGTAAATTTAATTAATTTAATTGTTGAAGCAAAAGAAATGCGGTAGAAAAATTTCAACTTGGCCACATTCGAAGGCTAAGTTTATGCCCGCTTGAGCTAAATGTATTTTAGTTATTTTTATAAGGAATAACAACGTAATGTTGGAAATTGTTGTTGTGAACAATAAAGTTGTTTTAGGCTTCAACTTGTTAACCAAATATTTCAAATATTTTCATTTTAGATATACGCATAACAAAAATGCTGGAAAAACTGTATAAGGCTAAAAAAAGGTTGTAGTTTTTATTAATTTATTACCTTAAATTTTCATTTAATCATGTGAAATGCATTTAGAAATGAATATCATAAGATGTAAGTATTTTGATTAATTTGTTTGTTATTTAATTGCATTGGATATATTAAACTATCGACTTAATTTTTGAAGATCATTATAATATAAACAAATATTTAAATCTTTAAATTTTATTATTTCAATATATAAATAAATCTACATCAATTACTGAAGAATTTATTTTAACCTCTAAAATCGAATTGTTCACTTTAATTTCCAATATAATTTTAATGCGTTATTCTCATTTCTTATCTATGTTTTTACACACTATTCAAAAGAATAACTATTTTGCATAAATAAATTTGTACAATATTAGTTGTTACACATGTCATATCCTTTTAAGATGTGCCATAAATAAGAATCCATATAACTAGCAATTTATCAACACACATAGATAAAACTGATCATAATAGCTTCAGCAATTGTTAGCGCTACTTTTGCGAAAAATCTTCAACGAGAGCTAAGCTTATAAACATCATCCAACTATTTAAATAATAACTTAGACAATTAGCAGACGCCTACGACAAACTATGACTAATTGCTGAAGCTCAGCTGTGTAAACAGTTAGATACAAAAAAAAGAAGGCAAAAAAACACAAGCAGAAAAAATTCCTCACTTGAGCGAAAGTATTTTATATGCCATAAATTTCCATAAAAGCGTTCAGCTTTAACGGCTCTGATTACTCATATGCTGGGGCTTCGCTGTTGGCGATCAAGAGACAAGTGAATCATCTATGAATAAAATCAGAATGAGATGTGCACTGTAATGGCGCCCCGAGCGCCAAATGACGCAAATTCATTCAGCAAAATTTGTTTGTTATTAACAAAATGTTTTTTATACATATACATGTATTATTTTTTTTAATTTTTGGCAAATGAATGCATTTATAAATACAGCACGCGGTCCGAAAATGTACGTGATTTGTATGCAAATTTGTTTTAGCGCGAAAAGTGTATCTGATGGATGCCAAAGCGCGAATAGTGTATCTGCTGGATGCAAACTGCGCTAGCATGACATTGGCCGCATGTTGTGCAGAGTGTTTTTCGTGTTTAAACAGAAAAATTAAAATGCCTGCGGTTTGTATTTATGGTATTTTCATTTTTTTGTGTATTTTTTCTTTCATTTCTTTTTTGTTGCGGTCTCGCTTGGCAGACGAGTGTATAAATTTTTTGTTGTTAATATGGTCATTCGTAAAGTAGATAACTAGACGAGGCGGAGGGGAAGCATATGTTAAAACATATTCATTTTTAAATCAGTTGGCATTGTTTGGGCATGTTTCCGAACAGTTGTCTGACACCTGCCGGCCATAACATTCGTAGCATCGCATTATATAACATTTATGACAGAGTTTTTATTGAATTAAATTTTGATTAATGTTTCGAGCAGGAGATAGGGAACTAGCTGAAGTTAAAGCTTTAATCGTATTTCGTATCTTCATTTGCTGTCTTTTATGATATTGTGAAATCATTCTGCGTTTAATTTTTGAGATTTGAGACATTTCGGAATTTATGTTTATACTTTTTTAGAGTTCATTTTTCTTTTAATTTTTAATGACTGTATTTTTATTTTTTTTGTTTTAAACTTTTTGTGAACAATTTCTTGTGTGACCAAGATTATAATATTTTTCTCATCATTAATTTATTAAAACTGAGTTTATTTTAGAAATCTTGTTTTGTGAACTAGTTAGTATCGATTTTCAGAATATATTTTGTCCAGTTTATAGTCACACAACATAGGTGTGGAATTAGTTATTTTTTCCTCTACAAATAGTTAAATGATTAAAATTGCATATTTATTATTTATAGAACTAGTTCACATATCGAGTCAGTTGATTTAAGACAACTTTGCTATTTAAATAAATTTATAAAAGCCAATCAAAAACTATAGTTCTTACTAAGCAAGCTTTATACTGAACTAGTTCACTATAGTTGTAAAGGTTTAGTTTTATCTTTATAATAATGCTTGCTTTTGAAAAACAAATGGAACCAATTAAATCTAAAGCATGAACTTGTTAAAAAACTAATTGATCTAGAGTTTATGTGGATCTTTTTATATTGTGTTGTTTCTAAGAACTAGTTCATTATACCAATGAACTAGTTTATTATAAAGGGCACTGCACATGGAACTTGTTATTCACAAGCTGCAAATTTGCAAATATTGTGACTGCCACTTTCCGAACTGGTTTTCTAAAAGTAGTTCCACAAAATTAGCAGCAAAACGGTCGCGTCTCGAGGCGCACATCATGTTTGGTACACTTCCAAAAGTCCGAGTACTCTGTATATCCAATTAGTTGCTTTCACATTTCAACAGTTTACGGCCAACTGTCAGCACATCGTCGGACCTCATTTTGGCCCGCACTCAATTGTCATTTCAATGGGCCACTAAAGATGTCATTCTTCATTTGAGAGCGAGATAATTTCTATGCTAGCCTTTTGCACTTGCGAAATCATTGGGCAACAATTTCTGACAGATATCAAGATTTTTCTTCTTTTTTTTTCTGGGTTGGGCTCCCGAAAATGTTGAAAACACAACTAAAAAGTGACATTTGACATTTTTCGGTTAAGTGCTTGCTGCAATCGCTCAAAGGCGAAAACCATTTAAAAGTTTTGTCATTGAGTGGAAAATCAAGAGAACAGCGTCAATTTGATGATGTTATGAAAGTGAAGACTTTGAGATTTTCCAGCTAATTTAGCAGCTGTGCGTGGCAGTGGAAATTGAAGGCAAACAAAAAAGCACAAGTGAATGTGCACGTGGTGACACTGCTCGACTAGAAAATACCCCGTCCACATAATAATTTCTAAGCGCGTACATTCACAAAAAATATACTTTAGGCATTGAATGTGCTTCTTCGGGGAATAGTTAAGCACAGAATGTAAAACAATTATTCTTAAATAACTTTTGAATTTCTTTTTATAACTGTTAGTTATAATAATATATTTATATTACAAAAATATTATTGATGTAATATAATTTTAAAATTTTCAAGATGGTATTTAAGATTTTCAGCCGGATGTGAACGAGTCAATCACGGCCAAATGACATCGCTAGAGGGCAATAAGGACGCGCACATCGCATCCTGCTTGACTGAGAGGCACCACCCGAGGAACTCAAGAGACTAATCGCAGAGGCCAGCCTCAGGAAGAAGCCCCTTACATATTATTAATTTATTTATTATATATTAATTTAATTGTTAAATGAATTTGCGCTACTTCATGATACAACTGATTTTTCAGCCGTTTCTAATGGGATACAGGGTATCACTGGTTACGCAGCGCAGCTGCCAATGAGTGAATGCGCCCCAGAGCAATTTAAGTCCATTGTTCTTTTTGGCCTATTAAAGGCAGCCCCAACCACAGTTAGTGCCCCCACTTCCCCTCTGGCCGTGGCGAACAAGTCGCACTAATGAGCGTCATGGCATGCATAATGCATGGCAGCCAAGCACCACCGAGTCGCCACCGAGGCACCACCCACTGCCACCCACTCGACAGTAACATAATAGTGGCTGTCAAGTGCAGCGCATGTGTAAAAGATACAAAGATACTAAGATACTTCCTTGTCCGAGAGCTCTTTGGGCCACAGTCGAGTGCGCACACACAAACTTAATGACAATATCAAATTACACACAGACAGACAGACAGACTGACAGACAGACAGTCACGACAATTTGCATGACACACTTAGGCCAGTCAGCCGGGCCAACTGCCAGTTGTGGGAGTGGCTCAAATCCTCAGACGTCCACAAGTTGGACTTACATTTTAAGACCACGCCGACTGCCAGTTGGCAGTTTGTCAATGGCTTGTTCGCAGTGTCCACACAAATTTAATGCAATTTTCACTGTCAATTTCTAAAAGCCACAACGAAACTACGAAAATGAAAGTAATTTGCAAAAGCCACGCAGCTCGTCTTCGGCTTCTTATTAAAACACACAAAGATCGTGAGGCCATAAACAAAAACAAAAAAACTCCAATGCAAGTCGCCGAGAGAGAAACATGTGAAAGTCGTGGCTCTGATGCTTTGGCATTTGGCGGTTGGGGGCACAAACGAAAGTCTGGGGTTGCCTAATCATATTTTCTGCGTTAGACTGGATTTTTGCGGTCATAGATTAGCTGCTGAAAGCTTAGTAGAGGCAGCTATTATCAAGAGCTTATGAGAGTTGTTTTAGGGAATTCAATTAGGAATGGAACATATTTAATTTAGATGAAGTAAACAAGGTTTAACGATTAAATTGATTTAGCTCTTGTTTATTTTTATTCTATTATTTAACATTCGATTGGAATTTAGTCAGATTCTTGAAAACCTTGTTTTCATCTGAATACTTCTTTACTGTAGCCCCTCTTAAATATTTGTAGCATTTATATTTATTGAAATTTGTTTAATTGTTTCTGTCAGATTTATTTATAAATTCTTTTTGCTCTCTTTATTGTATTGAAATGCAAATTCTTTAAGACTTAACTATTTATATACCATGTAAGTTTTTACTCGGTAACTTTTATAAATTTTTTGACTATTATAATATTGTAAATGTCTAAATTTTTAGTATGTTTGCCTTATATTTTGCTCTGCTGTTTTATTGAAGATCTCCCCTTAAAGATATGGATTAAAAAGGTTAAAAATTGCAAATTTTTGTAAATAAATTAATATTACAAGATTTTGTATACCAATTACTATTTACTGATTTAAATGAGTTTTTTTGTTGGTTTGGCTTCTTTTGAAGAAGATTTTATACTTTGAACTAACCCTCTTTCCTTTGCTTTCCTCAACTTCCGATCTCTTAAAAACATAATCCGCAATTATTATTTTCATATCATACCCAAACCTATGCGCTGTCTTTGATCTATTATAGTTTTGCCATTATCTTTGCTCTCATTTCCGACACTTGTCTTTTATTCATGGTCTTCCTTTCTCTTTTGCCTCCATGCTGTTTAATTGATTATCTCCCACACTATACTTAACTCTCACACCAATTGTGTACATTTTTTTTCTGTTTTGTTTTCCTCATTCTGGCATACGGTGCATCTTTCATGGGGTCTTTGCATGCCTGGTAAATAACTTCCTGCATACTTAGCTCAACCCAACCAATTAATCAAAAAATCAAAAAAAAAAAACGGTAAAATATATACATATATATTCACGCGATACCTTTCTCAACGACTTGCATTGTGAACCCTTCGATAATTACTCATCAAAATTACTCATACCGATAAGAAGCCTCATAAACTTAAATTTATCAGCGATAATTATTTGAAAATCGGGAGTTGTTTATACTATATAGTTCAATATATATATAGAATGTAACTTACTGCCGTCAGTTAGAGAGAACCATCAGTTTAATGCGCACTTACCTGGAAAGAGAGGAAATAAAGTATGATTAATTAGCGCTGAGTCAAGTAGTATTTAAATAGTATGCGGTATTTTTGAGTACATTTGAGTATTTTTATGAGTGCTTTGTAAGTACTATATAGAAAAAAGGCCATGTGCACCAAGTATATAAAAATATATATTTCTAGTGTAAATTTAGTGTTCATATAAATTAGCAGAGCCAACGCCCACACCATATAGATAAAGATATAGATAGATACTTTTATATAGATACTTTTCACAGTTGGACATTTAATGAAGTGCGAACAAAATGGCAAATTATCAAGCTAACTGCACATATCATATATACATATAGACGTGGCATATTATAAATACAGGCCGTCGAACTTTGAAGGTCTTAATTGATCGCAGCATTTCCGTTACTGTGCTAGGGTTGCCAGATCAGTGCACAGTGTCTGGGTTCACTACAAGTTGGCTGCGATATGTAAGCTGTATTATTAGCATTGTTTGTTTTTTTATAGATTATATAGTAGATCGTCTGCGACTTTCATCTTCAGCCAGAGTTGTCAGTTGGATTTGTATTTTTTTGATGTCCGCATGATCTTCTCTCATCCGGGCAGACCACGGTTAATGACTGCAACACATTGACCCTGAATGAGGGTCGCAGCTGGGCTGGCTGGCTGCCTGAACACAAATCGTGGCATTGTCTGCTCTGGTGGCGTCTCTGTAAATTGTCAGCTAATTGCACTCGATATGAAGTTTTGTGGCTTTATTGATGTCTACTTTGAAAGGCGGAAATAGATGTTGCCCTATCGATACCGCTTAAATATATTCTAATACAACCCACGTCTTGTCAAAAGATTGCACCACAAAATTGATAAATATAAATATATAATGCCTATTGACAGCGCTACATTTAAATTGTCACCTTAAGAAAACCCACAACCAAAAATCAAATAGTCAAAAACAAGAAAGATCAAATATCTTGGGGTTGCCGAATATTAAATACCCTTGCAGGCAAATACAAAATGAAAGTTATATTTCACAAAAATTCAATTTTTGACCGATTTCCTATTGGAGAATTTTTTATATAGTAGTTCGATGTTAATATTTTGCTGTTTCCAGGTTTGTCTATAATATTTTGAAAATTAAAACAAAATTTTCTATTGATTGTTCCTGATATATGAGATTAATGTTGGATATTTATATTTATTAATTGTAAAATTTAGTTTTTTATACAAAGAATATGTAAATTTATACTTTATAGCGTCAAAAATATCTGCTTCTTAGCGTTGCATAATTCGCGACAAAGTTATTGTACCCTTTGCAAGTGTATACCAAGAAAAAAATCTTGAATTCTTTTTCAAGCCATTTCGTGTGCCTAGCCGAATTTGGCTTGTATTTCTATAAAAGGCTAAATATTTTTAGTGGCGTTGCGCGTGTCCAAAACTCGAGATCAACAAAATTTGCTTAAAGTTTTGGTCTTGTGCGACTTGTCGTCACTTTTTTTTCTTGCTGTTGACTTTGAAATACGATTTAGGGACCGACTACGCAACCTGCCAGATCTTATCAGCTAGCTGCCTTATCTTATCGGCTCCAATACAATGCTTGAGTTACACAAATTTGTGTTAATTACGTCACTAAAAAAACAGTTTTCATTAAGCGTAGCGCCAGACAATTGAACGGGTTGCGAGTCCGGGGTTCAGGTCAACCGGCAAACAATTAGCGTTCCCAGCATGTGGGAGTTGGGAGGCGGGCGGGGGTTGCGGGTATGTTATGTAAACTCTTAAGTGATTAAGGTCAGGCCGCTAATTAGAAGACCAATAAATGAAAGTGGGTGAGCTTCGGATATGAGTCTGAGGTGTTATATATACTCCAGATAGGGCGGCTACTTTGAAGTGCATTTGTTAAAAGCGTTGTAAACAGGGAGGAACTGTTTCAGAGCAGCCCTGGAGAGTGTTTTGCACTGGGGAAATCTTTAAAATGGACTACAAGACAATTGAGTATAATACGTTGAGGCAGTATTAAGGACTGGGGACTGGCAGTTTAAATAAAACAGCAATCAAATAAGATTGGGGATAAAAACCACATATGTGGGAAACTTAAGTTGGAAAAGTGCTGGCTGTGTGAAGATATTTGAATATTGCAATAAATTAAAATTAATAAATTTATTATATTTTATATTTATATTATCACAGATTAATTGTGGATTTTGATGAGTAAAGGTATTTAATTGGCTTAAAGTTCAGAATTTTTTTATGTCAACCAGATAAATATATTTATATATTTACAATTGTATTGTAAAAATTCGATATGTTAAAGCTAGCATTTTTTCGCAGTAAACTCTCCAATTTAAATTTTTTTCTTCACTGTTTGCAGTTTTAATTAAATACTGACAACATGTGGCTGGCCACATTTCAATGCAAGTTTACCTAACGACCATTGACAGACATCAAAGTAAAGGTAATAAAAAAATGGAATAAAAATTAATATCAGAACTGGCCGACATTGTTTCTGGATTTTTGGCATTGCAACTGTTCCATGTTGACCGAAAAGAGGCAGAAATACCAAACAATTGGACAGGGCTCAGCTCGGGCAGCCAGCTAACGAACCATGGCAAATACCGAGGAAAAACTCGTAACTGATGCCGGCTTGACATTTTCCAAAAGGGACAATTGCACATCGCATTGCCAAATGGGAAAAAAGCAAGTGGAAATGCCCAGGGCCATTGTTTCGCCTAGAGAAACAGCTGGCAGAAACCAAACTGAATCCCTGGGCTGCCCTTTGTTCTATAAACATTTTGCGCTGTTTAAATTTAACTTCCGCTTTGGCAATATTTTCTTTATCTTCCTTTTTTTGGCTGACTTGATTTTAGCGCTGATTTATATTGTATAGCTCGGCACGGCCGGCGGCCATATATTGAATATCAAATATGATTTTAAGACGCTGCCAGCAAAAAAGAAAGAAAAATGGCCTCGAATTGAATTTTATGTCGCAGCAGCCCCGAAGCTGATTCTGATTCTGACTACGAGTCTTGAGCTCGGGCTTCTCTCTTCTTTTTTATTTTTATTTTTTTACTGCACTTTACTGGGCGCAACAATAAATTGCCTTTTATATATACATAGATACTGCGGCTGCATTATGTATGACTGCCATGATATAAACGAGTATAGGCATATATATATCTATAGATATTTATATATATAAATTCTCTTTGTGGCTTTGCCATTTATGTTATTAATGCGGCGCATGCCTTGCGGCTGCCTTTGTCTGGCCCAGGAACCTGTTTGCCCAGGAGGCTTTGCCGCCTATATATTTTCTTTTTTGAATGCCCTTTTAAAGGGTATTATTAAATTGCCAACTGTTACGCAACAAAGGAAATCTATACACAAAGGCATATATATATATATATGTGTATATATCCGTAATGTAGATCCATAAAGTAAAAATATATAGTAAATATATATTTTTCAGATTTTTATATTTATTACTTATAAGGTATATTATTTTTTATTAGTATTATTCTTGAGTTTTATTTCTGTATTATAAAACATAAATCTAGTTCCTCATTTAATAATATTTATATTATTATTATGACTCATTTGTTTAATTCTATGTAAGTTATTTTTTATAAATATTTTAAACTACTGCATAAGACGCTTTATATATTTTAAACTCAAATACACCAAGCTTTTAAATACTTCTTTACCTGTCTAACTACTTTTTTGCTCTGATCAGATAACTATATCGAGGCATACTCTAAAGAGAGATATTTCTTCTGTAAGTGCATTTAAACTTCGCACATACGCAAATAGCTTGTCTATCTTGTTTTTTATTCGCATGAAAATCAAACTTTATAGCTGTGCATATAAAACATATATCGTCGATTGATATCGCTTAGGCATTTTTTGATGTAAGTGAAACGCGTGCTGCGCAAAATTTCATTAAATTTTAGCAGCTGCCCGCATATTTTACAGATGCCATAATTAAAAGCCATATGGAGGCTTTTGATATATTGTAGAGAATTTGCCCGCTGGCGATTTAATTACTAGCGTATTTTACAGCACATGTGAAGATCGATCCACTGAGGCTTTTTAATAGCCATTGTCTAGGGCTTGTAAGCTAGCAGCTAGCGGCTTTTAGCTTTTAATTATATTCTTTTGATGTGCCTTCTTGCAACTTTTCGTGGCGGCCGATTTAGCAAGTGGGTATCATAAAAATATTGTTAAAGAGGTGATTAATTCACGTGTTTATGATAATCAATGTACTCCATTGTTATATAATCTATGCGCGAAAAATGTTTTGGTAGTAAAAAAAACCATTATTTGCCAGTATATGTGCTTGATTATTACAAAACAGATTATTATCTGTAAAAACCTGTAAAATCGATCAATTGAAAAGTAGCCAAATTTTATATACCGTCTCATTTAATTATCTGTAAAAACCAGTATTTTTCACTATTTCATTTTTTTACTTTAAAAATAATCAGATATCCAATTCTACCTATTATAGCTTATATTTAGCTAAATAATAATATAAACATAGCCCAGCATTTCCCCACTATTTGTTTATTAAGTGTAGGATTATATATATTATTATTTATTTATCATAACAATAAATTCCAGTATTCGCTAATCTGCCCTGATAACAAAGATAAGGCATGTATATAAATATAGCCGCAAAAGTCATTTGCCACTAGCAGAATATTTTTCACTTTAAAGTCCTCTAAAACAAATTGCTGCAACCCAATTAGAGGCCCATTAACTTGATAAACAAACAGCAGCCAATTGCAGATAATAAAACTCCAATCACTAGATATTTGTGAAATTAATATTTACATATATTAACGGTGTTAAATACAAGCATAAAGATTGCTGAATGAATATAAAAATCTTCTAGATTTCGCATTGCAAAATGTTTAGCTGCGTTTTTGACTGCCCAATAAACTGGAAAGTCTATTACCACATGTTCTACTTCGCATTTCGAGCTGTACTCGTGTCAGACAAAACGAAATTGAAAATTATATAGTGTGTGGGGAGTTGGTATTTCAGTAGTAGAGTCCGAAACACGACAGATACGAGCCGACTCAGACGAGCAGACACCGCTCATTATGTGTGTCCAGAGACGGCGACAGAGTCCAGGTAGATGGGTGCTCATAGCAACGTACAACTGTAAACCGGTTCACGCCGGAAAACCTGTCCAACGATTTGCTCTGCCCCCGAGACAATATAATGGAAGAGCTCGACGCAGCCGCAACAGCCTCAATGGCGCATCAATTATGTTAATGAAGCTTTAAATGTGTCTTGATATTGAAAAACTTGTACAGGTTTTTCACAAAAAAGAAAGAAAAACAAAATATAGGCGGCCGGCGCAGGCGCAGCTCAGCCGGTTTTCCCTATGCAGCTGGCAGAAAATGTCAGTTTCAACGAACAACAAAAAAAAAAAAAAGAATCTAAAGACCAATTTGCATATGGCGACCTTTGGCACACACCAATCTATCGAACTGGGCCCACACCTTCACGCTGTGTCATTTTCACAGACCATATTACACACATTCTGTTTTTCTTGGCTAACGAGCTTTTTGTTTATATTTCACGCTTTTGCCCAGCAAACGGCAAACGGCAACGGCAACTCTGACCCTGAGCTGATTTATCCATAGTTTATGGCCGACACGTAACTGGCTTACAGCGTAATGCTGCATGTGGCCAATATTTCTTGCTGGCGTTTTAAGTTGCCGTAAATGCAAGTATTTGTTAAGATTTATCCCTAATCAGGCTGCGCAAATTCCCCAATGTCATGTTAAATGACAGGGCTACATTTATTTAGTCTCTTAAAAAGCTTTGCACTTAACGTCTGAGATTCTAATGAAAGGCAAGTGTCTGAGTAGTAAATTCTTCTACGTAAATAAATATACGAGACTGTTTACATTTTGTTAGACTTGTTTTGACTTGGCTATGTGGATTAGAAAACATAACATTTGACCGCAGTTTCCTGATATTTTTTGTTTTTCATACAACTGAGAACGAAAAACAAATTTATTTTACTAATTGAAATACATTTTTTTAAATATGCAGATGTTTTATATTGAATCAGTAAATATGTTATCTGTATAGCATTGTTATAACATTTCATACCTATATAATTCATTGCGGACTCAATTAATAGGGCTGTTAAATATTCTTTACGCTTCAAAAAAATATGGATATAATATTTCTTCCGAAACATTTATTTTGCCTATACAATGCCGTACTTATTGGGTATATAAAAAAAATTTTAAAGTAAACAACAATAAAATTAAAGAAAATATTCACAATTTGACATTTCTTCTAATATTTATTGTATTTTTTTATAACTAATATAAAGTTAGGAATGTGTTATGTCATTTCCCATTAAGTATAACTTTGTATAAACACAAACATTTGTTTCCGAAGAAATTTTTTAATTAATATAAATATTTACATTTTTTCTGCTAAGTACAACCCACTCTTATCAGTTAACAATAACTATATAATTGATTTTCTAAAATTACTGCTTTATATAAATTTAAATGTCTAAAACACCTTTTATGAATTTTAAATATATTTGATATATTGCAAATCTTATTTAATATTCATATTTTATTATATATTTGGTTCTTTTTTAAAAATTTATTGTTAATTTACTTCACTTTCCAAGCATTCTACCTAGTTATCCCTTGAATATTGAAATATTTATCAACTAAATTCATTGAAAACCAGTGTCACAAATCATTTGTATTGCTTTAAAGCTGAAAAAGAAGTATGTATATATAAAAAGCATGTAGTATATTCACATATATATAGAAACATAAAGCTCAACTTGGCATGCTTCATAAAGTTGTGCGCAGTGGTTTCTGTGGTGCATTTTTAACCGGCGGGTTGGCTCGGAAAAGTCAAATGCTGGCATTTTGTTGCAACGAGGTTTATGTTTATGATTATGATTATAATAACATTTGTTTTTTATGCAGCGCATTTAATGCAACGTTGAGCTTTGCGGAGCTTGTGCTGAAGGTTGCTATGCAAATATTTGAAATATATAATAAAGTGGGGGATAATGCGGTTTTGCGGGCGGTAGGTGATGATAGTCGAAGGGTGGCTTAAACTAAGGCAAGGGCAAAGTCTTGCAATATGCAAAATTTAACATAATAAAGCCAGGCGAAAATAAAACTTTTACCATGAGACTATAAAAAACCCCAAAAAGCAAAATCAAAGCCAAAAACCATGAGCCAAAAATAATTATAAAAGTGGAAAACTTAAATTAAGCTTAAAATTTTAAAAAAAAATGCTGAAAAAACGAGCTAAATGCGTTTCAGTGCAACAAACTACAAAAATGGTTTTTTGGGCTCAAAAATACCAAATATAACGTCGAAACTTATATGCAGGACAGCAGCAAATATCGTATAGTTTATATAGATAACCAAAACCAAGTACTTTCATATATATAAATATATATATATAGTATAGCCATAACCATGCCAAAGAAAACTATTGAACTATAGATCTTTTTGCATATGTGTATAGCCTACCATATCGGGCCTGAAGTACACCTGTTGCGTATACATGGAACTTTTCAACGAGGACGTCTTATCCGGAAATAAAATGCATTTCCCTGGCAATGTTCCTCTGCCTGGGCCACCATTAATTGTTGTTGTCATTGTTGTTGTTGCTGTTGTTGTTGTGTTGTTGTTTGCTGTCAGGTGATGATGGCCAACGCCCACGTCAGTTTTCTGTGCCGTCAAACTGCTCGTCGAGTTGACTTTTGAGGCGTGCGAGAGGCGTTTCATATGCGTCCACATCTGATGCCAGGGCGCCGCGTCTTTCTATATAGTTTGTTGTTTCGGTTTTTTTTTTTTTGTGGTGGGTGGGGGGTTTGTTTGGGGTGTGGCGTAGACGCAGGACGCAGAGTAATTTTGTTTTGTGTGTTTGTTGTGCGTGTTATGGAATTGTTGTATTGAGTTGGTTTTTTTTTGTTGGGTGTACGAAAAAATAGAAATAAATACAATTTTATTTTAATTGAATGCGGCCAATTTTTTTAAAGTTTTTAAACTAAAGTTTGAGCATATGTAAAATTATTTGTTTTTAATTTTTCTTTTAAACTAAATAAATATTGTAAAAGAGTTTGAAATAGTTTTTGGGAGTTTTTCTTTTTGGTCAAAGCCAGTGTCATTTTATAATGGCCTGGTTTCTTTAAAAAAACGTTTACTTGAGAAGGTTTTTATTTTTTAAATTTTTCTTCATTTTTAATTTTCTTTGAACGCAAAATAAATATTTTAAAAATAGTCAGAAATAGTTTTAGAGGGTATGTATAATTAGTTCAAGGCAGAAACATTAGATTATGGCCTGGTTATGAAACTTTTGTCAAAAGTTTAATATTTAAAAACTAAAACATAAAGTTCTTTCAAAAAAATTATATTTTTTTGTAATATAAATATTATATAGTATTTGAGTTTTCCAGGCGTAATTATTATATAGGTTTAGACCATGTTTATAAAAATGTGGCAATAGTAATATTTAAAGCAAATTTTTGAGACGTTTTTTGCTTGTTATTCCAATTTATTATAACCTTTATATGTAGTTTTTTTGAGGTGCCAGGCTAGTGAACCCCAAGCAAAATAAAACTGCACGCACTTAGCACATGGCACGCACTTAACACCCTAACACATACAAGCCAAATCACACCCCCAATGTACTTAACAACCCCCTCCCCCTGTCTCAGCTGCTGGTGATGATGTCATGCACTGGGCTATGAACAATTCACAATCCCACCCAAGCAACGCCAACGCGTTCACAATTTAAATTTCATTCGCGTCTGTTTAATTTGTTTTTTTTTTAGTAAGTTTGGACAGTATGATGTCAACCTTATAGACAGGCACGCGTAGTATTATATATATACATTTTTGTTTTCTTTTTTTTTTGAGATAACAGTAACGCAACGTTGCGATAGACGCCGGCAATTTGATAAGGCAAATATTTTGATGTAATTGTTAGAGCAATTTGCTCGATAGGGTTGACTAAGTTGATTAACTGGAATATCAATGACAACAGTGATGAACATTGAATTTCTTAAAATGTGTGCTGATTCATTGAGTAGAAAAAGAAGATGAAGCAAAGATAATAGATGCAAATACAATTCAACAATTTATAATAAAATCTTCACATTATCTTATATATATTACATTTTTACGGAGCAGTTTTGATTTAATTTTGAAAATACAGTTAATACCTACACAAACGTTAAGTTGTAGCAAGTTAAAAGTGCTTTCAAACATTAAAAAAGTCAAGCCCTTTTAATTTTTCATTTTGAAAAAAATAATAACATCGAGAAACATCGAAAGTAGTAGAAAATTTAAGAATATTATTAGCAAAAAATAAACAAAAAATGCTTTTCAACCTTATTTTTTATTTATTTCTTCTAGATTTATTCATTTTATATTAAAATATAAAGTTTTTTAGATGACTGCACCCAAACAATATAATGGCTAATTAAATATAAATTTCTTTTATACTAACATGCTATATATATACATCAATTTTTTTTTGTATATATAAACAGTAGCTCCGACCAAGGCTAAACCCACAACTCATGCATATGCCACACACAAAGGCCCCTCAATCATAATATTCATAGCTCATATTCACAAACCCCAAACCCTAAATGCGGTCAGCAATGCATTTAAAAGTCATGCCCTTGTCGCTAAATGAGTCTATGGTTTTGGGGTCTCTAACCGCGCTAACGTAATACTACAGCGCGAGAGAGAGAGAGAGAGGGTGAAAGAGTGAGAGAGGGAGGGGCACCTCTCGGTACACCTTCAACCCAAAGCGCTAAACAAGCATCCGTCAGACATGCAAGCAGTCTCCCCCTCCCCGGCCCTAAGCCGACCAAAACACAAAAAACGCCAACATGCTGCCATTTGGCAAGTGCAACAGCGGCAGCGAACGGAAGCAATGAAAATGGGCACAACAATTGCCCCGGCGTTACACACATGTGTGTGTGCCTGTGTGTTTGTGTTGTCGCTGTTGTTGTTGTAGTTGCCATGACCCACGCCTCCCTTTGCGCCGACTGCATTTAAATGCATGCATATTGTTTTTTTTTTGTAATCATAAACAATTCATTAAAACGGGAAATGGCAATTAAAGCCTGTATGTATCATAAAATAATATACAGCAAAAGAGGAATATTGGAGGAGTAGATACCCTGTAGTCAGTTTAAATTGATTACCATATATATATAAATATTTTATATATTCATATCTGTAACTTCGACCAAAAATCAAAACTCTTCATAATTTGGCAGAATAGACAATTATCCCCATATTTAGATCAATTTTCCACTATTTAAAAATATGTTATATCCCAAAAACAAATTTAACATTTTGTTAGACATTTTTTATTTGAAAATTTTATATATGATACGAAAACTTATATTCCAAGTTAAAACTTCAAGCTGGAAAGACTCTATTTCGACTCTTATAGGGATAGGAGATGCCTAATTGTGTCTATTTGATGCACAACTTAATTACACCCTTGTCAACATATTTTAATGTAATATATGTACAGCGTATTGAGATAAATATACAGGGCATGCACAACATGTGGAAGAAGGAAGTTTGCCATGCGATGCAACTGAAGGAGGTCAGTTCCCAGTTCGCATATTAAAGACGCAAAATATTTATTAAAGCTGGGCCCCCCACAAAGATAGCAGGTTGCTGTTTAGCTATAATGCGATGTGAATCAAATGCTAACCGAGTTACTCACGCATTCACTCACACGCACACTCACACACTCATTTACACACTCACACAATAAATTCTGATTGCAATGCGCCTGATGAGGTCTTCGTCTTCGTCTTGAGCTGCATCTTGATGCATCATTCCATGGGTTTTACTTTAGTTTCGTCTTGACTTGTTTTTCTCTCTTTTTATACACTCGTTCGCGAAGTGTAAAGGGTATATTCGGTTCGTACAATGCCAGTCTGGCTGGCCATGAGTCTGTCTGTATGTCTGTAAATCGATATATTTCCTTCAGCTAAAGCTAAATACATCAAATTTTTTACCCTGATACCCTTCTCTAAAAATCGCTAAAAAATGGTTTGCATCAAAATCACTTCCCCTTCTCACAAATTACAAAAATCTATATTTTCCAAAAACCAATAATAATTAAGACCGTTTGCGAGTGTTTTAAGCAGTTGCTATACTGTGAACGAGTATTGCACAGTCGGTTACACCCGACTGCAGCGTTCTTACTTATTTTTTAATGCCATGGCTCGTTTAACGCGAGGTGGTTTCAGACTGAGGAGGGGTTGCATGCGCAAGTGCAGGGCGCTTAACTCAATTGCTTGTATGCAACAATTCGTTGCAGCTTCGCACTGTGCGCAACAACAAACTAGATACAAACAACAACAGCGGCAGTTGGCATGCAACATGTTGATGTAATATGCAAATTTGATGCTGTGCCATTGTTTCGAGTTTTCCGTAGAAATTTGCTAATGTCGAAGTCGCAGTCAACGCTGAGTTGTTCAAGGAGAAAGAGGAAGTTGCAAACAGTTTGAACAGCACTGGGCGAAGAGAGATGAGAGAGTGTGTGGAAATCTTGAATATGTTTAACAGGCACTAGCTAAAATAAAATAATAAACATTTCGTGTTCTCGGAAATTTCGCAAGACATAAATTTACCTTGACTTTTATATAATTGTTCGAAATTCATTCACAAATTAATTTGTTTAACTAGAAACCAAAATAATTTTCCATATTGCTGAAATAATTTTGAATATTTTTCAATCTTCTTAAATGAGAATAAATATAATTCTTTTTTAAACTTAAATGATTAAAAACCTAGAACATAGTTGCACTAACGCTTTTAAATATGTTTTTGGTAGAATTTTCAAATAATTACCTTAAGACAGTTAAAATAAAACTCGAAAAATCAACTTCGGAAACATTTAGTTTTTTTTTTATTATTTTTAGATATATAAAAATTTAGAACTTCCTAAACAAACTTTTAAAAACATATGCTAGCGTTTAATTTTTTTTATAAAAATTTGTTGATTATATTTTAATAAAATATTTAAATAGCATATTTTTTTATTGCAAAGCAAATAAATAAGGATATTAAATAATTTCTTAAGATGAGTTTGTCTAATTTTACTCTTCTCCATTCCCATTTATGATAATATCTTAATGCCAGTACACATATCTTCACACCCCTTTCATTATATGACCCTCTGATCTCTTGGTTTTGAGGTCAGCCCTTTCACACTTTACTTGCCACACTTGGCGGCACTTGGCAACCCACTCTTTATCAATTTCACCCAATTTACATGCTGCCATATAAAAATTAACACACTGCTCTACTTAAAGGCCTGCTGCCCACCAAATGCAATCTATCAAAGTGCATTAAAAATAAAAATTGCCCCTCTGCTACAGCTGGATGCACGTTTCAGGCGTTTCGGTTTTGTTTTATGGGTCAAAGTGGCCGGACCGCTTAATTGTGATATATCACTCTACTCTTCCAAAGCAAAAGCATTAAGATATAATAAAAAATAAAGAAGAGTACAGAGCGAAGAGAACTTCAAAAGCTGTGCCGAAGATCGTGTATATATGTACAAAATAAAAAGTTCTCTTAAAGACTTGGCGAAATATTGAGGGAGTTGAAATATATTTCAAGGAAATAATAAATAGTTTTTAATGATTTCGAAAAATTTGTCTACGCTGCTTTTATACAAATTCTGGGTATATAGCTACAGAAAAAAAAGTTTGCAGATTTCAAAGCATTTTATTTCCCTGAATATCCCTTGAAAAAACAAAAGAGTTACAGACTGCTCAAAATTATATTAAAAAAAATAAATATGTTCCTAAAAATATTCATATCACTAATTCATATTATATTTGGTAATATTTAAATAAATAAGAAATATGCTAACAAAAACGTGCTGCTTTTAATTATATTTGTTTTATATAACTTTCATTCAGCTTAAACAAAAATTATTAAAAGCCTGATTTTATTTCTTTAACTTTTGCATCCTTCTATTTTTAAGTGGTTTTTTAACTTTTAATTTGTACCATATATAGATATATAAATAATTAGGATGTTAACAAAATTCTTGATTATCCCCAACGAAATTCGATCAAAATAATTAAAATCTTGAAATTGAGTCGAAAAACTAATTAAAACTATTTTATTTAAAAGGTATATACAATTTGATTTCGTTATAGATTTTGGTCTGCTTCACATGCACTTCGCATTTAAGGTTTAAAGTTGTTTTTGTTCAATTTTCTTGGTGTTTGCCTTTACCCCACATTTCCAACGAATTTTCTCCTGCACTTGATTTGCTCGCCTCCCTCTCAGTGTCCGCCCAGAACCCTCCTGCCACATTGCCAAAAATTGCACTACTGTGTGCCATTTGGAGCTGCGACTGGAAATTCCCTCGCGTAGCTCGCTTCGCACCGAACCTGGGACTGGTTCTGGGTTTTCGGCCCTAGAATTGGGCCTCTGCCCCTTTTACCCGCTGCGTCCCGTTATTTGCATTAAGCCGGGCCATTTATTTGTATATTTTATTGTGGCGCATATTTTCCGCTAAAGTTTTTCCGTATGCTTCGCTTCGCTTTTCTTTTGGTCCGCTCGCTTTATGAATGAAAACATTTTTGTTTGTGGGGTTGTGTTTTAAGAGGAGGGTGGGCAAAGGCGGTTGCATGATTTTCTAGGAATATGTGTATATAAATATATATATATATATCTTTGTTGGCTCATTTTTATTTTTACGCATTTCTTGCGTGTCGTTGTCTTTGTCTGCCTTTTGTCTGTTTGTCTCTCGGCTTAGTTTACTTTTAGTGGATGGTTGGAGAGAGGGGGGGTTCTAATGGGGCAGTCGGGTAAATGGGGAGATTCTACGACGCGTCGCTCTATTTTTTGACTTTGCAGATAAGCAGTGTGTTTGTTTGTTTGTTGTGCGCCCACTTGCCACTTGTGCCCCGTGTTTATTCAACGATTCCCGATGCGTGCTCGGCGGCAATTCGGACTCAAATTACCCGGTTGCAGTTTTGCCTTAACCCTAAAATTTATTTGATTTCCTATTTATTTACCTAGCCATATTTTTTGTTCACGAAGTGAAAAGAGTATATTGGGTTTGTGCAATGTCGCCGTTAGAAACTTGATATTTGGAATTTACACTTTATAATATACATATTGACAGATTAAAAATTAAAAAATATTGATCCGTAAGGCTTTCGGATCCATAGTTCTCACATAAGAAACTCCCGTAACTTTGTCAAAACTGGACCGATTTTCATGTTGTTTTCTCCTCTACTGAATTTAAAAAATATGCATTATTATTATAAACATTTCTTTAATTCTTTGTTAAAAAAATTATGTCCATGTCGAACGAGTATTACGCTGTCGGTTACTCCTGACTGCAACTTTCTTACTTGTTATATATATATTTGTTGTGGCTGTTGTCGTTGTTGTTTTAGCTGTGCGTAGCGCTGGGTGTGGGTTTAGTGTTACAGTTATTTTTGGTGTTGCTATTTATGAGCTAATTTATGGGGTCATAATTGCTCCTTATGGAGAAAACAAGTGATTGCGCGCTTTCGTCATAATTTACCTATAACTAGGTATTTTTATTGTTGGAGGATTATATCAGGTATAGCTATATACTGATTATCATAAAAATGCTGTAACACAGTTTGGTTTCTTTTGTGGCTCTTTTAAGTACTTAATTGAGAACAGATTTAAAGAAAAAGTTTAAATTCACATTAACTAATTATTCATATTAGATGTACTAATATAATATTTTTGCATTGTAGAGAATGAATGGAAAACATTTATATCTTTAAAATATACAAAGGCTATTGCCGTTTTAATTTATTTTATCGACACATATGTATTTTAGGATTCCTAGACACAATTGAAAAATAATTAAATTATTTAGTTATTTTAGTCTTTCTCTTGTTCTCTTTGCCCTTATCTTTGGCAATTCAATACTCAATTTAATGAGAACAAATTAAGAAATTCTTTTGTTTACGTATTGAGACTTTTATTCTATCGATTGAACTGAAAAATCCGTATAAAAAGTAATTAAGACTTAATGTTTATTTTCTTCTATACCGTTTACCCCGTAGAAATGTGTTAAAGGGTATAATAGGGTATAATAAGACTGTGCAAACGTTGTTTTACGCTTTCTTCCTCTCTTGAGTAATCACTCTCTCTCTCTCTCTCTCTGTGAGAGTTAACCTTTACGATCAGCTGCTTTTGCACACTTTCTTCATTTCTCTCCCTCTGGCCTATTCTCGCCTGACAAATTCGTCACCCAACCCACCCTCTCCCCTTTCCCATTGAGGCCTCTGTGCGCGTTCAGCCATGTGAAAAACATTTTTCATTTTTACATTTTTTTTTCATTATTTTTAATTTGTTGCAAAAACACTGAAAATGTAACAACGCGAATATTAATATATTGTTCTAGTTGTCTTTCGTGTTGTTGTTGTTCTACTTTGTTGTTGTTTTCTGGCGCTCTGCCGTCAAATTGAAACGCGCAGCACAAAATAAATTGACATTGAACGTAAAATTTATTGAAATTGTTTACGTGGGGGCTGCAATTGTTTTGCGGTTGTTGTTGTTTTGGTTCCTGTTCTTAGCTGCTTTTTTTTGGCGAGGGTCGTTTGAAAATATTTTACAACCATTGGAATAGATTTTATTTTATTTGATTTCTTTTTATACCCTTGCAATGGGTACTATAATATTGTTTTGAAATATATAACGCAAGGAAGGAGACGTCTCCGTCATTAAAAAGTTATATATTCTCGATTAGAGGCAATAGCTAAGCCATCTGAGCGAATCAGTTCTATCGGTTGAAAAACGTGTTTTCGTTTGAAAAATTTTTTGTTTTCTTTACTAATTCTTTTATCAATAAAAATAAGCTTTTTTAATTCAGGGTATAAAAACCACGATATACATAATTTCTATAGGAACAATAGGCTCAAAATTGCATTTTTGTTTGCAACTAAGTAAAAACTATTTTGCACATATCTTATGTATTTTCTGCAAGGGTATTTAAACTGCAGCGCTTTGAAGGTAGCTGCCTTTTCTTTTCTTTTTTTCAGCTACATTTCACCCAACACACACACACACATGCACAACTAGTAGACCCTCACACATTTCTCCCACATTCCGTTGCATGTTTTCTGCTCCAGATACGCGACTTGAGCCCTTTGGCAACTGCACTCGAGTGCAGCGAGGCTTGGCCAGCTGGCCAAGAGACGACCGAGACTGGCCAAAAGACTGTGCGGACCGTGTCCGTTTTGTTTGGTTGTGTCGTATGCGAGTACCGTACTTTTACCCAAAAAAAAGACCAAGTGGGAGCGTTGCAGTCGGGTGTAACCGACTGCGCAATGCTCGCTCACATATTAATAACAGCTTAAAACAATCGAGAACAGGCTTAAATTTTATTGGTATTTTTGGAGTATTTCCGATTTATCTGTCTAAAAACACTTAATGTAGCATTTAAACTAAGGGAGATATATAGATTAAATTGGATTGCCACGCCCCCAAAAAATGTAAGCACTTCATATACGAGTCTATAAGCCATATTACAAATCTTTAGCCTCAAGGCCGGCGAAAATAATTGCGACACTGCACAAACCCAATATACCCCTTTCACGTCGCGAACGAGTAAACCTATGTAGCTGGCATAGTCCAGGCGAATGCACGCCGGGCACGTACCAAGTTGTTGCCTTGCTTTTCTTGCCGAGATTGTGCGCTGTTTGCTTTCCATTTGCCGGCGCTTCCTACTCATAACTTTGGCGCTGTCTCTGCGCAACTGTCTCTGGTTACCATATTTCTTGGGCATTGCCTTTGTTTTTTGCTTTGCCTTTGCCTTTGGCTTTTGGTTTGGCTTTGGCTCTGCCTTTGCTCATATTTCGCGTGGCCACTAACGGGGCAAAAACTTTGAGGGCCAATGCCTTTTTAAGTGTGACTAATTATGAACTCGTCTTAATGTCTTAGGCACTTGAAGCTTTAGGCTGCCTGGGTTCAATGCACTCATACCCCTGTCCTAACCCAGTCCTTCTCTCTTTCTTGCCCTTAAAAACTGCAACATTGATTTTGTGTCTGCTCAGAAAAACTTTCGGGCGTTGCCAAAAACTTGGCTTGAAGCAAATTCGCAAAAAAAAGAAGTCAACTGAAATTTATCGACCTTCGCCTGTCCTGTAAGAGCCGTCAACGTGGCCAGCTGCCGCCAGTTGGCAGTTCCTAAATCCTATTGACAGCAGCCCCAAACAAGCTGCATAACAAGTGCGCAAATATTTGGCAGCATTTTGTTGCAGCAACTTTTGAGGCAGCTGCGGAAATTATGCAGGCAATTTGCGACCAGACACAAATTCTACATACAATTTGTTACGAGCCAACGGATTGAGCAGAGATATCTCAAGTATTTCTGGCATGCATTACTAAAGAGTTCTCAGGTAATCAGTCAGCCTGCTGGAAAATCTGGCTGCCAGCCAAAGTGCACTGAAAAGCCAAACAAATTGAATTGAGGAGCTCAGAAAACGTGGCACAAAACAGTTGCATTTATTAGCTTCGGAATTATGTAATTATCAATTGGGGCAAGCTTTCTAGACTGTGTGTGGTATTTTCTATCAAGCATATGTGCATGATAAAGAGAGACAGCGTGAGAGATAGAGAGCTTCTGAGAATGTTTAGGTAAGTAGTAAAGACTTCAAACCTTTCGATTTTTTATCAGTTATCTAGATATGTATGTTGAACTAAATTAGAGGCACATCAACAATAAGAAATATATATCATAAGATTTTGAACCGAACCGGTTCGATCCAGGATGTCACATATTTTTTAAATTAAATAAACCTAACCTTGATCCAAAAATTAAACCGAATCTAAACCCCAAGCGAACCATTTGCTTTTTAAAATATCATCCTCTGCATAAATGAGAACTTGCTAGAAGATATTCTCTTTAATAAAAAATAGACAATTAAAAATTTTAAATATTTTTATTTAAATAAAAAAATATATAGAATTTTCTTTTAAATATTATATAATCTGTATACCCGGATTCAAAAAAACATTGTGACAACAACTTTGACATCGCCCTAAGTTTTCCAAACCTACTCAAAAAAATTAATTTCGATTGCAATTACCAAAGTTACATCAAGAAATTCAATTATTTCTTTATTTATTGTTTCTAATTTATTGTTTATTTTTTATATTATTTTCTTCTTATTATTATTTTCGTCTTCAAGTGATCAATAAATAAATGTTAAAAATGAGTACAACTTTCTGAGACTGCTGTTAAAATTAGTTTGCTCTGTACTTGAATCCAGCTTGAGCTTAAAGTGTATTTTAATATTCAATATATTCAATAAACATTTGCGTATTCTTTTTAAGCACACATAGCCCATCGATCATAAAGTGTGCTAATACCGCACGCAATTCATGTTAAGCACTTGTTTGCCCAGCATAGATAGGAATAAGTGATTGGGCCTATCTTTGGTTCTATAACCAGCTCGGTTTGGTATCTTTTGCAATTCGTTATCTCTGTTTGTTGTTATCTTCCGACGCTCTCTTCTTCTTGTCATTATTGCGCAGAGCCTAAGCAAACGCCCTTTAAAAATTAGTTGGCTACCTGAGCGAGTCTATAAGCTACCTGTTTCTTGGGCCAAGTTGACATAGGAGCGCAGCATGCAAAAATGGCTGAAAATTAACAGGGAACAGAGTTCACTGGGTAAGCTTTAAAAACGAGCTGAGCCCAAAGAGCTTATGCTCGGTAGATGATGAGAGCGCAATGCCAACAACTCAGATGGACGCACTCCAGATAAAACCCAACAGATAAGAGTGTTAACAAAATAATAACAAAATAAAAAGACACACAACGAGCCCACAGGCCAAGTAGCCTAGCGGGGGGAGTGGACCAGGGAATTGGCCATTAGTGAAATGCTGTCAAGAGCTGGTCAGGGGAGGGCCAGCAATGGCCCAACAACAAATGTGAACACGGCTTATTTGCTTTAGCTTTAGCGACAATGAACCTGAATACACTCACATTTCGTTTGCTTTTGTTTTTTGTTTTTTGGCTTAGCTCACGACTAATTTGGCGCATCCAAAATGACATTTATTGCCGTCTGGGGCTTGTCAGAGCCGAGATTAAAGTTTTTCGTTTTCTCGCATTTTATTTGCAAAGCTAAAGCAGCAAAATGCCATCGGTTTTGTTTAAAATAAATCAAAAATCTTATATTATATGTAAAACGAAGATAAGCCGCAAATGGGAAAGCCTAGAAAATAACCCGGAACCCGCAAGAAAAACTACAACTATGGGTTGGTGATAACTTTGCAACATTCTAAGATTTTAAAGGACCGACGTCGTGGAAAACCCTTTTCACCATTTTCTTTACAGAACCAGAAAAATATTAGTATATTGAAATCCAATTGTAAATAACTTTTTATATGACATTCGTCTTAGCAAATTATTTACATATATTCAAATTGTACGATTATTTTAAAATTAAACAAAGTATGCAGCATTTTTAGATCGATTTAGGAAGAGAAAATGGAAGATCTGTTTAAAGATTTAATGACAGTTTGAATTTCGATTTATATATGTAATACTTATAAACATGGCTGCAATGCCAAAATGATTTCACCTTTTTATTAAATTTGGCGTGGGATTATTTTTTTGTGAATTTTCACCAATGCAGCCTCTGATTTTATGTAATATAATTTTTTAGGGTAGCATTTTTTTTGTCTAAAGTTAAACATAACTATTTAAAAAAAAACACCTGGCTCGGGTTTATCTTATATTTTGGGCAAATGTTTTGGCTAAGGCTCGGTTCATGATTTTAAAAAATATTGTAATGCCAGTGTAAGCATTTTTAACTTTTAAAATTAAATACCCTTTTTTTAAAAGCAGAGGTGGTTATCAGAGATCTCAAAGGTTGTCTTTTTCAGAAGCGGGATAGTTGTGGTTTTGAGTGCATGTTGTATTAAGCACTCATCGATATACCCTGTAAAAAAGGTACTTGAGCAATCAATTTGCCACTTAGCAAACCCATTGATTTAATTCCCATCTTGAGACTCAAGGACTTGTCTGCGCCCAAACCCAAGTCCCGACCCGGTAATCTCGTCATTTTCACATCACAAACTGAACTCTTAATTGTAATTTATAGTTGAGGGGCAGGATTGGGCGACTTGGCGACTCACCTTTGGATCCAATATGCTGCGCTCCAGGCTATCGTCGCGATTCATGGTCGTCGCCGTGCTGCCCGTGCCGCTGCTGCTGCCTCCCCCGCCCCCTCCGCCTCCGCCCCCCTGGCTGCTGCGCTGGCTGCTGCGTTCGCGTTCGCGCTCCTGCTGCTCCAGCCGGAGCCGGGCGCGCTCCACGCGCGCCAGCGTCGGGCTGTCCAGGATCGAGGGGGCGCGCGAGGGGGCCGCGAGTTGTTTGTGTTTGTTGTGTGCAATTGTTGGAGCTGCTGCTGCAGCTGCTGCTGCTGCTGCAGCGTCTCCAGCGTGGCGCTGTTGTTCGACGACGTGGAGCCCGGCGTGGGCGTGGCCGACGAGGATGAGTTGGTCATCGTCGCCGTCGACGTCGTCGATGTGGTGTGCATCAGCATGCTGCCGCTGTTGTTGTTGCTGCTTCTACTTTGCTTTTTTATTAGGGGGCGTCGATTTGTTGAGAGCGTTCTCTCTGCTGCACTTGGATCGTTGTATTTCAAAACTTGACTACAGCTGGTTTTTCACACGCACTTCTTTATGGGAATTTCTTTTAACTGTGGGTTAAGAATTGGGCATTTATTTAGCTTTTAATAACTTTTGTTTTATTAACATTTATATTTTTCATATCTATCGAAAGTTTTTGAAAAGTCTCTTCTCAGTCGAGCAATAAATCTAACCAGTTTGCAAGGTTTCTAAATATTGTTAACTGCTTTCGTTATTTTTTTGTAATTTGTACAGCATTTTTCTAAAGTTTTCCAAAAGTTTAAGACAAGTTTGAGCCAATTTTACTATCCATTTTATCATCGATATCAATTTATGACACATTTAAAAAGGTTTTCTACAAAACTTGTCTTAGCTTCAAAAATATTTGGAATCATTTCCGAATTTTTTAAAAGGTATTTTATGTATTTTGTTCCTTTATCTATATCTAACGACTTTTCTAAACTTAAGAAATACTTAACATTGATTAAGTCTCAGCTCACACTATTTACAAGTTTTCTTTATTTCTTTATATACTACCTGATCTAATACAGGTATTTAGTTGCCTGCAATTTTTAATATATTTTGACTTGATTCAAAAAATGTTTTTTAATCTTAGCAATTCTTAAAAATATTCTACATTAACTAATTAATCTTAATATTTGCAAAACTAATTTCAAAGAAATTTAAAAAACTTTTAAAGAAATATGAGGTGATTTCAATTGTTGGATTTCAAATGTCTTATATCTTCAATCGATTTTGCTAGTATTTGAAAAATATAAATTGAATCTAGTTTTCAAGTATTTAATCTTACTATTTGCTGCTATATTGAGCTCTTTTATCTCGAGATGCCTTTTCAAAACTCCACCTTCAGCTAACTGCTGCAAACAAATGCACAATAATTTCGGAATCTGTCAACATTTGCAGCAGCCCAATTGAATGGCCAATTTCTGGTTATTATTTTAAGAGGGGGGCTCTCAACAACGGCCAAAACCCATCGAATGAGTGAGCAAAAAGATCAGAAATAACGAAAAACAACCAAAACAAAAGCAATGGCCAATAATTTTCACAAAACTGGTTTTCTCGGGCAGTTGCCGAGTGTTGCAGGTAGTTTTTACTTTCGCACAAAACAAGAAAACGGACAAGAAAAAAAAAACATCAACATAAAAACCCCAACGGTTGGCACACTGCACAAAACTGCATGGCACAAGATGCAAATGTATCTTTGAGTACGTTTGAGCCAATTTCGGGCGCTGTGGGTGCTCGCGTTTAATTCTCAAGCTTGTTGTTTGTTTGCTGACGTCTTTTGGCTTATAATTTATTTATTTAGTTGGCGCGTAACTTTTGCATATGGCATGCGAAACACGTTTGTTTTCATATTTCCGCTGACCATTTAATTCGCTATAATCATTTCCAGCACATACTTTTCTTGTTGATTTGATTTATTTGTTAATTTATTTATAGTTATTGCCGTGTGTGTCGCGTCGCATTTCTTCGCGATTGTTGCGATTGAAAAAACAAATTTCGTGTAATTTGGCAAAATTTTATTTTCAATGCTTCCTCCTATTCTTCTTGGCACGCCAAGCAAACGAGCGACCGTCGACGAGCCGAGAACTGCGTTTCGAACTGCAAACTGCGAACTACGAACTGTTCACGCCAGCTGCCCGTCGTTGACTGTGTGCGCAAGGAAAACTGGTTTGCCGCTGAGTCTCTGGGCTAACGTTGCCCATGCATCGGCATGCGGTTGCCAGCGAACATGTTCGAGTTGCGAGCAGCGAGAGTATTCCCAGTATTTGCTGTTATTGTTGACTGTGGCCTGCGCTCGGTTTCATATGCAATCATTTGTTGTTTCGTTGCAACATAATAGCCGTTATTTGGAACATATTGAATTGTATTTCAGTTAAAATAAAAATTAATTTATTGAATAGTTAGAAAACTGATATGATAAGTTTCAACTTAAGGTCATTTCACAAATATGTTTAGCATCCCTAAAAGACATAAGCATAACTAAACATAACTGAACATGTTGGCTCGATATTTGGTTTGGCTAACGATTGCGCCAGCGAGGAAAACAGGTAAGAGCAGGTAAAATAAGCGTCTTATAAGCGTTATGTGTATATAGTGGTGTCTTAATCTGTGGCTGAGTCTGTCGTGTGTTTCCTCTTTGATATTATGCCTGCCCATTGTTTGGCCGGGCGGCATTTCAAGTGATTTATGCCGCGCGACAACAACAACAACAACAGCAGCAGCAACAATTGTTGCATTTCGGTTGCAGTTGCTGTTGCAGTTCAATGGCCAACAGCTTGCGATCAATTGGAGCTGGTTCTATGATGAGCTAAGCAATGACAAACACTTGACTCATGGCTCTGTGCATTAGCCAGAAAGAATCCCAAAAAAAAATAAATAAAAAAAAATTTAATTTTTATTAAATATATTACCCAAACATGATTCACGCATTTGACGCGGCATGCGAATCACGCAATTATGCTAATTTATCAACGCATCTTTAGCTTTGGGCTTGGGACGTGCCAATTTTAGATATGGCACATGCCGCCTAATTTTATTAACAATATTAAACTATACCCAAAAACAACAATACTGAATAAATAAAAGAAACAAATGTTTCAATTCGAGTTTCCAATTACTGCGCGTCTGTTGTCATTAATGGGCCGCACGACTGGCGCCAACATAATTTTTATAATTTCAGATACATTCACATATAAAATCCCATTGAAAATCTGTCGCCGCTGTTTTTTTTTCCTGAGAATTTTACGTGCTGTTTGGCTGCATTTTAGATTTACAAATTTTTGGTTTTATTTTTATTTTATATTCTTTTATCTTCTGTCTTTCCGTAGGCCGTCAAGTGGTTTGATAACTTTATTGGCTATGTTCCCAAATGTTTGTCTGTGTAATTTGTTGTGATTATCGCAGCTCGATTGAATGAAGTTGTCGTGGTGTGTGTGTGTGTGTGTAGAAATATGATAGGGTAGAACAGCTTTAATAAAGATACTGATGAAATCGGGCTAACGCACCATGGCCTTCTAACAAGTGTATCAGATTTTATTATTATATGATTTTGTGGTTATTTTTTATTTTATTGTAATAATATTAGTGTTAAAATAATAGTAATAATTCAATATTAAAAGTGTTTGTAAGTGATAAACAATAAATTAAACATGTTTTTATCTGCTTGTTCGCAGATTCTAATTTCTGGAAGTTATAATTTAAGCGACCATAACGTAAATATATATACAGTGCAGTTCGTTGTTTTTTTGGAACAGAAATTATTGTAGACCTTAAGGCTTCTAGAAAGCATTATATTTAAATAGTTTTAAAAGTTTTTTTAAACAATTACTGGCGTAATTAAAATAACATATTAATTTAACATTAATGACAAACTTAATACTTACTAATAGTATGGACTATGCTATCATAGTTATAATTCAATGAAGTAATAGATTAAGGCGTAGAATAAGCATATCTGAACACTGGTAGAAGCTTATACATATTAAAATATCAATTATATTGATATACAAATGCCACAAGTATTACTAAATACCACTAAGTATGCCTGTTGCAACGTTCTCTGTCGTTTGCCATATCTAGGCCTTGCCATATATGCATGCAACGTTCTGGGGAACAAAGCGGCTCCCAACCCATTTCGGGGACTGTGCCGCACTTCCGTTCCGTATTGGAAAGTCTTTCAATGCGTTCTATTCTAGCATTTGTTCGGCGTTTTTATCAAAAGGCGAGTCGCCAAGTCGTCTGGTCGCCATTTGGAATCAAAGATACTTTGGCGTTTCCCTTTGTTCGAAATAGTTTTTTCTGCGTTTTGTTTTTTATTTTATATATTTTACTTTTCCTTCATATTCGCTGTAGTGTGTGTGTGTGTGTGTGTGTGTGTGTGTGTGTGTGTGTGTGTGTGTCTCTGCATATCGCATGTACGACTGGGCATATCTTTTGTATGCATTCGGCGCATTCGAGAAGTTCTTTTATGCTTTTTTTATTCCTTATACTCATTCATGGAGTCTATAGAGTATATGCAGTTTGTGCTATACCCTTTTTTACAGATTAAAATGGCATGTGAAGCTCTCAGATTCACAGCTCCCATATTTCAAACTCCCATAATTTTGACAAAATTAAATCGATTTTCATGTTTGGTGGCATTCAAATAAAAGTTTACCCTTTAGATTGATTTGGCATTTAAAATATATGCATTATAACATATTTAGATTTTTTTGTGTAAAAAAATCATTTAAAAATAATTTTTTGTAAGTTTGGAAGTGGAAATTTATGTTTTTACACAATTAGAATAAAAAACAACATTAAAACCGATTCTGAGGGTGTCAAATTTTTTGTCAAAAATTATGCAAAAATTGACAAAAATTTTTACATGTAAAGCTCTCGGATCCATAGCTCCCATATTTCAACGTCCATAACTTTGTCAAAACTGAACCGACTTTCATGTTTAATGGCATTATTTTCATGGTTTGTCCTTTAGATTGATTCTGCATTTAAAATATATTCATTATTGAAAATAAAAATGTTTGGATCTTTTGATAAAATATCATATCATTACTCATATTCGAATTTTTTTGTTTTCAGTATTTAGAAATAAAAATTTATATTTTTAATCGATTATAATTGTCACAATTAGTATAAAAAACAACGTTAAAACCAAAATTGTCAAAAATAAATGAATGAATGACTGAAAATTAAACTGATTTTCATGTTTGATGGCATTTTGAGCATGGCTTCTGTTCTAGAGTAGTTTAAAATGAATGCGTTATTTTAAATAGCCAAACAATTTTGGTAAAAAAGAAGTCTACTCCCTTAAACATTTTCAAAAAAAATTCTTCTGCTTGTCATTACACTGTGAATGAGTATTGCACAGTCGGTTACACCTGACGGCAACGTTCGTATTTGTTTTTTTTATCGCAAACTTTGGCAAGGCAGGAAAAGGCGCGTTGTCTTGGACTTTGCGTGGTGATCTTTCTCTTAATTTTATGTACATACAAACATGTAAACTCATATATGTATATATATATATATGAGTATACGTATGTGTCCATATGCTTTTTGTATGCACTGCACCAAACAATGCAAAAATGACATTTCCTCAAAGGGTGGCGGGTTCTGTTATCAGCTGTGCGACACGCTGCTGGTTGCCAGGCTGCCTCTTTCCTATCGGACTTTACAGAAGATAAGCCCCGTCTATACGGACTTGATAATATTGTCTTATATGGAAGCCAAAGAGCAAATTGCGCTCTGATTGCCGATTGACGATTGCAGCAGCAGCTGCTGACGACATCCTCTAACTGAACGCTGCGCCCAATTAAAAAAAAGTGTAAACAAAGGGTATAACAAGTTGTGCAAATTTAGGTGAAGCATTGTCTTGATAAATCTTTAATATATTGAAACATTAATCAGCTTTAATAAATTCTGTTTTGCAACTATTAAATATATAACAGTTTGTTAATAAATAAGTATCGCTTTAGATTAGCAAATTATTTTATTTGTAACAAAATGTAAATAATAAAAAATAAAAATTCTAATATATTTAAAGCGGGTTATATTTAATTTAAAAAAATATCATTAAAAAAATCAACATTTTCATTAACTAATTCTTATAAATTATCGATATTTATTATGTATGACATTTTAATATCATTGTTTGATAAACAATACGGATGCTTAATAATCTTACCATATTTATTTTAAGTTGTATACATATACTTATTAATAATACATATTTTATTACTAATATTTATTTGATAATAAAATGTAGAGGTCATATAATCTTTATCTTTCTTTGCAGTTTTGTTGTTATTGCCTTCAGCGAAAAGCTTTTGCTTTCATTTATTTATTTATTATATTTATTTCATTTTCATTTGAGCATTCGTCATAAATCATTGATAAATCGTGGTCACAACATGAAATATTTTCAATATATTTGCAATTTATATTCGTTTATATGGCTTATTATGACTTTCATCAGCTTCCGAGCCTTGTGCCTGGTCATGGACCGACCAAAGCAATTAGCCGACTCGCGCCGCGCTTGTAATAGAAACTAATAACAGTTTCCCCCTTTTCCCCCGTAACCCCGCTGGTTCCAGGAACCAGTTGCAGTTGTACTAACATGCATTCCCAGAAGCATATCAAACATTTCTTTAAAAATGTCAGCGGAATTTAGTGGATAGTCTACGGGCGCTCTGTAAGCGATAATTAGCTTAATTAAATTAATTAACGACCTTAATAACTTTATCTGCGTTGACAACTTTATGCGTGTTGCGGCTTTGATTGAATACGGCACGCAGTTTTTATAGGCCTAGGAAAATGATTATCGGTGGGGTAAAAACAGCATGGATGGAATTGTGAGTTGTGTTATATTTGATTTAATTATTAAAATACTTATAGTAATTATTATAAATGTAATTTATATTTTTATTTCATTATTATTATTATTTTTACAATTATATTTAAATTTAGGTATATACACAAAGGTTACATTATAATGTGAGCATATAAAGCATATATGTATATAACAATTTCATTATTGTAAAAATAATGGTGTTTTGCATTTAATTCTTATAAATTAATGAACTTATGTACAGTGCACTTTAAAAATACTTCGCAATTTCCGTTATTTTTTCCCAACTCGATGACGTATTAATTATCTGGATGGGAAAAACTTCAATAATACCAGCGCAACATTTCATATAATAATTCTTGTTGTTGAATTTGATCAAAACGTTTCCTATTCTTAGAATTTGAAATGCGTTTTTGGCGATTGTGTACACATAGGTCACATTATTTGAGTTCAGTTTTCTCACAACTTAATCAACTGGTGATAGTAGAGTATAAAATGCGCAAAAATTATCTGTTTATTATTAATTTAATTAATTGTAAACGCTCTTTGGAAAAATAAACATGTTTATATTTATATAATCATTGTTTTCTTTGTTATTACACTGTGAACGAGTATTGCGCCGCCGGTAACGCCCGACTACATCGTTTTTATTTGTTTTTTTTTTCAATTTAATACTGTTTTGAATTTTCTAACAATATCGAGATTTCATTGTTTCCAAAAGAATTGATACATAAACTATTAAGCAAATAATCGGTTTATGTAATAATAAATAATAATAAATGTAATAAATAAATCCATTAAAAAATATATTCAAAAACCAGTTGTGGCCTTTATATGCCTTAAATTCTAAAACTTTCTTAATTTCGATCCATGGCATGCAAATAATACGCCACGCAGACTCCAACACTTCCCACATTCCGAAATACACTTTGACATTGATTTTGAAATTAGCCCATCATATATATCAAATTATATCACATTCGATAATATTGAAAACCTTTTTAATGCACCGCTGATCAAAGCGAGTCGCATTCCTGCGATCAGGGCTAACCCTGTTTCTTTTTCATCTTGCCCAACAATTTGGTCGCTTTGGTACCTGCTTCGATTGAGAGCACAGGTAGCCCCCAGCCGAGCTCAATAATCTCTGATTAGAATTCGTTAGCGGGCCAACCACATACATATATTTAAATTTCAACGAGGGGTATCTGGTTTCATCTGTCTCTGAGTTCAGGCTCGTTTCACTTCATTAAAATCATTTCGATGGTCTTCTTTTGTCTGGCTCATCAAATTGACGCCCGACTGTCTATACGCGTTTTATGCTATCGTCTGCTCGATAATACCGTCCAAAGAGTTGAAGTTTGTATCTTTTTATACAGTCGAAGTGCAAAAAACTGATGCGAGGTGCGAGAGTCATGATTTTTCGAGGAACTATATGATAAATTATCAAGACAGGACCGGAATACAAACAGAAAGGAGTGTCGCTCAGATTTCGTTAAAAGTTAAACCAAAATCAATTTGTTGCGGTTCGTGAATTATTATTTTTTTTATTTGTTAAACTATATTTTTTTATATTATTTTTTATTATTATTTATTATTTTTTTAAACAAAATTTGTTTCTCGTTCAGATAAGGCTTTGACTGGACTCAAGGTTCAGTAATAAAAAAGTAACAAAAAATAAGAGGCATCAAAACCATGTATCCATGATTATAATACAAATTTAACTAGTCTCCTTTTTTATCCTTAACCTAACCTAACATCTGTCTAATTTCGAGTTTTATTTATTATATAAAATTATTCAGTGATTGTTTGAATTGATATTTAAAACAATATTTTTTCGACAATGCTTCAATATTTATTGATTGATAATAATTTATGAGATTTCTTAATTAGTTCGATTTAAATTCTAAAATTACCAAAGACAAACTTCGTCGTTGCGTCTGGAATGTGCTGCAAACAGATAAATTCCAATTTTTCACAACATACTTTTAAGTGCACATAAATATTCGATGTCAGGTTTACCTGGCACTCTTTTAGGCGTGCCTTGACTGCAGGAATTCCAGCTGGAGCGCTAAAGAGTTCGCCTAGGATGGGGGCGTGGCACCGAAGACGCGTGCCTAAGTGGCGCGTGTCTAGACGCTGAAGACTCACAAAACGTCAAATAAAATAAATTTCAATTCGTTTTGGCTAAACGACCAAAACAAGTTGAGTAATTGAAGTATTGTACGAGCTAAGGCTTGAGTAATTGACAGTTGATGCTATAAAAAGTACTCCTAAATGCAAATCGTATTCAATTGGTTTGACAGTTAGTTTTTATATGAGAACTACGTTTTTATATACATATATTTTATTTATTGTTTATTATAATACGTACTATTACGTACGTGTATATTTATATATATATATATATTTTTAATTTTTATTTTTTTTTAAATATTTTTCACACAAATTACAGAAAAGAAGTAATATCTAGTAAAGACAAACATTTAAAAAACAGACTTTTTTGCATTTATTGTAATTTATTTATGCTTTTATTGTTTTTATTTGTTCAGTGTGCATCAGTTACTTAATAAAACTACAAGAAGAAACGCAATTGTATTTATTTGAATGGTAAGTGAAAATTTCAGAACTCCGCAGTTTTATTTCGTTATTTTGGCCCTTGCATAATTATTTGTTCAACAGCAGTGCAATAGATGTAGTCAAGCGCACAAGTGAAAACTTTGCGCTGGGTGTATTTTAAGTTCTGCCTTACAAATCTCTCGCAGTCCGTCCCGTGCTTCAATCAAACATGATTGAAGGAGCACCGCCGCATTTGGCGTTAATTAGTTTGGCAACGCTGCGGGCGTGTGACTTCCACCAATCATTTACAACAGACCATCCCATCAACCCTAACCATTTCTCCCTAAAATGGAAAAAAAGTGTTTTCCCTTTGCCATGCACAGTGCTTCACTACGTGATACCCTGCATTAAAATGTATACCTACCCATTTAATACGATATGCTCTAATATCAAATTTATACAGTACATAGATTTATCTTAGACAAGATACTTTTATATTCAAAGCGATAAACTCTATTTATTTATCATTCTATTTTTCTTTTTAAAAGAATATGTCTTAAATATGCAAACTTTCTGTAAAGAATATACATTTATTTTTAAAATTGATAGGGACCCGATCCGCATTTGTTAAACAAAGTACAAATAGACACAGTTAGATCTGTCAATGGTATATAAATATTTCACAGGCCTTGCCAGTCTGTCATAAACCGTATTGCTATTTTATGTAACCCTTTTTTGACTTGATCTGTATAGGGTATACAAATTTGACGTTGCCCGCATTTGTTTTTTTTTTTTGCACAGGCCAAAAACAATTTTCATTAACAGTCCGTCGCCGTTGCGTGCGGAGGTCGGAGTTCGGAGTTCGGCGTTCGGCAGACGCTGACAAGTTCAAGTCTCGCTGAACCGTTGCTTGTCGTTTCGCTGATTACACATTTTGACGCCATTTTTGGCGCAACTTTTGCTGAGCTACTCGCAAAACCCTTTAGGCTAGGCGAGAAAAACTTTTGCCCAGCTCCAGAAAAGAAAACCAAAAAAAAAGAAAATTAAAAGATCCTCAATGAAGGGGTTAACAAGCAAAATTTGATTTATTTGATGAGTTTCTCGTGTTGTTCGCGTCGACAACGCTTCAAAGACGCATTTAATGAGCATAAAAATGACGGAGGGGGTATTGGCTGTGTTGCGGGTTAGGGTATTGAAGGCTGTGGGGAAATGAGTTGCACAAAACGCTGGACGAAAAGGAAAAACTGTTAAATAAACAAATGAATGGCGAAGGGAATTTAGTCTGTTTGGCATAGCAAAATATTCGACTGTGAAATACCGTGTAGATAATTATGAAATAAAAATGTGACTACAGATAATTATATGTTTCATGTGTAATTGTACAGAAAGAAAATGATCTCAACCCACAATAAATGTAGAAATTTCAATAAAAATTAGTAATTTATTAATTTTCTATGGTGGAGAGGAATGAAAAGAAAAAGCACAGGAGCTGAAATAAATCAAAAACTGATAAATTTAACTTAAAAGTTATTTTTTGTATTTTTTAAATTTTCATTTATCATTGTAATTTCCGAAAGCTTATATGCTTAAAGCTTCGAGTTTAAGCTAAGATTTGTTGCGTTTGAAGTAAAACTTAGAAACAATTGTTAGATTTTATTTATAATAATTTATTAGGTTATACCAATGTGAAAGCGCTGAATCATTTATTTAGAAAAGTTGGGCTTACTAAACAGAATTAAATTATAAAAATGTTAGAAAGTAATGTTTATGGACGCTACTCAGTAAAAAGCCGTGAAAAATGAGTCATATGAAACAAAACTATTAAAAAAGTCTCTTTCACAATTTACATTTGGTGCCAAAAAGAAAAACTTAATAAAAAGTATTTCAACAAACAATTCAACTAGAAATGTGGCCAAGAAGTGCACATAAACACTCCAACCGAAATGGTTGTAAATTATTCTATGTACTCTATATTAACTATAAAAATAAAAATGACAATGTTCCTAAATATCACTCATACGCAGCGTACAAAAATGCACTAAAAATGTTATTTTATAACGCCCAACTGAAGTTGTGCACGCAAATGGCGCATAAAACAGCGCCAGATATAATAATGAAATATATATAAGAAAAAAATAACGCAAATGCAAAAAGCAAAAACAAAAGGTATGTAAACAGGTGGAAACATACTTTTTATGCCGCACCGCCTTACCGCACGGGAAACTAAAAACCAAGAAAATGTATGAAGCGGCAAATTTGCGTTGAAGCTGGGCGAAGTCTGCCATAAAAATGATTTAATATGCGTTTTATATGAGAAAAGTTTTGCAATTTTTGCGCGCTTAATGTCGGGTGCTCTCACTTGACATTTGACGCCAAAAATAAAGAAAAAGAAATTCCGATTTTTTTTTAAAAGTTAAAGTTGAACTTTAAGAAACCTGCCAGTTAATTATGCTCGCTGTTGGCAGCTGGAGTTAAGCAGTCCTAAAGTTTCCACACCGGAAGTTGTCTTGCCTAAATTAAATCTAATTGAATTGTAAACTTGTGCCTTTGTTGGCGTTTATTGAGCTGCCATTTTGGCCAAATGTGATTACCACGCAGCTGTAGATGTCGCCCCACACTTGGGTATTATTCGTGTCACTTGCACGACACGCCCCCGCCAAGCCCCGGGGAGCACCCGGCTAATCAGGGGCTTTGTTGCCCGCACAAAAGGCGCACAAGTGAAAAGTAAAGTTTGCACTTATTGAATTTAGCGCAAAGTGTAGCAAAATGTTTCGCTTGCCTATTCGAAAGTTGTTGGCCGAAATTGAAATTCCATTGCCGTTCCTGTGTACACAGTGAGACCCCCCCCCCACCCCCTGAACAGGCGGAGCCTTCTTTAAAGTGACATACATAAACAATGCGTGCCAAAGATAAAAGCAAAACTTGGACATGTAATAAATTGACCAAAAAACATTAGGTTTCGATCTTCATTTGATATGAAAAAGCTGTTAGAGCCAAAGGAAAATGCCGAAAAATCAAAATCTAGTAGATAAAAAGAAAGAACGTTTTAGTCGGGTGTAACCGAAAGCGTAATACACTTTCAAAGTGCAATAGAAACCGAAATTGACATAACAAATTTGACATAACTAATATATAATATAGAAATAATAAAAAATGGTGTTCATCTGAGCCGTATTTAAATAATACATATATTTTAAATACAGACTCCATCTAGAGAAAAAGCATGACTCATGCAACACACACTGAAAGCTTTTCAGTTCCTTCACATGTATATATACAATATAAATAAATAGATAAATAAAAAATATATATAAAGGTGGTAAGCTTATAACTCAACATAAAACGTAATCTACCGCCTGACAACAACGATTCAAAGGGATTTCAATTTACGTCAAACTGCAGCACGCACTGAAAGCTTTCAGCCTATAATGCACAGAGCTTTCAGCTACCCTTTGGCTATTTATAATAACATTAGTAGCAACAACAATTGGTGATAAGAAAGTGACGTGGTAAGCGTATAACTCAACATAAAACCGTAATCTACCACAAAACAACAATAATTGAAAGGGATATCAATAATCGTCAAACTGCAGGACGCACCGGAAGCTTTCCCTTTTTGAATGCACGGAGCTTTCAGTTCGCCTTCGTGTGTCCGACCGAGCAGTGCACAAGAAATGAACGTCGCGGAAGCTGTGGCCGATTCGGATGATGACTCTGACGTTTCTGACGTCACAGCCACATTGAACGACTACTGCTGGGAGCAGGTGTTCTCCTACCTGGATGCCACCAGCCAAATTCAGGCGTCGCGCGTCAACAGGCGCTTCCATCAGATATCGAAGAACTACGAAAAACGTCGCTACAAAAACCTCGACGCCTCGTTCGCCACGGCCCTGACCGACGAGCACCTGGTTCACCTGTTGCGCAACGTTGGAAAGTACGTGAGAAGCTACGCATCGCCCAGGTCACCCGAGGACAGTCGCAATGACAGAGCGTACAATGAGTATTCGAAGAGAATGCGATTCGCAACAAGTCCAAATACCACCGGGGGAGGTGGGTATGCGGAACCGCTCTCATAGAACTATTGGGCGATCTGGAAAAATGGTTCACTCGGCACTTCGAGATCCCCATAAGAAACTGCTTGTATTTGGAAAGCTTCGAATTTGGCAGATATCTCACCGATCGTTTGCCTTACGAGGCGGTCTGTCGTCTGCGTAAGCTTCAACATCTATTTATTTGGACTAATGGAAAACTCCGCAAGCCGTTTTTGGATGCGCTCGAAAAGAAACCGGGTTCAATTATGAGGAGCCTTTCCATCAAGGGTCTGCCCCTGCCCGTGCCACAGGTGGTCCGCATATGCAACATTTCCAGCCTCACGGCTCTGTGTGTGTCCTGTACGGAGGTGCCCCTGGAGGCCTTGCTGAAGCTACAGCGCCTGGAGTCTCTGCATGTCACAATGCCGTCGATCACAAATAAACAGCTCCTGGACCTTGTCAAAGGTTTGCCCAATTTGCGTATCCTCAGCTTGCGCGAATGTTCATTGATAACAGACCTGTTCGTGTTCGTGGCTCGGCACTGGATCAGAAGAAGTGAAGAACCTCGCGAAAAACTGACGATCTATTTGCAAGGCTCGTCTGTTAACTGGATGAATCTCGACAATGGCAACAACGAGAAGGCCAGACGATTATTGGAGATTATAAAAAAGGAAAAAAATGAAGTGGTTCTTATGAAGCGAGAACGGAGTGGGGCAGCATTTTAAACTCGTTCTCAATTAAATAATCATCCATTATTATATTAAATGTCATTATCATTATTGTTGTTGTACCGTGAGTGAGTAAATAAATGTAAATTCATATATTGACTACAATTTTGCTTTTATATATACATCAACAAAGCGCAGCCCAACGCAATTTTTTTCGGAAATGTTCTCTATTGCTGTGCTATTTTTTTCTCATTATTATTACAGGTAATTACAGGTAAGCATAGGCTAAATTTTAATAGTTTTTTACTAACTAGATAAATCAGCATCTTTTATATTTTTTAATGAGAACTACGATTAGCAATTTCTACTTTTTATAGCACGACAATTTTATTTTCTTATAATATAATTTAAAAATAAAAATTTTTTTTAATATTTGTATTATATTCATAATATATATTTAAATAATATGATTTGCAAATTATACAATTTTAGTAGGCATTTTGATTCTATACGACACTGAGATATATTTGGTCTATATCCTGATATCCGACATCGATTTTTCGATGTTTTTGGGAGAAGAACATCCGATGTATTGAACATTTGCTTGGTGATTTGGTGATTTTTTTAAAGGTTTGTAAAAATGTCTATAATGTATTTCAAGTGATTGTCTCATTCAATAATTAATAGATGTTAAAACAAATCAAATGAATAAAACAAAAAACAAAAGAAAATATAGCAAAAAGAAAAAAGAAATAAAGCAAATTTTTTGTAGGCAAAAATCGAACGTCGTGAAAATAGCATCGATGTTTGAAATAAATTTAAGAACATCGACGTATTGATATTTCATTCCGCACTACCAGAAGGTTGAAGTTCTCTCTTTACAACTAACTGTAATTTTTTTCCTGAATGTAGTTAATATTAATAAATAGAATAAATTATATCAATATTTTGTATACACAGGACTTGCAATTACAAATATTCGTAAAATAAGTTCGTAAGTTCCTAAATATATTATTCTATTTTTTTTAAATATATTTAAAATTATTATAATAAATAATGTATAGATTAAAGATCATAAGAATTTCTTGAGTTTCTGTATAAATATTTTAAAATACTATGTTAGTAATTTTAAAGTTTATCTCTCCGCTAACTCATAGTTACTTAGGTAAATAGGTGGAAAATGCATGGAATATTTTACATTTCAAGATTTATTTATAATAATTATATAAATACGATCTGAACTTTCTACATAAACTTTCGTTGACATTTCGTCAATTAAAGCTTAAAACGCATTAAACATTCTTGAATTATTGTTCGTTGTAAGGACTCTCATTATGTTCAAAATGATGCTGCATTAACTTCACTTCTCGTTCTCTTTTAACTCATTTCCCTTTAGCTGCTGCATTGTTGATGCTGCTTAACCCATTAGAGCCCCTGATGTCTGTCGCATCATACGCCCGCCGCACTTCTCTCTGATTTTCTGACTATGAAAACTTTTCAATCTTTTGCCAGCTGCCAAAAAGTTCATAACGCGCCGTTGACTTTCCACTCTTCATCTTTGCCATGTAAATCAAGCTGTACTTAAGTACAAACCAGTATATACATATTTTATCTATATATTTGTATACACATATACATACAATAAATTATCATAAGCAGCGGCAAGTGCTGGAGCGGAGTGCTTTTTAGCTGCAGCGAATGCAAATAATGCAAAATAGTTTGCGGCAGCTGTGACTCGAACCCTAAAGACCCCAAAAAAGTGACACTTGACATGTGACAGTGGCAGCCAGACAATAATAACAATAACCAAAACAACAACAACAACAACTGACAGGCACAACAAACACTTCATAATATCAAAAGTTTGGAGCAACAAATCCAACAGCAGAATAAAGCATAGACAAAGGCAAGTTGACAACGTCATAAAGTCTGCAAAATAACAGAGCTTTCACCTTTAGGCTGTTAATTAACAGTAGATTAGGCAACTTTAAGTGTGCTCTGGGGCAGTTTCAATGCATATTGTATTGAAAATTGAATGTTCTATCTTTTGTTACCTCGGCTTAAATGTCAAACCCATTATACAATAGCTAATAGTAGCTGCAAAAAGAATAAGTAAAAATTTATGAAAGAGCATTTCGATTTTGTGTGTGATTTTGATTTTGAAAATAAAATAAATACTATATTATCGCATACTTAGAATCTTTATATACTAAAGGATAACTAAACATACATTAAGGCCGAGAAAAATAATAAAAAATAAAAATTAAAATATTTTATAAATAATATATAATCGCACTGAATACTTCAATACTTTAGAATAATATATTTACTCTAAGATAATTAAACCTAAACTGAATCCATGAAAAATAATACAATATATTTATATTTCAGATAATTATACTTTAAAGTAAGCGAAATAATTTATAAATTATTATAATGATTATTTATAGCAAGACCAATAATTTATACATATTTATCTATCTATTCTAACCCGGCCACGCCACTACAGTAAAAAAATCGGAAATGGCTATATCTCCCCTAGTTTTTGAGCTGAGGCTCCATATTGGGAATATATATTACTGGAAAACTCCCGACATCACAAAAATTTCTCGGCCAAATTTTAATAAATAGTAACTTAAATTTAGCCGTAACTCCTTACTCTTTTGTTAGCCCACGCTACGCTTTTCTTCACGATAAGGCAAATTTGACGGTTGCTAAACATTAGCTAATTGTATATAAAAATATATAGTATATAAAAATGGCGTGACTAAAGAACTAGAAAATACCAACACGCAAAAGTTGTGCAAATATTTATGAATTTAGCCGAGATAGGAATCGTTAAAGTCGTTTCGTATCTGCCCATAAAGCCCCTGAAGCGAGCTGCCGAAGTAACCACTAACAATATAAAATTTAAATTAGAATTGAAATGTTAAAAAGCCAAAAGAAGAGGCTGGCTGCACCACTGCGGCAGTGCGCTGTCCGTAACGGTGATAATCTATCCCGCAGAGACGAAAACATACACAAGAGCCGGGCAGAGTCCCGACTCCGCCAGGACATTTGCCCATCAAACGCGAAGCGACAGCGTCGATACAAATACTCGTTTCTGAACACAAAAAAAAGGGAACATAGAAAAGAAAATCTAGCAAAATTGTCAAAGCCGCCAGACTGGCAACAGACAACAACGGAGACATTTGGTCGGACAAGTGACGGAAAGGAATGCATAATAAATAGATGTAAAAGTGGATGTACGGCCAGCCCAAAGTAGCTAAAAGAAGCAATGGAAAGAAGACAATGAACCGCATGATAATCAAATTCGAATAATACAACAAGCGACAAGTAGCCAAATGGAGATGTTGTAAAACTGGTGTAGCACAATATTCGAGCCAAGTTCGGGAGACTTAAAAGTGGGTAAGCAAGATATTCTGTGGAATATAAAAATTTGTTTTTTTATATTTAAAAGCACTGCATAAAGTAGAGTTTAAAATTCAAATTGGAAATTCAACAAAAGTAGTTCCGCAATATTTTAGCTGACTTTGTTATAAATGATAACTTTTTAATTCTCTTAAATTTTGTACCAGCAGTTTTTTAAAAGAACTTGAAAGTTCTATCGAAACTATTTTACTTAGCTTATTTTAATTATATCTTTATGATAGACAACTCTTATAAAAGGAAAGGGATAAATGTGCAGGTGAAAGGCAGAATTGAGACTTGAGACTTGACTAGGGTGTACTTCTTTGGCGAGAAATAATTAGCTAGTTAATATAATATATGATTTGGTTTTGGTTAAACAATTTTTTTAAGTAAAAATTTTAAGTCAGGCACCAAATGTAAAGCCTTGTAAAATCGCAAGTACAATTTGATTATGGATTTTTAATTTTTTTTAAATTAAAGAGCAAGGACTTTAATAGAAAGTATGCAAAGAACTTAGTTCAAAGCCTTGAGACCTCTAAATTAAAATTAAATTATTTCACAACATATAAAATTCGAAATAGGACAAATAAAACGTAAATATGTCAAGAAATTTATTCACCAATATATTTATAATTTTCTTTCGTTGCTATTTATTCTCTTTGTAGATACACAATACTCATAGCAAGCGTATACAATTTACAAACGTTAATCAAAACAATGTTAATTATTGTCATTTTTTCTAGAAAAAGACTCGAATCCATAAATTATGCCTATAAGAAACGGTTTTCCACTTTTTAAAGTATTTCACTGCCTTAGTCCTAGTATACCCTGTAAAGATTAAACCAGCATTCTTAAATGCTGTTTGATGTCGCAGCCCGCGGCTTGCTTACATTGTGCAAATCTGTTACAAAGCCGCATTTAATGTCCCACAGAGACAAGTGTTGGCCACTTGCAAGGGTTGTCCTTATCACAGCTCTTTATTCAGTTCTATTCACCTGCTGAATTCTTTGTTTGCCTCTTGCAATTGTATCCCAAGCATTTAGCCCGTATTTGTTGGTGCAGTTGCCCTGCAGGCCACACACACACACGCACATACTCACACACATTACGGAATGCAGACAGCCACATAATCCTGGCACTCGCAGTCAAGTATTCGTTGCGGCCCGCACGCATTCATTGGCATTCATAAATCGCTTACTCAAACTGCAGCCTTAATCAGATTTGGCCAACAATTTTGTTGCCAGTCAGCCAGACTGCCGGCCTGCCAACCTGGCATAAATAGCAATTTGCTGGCCGAGAGTGCACGCCCTGCTGGCCCCTCTCCCCCTCTTGTCTTCCTCTCACGTTGCATTTTGGCATTTTGGAAATTAAGTGCATTTAAACGTAAAATTTTGGGGCGACGACTTTGATTGGCAATTGGTAATTAAAATGAAGATATATCGATTTGATGTTTGTCGAGGCACAATAAGCTAAGGCTGAGCCAATTTAATCGGGCTGCTTGGCCTAAGCAAACATATTACGCATACGCCGCACATTGCGTATACGCCAGGTACAGTGCCGGCAACTGTTTGCTAGTTAATTAAATTGGATTTCTCTGGTAGCGATGTTGGTCTTTTGCATTGACAAATTGAAATTGCAATTGCAAATCCTTAAATTATTTATGGGTCCACTCTAATGACCGGCCATGGCACAAATAACATTCACAGGCGCCTTCGAGTCGATGGGCAAATACTTTTTCACATTTTTAAATTTCCCCTTGTGAACTTCTACAGTCAACAAATTTGTCTGGCAAACCTTTTTTTTTGGGTCAATGTCAGCGGCTGGTGTGATAATAATTTATGTTTGGGGCGGGCTTAGCACGGCCACAAGCCGTTCCACTTTTTTTTGGCCTACCCTTATTCTTCTTGGACATGTTTCTTTTTGAACTTTGCTGTTTGGTCTCTATTTTTTATATGTTGCTGCTCTTTTTGCTGCAACGGAAATAGTTGTCAGCTCGGGCAGTTGGGGGGATTGTGGGTTGGTTTGGGGTGTGTCGTGGACAACTTGTAAATGCCGCCTAATCTGACATGCTCAAGTGCTGTGAAGAAGGTTACAAATTTTAGGAATTGTGAAAGCAGAGCATAAACGAATTTGTAATTTTAAATGAAACATTTTAAAGGCATACAAATTTACTCGTATATTTAGATAGATCGCGTAATATTTCAATATATTATATGTATATTGTGTTGTTTTGGCCGAAATAGTGGCACTGAAATTCTTTGAAAATACCATGATAACAAATATTTCGTTAAGTACATAAAAAATGCAAAAATTCAAATTGCAAAGAATTTATGAAAATCGAAAAGAAAATCGACTCATATTTAAGATAAGTTAGACAATGAGAAAAAACGAGACACACTGTGATAGTGTTAGCACCAAAAGTAATAAAAATCTGAATATCAAAAACCAAAAAGAATAAGTAAATCAAGAATAAGAATAATCCTCATTCTCTTTTTACACGATTTTGAAATAACACGCATTTAAAAGTTTACATTTTTTTCTAAACGAATAAGTTTTTTAAAACACGATTTCAAATATTTCATGAATCTTTTTTAATGAATTTGTACTGAACTATGAAGAAGAGGTAATAGAGTTAGTGAAACAGAAATAATTTCCCAAAATGAAAAAAACAATCATTTTTGTGACATGGTTTTGATTAGAGTGTTACGCAATTTTATTTTTATATTAGTCTTAATTATTTTTTATATTAATGAAGCTTAGAAGCTTTTTGCTTTTTTCCCAATCTTTTCTTTTTTCAATAAATTTAATGAATAAAAATGTGCAAGCATGGAAAATAAATTCTCAAGTGAACTCTTAGAACAATTTGCTAATATTGTTTAATGTACTTCTAAGTTGCTTATTTGCTTATTGCTGGAACTAATCTACTATTTTTCCGTATTTGTTGGGAACGTATCTATCGTGTAAAAAGCGAATTGGGTGTATACAATATAAATCCCGTTCAAGTTTAACAGCTACTCTTCATTTGAGTTTATATACCGCAACAGAAAGCCTTGTAAATTCTAAAGCAAATCCATCTTGGCCAAAAGCTTTCAAATATTGACACACGAATCCTTTAGCTCTTAACCAAACACAGCTGCTTCAACCCCGCACGACACACACACACATAGTGTATTTATATAGTTGCACCCCCACGACCCCTAGCCCGTTATTGTCATAAAACAAAACTGCGGGCCACTGCAGGCAAACAGCATAAAACCCTTGAAAGAAGCCCAACAACTACAGCAACATAAAACACTTGACCGCTTGACCTAAATTTGACAAGTATTTTTTTCGTCCCGTTTCTCCTGTTTTCTTTTTTTGGCGCCAGATTAAGGCAAGTCCGTCCGTGCCGACGTCAAATGTCAACAGTGGCCGAGAAATAGTACAAGAGAAATGTTTTAAAAATTACAACACGTACGCAATTTTGGCCTGATGCGCATAAAATAGGCATAAAATATGGGGCGTGGCCGCACAGGCAATGAAAGCCAATGGAGTCGAACCCCAGGCAGGAGGAGGATGCAGCAGCAAGGGTTATCATGCCACAGCGTCGGATTCACCTCATTTGGCAGCAGGCGGCAAAGTTGGCTCTGATTTCTGGCCAGCTACTTGGGCAATCCGCACACACACACACGCACACACACGCACGCACAACGCCCGCGGCAAGGTGTTGAAAATTGATTTGCGCTCTGATAAATTTCTTTGGCAACTTTCGCCAGCTCGAGGGCTTCTCGTTTCATGCCACCTGCCATTGAAATTAAAGATTGCCAGGCAGCAGCTGAGCCAACGAAGAGATAAGCGTCCACCCCCTCCGCCCCCTCCTTCCCCTTGGCACAGGGGGCACGTACCACATTTTAGCACACTATTTAAGCAGTGCCGAGCAGATCCACGCGACGACTGCAAAATGTGTCAATTTGGCGTCAAAGACATTGACAGACGTTGGCAACAATAATACACAATGAGATATAATAAGGCGGCTTGTTTGACTAGGACTATTCAAATACCCTGTAGGAGATCACAGCCCAAAATGCAATCTTTTTATTTGCTTAAAAACAGATCATATTCAATTGACATTGCATTTTTTGGTACTCACTAAGAAATCAAAATCACATTTAATACTCTAGAGTTTCAATCAAAATAACTATTTTTTTTATTAATGGGAGAACAAAAAAAATAGTAGATTTTTATTTTGTTTTATAATATTTATTTAAATTTCTGCGATTCAAGAAAGGCGATATTATTCTGAATTTGTTGTAGTAGTAGTTTGTGTTAAAAAGAACATCAGCTTCATTCTTCTCTTTTCTTTTATCTCTCCCTCTCTCTCTCTCCCTCTCTCTCCCGTCTTTCTCTCTCTATCTCACTCTATATCTTTCCCTTTTCTTGCCTTAAACTCTCCCTATTTTTCTAATTCTTCCACACTTCCTTTTAAACTTGTTTGTTCTTCATCCTTCTTGTTTTCTTTCTCTTTGTCAAATTCTCTTAACATTCTTTTTCCCTCACTATCACTTGTTTTCTCTCTCTCTCTCTCTCTCTCTCTCTCTCTGTCTCTAACTCTCTCACCTAGAACTTTTTCTTTTACTCACCCTTTGACTCTGTCCTAAATTAAGATTAAAATTAAGCCAGCCTATCACACCCTTCCTCACCGCTCACAAACAGGGTATGCAAACAGCACATGTTTACATTAGCAATAAAACAAGCTGCTTCTAAAATTGAAGTTGGCTGCAACTGCTGCCACGCCCACTTGCCACACAGCCAGCCAGCTGTGAGGTGTTTTTGCTGTCTCACGTACGTGCAGCCAGCGAGGAGACGCGATGGGGCGGGCAGGGGGCGCGAGGTTCCCCCGGTTGGTTAGGCAGACAATAACTATAATTGTCGCATCAGCATTTTTGCTGCTGCTTTTCTGGCGCTCCTAAAAGTATGCAGTAAAACGGCGATTCATTGCTGAGTAAGGAGATGGGAGATGGGTGAAGGAGGAACAGTGGTGGACTGGGGAGGGGGGAGAGGGGGGACAGACAGCACTGAGCAGTGGAATGCCATTAAGCGGCAGACAGGGAAATGCCGGGAAATGCGTGGAGACAGTGCGACGCATAGGCAGCGATTCCTTTTGTAGGTCTGTGGAGTGGAGCTCACATGTATGTGTGTGTTTGTGTATGCAAGTGTGCGTGTGTGCAGCGTATAAAAAATTCTTAAATTAAAGTCAGTTTGACGACTCGTTGGCCGTGCAAAATATCACAGAATGTGGCACAATTGTTGGGAGGAGTCTTCGCTGAAGTGAAACTTAATGTTGATTAGGAAAATTGAAGCGATAATGTGCGGAGACTGAGCTGCAAAGCGGATTGAAAGATGTCAAGAACATTACGCTTAAAGCCCGATGGGAAGGCATTAAAGACCGAAAATTGAATCACTCATTAAATTAAAAATACAGGGAATAGTATAAAGAGAGGACATTAGTTATAATTTATATATTTCTTAATTTTTTGTTTTCTCTAATAATAATATATTATGTTATTATTTTTATTATAATTTATATACTCGATCACGAAGTGAAAAGGGAATATTGGGTTTGCGCGTATGAATGGTGAATTTATTTTATAATTTTTTTCATTGCTTTTAGTTTTTGAATAGAGTAGTGCAATTATTCCAATTTTTTGTAATAAAATATTAATTTTTAACTACTCCTAACAAATGCTACGCTTGCCATCAAATTTGTAGTGGTCACTTGTCGGATGTTTGAACCCCAACATTTTCGGGCAGTGCCCGAAAGTAGGCAATGATTTTTTTTGGATTCCACTGCCATGAGATGACATAGTTTACTACTAACCGAACGCGTTTTCATTTCTATTAATACCTAAATATAATTTTGTTATACATTGATTTATCCATATTATCATTAACAATCATTTTTCTATTATGTTGTAACTATTATGTACTTCGCTGTAATATTTCGTGTTAATTGTATATTTAGAAGAATTGCTGCCGCCATCTATGGGCGAGTTGCATGAATGCGCATAAAAGAAAATAAATAAATGCACCAAAAAATGGAATTTCCAAAATTCGGCTAGTTCTTGTCGAATGCCAAAAAAGAAAATAAATAAATAAAAACTTAGATAGAGAAATTTCCGGCAAGCTAGGTTTTGACTATGTCGGCTAACCCCAGTCTGTCTTTCTCCTCGTGGTTATTCCAATGACAAGTTGTGTGCAGCTCCGTAAATTATTTTCTTTAAATAAAAAAACACCAAAAAAAAGAAAGCAAAATAAAAAAATTAAATAAAAAAAGGTGAAGTTCAAATAGCAGTGACAACAAAAAACCAAGTGGCTGGTCATCCATTCTTGATGTGAGTACAACCGGGAAAAAAGCAACACATATCCTATTCCTAACAGGATAACTATTTGCTCTAGTATAATTCTAACTTAAACCTATACTTATTCCGATTTTCAAATCTCTTTTACTAGAATCGGCACCTAGGCTAAAAATTAATCCAGCTAACTTGGCTTAAGCCGAGCAGACAATCCAAAAGCTTCCACACTTATAAATTCTAGGCCCATTGCGGCAAATTGGCGTAAGCGCGGCCAAAGACGCTTTGTGCGTTGTTCGTTCAGTACAGTAAAATAATTTTGGCGCCCAACTTCAAGGTCTAAGTTTCGGTTTAACCTCTTAGCATCTTGGTTTGACTTTAGGTCAAAAGTCAAGGCAGTGTAAACGGTTGTGTAAGCTGATTAGTCAACTAAGCAAAATCAAATAATTAATAATTATTAAATAATTATTTAAACCCATTTCTTAGTATGTTATTAAAAACTTTACATGTCAGTGAAATTTTATTTACCTACGATGATGATATAATAAATAATAAAGAAATGGAAACAATTATTTTATTTGAAGTTTGGTATAAATACCTAATAATTAAGATCTACATATGTGTGTCTTAATAATAGTTGATATTATATGTGGCGATCACAGCAGAAATGTATGTTCTTTATGTTTACTTGATATTAATTTATGATTCTCATAATAAGAACCTTTGTTAATTAAAAACTTAAATATTTGAAAAACACTTAAAAATTAAAATGAATTGTTATAATAAAATATAATTAATAAAAATCGTAACATTATCCGATTGTTTTCAAAAACAACAGAATAGTTAAATTATTATAAATATACATTTTACTATTTTCAATATTTTGAGCTGAACCAGTTCACGAGTGGTTCAGCTTGAAGAGAAAATGTTCTCCTTGCACGTTTTCAAGTCAGCTCTGTCTGATTTTTTCATACATCTGTTATGAAATTGGCTTCAACTTGGCTCGTCACATTTTCACATTTTTTGCACGCATATTTTTCAGTTGCCCCCGCGGCTTCAGTGCCCCCGCCCCCCTCGCAAACGCTGCTGTCTAACTGTCTGATTGAATATTTTCTCGTATTCGTGTGTATTTTTTTTTTGTTTTGCGTGTTTTTTGCTGGCGCTCGCACTTTTTTTGCGAAGCCCCGACACTTGAACACCCATTTTGTACGGCATGTTTTGCACTTTATGCATATTTTTTGCATTTATTGTGGCCAAAACATGTAGACAAGCCGGCCCAGAGATGGGGTTCGGGTGTGGAACCGACCCGGCTAATGTATGCTCGTCACGTTTAGCCACTTGTGTCCTGCGGGCCTGCAGGGCTGCGGGGCTGCCGTGTCTTCACATTCACTTAGTGGCACAAGTCTTGGCTAAACCTCTTTTGCATATTGATACGCTTGCACATAGGAAATCCACTTGGAATCCTTGCCCCAGCCAGCCCTTCGCTTTGTAATGGAAATTAACAGCAGTTTATGTTGGGCCATTGCTGGCACTTGAATTTCAGCTGCTCAGAACAGATATGAGCTAATAATACGCATCGCATAAATTAGGTGCAGGCAAAAATACAAAAACATGAATATATTTGAGTTTTGTTCAACAACTTAATTTGCTTCAAAAACCTGAATCAAAAACCAAACATGAATGAAAAATTTATTTTTGGAGTGTCGCTGATGAAATATCTTTGAAACCCATTTATTAATTAATTTTAAAAATCCCAATTGATTTTCTAAACTATACGCCTGATCGCATTTTTGATTTTAACTCGGGATCACACTATATAAAATAGGTTTTTACTAGACATTTTTATAAAATTATATAAATATTAAATTAAATTAAATTAATAAAAATTAATTTGTTTATATGAAAATTGTAAAATGGCCATAACTTCGAAACTACTCATCTAATCGTGGTTATAACTTAATCGCGTTTCTGACTTTAATTCGGGATCACTCAAAGTTATACAAATTTGTATGGAAATTTTAAAATGGCCTGAACATTTAAACTATACGTCCAATCGGTTTGCTGCCTTTAAATCGGGATCACTGCAATTTCTATAAATTTGTATGAACATTTTAAAATGGACTACAAAAACTAAGACAGATTGATGCTCCTGAAGAATATTTAAGCTTAATGATATAGGAAAACATACTTTTTTAATGTCGTTACATAATTAAAATCCTCGCTGCAAGAGTATTCCAAACAAACAGAAATTGCAATTTAGCTAAATTTATTTTTGGTTTAATTGTGTTAGTTGTGTGCACTGCTTGAAATAAATTCGGCGCGTGTTCAAGTGCAGATTTGCACTGCTTGCTCGCTGGCGAACGGAGTAAATTAAAGGCGGCGCTTGAAAGTAGGCAAAACAAAATTTGATTGCAACAGCAACTACATTTAAGGACCGTGAAAACTGACCAACCCCAACTGAAAACTAAGCGCAAACCCTTTTCGTCGCGTCCAATTTGGTAGCGAAATTGTTTGCCTGCGGGCCATAAAAATGCACATAAAAAGGCAAAACGAGACACTCCAACCCCGGCGTAACATTTCCACATTGGCACGCAACAACAATTAGAGCAACAACAACGCTGCATGAGCCGCAAACTTTTGGCGCCCAAATGGCGCACGAAGGCGCCTCAATGTCAGCTCATTAAAGTTTAGTGGGCGCTTTTTGCATATAGCCCGAAACACGCTAGCCAGCAAGTGCTGCACCCACAGCTGGATGGAGGCGACTGAATGGGCTGAAGTGGCAGCTGACAGACTTTTTGCTGCTGCCACGTCCACCTCCACGCACACCCACACCCACACACCCACACACAAATCGAACTTTCGCCAAGTCAAGGCCTGCATAGAGACAAAGCAAGGCGAAAACTTTTCTCCCTGGCGATAAATCAAATTTTTGCCTGTTAACTCGCTCGTTTAAATTAAGTTGAGCATTAGCTCAGCTAAATTGGCTAAGAACCCCAAAAGAGGGCCAACAACCAAAATAGAAGCTCGCATTTTATGTAACTTAAAGCATTTCCCGGCAGTAGCCAGGGGCGAGGAGCCGGAAGTGACGGCGGCGTCGCTGCTGACAGCTAATGAAAATATTTGGCAACTTGGCTCGAACGAGCCTCCAGTTTGAGCCTTGAGGTAGGTTGGTAATTAGCGTACTGCATATTTTAGTAGGACTGGGAAGAGCTCCGAAAGGAATGTGGCCGAAGCAAAAGAAAATGGAAAATGAAAAACGCGCTTGCTCCGCGTTTGCAGAGCCTTAGGTCAGCAAAAATGCATAAAACTTTAGGAAATTAGATTTGTTTGACTTGAGGAGCAGCACCAAGAATGCAATTATATTTTTATGCTATGCAATATAAATATTTAATGGAATTAACAAAATAATACAAATTAAAGAATATGCCAGAAATATGTTTGTTTGCTTGTAGTTTAAGTTATAGAAATGTATAAATATGTAAAACAGATGGTCAGGGATCTTTGGTAAATACAATGAAATAATTTAATAATATTTTTCAGCTTCACTTTACTTTACGCAAAATCTTTTGATTTAATTTAGTAACTTAATAGCAATAAAAGAAAAGTTGAACATTAATCTTTGCACTTTTCAATTCATATTAAATAGAATTTAAGTGTCAGATTTCTTATAGTCTTAAATAGTTTCTGCGAAAAACATATATCTTGAATGGAATTACAAAAATAATAATAATTAGAGAATATACATGAAATAGACAATTTATTTTCTATAGTTTAAATAATAATAAAAAATTATATATATATATAAGACAGATGGAAAGGTGTCTTGTATAAATGTGATAAAATAATTAAATTAAATATTTTACTACTCTCAATTTGATTTGATTTAGTTTAATAATTGTATATTTAAATATATATTTTCTTAATAATAGTAAAACATTAATCATTCCAGTTTTCAATTCATATTTTATGTACATTTAGTGTCTGACTTAAATTCATAAAAAGTTGCTGAGAAAAAGAAATCTTAACAAAAATAGTCCTTTGTCAGTGCTCAAATTCCAGGAGTTCGGGTGTCGACACACTTGTGTGGTGTTATCTAACACTGGCCAAAGTGTTCGCCATTGCGACCAGTGCCAGGTCAACAGCCCATTTCATGTGATTACTCACAAAGCGCAGCTCAGGGAGGCGGAGGCGGAGGGGGAGGGGCAGGGGGCAGGGTGATATCTAATCGACAATACAACGCCCATGCAGCAATTCCCCAATCAGAGCTGGTCCGGCCCCACCCCCTACGCCCCCTCGGGGCAGCTGCCTGCTTGTTATTGTCATTGTTATCAACAATGTCAGTGCAAACAGCAACAACTACGACAATAAATACAGGCCTCTAGGTAAAGCGGCGAATGTTGAAAAGTGTCGGAGGTAAAGGAGAGGAGTAGAAGGGGAAGTGGGAGGGGGGGGGGGTTGGTGTAGACCACGTCTCGTGTGGGCATATGTTAAACATTTTGACACTTTTGCGCACGGTTGAGCCAACGCAGAACTTTGACAATCCAATGGAACTTGATGAGGGTACATTTCCGTTTGGCCAAAATTACAACAACAATCACAACAATAGCGCCAACAACAACTACGACTAGTCTAACGGTAACCCTTGCGAATTTATTTAAATTTAAAAAAATACCATTTGCCCAAATTTGTAACAATTTGCAGTTGCTTTACCCTGTTCACCCAGCAAAAAAGGGTATATTGTTTTGAATATACACATATACTTATACATATATATTATATATATACTAAAATCAAATACAAGCATTATCAAATTCCTGGGCATAAGATTCTTACTTTCAAAAGCTTCTTTTTAAACCTAAAAATTCCTATATAAAAACTCAAACAAAGATCTTAATCTAAGAAGCTTTGCATATTAATGACAAATGTTTAAGCTTATTTTAAGCTTGCAATTTATTGGAAAGAGGATTTTGTAATTTAAATTGATAAGACCCAACCAGGCTTCGCGATACAACACTAGACATAACTGTGTCTTAAAAATAAGTGTAACTCATTTAAATTATGTGTTTTGATGATAATAAATTCAAATTATATAAGCTAAAATATTTCATGATTTCTTATATGAATTATTGTGAGTTATTTAAGTAGATTGCACAACCAACTTGTAAATAGACCTCTTATATATATATATATATATATATATATATATATATATATATATATATATATATATATATATATATATATATATATATATATATATATATATATATATATATATATATATAAACGAATTCTATCGTGCTTTGTATTCATTAAAATGTTGTGGGAATTGTGGAAATGCCTCGCATAGCCCACACAATTCCAGAAAAATTTATATATTCAGTTACAGTTTGACAGTAACTGCGTTCGGATTTACAGTCTGGGGATTAGTAATGGAATTATTAAGGAGTCTCTTTTCACACTATGTACAGGGTATTGCGCAGTCATCCGCAGCCTCCTGCATTACGCATGCTTGCCGTTGTTGTCTATTTCTCGCCTCTTTTCGACCTGGTCAGGTGTAATGGTCAACGATAATCAACAGCGAACTGAAATCAGCGACTGTCAGAATTTCGTTACATTTCGTGTGGTGCCAACTGCAATTGCAGGGGGGGATAAATGGGGCTTGGGGGAGATAAAAGCAAACCGCATTAGCGGTCGCCGCTGAGCTTTGCTGTGGCCTCATGCGCAGTTAATGCCAGATTGGAACTCGTGAAGAGTCCTGGCCCAGGGACGGGTGGGGGCCTAGGGGGGGGGGGGTTTGGGGAACTGCTAAATCGGGGCGCCAACTGAAACTTAATTAAGTGTTGGTCGAAGGCCCTTTGGGCCAGTGCCGTGGCAAATATTGCTCAGCGGTTGTCGATAAATGTTAACTGATTTTGGTTTTTGCGGGTTTCAGTTGATTTTTAGTGGCGCTTTAAGGATACGCCAAATAGTGTACGAATTTAATAATTTTTTAAATTTAAGAGCTTTGATAAATAAAGTTCGTTAAACCAAGAGGAAATTAAAAACAAGAGAGAGATTTATATTTATGTATATATTTATTTATATTGTCTAGCACAGAAGTCAGGCAAACTTCCTAAAATAATTATAAACCATTCTTTGCTTTTGCGATTTTGTATTATTTCGACCATTTTTATGCTTATTCTTGAGAATCTATTATGGGTAAATATTTGTATTTCATGTGGGCGGAAAATTAAAAGAGTATATTTTATATTTGGCCAAAATTTAACAGAATAAAATCTTGAAAAGAATATTTCATTTGCGGAAAAAATGTTTAAATTCAACTTGTTGCTTTAGGCAACTTTCATAGAGATGAATACCTATGCAAATTGGCTATTGATATGGCCTGCTTTTGCCTGTTGCACAACAATTTGACACACCCCACCTAATGCGCCTTTTCTGAATGCGGGGAACAATTATGCTTGTTGAGACTCCCCCGCCAAAATACCCGCGAGACACAAAGCCGCCTTATCTGGTGTACAGCAATTTCAAGTGGCATCCTCTGGGACGCAACGCATGCCAATTGAGAGGGGGGACTTTGGGAGACGCCCCTGCCCACCCCCTTCTTATGCCCTTAACTTTGCTGCCAATTTTCGTTATCGTTTTCAAATTGAAAATTTGCGTAATCACATTTTAAGTGAAAATCGTTTTACAAATGAAATTAAATCGATTTTTTAGCCAGACACTTAAAGCGAGATACGAATCCTTGGCAAAAGTTACGCATACGACGCGTTTGGCGTTAACATTATGGCGTCGCATATCCGTATCCGCTGCCACTTCTACTTCCGTTTCGCCATCTTTAAGTCCGCTGCACTTTTGCGTGAAATATGCGGCGACAACTTCGTTTGCTATCTTTTTATCTCCAGATCTCCTTTTTTTCGTCGACCCGTTGCATTTCAAAGCCCCATCAACGTCATCAAATCGTTAGTCAAATACGCAAAAAACTTTTTTAGTTTTCGAGAGTGGGCAGAGGGAGGAGTTGGGGGCCTCACTTGGCAATAAAAATGATGAAGTGCTGGCGAGTACTTCAAAGTGCAGCCCGGCTTACATACTTATGGAGCATCTAACTGAACTCGAGAGTATATGTGTATATATATATATGTAAGCTGACATTGCCTGCAGTTTGTGCCTCAGGGATGCTTAGTTGCAGGGGCTATCTGTTTTGTTAGGGCGTTTGTAACAGTTATCTGGACTTAGTTTTTACAAATATATTGTGATAGAAATATATAGTTATTATTATCTAAATAATTATTAAGTTTTACACTTTTTATTATATTTTTCTAGAGTATTTTCTAGTGTGGCCAATGGTTAGAGTAAAAAATGGATTATCAGGTTGGCTCTGATTCGAAACTCAATAATAACATATTAAGCGATAAGCTTGAAAAGTAACTTATGAGTACATTTTATATAAAGATATCTGTGTAATCATGAAATGCTCGCAAATCTTTTATTTTCTAGTCCTCGTTACGGGAACGATTGCGGCCTACAATAAAGTTATTCGAGCCCGTAAGTAGCATATGAATCATCTATTATATTTAGACATTTTATTTACCGCCTAGCCCAATGCCTGTTTATGGCCGATATCGGACCTTGTGATGGTAGTCATCGAGTCTTTGGCTATGATTACCTAACCAACCGCTGCGTGCACTTCTTTTATGGAGGCTGTGGTGGGAATCCCAATCGGTTTGCGACAAGAAAGGAGTGCATGGACACGTGCTATGTGAAGGATGCGGAGGGCAGAGACGAGGCAGAAGACGCAAAGTTTGATTTGTACTATAGAGATGAATTATAAGTTGGAATATGGAACTAAAACATACAAGTTGAGGAAGTTCGAGGTGCAAAAACAAAAATAAGAGATCCAAATATAGTTTGCTAAAGCTATGTAATTAATGGATAAAAGAAATATTAAGTTTGTACTTCAATTTAAATAAGGATTTAGTTGATTTCTTAGCTAATAATATGTGTGTTAGTAGAAAAGAAAAGTATGATGGTCTTAATATTATTATTGTAATTGACGATTTTATTCTTATTAGGTTAGTTTTTAGTATATTCAAGGTATATATTGAAAAATATTGAATTTCTTTATCTAATGCAATTTATATATTTATAGGGCATAGCGGAGTCGGCGCGACATTCTTTACTTTCGCCACTCTATGGCTTGTACAAACGCATAATTTTAGTTGAAACTTCCTTTTCCCCGTCGAGTTGCAACTAATGCGTTTTCTTTTGACGCCGACTGTCTGTGTCTACTCGTGTCTTTTTCTTTCCCGCTCTCTCTCTCTCCGTTGCTGTCTCAACATGTAGACGTCTGTTTGCTGCCAATCTGAGCGACCATTAAGTCAAACAGCTCAAGTAATTTAGCAGCTGCACACAGCTGAGTTTTTACTGCACTCAGTGTTGATGCATATTTCCAGCATTATATATCCCCCCGCAAAACTCTCGACAATTTTTGACATTTATTTTGCGCTGCAGGCGCTAAATAACTTAACTCCAGACTTGATATGTGCTTGCGCAGACACAACGGACAAATTCGATGTTAATAAAACAGTTTATACTCAATATATATTACTCAACGTAATTCTGAATAAAAAAGAGCGTATTGAATTGCCAACACTTGATTCTCGCAAACAATTACGTAAATTATTCTTAAATTGGTATTTATTAATTTATTGTAATAAAAATGAGGTGTATATCGCGACGAAAAAATCGAAATCATTTCGCTATTGGAAATGGCGCACACACATCCATATAAACTGAAATGCTCAGAGCGCATTTAATTTTTTCATTTTACGCTCTGTCGCTCATTTTTAAAATTGAACGCTCTTCATACAATATATGTGAATATATTGTGAAACTGCTCGCACTCTCATTATTGACACAATGAATACTGAGCAGACACCATTTCTTACGCATATCAACGCAATATCGCGTTCGCAATGAAGAAACAGTGAGTGAGAGGCTGACGAAACTATGCTGGTTGCGCTCTCGCGAGATCCGTCTCTCCTCTTATCTCCCTCTCACTCGTGTCGTTCGCTGCAAGCAGTAGCAGAGAGAACTAAAGTACTTTAGTGCTCTCTGGATATCAGCAATCCAATGAAAATTGCTTTCATTGTTCGTTTGAAGAGTTTAAGAAAATGGCGTCAAACAGAGGAGACTATTTAAATAGAGCAAAAACTACAGACAAATGGAAACAATCATGTTTACTTTAATGTTTTATATAATTCTTATATGTATGTATATACATACGTGTTTTTGTCATAAAATTTAAGTGTTACTTTACTGTCAAGACTATTATACAACCCATAAATATAACTACATCATTTTTTTAAACCTCCTTACTTGAAAGACTTCTTAACCACCCCTTAGCAACCACTAGCAGACCCGAACTTGGTCAACCCAGCTCAAGCAACCATTTATTTTAATTTATCGTAATTTTAACAACCCGCACATAACTTCATGCATTTTATTGGACAGTCCAGAGACCTTTCTCCATGCCATTTACCCACACCAGTCGTTATAATACCCGATACACCTGATGCTGCGTGAATGGGCCAAGAATTTACCTCAAGCCGCTCATTAGCCATAAAAATAGTCACATCCACACGGAGGCCAAGTGGCAATTAAATGCCGAAAAACAACATAATCAGTCATAAAAGTAAACCCCCAACCCCAACCCCGAAAGAGCAACGTGAGCGGCAAGTTAAGTAGCTGGGGAACGATAAAGGTGGGGAAGGAGAAGCCGTTGGTGGAGATAGCTGAAGTGTCACATGACCAGCTGGGCATGGAGGTGGGAACAAGAACTAGTTAACTAGCTTCCTGGGTGTGAGCAGCTTTTATGTCGCTAATTAAGCCACAAATGCCCTTCGAGCCTCTAATGAGCGAACACTCCGAAAAGGCAGGCAAAGACTTTCTGTTTAGCCGGATCAGCTTTAATAAACTGAATTGCGGCATTGGCAAAAATTGATTCTAATTAACAGGATTTTAACAGCTGCTACATTACCCATTAAACCCAACAACAGCAGCGCAGTCGACGGTCACGGGTATTTCTTGCGGCAACCGGGGCATTTCTGCAATTTATATTTACATACATACGGTTTTTTTTTAGGTATAGTCGGTAGAATTTTAATCATTTAAGCCGATATTAATATGTATAGTTTTGTTTGCGATTTAGCTTTTTTTTAATATTAAAATATACATATAAAATATGATTGTTTAATGAATATAAAAGAATTATTTAAATGTTGCAATGGGTTTAATCGATGTAGATTTTCTGTCGAGCCAACTTCATTAAGATTTGCAAGTTAGTATTGCAAAGGGAGGCATATATAAAAAATTTTATTTTAAATTTTTCCAATACCATTTAAGAATTGCAAGCAAAAATAAACTTCGTCAAATCAAAAGCAAGTAGATTTATATTGTCTTTGCTTTACTACAAATCAAAAAGCAAAAAAAAATCGAAATGGGTGCGATAATGGTCGGCTTTACTACAAATCAAAAAGCAAAAAAAATCGAAATGGGTGCGATAATGGTCGGCTAATAACGACCCAGTGAGCGCTTGCTCACATTTTTATGGCTCGAGAGCGTAGATCGCTAAGAGCGCGATATAAAAACTTAACGTCAAGAGGCAAACAGTGCCAAGCTCTTCGCTCTCACATCTCGGCATTGAGATCTAACACCGAAGCGCGAGTATAGTGTGTCTCGCTCGCACTGCACGCTGTTGCTTTGAAAGATAATGGCACTCGAGTATATGTATGCATCAGCGTGCACACAAGCTGAGCAATGGCAACGATACGTATGTATGTGTGAATGCACAATGCGCGCCCTCACGTTGTGAGAAAGAGTCTACAATAGTCCACACATGTTACTCTTGTTGTATTTGCTTGTTAAATATATTTCTGTGTTCTCTTTTCTCTTCGTGACGTGTGTTGATCAAGGGATTCTTTTTTAAACATTGCGCATTTGATTTCATTTCAATATACATATTTGTTAATTATACCCGTTCACGCAGTAAAAGAGTATATTGGGTTTGCACAATGGCCGTTTTGATGTTCGTAATTTTTTGCTCCAGAATTTACCAAAATCAATATTTTCAAAAATAACAATAATAATTAAGACCGTTTTCGACTGTTTTAAACCGTATTATACTATGACAGAGTATTGCACAGTTGGTTACACCCGACTCCAAAGCTCTTACTTGCTTTTCAATTCAAATATGCAGTTGTTTTTTCACCACACACACACTTGGCGCCACTCAACCAGCATTAACGAAGCATTGAAGTATGTTTCACATTAAATTAAATTTCATAGGCTCTTGAAGCGTTGCTCAAAAATGTAAATAGGTCAAACATGCATTTAATTTCCGCAAGAATGAAATGAATTTGTCTGCTGTTCAGAGCCCGGCGGTCTACAGCTGTCAGTTACAGAAAATACACCCGCACAAATATATATGTATATATATATATATATACTATATATAGGTATGTAAATGGAAATGGACACACACACGCATACCGCGCACAAAGGACACGTGAGCTTCGGCTGCTTCACCTGCTGTTTGGCTCGGCGTTTGCACACTTAACTTATTTGGCTCCATTAAAATCTTGCTAAATAAATATTTAATGCGTGAACAACTGGGAAATCGAGGAGCTGCTGCACGCAACATATATATATATTTATATGTATATATGAACAGACTGCCAGACCTAAAGTCGGCGCAACAGCCTGCCAGATGATTTATGAGCTACACTTGTGTGTGCGTGGGGTGGGGGGATGGATGGGGGACCTGTGGGGAGTCAGCTCTGGGCCCACAGTCTGGGCCGCCGCTTGTGCCTGGCTAATGGTTCATAATTGATTTTTATGCCTATTGTTTGGACCTGGCCCTTTAAATGGCGCGTTGTTAATGCGAAGCATTGCAGCAGTTGCCAAATTGCGGCTGCGTTGTGGGGCTCTGCGGGGGCGGGGCGGGCTCGAGTATATTAAAATCTTATAACTTCAGCCACATTTGAAGTGTGCATAAATTTAATTTAATGCCTCAAAAGTTGCGTTTAATGATGCAGCTGCGATTGGTCAATGATTCGAATTGGGATTTGGCTTACTGTTAAATAATTTGGAATAATATTATATTATAAAATATTTGTGTAGGCAAAACCGGTTTGGATAATGTTAGGTTATATAGGTGTATACATATATTTTAAAATATATCATAGATTATGTAAGTGGCTTTTAAACAAATTAAAAATACCTATAAAGTCTGTAGTTTATATATGTTTATTATAGTGAAAAAAATATTAATAATAATCATAGCAACAATATGAAGAAGCTCAATAAAAAAGACAATAATATAAATATAAATATACTACAAATTTAATTTTATTATGTAAACAGAGAATTTTTAAATTTTATTGTTTACTTTATATCATTCAGTTATACCTAAAATGAGAATTAAAATAATATACCTCAGCGAAATAAGTATATGTGCATGCATATTTTTGGAAATAAAAGTGTTAAGACGAAAAGTAAAAAATCCAACTTTATTTAAATTAAAACTAAGGCAAAATAGTAACAAAAAATTAACAAAAAATATTTAAATTTTTTTCAAATTAGTAAATTAAAAAAAAATAGAAACTCTTTAAAAGAAATAAGTATATGTGCATATCTACTCTGTACTAATATTTATAAACTAATGGCTATTTCTAATAATTTATGTGTTTGCCATTTACGTTAATAACGTCTCCTAGACGTTTTGGCATGGAGTTCACCGGATTTTCCATATATAATTGAAAGAGCATGAGAACCAATTAAGTTCATGTTTATATTGAATCATTTATGCCCGATCTACAGCTTATAATGTTCGTAATTAATTTTATTTTAAAAAATGTTAAAAGCAAGCACAAGCAATACATTCTAAGAGAATATCTTTGCTCAACAAATTGTGAACCAATATTTAAAAGCAATCCCGTTTAGTGTTTGAATTATTAAGCTTTTTTGCACTTATGTGCATATATTTATAAAAATAAAGTGCATATAATACAGTTAAAAGCAATCTCAAAGTGCAGCAAAAACTTTAATTTTAATTTCCTTTTATTCTCACCAACTTGTGCTTAATCTCGCTTAACCTCTTCTGCCGAGTTTCCATCCCTGCAATGGGAGTCGAATTGCCCAACAGCCCCTTATGAGAGAGACAAGCCCAACTTGATTTAATAATTCTAATAAGACGCAGGCCAACAACATTGCTTCGCTGCCGCCCGTTCAAGCCCACAAAAAAGTCTGTTGCCTTCAACTAAAATCTAAATAAATAAATGTCCGTTTACGACACCTACGTACGTGGCCATCACCAGGCCCGGACAGGAGAGCTCAGGGCGGGACAGGGCAGGAGCAGACGAGACCAGACCAGACTCGGCCCACCTTTGGCATGTGAAGCATCTCATGCATTCGCCTTAATAATGCGCATAAATTGGCAGGGCGCCTTTTGGTCCTTTTGACTGCTTCATTCCCGCCCTCCGCCGGACTCGAATGGTGGCAGCTCCTCAGACACGCGTGCGTTCATTTCATTTGGCTTTTGTTTGACTTGGCCCCGTCCATCTCCAGCTCCAGTTTTCGACTCCCCTCACTAGTTGGGCATTGTTTTTGGTGGCTTCGACTCTCCCCCTAGTCTGACCCCTAGCATATTTTTGCCAGCGTTTAATCTTTAATTTGCCCACTACTGTGTGGGTCCCCCGTGCTCCTCCTTCTCCCCTCTCTGCCAGTCTGCCGTCTGCCCGTCTATCCAACTGTCGGCTGCCAGCTCCTTGGCGCGCCCTTTGCCCTTTGGCCCCCGGCTCAATTTATTTGTTTTCAGCTTAGCTTTTTGGGGGAGCGACGCATTAAATTAAATACTTAGCCGCTGGAATAGTAAAAATGATGCCAGCATTTAAGTGTTTAATATCCGTCCTGGTCGGCTGCCCGCCAAAACGGCTCGAATATTTATTAGTTGACTTTAATGGAAAAACAAGCCAACAGTTGGGCACCCAAAGTTGTCTTTGGCCACTGAGCTATGGGCTGCCATAAACAAATTTGGGTTATCCCTTTAGCAGATGTCACTTAAAGGAATTAATAGACATATATGCGAAACTTAATGGAACTTATAATTCAACCGGAGCAGAAAATTTAAATAATGCAAATTGTTTAAGGGATTTGCTAGGTTTACTAGAAATTATTTAAAGAGCTTACCACTGAAAGGTGAAATTATTAAATACAGACGAAGAAATAAGTTTATAAGATATAAAGTTTGATACTTAATTATTTGTTTAATATTTGTTATTAGGAAAAGTTAATTTTTAATAAAAAGTATTCGACAATATATTTTAATTTTTTAATATTTTCCATACAATTAGTGAAGAAATATCATTCACCGTAAGTTCTTAGAGTTTTTCAATTTTAATTTAAATAGTTTTTAGTGCAACTGACCTGAATTTAATTATTTTTGCAGAGAATTTTATTGCACGCCAAGACATCTGAAATTATATGAATCGAATAATAATATGTATAAATTTTTATAGATTCATTTTTGCATTTAAAACTTTTAATTTAAAGGCAGAAATATATGGAGTGTAATATACAAATCATTTTTATAATTCACGCTCTTTTTATTTTTTAATACTACTGTATACACGCATTTATTTAATTCAGCAGTTCCAAAAGTCTTTAAGCTTGTCCGAATCTAAGGCACATATAAAGCGAACTGAATCCTTAATTTGAACCCCAAAGGACTCTCTCAAACAATTCTCAATGGCGCTTTACTTATGCAAGAGGGCCAGGGGCGAGGACGTAGTAGGAGGTGGTCACACAGCAGCCAAAGAGCGAACCCAATGGATTCCACACTCAACTGAACTGCACTCGACCGATGGCTGCTGCTGATGCTGCCTCTGCTGCTGCTGCTGCTGCTGCTGCTGTTGGCAGCAATTGTTAATAAGATTTGCACATCATTTCACGTGTCTCGGCCAAATGTCTGTGTGCTGTTGTCTATTTGCATGCAATAAAGCCACAAGGAGCCACATTGCAGGCAGTTACCAGCGATCCTTGCTCCAGCTCCAGCTCCAGCTTAAGCCTTATTGCCAGCCTCAGTCTCGCTGGCAATTTGCATTGTCTGCTGGCATTTTATGGCTGGGCCCAGTTGGTGCCACAATTTGTGGATAGTCCTCGACCTGCAACTGGCAAAACGGCCATGCTTAGGTGCACAAGGGGAAAACGAACCAAGCCCCAACTCTCTCAGCTGCTGACCATTATTGCAAATTTTTGACACAAATTTAATGGCGTCTCCCAATTCCTTGGCCTTAAATATTGGAACAGCATTTCATTTGCCTGCGCTAAATGAAGGAAAGTCCAACGTAATCTGGCAATTTGTTATAAATAAGTGATGTGAGCCTCAGTTGATTTAGTTACTCTTTCTTTTTCTTACTTTTTTCCCAACAAAAAATACTGCACACTTTATACTCTTTTCGAGAATATAGCATGTCTGTTTACAAAAACAATTGATGACAAAAAACTGATCAAATCAGCAAATTAAGTTGATTTATTTATATTTGTGTTAGTTTTAAAACAAAAGATGGAGCCCTATATATATCTTCAGTGAAAATAATCAGTCGAAAATGCAATTGCTCTGTGAAAATGTTTTATATTTTTTAATTTTTGCGTCAGTTAGAACGTCTAAAAATAATATTTATAATTTAATACATGGGATATATCGTTCAAAGCTTTAGATCTTTTATAAAACACTTTTGTTTTTTTTTTGTAAATTAAACTCTCTAAATACTAAACTAGTATATGAGAATTTCTTTTTGTTTTGCCAGATATCGGAATTGTATACCATTTAGTTGCATTGATATTATGAACACGCTTTCAACACTGTTTAACAAGATGCTGGCTTAGTTCTTCTTATAGTGTCGGCAAGTGTATTTAATATTCGATATTAGGGCTATGTCTTCTAATGTTTTTGCTTGCTTTAAATATTTATTGCTCATCTTAGTCTCAAAGAAAAGGGCAAATTAAATTGCCATAAAGGAATGATTTGCTTATTTTTTCTGGGACACAAATAAGATAAGAGAAAAAATAACAAGAAAAAAGGTTTTTGTCTTGAAATAAAATGCGACAAATTAATTGAAATTTATGGCGCAAGGGCGTGTTAAATTAGGGAAGCCAGGGGTGCCAATGGGGGTGGCTATTGTAAGGGCGGGGGAATGTTTTCCGCTAGCCAAATAAAGCCGGCATTAAGTACCAATAAGAGTAGATCTTAGAACTGACACATACTGAAAGATTTGCCAAAAATTGCTTTAATTTAGTCGAATATCAAATAAATGTTGGATGTGATAAACATTTTCCCTGCAGAAAAGTTCTTGTGCCTGAAGGCAGTTGTTGTCTAGGAATTTCCCCGCTTTTCGCCCCTTCGCATGCAGATTCTTACAGATTATTCACATTTTACGATTACCTAGCCACAAAGCCGACTTTGGAACCCCTTCACCTGCGGTTCGCCTTAACGAGCCCCAGCGAAACTTTAGCCGCGTCTCAACTCGTTCAAAAGGCAAATTCAATGTGACAACAGACTGGCGCCAAAAGGAACTCGGGCGGAGCAGAGTCCCAAAAATTGACTCAATACAAAATCCATTAAAATATCAACAACAAAAAAACTCAACGATGTCGCCGAGGACGACATCAAAATGTAATTTTCAGCTGGCGCACAGCTTACGCATAATAATGAGCTGATGTGCATATGTGGGGCCGAGGCTGGGGACAAGTTGGGGCGCATGTGCGCGGGGGTTTTATTTCTGGCACATTAAGGCCCTTTTTTGGTTAAGGGTAATGCAGGTGGCCAGGGAACTGCTGATAATGGTATAGTCCATAAATCGGTTTCTTTTTTCCGGCTACTTCATGACAATTGTCGAATAATATAAATATGAATGTAGTGCAAATCATTTATATTACCGTCTTCGCTAATAAAAGCTCAAGGTCGGGTTTTTTACAGTAAGCAATATCTGCACTTATCATTAACGGTTTTTACGCTGATGATAACGAGCTAACTTTATTATAAACAAATTAATACGTGTTCGTGAGTTCTCAACAACTAACGGAAATTTTTTGTTCTAGATGGTATTTGGTTATTGGCAGAGCGAATAGAAATGTTGCCTTGCATTCAATTGTTTTAGTACTTGAATTCTCTTTACATACTGTAAGCCAAACAATTATTCGAACACCCTTAACCTCCAAGTTTAATACTCTATTAAATATATAAAATGTAGCATTCACATAAAATATGTTGAAAAAAATAACAAGTTAAAAAGGTCACTTTGCATTTGGCCTTAATAATGGCTTCCAAACATCGCCCCAAATTTTAGTAAATTATTAGTCTTTTTAGGATCAATTTTTCCCATTTTGCAACAAATGTTGTTTTACGAATTCGCTTGACGTCAAGTAAAAAAGTAATTATTTATTTAAATATTTATATTTATAATATATATAAATAGTTACATTATCTATGGTCGTGTGTAGTACAGGGTTCGTGGAAATATCGACAAAAGAATCCATGTAAATCGCAGCCGCACGGTTTTTATCATTGAGAGTCAAGAGCATGCAAGAATATGACCCCCACTATGAAAAATTGAATAACTTCCAATCCCGCAAATAATGCGAAGAAAACGTCAAGGCAAAATGCTGATAAACACACACCGACAACTTGCTGCGTGTTTTATTAATATATTGAGCACCTACATTTATTGCACATAGATAAGGTTCTCAGCATTCTTTGAACAATTTATATAAGATATATGTAAATATATTTTTGGAAAGAAGATGAGAGTAAGAGAGCGATATAAATATACCCAGATTTACATCAGTCCCAAGCAAAATAATTGAATATTAATCACATCACTAGGAACCTAGTAATATGCCCTACTCAGTTCGCCTCTCATTGGAACAGTTTCATTAATTTCCCTCTTTATGATCTTATTGTTGCTCCTATCGAGGTTCTTCCAGTTTACAGCTGCGCCTTGCAAATAGATCGTCAGTTTTTCTCGCACTTCTGTATTTCTACTCATCCAGTGCCGAGCCTCGAACACGAACAGGTCTGTTATCAAAGAACATTCGCGCAAGCTGAGGATACGCAAATTGGGCAAACCTTTGACAAGGTCCAGGAGCTGCTTATTTGTGATCGACGGCATTGTGACATGCAGAGACTCCAGCCGCTGTAGCTTCAGCAAGGCTTCTAGGGGCACCTCCGCACAGGACACACACAGAGCCGTGAGACTGGAAATGTTGCATATGCGGACCACCTGTGCCACAGGCAGGGGCAGACCCTTTATGGAAAGGGTCCTCATTAGTGCACCCGGCTTCATTTCGAGCGCATCCAAAAACTGCGTTCTGAGGTTTCCGTTAGTCCAGAGAAACAGATGCTCAAGTTTGGTCAAACCGAGGACCTTCTCGTAAGGTGCATCCTCTTTTAGAGTTTTGCCGTACTCAAAGCTCTCCAAGTTGATGCAGTTTCTTACTGCGATGGTGAAATGTCTCTCGAAGAAATTGTCACAGCGTGAGTGCAGCATGAGGTAGTTAGTTCCGCCATAACGCTTGTTGTTGCCACAAGGGTATTCGGCTTCACAATCACTTATTATACGATCGTCTAGGGACCTGGGCGTTGCATAACTTCTCACAAACTTACAAATCAGTTGCAATTGCCTATCGCTTAACGAGTTCGGCGAAGACGTGTCGATTTTCCCGTATCGTTGTTTTCCGTATTCAGTGCAAATATCATAAAAGCGCCAGTTGGTTAGTGCGAGATTGTGCAGATCACAAACATCGAGATAGGGCAGCACCTGCGTCCAGGCGTCATCGCAGAGGGACTCCGCATTGGCAGCAGTATTTTCCGCGTTCATTTTATTGGTCAAGTGACTCGTTGCTTCGAAAGAAAACCGTCGACTGATCGCTTGTGCAGCTACCGAAACGTCTTTTATGTCAATCGCTCACCGGCTACAAGTGCCGATCGCGAATATCTTATCATCGCTTTTGTTTGTGTCATCGCTTGGTTTGTGTATGAAGTATATATAGTGTTGGTCAGCACCAATTACCTTGTCCGTCTGTCCTGCATAAGCTGGGGAATTTAACTTTTCGACTTTGGATACCTTGTCCCATTTCGTTAATATCTATCAATATAGATATTGCGATATTTATATCGGTAAATATCAATATTGATGAAAGGGTATCTGCAGAACAGGTAAGCCTAACACCTCTATTACCGTGCACGTAGTCGTTTAACTTTTTTTATTGATATTGTGACGTAAGCAGGGGAGGGGTTTTTTCTTTGTGTTAAACTAGTAAGATCACTAAGAAAAAGTTAAAGTACATTTCCTTTGCAAATAAATATATTTTCGAATAAATATGAAATTGTAAATATTTTATATTAAACATTCGTTTAAATAAAGCTTCTTTAATACTTAAATTGATTTGTTAACAACACTTAGAAAAAGTTAAAGTAAATTTCCTCTGCATATATATATTTTATATTTTATTTGGCAAATTTAGAATAAATGTGAAATCGCAAACATTTTTTATCAAACATTCGTTGAAGTAAAACTTCTTTAATACTTGAATTGAAGACCCTTCCGACCGCCAGTTATGCCATTCATTAATCTAGTAATTTTTTTAAACATTTTACTTGGATTCCGCTCTGGCTTTCCAAGCACGTTTCCCATATATTTGATGACTCAATTTCGAGCCAGACACATTTCTTCAATACAATTTCATTGATTTTCATTAGCCCATCTGAAGCGCTGCCTTTGGGACCCAACCGACCAATTTAACAACATTTCCGCTTCCTTTTCCACTGCTAAAAACGCGGACGCAGACGCAAAACTGAATTTCGACATTGTTGTTGCACATTTGCCAATGTCATTCGTTGGCTTTTGAAGTTCAAGTGCAAACACGTAGCCCGTTTTATTATTTATGTTTACAAGTTTCCACTGAGATTTTCCCTCTACCCAGTTTCCCCCTTTCTATGTTGCAGTGGGTTTGCTTTAAATTTAAGCAAATTATTTTCACAATTTTCCGCACTGCAAACTGACAGCAACTAATTGCAAGTTATTTTTGCCAGCAGCTTTCCAGCGGTTTTTTTTCTCCTTTGGTTTTCTCTCTCGTCTTGCTTGTGGGTTTTGTGGCCTTCTGGTTTTTTCACTCTCCCCGCCTCCAACGCAAATTGTGCATTATTCGCTGCCATGTCCTCTCTGCTCGGTTCTGAAGAGCCTCTCACCTGCCTTCTCCTTGCCCTCGGCCCTCGCATGTAGTGCGAATAATTTGCTGTCAACGGCGTTGTCGACGCTGGCAGCGAAATTAAAAATCAGCCGAAAGTTATTTATAATTCGTCGACCTGCAGCAGAAGCTTGTAATTGAAGCACTTAAAGCTACAAAGGTTTCTGCTATATATATATGAGTGTCTGCCTGTAGCTGCAGACGTCAGAGGCAAACTGAGGTAGGGCAAAAGTCAACTGAAAATACTCGCTGCTCAATTGCTTTAAGCAACTTGCAACATTTTGTGGCATGTTTTTGTTTTGTAGATACGTGTTGCTTTGCTCTCCATTTCCAGAGAACCTCCACACAGCCTGTCATTATTAATGCGTATAATTAGCGCACTTTATAAAGATTGATTGGTGGGGCTTTGTGCGCCAATCCCGCGCTCCCCCACTCCCCCACACCCCCACCCACCGGCAAAAGGGAGAAGCGGCACACAGATGCGCACACAAAGACCACTGCTCAACTTGAACACACACTCACATATGTGCGGCTTCACAATCACACACACACACACACACATATTTACATGGCGTTGTTTATGTGCCTCACGCATGACTTCTGTTTTATACCCTCTACTCAAATGTCTGCGGGGTATACAACTCCATAAAAAAAATATTATTATATATATATGTATTTATTTGTTGGACCCCACTTATTTTATTAAAATTAAAGTACAATTATTTAAACATACTTGGTTGGATTTCTTTATTTATTTACTATTATAAATGTTATTTTTTAAAACGTATGTTTAATGAATATAATTTGCTATACACTTCATACCAGGGTATAGCATAGTCGTGTTTCAGGCATTGTGAGTGCTTTAATATGAGCAAATGCTATTCACTTATCTTCCACAATGGCACGGAAAATGGAATTTATTGTTTTACTACCAGCAGTATAAATATTGCTTTTGATTGGAGCAATAGTGCGATATCGGCCTGAAGTGCCATAAAAAAATCAAGACAAGTGTGTTTTATATGGCGGTATATAAACTCCATAAACACCATTTTTATTGCATTTTATAGATATGTGTATATATTTACAGACATGACAAATAGTAAGCAAAATCTTCGAAAAAACGAGTAGCCGAATCTGAGAGACCATAATATAATATATATATATATATATATGAATACACTTTCAGTTAATAGTGCTATTCTATTTACTGCTCTGCGGCTATCTCTGGGTTCGTTATTTAGCTATAGATTTTGCGGCTAAGCACATTTTAAATGCGCTACACCGCAGCGTTGGGCTTATTAGTTCTCATGAGTTCAGATTTTTTCTTCATTCTGTAAATACACATGAATGCAATTTTTTAATAGTATCATAATTATATAAAGTAGTTTTCTCTATTTCTCTATCAATTATTTAGCCGCAGGGTATCATTTTTTTGGATTGGCTGCGACAATGAAATTTTTTGCTGTCTGAGGCGATTTTTGTGTTTTTCCTCTTCTTCTGCTCTCAATCTCTAACCAGCTTATTAGGAGCTTCATCAATGGCACAGCGTGTAAGTATTTAGTTGGCATTCCATTCAAGAGCAGTCGCTTGCGTTTTGGCTTTGTGCGTCTTACAGCTAAGCCTGGCTAGGCCATAACTAAGTTACACACACACACACACACACATGCAGACACTTGCTCTCTATGGCTTATTTTATGGGCTTGGCATTACACTAATCATGCAATTTTTGCTACATTTTTATTGGCCTCCAAACTTGGCCATTAGCACGTTGAGTGCATGGCTAATGAGAGCAGTTGGCGGAAATGTGTTGGATTGGAATGAGGTCGGAATTGGCGCGCAGTTAGTTAACATTGAGGCAACTGTACGGCCAATTGTTAGACGTATTTAACTCATCCAACAAATTTGCCATTTGCATCACATTTGCATTCCAAGCCAAAACTAGCGAAACTAAAGCTGACAACGAAAATTGCGACGACAAGAAATTGAGACAATTGGCTGAATGGTTGTCTCCTACTTTCTCCCTCTCCCCCTCTCGCTCTCTCTCGCAATGTCTGTGGCTCCCAGCCTAACTGTGTGGGCAATTGTCTCTGCCTTGGGGCGCCGCAATTTGAGTTTCGTCAAAGCAACAACCAAAAAGTTGCAGGAAGTGAAAAGTTGAACGGGAAATGTTTGAAGAATTTTTCAGCTTTTGTGCAGTTGATGAATTCATTGGGATGGTAAAGTGCAGCGAAAGGTGAGGAAACTGCTAGAAACTATTTAAGCAAAAGCAGTTGCTTTAAACTTTTGAAATAAACTGGATATTATTATTACTTACTAACAATGGTTGCACAAATCTTATATTTTTTACTTGGCATTCAGGTATATATATTATTATTTGCTTTGTGCTAAATTAAATTTAAGAAATATATATTAGTATCGAAATTGTTTTAACATTCAATTTAAAAGTTTTCTATTTAAAGAGAGAAACAAACGAAACACACAATAAAAATAATAAAGGCACAGTAAAATGAACTAAACAGTGGAAATGTGCTAATACTAACAATATTGGCAATTAACGATCCACATAAAAAAATAGTGCAGAAAAGAAATAATCATATCCGTAACAAAAAAGTAAAAAAATAAATTATATTAAAATAAAGTAATATATCAACTTTTAATTCTAATTAAAAATGTTTTTGATTGAAATCAACGTTAGTTTCAGGCACTGTAGAGAAACCCAATGCTTTTTTATCTAAAACTCGTTGAGGACATCGCTCGATAGCTTATCGATAATTCCGCACTCGTTAAGCAACCCTTCATTAGCCTATGCAAATTATTCGCGATTTGCGCTCAGTCAGCAAATCGGGCAGTGGCCGCAGCTACCCTCGCCTAGCGGCCCCCTCCGGTTGGAGCCGCACCATATAAATTAAATCACGGCGAATATAAGCAGCCGCCAGAGTCGCATTCAGATGCTAACCCAGTGTGGGATTGCCCCACTCCCCAGTCCGGGCACAGCCCAGAAAACTTGGCGCGGCATTTCATCTAAATGTTAATAAGTTCTGTTTTTGGTCGGCAGCTCTCGGGCCTGGCTTTAACAAGGTGTCAGAGGCTAGACGCGGAGGCATTTTCCACTTGGCCGCGCTGATTGAGCGACTCCGGCTGAGGAAGGGGCTCAAGTCCTGGCAGCTGGCGGCGCCTTCAAGCAAACATCCTGTTTATTCGGCTGGCTTTATTGATGAGACACAGCTTGGGCCGTCTTCCTGTTTGTTTTTGCGGATTTGCAGGCCAAATAGTTGCGTAAATAGCAAGAAGAAGAGAAGTACAACTGGGTCGGGACTTGGGGCTGTTCGGGTACTTGACTGCTGGACAGGGGTTTATATTGTTGCTATTGATTGATTGACTTCTGATTGGCCAGGTTTGTTCAGGTGGATACTTACAGAAGTCACAGAACTCGCTGGAGAAACGCCTTCTCACGCTTAAAGCCACAAACTTCAATTGAAAGCAGCGAGCTCTTTAGTTAAGCGCACCCGACTAGCAGATACCCTGCTATTAGATATTCAACATGAGATTGAACTCAGTTTCATATTTTATGCATTGTCCAAGCTGCTTAAGTCGGTTAAAATACAAACAAGACCAAAAATAAATAACATAAATACCCTAACTTATTTGAGTATATTATTTTTTTACTGCCATACGTCCTTAATCACATTCAAGCATATTTAATGCATTAGTATAAATTTGAATATAAATAGAATGAATTTGATTTTAATTTTCAAAGTCTCAAAAATATTGCCACAAAAGAATATATACATATATGTATATATAATTTTGTTTGGTTTGTCGTGTCTCACATGCTAATAAAGAATTCATGTAACTAATTTAAATGCATGAGAATTCGTTCAAACACACACACACACACACTCAGATTGCGCATATTAAAAATTGCAATGCAATTTTTATTTCATTTATGTTTTTTGATTAAATTATATGCATCAAATATTAAACGGTTTGCGAGTTTTTCTGTTGAAAACGCAAAATGCAAATGTTTTAAATTAATTAGTTGCAACAACAGCAAACGCAAGCAATTAACGTCATTTTAGTTTATTGACTTTCAGCTAGAGTATTACAACAAAAGCATTTAAAATACATTCACGCAACAACAATGGGTGAATATTATGAATGCACTTTAAAACTCAATCAAAAAGCTAGTTAATTTATTGCAAAAGGGGCCAAAACTAAAGTCATTTTCTCATCATGCTAATCGTGGGTCCTCAAATTTAACGCCTCGCCAAACTTGGCGCACCTTTCCTTTAAAATTGGGATAAAAGGAGAGGGGGGAGGGGGGGGGGGCAAAGTGGGTACCTGGAAGATGCCTGCCATCAATCTCGACCTTTTTGACGTGCGTAACGCGAAACTGACACGAAAAGCAGTCGAAAAGTTTTTGGGTTGCCTTTTAGGCAAATTCACGAGCTGGAAAAGTGTGTCAAGGCTTAAAATAAACACGATTAAAGCAAGAACCTTCACCGCAGAAGTGCGATAAAAATATCGAAGCAGGTATTGATTGATGGGCATATAGCTGAAATTGTCTTTATGCTTGCCAACAAAATAATTAACACATTTACGTGCAAAATTCTCTATTGCGTTAAAGGCTTGCAGTCCGTATTTTAGGGTATTCACCAACACAACATTTTTACAATTATATTTGTTATGTTTCAAACGGGATCACACGAGACACTCTGTCTGGTACAAATACATCACGGCAGAGAAAGCCACATCATTGTGATTCATATCTTATCATTAAACCCAAAGTGGTATAAAACTAAAGACTAATTTTGGATGACGACATAAGGCGAGGAAACAGCGGACTAGCATCCGCAATGATAAGGGGGAATCGTTATTATCGTTATCAATTATCTTCGTTATCTTATCAATTTCCTTTATTTTTCATTATAAGTATCCAATAGCTTCCACTGAAAAAACAAGAAAACCAAGATATTTGGATCAGGCTAACAATATATATATATATATATATATATATATATATATATATATATATATATATATATATCATATATATATATATATATATATATATATATATATATTGTTAGCCTGATCCAAATATCTTGGTTTTCGTTTTTTCAGTGGAGCTATATATATGTATATATATATATATATATATATATATATATATATATATATATATATTGTGACATCATGCTGTCTTGTTTCAGCGCCGATTAACGGGACTGCCGTTCAAGATTGCGATATCTCAATCGTACGCAAACCCATTGAGTGTTTAATTGGAATTATATTATTGAGAATAAATAGTAAGCTTATTACTCAATGCTTCCCGTTTATCGCATGTTTCATTCATTAACTGCGGTAATAACGGTTTTATTATATCCCGAACCCATTGGAAATGAGTATGATGGTTTTGTGCAAATGTAACAGGCAGAAGGAAGCATCTCAGAACCCATAAAGTATATATATTCTTGATCTGGAAGACGAGCCGAGTCGATTTAGCTTTCGATCTCGGAAACTGCAAAAGTTAGAGATTCTGTAATACCATATGAAGTCCATTGTGGGGGCTAAGCGCAGCTGCTGAGAAAAGCGCACAGCTTGCGGCGTGAATGTGTGTGTGTGTGTGTGTGTGTGTGTGTGTGTGTGTGTGTGTGTGTGTGTGTGTGTGTTGATTTCGTGTATGTATGAATGCAAGGTGAAGACAATGTACAGGGTATCCATTAGTCGAGCGCTCCCGAGTAGAGCCCCTTGCTTATTTTGTTTGTGTGCCAACCGATAACATTGTATATGGCACTATATTTTTTCATACGCTCAACGCTGACTGTTCAAATAGAATGAAAGTGAAAGATAACGATGGTAATTGCCGATTAATCAATTTGAGCTAAATTAAGTCAGATGTCTAAATATGAATAGTGCCGAATAAGACAAACCAAAGGGATTTACAAACATTGACGTATTAACTTAGATTCACATTTTTGCAGATGGATTAAAATTGACATTTTTTCTAAGACTCCCATAACTGTGAAAGCTAAAACGATTTTCAAGTCCTCTAGATTGGTTCGGCATTATATTTTAAGAGCTTCAATTTTTTGATCAAAAACTAATTACCAAAGTTGTTGCTTGTTTTTCTGTATTTACCGTTGTCACAATTTCGCCAACAATCAGAGGCTTATTTAGCTGGCCAGGGTTTTCATATTTCTTGCAGCTCTCCAACTGTCCGATAGGAAATCTTAATCGCCGGCAATTTGTCCGACACCCAAGAACGAAATCAAAGCACAATGCTTTAGACCCAAGCACCGAGCAACCTTTTCCATTAGAGCCCACAGCGACCACAACTGCGGCCAATACAAGGGACTTGCACACACACACACGTGTCACACTCACACACGCACACGAGCATTTTTAATGTGCTGTGGCCATTACAGTAGACCTTCAAGGCTTTCAACTTTGAACCCGCCACAAATATTTATGGACCCAAGGCGAGAAAGGAAAAGCAAAGTTCGAGTTGTCTGAGCTTAAATTGAAGATATTTCTTTTATTGCAAGATTGCGATCTTAATTGAGTTGCAGTTGTGAAATGTGAGAGTGGTGGCAACTCTGGCAACAGTGGCCAGCCATCATCAATCACACAATTATTGAGTGAAGTATGCGAAATATTGAAGGAAACTTTAGTTTAATTAACTGGCGTTGCGTATACGCCGCGTGTGCTGGCAAAAGTTTTTGGCTGCAGTTGCATTATCAACGCTTGATTTTGCCCATGTTGCATGCGGCATGTTGCACGTTGCCAGGCTTAAAGATGCAAAATTCGTGGCGCTTAGCTTTTATGCGCGCCAATTAGAGTTTTAATTGGCCGAACGTGGCCATTAAAATGGGCGCCTGCAAAAGGCATAAAGACAATGGCAAATGCCTGGCGAGAATATCTTAATGCTGTTAATGTACAGATATATACTTGTATAATATATAGAAGGCACCTTTAAGGGCTGCGCCCCGCCAACCTGGCTGCCACCGGAAGCAGGCAACTAACAAGCGCTGGCAAACTTGTATCTTGCAGTTTGTATCTTGTATCTTGTATCTAGCAGCACTTAATACGCGTTATGCGCCGGAGACAAGGGCAAAGGGCGTGCAGAAAGTGCAAGAAACTTGCAAGTTTTTGCCAGCTGCTAAGTAGGAAAATCGCTGCGAGACACAACACAAACAGCCAGACAGGCAGTCAGAGAGACAGAGAGAGAGAGAGAGGAGAGAGAGAGAGAGAGAGGGGGAGATGGTTGTGGTTGAAAGTAAGTACGTGTCATATGACAAGTGAAATGTGCACAAAATTACTTGTTTCAGCAGCGGTTAAGACGCTTGGCAGGTACACACACACACACACACATACGTAGTTATATTTATAGTTTTATATATATACATAAATAATACGACTCTGAGTTACTTTACACTCTTGAGGTTTGCCCCGTGGACATGGAGAGCTGCAAATGCAGCGCTTAGCAGTAATTTTCTAGATAAACATTTCACAATTCGTGGCATTTCGACAAATATACTAAATTGTTGCACATCCTGTGGCTGTGTATACATCTATTTGCAGACGGCGAAACGGGGCGTATACTTAATGTATGCATGGACAATTTTGTGGCTAGTCTGAGGTAACAATTTCTTAACATTCGAAATTTTGATATTTATAATACGTATTTCCAGAAACCTTTTTAGTGTGAGCCATAATTATGGTACGCACCGTATATACGACAGATATCTATATAAATGCAAGAGTCGAATTATTTTCGAAGCATTTATAATTATAAAATACTTTAATCTACAATTAAAGTAAATTGTTTCCAAATATGCAATAGTGCAATATATAATTTTTGTACATATTCATAAGAAAAGACTAACATATTACTTACAATTGTTTGAACAGTTCAATAAAAGTTTTATAAGTAAAAAAATTAAATAATAAATACCAAGAAACGTGTTTTAATTTCAACTTAAATTCAAATTGATTTATTTAAGTTACATTGCTAAAAAAAAACGTAAGTTGAAAAATAAATGTACTTTTTCTCTACACGTAATTTTTGCCATACAGACGTTTTAAAATTTATATAAATATATATAATAAATATAAAAAAGCAAATAAATATATATGTAAAAATAATAGATGTTTAGTTAAAAATTAAAATTAACTATAATATCTGTTTCAAAGAATTTTGATATCTAAAGAAATCAAGTCAAGCTTTAAATAAATTATTTCGGAATACTCTCAAACCTCGAGCGGAGCCCCTATATGGTTTTCATTGTGTTGCTAGCCAAGTAGCTGACACGTTTCATTAAGTCCAACAAAAGGAGCAAGTTTTTTGTTGCCCCTGCGGCACCCCGCAGGCAAATTACAGCGCAAAGCAACAACATGAAAAACTTTGTGCCAGTTTTTCCATGTTTCCTTTTTCCTTTCTCATTTGTGTCGCCCACCTCAAGGGATGGCATTTAGAAGGCGACGAGCGCGCGTCAAGTGCAAAAATTAAGCAGCTGCGAGCTGAGCAGGCAATAAGTGAGATAAAATTACGCGGCCCCAGCGAGGGGGTGGGTGGGTGGTGCCTGCCTGCCAAAGTAATTGTAAAGAATGCCTGAAAAAGACAACAAAAAACTGGCACAAGGTCGCTGCTGAGTTCCGTGTGAGTTTTTAGCACAGAGCCTTCAGAAATATATGGGGAATTTGTAGTTTTTAAAGTGCGCTTTCTTTACTCTTCGGTTTTCATCAAACCTGGGACGTGACTGCAAATCTGGCAGCAAAAAAACTTTTCAATCAAAAATTATCAAAGTAAACATCAAAGTTGCACCCCAAAAATGAGAAAAGAAAGGGAAGTAGAAACACGCAAATTAGCCAGGCAGGAAAGCATAGAAGCGCAAAGTCTAAACAATATGGAGATAGAGAGAGAGAGGAGAGAGAGGGCATGAGAAAGGTAGCAAAAAGTTGTACAAGCGAATCACCAAAAATGTTCACACCTCATGTGTAGAATTTAAATTTGCTGCCAACAGACGCCAACTTTTGAGTGCATGTATGGCGACATTGCTCATACGCCGCGTGGGCCGCGTCGTGCATTGCAGCCAAGGCACACACTGTGTAAAATTTCATATCAATTTCATTGGGATTAAGTTATATTTTATATTTTAGTGCTTGCCAAGGTGTGAATGTGTTGTTTGCGCGTGTGTGCGTGTGTGTGCAGAGATTTCGTGCACGTGCAGCTGCTTTAGTTTTATGTGTTGTGTTTGCCGGAAAGGGATTTGCCACAAGCCCAAAATATTGATAGAGCCCTTGAGTTTCGCCAGAGAAGCTGGCTGCCAAGAGCTTCAGGCCCAATTAAAGTTAACGAGAAGAAAACCTTCAAGAACAGTTCCAAATGAAATACAAGCAATAAGAATATAAGAATGTCAGCAGAAGAAATAAACAGAAAATTATGTAGGAGTGTCAATAAAAATTTAAAAAACAATTTAAAGTCATATGATGAACAACTATCTACAAAAATAAAAATATATACATATATAGGTGAGTAACTATTTTATAAGGTAACTACAAATTACAAATTATATCAATATATAACTTATATTATATATATAATACATACATATCATATAATATTCCATTAAAAAGCTTAGATGTTTTTATTTCTTTTCTATTTATATGGCTCTATTTATATTTACATTTATGCTTCAAAATGAACCTTATTCCATGCTATTCAGACTTGCGCCCACTCCAGTTGTCGGCCCCTTGTCGCATCGCCTGACCATTTACTTAATTCAATGACTTCTGTGACTCGGAACTACACACTTGTGAGTTCGCACTTCCCACACACCCGCACACCCGCACAGTCGAGACACAAGCTGTACAATTTCCTGTTCCAGCCGAAAAGTACAAATCATAAAAGTCATGGCCCGACAGTTCATAAAAAATGCGGCCCAGCGCAGCGATTGCCATACAAACAGGCGCATTACATGGCCAAAATCCAGCAAGCCAGCATGACCTGCAAATAATTCAAACACGTACCAATACAAATACCAGAGAGGGGGGAGAGGGAGAGAGAGCCCACGCAGCGGGCGGGCGGTAATCAGGCAATTTCATATGAATAAGTTAGCAGGCAATGCTGCCTGAGTGTATGTAATAAATTTCGTTGGTATTACGAATGCGACGCTGCTTATGAAAATTTTAAAGGCGCCAAACTATGTGCCCCCACTGAGATTGAGCGCCGCCCCTTCTCCATACTCCACTCCGCGACACGCCCCCAACAACAACAACAAAATGGAAATTTATTACAGCGCAACGTGCACAGGCCAGAAAAGGTGTTTATTACTTATTTAAAAGCGACACGACCAATGGGGCACTTACAACGAAGAGATAAGATATAAGATAAGATAAGATAAGATAAGATAAGATAAGATAAGATAAGATACGAACGGCAAACGAATTGATTAGATACCGCCAAGTTTGCTACAACTGAAAAATACAATGGAAAATTGTATTTACTTATTTTTAAAAATTATCTAATTTAAATACATTTTTATTATTAATATTAAAAAATTATTATAATAATAATTATTAATATTATTTAAATCTGTTTATACTACTTTATAAGATAAGATTCTTAAAAAATATTTAACTCTAAGAAATCAAGAAAATGCGACAACATATTTTTTTCTTAATATTTTTAATTTAAAATGTGATTTGCTTAGCTTTAAATAACTTTAAATTAAACGTTGTGATATTTTAAAAATAGTTTTGATTCTGGTAAATGCGTTGTGGATGTGTAGTGTACTGAAGTGCCTTCTTTAAGGAGCTGAGAATAAGTCGAATGGTAAGGAGCAATAAAATCGAAATATTTAAAAATACGTTTATTATAATGAAATATTAGTTTTAAATTATTTTGTATAATATATTAAATAAATGAATATGTGTAAGTACGAAAAATGAAAATTCAAGTGAACCGCAACAAGAGTTTTAAATATTGTTTAAAGAACTTTATCTCTTTAAATATAAATATGTTTTTAAACACGAATTTTTGGGAACATAACTATCGTGAAGCAACTTTGTTACAATGCGCATTTCCAGGGTATTCAAACAATATGCGAGGTTGTTCACTTGGCTGCTCACAGCGGGCGGGATGGCAGCCACTTGGCCGTTGGGTCGTGCCGTGGAGTACGTGCCTCCGGCTTAGCGCCATCAAGTGGCAATTGGTGGTGCGGGTGGGGACGGGGGCGGGGCGTCTCGGGGCCGGCTGGTCTCGCCAGCCACTAAACATTTTAATTAGAAAATTTCGCACAGCCAGTTGAGCCGACCACAAATCCAATTATCAAGTAATTATGCATTTAATTTGGCGCACAGGAGCACCGGACTCATGTGCATGATCGACAAGCGGCTGGGCCCAGGCAGAAGGGGGAGAGTGCGAGGGAGCAAGAGAGGGGTGGGGGGAGAGACAACGCAACAAATCAACACGAGTTTCTCACACGCATATGCAGAAAACAAAACTTTTCGTTGTCTAACTTTGGCCAAGGCTGGCAACATTTTCAATTGCCAGCGCCCAAAAAGAGTTGGCCAACAAACAGGCAGACAAACATGCCACGCCCAGAGTGCTTTATGTTGTGCCGTCTGGGCGGCGCAATTAAAAGTTTGCCGACGCTTATTACAAATGTCGAGACCGCAATCGGGAGAATCAAAGAGGTCAAGTGCAGCGTCTGCACGGATTGCAGAGTGCAATTTATAATATGATATTTTGCCACTGACCAGCACTGCTGTAATTGGCCGAGCTCACTTTAAAGGCTTTAACGGGTCTGCTTTTCATTTTGGCAGCATTTACAAATTTTTACGGCTGCCCTTTTGGCCATAAAACTGCCAACGCGCCGCTTGCCGTTGACAACCGGCAAATATTTACCACTCGAATGCTAGCGCCAGGTCATTGGGTCCTCCTTTTTTTCGTTGATTGCAAACACTGCCAAAAAAGTAAAGAATGCGCTAAAATTTATGTGGTGACCTGGTTGTTTGGCAGCTGCTCGGAAATTGCAACTCAGCTGTGGTCTGCTCGGAAAACAAGCCTTTAAATGCATGGTTTATAAAGAAAGTGGTTAGCTTGGTTTTACAAGCCAATTTACTGTTTATCATCATTGTATCATCATTGTAAATATCAAATGTAAGTTCGAGAAAACTATCGCTTTAAAAGTAACATCCAGTAACTGTGGCAAAATATCGTTAAAGTAATATAAGACAGAAAATATATAAACATACAAGTATAAATCAAGATCAAATATAACAGATAGGTAGGTTTTTCGTAAATTTAACAACATCTTCTGTGGTATTAATTCTGGTTAATTAAGTAATTATTAAATGTTTAAAACCCAAAATATTCGGATTCTTAAAAATTCATTTAGCCATAAAAAATGAATTTAATTTAGATAAATAATTATGATTAAGCAATTAAATCGAAAATTGCTTTAAATTTAGTTTTAAGAAAGAGGATAACTGTAAGTAATTGAAGCCCTTGTTAAACAATAGAAAGGAAACCACAAGTGGCAGTCACATCAAATTAAATCCTTTACACCTTTAATTAAGTCCTGGCAGACTAATTAACACCCGTCCACGCACGCCATATCCCAGCCATTAATTAGAGGCCAATGATGACACCACGAAGCCCCAAGCCACAAATATGACGCCCGGCGACAGGTCTATAAAAGTAGCTGCGGCACGAGCCGCGCAGTTCAGAGTTCACAGCTCACAGTTCACAGTTCACAGTGCGACATGGAGCTCCGGGCGATGTCCACCCCAGAGATGCCCATCTTTGGCATCACGCTGCGCTTGATGAAGTTCTGGTCGTATCTATTCGTTCACAATTGGCGACGCTATGTGGCACTCACGCCCTTTGCCCTCATCAACCTCACCCAGTACGTGGACATCTATCTGAGCTCCGAGCCCCTCGATTTCATCATACGCAACGTCTATCTGGCGGTCCTCTTCACCAATACATTCGTGCGGGGTGTTCTGCTCTGCGTGCACCGCGGACGTTACGAGCGATTTCTGGAACTCCTCAAGGGCTACTATCTGCAGCTGCTGGTGAGATTTGTGCCTTTGACTAAAAATGTGCACAGATTACATTCCTCTTATTGATATTTATGATATTTGGCTCATATGTGTATCGTATCAAAAGTCTTTCTATTACCAAGTTTAGTGCAAATATCTCAAAAAACAATATAAATGTGTATTTTATGTTTAATATCATGTTTAACACATACATAAATGTAGAAATATTGAATGACTGAGTAATATTTAATAATAATACCAAACACCAAAAGTTAACTGAAGTTGGTTGCGATCAAATCTAGATCTGAACAATATGCAAAAGATAGGGCTGCCACACATAAAAGTTATACAAATATTTCAGCTCGCACCCATTTAAATTAAAGCGTATTTTCATGGGCTATTGGCTGGCATTTTAAAAATAATATTTTATTTTTGAACTTTCGTATACAACTAAGAAAATGTTTCATAAAAAATAAATAAGCGACTGATTTCGTTGCTGATGTCAGCAGCTGAGCACGATTGAGAGAGATAGGTTAATGCCACGACTGACAAATCTAAAGGTTTGGCGGAGAACAGTTCCGACATTTGGCACTGCGACAACAGAGCACGATTTAAGAGAGAGTGACGTCACAATATCGGTTCGGGCCTTGTTTACATTGCTGCTTAAGGTTGGCAGTACAAATTTGTAGTAAGATCAGAACACCTTTAATAAACTTTACAAATATTAAATTACTCCTATGGGAGCTATATGATATAGATGTGCGATTGGCACAATTTTGCTATATGTGCCAAGTTATATGCCAAGTTTCATTCAGGCTTTGTTTTTCAAAATACTGCAAACAAAATGAGGAATTTAATTGATTGTTTATAACAGCTTCCAAACATATCCGCAAATTTTACAAAATTATTGATCTATTTGGGATCAATTTTTGTGGTTTTACGAATTTCTTTGATGTCAATTATAATAGTTATTATTTATTGAAATATTTATATTTATAATATATATAAAAAGTTATAAGATCTTTGGTCGCACGTATTAGTGGGTTCGAGGAAAATCGCAGCCTCACTGTTTTTATCATTGAGAGTCGTAAGAGTATGCAAGAATATGATTAAATGTGAGTACTCATACATCTTGAATAACTTCCAATCGCACAAATAATTCGAAGAAAACGTCAACGGCGAGATGCTGATAAACACTCTCCGACTTCTGTTTTGCGTGTTTTATTAATATATTCAGCATCCGTATTTATTGCACATAAATAAGATTGTCTGCATTTTATATAAGATATAAATATATTCTTGGATAAAACGGTGAGTGTAAGAATCAGACTGAACTGACTTGTGAGTGATATATATGTAAATATACCCAGATTTACATCAGTCCAGCTCCCGTAGTCGTGTTTATTCTTGCAAATTTGTTATATTAATTTATTAACATGTTCGTGTATAAATAGGTGGTACCATATTCAGCATGGACATATAACTATTCTTATAATCAAAACTGTCCTTATCAAATTATAGTAAAATTGTTCCCAACAAACAATTTTAAAATAAAATAAATAAAAACAATTCACACGAATTGTCAGCATCAGCTATCTGCAAGATAGAAGTCAGCTGCCGATTGTCAGAAGCTCACGTACGCCACTATTATTACAATATTTATGGTTCTGAGTCTGTGTTGTTATCTGCGAATCTAGTTCGAAGGTTGATTAAAGCAAAAAAAGGTTTATTAAATAAAACAAGTTTCTTCATTTTTAATAAAAACCAAAACCAAATATTTATATATATTAATACATTAATACACTAATCCCAAATTGTTGCCTTTGCATCATGATTACGTAAAGCATAGGCTAATTAAGTGCTATTATGGTTGACATTCACAGTTGAACCACTATCGTTTATTATTGAGTGTTCGAAGAGTTGCCTTCAGATATCTCATATTGCGGATCTCTTTCACATAGCATAAGGTAATTAGTTCCGTCATGCCCAGATTCAGTGTTATTAGGATTGGGATTTGCATTCGAAAATCCCGCTCCAGCATTTTTTATTATTGCGTTCAGCAAACATTTTCAATTTCTCTCGAAACTCTTCGAACCAGCTTCCTTGCACATATTACACGGCACAAGGTAGCTTTGATTGGCGTTCGTGTTAGAAAAACTCTCTTCCCTTTCGCGTATTATCCGGTTTATTCTGGCTAGGCGCTTGGACTGATCGGTTCCTGAATTATTGGCGGCTCCTGAATTATTGGCGTCCATTATTTCTTTTACTTGTTGGTAGTACAGTAAGTGGGCTACTCCAACGTTACGCGGCGACTAACACACTGTATTCGTAATCAACGCATTTATATCTGTTCGGCACATTGCGGTTGACTGAAAGATAAGAGACACATTTTGTTGTCTCTCTCTAACGTCGTCGTCGTTGGCCGGAGTAACATTGAAATCGGGCGTGCAGCTTGGCATATCATTGCACAAACGGTTTATTTTGGGGTATTCGCATAAAGGAAATCACCTTAAGAATAAACCTAGTCGTTAGTTTAGATGCTAATTAGTCGCGATCGAACTATCGACGAGAGCAGGCGTGCCTACGGACGGTCTTATCGCGAATCAGCACGTGTTATCAGTTCTTTTGTCTACTGCCTCCTCATTGGTCGCGCCGATCGCATGTTTTGGATCGCGCGCTCTGATTGGCTGAGCCACCAGTGCTCCAACGCATGCGCGTTATCTGCAGTCGTCGCCCGCGCCCCATAAAGACTAGAGCTAGTGCCCCCAGCAAGCTGGCAAGTCTGCCAAGAAGGCTAACATAGCTGCTAAATCCTCCAGCGAGGAGAGCAGCAGCTCGTCCACTGAGCCGGGAGAGATGAAGCGCAAAATCGCAACAAGGCGACCATCCCCAAAAAAGCGGATTAATGATGGACCCAGCACTAGCGCCGCCGCACGAGCAAATCTTGCCAACAACACGTTTGCTATACTATCCAGCGATGATGACGACGATGACGACCTGGAACCCCCACCATCGATCTCTACGCCGCAAGAGCCAAAACCGAAAAATTCAGGCCCCCTCCAATCTTTATCCCGGATGTCTCACACATCAATGCCCCAGTACATAAACCCAGTACATAACCATAACCGGTATCATAGGGCAAGATAAGGACTTCTCCCACACAGCCGGCAAAGACAACAAGGTCCGTGTGATGATGCCCGACAAGGATAGTTATACTGCCTGCAAAGTGGAATTAGAAGCCCAACGGAAGAGGTGTCATACTCGGGATGGGCGAGCGTTTAGGGTGGTGGTAAAAGGCATCCACCACTCCACCTCCAAGGACGAAATCAAGGACGCTCTGGCCGAGCTAGGGCGTAAAGTCCGCGATCTCAATAATGCCATTAGCCGTACTAAACTAAAATGCCACTATCCATGTTCTTTCTTAACTTGGAACCGGCCAGCAACAACTCAGAAGCCTTCAAAGCAAAGAGATTATTCAGGTGCGTGGTAACGGTTGAACTGCCGATTGTCAGAAGCTCACGTACGCCACTATTATTACAATATTTAGGGTTCTGAGTCAGTGTTGTTATCTGCGGATCTAGTTCCAAGGTTAATAGCACACTGTATTTGTTTTGGATTAGATTTGGCGCCAGGCGATCATAAAAGTAGATAAGATCGCCGATGTGCAACAACAACTTAATGTAAAGTAATGCGCTCACGACTCGTCGTCGGCGTTCGCAGGGTATCGTAACTTCGAGTGGGTCATTGGTGTAATTTACGTTGAACGTGGCACGTCTTAAGCATAAACCTAGTCGTGAGTTTTGGTGATCATGTTTATTTTATTTACATTATGCTAAAATTAAAAAATTCAATTGCTTTTAGTTAGCTTAGCTTTTTACTATGCTTTCCTTATGAATTCTTATTTCAATGTTGACAATAATTAATTAACGTTTTTACCGCGTTTATATGTAGACAAACGAAAATTGGGGATATTATTGTAAAAAAGCTGTGAACCGTGAAACCATGCGAAAAAATTATACAAATTATAAAAGAAAGTCCTTATAAGTAAATCGAACTTATATCACGGAATTATTTTAATTGCGAATATTTACATTTAATTTTTACAGAACTGTTCCGATGTGCACATTGACCAACTTGTGGCCGACACTACGCGGCTTTCGAACTCGATTGGCCGCATTAATTTATTAATGGGCACCTGCACCTGCATTGGCTTTGTGACCTATCCAATTTTTGGCGCTGAGCGCGGTTGGTGAACTGCCCGATTGTATTTGTTTTCGCATTTGCATTTGTGTTTGCATTTGTTTTTGTTTTTGCAGTGCTGCCCTATGGGATGTATGTGCCCGGTATTGACAAGTACGCCAGCCCCTACTATGAGGCCTTCTTTGTGGTGCAGTTCATAATGGCGCCCATGGGCTGCTGCATGTACATACCCTACACCAATCTGGTGGTCACCTTCACACTGTTTGCCATCCTCATGTGCCGAGTGCTGCAGCACAAGCTGCGCACCCTGCACCAATTGAGGGGCACGCGGGTCCGACAGCAAATTATATGGTGCATACGATACCAGGTCAAGCTGGCAGGGTGAGCTACTTATTAACGATCCACCAACAGACTTAAACAAGGACTCTCCCCTGTAGACTGGTCGATGCCATGAATGCACTGACGAGCAATTTGCATCTGGTGGAGTTCCTGTGCTTTGGCGCGATGCTTTGTGTTTTGCTCTTCTCGCTGATCATTGTAAGTCCGAACATTTTGCACCTGACACACATATTTGTTATTATGAAGACTGGAGGATACCCTGTGATTTCATACATTTCAGTCCCATTGCATTGTTATGGAAACTTGATTCTCCTTAACTCAGAGCATGAGTTTAAGAATCTATCAGGGTGTAAAGAGAGCATTGAAATCCGTGAACAAACCAAAGCCCAAGCCCGTAGTATTTGAATTGCGTTTTTCACATTTTCATATTTGTGCATATATGGGGCGAAAGGGGGAAGGTATCCAAAATCCAAAATATTCCTTATTTTTGGTGGTAACGAGTTGCCAATGATTTGACATAAACTTGATCTGCGTATGGTATCCACGAACCTAAAAAGTCCAAGTTCAGCTTTTTGGCTTCTGTAGTCTCCGAAATGGACGTGTTAATGCAGACGGACGGACGGACGGACAGACGGACATGGCTAGATCGACATGGCTAGTGCCCAAAGAAAAAATATCAAGTATTTCGTTCTTGAAACCCCACATTTCAGACTTGATATCTCACTAAGATTGAAATTGCTAAAGTCAAGAAGTGCGAACTTATATCAAGTAGGATTTCTTGACTCTGACAATTTAAGAATTTTAGAAATTTAGTATTTTCAAACTTAAAAGTAAGTTCAAAACGTACTTGATATAAGAATTTTTTCTTGAATTATGTACATTTTTAGCTTGAACTTAGTTCTTAAAACATTTAAAATGAGTAGCAAGAAATCTTAAAATAAGTACATAATACTTGATTTAAGCAAACTGCATACTTACATCAAGATCATAAGAATTTTTTAGTTAGGTTCCAAGTTTTTTTTCACTAGATTTCAATTATTACATACTTGAAATTAGTAAAAAGGCTCTTGAATCAAGTTAGCTTGCACTTGACCTAAGTTCTTTTATACCGAAAATGGAAGTACAAATTATACTTAGATAAAGAATTTTCAATAGGTATAGGTGGCCTTAAAAAGTGAACTTCAACTTGCTGGCAAGTTATCATATTCGGTTATAAACGATTTAATTTTAAGCAAGTGAGTATTTTTTAAATTAGCACCTAAAAATTATTTTTCTTTGTAAGTAGTACCTTTAAATATCAATGTAAATGTACTCTTTAAATTTAATATCAATGTTACTATTTTCATTTATGTTAGAAAAAGTCTTCTTCAGTTATATCTATTATTCTACTTGATGTGAACTCAAAAATTGGCTCAAACTAGTTTTCATGATCAACCAAAAATTTAGATAACTTTAAGCAGGATTTTATTGCTAATGTTTGAGGAGGACTTACACGCGACGTAATATTGTGAAAATCAAGTTTTGCTTCTTTGTGCTTTACTTCAAACCTCAAGTTGCAAATTTATTTAAGGGGTCCCCATAAAAACATAAAGTTTGGTATAAGCATTGCTGGACAATGCTGGTAAGTGTTCAGTGGATTTACATAGTTGGCAAAATGGCTTTTATCTCTTGTTTTTCAATAAATACTGGATATTTTTAATCGGTTGAGGAGTGGTTGGTGTCGCTATATTTTTTGCTGTGCAGCTTACGCAGGTTGTCCCATTTTTACAAGATTTCACCTCGTTGAGTTCGGTGTGTTTGGTCTTGTCCACAAATGCAGATTCCTTTGCTATTGCAAACTTTTTGGGTGTGCCCGTATTTTAGGCAATTGTTACAGTGCATAGGCAAAGGCATGTAAGGTCTTATCTCAGTTCGTTCATACCCAATGTAAATATATTCGGGTAGTGTATGAGTTGCGAATGTAAGAATTATCAGGCCTGTTTCGATGAGTTGTTCTTACTTCTTTTTTTCTTCCCAGCTCTTTGAGTATTTGGTCTTCATTATAGTAAATAATGCCCTTATATAGGTTGAGGGAATTGTGTTCAGTGACTTTTACCGCTATTGTGTCGAAGAAACTTTTTAGCTTGTGTAATTGTAATTAATTGTGTGTCTTATCACTTCGGCTGTTAGTCAGAGAGTGAAAAAAATAAAAACAAAATAATATAAAAATAATTTTCTATTGTAGGCGCAAACGATTGCCCAGACTATTATAGTCATTTTCTACATGGTCATGATATTTTCCAACAGCGTTGTACTCTACTACGTGGCCAATGAGCTCTTTTTTCAGGTAAGTCCATAAACATGCCAATAAACAAAATTTATGCAAATTTCATTTTCTTCAGAGTTTCTATATATCAATTGCCGCCTACGAGAGCAATTGGATTGAGTTTGATATTGAAACGCAGAAAACCTTAAAATTTCTCATCATGCGCTCACAGAAGCCATTGGCAGTAAGTAAATCCTGAGGTCGCAGAAACTTCTGGCAATTTATTAAACATAATTCCCTTTTTACACAATATATGCATTCCCAAAAAAAAAAAAATTTGCTTAATGAAAAAAGTAGATTGGTTTCAGAATTAAAAAAAAACCAACTTAAAAGTATATTGCACAATATTAAAACCTGTTAAAGTTCACTTGGGAATTTATCTTCAGTGCTCACACATTTGAACTCATTAAATTTATTTTAAAAAATAAATTATAATTTATAAAAAAGAAAATAGTATCACAAACTCATTTGCATAAAAAAGTAAAGCTTATATAAACATAACCAAATATTATTCAATGTTACAATGTTGCTTTTCGTACTTCGAAAAATTTAATTAAAATTAGCAAATTTACTTTTATAACAAATTTATATTATAGTAGATTAAAAATTGAGTTGAAACCAAATAATTCGTGTAAAAGAGAAAAGTTATGACTTTCCAACGTGTTTTATTTAACCGTATAAAAAGGGAATTATGCGTATATATATATTTATATATATTTATTCGATTCATCTCGGACCTCTTCCCAGATACTCGTTGGCGGCGTCTATCCGATGAATCTAAAGATGCTGCAATCGCTGCTGAACGTTATCTACTCCTTCTTCACGCTGCTGCGACGCGTCTATGGCTGAGTTGCTTTTGGGGTTAGACTGCCGTTATCCTTTGTTGGCCGAACACTTGTAAAATTGATTGCATTTAGCGTTTGGGCCAATAAACGTTTTGAACGTTATCCACAATTCGATTGGTCAATGCATGCGAAATTGCATTTCCACGTTTTTATTTTGGAGCCAAGCAAGAAATAAACTATAAAATAAAAATGCGTCCATTGTGTGCCCACACTAACTGTCCGGAAAATGGAAACTGAGCTCTGAACACTGGCCAGCAACTCGGACTGTCTTTGTGTATTGTGCTCGCATGCCCGGTTGGGTATGCCCGGCACGTGCCACTTAGATAACTTCTATTTAAGCAAATATAAATCTAAAGTGTGTTAAATTAGATTAAAATGTTCTCGTAAAGTAAATGCTGTCCCTGACGCAGCAGGAGCCAGGGCAAGGACTCTCCAGTCCCATGTTGTTTCTCGCATTTTATACAAAGTCTCGAAATTGCCTTTCACTTAATTAATGTGAAAATTCGGAACTGAGCTTGTTTACAAGTGTATAACAATATAACAAACTGGAAAAATAGCAGCAGTGTGTGTGCTGAAAAACTAGAGTAGCCTTAAGCCAAAACCTCAGGAAATTTAATTTGGCAAGCTGTTGAAGGAGCCGCCTAGATGTTCGTCTTGAGGTTAAGGAAAACCACAATATATTGATGCATTAGTTCATTTATTTAAAAACTATCTGAATTGGTTGTTCAATTTTCTTCGTTTAATTTCAGTGAAAAACCACTAAAAACCACTAAAACGTGAAATTTCTTACTGAAGAATCTTTTATTGCGTTTCTAGAGTGCCAAAGAGTTTTTATGGCTTGACCCAAGCTTTCATATATTTTATATTTTTATATTTAATCGATTGTGGTTGCCACAATTAGATAGAATTGGAAAACATCATTGAAACTGATTCTGAGGACGCCAAATGTTTGGTCAAAAATCATTCCGAAATTGACAACAATTTTGACATATAAAGCTCCCGGATTCATAGCTCCCATATCTTTGTCTTTACTGAAGCCGATGGTCCTCTAACATCTCGAACGGGGAGTGGGTGGTAAGGCTACCGTTCTGTTAGGTTGCTCTATTTTAGTAACGTGAAGTAATTAATAAAATGGCATACATTTTGGGGAGAAAAAGAACAGGGAGCAAGGAAGGACACTGTAGCCTATGAGAAAAGAAGAAAGGGACAGGGTATGGTTCCAACAATATTTTAACTAACTAGCAATTAGATTAATAAAAATTTTATTATAAATTTATTCAATTTGAAGTTAAGCCTAAAGAATTTATAACACAACCTAAAATACACCACTAAATTCGGTTAGGAAAGGTACAAATTGGAGTAGAATGCGATGCTAAAGAAATAATAATACTATTCCTATATATATAAATAAGTTGATATAATTTTTTAAGTATACATACTTAAATCGATATAGAACAAATATATCAGTATACAACAACATATAAATAGACTAATTATAAATTTAAATTATTTTTTAAATTGCACATTTAAGCCATGCGAAAAATGATCTTATGCTGTTTTCTGGGCTAGGTATACCAATTATCTCTTTGCATTTTTTTGTCTAGTTTTTAATTTATATTAAACTTGCAATCAACATACTGGCAAAAGGTACTACAATTAAACAAAAATATAAATAATTTAACAGAAAACATGAATTTGGACATATATTAATTAAACTGAACACAAACAAAAAAAATAATGCACAGCCGCTGTGAGGCGGTGGCATCCAGGAGGTTATGTTAACCACCAAAACATAATTCGACGATCGCAGAATGATTGGCCATATATCGAATGAAGCCTGATTGACGTAAACATATAAATCACCGCGCCGGTTCCAACGCATAAAGCGTCTTTTGCCGTGCTTACGCCAATTCGCCGCTATAGGCCAAGAATTTATAAGTGTGGCATCGCCTAGTATCGAAAAATCACACACTCAAAAGCTCCCATGCAAGCTTTTCGATTGTCTGCTCGCCTTAAGTTAAATTAGCTGAATTAATTTTAAGCCTAGGTGCCGATTCTAGTAAAAGAGATTTGAAAATCGGAATAAGTATAGGTTTAAGTTAGAATTATACTATAGAAAATAGTTACCCTGTTAGGAATAGGCACCAAGAGAAGAATTCCTTTTTGCCCGGTTGTACTCACATCAAGAATGGATGACCTACCACTTGGTTTCTAGTTGTCACTGCTATTTGCACTTTTTTTTATTTTTTTCTTTTTCTTAAATTTATTTATTTAAGGAAAATAATTTACGGAGCTGCACACAACTTGTCACTGGAACGACCACGAGGAGAAAGACAGACTGGGGTTAGGCGACATAGTCAAAACCTAGTTTGCCGGAAATTTATCTCTCAAAATTTTGAATTTTTTTTTTGACATTCGACAACAGCTGAATTTTGGAAGTTCCATTTTTGGGGCAGATTCATGCAACTCGCCCATAGATGGCGGCAGCAATTCTTCTAAATATAAATTTAACGAAATATAACAGCGAAGTACATAATAGTTACTAAGAACATAATAGAACAATTATTGTTAATGATAATATGGATAAATTAATTAATAACAAAATTATATTTAGGTATTAATAGTAGAAATGACACTGCATTTGGTTAGTAGTAAACTGTTATCTCACGGTAGTGGAACCCAAAGAAAATCATTGCCTACTTTCGGGCACTGCTCGAAAATGTTGGGGTTCAAACATCCGACAAGCGACCACTACAATTCCCCCTGCCAAAATCACACTGTAAGATTGCTAAACGCTTGGAGGACTTGCAGCTGAGTCATGGCACATATTGCTTGATATCTTTTGCAAGATATTTGCCAATAAATTTACCGTGCGAATCTTCAAGCTCATAACAACTGATGCCAAATTTTTGTGCTAATCTGGCTTTTACAAAAGTTGTGGCTAAATTGGCACTAAAACCTTTTGCAAAATTGCTTTGTTGGAAGTTTCGCCGATACACCTCCTGGCCAGGCTTAAAGTCAATATCGCGACTTCGAACGTTATAAGTCTTTTCAGTTCTTCGATGCTGCTTTCGAATCGCTTTCTGTGCCGTTTCTCTTATAAGGTAAGTTTCGTGAATGTTTTTCCATTCGTGATCATTTGTTGAGCAAATGCGACACGATAGGGGCTGCCTTAATGGCCGAAAGCATATATGAATATACTATGAAGTTGTTCATCACAATTGGTCTGGTCCGGTTTCATATGTGCTTTAATTGCAGCAATTAGCGACCGGTTGGCACGCGCAGATGCATTTCCACGGTGTAGGAATGCTGCACATCATATTTTTGCAGCAAGGCATTCAACTGATGGGATTTAGACTGCACCCCATTATCTGAGATGACCACCTCGGGCACACCAAAACATTGAAAAATACCTTCTTCTATGAATGATCGTGACTGCAAAAAGTTATTTCACTGGCTTTACAAAAGGATATTTTGTTAGGTGATCTACCAGTACAAAAATGCCAACATTTCCCCATTTGCTTCACGGATACGGACCTAAGAAATTGACCTAGAGGTTTTGAAACACTCGCTGCGTTTCTGTTATAGAACGCAATCGGGGTCGTAATAGTAAATCTTTAGCATACTTTGGGCAAATACTGTTGAGTTTTTGATTAGGGGCAGGCTGTAGCTGAATTATCCACGAACACCAGTTCCAACCGAACTTCAATCAACTCGTATTTACTCACCAATAGGAAAACGATCTTGTGTTTGAAGTATGCGATAAAATAGCTATTTCGAAGCTAATAATAAGCTTCCAGCATCTTAGTATACAAACTAGGCCAAATTGGAATGGGGACTGGGATAAGAATACGGAAATTAGAATATTAAAGTCCTGAGCATTTGTTGATTATACTGCTCTAAGGTTTTAACTCTAAAAATGTTTTAAGTCAAGGTATATAATAGTATTAATTATAATTATAATTATATTTGCGATGTTAACTTTTTAATGAAGGAATAAGAAACGCTGTTAGATAATTAATATATCATTCTCTTAGGTAAATAACACATAAATTGGCAGTTGTCTTGAAAGCTTTTAGCCAAGACCAAAGTCCGGAATGATATCAAGTCTGATAAATGTGCGCCTGACCCGTCCCAATAAATTTGCAGCCAAGTAAACGACAAGCCATAAATTAAGACCACATTTTCGCTCTAAGCAGCTATTGGCAGTCACGCGAATGGAAAAGCGCCAAACAAATATTTAATTAAGGCGATGAAAAAAGAGGCGTGACCAAGGCGGAGACAAACAAATCATATGCGGGAAAAAAGCCAAAGTTGAGGCCACAACGTTTGCCAAGCTGATTGGCAGGGCCAACAAAGGGGCTAGAAATGCAATAAAGCTTTGGTAGTAAGCACAGACCTGGTCCGGGGTTTTCATTTTTCCTCTATAAATTTTCTCTTTGCTTATATTTTTTAATGCATATATTAATCCGACGCTTATTTCGTTTGAATGAAGTTGAGAGGCAGCTGGAAGCGGGGCCAAAGCTGAAACCTTTGGCAAAATCCATTTGTTGTAAGAAAAAATTCAATTTATATTCGATTACGCGACGATGTCTAAGTAGAAGTCGGCAAAATCTGAAGCACTTTTCCCATTTTTCTTTGCCTCGGGAGCGCATTGAAAAAGCGCCGTCATGCGTTAAAATTGCAATTTTTTGCTCTCTCTTCGCTCAAAGCGAATGCAAGATGGTAAAATTGTTAAGCAAATTGATAAATGAAGGGGGAGCAGAATCCCCCTTCCCAATACCACTCTAATTGTAAAATGTGGATACGCTGCTGTCGAGAACTAAGCAACAAACATAACAATCATAGTCAATTGCAGCTAGTTAAATATTCATGGCCCCCTCGAACGCCGCCCTTTGGCAGGGCGAGAAATAAGGCTGAAAGCCAAAAATGCTTCAATCCTCCTGGCAGGAGTTGGAGTTTCTACACTCCTTCACCAAGTGTAAAGAGTGTATTGGATTTGTGGTAACTCCGTCTCGTTCTCTGTCAAGTAGAGTGTTGAAAATTCGTTAAAGTCGATATATCTTCCTCAGTTTTAAAGATTCATACATTAATATTTTTCAGACAGATTACTAAAGACCTGCTGGGAAATCGATAAAAGTCTCCCACAATTTTGGAGCTAGAGTCACCTAATTTGGCAGACAGTCTTCTGATGACCTTCTCTACAGATCTTTGCTAAAAATTTCCATCACCAAAATAACAATTATAGTTAAGACTTTTTTCGGCAGTTTTTTGTTGTTATTGTGAACGAGTGTGGCGCAGTCGGTTACGCCCGACTGCAGTGCTCTTAGTTCTTTATTTTTACCATGGAAATGACACCCGGACACGGAAGCGGGCCGCTGATTGCCGATTGCCCACATGCCGTGTGCCTAGCGAAAGTGCCCGGCGAGAGGCGTCCCGGCGTATTGGAAAACGATTTGAGTCTCGGCTGCAAAGCAAACCAAGCCAAACAGACAAACAAACAGATGAACAAGCAGGCAATGCGAGAAAGAGAGAGGGGGAGAGTGAGCGGGAGAGGGAGAGTATTGAAATAGCAAAACAAAGGCAGCACTTGCGAATTTCATTGCAAATGAAACGAAAAACGTTTTATTTTGATTTTCTGCACGCGTTCGAAACATTTCGGCGGGGAAGGTGGTGCTGGTGGTTCTGGTGGTGCGGGGTGGGGAGCAAGGGGTGGCACTTCAAAGGCAAATGTTTGCCGCTTAACCATTCAAATGCCCTGTATGTCAAAGCATGTGGGGTATGTGCACATGAAACTTTGAAAAGTAATTGAGGGTGCTCGAGACTTAGATCTATTTTTTGTTATAAATTTTAGAACTCTTTACATCAGTTAAGCACTTATATATTTTTAATAAATTATTATATTTTTATATCTATTAATTATTATTTTGCAATTGTGGGCCAGTTAATTGTTCATCCATGAATACGTATTTTATTGTATCTAATTAAAAAAACATTAACCTTTATATTAAATACACACTCATTTCATTTGTTTAATCAAATTATAGGGAATTTCATAGTCGAGCTTGCTCGATTTAAATACACAAACTTATTCTATTTTGATTTGGCCTGGCCGTGCAAAATGGGATTTACTTTTTGTTTGTGCTTTTTACGTGGCCAATTTGCGGGGAACTGAGACAAAAAGTGAGCGACACACGCGACTGAAGACGGAGTCGGAGCTGGAATAGAAGTGGAAATGGGGCGGGGTTGGATGCGAAGTTGAAGGCGCCACATGTTGCCAGCCTGCCAGCCTGCCACATGGCAGACGGATTTTCAAATACTTTCAAAGTTTAATTAAGTTAGTTCAATATTATATACAAATTTTGTTAAAGAAATATTTATATAATTTAGAATACTTAAATTTATAATTTTTCTTTAGGCCTAATAAACATGTTAATAAAAATATTTACACGTATACAATTTAATATAAGTTACATGGGCTTAAATAAATGTTTAGGAAATATGCAATTTTATAACACAATTTTTTTTACTATTCATTAAATAACAGTAATTACTTTTGTAGTAAAAAAATTAATATTTATATAAAAATAGATTGATTTAAATTTGTTTATCAAATTCTATAATTTTCTTTAGGGCTAATGGTCGGATCCAAAGATAGTGCTTTTTACTATTGGAAGAGCCTGACTTGAGGAATGCTCGGAGGAATGTTATCAAGGTTACATTTCCTCATACATATCGTGATACTATTGAATATTTTCATGGCCGAAATCTATTTTCTGGCAACGGTAAGTTCCCTAGAGTTTTATAAATAACAACCTCTTTTCATTCTTTTTTTATATTATGTTATTATTATATTATGTTATATTATTCTTATCATGAAATTTAATTTTGAAAAGAAAAGAATATTAAATTAATGCCAATGCCAAGAGAATCATATAAACTAAGAGTCATCTAAACTGACACAATTTTAATTTGTTGTGAATTTTAAACAATCTCAAAACCTCAAAGGTGTCTGCCCTAAATTTGAAGGGATATTTTCTTTTGAAAACTTGGGTTTTACTTTTTAAGTAGACAGTAATAAATACTGAAACATACTTGAAGTATTCTAAGAACTATACTCCCTTTAGAAATCAGAACCCACACAAATATATTGACATTCGTGTGCTCCGTCTAAATAAAGAAAATCCCGTTGGATAACAAATGAAAACAGCTGTCTTCACTGCAAGTCCTCGTTGTGCACAACATGCAAGGCGAAGACAATTGGCCGCAAGTCCTTGCATTTCCCTAGGACAACCTTCCGCACGGTAGGGGCGGACAGGGTAGCAGGTGGGCGGGGTCTAAGGAAAGATGTTGCCAATGCCGATTTATGTCCTTCGCATCGTTGCAGTTAAAATGCTTTTCATGTAAACTGCGCAGAGCATTGCTCAAGAAACTTGCTCAAGCGGACAAATAACTGAACATGAAGATAGGCAGAGGGGGAGCAGTTGGGGGAGGGGGAGGGGGAGGTCTAGTAGAAACAAGTCGAAAAATATCAACTGCCGGGTATCAACTTATGTAAATTGTTATGTGAGGGACAGCTGTAAGAACTTTGTAGCTCACTCTCTCTCCCTCTCTCCCTCTCTCTCTGGCATAGTTGCCACTATGTGGGGGGTCGCGTCTGGTCCTTTAGTTGTCCTTAAGGAATTGCGGCCATGTTTGCTTCTGCTGAAATGAGCAAAAATAATTGCAAATCGTAAAAAGAAAAAAACATTTTTTTTTGAGGCTGTCGTCGCTGTTCACTACTCAGTACTCGATTCCCAGCTGATGGAACTCATGTGTGCTGCCAGACGATGTCAGACAGAGAGAGAGAGAGAGAGAGAGAGAGAGAGAGAGACAGAGACAGCCAGACAGACAGACAAACACGAAAGGAAACGGAAATATGCAATGAAGCAGAAGTTGGCAGGAAATTGTTAAGACGCCGCGCCTCCGCTCAGTCGCCCTTTCTCCCCTTCTCCCCCTCCCCCCACACTCACTCTCTACTTCTCTGCTCCATTTTTTCTATTTTTACAGCTTTATTTTATTTTGCATCATCGAAAGGGTTCCCCCGAAACATTCCTTTTTGGCTCGTTTTATGTTCTTAGACGAATTGAAAAGCCGCATGCAAATAAAATTTGCCTGGTTTTTAGTGTTGTCCTGTGACCCCAGGACTCGCTGTCTGCTTTGTTTTTGTTGTTGTTGTTGTCGTTGTTGCTGTTTTGTGGTTTTTATATTTCAATCGAGCCAGTTCTCTGTGGCCTCTCTTCTGTTTTCTGGCTGCTCGATTTTAAAGTATTTTGCTTCTTTTTTTTGGGTTGGACCATTATATAAAATTTATAAGCTACGTAAATGATGATGTATTGTTACAGTTGGCCCCAAGGGGTGTATGGGGGCGGTTGTGACCGGGAGTACGAGTATGTTATAGACTTAGCGTGTTTAAATAAAATGTTTTTATGAAGCGAAGGTGGAAAGGGCTTAGTTCAAGTGCCGACATTGAAAGTATGCTGAGAATAAAGACATCTAGCTAGCGAGTATTTAAATTGGGGAAGATATTCCTGGAATTAGCAAAGAAAGTCAATAAGCAAAGACTCGGTAGTTAAATTATACTTATTAATAAATTATATATAGATAACGTACACTAGCCAAACTTTTCATATTTAGAGAATTTTAATTGAAATAAACAACAACAACAAATTTTAGTTCCGAATATTATTTTCAGTTTATATACAACATGGAATATTGAAATATTGAAAGCATGCTGAGAATAAAGACATTTTAGTTAGCAAATAGTTGAATTGGGGAAGATATTCCTGGAATTAGCAAAGAAAGTCAATAAGCAAAGACTCGGTACTTAAAATATGCTTATTAATAAATTATATATAGATAACGTACACTAGGCAAACTTTTCATATTTAGAGAATTTTAATAATAATTTAATAAACAACAACAACAAATTTTAGTTACGAATATTATTTTTAGTTTATATACAACATGGAATATTAAAATACTTAAAATAGCAACTCAAATTTATATAAATTGAAACACAAGTTGGCTATAATTTTAATTTTTCTCCATTTATTCTTCTACACAAAGTATAAAAAGCTTAACTTTATAAAAATTATATATTATATATATTAAATGATATAAATAACCTTTTTACATTTGTAATTCTCTTCAGAAATCCCTTGAAATATTTTTAAATTCTGTAATCTGCATTTATCATTTGATTTTATGTATTATGATAATATAAATATTATTATTACTCAGCTTTAGACCCAGTTTTCAGCCAATAAAACGCCCAATAGTCTCCGCACAAAGCATTTGCATAATTTTTACTACTGTCAGCATAAATTTACAAAGCAAAGCAAAAAAAAATGAAATAATAAACTCCACAAAAAATCGTCGGGCCAAATACGAAAAGTTTTCTTTTGAGCTGCGCCAAAAAAATTACATCGGGCTATGCAAGCTGCCAAAAGGGGCGAAGTTGGGCCCGAACTTCTGACATAAAGTAAACAATAAAACGCGCCAATTGTAATTATGTGTCGGTGCAATAAACGTAATTAGCTACAGTCTGTCCTAGAAGGGAACGCACACGCATAAAAAGCACAATTTATGCGTGGAGTTTGCGCCTGGCAATTAGTTATCCATTTAATTATACGTAGAAGCTTTTCATTTGCCTAAGAGGTAGTTAACCGTGCTGCTTAGCCAGTCTTCACTGTAGCTCTGAATTGCTGATTGAATAATAACCCAACACGGGGCGCTTCTAACGACGAAAAATGGTGCGCAGTAAGATAAAAAATTATTTGCTATTTTAAAATGCACTTGAAAATGTCGAGGGTAATGGGCGGCACTGTGCGAGGGGGGCGTGGCATTTGCACATGCACACACGTGCGCCGCTTTAGAGTTTTGTCTGCACGCGATTCGCAACGTGGCCTCGACGTCCTCTGTCGCCCAAAAAGTGGCTGAAAACGTGACGAGCATTGCGAACAGGGGCTGATATCCCCCCGGGGCGAGGCTCCCCCCAATCCCCTCAGTTATCAGTCCCCTTGCACCTGAACCCCCCGCGTGGAGTCGTTGGCAATGCGTCGATATGAAACGCTTACACTTTTCTTGAAGTCCTTCGGCGAGGCGCGTGAAATTGAAAAAGTGGCCAAGGATATGGGCAGCAGTAGTAGCGCATTAATGGGCTGGGAGTCTCCGCTCCGGCTGCTGCCAGAAACAGACAACATTAGCATCAGGTTACATGGCGAATTTCACACGTCATTAGCTCGCTGAGAGGCTGACGGGCGCTGAATGTGCAACGGCATGTGGCAAGCTGTAGCCCGGCTGAAGATTGCAATAAGTTGGCGTGGCATGCGAGTGATTTATGCGAAGTGCGGGCAGGTGAACAGAAGAAGGGAACGCCAAGGTATGCGTAACAAATTGGGACAGACACAGCCCCTAACTTGGCGGCTCACTTACATCATTTATATGCTCTAAATAATACATTTATTATTTATAATATATTTAAATTTAAAATTGTATTCTTTATTATTTTATTTATATATATGCATTATATTTTTAACTGCCATGATATTAATTGTTATTTGTATTGCTCTTAGTTTACGGTTTTCCATATATCAAATTGATTTTAAGATATAGATATCTATATCTTTTCTGCTGTAGTAAATATTTAATTTTTAAAATTATTTAGTGCAATTCAATTCAACAAGCAGCTCACAAAAAAATTATTTTAAGCTGTTGACTCTGATTCAAAAATGTTTACAAACCGTTACCTCTAAAAACTAGAAAGCAAGCAGTGCAATTTACACTGTGAATCTGCAAGCAGTTCAAGTCCTGCTTGGCGTAGCATTTGCAATTGTTAAACACAGCTTTGCTGTGGTTTTAACTGCTTGTTCGCAAAGCAGTTTAGTTTATTCAAGCACCTAGTTTTATGTACCAGGATATAAATATTCAAATGAAGTAAAAACAAATTTAATTTTCGCATCTTGACTTAGTTTCAGATATATAGGCATTTATGAAATACAATCAAATTTTAAGGTGCATTAAAATAGTCGAAGACACGTTTAAACTAAATAATTAATGAAAATTTATGATTTTGGTTGATTTAAACCAAAGATCTAGATAAGAAATCAGTGGCTTAATACAAATCTACAAACAAAATAAATTTAAAATATTCGCGCTAGGATTACACAGCAAATAGTACATGAAAGTTCTGTTCCTTCCTTGGAATCATTTTCTTATCGCTAACTAGGGTAGTTCCGAAGCCCTGCTGACTATCGAGTGTTATGCCTTGCAGACTTTGTCTGTGAGCTATTTGCCGCGGAATTTAAAAGGAATAAACAATTTTTAATGAATTGATGCGATTTGCATTTAATCTTGCTGAGTCGCATTTTGTTTTGTGGTCTAATTAGTTATAATAATAATTCTTGTTTTTATACCTAATAAATACACTTAATATACTTAATAAATTTAACTAACTAAATATTTAAATAATATCTTAGTTTAAGCTGGCAAACAGACACCGAGATTCTAGCTCATGTACTTGAATGGCCTAGTTTGCTAACTAATCAAATTTGAATTCAATCTAAAAACAATTAGGAACGGTGAAGTCGGACGTAACCGACTGCTTAATACTCGTTCACAGTACACAGAAGTTATTATTGTTATATTGAAAAAATATAGAAATTTGTTATTTCGGCGTGGCTAACAATTTTTGGCTCGATCTTAAGAGGAGGTCACCCAAACACTGTCTGCCAAATTTGGTGAATTTAGCTTTAAAATTGTGGGAGATATAGATTTTCGCGATTTGCGGGGGCGGGAGTGGCCGTGGGTGGGAAATTGTTCCCGTATTTAAAGGGGATGGCCACTAATCTACCTTTAAAATTTGGTGACCCTAGCTCGAAAACTGTGGGAGACAGAGCCATTGCCAATTTTTTAGGGTGGGGTGGCTGGGGGCCGTCTTAGTGGGCGTGGCCGGGATATCAAGGTCGCAATCTTTTGGTGCGGTCACCATCCATCTACATACCAAGTTAGGTGACTCTAACTTTTATATTGTGGGAAATATTGAGCTTTTATCGAATTGCGATTTGAGGTGTATCGACATGTTATCGATTTGCCAGCCTCCCAGTGGGCGTGGCACAAAAATCTTAACACTTTGTCTGAAGTAGATAACTACAAGTAGATATCCAAAATTTCAAGTCTCTATCTTAAAAAAAATTGCGTTCATACGGACAGACGGACAGATGGACGGACAGCATGACGGACATTGTACAAAACCAATATGCTCCTTTCACTTCGTGAAAGAGTATATGTAATATATAACAATATAATATAATATACAATAATATATAATATATAATATATAATATATAATATATAATATATAATATATAATATATAATATATAATATATAATATATAATATATAATATATAATATATAATATATAATATATAATATATAATATATAATATATAATATATAATATATAATATATAATATATAATATATAATATATAATATATAATATATAATATACAATATATAATATATAATATATGCACATATATTGTGTATGAACGCATAAATATTAAGAATGTATGCATATTTAAATATCTATATTTGTATTGCTGTTCACGGCACTTCGCTGCCGCAACAACAGTTCGAATCCTTGTCTCCACTTTGGTCCTTTGGTCCTTTGCCGGTCACATGCTGCGGCAATTGATGTCAAATTTATAACGACAAATACTACAAAACTTGCCCAGCAGAAGACGGCGCTGGTGCGACACACAAACACACGTTAACTACCCGTGCGCCGCTACACACACACACACACAGACACACACTCGCACACACATACAGCTCTTGTGTGGAATGGCCTGCTTGTTCACTTTTCGAGCATCATTATTGCTTTTGATTTTGGTGTGAATTTGCAGAACGTGAGTGTGAGTGTGAGTGTGTGCGTGTGTGTGTGTGAGCCAGTTTGTGTTTGTGGCTAGCGACGTGGCTGCGATGAGTTATGTGCCCCGGCCGGGCAGAAGTCTGTGCTGTCTGTGGAGCCTGGAACTGTGCCCAGGCTCAGGCGCGACTGTTGCCGCAGCTTGCATTTATGTGTGTGTGAGTGCGTGTGTTTGTGTGTGTGTGTGTGTGCTCCGTGTCCTTTTCAAGAACATATTAATGCAATTTTATTTAAATTATGCAACATTTATGCCTTTCCCGGCTTGATATATTTGTTTTCCCGGCTAGCCATCGATATGAACAGGGAGTGCAAAGGACTCGGGCAACGGGCCCTCGGAATGCTGTGTGTCCTTATGGCAAGGACTTTCGTTTTGACTCGTGTTTATGCTCCACACGCTGCTCATTCATGTATTTATGACTGTCGAGCCATTTCTGTTGGCTTGATAATTTTAAATATTAATTACACCCATTGTTGCCAATTAAAATATTAAACACTTTCTCATAAATAGCTCGTTACGCGAGTGCATCGAAATTGAATGGTTCTGAATAAAGCTATGGGACTGGCCAGATTGATTATAATGGCATTTTTAATCGGTGATTTCGTTGAGATAATTAAAAAAGTTGTCAACTTTTAATAAGTACGCTTGGGCAGACAATAAAAGAACAATCATTTTGATATAAAAGATGGGCGAACTTACAGAGAGAAAAAGCTGCATTGATTTGACGGTGGATCCCAATCAAGAATAAATATGTACCTTATACCTATGCGATTTTCATAAATGCATACATAACTGTAAATACATTGAGTATAATTAATATTTAAAGTTTTATTTCAATAAAATTAAAATCTACTCTTATATCCCTTTTGATTTCCACTCTTATTCTCCTGCATTCTCATATAAAAAGATATAAAAAAGATTCAACCGAAATCAATATCTTATAGCTATATAATTAAATAACTATTTGCTCAATCTTAATTTGCCATGCCATATATTAATTACACATAATTTAAAGACTCCGGAATTTAGTTATTTTAATTTTAAAACATGTGTTAATGAAATATCAAATTAGGTATTGTGAGCTGTCTGTTGACTGTTGCCACACGTCCGCAAATTTCAATTACAAATTAAATGTTGATGTATTTCAGGCACATTGGCCCGGAGCCGAAGGGAAAACATGACGCATGCTGCCTGATTTGCTCGAGCGAATATTGAGCAAATTGAAATCGTTTAATTTATTTGACATGCATTGAAAATCAAGCGAAATCGCATTAAGCCGCACATACACAATTGGAATTCAGGCAAAGGACACGCAATTATGGCACGTCAACACCGGAAATGGTAAAGTGGCAAAGCGGATGTGCCGGGCACCGAAATGCAAATGTCTATAAAAAGGAAATTATAAAAATATTTCCTAAAAAATATTTCTTTAACTGTGGCAACAGCATTTGCACGTGGCTCGTTAGTCTGCGCCGAGCTCCCAGCTGAATCCAGCCCCCCACCAGCCCCCCCCCCCGCGGTCCCACTCGACTGAATCCACTTGAAAGGACGCTACCCACTTGGGCCAAAAGGCTCAACGCCGAGGTGGGGCACTTCAAGTGGAGCGTCTGGCGTAAAGTTTTTTGCATTTGCCTTTTTTTTTTTTGGCCATATATAACAAATAAGAAGTAGCTCTATGTGTGCAGAGAGGGCGGCTTGTCGGCGACAGCAAGTGAAAGGTAAGTTTATATTATGGCTAAATAAAAACAAAATTTATTGCAAGCTTTTTGCCAACTTGTTACTATTTTAATTATTTTAAACTGCATTTGACTTACACGAATTTCAATTAAAGTTATTTTGTTGGTCTGAATGTACATAAATATCTTTTAGCATCTATAAATGCTAGGAATGTCTCTGTCTCTCTCACTCCTTCCCTGAATCTGCTCGGCTTTTCGCTGGCGCGCAGGCCGTGTTGAATATTTAATGCACACGAGGAGCGCTCAAATGTCAAAAACAGCAAAACCAAAAACGCATTACACAAAGGCTTGCGAGTCCTTTTGGGCCTTTCGAAAATCATAAATGTGCGAGTGTTATCTGTGTGTGTGTGTGTGTGTGGCGGTTGCACAGGTGAGAAGTCAGAGGTAGCCGCATTAATTCCACTTAATTTGTTTTAACCACAAAAGCCAGGCGAACCAACAACAAGCCAAAGATATATTTTTATGGCAGTCGCTCGATGAATGTTAAACGCTTTCAAAAGCGTTGCATCTGCAGTTATTGTTTAATAGTTTAATACCCGATTTAAATTCAGATTCCATTTAATAACAAATTTTTCATAAATATATCTCTAGTGTATAAACTGGAGATATTTATATATTACCACATAAGGTTTTGATCTACTTGCCCAGTAGTTTAACGCAACAGGGAATCTTGCAGGCATGTTAAGCGCACATATTTATGCTAGAAATAAGTGTGTTAAGTCCTTAAGTCCAATTGCATTTAACATTTGCAGTCTCTTAAGCGCCAAGTTTAACAGAGTTTCTCCAGCTGCCGCCATCTCTTAAGTTGTCATGTAAAAGGACTTCCCCAAGCACACTGTTAATTTCAAACACTCTTAAACGGCCAACAGAACTGTTAGGAGCCTTAACAGCTGCACTGATAACTCTCATAACAGCACCAGTTACAGAATTACCCCAATGTTACTGCTAAATAGCAGCCCATTAACATTTAAGCTTCGCCTTAAATTACCCATAGAATACTGGTCAATTTATCCCTTCGGAAAGCTCGCGCTTCGTTGAGCTTGCAAGCTCTGTGGCTGAGCTTTCGCTGGCAACCGCACAGCTTTTGCGCTCAACAACCCCAAAAAGCGCCCACGCCAATCCCGTGCAGTTTAGAAATTCAACGCGCTTTTCTTATTGGCTATGCACGGCTTATAAAAGTCCAGGCAGCGCCCAATTAAAGTTCACTTGGGGTCTGGACTTGGCCGAAACATGATGCGATTTTGAAGCAACTTGTGGTTGTTCATTGGGGCCACAGAGGCGCTTGCGTTGATGCCCTGCCCTGACTAATGGAAAGTCTTGTTGTTCTAATGAGATTTCTAAACTAAATGTTGCTTCAATTTATATTACTTGAATGGGGCCTGAAAGGTTTCGAGTAATTAAATTGGGTTTTTAGCAGGCATAATGTAATTAATAAATTAATAATAATAAATTTGTTTTCATAAATTGTTTTGTATCCCAAAGGAATTCTTGTCTTATTCATAGAGTAATTAAAATTATATTATTATTATAATTACTCTATAACTTTCATTGTTTGAAGAACATAAATATTATAATTATTATTATTGTTTTTATTGTTAATAGTATTTTATTTTTTAAGGCAATTTTATATGTTTTAACTTTCCTTTTGCTCAGTTATGTCGTTTTTGATCATAACTTATGATATTTAATATTTCCGTCATGATTTAACCTCTAGATTCTAGATTCTTTAAATTCCAAATCCATTATCACATTCATTTAAGCATAGGACAAATATTTTTCTAATTAAAATAGATTGCTTTATACTGTGGCTAATTTTAGTATATTTCGTATATATTAATGGATATTGGTATTACGCATGTGTTTTTAGATAGTTTGTTGATCACATTGACACTTATTTGGTAACATATCCCTTTTCTTAGGCAACAATTGTAATTGTAAGTAATTACAAATCTTAATATGTCCAATTAGTTTTGATCACGTAAAGCACCAACATGCGAGTATTTCTGCCTTTTTGTCATTACTTAAATTACATTAGGGAGCACTTTGCTCAACTCTGGATGATTTACAGCCATCATCAGGCAGCTGGAAAACTTACCTTTTGCACTGGCCTAATTACACACAGTTAACAGGGGCTAATTGCCCCTCCCACCCCAAACGTGTTCTCTAAGCTAAAAATATGCCGCTGAAGTTCAACGAAGTCATGTGAAAATTAAATGCAGCGTACTTCTTTTCACGAGCTTTTCACGAAATTGGAAAAGCGCACAGAGCAGAAAATGCGCGAGCCCCAAATATATAAATTAAATGCAATTGAAAATGCAGCAAGCGTGGCAATTGAGGCAAAAAAAAGCCAAAAAAATGTTACTCACCAAAATGGTTTGAACTTGCGGCAATAAATTCTTTTTTATCGCAGGTCAAAAAAGAAATAAAACTCCTAATGAACAGAGCAAAGCCTACAAATTGTATTACGGTTTCTTTGCCGTTTTTTTCTCCTATTTTCTAACGTGCTGCACTCAAAAATTATTGAGCGATGTTTGCACCCTGTAGTGGATTGATTGTAAGGTATATTAGCTGAAAACCGTGGCTGTATGATTACAAATTAAATACGAAAATGTTAAGGAAAAATATTGCATAATTTTAGTTATCGAAATAATAAAATATATAATTTAATGTACTGAACAGAAAGGAAAATATTTTGAAAAAACGATGTTAGTTATTGTCATTTATATGTGTATAATAATTTACTTAGTTAATACAGGTACGCTACTCAGTTGTTCAAAATCTATTTTAAAAATTCGAAAATTTGTAATAATATAATATAATATATCCAATAACCTTTTTACTTGCGCTTCAATAATATAACATAATATTTACAATAAGCAACAAAACAATATAAACATATATATGATAATAAATAAATATGAAAATATATTTTATTAATTATATACAAATGAAATGTAAATGTGGCTATTTAGCTGAATTGAGGTCAGGTTTGCTACAGTCAAATAAAAAATAAATTTAAGAAAAAAACATATATCTATTTTTAAAATATTAAAATATAGCTAATTACCTTAGTTTTAAATAAAATATTAAAACTCAGTTAATGTAATACTACATATTAATTTTAATATTTAAATTTAAGAAATCTAAAATTTCAGAAATTGTAAGTCTCTTTTGAGTTAAACTTCATATAGAACTTGTTTAGTTTACAGATGTGTTCCAGAGATTATAGAACAGAGCATACTGCAGTCGCAGAAGCTATGCTATCAAATTCCCCTTAAATATTTTTTCGAATTCATAACGATTGGCAGGCATCTATATCTGTGTGTGTGTGTGTATATATGTGTGTGTGTGCCCGGCTGAATGCTTTGAAAAATTACTCACGTACCCGAGCGCAGTGGAGAGAGTTTTCCGCTAATCCCCGCAAGCGTGACAGGCGATGGGCCAAACTGAAACGAGCCAAAAAAAGAAAAAACCAAGAAGCCAAAAACTTTAACCAAACCAACAGCAGCATTTATAAGGGTATTGAAGCAATAGTTGAGCTGATACTCATATCATTGGCAAATGAGCCTGTTTAACTATTCCTCAATTCAGTTAACTTTGATCTACAACTTTTTGTGAGCCCCACAACAACAACAACAACAACTATTCAACAATTCAACTTGCCAACTAGCCTGATGTTAACTGGCCGTTTAACGTGTTTGCCCACTTTGGGTTCTACTTGATTTGATAGTTGTTGTTGTTGTTCTTGTTGTTGGCTGTCTGGCCGTTGTGTTGAGGCCCCGTAAAACATATGCCACAAATAATTTGTTATTCAATGCGAGACACACAAAATGCACACAAAGCGGCAAACGAGCTCAACACACACTGGACATTTACTAAATTGGCTAACAACTTTTTGCTCGTCTCCTTAACTTTTTGTTCTGACTTGATTGTTGCTGTCATTGCTGTTGTTGTTGTGGTTGTTACCTCCTGTTTGCCAGCCTGTCGCGCTGTGTTGTCTTCTGTTGTTGCATTGTGTTGTGTGCCACATGCCTGACCGCAAGCGCAAGCCGGAAACACGCCACAACAACAACAACAACAACAAAAAGAAAGGAGAAAAGGTTTCAACAACACTTGACAACCCGTTGTGGAAATTGTATAGCATTTAAATGGAAACAAATATTTAAGCTACACATTTAAAAATAACAAGCAGGAGTGCCCGACTTGGAGTTAGTCGGCACCCACACCCACACACCCACACACACACACACGCTGCAAAGGTGCGTACTTTACCCACACTACACACTGAAAAAAAATCAAGTTTTCCGCACTTAAATCAAGCCGAACTGAGCACAGATGAAGATTAGTTCCTCATGTTAATTTGTTTGAGTTAGTTAATTTCAGAACTCCAAACTTATTCCAAGTGCAATATTTATAATTAATTCAATCCCAAATCCAATCATATACTATAGTTTTTTTCTATTTTGACTTTTATAACTGATGACATATTTATTAATTATATTTCCTTTCAATTCATAGCGTGGGGTATACAAACCTTTAAGGATATTTGTTAATGGATATCAAAAAGAATTCGTTTACTAAACAGGACCTTACCTTCGTAACTGCACAATTTACATTCGCAATTATAAATTTCGTCTCAGACTATAATCGTAGATTTAATACACAATTCCAGCTCTCAGTATATTAGTTTCCTCCCCGCTTTTCCCCCGTTTTCCCACGCATTCTAATGTAAGTGGCAAACGTACTGGGCTACTGTCAACGCTGTTACCCAAAAGAAATATGTGCTTAACCCCTCCAGTTCTACGAATCTCCAATTCCTGTCGACACAACCGCTCAACACATGTTGGCACATTTTTACACTCGCTCAGGCAGTGAAAAGAGCATATTGGGTTTGATCTTCTACGAGTAAACGCAATTTTATTTGTTGCTATTGAAACTAAAGGCAGCGAATTTTACGATTAGGATTAGTTAGAATGGGGCGTGGCAATTTGATCAAATGGAAATATCTCTCTCTGTTTTCAAGCTAGAAACATACAAATTCAATTTTCAGACAGAGTACTGATGACCTTCTCTAAAGATCTCACACACAGCTTATTGGGGGCAGGTAAATCACGAAAATGCATCTCTCTCACAATTCTAGAGAAAGAGTCATAAAAGTTGGCAGATAATTGATCCCGTCCCAAAAATTCGATCACTTTCTTAGAACTGTTATTATGCTGTGAATGTGTATTGCGCAGTCGGTTACACCCGACTGCAACGTTCTTGCTTGTTTAAAGATGTGTGGTGTCGGGGCGTAGTCGTGACTGCAGTAAATTCCTGGTAACAAAACACCCAAGACCGAAGAGCCAAACAAACCGAGAGCAAATGCAGCAGCAAGTGAAATGCGCATTTCAACATCAACATTTTCAGGCAGCCGAGCAGCGCGCAATGCATGTCTGCAATTTTTTAAGTAAACATTTTATTTGCTAGAGTTGCCCAAAAAAAGATCGGGGAAGAGAAGGCGGCAGCGGCAAGTAGAAAACTTGAGACAAACTGCACAATCCGCATCAAAAGAGCAACTTCTTTGACTTTTTTCCTTGCTGGCATTTCCGTTGCCATTTCTTCTTCTTGTTGACATACGTAGCTGTTGACATTTTGATACAAATCTTCAATAAAATAAAAGCAGCTCAAGTGGCCACAGCAACAACAACAACAGCAACAATACCGAAAGCGCAACAAAATAAATACCAAGTTGAGCTCTCTTGTTGCCTAACGTATAGACAACGGGAAAAGTTGGGAGAATGGGCCAGAAGCTCAACCCGGCCATAAGTGGCATTATCCCAAGTACTTGGCACTAATTTATTGTCAGATATTTGTGCTGATGAGTCTGGAATAAATATTTATCAGCTTTCCATTTTTTCAACGACTCCAAATTAGCTTTGGGTTTTTCATTTTTATTGGATAGCTGCCTGACTTACTTACAAAATGTTAAAAACAGAAAATAATTTATTTATTTATTTTTTTGTATTATTTTCATACTAGTTCCCAAAGTGAAAAGAGTATATTGGGTTTGTGCAATGTCCGTCTGGCTATCCGAATGAACGATCGATAAGAACGGCTGACATATCCCGGCCACGTCTACTGTAACGCCCATCCCCCCCTCCCGCCCCCCCAAGCGCCCCCACCTTAAAAAATCAGATATATATATATCTACCACAATTTTTGAACTAGCGGCAACATATTTGGGATAGTTACTACTGGAGAGCTCCCGCAAACATCACATAAAATTATCCGGTCGGGGACAAACCATGAAAAAAGGCCATCAAACATGAAAATCGGTTCAGTTTTGACAAAGTTATGCGCGTTTGAAATATGCGAGCTATGGAGCCGAGAGCTTTACATGTCAAATTTATTGACAATTTTTGAATGATTTTTGACTAAAAAATTGACATCCTCAGAAGCGGTTTTAATGTTGTTTTTATACTACAACACAATCGATAAAAAATAGAATTCTACATTTTGAAGAAAAAATGTTTAAAAATTAGTAAGGGGATTGACATGCTTTTTTCCACAAAATTCCAACAAAATGTATTTTTAATAATGCATATATTTTGAATGCGGAATATGGTCTATCCATTCTATTGCTATTGCTAACTCCAATTCGATTATATTTTTTAGCATTTGATTTAATTACGCATATCGCATATCATATTCCCGAGTTATGTCAATCCAAAACCAATCAGCCTCGTCTAGAGTTTCAGACCACATTACTTTGCTCACATGTTGATTTTTATTGGCACAGCGAGAACTTCAGTTGGGAGTAGAAATGAAATAAATTGTTGGATATGCAATACTCGACTCGCTAACATTATTTTACATAAAGCATACGCCGCGTTGCACACGAGTGAGGGTGTAAAAAGAACAGGGTGTGGGGTGGGTGGAATGCTTGCAGTTCGTAGTTAATCAAATTCCCAGCAAAAGACAAACAATGAAATAAATGTCTTAAGACAAAAAACACACACACTGTCTGACGGAGTGCCAGCAGAACCCTTCCCCCCGCCCCCCACCCTGCTCCACAAAGAAACTCGACACGTTGCCAAGTAAAAGCCGAGGGGATATTCTATTTGTTGCTTGTGTGTCGTTGGGCATGTTGATATATATTAAATGTACTGTTGCCAGTTCGGCGTTGAGCAGGTTACGTCGAATCAACACAAGCACAAATTCAATTACTCAGCGGCAATAGGCGAAGGCACACGCGGCGTATGAGTGACATTAATGCGATTTTCGCAACTGTCAATCATTTTCCTGTGGCCTAAATAAAATGCGTGGCTGCATTGTTTTTGCGTGCCGTTTAGCCGGCTCGCTTTTTGATGTCTGCTCTGGCCCAATTTGCAATTAAATCGATTGCTCTTAAAGCTACAAATAAATGGAGATATGTTTTCTTAATCTCACAGCTGGATGTTTCGAAAAACATTTTCAACTTTTCCGCTTAATTTACAATTAGGAAACTTAACAACTTCGATTGAAATTATGCTAATAGGCTTTAAAGTGTGTAAAAGAAAATTTAATTTTTTGTATTCTCTTTTGAGGTAAAAGTTGGAAAAGAAATGAATAAGTTCCTACTGCAATCTCATTTTATTTAATTGCAATTTAAATTATAAATTGGAGAAAAGTAAATAGATTTACGTGAAATTATAAATATAATACTTGAATTGGTAATTATTTGTATTTTTTGATTTGTAAATTTGGCGAAGTTTAATTATAAAATCTTTTCAAATTATAAGTTCTTTGCCTAGAAGAATTTAGAAAGCCAATTTATAAAATACTGTACTATTTTATTAAGATTTCTTAATTTATGGATTGTCGTCGCAGTTCAGTAGCTGTTCAGTGTCGTCGAAAATTGGCGAAATTGCGGCGAAATTGTTTTCAGCATAACCGATAAATTCGCCTTTGTGTAGTGCGTGCGCCCATAAATAAATAACGTGCTGGCACACTCATTAAGGCCGCAAAAGAAATAAATAAATAAATAAAATAGAAAAGGAAAAAGGTGAAAAAATAGTACAAGAAAAACAAAAACAATCGAATTGAACGTAACAATGTGGAACGCCTGTCGGCAGATTAAAAATACAATTTACGGCAAATCAATTGCGGCTAACATGGCGACGACAGCAAACGAAAATTAAAATGGCCAACACAAGGTAGAGATAGAGACGGAGAGGGAGAGAGAGCGAGAGGGAGAGCGGGAGCAACAGCAGCTCGAGCAAAAAATTAAAAACAAACAGCAAAGTTGGTAAGGAAAAAACCAAAGAGAAAAAAACAAGAATGGTGGTCGGGTGTCACCGACTGCGCAATGCACGTTCACGGCTTAAAATAGTCGAGAACGGTATTTATTATTTTTATTTTGAATTTTGTGAGTTTTGGGGTTGGGACAGAGAAAAGTAATAAATATTTCAGTCTAGCTCTAAATTTGATTTTCGCGGCCAAAGCCCCGACGATATATGTATACAGTAAAATTAGCTTAGCTGCATCGGCAAGATAAGTGCACTAAATTTGATTTTCACTGCATAAGAACTCGATTTTTGCAAAAACAAAGTTAGATAGCTGCTTTTTCAAGCAGCTAAGTAAATTATACTGTATATTATATATATTTATATATTAAAGCCATGTATTATTATATTATTTTCTTAACTCCATCTGATGCGGGCACATTGCAACCAGGCACAAACCGCATATACTCGTTTCACTTCATGAGCGACCGAATTAAAACGACAGCAAAGGCAAAGCCCCTCAAAAAAAAAAGGAAGAAGAAAACCCCGCCGTTGATGCCCAAGAGAAAGACTGTGAAATGTGAGAGTCCAGGATAACAACAACAGATGTTGGCATAAATTTGTGTGCATAATAAACAATGTACGATTTCGACGCCGAGGCGAGGCGAGGCGAGGCCGATGGCGATACCGATGCCCCTCCCGATGCGGAACCGGCTCTAGGTGGGTTGGCGCTCCCCGCGTTGGGCTGTGCGCTCCGCCTGCAGCTGGAAGAGGCGCAGGGCACGCAGGCGATCCTCGCGTCTCAGCTGACAGAAGCACACCAGTCCCCTGGCGTAGTTGGACAGCTCACGGGCGCAGGCGAGCAGGCAGTCGTCGGCCTCCGGGCGAGGCAGCTGCCAGAGCAGCTGGACCAGGAACTCGCGCCACTGGGCCGGCGCGAGGGTGACGAGGAGCAGGGCCGACGGGATCAGGGTGAGCATGCCCAGCGTGAAGTGGCCGCACCAGCGGCAATTGGGGCAGAGCCGGTGGCTCAGCTGGTGGACCAGGCGCTCGTAGCTGCACCAGCCGATGAGCATGGCCAGCTCCGAGACGAACACGGTGCCGAGCAGCTCCACGCAGGTGTGGATGCGCGGATAGAGGCTCGTGCAGCGCTTGGGCAGCATCTCGCATCGCCACAGGAGCAGCAGCAGGACCAGCCCGAACAGCCACTTGGCGAGCATCGGGGCCGGCGAGCATGGATCCTGCGGCTGGCGTATGAACACCGAGATGCCGCACATCTGCAGCAGCGTCGCGGCCACAATCGAGGGCGGGGAAACCATCTCCGAGGGGGAAAGCGTCGTCAAATTGTTCGCTCAACACGTCTCGTGCTGCGCTCTTCGTTTGAGGCTTTAGAATTTTGTTATGTTTCCAAAATCATTTCGAAACTGTGCCCAACACAAACACACAACAAACGCCTGCTACAGGCAAGCTCCCTAAAATGGAAACGCAAAATGGGCATATGCATACTCTAGACAACTTAACATATTTGGCTTTTTTTTGGGGGGATTTAAGGCGAAAGAGTTTATTTTTATTATATAAAAATAGATTTGCCAAGGCTGACAATTAAATTTTTTTTGGTGTCGTATAGTTTTAATAAGAGAGTATATATTTTTTAATATATAATAAAATAAAATATAATATTTAATATAAATAATAATATGTACAATATACATAAAGTTTGCCTTCAACTATTTAACTTATATATAAACAAAGTATAATACTTATATATTTATTTTTTTTAAATGGGTCAGCTATTTACTTTTCAACTCAGATTTTCCACAATGTTTAAAACCAATTATATATACTTAAAGCAATCGATGAATAAAATAAATAAGAAATGTTAAGTTTTTTCCTCTTTTATCTTTAATTTTTTATATATATTTCAATTGAAATTTATTACCCCTGCCCGCTGCCCCTCGCTCTTTTTTCAGCTTGATGTGGAAATACGAAATAAATAAAAATGCAAAATGTCTAGAAAATCGCATTAACTTTGTCTGCGCTTTCTTATGTCTTTGTCCGTTTTGGCATTATCATTGCGGCAAATCTAATCAAGTGTTCGACAGCCGACACACACACACACACACACACACACACACACACACACACACACACACACACACACACACACACACACACACGACAGACAATCACACTCGTACACTCGCCTCGCACATTGCTTCAACGCCTTTGTAGTTGCCGCAACCTCATGTTTTTTGGGCACAGTTTCACGCTTCAATGACCTCACACACACTCGCATACACTCGGCTACACACAGTTGCTACCTTTGGCAGCAACTCGACTTTTATGGCACTCAACTTGAAGCTGGCGTTCAAACACGTCAAAAGTCTGTACGGCACAGCAATTGCTTGGCCTTAACATTTGTAGCCGACCACAAATACGAATAGTTGCTGCTGTTGTTGTTATTGCTATATTTGTTAGTAAGTAAACAGCAGGTGAGGAATATGGAATTTGTGAGCATCTTTGTCAGCCCATGACTGACTGAAAAATATGATAAAAATAAAAAATAAAAATCTAAAATTTACCTTTGCTGTTGAAATTTAAAAAAAGAAAAATCCGCAAACCTTAAAATATTTAGATAAATTCATTTTAGAGCAGTTTTTAACATTTCAAAGGCAAGCCCGATTTTAAATATTAAAATTTAATAATTTCGCTTCATAGTTTATATTTCTTACTATGTTACTTTTATTTGAAAGCTGATAATTAGATATAAAATAACTAAATTTTATTTTTATTTGAAACATATTAACTTTTCGCAGCAGAACACAACAAATTAATTTTGAATTTATTTAAACCTAATTAAATTTTTGATTTGAATGCTATAATAATAATTAATATTTTAGTTTCGGGTCTCAATACTATATAACAAACATATGTTATTTGTATTTATTTCATTCCGCCCAAACTTACAAAATGGACAATTTTAAACTTTATTTGGCTTAAGATTATTTAAGAAATATTTATTGAATATGCGGCACTTTTTATATTGTTTGTGATTTGATAGGATATATTTTTGGTCGGTTGTTGTTATCAAATAAATTCTTACCATAATTTTGAAATAGGCCCATTTTATAATCATTATTTCAGGTTTCAAGATGCGATCCGAAACAAAAATATGACAATAGAACATAAATGCAAGCATGTAAATTATTTAAATTAGACTTAACCATTTGTTCTGCGACATTTCAAATGAATTCGGTTATAAGTATTTTTTTAAATATTTTACATTTTCTTCACCTCTTAATTAGGCATATAAAGAAATGGTTAACAATTGAAAAGAATGAAAAATACAGAGTATTTACATAAGTACCACTGTTTATATCAAGTTCCCATATTTAAGCTGTTAAAGAGCATCTGAATGTCGTATGCATTGAATTATCATCAAGACTCTCTCGTACTCTTCGTTCTGTGGTATTTCAATGAGTGTGTGGGAGTGTGTTTGTGTGTTCCGAGCATGTGGCTTTTGATTTTCATTGGCTTCATAAATAATTTGCAGCACACAAATTTGCGCTTGTAGAAATTTTAGTGCATACTTTGAGGCGCTTAGTGTGCAATCAAACAATTTTATGGCCCATATAATGCCGAAGAGACGGAATTTTCAGGGTGTATGAAGTATTTAAGTGGACGGCACTTTAAATTAACATAAACTTTGCACAGAGGCCAGAAAGTCAGGTTGGGCCACGCCCTAATTAGGGATTGACCAAGTCAATGACAAAACTTTTTGGCAAGCAATAAAAATCAACATTATTATGTTAATTGGGTTGGGGTTGGGCTGCGTTCGCAGAGGTGGCGCCCTCTGGCGTTCGAGGTGCGCAGCAACGGCAGCTGCTTCACAGATTTTAATCACTAAATTAGTTTACAAAAACAAAAAAAGAAGCGCACGAAAAGCGCCTAAAAGCATATGGCCTTTATTTGTCTAACGGTTTCAGTTTTTCCGCTGCGGAAAAGCAAAAAAAAAATGTATATAAAAAGGTACACAAAGCTTTTGTTAACTGCGTAAACTTTGCGCTCGCACGCCCCGCCCCCGCCCCCAGCCCCCTGGCCGCCCTGGCCCAGGTCCAAAATAATAAGTAAACATTATTTATTTTAAAAGAAGAAAAGCCGTTGCATAGCTTCAGGCCACAGCGTGCTGTAACAATACATGGCCAGTGGGGGGAGGGAGGTGGGGGCGCGGGCGCGGTAGATGAAACGTCAAAGTAATTAAACAAAAGTAATTAAGATTAGCGCGCTTGGAGTAGCTGCAAGTCATCAAGAAGGCGGACCCCGGCTCCAGATACGCGTCCATTATCATCATTATCATTTTCATAGTGGAGAAAGGAGAGCGAGCAAAAAGGTAACGGTTAGGTAACGGTAACAGCTAGGTAACGGTAACAATATGAGTAAAAGTGCTGCCAAGTTTGACGTCATTATAGCTGGGCATACCTGCGAGTCAAATACACTTAACCCTCGTTTTGGCCGCTATTTAAGCTCTTCTTGTTGTCCCTCCTCTGATACCCTATAATCATTTCAAAATGATCAAGTGGGGTTTGGACAAGCTGTATCCAAATGACAGCCAAGTTGCCCCGACAAATGTCGCCTTTAATTTCGTTATATGATATGCCGAAATATGTTTTAAAATATATTAAAATAAATATTACATAGACAACTGTTTTCCTTAATGTGGGACAGAGCGTCTGTATATTAGGACATAATACAAAATTTTGATCGATTTTACTGTTCATAAAAAGAAGAATTAAAAATCCTTAAGCGCAGCGTTTTAAATAATAAAATTCGACTGGAAGCTGGAAATATTTGGTAGCTGGGAGTTAAATTTGCGATAGGATTAAATCAATAAATAAAAAATAAATAATTTATTTTAAATTTGCATTATATTGAATTTTACATAAAATATCTTTTTGATATTATTTGCTTATGCAAAATAGATAGCCATAGTTTTATGGTTGTCTTTTGTATACTAAAAGTATTTTTTTAACTGCCTTTCTTTTGCCTTTTGGCTCTATTGAAATATGTATTTCAGTTTTTTTTATACAATCTTCCAGGTAAGAAACATACCTCTTTTTACATATACCTATTATTTATGCCTTTGTATAAATATCACATTAAAAAGGTGTCTCATTTTAAGCCCGTTTACAGGGTATTGGCCAGTCCAACACTCTCGAATAGCGCACATTTACTTGTTTAAATTGTAGTTGTTGTTGTTGTTGTTGCAGCTGCCTTGGGCTATTTTCTGAATTATTATTGTTCGACAGCAAAGTTTTCGCGTCGCGGAAACTTTCGCGGAAAGCGTATGCCCTGCGGGGGTTCTCCTGTTCTTTTCATACCCAGCTTTTCTTAAGGTATTTGTCAAAAAAAAAATACATCAACAAAAAACTTGCGCTTAAATTCGCATGCGCTGATAAACTAGAATGCAGGAAGGAGTCCTTGCTCGGCCAATCAGCAAAAGATCATAACCTCGCATTGGCCAATGCTTCAGTTAACCTTTAGACCCTGCACACACACGCTCATTGGCGATGCTTCATTAACCCACACACACACACACACTCGCACACTCGAATCCTCAACAATCCTCACTCGACTTTTGCCCAGCTCACGAGTGGCAGCTAAAAGAAATCCCGAGATTCCAGTGGAGCATTAACACCTACGGAAATCCCCACATGAAAACTTGTCGGCAAGTTTCTATACTCGTGCTCGCAGTGAAAAGGGGTATATTGGGTTTGTGCATATCATATATGATATATATTATCATTTCATGATAAGATAATAGATAAATCAAACTTTTGCAGATGGATTATTGGACACGCCTTCGGGGGCAAATCGATAAAGTCCATATATCTTGGGGTGGCTAAGCCCGCCAAATAATTTATTATTATTTCGGTCCAGTCCCAGAAATTACTAAAATCGATATTTCTCCAAATTTACAATAATAATTGAGACAGTTTTCGACTGTTTTAAGCTGTGAACGAGTATTGTGCAGTCGGTTACACCCGAGCACAAGCTGCTTACTCGTTCTCTCTCTCCTTGGCTGCCTTAAATTATATTTGGCAGGGCCAAAGGTTAGGCTTAAGCCGCCAAATGAGATTTATTAGCATTCAAAGAGGCATTTTAGCCGATTGCCCATTTTTCACCCAAGCCCCGAAACTTTTGTTTTGATTAAACGAAGCTTAACGAGCCGCCCAGGTTTGGCCGGGCCAAAGGCGTGGCACGTGGCAGGGCCACTGTGCCCACCTAACTAATGAGCTGATTTACTGCCCAACAACACGTCGGAGCCAGGACGAGCACCAGGACCAGGACCAGGGCCAGCGCCAAGTTTGCTGCACCTCGTGGCAGGTGGGGAGGCGGCAACGGGTCGTATGACAAATGCGCTTTGCGTTATTTATGGTGACCGCAGGACAAGATGTCCTACGTGTGGTCATTAGGCCTCGCAGCTGCCTCGTGTCGCCTCAATTTAAACTCTGCCTCCTTTGTTGCGCACACTACGATAGTTAATAATGCTGAGAAAATGTTCGCAAAACCTGATTCCTGAACGCTTTTGCGATGTGAGGAAATGCGAAAGCATCTCAGGAGTTTTCTTTTCTTAAAATTTATTGTGTTTTCAGCTGCCAAATATTAAGTTGCAACTTCAATGAGGTATGGGAGTTATCATTTGCTGGATTCGACAGATTTACATGTCAACAAGAAGAAGGAGAAAATACAATATGCCATTTAAAATAATATTGAATAAAATAATAATAAAACCAAGAATATGTATATAATCCATCAAAATAATAATTTTTTAAAATTAAATCTTAAACTATTCATGTACTAGTCTTCGACTAGCTAGAATTTTAATTGTTAATTATTTAATTAATTTTACCAAAAAGCTAAATTATCCATGCCCAAGTCAATGCTTTAAAAACATTATTTTTCAAATTTTGGTTCAACACTCTTAACTATCCCATATATTTTCTATAAAACTCATTCATTTTAAGATATAGTATAGTCAGTTAACGGCTAAATAGATGGAAAATATATATTGAATTGAAATTGTAGTGCTTTCAGAATATATATTATATATATCGCTTTTTACAAATTTGATTCAGCTCTGCAAACAATGTTAATTGTATAATTAAGTTTATTTCAAACGGATATTGAAGCGAAGGCTTTCAGCTTAAAAATATAAAAACATTTTGTTTTTCTTTCCAGGAATTGATTACTTTTTATTCTGTAAAAAACCTATTATTTGTCCGTTAAATTTTTGCCATTTTCGAATAAGCTTTTTTATGACTTTTAAAAAATAAATCAAAGGAAAGGTGCAGGAATTTTTGTATGAAGATCTGAATCTGTGAAGATTTAAAATATAGCTCCTATGATTTTTGAATTGGAATGCAAAATAAAGACAATAGGACTTAGGTGTTAATATTGAAGTAGCCAATTTATGAGTTGCCAATAGGAATAATGGCAATTTGATGGCCTTTGACTTGGCCAATTGGCTCGAGAGAAGCTCCAAATCCTGACAGACAAAGTGTCAACGTGACACTGGCCCCGTTGTTGCCTTTGTGCTGTGCCATAATCCCTAATTAGGGGTTTGATATATATGCGCCGCCGTTGGCACCCCAATGGGACGGGGCGGGGTGGGGAGGACAACCTGAGCCGCAAGCTGACAAATTGTAATTGCGTGGCAAACAAGCGGAAATCGGCTTAGCTGGCGAAGATGTGGGCGGATGATGGGGGCCTCAGAGAGGGCGGGGCTTGGGTTTATTGAGTTATTAGCCGCTGAAATGCGTTTGCATACTTTCAGGCGCGACGCGACTTAATCTTGGCCTCCGCAAACGCTTCGTCACGGCGGCCAATAAAGTGTGGCCTACATTTTGGGGCCTGCGAGGGAGGGGGGGGGCGAGGGCTGCTTATTGACTGTCGATGGCAATGCAAATTCCGCACAATGACAAAACACATTCTAATTTCACTTTAAAAGCATCATTTTCCGCACGGGTTCTTTGCATTTTTTGCTCTTAGCTTGATTTTGTGCGGGGAGTGTTGTGCGGGGGGAGGGGGTTGGTTTGGGGGCTGGGGTTTGTGCCATTACGAAACTCTTTTCGACATAAATATGTGTACATGCGAATGCTGGCAATTTTTCGGCATGTCATTTTATTAAATTTGATGGGGCGAAGGGGATGTGGGTAGTGCGGGGGGGGGGGGCGTGGCACTTATGCGTAACATTGCGTAAGTGCAGCTGTCAGCTGACGGTGACTAAAGAAGTGCTGCATGCATTGCATGGCAGCTTGAGTGTGAAAATTGCTGGAAAATGCATTGAAATTTTGATTTTCTTTTTTTATATATATATTGTATATACATATAGGAAGGGAGTTAGGGGTAAGCATATGTGCGAATATTTTGTGGGTTTGTTTTCGATTGTGGCAGGGAAATGTTGTTGTTGTTGTTGTTGTTGTTGTGATTCACATTTCATGCTGCTGTGGCATGCAACAGAGGAAGAGGAAGAGACGCCAAATGCATATTTTGCAAGTGGAATTATTTATGGCAGCTAGTTGAAGAAAATATTTGCTTCTATTTGCTGATTGATGTTGTGGCTTATTTCAGAAATGGCAATTCGAAGTCGAGGAAAATAAAATATTGTATTTGGTCCATGCACTAAATTTAAGCTTTAATGTAAAAGTCATTTTTTGTTAAATTCATTTTTGCAGGTATTTCATGTACTATCTTATTATAATAAATAATATAATAAAACACATCCACTATTCTTATCATAATCTCAAATTGATTTAGATTAAAAAAATTGCATTTTCCATAAAACATAAGCAAGGCAAAATAGGCGTTTGTTTTAAATTTTGAAAATTGTTCATTTAAAGCCTTGGCGGAATTTGAAATAATTTGATTTAAAGAATTAAAACATTTAAGAGAATAAAGCATGGGCATATTTTGTAATGAATGTTTGTATTCTGTATTTCATAAGCAGTTTCCTATTTTAAACAAGTAAAATCAATTTATAGGATTTATTTTAATAATTATAATGTCATAAAAGTGTGAATAGTATATAAGATTTAGGTTAATAGGTAATAGTTTATATATTTTTTTATTTATATTCATAAATTATTAAGCTTACTTATTATTATGAACGCATAAGTGTTGATTAATAGTTGATAACAATATTATTAAAAACAATATATGTATTAAATTAAATTCTGAGGTATTTAATTTTTTAAATTAATCAAATATTAAGACCAACTTAATTAAGCTAACAAATATACGAACAAATGTTTTATTCTTAAGTGAACATCATCTGATAAATCTAGAGGAAACAGAAAAAAGACAGTAGTTAACACTAAGTAAATGAAAACACAGTTCTCCCAATCTTAACCCTATATAGATGGTGTAAAGATTTCTTCTTATGCTATATTCCTTCCTTTGCCATGCATCAATTTTCATTGGAGTTTCCTCTACCCAAATGTTACCTACGTATACACCTGAGGAATCCCTTGTTAGTTTTTTTCTCCAGTTGCACAGAAACTTGAATATCTGCCGCATAAATCTTTATATCGCTGGGCAAAAGTTTTGCCAGCTCGTACAATGCGATTCCCCAAACTATTTTACCTCATTTGCTGTGACCTGCGACTAGACGCGTACTTAAGATGAGCAGTAATAAGAGGAAGAGGAGCGTAAAAAAATAAGTTTAGTTATAGAAAGTTGCAAAAGTCGAAGCGCAACTGCAAAACAAAAACTTTCCATTTTCAATTTGCTGCAAGGTTTTCTTTTTTTAAGTATCAAGGATTTTTCTGCACATATATATACATTTTTTTTGCTCTGCTTTAAGCCAAGGAAAGCAACAGAAATAACAGGTCTGAACCGGAAGAATAACATTGAACACCAAACAATCAGCAGTCAAAAATTTCATTGTCGAGCAAAAGAAAAGCAACAATAACAACAACGAAAGTAAAACTTTCGACACGGCGTGAAAAACACAAAGAGGCGGCAGAAAAACTAAATAAAAAACAAGTCAGAACGTTGCAGTCGGGTGTCACCGGTTGCGCAATACTCGCACACGGCATGAAAACAGGTTAAAACAATCGAAGACGGTCTGAATTATAATGGACATATTGGGAAAATATCGACTTATGTAATTTGTGGGGGGGATGGAGCGGGCGTGGTCGAAATAATAAAAAATATTTAGTGACTCTAGCTCTAAATTGTGGAGGTATCAAAAAAGATGCTGTGCGATCTTTAGAGGAGATCATCAGTAGTCTGTCGATTTAAAAATGATAGAGATGTATTAACACGAGTATATATACCAAGAGATTCTCTATCTACCTTCAATTACGAAAACCCAATATGCTCTTTTCGTTTCGTGAGCGAGTATAAAAAAACAAACTTTTTGCCAACTTTACAAAGCAGCCAACAAAGTGTTGTAATGGCCGGCAAAGGACCCGCCCGACACCTACCCCCTCGTTTCCCCCACGCCCCCTTCCCCCTGCAGCCGCTTGACTTTTGGCGTCACAACAACAAAATGTGTTGCAACGACCTTTGTGGCCTCTGCGTCGCGCCACATGCTGCACACACACGCACATTATGCTGTGCGAGGCGCAACAGTCGGCCACGCCCCCCGCCCACCACTGCGCCTCGCCCCGTGGGAAAACGCCTTACATAATGAACATGCCAAGTGGCGTCTGAGGTTGCTGTTGTTGTTGCTGTTGTTGTTGGCATTGGCACGTACTGTCCTGGTCGACTGCCCCGGGCACCCGCCCCCCCTTGGCGACCATCTGGCCGGGCTTGTCTAGCCTTGTCAGTTTTAATGTTGCTGGCATTGAGCGATGCCTGTGATTTGAAAGAGTTCATTAAGCTTGTTAGTTACTTTGCCCAACTGGGAGGAATTCCTGTTGTTGTTGTTCCTCTCCTTCCTCTGCTTCTTCTTCTGCTTCTGCTTCTGCTTCTTGCTGATATATGCCACCAGCTGGCTATTGTCTGAGGAGTTGCAAGTTTTAAGGCAGCAGCTGGAGCTGGCAATTTAAGGATATTTGTTGCCAAAAGGACACCCAACCAGCCACTAATTAGTATGTACTCAAAAATAGCAAAGTTGATTTTTAATGGTGCAAAATATACTTGTACATCTAATTCTCTTTTTCCACTAATTAAATTAAATAATTGAAATTTTTCTCTTCTTACACGAATAATTTTTTTTGACACTATTCTATAAATCATATATCTACTATACTGAATAATGAACAATTGGAAATAGAGATAATAATAGAGTAATAATTTCCAAAATGATGCACAAAATAAAATTCTAGCGATAACAGTAATACAGCAGTATATTCAATAACACTTTGTTATAATTTATTTTTTTTATAACATATTCAATGAATTAAAATGTGTTAGCAATGAAAATAAATTCTCAAGTGAACTCAAACAAGAGTTTTTTAATATTTTTGTTGCATTTTTTAGTTGCCTTTTTTTGTCCTGAACCAATCTAAATTTTTTCCATTTAGCCAATATCTATTTTTACACCAATTTGTTGGAAATATATCTATCGTGAAGAAGTGTAAAAAGGGAATTTAGTGTATGCCAGTTAGAAAGTGTGGGGACTAAGTGGATAGTGAGATGAAGATAGAAGAGAGTTTAATGCAAATTTAGTAAAGGTACGGATATGATTATAGATGATATATATGAAGATAACGGTAAAAATAAATATATGTAGATATGAATTTGGATATACTTTGATAAAGGTAAAAATATAATTTTAAATGTAAATGTTTGTACATATAGATGAAGATAAATAAATAAAACTATAAAAACAATACTTTTTAAAATGGATGCAAATTATTAAGCACTTTAAGATTCAACTAAAATATTATTCTTCCGTTCAGAATAACTCTTCCTTTCTGATAAATATTTAACAATATAGCTACAAGTAACAACAAGCTACAATTTTTTTTTATGTTTTGGTGAAAATATTTTTTGTTTTATATGTATATTAACTTATTATTTTTACTCTATGAGGACTGCGTAATTATTATTTTATAAAACGCAATATAGGTTTTAAATTAAAAAATTTCGGCTGAGCACAAAAACAGTAGTTTTTTTCCAATTCGCCGAACAAGTTATTCGCTTTGCTCGCAACTACAATAAATATTTCCCACACGAAGTGCATATTAAATTAACTTCACAGTTGGCCACACACACATACGCAACTGAAATGAAATTCAAATAAATCAAATTAATTAACTTGCTTAATTAAATATATAATATGCAGAGTTGCAGAATAACACAAACTTGTTTTGATTTTTGATTTTAATTTGCATTCATTCAATTAGGCCGAATGCCTCAGCCTTAGAGCCTTAGAGGGCAGTCCAGGGACTTGTCAACTTGTTGCAAGTGGGTTCGGCTTGGGTTCGAAGCAAACCATGCCCAAACACAACTCAAACCATTGACAGAGTCGCACTCAACAGTCCGGAAGTCATTTACGTGCCATGTAAAATGGCATGGGCATGCTTTTTGGTGGTGGGTTGTGGGGCGGCATGTTACAACTGGGAGCACTGTTAACATTTTTGTCGCGTGTTTTGCGGTCTGTTGTTGTGGTTGCGGTTGCACACAGCTACAAGCCGACCGACAAGCATGCCGGCTATCATAACAATAACAACAACAACGACAACAACCACACCGAACAGCATCCAACACGATGCCTGGCGCCAGCCGAAGCAGCTTCGTGCATGGCGCTCGGCTTTTGGCCTGTTATCATTCGTTTGCCGTGGCGTTACGTTTTTGGATTTACTTTTTTTCATTCGTCGGCTATTCTTTTTGCCCGTTGGCTTTGCTTATGCCTTTTTCTACTCAATGCTGTTGTTGTTATTGCTGTTGTAGTTGTTAGAGCCAGCCGGCTCTGTGTGCTGTGTGCGTACGGCGCCCGTCGACGAATCAGTTTCGCTACGGATTCTGCACGAAGCGGACGCGTCGAGTTGTTAGTCGCATTCACTTGCCGGAGGATCCTCTGACGAAATGTCGTATTTCGAAAACTAATGGTGACTATTTTGCGTGCATTTTCGAAATATGTATAAAGTGTTGTGAAAGTGTTTTTGGAGCTGAACAAGATGAAAAAGTAAAACAATTTTAGAGGGTTTCAAGAAATCAGAACATTTGTAACAAGTACATAATAATAGCTGTATTTTATTTTTGAAGTTTGCTTGAGGTCTTTTAAAGGATATTTTTTAAATTTTGGAACATAAATTGTAATTTTACCCTCTTTTTCGATTGACTAACCTTTCTTTACAATATACACAGAATACACAAAAATTTAAATAATTTTAATTAAATTAAATTGCCAATCTGCAAAATAAAAGATTTTTTTCTTATTAGATAAGATATTATTTTTACTAAAAAATGAATTCAGCACTTAAGATTAATGCATTATCCAATTTAAAAATGTATCTAAAGAACAAACTCATTGTTAAAAAAAACATTTCTATTCCAATTTAATAATAGTTTTATAAAGGTCTTGGATCATCACACGTAAATTCATGATTAATCGAAATCTTAAATAGCATTAAACTCACTTTCGGCAACACTTGAATAAAACTTGTTCGTTGCCTGTATTTAGCACTTAACATGTGCAAACAATTAACGGTTCTCTCAGCTAATGCACATTTCATGCAATTGAAGCAAACAGCAACAAGAACAATCAAAACAGCAAAAGCACAACAACACCAACAACAACAACAACGAGAGGAACCACAAAAACACTCTTGTCATCAGAGAACTTCAAAGGCTGAATGGCAAAAACTTGAGACAAACTTATGAGCGTATGTCTAAATGAATAAACCAAAGTTAAATGGGGGCTTGACTTGGGCCATAGTGGTAAAGAGTGGAAAGAGAGAGAGAGGGAGAGGTATTTGAGATTGGAATCGTAGATAGAGTTGCACTTGCAACGAGCAAAACACAAGCGAAAACAGCAAAGCAAATATAAACAAAGAATTTAGCTTAAAAATACATTAACCCAACACAAACAGGCACAGAGGGAGGGAGAGGAAGAAAGAGACACACACAGAGTGCTAACAGCTATAGCTTTAAAACTGCATACGTAATGTTGTGTGTGTGTGTGTGTGACTGTCTCCCTCTCCCTCTCCCTCCCACTCTCGTGCATGCGTGTGCGTGTCTGCCTGCTGGCATCAATGCAGATCAATGGCAGATGGCGAAGCGCAAAACAAAACAAAAAAAGGCAAAAATAGAGGAAAGAAAGTTTTTTATTCAGCCTCAGCATCATTGCAGCTTATTGTTTTCTCTTTGGCGTTGGACTTTTGCGAGCTGCGCTTTAGTTTTTGTGTCTCTTTCTTTTTTGTTCTTTTTTTTGTTTATCGTTTGGCGTAACAAATTTACAAATTGTGCAGAGCAAAGCAAACAAATTGCAAAAATATGATGCCATTGGCTGCCATTCCCATTCCCATTGCCATTGCCATTGATGATGATGATGGGGCGCACTTCGCCAGAGACTGGATTTTCGTCTGGGCCAGAAGGTTATCGAGGGGAAATTTTGCCTTTTAAATTGCCCGCACACAGTGCGACAAATTGTTGTTTGGTGTTGAGGCACATGTTGAAAAGTTATTGCTGCAATGGGGCACAATAACTGTATTTGTACTCGGCATCTATTTGCTGTTGTATCTCTCGCATTCGCATTTGATGTGATTGAGCTCCTTGTTGCAAACAAATACAAATTGACCGCAATTTGTCTGGCATTTCAATAGTGAATTTCTTGATCAGTTTGCAATTTATTGAGATTAATAGAATGTGTGTTAGAGCCACTCAGACCAGGTTGCTGGTTGTCGCACATTCATTTGTTGTTGGTTGTTATTTCCGTTTTCATAAAAGAAAATTTTAATGCGTTGATGTCATTAAATTTGTTAAAGCTAGTATTAACATTTTTTTTATCAACTCAAGTATTACTTTGAATTTATAAATGTGTGTAACATTTTCTACCACAATACAGCCTTTCTATGCGATTCTCATGACAATTTAAACATTTTTGGCATGGGTATATATCCTCGATTGAGGAGTGTATGTGTCTCTATTACTCTAACCGGTTATAAATTTCTCAAATATTACTTTGAATTTATATTTACAATTTTTTGTTAAATTTCCTTTCACTAAATAGCCTTTCTATTCGATTCGCATGACTTTACACATTTTTGTCTTGGGTATATAACTAAAATAATACTCTATGCCTCTCTGTCTTTCTCCTTTCATCCTACAATTTTCTTGCTATCGTCCTCAGTTTTTCTCTACATCTACAAACAAAGCAAAGAGAATAAAAATGTAAAGTTTTATAGTTTCTTATAACCTGAACCTAAATAACGTATATATATGCTTACTTATTCAGAACTCGGCTTAAGCAAAGATCCCTAAATATAGCTCCAGTAAGCTTTGTTTCCTGGTAAAGACAAACATTTTCTCGACACCTGATAAACCGCAATTCATTTGAGCCACATTAAAGTAGAAGCCACTTTAGCAAATGCTAATTTGTTCGTTGGCGGCTTTTCATTGTAAACATGGCAGCTCAACAATGAGCCCCATGTTGACGCCCCACCCCCAGCTCACTTTGTCCCTCGCTTTTACCAACAGATTCTATTAGCCGCGCCAAATGTCGCAGCGTTGAAAGCCAAAAGCTGTCAGCATTTAGCGACTGTGGCTTAGGCCACAAAAAAACCTAAAAAAAATAAATAAAATAAGGCCGGAGGGCGAATACACTTAGGCCGGTGATTTGGCACGCCCACGAGGACCAAGCGTGGACCGCAGCTGCCCCAGCTTATTATTTTCATTATTATCGTAATATTTTTTGTTGCTTCTGTTTACAATTTAAGCAATGTTTGTTTGTGCATTTTTTCCCAGCGAAGCTCTTCAAAAATAACCATGACAATCTGCGAGAGAGAAAGTAAATGTTATTCAACTCTAAAAATTGTCCTGTTTGTCGCCCTCCTGCTTTGTGCTGTGTGCGTCACACATGCTTTTAATTAGGCTTGAGAAAAGAGGGAGAAAAAAGAGAAATGCTGGAATTAAAACGTGTGCCTGGAATGCCTAACTAACGGCTAATGGCTGCCAATGCGGCATTCGCCTTCTCTGTTTGCACCCGGTTTTGGGTGCCGACAACTTGCCGACTTGCAATCGCTGCCTCGCCCCTCTGCCACGCCCCCTTGGCCGAGTTGTCCTTTAACATTTTGGCGCTAATTGGTCACATGTCTGGCTTTGTCCAGGCCACAGTATCGAGTACGAGTACGAGTCTATTTTCCTTTCATATGAGCTTGGGTTCTGTTGTTGCATTGATTTAATTGCGCTTTTCTGATGAGTAGGGGAAAATCCCATAGAGGCAGAGGTTATGGAAGCTTACATAAGGATAGATTACGATTACATGATAACATTAATAAAAGGCTGCTAATTAAATTCATTTGCTTAATTGATTTCGATTTCATTAAGAGAAAGTGTTGGAATTAATAAATGCAGAAACTCTCAATAAACGAAATGGATAAAAGTGTAAAGATAGACTATGTAAACAGAATAAATAGCGAATAATTTACAATTAACATTCAAGAAAATATTTATATATTGAAAATATTTATAACTATATATCAGAGTTATAAAAACAGCGAAACATAGTTGAACACAATCAAGTTTTTAATAATGATAATGATAAAATTAATAATGAAAAGATGATTTTTAAAGTCGTGAATCAAAATATAATTTATAAAAATATAAGTCAAAATATTCAAGTATATATACATATTTTAAAACAGGATTTGTTTAAAATTAAAGTCGTTTAATGCATTGAATATGTCATTTCTGAATTTCTAAAAAATTTAATTTTCCAGCGCATTTGTTTTTGGCCATATTCTGTTTAATGTGTAGCATACTTTTCAGAGTTATCTAAACAAATCGTCATGTGACAATAATTTTGTCGCTTTTTGATACACACAGAATTAATATTGTTTGGAAATCATTTTCCTTGTATATTTTACATTAACTAATCTTTAAAATTGTGTTTTTTAAGCCGGAATATGAGTTAAAGAGAAATTACATATAGATTATAAAATTTGTATATAAAAAAATCATTATGCAAGAGAGTGAAGTCAGAGAAAAAGCAAATTATTACATCTTGTCTTCTGTAGGGATAACGTCTCCTATTGTTGAGAGCCTCTTAACACAGCTACAATCATCGTCAATTTAAGTTAGCATGTTTACTTTTTTGCATTCACTCTTTTTTCATTTGCTGTTTTTCTAGTGCCTCTCAGTTGTTGTAGCTCTAGCCCCACTCCGTAGAAAATCCTAATAACAAGTTTTCCATTTGTTTAGCCTAAAGGAAAAAGGGAAATAAAAACCCAAAAAAGTACGTACGCAGAAATTGCTTAATTCTCGAGTTTTCCATATGACTTTGGCGTCCATAAATTTGTTTTCAATGCACTGCTCTGCTTTGCACTCTGGCTTACAACACCCCCAACCCCCTGCCCCCACCCTCCCTCCTCTCGTCCCATGTCAATTGTTTGCTGTCTAGTAACTTGTGCGTTCAGTTTCCCTTCCGGGCCTGGGCTAACCTCACAGATGCCACGCAGATTTGCCTGGGAATTCAATAAAGTTTGGCAAAATATTATGCCCGACTAAGCCGCCATATTCTGGATGCCACGCCCATTTTGCAGTCGCTGCTGTTGCTGCTGCACGTGCCTTACAAAAGTTTTAACCATTTGGCTAAAAAGGAAAACGAGAAAGAAAACCCTTTCGCCAGACCGAAACTCAAAAAGTCATAAAGATTTGCCTCTTAGTTTGTTTGCAACCGCTGCAGCGCCCTCTGGCGGCCAATTGATATATGGCCTGGTTTATCTGGGCGAAAGGTGTGCGACTTTCCTGAGACCGAATTGCTGTTCCAGTTTTTAGATAAGCACAAATTTCACCAGCAGCGGGAAACTGTTGCCCGACTCGAGGGAACAGCTTCTTAGATCGCAAACAGATGCTGATTAAAGATGGGAATATGAGTGTAAGAAAGTGAATTTGTAGGATACACCTGAGATAATGTAGTGCAGATATTATATCTATTAGATTATTACCAAAACAAATATAATTTATGAAAAATAAAATACATATCATTATTGTACTTAATTTGTTTCTTTGGTGACCATTTAAAAGAAATCTAGTGCAGATGTAATAGATTATAGCCAAAACAAATATTATGCATGAAAAATAAAATACATATCATTATTGTACTTATTTAGATGGTTTGGTGACCATTTAAAAGAATTCTTTTTTTTGGTAAAATAACATATGTTAACTTAATGTAAAAGTTCCTTGGTAAAATAATAATAGCTAAATGGAAAATTTGATTACATTTGAGCACACATATGTGTATATAAATCATTGATTTGTGCCCTATTCTGCACAGTGGTACGCACAGTGGTTGATACCTCTTATTGGCATGAGACAAAGTGTGACCAATTTATTTTTTGCTGAACGCGTGGCTAGTGTACATTTTTACCCTTTCAATAATATTTGACAGAGGCGATAAATACAAAATAGAAAATAGTTTTGCAATATAAATAAAGCAATAATAAATTACAGCTTATTTACGGCTTTAAATAACCTAATTATATTTAATATATGTAATTTTTTTAATAAGCCCTTGCCCCTTTTCCCGCTCTAAATTGCCCTTCTATTTCTTTTTACTGCAAAATTGTATTTTCTTTATATATAGAAACATATTATATATTATATTTGTTTGCCATTAAATTAAAACTCCAGATGGGAGTTATGCGATAGTAACAGGTGCATTGCTATAGAGCAAGAGACAGAGAAGAGAGAGTGAGAGAGAGAGAGAGAGAGAGAGAGAGAGAGAGAGAGAGAGAGAGAGAGAGAGAGAGAGAGGAAGACACAGCTCATATGCAAAACGTCAGGCAATTAATTTAAAAGCAGCTTTCATTTATGTTTATCTTAAGTTTTCAGTGGCTTTCGGTTAACTTTGTCAACGCAGTCAGCTATACAGTTGCTCCAACTCCAACTGCCCCACCCCCACCCCCCTGGGCCCTGCATAACTTTATCTGCGTTTAACAAAAATATATGAAACATTTTATGTGTCGTGCGTGTTGCTGGCGATCCGCATCAAATTTCATACGAAAAATAAAACAGGAAAACAAGAAATATAGAAAAACTTTGTCTAGAACATCCATACTTTTTTTATGGCTTTTAAGCGTGTCGCTTTTCATTGGGTGGGGCAAAGGGGGAGGGGGTGGTGGAGGGGTGTTGGGTCCACAGCTTGCGGTTGACGCCAAAACGCACAAAACTTTTTCCCTTATGACTCGCTTATGAAATTAAGCAATTTTCTACACCCAACGCCACCCCCAGAAACACACACACACACATGTAGGATGACGTTTTGGCATAGACAAAAACAGATTTACGAACAACAAAAACAATAGAAAAAAATGTGGGCATAACAAATTTTATGCACTTTTTATGAGTTTGCCAAAGTGTTGGTAATTAAATTAATAAATTCTGCTTGGAGGGAGAATTTTTTTTTGTTTTGCTTTTTATACGGCTGCAAATTAAAATTTAATTGTTGCGCTTAATTTGCTTTTTATGCGGCTAGTTTTAAATGTTTTATAATTGTTTGGTGTGTGTGGAGGAAGTGATAAATAGATTAGGGATAAACGCTGGCAGTTGAAGGACTTTCTATGGGAGCAATTTAATAAGTGCATTGAAACCTTTAATTAACCTAACCTTAGGACTGAAAAGGATTTCCTTAATCTTTTTCTATGTATATTTTTGGAAAGTAGAAAAGGTGTTGATTAGAAGAAATTTTTAAGTTTAAATCATTTTGTTAGACTAGCTTTTCTAAATTTAAAATTTTAGTGTTATTTTATAAATATCTTAAGTCAATTAAATACGCGATATTTATTACCTAAAGGGCTTTCGTGTTTATTAATTTGTTTAGGAACTATAATATATTTGAAAGCTTTCTTTATATGTTATTTAAAAATAAAAACACTAAAATTCGCCCATCCAAGTAAAAAAGATGTAAAGCCCTTGCCATAGTTAAATAAAGTTTTATTGCTTTATTTTTTAATGCTTTTAAATGTAAGCTTGTAAGAAAAATTATATTGCTTTGAAAAAGTAATTTTAAGCCTACTCTTTAGGTGACATCCGAAATGCGGGCAGGAAATATTTATAAATTCTTTCTTTGATAGCTTACTATTTGTAAATTTAATATTTTACATAGATTAAATAACAATTTCAAAACCTTATAAAAATAAGCCAAACCAGATGAATTTTAAAATTGCTGCAGTGGTCAACCGGAATTTGAAAAAAGTGTGAGAGAATAAAGCGTGTGAAAAAAGCTGAACAAACAACAAGCAAAGCAGAAACAACAATTTAATCGGGCCACGGGCGAATTTGATAGGCAAACGTGGAGCCGAGGTAAAGTGGGGCAGCTCGCGGCGGCTGGCGGGGAGAGATGCACTTAAGCCAGGCCACGAGGCCAACGTTGGTGCTCCTGGCTGGGGAAAGCGGCAAGGCAACGGCAAGTTGATGTTGCTGCCGTCTTGGCATCTAATTGGAGCCCTCCTAGTGCTCACGGCAACAGCGGGGGACTCCACCAATAAGATCATCTTGCCGCAGATACTCAACGGCAGCGTCGGCGGCAGTGGCAGCGGCAGCGGCAGCGGCGCCTCCGGCAGCAGCGTCAAGCATCTCAGTGGCGGCAAATCTGTGGCACCAACAACGGGCAGCGGTGGCGCCACCGCCAATGGCAACACCATCCTGAGCAGCAGCGGCGTCGTCGTCGCCGGCGGTATGCCCAATGTGCCCACATCGAATTTAAATAGTAAGTAGACCCCATCCCAGTGCCTATTTTACTCTAGAAATTGGATAAGCTTACAGATGACAAATATTTAATGTGCAAGTATTTTGAGAATGTCGGGGAAAACTTATTAAAAAATGAGGGCCTTAAAAACTTAAAAGAAAACCAATTTCCAAAAAAAATAAAAAATAAATTATTGCCGTATGCAACCGACTACGTAGTACTCTGTTCTTAGCTAAGAACTAGTCTTAGCTTAATTTTTACAATGATTGACAGCCTTATTGTAAAAATTAAGCTAAGACTAGTTCTTATCTAAGAACAGAGTACTAACAAACTGTATAAAATTTTTTGATTTTTCGGGGTTATTTTAGGATTGATTTTTACAGCAGGTTATCGATAATCTGCCTAACAAATTGGATGTCGCTATATATTGACGATTTGGCCGATCAATTTAAATTCAATAAATTCAAAACTTTTTTGGAAAATATAAAATTTTTGAAACACGAAAATTATATTCATTTACCCTTTTGATGAACTTGTTATTAAATATTACTAAAAGCGCCAAGGCACATTTCAATTTTCGAATCATAAATATAGCTATTTTAAATTATTTTTATTAACAGAATTTTTTCGTACATTTGAAAAGCCGTATTTTTAATGTAGAGGACAAAGAACAATAGTAGACAAGTATAATTAATATAGAAAAATAAAAGAAATAAGTTGCCATAAAAAATAATTTTTTTTATTCAATACAATAAAACAATAATAAAAAAATTTAATCAGTTCCGATTGTTAATTATAACCTATTTTTTTAAGTAATTTTTCCTTAAAATGACATATATTATTATTGCTTTGATAAGCTTCTTTTTTAACATAGAGGACAGAGAAGAATAGCCTTAAATATTATTAATTTAGGAAATAATAAAAGTTACTAATAAATTTAGTTTCGAAGTTAAAACAATTTGGAGTGTTAAGCTATTAAGCCCTACAGGGTATTGCTCGGTCGGGCTGTTTCGATGCTGCAGCATCGCTTCTTGTGAAATTGTAATTTGGCGTGCAGTGTAATATGGCGTACTTATCTTGGTTATCTTTATGCCAGTTCTGCCCGCCGGGCTGACACGAGTGTCTGATGCCATCAATAACACTCGGCTCGTAGGCGGCTGACCTCGGGCAATCATATTTGCACACTGACAGGGCGACACATAGAGATACAGTGCTGCGAGTGGAGGGGGAGGGGGAGGGGGTGGGGGTGAAATGGTGCCGCGGGTCATAAGTGATACACGGCTATATGCCAAAAATTGAAAGCTAGCAGCTGCACAGATACGCGGCGTGAAAAAAGAAAATCGCCGACAGCGTCACAGACAGAAAGAGAAAGAGATCCGTGCCCCATGCTGCATGCCCCCCTCGCCCGCCCGTGCCGGCTGTCATTGTTCTCAGGTGCAGTTGGAGTCACGAGAGGCAACAAAAACAACAACACAAATGTCGCTTAACTGTGCGAAAAATTCATTCAGGCAGCGCAATTTATGTCGCAACAGGCAACATCAACCGCATCAGCTGCCTACCCCGCCCCCCGCCCCCTCCCATCGCACCCAAAAGCCATTCCAGCCACTCTCTTTTCTGACAAGCCCATCAGCTGCTGCTGGCCAATGTGATTGCCAACTTTTTATGCGAGGCCAGAAATGAAATTGTGTGTATTAAGTTTTACAGCTGTAGATATCTAGGATTGCTCTCTCTGACTAACTGCTGAAGATCAGTTCTAACTGATGATTCAAATATATTTTTAGTTTTGTGATCTTAATTTTAGAACTTCTTACAAACTTATAATCGAGCTTTTTGATTTCTTTTATTTTACAATCAAACTCTAGAGTAAAAAAGAGTGACCAAAACTAGTAAAATTGTATACTAACTCGATTGAAAATATGTTTCCAAAATGTGTCTTTGTCTATTTTATATTAATTTATTTTTGAGACGTATGAAGGTTCTAATTCAAATTCAAAAATTTGTTCAACTTAAGTACGTATAAAAAAACGTTTTATAATAATTGAAAGCATTAATTTGATTATCGACTTTGGCTTGGAATTTCATAATCGACAACTTAGTTTAAAAAGCAGGCTGAAGGAATTAAAAATATATATTTTAATAGGATCAGATATCATATTTTCTAAAGTAGAAAAGCTGTGGATGCGTTTTTTTGTTATTATAACAATTTAAATATGTATCTAAAAATCACCCATTTACTATGGACTTTAGACATAAAAAGGAGTTAGCCGTTGCTCAGTTGTATATACTTTGGATTCTAAACTTTCATTCAATATAACTTCAGAAAATTTTGAAATGATGAATAAAATATATTTTTTATTTTTTTATGTTTTTTTAGGATCAGGATTGTAAAAAATGACTTAAAATAGTTTTAGGCAGTTTTATGTATTTTTATATAATATATATAATAATATAATTTAAAGAAAATTTGGCTGTATCAAAAAATGTAACTTTAACTGCAGTTTTTGCCATTAAATATTTTTAAATATTTTATTCATTTTTAAACTAATTAAATTCATGGCAACCGTAAACTGAATTCTTTAATTTGGCTTTTTCTGTTGCAATATAATTTAAAAAACATTGTGCAGCTTATGAATTTCATTTGGCAGGTCATCTGGCTGTCGCCAAAGCCGGCTCTTTGTAGCTTGCCGCCTGCTGGGGCGTAGGTGCAGTAGTTTGACAAGTGGGCGGGCGGATGGTGTCGATTTGTGGGTGTGGCGGACTGGGTTGGGTGGGCCTCGCAAAATTTATATGCAGACGCGCGCTCTGGCGCGAAAATTGCAGCTGGATGAAATCCCATGATTATGCAGAGAATTTGACGCTGCTGCAAAAAGGTTGCACACGCTCGAGTTGCAGCAGCAGCAGCAGCAGCAGCAGTTTTCATTTTTTGTTGTCATCGTTTTTTTTCTTTGCGCCGTTTGTTGTTGCTTCTCGTTTTTCAATTCAAGTGCACGAGGCATAGAAAGGAAAAAGGCGGAATGAATGTCATGGTTACATTTGCACTCTGCCTTGAGTTCTGCTAATTTATGCGGCTTTTGCCATTGTTGTTGTTGTTTCATAATTAGATGGGTCGGCGCATGTTTATGGGCGTGGCAAATGCCACATGTCAAATGGCAGAAGTGTGTGGGTGTGAGTGTGTGTGCGTGTGTGTGTGTGTGTGTGTGTGTGTGTGTGTGTGTGTGTGTGTGTGTGTGTGAGTGCTGAGACCCCTGGGGGCAGTTATATTGGCAGCGCTAACCAAATTGTATTGACTTTTGCCTTGTGCACTATGCCATATTACACAAATACGAACGTAGGCATGTGTGTGTGTGTGTGTGTGTGTGTGTTAGTGTGAGTATTATTGTGGTTGTGGCTGCCAGGCATTATAAATAGCTAATTAGGCCAGAGCACTGTCCCATAACTGTTGCATATTTGCGGACTGTGCAAATCACAACCGCTGAAAATTAAGCTAAGCACGCCAAATTTTATATCAGTTGAAATTTGTAAATTACATTACATAAATTGCATTATTTTATTAGATTAAATAACACAGGAATTTTTGGAACATTTGCATTGCAATTATATCAAATGTATAAAAGACAAAAACCGAAGCAGTTTACAAACTTTTATAAAAACAATTGAAAATAATATGTATAATAACTGCACATTTTTGAATATCAGCAAGATTTAAATATATTAATTTTTAATTTAATACTCATGGATATTTTTTTTCGATTTATACGTTCTTTGAACTGATTTATATTTTATAAGTTTAATTTATTTATTATATTGAGTGCTCTGGTTCTTATATACAATGTTTTTACAAATATAATACTATCAATTATAATTTTTAAATATATATTTGTATGTTCGTTATTACATATCAAATAGTTTTTGTTTTTTGATAGTAAATTATAGAAAACACAAAATATTTTGCCATCAATATTGCACTTCTATTGAAAGTCTTTAAAAGCACCAAATTATTTATTATTTATATTTATTTAGTTATCAAATAAGATTTTGTCAAGCAATTGCCGCAGCTGCAAATGTACATTTTGCTAGCTGAGCCAATTATTAACACATTTCTTAAACTTCGAACGTTGAATTAATGCCTTTTGGCCATGTGATTTAATAATTGCACAGCTAACAGGTTAATTGAATTGCATCGGAATTTTATTAAGGCTCAAAGCGATTGAATTCAATTAAGCAAACGGACATAAGTCCGGTAAATGTTTTCATTGCAAATTTTATTTTATTACGCAATCAAGACACAAGAGAGCAAAAGTGCAAGATACTTATTCATAAATGGCGTAGAGTGGCCAATACGTTCTTGCTGGCAAACAGTCAGAGTTGCCATCTCTTTGGTGTGTCTGGAGGATATAATATCCTTTGCAGAGCACATATTTATGTTGCCCTTTTTCCTATGTCAATTGCCATGCAAGCCACGAGTATTCCCTTGATTGGCAAGCTGTATTAAATATACTTGGCACTGCAACAGGTATAATTAAAGGTGGGTCGGAAACAGTTAAATTGTGGATGTGCATGTATGTATGTAGGTGTGTGTATAGTTCCTCTAAGTGCTAAGCATAAAAGGCACTTAAATTCTTGAAAGCATCTTAAGTCGATGATGCTGATTGTTTTTCCACGCAAAATATACTTTTATCCATATTCATTACGTTACTTATATAAAGGATTAAATATTGATATCTTTTTTTGCATTAAGGTATATTTTGTTAGGCTTTGAATTAGAAAATGAAATGGGCGCTCATTCATAAATAAAATGAATAAATCATAAATTAATAGTTTGTCTAGAATAAAATAAATGCGTATATTTCTTGTAAAAAAGAGTATTTAAATTTTTGCGCACCGGAAATAATTTTCCTTTTAATGGCTGTTAAATTGAAAATAATTTCCGAGAAGATTTTTGGCCCTGCATTCGCCGTAATTTAATGCATTAAAAATAAAAAAATATATGCATGTTCATTAATAATTTAATGATAGCCGGCAGGGAGAACTCAAAATGAAAATCAGAAAATGGCAACTGGACGTGGGCAAAAAACTCGAAGCGTGAAAATATTTAACTTGTTGATATTTAAAGCAAATAATACAAGTGTCTGTACATGTATGTGTGTGTTTACATATGCTTCGTGTTGTCTATACATAATTCTCATGATTTTATATTTCCACTTTCAATTCAATAATTTTTGATTATTTAGTTTTTGTTTGGCACTGTATATTATGCGCTTGATTGATTTTTATGGAAATGCTTGTGCGAATTTCGGTACTATTTATTGACATCATTGAAAGAGAAACCTAATCCCAATCATAATACAATAATGGAAAATACATATTTTGAAAGCCATTTTGCATAAATACTCTAACGTTATTGGCTCAATTAAGATTAAAAAAATTATTCTCCCTTTCTTTTCTTGCAGCTGTTATTGAAGAACCCGAATTTACTGAATACATCGAAAATGTAACTGTACCTGCTGGACGTAATGTCAAATTGGGTTGCTCGGTCAAAAATCTTGGCTCCTACAAGGTGAGTAACATTATACAGTTCATTTTCATGATCAACAACAAAATATTGTGCCCGCTTGAAGTCAATTATTGGTATAATAATAAATATAATATTTAAATTACTGTGTTAATTAGTTGTAAATAAAGTAAAAGGACCAATATTATATTTTTCGGTTGAGAATTATGTGGCTATAAAAGATGAATTGAGGCAGTTTTTGATCATTTTTAATTTACCTTGACTTTTTTAAATTGGCTATATTTTTTAAGCATCCCATAATGATTTCAATAATATATGGAAGATTTTATAACATTGTCACGAACATCCGAATAAATAATGCGATGTAGGGGGATTACTTTCGCTATCGCTGAATAATTTTAATAAAATATTAAGTAAATCTTTTATATGAGGTCTTAAACGCAAAGTCCTGTTCTCTTCGCTTAAATGAAATAAGCTTAAACAACCCATCAAAGCGTTATTAAACTCCATAGTAATGCCAATTGCGAGTCCACTCTCTGCCACAATTCCAATATCTTAACGAAGTGGCAAGCAAATTTTTGCATAGCTGTGCAGCGCGGATAAACGCATTTAGTGGTTTTTCCCCCAGGTAGCCCCTTACAAAAACTATTTAATAACATCTAACGGCATGCAGCTATGTGTACTAGATACTCGCTTGTACAATGGTTAAACCCGCTTGCACGACTGCAATTTTACAGCTCAGCGTCACAAAAAGGAAAACTTGGTACAAAAAAGAAAAATTGGAAAACCCAGAAGCGCTGGCGAAAAGCGGAAGCGAGAAAATTGCATCATAGTGTCGCATATAAAAATAAACTCGACCGGTTTCATGTGCGTTGCGGTGCACGTGTGTGTGTGTGTGTGTGTGTGTGTGTGTATGGTGATAGCTATGAATTACACGCATGCAATACATGTAACCGAGAAGCTGACTATGGGGGGGGGGGGGGGGGGCGGGTATCTGCCACTGGCTCGGCACAGACAGCAGCTACTTAAGCATGCCATCAGCTAAACCGAGTCGGTCTACGCCTTTTGCCACCTGTTTTGCGCTTACAAACACCTCACACCACCCCCTCCCCTCCCCCCGCAACCTGCCCCCTCTTCATTTTGGCCATTCTATTTACTTTATGCGCTGCACGTTTCTCGTGTCGTCAGCGCTCGTTTTCTTGTTGCTCGCATTTACACCTCAATTTGATTCTATTTCCTGGATATGGCAAGCACAGAAAAAAATAAGAAGCAAAAATACAGCCAAGATATCAGGTGGCACAGCCAGCCATAGCTCTCTCTCCACTCTCCCTTCAACTATCATTCGCTGACTCGCTCTGTCCGTCAGCGAGCAAAGCCGAGTTGGGTTTTAGCTACTTGAGCCAGCTTTTGGAGTGCTCGGTAATGATGCTCTGAGGCGTCGCTGCCGCAATTCAAGTCCTTTTGATATTCATGGCCGTGTTCTCCATTTGCCATGGTAATGATGTGTTCGAGCTTAGCTACCTCTTGATCCTTGCTGTAAGCATCTGACGAAAGAGAAGCTTCGCTAGTTGTACTACATATTTGCTTTTTCTTGTTGGTGTCCGTGGCGTATGCGCAATGTCAGCTACTAATTAGATGACTTTTACTGTCATCTTTTCAGCGTTCATTTAATCTGGTTTGCTTTGCCTTTGCCTTTGCCTTGCGTCTGCTTCTTTCATCTCTTTTATCTAATTCCATCAATCGGTTTTCCACTTTTTCGTTTTCCTCTCATTTTGTCGAGTAATCAAATCATTAGCCCTCATTACACGCTGATTTCTTACAAGCTGCTTAATTAATAAATCATTTCGCTTTTTTCTATCCTATTTTTCACTTGCCAAACCGCAAAAGAAAATAAATTAAAATGTGGCAGCTATAGCTTAACGACTGCCAGATTCCCTGTTCAGCGCTTTCAATTTTGTGCTTGAGATTAAATTCATCATTATATTGACAATATTTGATTCGAGTAAATTAAATTAGTAGGAATATTATTGTACTACTTATCATACAAAATTCAAAAATTTTACCATTTTAATTATTATATAATTATATAACATTAATTTATATGAACAAACAGAGTATACCCTAAATGGCATGAAAACCCAGGTTTTAAAATGCTAATGGTGCAAACGACTTGTTTTTTTGTTTATGTTCTTTAGTCTTTCAGCTTCATTTCGTTTTATTAGCGCAGTTTTATGGAAGTTTTGCAAAGAAGCGTTAATTTGAATAAAAGAGAAGGAGGTTTTTTACCCTTTAGTATTTAAAGTCGGTTTGCTCGGAAGAGGGAGAGAGAGAATTGAAAAGTTTTCGGACTGAAAATAAATGCTTGCAGTTTTTCATGAAGAGTTTTCGTATTATTACATGGAACAAATTAAAACAAGATATCGTTGACAATTATTATTTGTGGTGTGATCAAGTGAAATAATTTATTAAAAAGAATGTAAAATGAAATTCGTATATATTTAAATTAGAATAAGCTATATTATTATTAGTGCTCTAGCCTTTTTCGTTTGTCATTTTCCGCCTTCCTCTCTTTCCTATGGACAGGCTGGCAGCACGCCACCTCTAGGGTTGCCACCGCTTCCTACATTTTACAAATTCATATCTTCTGCCAGAGTCTCTGCATTTGATAAACTTTAAAAAATCCACACTTTCAGGTCGCTTGGATGCACTTCGAACAATCGGCCATTCTCACCGTGCACAATCACGTGATCACGCGCAATCCGCGCATCAGTGTCACGCACGACAAGCACGACAGACATCGCACCTGGTACCTGCACATCAACAACGTGCACGAGGAGGACAAGGGCCGATACATGTGCCAGATCAATACGGTGACGGCCAAAACGCAGTTCGGCTATCTGAATGTTGTGGGTAAGTTGGGGCAGCAAAAAAAAGTGTCCAAATAATTTGGGTGGAATCTAATCAGCATTGGGGCCAGCCAGCGCCAAATGCCCCAAAGGTGGCCGTGCACAGTGGTGCAAAAAAAACACGAAAATCCTGTACAAATACGCGGCGAATTAAAAAATAATTTATATGCCTTTAAGCGCGAACACACACAGGGGAGGCGCGAGGGAAAACACAAAACAAAGACCAGGGGAATGGGAACGGAAACAGAACTCAGATCCAGAAGAAGCCAAAAGCAAAAGCAAAATTTTGGTGTACGTGTGTGTGTGTGTGTGTGTTTGTGTGTGTGTGTCCAGTGTACAGTTCAGTGAATCTTTTGGCCAGGCGAAATTATTTTCCTGGCTGGCAAACAAAACAAATTATTAAAAATGCATGCGAAATTCGTTCGAAAGGGAGCGCATATTTTTTAATTAAAAAATTATGTGCAACAGTAACAGAAATTAAGCAAACAGTTTAAAAAAAAGCATATTTCAAAAATAAAAGAAATATGTTCCAAAAAATGAATTCAGCACCAAATATTTGCATTCGCTTTGCTAAAACTTGCTCTAATCAAAAAGAAAATAGTTTGGTAACTGAGTGTGAATATGGTCAATCAATTTTTGGACTAAAAAACGGTCTTAATTTTATTATTACAGCACCCATTGATTTGCACATACACAATATAGATAAAATAAATAAATAGAAAAGAGGCAATATTTTTATTGGTGTACTACATATACGCAAAGCAAAAAAAGAGCTCAATTTAAAAAATATAATAATATAAAGAACGTTAAATTTAAAAGGTAAAAAGTAACATTTTAAATGCAGGCTTTAACTACAAAAAAATTATCAAGCAAAAAAATAGTAAGAGTAAAATAAATGAATTAAATAAACGAAATAATATAATGATTGTATTTTCGTTGGATCTATTAAGTAATTTTTTCAAAATGCAAAATGCAAATCTATCAGACACAAATGTATAGTTTTTTATTTAATTATTTTAATTATTACGATTTTATTGTTATGAAACGTTAGTACATAATTATAATAACATTATATCGGAATCGTGTTAGATTGGACTTTTGGTAATTTTGAGCTCGTTTTTGTTTTTAAAAAAATCTTTATATGCTACTATATAGTATAGCTCCTGTAGGGGTGTGTAATATGTATAAACAGATTAATAGATTGATTTGCGGGATTAGAGGACAGGTTATATTAAATCCTTAAAAATAAATGAAGCACCTAAAATATGACAAGTTAAATAAATTGTAAATACAATTTTCAGTCTGATTAAATGTCTTAAAAATATTGCTCAATTGTCTGCTAATTTATATTGAAGCATTGCCATTAGATTAATATATATTCATATGTGCATGCAGTTTGTGTATTTGGATGAATTGCACAATATAACTGGCATAATTATGAAATGCATATTGAAAGCTGAAATTGAAAACATTTCAACTGCAATTTCCTGTTGCACACACGCACACACACACACACACACACACTCATTCCAAATGGACACCCACAAACAATGCAATTTATCACCTATTTTAATGGGGCCCGCTTAACAACAATAGGGGGCCAAGTTATATATAGTTTATTATGAATGTGGCTCTATGCTCTCCATATGTTACACACTTTAATCTTAAATGGTTTTCGTGATTACCAGTTGCGTGTGAACGGGCATTGTTTGCGCTTTAAGCGGATTATGGCCATAACAATTGAGTGTTGGCAAGCACTCCATGGAGCCGAGTCGCCCTGTCAATAAATAATACGCTCCGATATTGACTTGCAATGCACATTTCTCAACTATTTGCAGTGCCGCCAAACATCGACGACTCGCTGAGCTCCAGCGATGTCATCGTGCGCGAGGGCGCCAACATCTCCCTGAGATGCCGGGCCAGCGGCAGTCCCCGGCCCATTATCAAATGGAAGCGGGACGATAATTCGCGCATAGCCATCAATAAGAATCACATAGGTAAGTGGGAACGCAACGGACAGCGGCAGGTAGCATCAATCATTTAAGCGACTCCTCTCTCTTTCTCTCGCAGTGAACGAGTGGGAGGGCGATACGCTGGAGATAACCCGCATCTCTCGCCTGGATATGGGCGCCTATCTCTGCATCGCATCCAACGGCGTGCCCCCAACGGTTTCCAAGCGCATCAAAGTCAGCGTGGACTGTGAGTATAACGGTTACCAAGGGGGAGGGGGAGGGGGGATCAGCTTTTCGCTTTTGCTCTTTGACTGTTTGTCATGGCGCAGATGATAAAGTGTTTCTTTCGTTCGACTGAACAGATTTTTTACGACTGTTTACCAAGCGCTTGCAGCGTTAACAGTTTTGATAACACAAACAACTATTCAAAATTGTGCAAATTGTGAAAATTGTAAAAAATTGCTAAAGTCGACCAAAAACTAAACACAGTTTTATAGTTTATCCATTGCGTTTGAATTTTTGCGCAACGATTTGCAATTTATTTTTCGTTACGTGTTGACCAACATCGTTTGATGGCTAAAAACTACCTTTATACATTTGCACAGAGTTCGTTTTTAGATTTGTGTGTATGTGTGTGTGTGTGTTTGTTGTGCGTGGCTGTACGTGTGTTATTTGCTATGTTGTCCCGGGCAACTCATATTTCCATTTCGCGGCTGCGGATTAAACTTGATCTGATAGTAGTGGGTCGGGTCACATGGCATGCACAGTGGTTGAAAACGAATTTAATTGGCGATTTTGGTATGTGAAATGTTTATGTCATATGCACAGCAAACACATCTGGGGTATCCTTCAAATAATAGTTGCCTATGTTTATTGCAAAGGTGAAATACAAATATTTTAATGACTGTCCTTCAACGCTTGGCCCACAACTCTAAATTATAATTTAAAAAAACCCAAGTTATATGGGTTAAAAAATCTTAAATGATAGGCAAATGTTTTAAATTTTTATTTTTGTTTCCATGAACTTTTGCACAAATAAATTAGCCATGGCCAAGCCTCTTGTTTTATTCCCTTTTAAAAGGGAACTTGTGTAATAAGCTTTATGATAGCCAACAAAAATCAATTTTTGACACTAAGAGAATCCATGTATTCTTTTAAAGTACAGTTACCAAATTGGCTATGTTTAATAACTATTAAGCCCCCTAAAGATCTAGCTATATCGCATTTCCGTCGGGAGTTCTTCTTGCCTATTTACTCAGTTCTGTTTAACATAAGTAAGGACGGGTTGGTTCCACGGTGCCTTTGGCTCATTAGTCGAATATTTGATCTGCAGCGTAAATTTCTCTCATATTTCAATCTCCACATATTCCGCTTTGACATAAATATTTTACAAACTTACTTGTGTAATGTTTGGCAAAGAAACACGTGAAAGAAATTCAGAGTTTATATAAACTAAGTTGTATTTAATTCGTTTGGTTTTACAAATGGATTCTTTTTAAACAATTTATCAGGTCAGTATTAATATAATCGAAAAATGCGCTTGATTTATTTGCAAGTTCTTTTGTGTCCACTATGAGCCCACTGTCTTTGACTGATTGCAATTGGAAGCGCCACTTGTGGCTTTTGCCGCAGTTTTGTAAAATCTCAGGCAAAAAAGTATTTTGAAAAAAAGCAACAAAGTTCAAATCAGTGTGCAGTTCTTTTTAAGATTTATTACGAGCGACAGTCACATCACAGGCTGTCCGTGAGCTGTCATGTCAGCGGGCGGTGGGCAGCCTTTGCCGCAGGGGCAGTGGGCGGGTCGCCGCAGAAAATTTGCTCGTTTGCTGTCACTTAAAAATGCCGCAAGCATAAATCTATTTTTGTTCCGTGCACCACACTCACTCGCCCGCTAACAAAACGAACCGACCGACAGTCAAACAAAACCCGCGGCCACAGGACCGCAGCAGGGGCCACTACTCACAACCCACTACCCAGTAGCTACCCGCTAACTCCCGGACAGCAGCAAAAAGTGCAATACAAATTACACGTGTGCGAAGCGGAGCCATAAAAAAGTAAGTCGAAATACTTGATTGCTGCAGACGTACACCGAGAAAAAAACAGTGCACTGAGCGGGGTGGACAGGGAGGGGGACATAGCCAGAAAAAGAGGAAGAAAACTAAACAGATTTGTGGTACAATGGATTGCTGAAACCAGCCAAACAAACTTCAGTTGGGTTAGACTAGAGTAGAAGGAGTATTAATAATAAATTTGATACACTGTAAACAATGCAGAGACTAACAAGAGATTGACGATGGCGTGTAAGCGGATTTTATAGCTTTGCTTTGCAGTCTTTAACGCATTGAAGGAGGAACTGTTCTAGACTGCCTAAAAATTTTATGCTTTAAATTTGTATAAAAAGTTATTTAAATAAGTTTTTGCAAAATCAAAATAATATTTTAATTTTAAACACATATTTTAAAATTAAAATATTATTTTTTTACACAAATTTAAAGTATAAAAAAATGTTAAGAAACCGTTGAGCATAAAGGACAAAGTCAAAAAAAAAAAAATTACAAATAATACAATTTCAGTTCAGTCTCAGAATAAATTAAAAATAATTCTAGTTTAAATTGAACTTTGCAACTTATTTTATGAAATCTAAAAATTCTCACTTGAGTTTCGATGCTTTAAACTAAAAAATTCCTGCAAAGAATCACCATTTTTCAGCCATTCAGACAATATATAATGCTTTAATGGACAAACACCGTAAGTCGACAAAACAGGCTTTCTCAATAATCACAACTAACAAAACTAATCCAGCCACAATTTGTATGCAGCTTGTCTGGAGTGTCAAAATCCAATTTCCATTTTCGAATAAGCCCAGACATTCAGCTCGATAACTATACTTTGTATTTCGGGAGCAATGATTTTCGTATTGGGCATAAACATAGAATCTGCTTCTTGTTTTTTTTAAACATTCAAAACAAATTTGCCAGGCAGAAAAAGAAAGTGTGCAGCAGCTCCCCAAACAATTTGTTAAAACAACTGTGACAGCTTGCATATGTCCTTTAGTCAGGATACTCGCAACTTGCTCCTTCCTCCCTGCTTTTATTTCTCTTTTTACTGTAGTTTGCTCTATGTTTGTACGTTTATTGCGGCGTGCGTTGCTTAACAAACAGGAAGCAACAAATTCAGCTACTGTTTCCGGTTAGTATGAGCGTGCATGTGTGTGTGTGTGTGTGTGTGAGTGTAAACCAGTTTGTTTCTTACATTTGTGACTGCATACTGATTTGTTTGCTCCGTGCAGCAGCAGCAGGAACAGCAGGACACAAGGACAACATATGCTGCGAACGACCCTTAACCTGCCCCACTACAAAAAAAGGAAAAATAAAGAATTTCTGCAAGCAGCGTTCGCTTTTTCGCTTGTCAAATCGGCAACTTAAGCAGCTAATTTGGTATGCAATCCAGATATTCAGCATTCACATTATTTCTTGGGGCTTCTTATACAATTTGTCGGTGCTTAGCAGAGCTTTAAAATTCGAATGTCGGTTTGTGTTCCACTGGCTTTCATTCGAGCCAGTCCGTTTTCATTTATTTGCCCACCAAATCTCCTCAAAGAGCACCCAAAATACACAAAGCAAAAGCAGAAACTATCAAATAAATTTTAAATTATAAATTAAATGCCTTAGATGCGAAATCCTGCTGGATATAATCATATAACAGGTGCATAATATTAATGCGCAAGTTTTTGCTAATCAACACTATAATATAATAATATAAAACTTAATTAACACTGCAATTAAAAACATCCACATATATATATGTTTATGGCACTATCGATATCGATAATGATGTCACCTATGTTATTCAATTTTATAACATTTATATAATTTAATAACATTTTCCTTTTAATTGATTCCTTTCGGGATTTATTCATATTTAAATTTTAAAAGTTGTGAGAGGATTAACATTTTTAGTTATATTTCAAAATTGCCGCCTAACTTCGTTGCTATATATTTGTGGTATTGATACTTTCATATTTTATATTACATCAAATTCAATTTTCAAATTTCATCAAATCAAATTTTGAATAATTTGTTAAATATGTACGATATGTTGTTTCTTATGGAATTATGTACATATTTTACATACTTTACTTATGTAACATATTCAAAAAATGTAAGAAATGTTCATAGTGAATTCATATCAATTTTATTTATTTACCAAATCTGGGAATTCGGCTTTAAAATGTAAAAATGCAAGGATAATTGAGAAGACATATTTTAAAAATGTGTTTTTTTTATTATTTGTGTATAATATTATTATTAGACAAGAGTCTTTTATAACAAATATTTTAAATTATCAAAAAAAAGTACAAATACACTTATCTTAAATTAAAATTATAATTTTTGTTTTTGAGAAAGATACTCATAATCTATATTCTTTTTATTGCTCATTGCTTTGGTACTTTTATAATATTAAATTCTCTTCACGATTAAATTTAGATTACAGTGAAAAACGATTCGTGTAGTCATTAAAAAATAAATAATTCGGAATAATCGACTATGATGAACGCCTTATCTACTTGATTTCAAAATAGATGTCGTGATCTTAAATTTTACTCTTTCCTTGGAGCGCCAACCTCAATGCTTTACTAAGCGATTCTACCCAATGGCGGGGTACATAAAGGAATGCCCTTAAGTACTTGACTTTAGGTGCCTGCGACATGGTGACAGGACAAACATTCTCAGCATTTCCTGTCCAGTCCTCGGCGCTGATTTAAATTACAATTGAGTGGCGACAATATTGTAAAAGCCGAGCACAAGAAAGCAGCCAGCCAGCGAGCGAGTGGCTGCTAAGTGGCCAGCGAGTCAGGTAGCTCGACAAAAAAAGGAGAAAAAAGGACTTGAGTCAACAATAATTTAGCCGGGCAGGGGAGGCGCGTGGGGCTGGGCAGGTGGGTGGTGCGCGGGGGTGGTTGAGTGGTTTGGTGTTTGCGCCTCAGTAGTCAGTGGACATTGAGTGACAGTTTTGTCTGGCAGACTGTAGAAAATTGCCAGGTGCCATTGCTGAGTGTAAACAACTTGAAAATTAGCAGTTAATGAAGCCTCGTTACGGTCGGGGCCAGGGAGCAGGCGTGGGATTACGGTTGAAGTACCACGGCATTGTTTGGCAAAGAGGTGGACTTGATTGCACCCAAAGGATGTTGGCGCAATATTTGCGGAATTAGTGTAATGGCAAATGGACAAGATGATGGCAATGAGCTGATTGCACTGCGATTGCCCAAACGGACAGCTGAATGGACAATAAAGACGGACAACGAGATTGGACACAGCACGTGCTGAACAAAATACAAAAAGAGTTGAAAATAGCATCCTGGAAAATTCAATGGATAAGAAAAGAAATCTTTTTTTGATAAAAACAGATAAGAGGGGACATCTCCGCACATATATGATCGTCCTAAAATTTAATATTTTGGAAAAATGTCCGAAATTAGGAAATTATTTCTTTTCATTTTTATTCTAGGGCATTTTAAATGAAGTTAAAAAATGTCAAAGTTCAATAAGACACATAATGAAAAGATAATTGCCTTATTTAAATTAATGAATATTTGTTGAAAAGAAATCAAAGCAACCACAATACATTTAATAATTTATAATTCATATTGATTTAGCTGGCATAATTTATTTGAGGTCGCAATATTTAAATTCTAGCTTTGAAATAATGCAATTGAAAGAAGAAGGAAATACAATAGTAAGGAGTTATTTTTCATTTTTATCCATTTTAGTTATTCCACTTTCAATTACTGTCAGACTCCTTTGCCAAATTGTATTCGAGAGTTTCCTTTTATTTGGCTTACAGTTTGAATTACTTTATTTCATTATAACTGGCGACCTCTCTTGACCACACAACTTCCTTAATTCATTTCAGCAAATTTATAAGTTTCTCCCTGCTGCATATTGACAAACAAAGTTTCAAGTCCAATTTATGCATGCATTCAAGTTATTTCCCTCGTCCAACATATATATATATATATATATATATATATATATACATTTTTTTTTGGCTTCGGTTTATGCAAATGCCAGTCGGGCCAGATCTTAAGTATAATTTTTTATGCAACTGATTTTCATTTAAATTGAGAGCCAAGACAAGTCAGGCCTTTTCTTCGCCCGGAAGAAAAAGTTCGCCATAGTTCGCACAAACACACACAAGTCGCATTCAAAGTGGGTAACAAGAGAAAAGAAAAACTATTTTTCTTTCACCGAGCGCAGCTCATGAAAAATCTTATGAATAGCATTATTCCGTATTCTGCTCGGCTTGTTTTTGTCGTGCTCCTTTGCTGCTGCGAGTCTATTTGTTATTTGTGTGCATCTGTTGGGCTCCTGCGCCTCGCTAGTAATTATATAAGAACACCTATACACAAATTTGTCAATGTGCTCCCAAAATCCTTAAGAAAGGTAAGAAAAAAAACGGAACTTTTGCCACACTTCAGGTGCACTACAGCGCACATTTTTAATTAAGATATTAAATGCGAGCAGCATTTGGTATTTATGCTCCTCTTTTTTACATCTCCTGCTCAATGGGCACTAATGAACATTTTTTCTTCTTTTGCATGCGCCATAGTTATTGTCAGGGAGCGAGAACGTCGGAATCCTGAGCCTGTCATCATCATTAGGCTGAGCATAAAAAGCCCTGACTCTATACACAATGGCTCCTCCATTCATTCATTGGGTTTGGCTTGTCATTTCGCCGGCTCTTTTACCTTTTGTTGATTTATGCGAGCCACGAGCTGGCAATTAAGCTGCGGCTCAAACCTGAAGGGTTTCTCTGTTCTCCTCTCTCTCCCCTTCCTTTCTCTTTTAATTCCCCGCAGTGCCAAGCCAATTGAAATTTTAATCAGCTTGGACACAAATTAGCGTCGGTTTTATGTTTATGAAAAGTGGCCTCAAGTATCTGCGCTTACAGCTGCTTTTTCACGGGTTTGTTGGACACCTTTTGCCTCTCTCTTTTTTTAAAATCCCTAATCAAAAGGATATTAAGTGTCAGGCGGCTTAAGTGTGACAAAATGCGCAACTTAATTAACTTGTCAAGGGGTTAAGTGAACTGGCTGGACATTAAGTACGCTGTAGTGTTGGGAAGCGCAGTAAACAAAAGCATTGAAAGTTGAAAGCTGTCAGGATTACTGCGCAAAGTTGACAAAGCTGATGTTATCAATGAAAATATAAAAAATAATTGAGATTTTAGAATTTTCAGCTATATTAACAAACGTCTGTATATTATATCCAATTTTTTTTAAATTAATATATTGTAAGCGAATTAACTGAAAGTCTCAAATACTTAAAATAATTTATGCAGCACTTTATAAAATGACATCTATGTATATCTAAAAATACAGTGAGTTTCTTTAAAGAATATAACATTTTTCTTAACTGCAATTTGGGAAAACATTTTTGAATAACGTTCATAAAATTTTTTTATTTTTTATTCAAATAAATCCTTGTTTTTTTTTAGTTACGCCCATGTTGCTTATACCACATCAATTGGTTGGCGCTCCCGAAGGTTTCAATGTGACCATCGAATGTTTTACGGAGGCGCATCCCACATCCTTGAATTACTGGACACGCGGCGAGGGACCAATCATACATGATTCGCATAAATACAAGTGAGTTAAAGTCCAATAAAAATATGTAACTTAGACGTTTAACTTATATTAACATTCTGGTTGTCTATTCTTGCTGTCATCTCATTTCCAGAGTCGAATCGAGCGTCGGAGTGCCCGCTTATAAAACGCACATGAAGCTGAAAATTATCAATGTCAGCAGCGGCGATGATGGCATCTATAAGTGTGTGGCCAAGAATCCCAGAGGCGAAACGGATGGCATTATACGATTATATGGTAAGTAAATAGCTCGCAAGCTTCTAAAATTGTACGACACTTTTAAGCACTCAGCAATCTCGTCATGCAATTCAGCAGCTTGTTCAGAAAGTTGCCGTCAAATGCATTTTTAATTGTTTGCCAAACAAAAGTTGCGGAAACGTAAAAGGAACAGCCTCGCGAGGCAGAGCCAAATATGTTGCGCATACGCAGCGTAGTACAGTTTTGGGCTGCAAATGCGAAGTCAGCAGCTGAATAAGCTTTTTATTTTTATAATTTTAATGGAAATGTGCTTGCATTTGAGTTAATAAGTAGTGAGAAGGGGTTTCTCAATGATTTGGTTAGTTCTCATAATTAAGAAAGAAAAATATAACCAAATAGAATTCATTTTTTCTATCTTGCAAATGTGTGGGCAACATTTAATCACAAGTGGTTATTGATTTCCATTGTTATTAGGTATTTTAATAAAATAATATATAAAAATATAATATATATATATATGCGAATAAACTTTTTAAATTTACTTATAATAAGACTATAATGTACTTACAAAGAAAATCACTTTGGAATTCTAAATTCTTAACTTTCGGACTTAATGCGCTTCAATTTAGCTTTGCAATTATTTATAATTACGCTCGGGCATATAATTAAGTTAATTGTAAAGCAACGAGATGCCATTCCGTTCAGCATTTGGCAACTTTAAGCTGCCCTCAGCAAATCCATCACGTAATTAAACTAAAAACGTGATATTAACTCACAACTTGAGCTTCAAAATTGAAGCGATGCGAAAAAGGAAAAAATTGCGCACTTTTCTTGCCAGGGCATGTGAGAGAGAATTTAAGTTCGCTCGGGGTTTACAGCACATGTGAGATGTGAGTCAAAAACCCATGCCAGCCCCCCACCTTCCCTTCCCCCTCCCTGCCCCCCGCCACGCTCCGTCGAGCAAAAACTTCTGTCAGGACAACCCGGCGAACCCTGCCCAGCCAATTCCACACCTCAGGCAGAGAGCACGTGACTTGATTTTCAGTGGCTTGATTATGGCTCAGCTCAGCTGGCTTACCGCACTTTCGTCAGGGCCTCTCGTTTCGGCCAAGCGCCGAGCCGGCCAAGCCAAGGTGTTAAGCATTCGTCTTGTTCTCCCCGAAAACTTCGGGTCTCCGGTCAGCGCCAGGCAATTAAGTCCAACCGTTTCTGGGCTGCTGCGGTTCAGATTTGCTTTGTTCTGCTCTTCGCCTCAATGGCTAAATGGCTGAAATTTGTCAATTTGTGTTAAGGCCAATGCGGCACTTTTTCACTGCGAGCAGCGCTGGCAGTTTTTCTTATTCTTTTTCTTTTCTCGGACATGGATCTCTTAATTAGCCGAATTGGGCTTAAAGCTGCAGCGAGAGCTCATTAGAAGGCTGCTCGATTTTATTGTGGCTCAATTTATGGGCTTCAACTACAACTTGAGCTGATAACTTGTTGTGGGCAATGGAATCTGTTTAAATGAAAACTATCAAAGTGAATCCTTTTGTATTAGCGACTTTTGATTTCAAATGTCTTTATTCAGATTTAACTAATTTAAATCCTTAGTACTTGAAAGAGAAAATTGTATTAAAATTTTAATCCTTTAAAATCATAAAGCAAAAATATATTTCCAATGAATAACTGGGGGAAAGAAAAGGGCCCATTTTATATATTGCTATTCAGTTATTCATATTGAATACCCGAAATATTTGCCAAGTACCCTATTTAATTTGCTATGCCCAAAAATCAGTGTTTTAATTAGTTTCTAATGAGATTCCCGGTAAAACTGAACATTCAATATTTAATATAATAATTACTATCATGACCAAAAACCGTTTGACAATCAAAACGATTTTGCATATTTAAAATAGTCGCTGGATATTTCAGTTGTGTTTTGTCCAAAGGAGCAGAAAAATTGTACGGGGTGGCATAATTAAAACGAGCCTTAATTGAAAATATCGATGATGTAGCCGGGCAAAGTGAGAGCTTTAATTATATGGACGAACGCGGTAGAAGAGCGGGGCGTGGCAGGGCAGGGCGGGGCAGGGCAGGGCAGGGCATATTGTCACATAATGAAAATACAAAATAATTAGCATTTTGTGGCATCAACTCGGGCGTGTGCAATAAATGGAGTGAGTCGTGAAATAACAGACAGTACGCATTTTAAATAAATATCATAAAAAAGCAAATGAAATGAGACGTGCTAAAAATTGATAAATTTGCATGCGAGTTTAAATGAAAACAGCAACGAGGCATATTCAAATACATTTGCCTGATGTATCAAAATAGAAATATGTAAATGAATCATAAACAACAAATGCTAAAAGATGGAACAAAAAAACAAAAAAACAATGAAATAAACTCAATAACAAGCTGTATTATTGTTATAAAAGCTTAGTATGTGACAGGTGCGAGCGAGATGCCAATAGTTGGTAATTTATGAGCGAATGAGAGGCCTTTAGCCTAAGGCGAGAAGCTGAGCGAGGGAGATGGCAAAACACAATAAAAAGTTGGACCAATTAAGTTGAGTTTATGTCCGAATGTATATAAGCATATTTCAATAACTCCATAGATTGCCTCAACACCAAATGTTTAAATAAACATTTAGCCAACTTTAAACACATCCGTCTCTTTCACTCTCATTTACAGTCTCGTATCCACCAACGACCGCCTCTTCGGGTCTCTACACGAGCGAATCGAATTGGGGCGAGTCCAGTCATGGAAATTCCGACTCTACGCGCTCCATTTACGGCCAGGACAAAAGTGAGTACGCACAGAGATTGGCCCTCATCGAAAACCAAATTGAATAAACCTCCTGGCACCGTATTCATTTTACCACTATGCTCTCTTTCTCTTTTTGTCCCCATATCCGTTTCTCTGACTCTCTCTCTCTCTCTCTTTCTGTTGATCCTGTGCTGTCTTTCTCACCATCATCAAAAACCACCTCAAGATACGCGCTATCAATCGAATTTGAATGAAATCGGTTTATCAGAACAAAAATCCTTCCTAGATAAATCGCAGAACGCGGCAACCGGAAATGGCAACTCCCCCGGCGCCGCCGTCGACATCAGCGCCGACAGCGACGCCAACTGCGCGGTGGCCGTCGCGTGGCTCGCGCTGCTGCCAACATTGTTGATAACGGTACGCGGAACGGTTTGTGCTAGACTAGGCTTAAGTATGTGTTAACTTAGAGCTACTTATCCCCATATATGATTTAGGTGTAAGGCTTCAGGCGAACAACTAGCATATAGAAAATATATACTTACACTATATAATAATACCAAGTACTCGTATAGCCCTAGTCAACCAGACCCTAGTTATGATCCGCCCCCGAACAAAAAAACAAGTGTGCAACTAAGCCAAACAGAGCTTGCTGCAAAGATAATGTGACAACCCATAAAAAAAATATACATATATATATTAGCTTAACATATAAAGTATATGCATATATGTATAGTTACAATTTATAAACTTTCACAAGGGTAAACAATTGCAATTTCATTTTGCTTAAATGCTGTGCTTAAAGAAGAAACATAAAAGTAAAATATCAGTAAATAAACCAATTTAATGCACTCAAGTTGAGTAATGTTTAAATAATTATATGATATATATATTTGTGCGTTAAACGCTGATGGCATTTTTATATACACTCACAGAAACACCCATACACACACACATACACACCCCCATAGTTGTTATACTTACGCCTTAAGGTATGCAACATTAAAAAGCAAATTATACAATTATATAGTTAATGCAAAAACCAACAACATATCGAGAATAAAAATCATTTAAATTATAGTACATATATATACACGCATATATATATATAGCGAATGTGTGAATGTGCAACTGGGTGTATTTGTGTATTATGTAATAGGTATATACACACTTAATTTTATAGGCATTGTTCGGTTCGAAATAAATGTTTTAGAGTCTTATGTGTTGAAACTAATCGACGGTATTATATATAGACTGTTTCAGGCAGTCTATGGTCAAGCGCTTTATGGCTAATGCTGCTCTCAAAACGTATGTATATCAGTTGTAGAGTAAATAGGCTTCAATCACGAGAACTTCGATATCAAATAAATCACATTATCGTAGATGCACACACTTGAGTTAGTTTTTAAACGTGTTCCAGGACTTCCAGCACAACGGAAACTTCCTTAAACAAAATAAAAAATGCCTAAAATATTAGATGGCATTTTCATAAAAGTTAGAGAATCAATGAGAATGTTTTCATTTGACAGATATTATTCTTTGGAATTGTCTCGAAATGTTTTCATTTCGAAATTAATTATCTGACATTAAATATAATAGAAAACCCCATTCCGGACATTAAAGATGCGTTCGTTCTTGCTTATTTGTTGAAATATTTAAGCTTAAGTTAATTATAACTAAGGCTTAAACAATATTGTAAAAAATACTTAATGAGAATGTTAAACATTTAAGCTAAAAAGTTGTGTTGCTTTCAATACAAAATGAAGTGTTAAATATATATATATATTAATGAGTTAGTAAATGCAAAGCTAATGATACACAAAAATACATATATACAAATACATATATATATATATAAATAAATATAACTATGTAACATGTATTTAAGCATTCGAAATGAGTTGTAACTGCAAAAAGGAAATGGCATATAAATTGATATAAGTCCGATTCCAAAAGAGCAAATTGAAATAAAAGTCAACAACAACAAATAAGTGGATGTGTGTAAAATGCTTAATTGCCAACCATATTAAACACGGCAAACCAACAACAACCACAACAACAACAATCATCACACATTTAACAATACACAATAAAACTAATTGGAATGCTGCAGTCGGCTATATTTAACCAGAGGATACCCTGTTCAAACTCTTTCAGGTAAATCTAACATTTATTTATTAATATCTGCATAACAACTTTATACATTCTTATTTCACAATATTAGAATGGCAAAGGTCATCATGTCACGAAATGTTCCCTGCCAAATTTATGGTTTGTCCTTTAACATTTTTTAACACAGCATTAATTAGCTTTATTTTACGAAGTTTACGCCACGAAATCAATTACAAATCTACTAAAAATATACGCAGATCAAAATATATATTTTGCATACCCTACTTAACACTTCTCTGTTTACAGAGTAGAACAAGTGCATCACATTAATAAACAATTAGTAGCTCCACAACGTGTGAGGAAACTTCGAACCGATTGCACTGAGCATTGCGACCGCATTTTATTTGTTATGTCATTTAATTTATTCATTTTTTATTGAACGTAACATTTCCAAGTCATTGAAAATTTACAAAAAAAAGGGGGAAAAACAAAGGAAAGAAAAGTGTAAAATAATAATAAAATTTGTCATTTTCAATTTAATTATTGTCAACATGCGCGGGGCGTGGCCAGTTTCTTTCATGCATTTTTCATTACAGTTTTTCAATTTTTAATAATAAATTTAAGTGCCACGCATTGCATTCATGTTGCCATGGTTAATAATACAGTACTGCAGATGCAGGTAGAAAGGCCAAAAAAGAAAGAGATAGAGAGATAGAGAATATGACAGCACGTAACAGGTGCAATGAATAAGTGCTATGACTCTCAATTGATTACATAAGGTGGGTTAAATTATTTTCATCTCATTTAAAAACAGTTACAATTTTATTTATCCTCAAATTAATAAATGCAGAATAATAATTCAAATTCAAATTTTAATTTGAAATTCAATTGATTTATCAAAATAATAATTTGAAAAAAATGTACTAAGCTTGCAGAGCAAACTATTGATAAAAGAAGATTGCAGGAGTGGGGCGATTACTTAATTAATTTAATTTATTTAATTTATTAGTACTGATAAGCGATAAAAGTGAAAACTTAAAAATACAAAAGCAAACTTCTTTCTTTATACGATCCTAATTTAAAAGTCTAATTCGCATGATATAAAATATCTTTTTTCAGAATTTTTAGTTGCAGCTAAGGGATTAATTAATAAATGCATTTGTGGAGCTTTTGCAGAACATCAAGATAAGCAATTTGTTCGCTTGGCTCCTTCATTAAAAGGTTAGGCTAAGGAGCCAAACAAATGCGGAAATTGAATTGCGAGGCATGCAAAAATAACGGCACTGTTTCGAGTGTTTTTATTTGTGTTTCATTTTTTGCTGATGGGAAAACAAGGACCACAGAAAGCGCACTGAAAGACAGAAAGGAAAGCGAAGTACGAAATCAGCTTGAAATCGCGACACAAGATGTCAATTTCATTACGAGAAAGGACGCCGGCGAGGACAGCGCACAGGACTCATCTGCATAAAGGGGAAATTATTTTTACTACCAACTGCCGGCAACTACAACAACAACAACAATAACTGCAACAAGAACAGCATGCAACTAAATGGCAATTGCAATCGCAGCTGCTTGGACAAAGTTTCCGACGCCAAAAAAAATATAGAAAAAAACTTGAAATAAAAAAATGGACAGAAAACAAAAATAAATCCCTGCAAAATGTAAAATGCTGAAATGAACTATTCACGACAATTTCCGGAATGGCAAAAGAAAAACCTTCAACTCAAAATTTATGTTAAGCAACAACAAAGTTAACAAAGTCAACAAACAAATACAAATGAAGCCAAAATACTGGAAAAAAATAAATTACGCCCAACAGCAACTAACCAGGGAAAGCAGAAGAAAATTGGACCCTCGAAAAAAATGGAATCAAATTTATGAAAAATGCATAGGAAATGCCCATTACAAAAGCTACTTTCCATTATCCCAGGGCTGCACATATTTTTGAAGCCGTTGCGGGGAAAAAAGAGTAAGGCGGAAGGGGGCGTGGCAGCATTCTGATAATGGAGCGCTGAGCCAAAGTTTCGTGCGGAACATGTTTGCCATACTTTTTATCTGGGCCCAATTCTTTGTGCGAGCAGTTTATTAAAGGATGCGAACAACAGCCAAGAAGTGTCCTGCACAAAAGAAGTCCTGCATTCCGTTGCAAGTGTGTGCGTGTGTGTGTGAGAGGTAAAAGTTGTAAGTGCATTTCGCATAAATGGAAAATTGTTCAATTTATCGAGGCACAAAGGAGCACACGCTCCGGGAACGTGGCCAAGGAAAACCCCGGGAAACTTTATGCAATTGAATAGATAAATATTTATGTTGGTCAACTCGGCTAACCCGAAAGTTATGAATATCCTGAGTACATCTACCTCCTGCCACTGCTGAGCACTCGCCACAAGTAATTGCCACAAATGAGGCGCATCGAATTTGATTTGATTTGAGCCTTTAAACCACAACAACAACAGTATTCATTGCGGGACAACACTTAAAGCGCTGTAAACAGCCATAAGCTGGCTGAAGAGCTGTGGCAGGAGGATGATAAAAATATCAACAAGCCAGCAATAAAACATCCAGCATTCGAGGAGTGCCGAGCAGAGCAGCCAAGTGAACATTGGACCATTGTCGAAATGACATCAATAAAATATTTAAGGCGACAACAAAGAGGCAAGAAGAGCAGCCACATTCGCATCCCGGAATGGCCTTCAAGCTTCAACTACCTCAGCCCCTGCTGCCACGCCCCCTCGGTTGGCAAAACAAACTCGAGGAGGGCGCTGAATGGAGAACTCCACTCGACTGGCGCCGTGGCAAACGAGCTTAACGGGATAAACCGCTGCGAACAGACGAAGGCGATGCGATGCGGCTGAGATTGAGATGGAGGGAGAGGGGGTGAAGGGGTTGGGGCTGGGAGGGGGAGGGGAGGGGAGGGGGCGACAAGCAACTCACTTGAAGCCAGCTTCCACTCGTCTCGCTTTCAACTCGACTTTGAAGTGCAACATCGGAATTTGAATTCAATCGCAATTGCAATCGCCTCCCTTTCAGCCAAGTTCAGCCCCTCAGCCGTATCTCCATAACTGGCTTTTTATTGCGGCTTCCCCTTCTGTTTTCCCTGTGTATTATTTGTGGCAAGCGGCTTAGACTTGTTAGCAACGTCTTCCCAGTGCTCAAGAGGGGGAAATCAGGCAGAGCCCGGAGATGGGTTGCCAGCGATAGGCGAGGACCGCAATTGGGATCGGAATTGGAATCCGAATTGAACAGTTACTGCGAATGTTGACCAAATAGGCCATTGGCATCCCGTCCCTTGCTGGGGTTTCGATTCCTCATAATTTGCCTCATTATTTTAGTGGCTGCCTCTGGAGAAGATAAGAGATAAGAGCTTTAGTATTGCCGCATTTTTATGAAATTTACATATTTTAATCAGCCAGCGTCGATTTCCCAGCGGCAATCAATTTGCTGGCAACGCAGAATCAGTTGAGATTTCATCTTTCGATTCGCTTTGATCTAATTTGGCCGGGTAGCTGCAATTTCAGTGGAACACTTTGCTGGCTGGCGCTTTAAATTTGAATTAAACTTTTGTCTGCACCTTGGCCCATTCTGGATATTATCTAAGACGGATTTGCCGGGTTGTCAAGCTGTCGACCGCGTTGGGAAAGCGTCGCGACTGCGACCAGAAATGATAAATGGCTTTTCCGTTTTCCGCACTCGATTGTTGCTGCCGCGGCAAATTTGAATTTAATTTTAAAGTGTTTTGGCTTTTAACAGGCAGGCAATTTGAGACGTCCTGCTTCTGTCAAGTCAATAAAGTATTAAATTACCATTTCGGCCATGGGCCATTCACTAATGAGTTAACGCCCTCCGCGAACGGCTTTTGAAGTGTGGCCCGAGGTTACTGGCCAACTGCCGACCGAATATTAGAATGGTAGCAGTAAACTAGCTTTGATGGCCATTAATTTATTTTATGATAATTAAATATGGCCTACCGATAGTAAATTATATTTTACTGCTTGCTTAGGTGGGCTGAAACTAATAAGCCTGGGACACTACATTTTTATTACTTGCTCATAATAGAAGATTATATTTTATATATTTATTTTATTTATGTTTAAATTTTTTATTGCCAGGCCTGTTACTCAACAGATTTTCTATTGCTCTTCTAACAGATAGTACTAGCATATGATTTGAACTATCCGTATTCAATATTGTAAGTATCGCTATATTCGTTTTTACAATTTTTCATATTTTTCCAACTTTTTAAATTAATTTGTTCACTTTAAATTTTTCAGCGTAAATATTATGTGCAAAACTCCTTTGCAAGGACTCGATGCATAAGGCTCACAAGGACGTGTTCGATTGTAGATCATCAAAGGATTTAGGGGATAATAAGTTTAATAATACAAGAATTGATCTAGTATTGTAAGAAAAATAAATAAATAAATATATCGCGCTGTTTGTTGCACTACGTAATAAACGCAAATAAATAAATAAAAATAAATATTAATTTGGTGTTTCTTACTTACGTGGATAAAGTTAAGGGCAAGCTTGGCAGAAGGAATGCAAAAACTAAATCGATTTGTGTAATATATTGAATGGAAGTCTCCGTATCCTTGCAGATCATGTCGAGTCCTATGTCAAACAACTTGTATTGATCGCGGCTGTGCACTTATCAAAGGACATCAAAATCGTCCTGTTAGTTTCCGAGATATTAAGGATTTTGATTGGTCCGTGCGAGTGCGAAAAGGTAAATTATTCCAAGATCTGGTCCGATTTGGCAGAGATATGCAGGATTTCCATTTTTTAATTTGTTTATAATCAGCTTAAAAGCGACTGTCCAGGAATACTTCTCTTATCTAAAACTAAAGAAATATACAAATAATACTACGGCTCGGTTATTCTTGGTCTTTCACCAGTTCCGCACTGTGGAAAACTGTTAGTTAATCCAAATATATATAATATATTTTACATGCTGAGTTTTGTGAACAGTATTGTATGCGAGAATTTGACAAGAAAATTGTTTTAATTGATGCACTTTTAATGCGCATTTATGTCCACTTTAAAAGGTGGAATTCTGACGCATCTTTTTGGAAATATTTCAACAGCTTGCCAAACAATATTTCGCACTGGCGGCAATTAATACAATTATCACATTTAATGCCCGACCACAATGCATATGAATTTCCTGCAGCCGGAAAAGGCTCACACACACACACCCACACACACACACGGGCTTTTCTGTTGCTCGTCGTCGTAGCTCACTTCAAGTCTCGTGCCAGAAGTGGAAGCTCCGCTGGGAGTTTTGCAGGTGGCAGGCGAGGGGGCGGGGCGGGCCATTCAATTACACCTGCTTACGAGCATTACAACGCCATTATGGTGTGTGTGTGTGTGAGTGTGTTTTCTGACGATGGGTACTTGGCAGCCAGCGTCCTCTACCTTGGGCTGCAGACTTGCCAACAATTTTATTACATTTTCGTCTGTCGACACTTTTGTGTTGTTTTGTTGTTGTTGCTGTGGTTGCTTATTACTTAGTAACAACAATAGCAGCAGCAACAACAGCAACAGAGCGAGCTCAACTCGAGCCCAAAGTGCCAACAATAATAATTACAACAGCAACAACAATCACAGCTGCAACTGTCTGCCAAAAAGTTTCCATCTCTGCCGTGTGCCAAAAAACGGTCGACGGCAAATGCCACATAAAACATAAATGAATAGCAACAACAGCAACAATTAGCAAGGACGAAGAGACAACAATTGACTACCAAATACCCTGCGATGTTTAAATACAGTTTTAGTTACATCTAAAAAATATTTGTTTAAATTTAAGATAACCAAATTCATCTCTCGAAAAGCTATTGATAAGATACTAGATCAGATATCAAGCCAACAATTAAAGAAAACTATCAATAAATTTTAGATTAAATTAGAATTAAAATTAAATTTTTGATCAGTGAAATGTCTGTTAAAATAAAGTAGCTTCTACATTCAATTGACATTAAAATTTCAAGATTTGATTGGCTTTAATTTAACTACGAGTAAAATGCTTCTTTCAAAAATATAAATTTAAAATTCGTAAATAATCTTAAGGAAAAGCCATCGCTAATACTGCCGCTTTCGCTGAGTCGTTTACGACAGGGTATAACAATAACAGCCAGCGACGACAACAACAATTAGAGGAGGTTACATACATACGTACGTGCCAAGCGGAGAGGGAGTAAAAGGGATGAGTAGATAAGGAGAGGGGAGATAGTTACAGAGCACTCAGCGCGCTTTGCATTTTGGCTGCTCATGATAAAAGGGGGTGGGGGTAAAAAAAAAGAAAACTGAAACAAAACTCGGCAGCAAATTTTTGGTTATTAAATTTTCAATGTGGATTTGAATGCCCCTTGCAGCCGCCGAAGTTTTTGGCCCCCGACCAGACGCAAAGTGTTGAAACATGTTACACAGTGCAAACAACAACAGCAACAACAACTACAACTGGAATCTCAGCAACAGCAACAAGAACAACAAGAACAACAACAACCAGGAGCTGCTGCTGTTGGCGTGTTATTCGTGCAGATTTAATTAGTTTTTATTGCCACAAAAAGAAAATGTGCCGCCCATTGTTGTTGCTGCTGCTGCATTGCATATGGAACATTTCAAGGCTGTTGTTGTAGCTGTTGTTATTGTTGCTCTGCCCCTCTGCTCCATTCTGCATGCGTTTGGCGTTGGTGGCGCTATTAAATTGTTTCATTTTATGTTGCATACTTTTAAGCTGTCTGCATTTGCAGTCTCTGTGTGTGTGTGTGTGTGTGTGTGTCATAACTGTTTCAATGCTGGCTGCTAGCTGCGCATTAAATAAGTTGGCTAGAACGATATAACTAGACACAGAAACAGGCTGAGCCAGAAATGGGAAATAAAAATTGTTTTAGCTGACATTTATGATGCCGTCAAGGACAGGTTGCCTATATAAATATATATATATATATATATGTTATATATATATATATATATATATATATATGTGTTAAATGCAATTGTATTTGAAAGAGAGATTTGAGCATGATTTTATTTACCACAAAAATTTATTTGCATGCGAAAAAAGAGCTTTGTCCTTACAAAGTTATTTTATAAATAGAAGAAAGAACTCACTTGTTTTTCGCTCTCTCGCCCTCTCTCTCCCTCTCTCTCTCCCTCTCTGTCTGTTTAGATTAAATTGTAGTTTTTTATTCATTTTTATTAAGTGCAACAGGGACTTCTATGTCTAATAGGATTTATAATTTTTTTATAAGGATAATACTATAAATAAATAAATATAAATAAGATTCAGCCCTATTTAATTGCTTACTAATAAATATAGAGAAATAATAATTTAGTTAAAATGATTTTTAACTCAAATTTTACTATGGTTAATAAACACTTGATGGGTTTACTAGCTGATTGAAAATTTCATAATTTCATAAGCCATACATAAAGCTTATAAACTCTACAATTCCTTATTAGTTTTAATTGTCCTTTATATATGTTTCCAGCATTCCATCTAGGCTCCACTTCTTCTCTTTCTCTTCCTCTTTAACACTCATATTTTGTACAAATGATTTTAATGTATCTCCAAGTAGTTTATCTAAAGCCCATTTGCTGTCCAAAAAGCTCAACAATCGCAATTTGGGAAACCGCAACAGCAAAAACGAGAACAACAACAGTGGGAATCGAAATGGAGTCCAGGAATCTGACGAGGAGGTGGCCCCAACCAAACCGCACGAACAACAACAGCAACAACAACAACAACGGCAAGCGATAATGAAAATGTGGAGGAACAAAACTAGAGGCAAAGTTTGGCACTAAATTCACAAATTGCTCAAGTTTTAAAGTTTCGACAGCCCCACGCAGAGTGGAGCGCAAGTAATTTTGGGTTTGGGAGAAACTATTCAAAAGCAGAGATTTACGCCATGCAAAGGCGAGGGGCTGCAGGGGGAGCGAGGGGGCCAGCTAAGCCAAGAAGTTCGAATGGAACCGGGTGGGGATAGTTAACAGATTTGCTTGCATAGTTTGTGGGTTGTTGCCTTCATTTAACTGCCAGTTGCTAAATTGAAACAGTAGCAACAATTGTTGTTGTTGCTGCTGTTGTTGCTGTTGCTGTTGCTGCGGTTGTTCTTGTTCGTGTGCTCGTTGTTGCTGCTAGCTTAACTTGGCTTAGTTGAGTTATTAAAAAGCAATTTGCGGCCGTCAAGGCAAGTGTGTGGCAGATTGAGCGTAAATGCAGCTGAGCTCAAAGTTGCCCCGCAACGCCAAACTGCCATTTTTTTGAACGGGAATGGGGCCGCAGGCTGCTCCAATCGGTTAAGCATCCTGTAAGCCAATCTATAGCTTAACCTCAACTCAATTAGAAACACGAAAACAGAGCTTTCGAAACCTTCACGAAATTTGATTTTGAATGCTGCCAATTTGCGGAGCTCAGCTGGAAGCCTGGCCTCAGTTCGCGGTAACAACCTTTTAAAACAAGGGTTACGCGATATGATACTCCAGTCAATATGAAAATCTACTACAAATAAGAGATACAAAGGCAGGAGCAAAACAGATTTTATTAAATTGTGTTGCCAATAAAATCGCGTTAAATTTAAATATATTTTTATTGCAATCTAGCTTCACTTGAAACTTTTAAGATTATTATTGACAGATTAAAATTGACAAAAATATTGACATTTAAAGCTCTCGGATCCAAAGCTGCCATTTTTTATATTTCCTACGTTTAATGGCATTAATACTGCATTTGAAATACAGCCATGATTGAAAATAGATTATTTTAAAGTTTTTGGGTAAAAAAATGTTGTTTCAAATTTATATTTTTAATCGATTGTGGTTGTCACAATTTGTACAAAAAAACATTAAAACAGATTCGAGGATGTCAAAAATCATGCCAAAATTGGCAAACATTTTAACAAAATACTAAAATAAATTGTTGCAGTATATAGCAAATATATATACATAAATGTGTATAATAACAAATGAAAGTTCTTATTTAACTGGCAATATAAGAAAATGGTTACAGCCAAACAACTTACAGTTGAAATTCTGTTCTCTCAGCAGGGCAATAATAAATAGAGCACAATTCAAAAATAACCCGCGAAAGCAACTTTACAAAGTTTATTTAAAACACACATCTGGGCCATAAATTTTATGCAGCAACTAAACAAAGACCCTGAAAAGGACAACAAGAAGAACAGCAACTGTCTGTGAGAAGCCGCATGCAAATAAAGCGAAAATCATTATCTGAGCATGAAAATCTGGTTAACTTCGTTTAGAGCAAAAGCCAAAAACAAAAAGAAAAAATAAAAAGCAGGGAAAAAAAACAAAATAAAAGGGAGCATTTTTCAAATGTAGTCGAAAAGCCAACAAACAAACTCACATAAGGAGCGGCGCCGGCGAAATGCAAATGTGCTGGCTGAAAAGTGCTGCCAAGTGGCGAAAGGATGCCACGGCAAGTGGCGCCAGGGAGGGGCCGGCGCAGGGACAAGTAGGTGCCAACAAGTTTGCGGCGTTAAAAGTTGTTGAAAGCGTTCGGGCGCCCGGCTTAAAGGGGGCCAAGGGGAGGAGGGGGCAATGTCATATATTATGTTAGTCAAGGCAGCTGGCAGCAGCACCTGCAACAACAACAACAGCAATAACAATGCCACTTGCATTAAATAACGGAAATGAAAACAAAAGACTTCAACTTCCGGCCAAGGCGCGAGACGGAGAAAAACCAAAGCCACCAAATTGCACTCGAGTGAAAATGGAAAGTGCAAAATGGCAATGTGGCTTTTGTGCGCCCCCTCTCACCCCCTCTCTCTCTCGCTCTCTCTCTGTTGTTTCTTACTTTGATTGCATTGCCAGTTGCCGCTGGGGCAGGCGGCGGGGCAGGTGCGCAGCTTTGCAGTCCCGCATGTGGCATAAATAATTTGCACTCAACGGGCAAAACAAACGACGGCCAAAGTCGGCACTTGTAGAGCGCCACCATACGTGGCAAAGGGGGTGGGGGTCATGTGGCATGTGCCACTCGCAACCGGGCAACATTTCCCGCAGGAGAACGTGCCCCGCTGGCGAGTTCTTCTTTTGTTCTTCCCGCTCTCGCTGCAATTTTTATTACATTCGCCACTGTTGCTCAAGTGCAAGGACACGACGCGTCCTCCCGACGCGCGGTTAAGTCCTGGTTGAGCATACAGGGCGACTTGTGGCATGCGTTGCACTGAAACTTCACTGGCTGCAACTGGGAAATAGCTACACGGGCAACTGCTTGCAACTCCATATGCTCGACAGTTCATTTTCCAATATCTAAACTGAAATCTCTCTAGAACTACATATACATGATTCTGTACATTTTCCAAAAGACGAAGTTTTTAATTTGCAACTATAAATAAATATTCCATTAAATATTTGCAAACTCAAGCGCTCGATTGAGGAACTGGAAATGAAGTTTTTAAAAAAACATAATATACATAATATTATGTCAGAGATTTTTAAAATTAGTATTTCAAAGATGCATTTAATATTATGTAAAGTTTCCACGCAATACTGTTACCAAAACTTATATTAAATATAAATATATGTAATATAAAAAAATTAAGTTTACAAGATTAAAGATTTTGTAAAGTAAAAATAGTTTCATTTATTAAAGTTAATAAAAAATATTCTGCTTAATATGTTATTTTACTAATCCCAAAAAATGTTTTTTAACAAATAATAAAATACCAAAACCCCTTTGATTTTGTAAACTTAAAATGTCTCATAAAGTAGTAGCTACTAAATAATTTAATGGCTTTCAAAAATACATGTTTGAAATATTTTATTATTAAAGTTAATTAAAAATATTGTGCTTAATATGTAATTTTACTAATCCTAAAAAATGTTTTTTCACAAATAATAAAATAACAAAAACCCTTTGATTTTGTAAACTTCAAATGTCTTATAAAGTAATAGCAACTAAATAATTCAGTGGCTTTCAAAAACACATTTTTAAAATATTTTAGTACACATTTAAATTGTGCACAAGAGAGCGCATTTCAAAGTGAGTTTCATGTGCTGCTAAAAAACTGGTAAATAATGTGAGCCGAGAACCAGGCCCAGAGGCAACCTCAATCCCCTACCATGTGGCAGTTGCAGGACCCGCTTCGGCTCCAGTTGCGAGTTGTGCAGTCGATGCAGCAGCTGCCGGCACGTGTATGAATAAGTGGACGGGTTGGCTTGATAACGGCTAAAATTTATTGGCAATCGAGAGACTGGCAAGTGGCTAAGAGAAAGCAGGGAAGGGGCCGTTGTCCTGGGCTAATAGAATTGCAGCCGAGTTGCGAAGGATTAAAGCACGAAATGAAGTTCAAGCGCAACTGAAGCAACTGCAAAAGTCTTTCGGCGCGTGGAATTTGTATTTATGATGACATTAAATTGCCGCCAAAATAAGAAAGGAGCAGCACAAAAGCCGCCGGCGAGGACGGGCGGACAACTGCAAACCAGGCCAAGATAAATAGCAAAACAAAAACCACTCAAAGCCGCGTAAATTGAGGCGCCGCTCGTTACCCCGGCCCCCAGCGAAGTTCCCAAAAAAGTTTTTGCCCATTTTAGTTTTTTGCGGTCAGCGGCGAAACCAGATGGAGACCGAGGAGCGGGACGGCTGACAGTGGAGCGGGACGGCAACACACTTAGCGCCAAGTTGCTTTTCTCATTTTTTGCGCGACTTATTTTCTGTGCACTTCTTGTTCTTGTTCTGCATGTTTACTATTTTATTTTATTGCGGCGCGTCGGGTTGGCCCGACCACAAAAAAGCACAGCTACAACAACAACAACAACAACTTAGCGTTAAATTACTGCGAGCTCTCGAGGGCATAAAACAGAAAATGGAAATTTATGTCCCAATTGCATTTTGCACTCCCTCCCAAAGGGGCAACTTTACCCTGCCACATTATTGGTTATTTCTCTGCCTTTTTCTGGGATTCCCCTTTAAAGGCGGCTAATTATATTAAATTTGCATTAAAGCTGCGAGCTTCACGCATCGATTAACACTTGCGTTTCAAATTCTATTGCGGTTTCCCCTGTGGCCCGACAGCTCATTAAAAGGCAATTTGATATCCTATTGACTTTTGACCCACGCGGAGGGGAACTCAAAACATCGCGGCTATTCTTAGATCGAAAAAAACGCTTTAAATTAAATGCCGAGCGGAGCAACAGTAAACGGACTCATTTATCATTTGCTGTCGCACTTCTAATCCCCAGTCGCGACGACGTCGGCCTGGACAGCCCGGCCAAGAACAATTCCTAATGCGGCTTTAAGCGCTCCGAGCCACGCCCCGGAAACCGCAACTACCCGGCCAAATTAGATCAAAGCGAATCGAAAGATGAAATCTCAACTGATTCTGCGTTGCCGGCAAATTGATTGCCGCTGGGAAATCGACGCTGGCTGATTAAAATATGTAAATTTCATAAAAATGCGGCAATACTAAAGCTCTTATCTCAGCCACTAAAATAACGATGCGAATTATGAGGAATCGAAACCCAAGCGAGGGACGGGATGCCAATGGCCTATTTGGTCAACATTCGCAGTAACTGTTCAATTCGGATTCCAATTCCGATCCCAATTGCGGTCCTCGCCTATCGCTGGCAACCCATCTCCGGGCTCTGCCTGATTTCCAAAGCAAACTGACTCTGCCCCCTCCTTGAGCACTGGGAAGACGTTGCTAACAAGTCTAAGCCGCTTGCCACAAATAATACACAGGGAAAACAGAAGGGGAAGCCGCAATAAAAAGCCAGTTATGGAGATACGGCTGAGGGGCTGAACTTGGCTGAAAGGGAGGCGATTGCAATTGCGATTGAATTCAAATTCCGATGTTGCACTTCAAAGTCGAGTTGAAAGCGAGACGAGTGGAAGCTGGCTTCAAGTGAGTTGCTTGTCGCCCCCTCCCCTCCCCTCCCCCTCCCAGCCCCAACCCCTTCACCCCCTCTCCCTCCATCTCAATCTCAGCCGCATCGCATCGCCTTCGTCTGTTCGCAGCGGTTTATCCCGGTAAGCTCGTTTGCCACGGCGCCAGTCGAGTGGAGTTCTCCATTCAGCGCCCTCCACGAGTTTGTTTTGCCAACCGAGGGGGCGTGGCAGCAGGGGCTGAGGTAGTTGAAGCTTGAAGGCCATTCCAGGATGCGAATGTGGCTGCTCTTCTTGCCTCTTTGTTGTCGCCTTAAATATTTTATTGATGTCATTTCGACAATGGTCCAATGTTCACTTGGCTGCTCTGCTCGGCACTCCTCGAATGCTGGATGTTTTATTGCTGGCTGTTGATATTTTTATCATCCTCCTGCCACAGCTCTTCAGCCAGCTTATGGCTGTTTACAGCGCTTTAAGTGTTGTCCCTCAATGGATACTGTTGTTGTTGTGGCTTAAACTCAAATCAAATCAAATTCGATGCGCCTCATTTGTGGCAATTACTTGTGGCGAGTGCTCAGCAGTGGCAGGAGGTACATCTACCTCCTTAGGACTTGATATTCATAACTTTCGGGTTAGCCGAGTTGACCAACATAAATATTTATCTATTCAATTGCATAAAGTTTCCCGAGCTTTTCCTTGGCCACGTTCCCGGAGCGTGTGCTCCTTTGTGCCTCGATAAATTGGACAATTTTCCATTTATGCGAAATGCACTTACAACTTTTGCCTCACACACACACACGCACACACTTGCAACGGAATGCAGGACTTCTTTTGTGCAGGACACTTCTTGGCTGTTGTTCGCATCCTTTAATAAACTGCTCGCACAAAGAATTGGGCCCAGATAAAAAGTATGGCAAACATGTTCCGCACGAAACTTTGCCACACACATTTTCCACACACGCCTCTATACAATTTTTTTGTGCCACGCCCCATTTAGCAGCCCCTCCTGCCTCGGCGAGGCATGCCACAGAAATTTAGTTCATTCTGATAATTTTCTTTTGCCTTTTCTTTTCATTTTTGGGTTCGTGTGGCGTCTAAAACTATGCAACTGTTTTCTGGAATTGGCTCGCAATTTGTCGCACAAATATGCAAAAGTCGGAAAATGCAAACTATGAAAATTGCCTGCCACATGCCACACTGGACTGGGCACACTGTGCTCGAGCCCGGGGCTTGTTCAGTTGTGTGTCGATAAATTTAATAAAATATGGAATGTCTTTCAATAAATTTATAAAATTATTGGATAAAAATCATCCCAAATTTAAACTATTAAGGATATACAAAATTTCAAAATATATATTTATATAGTAGAAGCTTGGGTTAGGAGGCTTTTGAAAATTATAATTCCTGAAACACTGAAACACATAAATTGTGTTAATTGAAAATAGTTCGAATAGTGTCAAATTTGTCATCATATTGCATACCAATTAAATTAAAATGTTTTGTTTGTGGCTTAAAACCATTTAATTCTATTTATAATTTTTACAGCCCAATTACTTGGTTGCTTTTGACTATTGATGCTGCATTCTTATATTATTTCTTAAGTGAATCTATTTAATAAACATAGACTATATTCTTTTCATAAAAATTATTATAGGTAGTATTATAGGCGTTAACGTTCTTTGTGACTTTTAAATATCCAATATTTTTCAATAAAAATTATCTGAATATTTTGGATGAATTAAGATTCATCATTATATTCCTTTTAAAATATATAAAATATTTTGAATTTTTTTATAGAAAACTATATTTTCCACACAAAATAAAAAAACATTTTTTTCCGAATAAAATATACTATTCCATAGTTATTTTTGTTATATGTGGCATTTCAAAATACAATATTTTTAATTAAAAAATTCGCTGAATTTTTTGTATGTTCTTATGTCATGATAATCAATACTTGTGCCGGGAATAAAAGTAAATTTTAAAAAGCCTCCCTTGCTCTATTTATTTCGATGTTGATATTATCACAGTCATTTAGTTGGTTTGATTTGGTACAGATTTTCCGATGCCGCCCATTTTCCACCTCTTTAAATGGCATTGCCTTAAAGAGCTTCAGTCGCTGCTTTCTTTCGATAATCGAAAGCTATTATGCCCACATTAGTCTGTCGCCCCCGAATTCTTTTCGTTGTTGTTGTCAACGTTTTTATGCAAATATTTACATATGCGCGACGACACACTTTTCACGCCCAGTGTCCTTGCCGGCGCCCCGAAGGCGGCTACATTTATTTTTCGACTGTTTGCTAAGGCGGCTGTCTGAATCCTGGCTACTGTCTCGCTGTCCTGCCAGCCTGCCTGCCTGCCTGCCGGCCTGTCTCTCTGTCTGTCTGCCTGTCTCGTATTTTATTGTTATTTTTGCTATTAAATTGCGTCGGCTTATCGCACGTTTAAAAAAGCAACAACAACGATGATGATGTGCCACGCCCGCCGCCCCCGCCCCCCGCCACAGCATCCGTTTGAATTGTAACTTTTAACTCCATTTATTGTAAATTGTTGTCGCTCGCTTTGCCGCAGGCGCGCCATTGCGTGCGTGGGCGTGGCATCTATCATTACAGATAAGAGAACAAAAAAAGGGCAGAAAATACGCGCGTGTTTTCCTTTCTCTCTCGCTTGTCTTAAAATTGTTCCAGTTGCCTCGCATTCGATTTTCCATAAAAAGAATTCGCCAGCGGCACGTTCTTTATTTCTGGTTGGGAGTTGATGGAGCTGATATGTTGACTCTGCCGATGTCGTTTATCTTCTGTATAGGAATTTATTGTGTCATTTTAAATTGTTGCAAATTTCTCATTTAAAAATATTTAACTTATGACATTAATTATTAAATACTACAAATCTGTTGAAAGCTCAATTATGTAAATTTATCTGTTTGTGTGATATATAAATAATTACCATTTAGCATATATTTATTAATTGGCCAGAGACATATTTAAAAATAAGATCTCTTTGACATAACGTGTTTTAACACATAACTATATATTTTTACACCAATACAAAACAAGAAAATAAATGTTTAATTCTATATAAAAGAAATAAAATACTTTAATACAAAAAGCTTCCAGATCAAAATTTAATCTGAAAATAATGAGTGAATAATGAATGAATATATATATTTATTTAATAAATACTTTGAGGTCTAGAAATGGTTTTTGCACCTATTCAGACATGTTTAAAAAAATTAATAAAAGAAAAGGTTTACTTAAATAAAATATATATTAAAATACCGCGTTAATTGAAGAGTTAATCTTAAATAAATAGTAACTGAGATCTGGATAAAAGCAGTGCAAATATTATTTTAATTAATTCATATATTGTGGCAACATATATATTTGATCAAATTTGATTGAATACAAAGATTATCGTATTATTTTTATAAATTATATTCCAGCTTATATAATAATATTTCAAGATTTTCGCAAAAATTCCCAGCATAAAATTATGTTTGCAAATTCCTGTAATTCTGTCACACATACAAACAATGTTAAACGCATTGACTAAGTCTGTTAATTTAAGCGCTTAATGTCTGGAGTGGACTCAGAAGTATAATATAGCTTACAATTCTTGGGTCAAGGGGCAAAAACAAGTTGTTGACTCCTTTTCGAGTCACCTGGCAACGGCTTAAGACAATATTTATAAAGAGCATAGATACAAATGAAAGTGGCTGAGAGAACAAAAAGCAAACAAGCTGAATGGGGCTGTCATCGGGACTGTGCCCGGGTGCCACCCAGACCTGAACTAGCTCCACTTCAGGCGCCGCCCGCTCGCTCGACTCTTTGCCAGAGTTTGACAGCCCGTCGAGGCTTTTCAAATTGAATCAACACAATTTTCTTTGCCAGAGTTGGCGTCGTCTTCTTTTTGTGAATTGCTAAGTGACCGGGGAGGCGCCCGGAAGGAGGGACGCCCGTGCCCGTGCTCGTGCTCGTGCTCGGGCTGCTGCTCGTCATGGCGGCACTTGGCAAGCCACTTAATTACAAAATAATAAAGATTCTTGTGCCAGACAGACAGACACTGACGCCTTCATTAACACAATTCCGCTGATGGGCCTACCCCGAGTTGCCAAACTTATTCTAATTTCAGTGTGCGCCGCAATGACCTGGTTACCTTTGTTGCCCCGCCCCCGCCCCGCTCCCGCCCCCGCACACTCGCCATGACACGATGTTAATTTCAATTTGTAAAGTCGTCCACGTTGTCTGCGTGGGGTTCCCCTCGGGACTCCTGCGACTGTGGACTGTGGGCTGTGGTTCGTGTCCGTTTTGCCGATTTGATTATTAATTGAAATTATGCTTGTCGGGAAAACGCGCATTGAATTTCTGACAGTTTTGGCAGCCAGCCACCAATTTGACAAACCCCCAATTGCCGCAACGCTGCCAATTAATTTCGACCACTGGGCGATAGAGCCTGTCAAAACTATGTCAAACACAATTTGGTCCAATTTCTGGATTTGTATCACAGGACAATATATACTGGACGATAATTAAAAATGTATTATAATAAGAGTTTATTGGGCTTGTGGAATATCCGTCCACCCTTCCGTTCGTAGGAACTCAATTTTTATCGCCGCTATTGAAGTTAGAGACTTGAAATATTGGCAAATCAGTAGAACCGATTTATCTTCCTTAGTTTTAAAGCTAGATACGTCAACTTCTTCCGACAGATTACTGACGACCCTCCCTAATAATAATAATAATAATAATAATAATAATAATAATAATAATAATAATAATAATAATAATAATGATAATGATAATAATAATAATAATAATAATAATAATAATAATAATAATAATAATAATAATAATAAATAATAATAATAATAATAATGATAATAATAATAATAATAATAATAATAATAATAATAATAATAATAAATAATATCTTGGGGGCGAGTTAAGCCGTAATTGTAGATCAATGGTCACAAAATTTGGCAGAGAGTGTTCGCATGACCTCCTGTAGAGATCGAGCAGAACAATTGCGGCCACGCCCACTCTCTCTTAAATGCCTTGGCTCAGAGTAGCGATATATGTTTAGGTTGGCGTAAAGTACGCAGCCCAGTTCAGTAAACAGTTCTCAATCAGTTGTCCGTCGGCACGGCCTATATCATTTTTGGCAGGTTGTACACAGGTCCCATATCACTTTGATATGCAGCAACATGTCAGTGCATGTCTCGTCTGGTTTTTCTTCGTTTTGGGTTGGTTTTTTCTTTGTTATTTCCGTTGCCCCTGTGGACACCAGAACTGCTCTGGTCTGACATTTATGATGACAGGCGGTCATGTTGTGCGTCCTGAGCCAGTTTCTGTTCCACTCCCGATGCAGCAGCAGCAGTCACAACTGATGTTGACACGTGCTACATCATCATAGCTGGCGATTCTTTTGCGTTTTTGCTCAGCTGTCGCTTTGGCTGGAGCACGTACAAAACATAAAAGTAACTGCACTGCGCTTTGTTGAAATAGTTGCAAAAGGAAACGAGCGCCAAAGCACCGCAGGACCACAGGACCCGCTGGGTCCTGCCACTTCAAAAAAAGAAGGCAAAAATAGAAAAAGGCCAGCATGCAACGACGCCCAAATTCAAACTGGACTTCAAAGTGTTAAAATTGCAGCGTCACGGCGAGTGCGAATGTGTGCGTGTGAGTGTGCCAGAGAGATTGTCTGTGAGTGATTTCCGTCGAGTGCAATGTACCCAAAGGAGCAAAAAATATAGAAAAAAGAAGCAGACATAAACCCGAAATAAGAAGAAAAACTGCACAGCCTAATGACGATGATGCCGAGAGGCCACACACAAAAGATAATGCACATCTCGGGGCAGCGAATGCGAATTTCATCGAAGTGGCGGCCAACGAGAAAATAAAGAAAGGAACCTCCCTCCTACAGCCAGACATGTTCTCCAAATGACCGAGGCGACCCTCTCTTTGATGTTGATACACCGCAACTGACAGCCCGAAGGGCTGCTACTGTTAATGCTAACTAATTAACATTACTGAGTTCTGTTAAGTCAAGCTACATTATGATTACAGAATGTTATTTAATTAATGCTGTGTGCAGCAAGTAAAACTTAGAAATAAATATATTATTGATATTTAGAACGATATGTAATAATATATGTATAAAATACACAATATACAATATAATTGTGTATATTATATTTTTAAAGAACTTTCAATAAAATATTGATGATAAAAAATGACAACTACATACCTGTAATTATTCTTTTCGCTACCAATGATTTCAAATTATGTATTTCAATTTTCGTAATTTTTAGCAGTGTACATATTTCCTTCCTTGACACTGCTGATCTTTAATATTTATTGAAAATTTAAATTTTAAATTGATATTTCATTTGTCGCCTTTGAACTTCGCACTTTATAAAAAATAAAGCACTCTTAGATATTTAGATATTAACGTGTTTTAAATGTAATAAGCTGGTCAGCCTCTGACCAAGCCCAAGTCCCATACCCCGGCTCCTGGTTACATCATATATTTTTCATGATATTCTACCAAAATTTTTTAAAATGTTTCTTGTGTCTTTACGCGGCGGTTCTCGTCCTTTTTTCTTTTTTTGTGTAGCCCTCTATTTTTTTGCTGTTGTATAATTTATGCAAATTTAAATTTCGCACTTGACGGCACTTGCGGCTTGTGCCTCGGCTCTTTGGCATTTTGTTTTATGAGCTGGTCGCTGTTCATTTTATGCTAGTTGCCTTTTGTCTCCTTACAATGTTTTATTTACAATGGTTTCAGCCGCGAAAAAAAACAAGACTCATATAAAATGTCAACATATGTGAAGCGTTTTTGTAGCATACTTTTTGGGGCAGTCAAAAATATTTGGGAAATGCGCCGCAATTCGCAATTATGTTGGCCAACAACGCAGGTAATCATTAAAGGTGCAAACATTAAACTTTAACGAGCTATTTCAAAGGGTTTTTATAAAGGATGGTTTGAAAATCGGCAGGAAACATATGCGGTATCCAATTTTGTATGATCTGAATTTCGCACTTAAAAAATAAAAATTAAACATGCATGTGACTGCAGAAACTTGAAATAATGATATTAATTTACATGTTTATATATAAAGTAAGAATGATATTTTATAACATTAAACTTGATTGAGCTTATTAATAATGTAAATCAGCTTTTCTATATTACAATTCAATATTAATGCAATTTAAACAATATTTGTGTTTAGAAGTATATCAAATAAAATTCCAAAGTATATTTTAGAATCAATTCAACAAAAATAGTATAATTATACAAATAACACGTTAATTTAAATTTTTAACATAGTGTTTTTAAAAAAATTTAATTTCTATTTGAAGAATTTTATAATGATTTAAAATATAATTACATTATATTTAAAAAATATTCCAAATTGAAATGTAAATTAAGTAAAAAGATCTATATATTTAAATTTGAATTGAAATTTGGGCTAGACGTAAACTTTAAATTAATAAATATTGGTATATCGATTGATCTAATTTTTCTTTTGTTTTTAATGCTTTCTCATAATCCGAACCTTTTATACATGTACTTTAAAAAGGCACTCAAGATGTGCCAATGATATTCTTGTCTGAATGCCACTTCTGCTGTCCTTAACTTCATTTGGCCAACACACACAGACACAGATACAAGTTAAGCCATTTGCGATTTCTATTGCCGTCTTTAAGACGTCGCGCACGTGACGCCGCAATTGAGAATTCGTTAGCCGATTTTTTCTCTTCGTTTTCGCTTCTGATTTTCTTTTTTATTCTTGTCAGCGACTGCATCAACGCGTCAATCGTGTGGCCAATTAAGCGATTATCGATTGCCAGCGATATCTTTGGCCGAATCCGGCGCAGTTGTTGGCCAGTGCGTCGCCCGTGGCATGCTACACTGTCTTGCCACAACTTCAATTAGACGCTTGAGCGAGTGGCGGGCAGCTCATAAGCAGATTTGCAAAGCGCTGACTGTGAAATTTCAACGCCGCATATTCATAAATGTTGAGCGCCCCTCGGTAAACCTAGGTGAACTTTAAGCTGCTCGCTTTAAGCTAAAACTGTGCAAGATTTAATAATTTATTCCTGGCCAGGGCCGCGGGTTTGCGCACAGCTCAGTGAGCTGCTGAGGCAAGCAGAGGGCGGAGAATGCTGGATAAACAGAGGAGCCGGGGGACGAACGTGGGTAAACACAGCGCTCGAAAATCATTGCAAGGATATAACCGCAACAACAACAACAGCAACGCGAATTGTGCTGCACTGACTGTGGTAATGGCATTGGCAACCTTTTGTAGCTCTGTGGCAGTCCTGCGAAAAGGATCTTTGTTTTTGAGACCGTGTTTGTTTGCCCAGCTTTGGCTCGCCTCGCTGCGTTCCGTTCCGTTTCGCCCTCCGCCCTGGCCCCCGGATGATAGTTGGCACGGTTACCATCAAATCAGCCACATCGCTTTCATAAATTCTTAAAGCGACCCTCATGGCAAGATTGCCGGCAACCTTGTGCTCAGCATCGCGTTTGTTTGTGTGCAACTGCGCAGCTAAAGACCGGAACATATATACACAGAGAAGGGGGTGGGGGAGAGGGTCTGGGAAAAAGAAGAAGAGACCGTGGCAACCTTTACATTGATTTGAACATGAACTGCACTTGCAGGCAGTCAAGTGAAAGTTGCCATTGACGAATCCACGTCGAGATCAACTTGAAGAGAAGAGAGCAAATTATAAATATATATGGTATATTTATTTACCTAAAGTGTTTCAGCACAAACATAAAACCTTTGAAAAGCGAGTAAGCAATTTTCCATAGTGCTTAAGCTGTGGAATAACTTTTGTGTTATTTAAGATTTAAATATTTTACGTATATTTAAAATCGGACTTTCGTTTTTTAATAATTCAACTATAATTTGGCATTTATATTTTTACAATTACCAAAAATATGGTTTGTTATTTTTTCTTTAATATAATAACATTTAAAAAACAAATTTGTTTTGTATATATATATTTTATGAATATTTTATTTTGTTTAAGATCAAAAATCTTTCTAAATTCAACTCTATTTAAATACATACAGCTCTCACAAATATTAATTACAGGTAAAGTTGTAGTATTATACAAAAATAATTAAGTATCTATTTGACAACAACTCTCAGCAAATTATTAAACAGCTTATCTTCCGGATAATCCTTTAGCAATTTCAAGTATTTCGCTTAATCAAATCATCTTTAATCTTCATCCCCGAAGGAAACACGCCAAACACACTCAGACACACATCACAATCAACTTGCCAGAGGCCAAAGTTGGGTTCGCAAAAGCAACAATTGTCAAGCATATTTCCAGGCATTAATCCTAATAACTAGCCACATGCCCACAAATACTTGCAAACACCCCCTCGTCCTTGGAAACCCCACTGAGTAAGGCCCATAAATATGTACAACAACAAAAACTATTAACACAAACACAACGCTGAGTTATTACAAGGACCACAACGATAAGGCAATCGGCGAGCCCGAAAACCGCAGCTTGTCATAATAAAGGACATGATGGGCCGCACGTTTATATGGGCAGGGCGACCGCAGGATATCCATAAAATAGTACAAAACGAAAGCAGACACAAACACAGACGGACCGAAAGGACCAACAGAAAAAAAAAGCAGGGCCAAAAGGAGTTGCGGTCCCTCGTGATGGACATGGGCCAAGGCGTTCCGTACGTGACTTTGTGATTTTATTGGCGTTGAAAATGCCGCACGTATTCGGCAAGGATTTTCCTTTGTGGCTAGACCGCACACACACACACACACACACACACACACACAAGCACACACATCCTCTGCATTAACACTTAACTAGTAGGGAGTCCTGAATGCTTTTTATGACTGTGTTTAGTGAAAAAAGGGATTCAAGCTGATTGCTCCCTAAAGAAAACTTGGCGCAACGGAATCTCAACTTCAACTGGCGACTGTCAAACCTAATTGGCTGCCTACCAGGGTTGCCCCCCATTAAGAGCTCAATACTCTGTTTATAATCAGCATAGAAAACGAGCCTCGAAATTTTCGACTTTTGCTTAAAATATGTTAGAAATGCACCTAATTAACTAAGTCACGTATTTGAATTAAAATTTGATATGATATATAAATGTGAATATAATAAAATATAAAAAATATATATAAATATAAATGAAATATATTACATTAAATAATATTTAAACAAGACTACAGTTTCGACCAAATTAGTAAAAAAAAAGAATTTGTTTTTATCATTTTTTATTTATATTAAATTAAGTGCAAGATAACATAAAAAATATGTGATTGATCAAATTCGAAAGAGCCAACATAATGATTTTTAATACAACAAAAGTACAAATATTTAAAGGGAATATTAAAGTATTTAATAGGATAATACAGAATTAAATGAAACAGAAAAAATATAATAAAATGAAATGGAATATATTATAATAAAATAGAACAGCCACTCAACTTTTAAAAAATAATGGAATACAAAAATAAAGTATAATAGTTTCAAATAAAGACCTCGTTTCTCCAATGCGCTTATGACTTCCCAGACTTTTCAGAGTCTGGCAGATAGATCACATTGCGATGGCTGAAAAGAGGAAAAAGGGGGGAATAATTTCATTTGATTTGGCAGCAGCCAAAGGCGCCATTCACAGGCGTTGCGGCCGCCGCTTGAGCTATGCAAGCAGGACCAATTTAATGGAAAGTCGTCTATGAAGTTTCCTTTTTAAAGCGATGGAAATGTTTCAAGTGCAAAAACGAGAACGTATAGAAAGAAAGAAATTTGGTAAGAGGCGGGCAAAGCAAAGGCATTTTTTCGCAAAGGGAAGAAACCGAAAGACGGCGCCAGCCGCGTCTGCCGCGTCCTTTGCTGCTGCTGCTGTTGTTCTTGGTGTTGGTGTCCTGCCAGCTGCAATTCTGGCTGCGGATTTCCTGATGATTTTATTGGGCCGCCAGCAAACATTTTTGAGTGTAGCCAGCGGCGCTCAGGACTGCGGAATGCGCCAAAGTATTTGGTAACTTTGTTTCCTTCTCCTTTTTTTGCGTTCTTTCCGCCTTTCCTCCTATTTTTTTATTTTTGCGTGTGCAAAGGAACAGGCATAAAGGATTAAGCGTTTGCGCCGGCAGGCCTGCAAATTGTTGTGAAATTTTGTTTTTAAATTTAATTTGCACTTCGTCTGGCTCGTTGGCCAGGCGGCGCTTAAATTGAGGCAGACAAATAAAATGCTAGAAAATATTGAAAGTAATGGAAATCAACGGCACGAGCAGCAGAACACTCAGCCGGAGTCGGAGCAGAGTGCAAAATGTACACGGACATGTATTTACACCCTCGCACATGTGCAGCGAGGCATATACACTTTAAGGCGCCAGCTGCAGCTGCAGCTGCATCCTCGCCATTGCCACTGTCTTGCGATATTGCAACAGACACGCTGCCGGCTACTTATGGCTCCAAAGTCGAGTCCTGGGAAACCAGGCCAACCCACACACGGGCAAATACTTACACTTATAAGTGTACACAATATTTCGCAACTGTTTTTCCTTGGGCTTTCCGTATCGCTGCTTATGGACTGTGGCACCGCTCCCGGCACTTACTTAACGGTGAGTGCAACTGCGGCGGCTCCTCGCACCACATAAATCGGAGAGTGCGAGCATATGAGTAGCCTGCCAGGGAGCTTGCTTAGCCACTCGAGTGCGTGGCTTCTAAATATTTGCCCCGCCTGTTGAGCAGCACTTGCCGAGCATGTCCCTCAAATGGCATATAACAGTACATATGTGCAGGGAGGTATACGCGAAACAAGATGGAAACTTGGCGAGTTTCGTTAAGATTCTCAACAAGTTCAAGCTTGTCGTTGCCTCAATGAACCAACTTTTGACCCAGAGCCAACTAACTTTCCACTACAATACGCTAGGTATATATATATATATAGTCGGACATACCCGACTGCGTAATACTCGCTACTTTTACGGACCTTTAAAGGGGCCAGCCGTCTACCTTTAAAATTTGATGGTCACAGCTTTAATATAATATTATTATAATATTTAATATATCATAAAAAGTCGTACTTTCGAAATAAGTTAAGTTAACAAAAAAATGTAGATAAAGTAAAAAATCTATATTTTCTATTGTATATTGAATTGTTATATATAACCCTATATTATTCTACTCATTATCTTGATTGATTGGCTGTAAGTGTAATCTTTCGGTAGAAAACGTTTGTATAAAAACATTTCTGTTTATCATTCAATTGGTTTTCAACTCATGATACAGAGTTCTGTGGGATCATACATTAGAAAAAGAATGTATTCCCGAAAATCCAACCCATTATTGGAAAATTAAGCTGTAAATTTGTCCTGAGTGTACTCCACTTGGCTTCAAACTTATTTTCGAAATTAAAAGCTGTAGTTTTCAACACAGTTTTTTTTAAAGTTAGATATTACAATAAGCACATATTAGTATAAAGAACAAAATTCAATAAATCACTGCTATTAAACATAATGAATAGTTCAACAAAGTTTACCGATAAAAACTAAATTTAAATATATTTCTTAAGTTAAATATTACAAACAGCACATATTAGGATAAAGAACAAAATGTAATAAATAAGTACTATTAAACCTAATGAATAGACCAACAAAGTTTATAGCTAAAAAGTAAACTTAAAGCGGTTAAATTTTCTCCCCATTTATAGTTGGTTGAGAAGTTTTGCTCGACAAGCCCACGCAAAGTAAAGTTTAAAGCTGTTGTAAGTACTTGTCAGGTGACAAAAAGCCAAACGCTTGGTGGTAATTGGCACAGGCGAACTTAAGAGGCAAAAAAATAATAAATATATATTTTATTTATATATGCAACATAGGTAACTGATAAATGCGATTAATGCTCAGAGTTGAAAAGGAAATCTCATTGTTAACAATAAGGGAGATAAGCTAAATCTTGAGCAGCATTTCGCTGGGCCAAGGCACAACAAACACTTTTCACATATGCTGCACAATTTTATGGATTGGCACACCCCGTTGTCCCGCCAACTTGGGACTCCCACGGCGCATTTGCTGAGCTCCCCAGGCGACATTTAAGCGACAGCCGTGCGACACAAACACACAGCCAAACTGACAGTTAAATGACAACGCGCCGCAAAAGAGCGCCAAATGCAACAGCCAATGTCTGCCCCCTTTCCCCCTTCCCCGCCCCCTGCCACTCCCACCTTCGCCTACATGTGCTCCGCCCCTCATCTGTTTCACTCAATTTTTTGCGAGCTTTATTTCCTATTTTCATACTCGTTCACGAAGTTAAAGGAGTATTTTGGGATTGTGCAATTTCTGTCCGCATGAAGGCAACTTTCAACTTGAAATTTTGTATATATACGCCCAGTGGGGCATATCAATTCGATATCATCGATATCCGTCTCCAGTTTTAAAGCTAGATGCGTACATTTTCTTCAGACAGATTACAGACGAATTCCTCTAAAGATCGCACAAAAAGTGCGCAGGCCGCGAAAATCAATATCCCCCACAAATTTGAAGCTAGAGTAGATTACAAAAATCGATATATTGCCAAAATAATGATTGTAATTAATTCCAGTTCCAAAGGTTTTAAGCTGTTATTATTCCGTGAACGAGTACTATGCAGTCGGTTACACCCGACTGCAGGGTTCTTACTTGTTTTTTTCTGCATTTCTGTGTTGTATTCGCCATGTCAGATTTTTGTGCAGTGACTTTGACTTTTATACAACGCGTCGTATGCGCAATGTAAGTTGCGGATAGTTGCTGCCCTCCTTTGCCGGGCTTTAACTGCTTGTGAAATCGCATTGTCAACTGATTTGCGCACAAGTTTGGAGCTAAAGCCAGCTCAGGTTAGTTGCTTTATTGATTTTGCCAGCCTAATTAGCGACTGGCATTCGCCACAGTCACGTTTTCGACTCAACTTTTGGGGCTAAGTATTTTAATTGCAATTACGAGCTGGTTATTGATTTGTCTTTCAAAGTTTTCACTTGGGAAACTGGGGCCAACTGCAACGGCTGACAAATTGTTTGGCTCTTAAGAGTGCGCTCATTTGCATAATTTTACCTTGGCTGCGCGGCGATGGGCACTGAGCCAACGCAGGTGGCTGTTAGTCACCTTGAACCCGTTACATGTGCAAAACTACAATCATTTATCAAATGAAAAGCCCTTTTTGTGTTTTGTGCTGGAGCAAAAGTGTCAGTCGAAACGTTAACCTTGCCCACGACGCTTATCTGACCGGTTACACGTGACGTATACGTAATTTCCAAAGGCAGATGATAAACGAGTCGAGTGCCCGGAGGACAACGACGCCTTCTCGACTTCTTGACATTGAAACAAGTGGCGAATATCGGTTAGAGCAGGCAACTCCCCAAATCTGAAGGAGTTTAATGAGCAATTTTTCATTACAGTTCCAAAAATGCAACTTTAAATTAAATCAGCTAAAATATAACAGATATATAATAGAGAATTGCTGATGGCCACATATGTAGAAGGATAAGCGAATTTCTAAGCAACAATAATTTTGCTATTTAGAAGACACAGCTCAAAAATTGTTTTAAGTTTTAATTATGTTGGACTTTAAACTAAATCTTGCGTAAAGTAATTAGTTTTATCTTAAAAAATATAGAAAATATAAAATGTAGACCTACATATATAAAGTAAAATAAGAACGAATGCCAGTTAATAAATTTATATGATTAATAGTTGTTAATGTACACTCTATAGTATTATAATAACAAAATAATAATAATTATTAAATTAAAGATAATTAAAATTATATGATAAGAAAATAAAACACATATGAATAATAGTTGTTAAAGTACACTCTATAGTAATAACAAAATAATAATAATGATTAAATTAAAGATAATAAAAATTATATGATTAGAAAATAATACACGTATGAGTAATAGTTATTAAAGTACACTCTATAGTAAATAATAATAATGATTAAATTAAAGATAATAAAAATTATATTATTAGAAAATAATACACATATGAATAATAGTTATTAAAGTACACTCTATAGTAATAACAAAATAATAATAGTTATTAAATTAAAGATAATAAAAATTATATGATAAGAAAATAATACACATATGAATAATAGTTGTTAAAGTACACTCTATAGTAATAACAAAATAATAATAATGATTAAATTAAAGATAATAAAAATTATATGATAAGAAAATAATACACATATGAATAATAGTTATTAAAGTACACTCTATAGTAATAACAAAATAATAATAATGATTAAATTAAAGATAATAAAAATTATATTATTAGAAAATAATACACATATGAATAATAGTTATTAAAGTACACTCTATAGTAATAACAAAATAATAATAATGATTAAATTAAAGATAAGAAAACTTATATGATTAGAAAATAAAACAAAACAAGTAATTCCGATAGCAAGTCAGAAACAAAAAGTTAAATTGCAAACCTTATAATTGGGTATTGAATTGACAATTGACACATAAAACTGTAATCATGTAATAAATGTAAATGCAATATAATTATGATTATATTATTATATATGCTCGCTTGATAAACTCCATTCAGTCTGCCATTCATCAGTATCAATTTCCATGCACTAAATTTGCTTCTCTTTTTTGTTGTTGGTTGGCGTTTTGTGTCTCGTGCTCGTCTCCTGTTAATTGATTTCATTGTTGGACGACGAAATCGAAATAAACTAGCCAGCTGCAACGGCTTGGCCGCCGGACGCAGGGGGCAAGCGAAAAGCTAACCGGGCCGGGAATACACAATTTAGCCACGAAATTTATGCCACGGCACACTAAACGAGCCGGCGAGGCCTTTTAAATTGCAACAAATGCCACAAAACGGCAGCAACAACAACGGAGGATAGTTGCCGACGACAAACGCAAACAATGGAGATAATTTAGTTGCCGCGGACAAAGCGAGCGGGGATAGAGGGAGCTGCCAACTTGTTTAAATATAGCAGCTGGTCAGCTGCACAGAATCCATTGGCACGCCACACGAAAAGCAGTTAACTTTTGCAGCATGCAACGTTTAAATTATGCAGGCAACACAAAACGGGACACCGTCTCTCCCTCGCTCTCTCTCCCACTCTCTCTCTCTCCCACTCTCTCCTCTCTCTTCCTGTTGTGTTTGTTTGCCAAGCGTCTGTGAGGCTCTCCCACTGTTTGCATTTGGCATTCAAAAAAGTTGCCGCAAACCGAAATTAAGTTGACTCGGAAGTGGCTTTAAGGCTCGAGCCGTCGCAAATGCAGCTCATTTAAACACATGTCACAATACTTTCGCACAGCTGTCACTTTGACAATTTTCTAGATGAGTTTCCTGCGATTCCTCGTGCCAGCCACCACCAAAAAATATATAAAAACATAATGCGTGCCGTAGAAGATACCCTGTACATGGCTGCGAGTTGCAGTAATATACACCTGAACTTTGCTTTATCACCGACACATGAAAAACTGCGTAATCTAATCATGAAATAGTGATAACACTAATATTGCAGTCTTACTAAAAATTGATTATGTTTATAATTTAATTAATCTCCATTTGATTTTAGTTTTCCCAATTTAAAAAATGTTTCATAAGAATTGCAATCTGTAAGCTCGGAGAATATATTTCCAAGAATTTTTTTAATATTGTTGATTGTATTTTTAAGTTGATTTTTTAGGTCAGTTTTGCAGCCATTTTTTGAAAAGTGAGAGAATTTGGTGAATAAAAAAAACATGAAAAAACGAGGGAAACAAGGGTATTCAAGATATATATATTCTCATTTCCCTTTCTGTCTGTTATACAACACAGCATACCCTTCCGTTCTACACATTTTCAATTAAACCAGGGTATACAAAAAAAAAAGAGAAAAGAAAATAAAAAATTGGAGCTAAGCTGCCGTCTTGCTTTGACGCCTTGTGCGTAGGTTTGTCAACGTCATCATCATAATGTTGTACCAAAAGCACACATACACACTCGCACACACACTAACACCAACACACGCACACCCACACGGCCAGAACAGATTGCTTGTCTGGGGGACTTCTTGTGGCGTAATGAAAACTTACATCAATATTACGTGTATTAGAAAAATGGCAAGCAGCTGCGCTTTCTGGCACTGCTGAATATATACATATATGATATATATATACATATACCTATTTTCTATTTTTTGCTAGTGATGACACAGCTGTGCGCAGCTTTTAAGCTATTGCAAAAAATTATTCATCGCTTGATAATTGACAGCAAATGGGAGTTCATAAGCACGATATATAGTAGGCAAACAATTTTGATTTCTGCAGCATTGATCCAAATAATACGATTCAAGATTTTATGGAAAGAATTCTGTTTAAGTTTAGCATTTTGAATTCAAGTCTCCTTTTACCCACAGTTAAATTATTGCCATTTTCTTTTGACCACTAGTTTAATTTAAATTTAATTTAGCACATTCGGTTAACTTTTTGAGGCTTCACCTGAAGAGTGGCCTAATTAGAATTTTGCATATTTTTACAAGTCTGAATTGATTATATATACTTCGGTTAGTTCATTTTCGTCAAGCTGAAATTGTTGTCAAGACGTCCACGATACCCTGCATGGAGGGGCGTTCAGCGGGGTCGTGGGCCCAGCATGTGGTTATCAGGGTTCGTATATTCGCTGGGCAATCAAAAGCTAAATCCGTCAGCGAGGGCCGCAGACCTACACCAATCCATATGTTTATTTTTAAATTCTCATTCGACTAGACTTGTATATATGTACATACCTTCCTCAATTTTCTCTAAGATATTTACTATAACAAATTTTTTATCTGCAGGCGTCTCTTCATAGTATGCGACATTACGGGCCAGAACTTCCCAGATCGTAATGCCCAAACTATATACATCACATTTCTCGTTATATGTATTTCCTCTGAAGACCTGTATATATGTAAATATATATATATATTTATTACGTATATGTATGGGAATATATATACCTCGGGTGCCATATAAACCCAAGTTCCCCGTCGGTTTGTCATTTGGGTTTGCACATTTTTCACAAATCCAAAGTCGCAAAGTTTCAGAACTTTTCTGGGAGCATCCAGCAACATGTTGAGGGGCTTCACATCGCGATGAACTGCGGTTTGACTTAAAGAGTTATGTAAGTAAGCCAATGCCTACAAAAAAAAACATGAATCATTTTCGTTCAAACATGCATATATATATTCATATATACCTCAGCTGCCTGACGCATCCAGCTAATCGCGTCCGTAAAAGCATACGGAGTTTTGCTTCCAAACAAAAAGAGGTGCAGGGATCCGCCGGCCATATATTCCATAACCATGTGGATCTCGTTTCCGTGTGTCGCAACTCCATATAATTGGATAATGTTCTTGTGGTCGATCTTCACCAGAAACACGACCTCTTGTAGAATACTTCTTACATCTGCACTGCCCGACTTTAAGGTTTTGATAGCCACTATTTTATCTTTATACGTTCCCTTCCGGACGGATCCAAACGTGCCTTCTCCAAGTCGCTACACAAATTAGTGCATTTCCTATGAACATTTACTATAGAGTATCGTTTTCGATACACTTACCTCACCGAAGGTAAGTTTTTCAATCTGGATTGTGTCCATTTCGCTAGGCTGCTTTGTTAACACTGGTATAAGCATAAGCGAATTGGGCATTTATAAGCATATTCTTATCAAATTTCCGTTTGGCTTTCTATACCCGGGTAATATGTATATATATATATGTATGTATATAAGAAAAATTATAAGCGAGATAACGCTGTGAACACTAAATTCGTGTGTAACTTCAGAACTAAGAGTATGATCGTAATGAAACTTTCAGGGCTTAACAACAGCATTGAAATCCATGTGCAAGCCAACGCAGGTATCCAAATGATTTACCCGTTTTCAGCTACATATGCGATATCTTGAGGCGAGGAGCAACCCGACAACTAGAATTATTGACATGCACACAAAAAATGCGTCAATGGCAGCTTGATGGCTTTGGAGGTGACATCATAGAGGTGAATTTTGGGGTATCTACCTTTAAAGTGAGGGTGATATATAGATTTTTGGGATTGGTCACGCCACAGTGGACATAACCAAAGAATGTGTTTGCACAAATACATTCAAGATTTCATTCATTGCGCAAATGCAATATTCGCTTTTCACATCATGATCGAATATATATATTGAAAAGTGAAAAGCAAAATAGACCTGGGATAAATTGAACCCCTTATAACAAACCGAATTTAATGTTCGAAATGCTCAAAAATATAGTGTGAAAAACGATAAACTATTGTTATTTTATTATATTAATTCAGTTCAGAATGAATAATACTGTTTGAGCGATTACAAATTTGTGTAAAATCTTTATCTTAATGTCGCTAATTGTGAATCATATACAAAAGCTTTTATTGATCCGCTCACTGCGGACAGCATAATCAAGATGGACTTTGCCAGACTTCTCGACTCGTTTTATCGTTAAGCACGGTGCTGGTGAGAAGCTAAGCGAACGGGCAATATAAATTATATAACATATTAAGATTTAATCGAAATAAAAATAGATAGGAAAACAAAGCAAGCAGTCAAACTCTAATCTTTAAGCCGTACACTGGAAGCATATATGAGCCTTAAAATACCCTACAAAGTAGAAAAAATGTGTTTGCCTTAATTCTGCTAAATTCTCGTGGCTTTCACAATATACTTTTGCAATTGAATGAAAACATTTATTATTCAGCACGTTTTATTATTTTTGTTCTGGTCTGAAATATCAACCAGAATTGGTTACAGTGTATGGAACTACCCCATAAGCCAAGCCCGCAGAGCAGGCGCATTAACCAAATTATAAGCCATGGACTTGCGGCAAGCGAACACGCATAGACGTATACCATTCTAAGGCACTGTAATAGTTTGGCAACATAAAATTTCATAAAGAGCACACGCCGGAAATAGGAAGGATGCGCTTTGTCGCTCCATCCAGGAGTCCCTATGCGCGAGTGTGTGTGTGTGTGTGTGTGTGAGTGAGTGTGTGTGGCTTTCCAGGAAGTAAATTTCGTTATCGTTTATTATTATTATTATTATTATGCGCGATGTGTGAAATGTCTGTATGTGCGCAACTGTGTGTTTGTGGCCTTGTTGGCGCCGTGACGTGGGAAATAAATTTATATTCATAACACAGGACGCGGACGTCGCACAAGACGTCGGAGGAGGAGGAGGAGGAGCCGAAGGCGCTGCGCCCACAAGTCGCCGACATGCATACAAAGTGCTTTATGTGTATCACAAGATGCCGGCGATGTTCCGGCTCCTCCGGCTCCTCCGGCGCCTCCTGCTCCTCCTGCTCCAGCGCCTGTTGTAGCCTTTCATCAACAGCCATCAGACTGGCAAGTTTTTTGATTAAGCCGGAGTGGCGTCTGGAGTTCTTTGGCGGCCCTACCGAGGCTCCGAGGCTCCGAGGCCAGCCGCGTGCAGCATGTGCAGCTAATGGGATCGGCTCCGAACTCTACATATTGATTGCTAATTTACCTGCCGTCCAAGTCTCAAGTTTTGGCCCACAAACTTCACATATCACGTGAGCACAAATGCAGCTAACTCGATTTGGCCCGGGTAGCCCGGGTTAGTCCAGATCCGGCATTAACGATGCCTGCGTCCAGGTAGCATTCACGTTGCAGTTGTCTGTCCCCTTGGAGCAACTTCGTCTTCATATAAAATGTACAAAGCGACAGTGCAAAAGTAATTTTGGATACGGCAGGCGGACTCCTCCCAGACCCGATATCAAGTTCCACTCAAAGTCACTCATGCATGAAGTCAAACGGCAAACGTCGGAGCTGGGAGCCCCGAATGTTGAGCGACAGTCGCACAACAATCAAAAAGCGTATGGAAGTCAAAGGCGCCCCAGGGCGCAGGACGCAGGACACGGGGAGGCCGGGTGGGCGTGGAGCAGCCAGAGATCGACTGCCTAAGCCCGTTCCCATCGATGGGTTCGGGCTCGGGTTCGATGCAATGCAATAAGTTGCCAAACTGACACCATATCCTTGGGGTCCACTTTTTGCAAGCGGCACATGTAGATTCTTTTTTCAGTTATCTCCGTGTGAGGCAGGGGAACCACACGCACGAACTCTCAGCGTAGTGCAAGGGGTACAGTCAGCGAAAATACTGACACTACTAATAATAGAAAAAATACCACAAATACTAATTTATTAAATATATCCCACAATTAAAATATAATGTAAAGGGTACAGTCAGCGAAAATACTGGCAATACTAATAATAGAAATAATACTACAAAAAAAAATTCATTAAATATATGCCACAATTAAGATATTATGAAAATAAATATTTATGAAGTATGTGGATCATCATAATGTAAAGGGTACACTCAGCGAAAATACTGACAATTCTAATAACAGAAATAATACTACAAATAATAACTAATTAAATATATCCCACAATTAAAATATTATTAAAATAAATATTTATCAAGTATGTGAATCAGCATAAAGGGTACAGTCAGCGAAAATACTGACAATACTAACAATAGTAGAAATAATACTACAAATAATAATTATTTAAATATATCCCACAATTAAAATATTATTAAAATAAATATTTATCAAGTATGTAAGTTATTGAAGAGAATTACTTCAGTTGATCGTTGATCGATTTTTAACGGTCATTGACACCAGTAAAAAAATTATCAATTGCAATCGGGTGTCACCGACGGCGCAATACTCGCTCATAATAAAAAGTTTAAAAGATACAATCCATATATTTTATCGATCGGTTGCTAAAAAATCTTGACAGCTTATTTACATATAAATTTTCCAAATATCCTTAGCTTCTTCTTCTCTAGATGGGAAGACGCAAAGCCTATCCAAACTATCAAAAGGTTGGTAACCAATCGATGACCGTTATCGCTATTATTGATAGTGTGTAGAATGTGATCTGACGCAATCATAGTTTGCCCGGATATCAATTTCTTTCCATGTGCAAGTTGTTTACACTCATTTCGCTGCCTGTACGCAAATGCGCCACGAAATGCGAAATCATGCACAAATGGGGAAAATTGCATATTTCTTACGCTGGCGATTTAATTTTTTATGCGCTATGCAAGAGGGTCTGGCGTCGTCTTCGGCGCAATTGCAGCTACAGCTCCGACCGCATCCTTGGGCTTTCACTTGGAGCAGTGGAGTCCTCCCCCCCCCCCTGCGCTCCGGCGAGTGTGTGTGTGTGTGTGTGTGTGACTTGTAAATTTCCCCAGTTGAAGTTCAGCAGCAGCGGCGCTTGATTGAGCGCACGTATTCCCGGCTTCGAGTTGGACCGTCGGACAGACTTGACTTTTTATTTAAAATATAGACCGTGATATAGAGAAGCGGCTAAATTAAACAAGAAAAAAAAGAAGAAGAAGAAGCGGCTAACTCTTTTTATTTCCCAAGTGTCCGCAGAAGCTTTGGCGCAATTTTCGTTTGGTTTTTGAGCACCGCCTGATGATGGCAGCTCGTACGTGTTTCGATATTTTATTTAGGTTTGCAGTGCATCAGAGCTTAAACGGATATGTGGCCTTAAATTGGTGCTATATCATCGGCAGGCGCATTAGAATTATTGTCTCTTATGGAGACATCTGGGCTCAGTTCTTTTGTCTGCTTTAAGGCTGCTTTCATCGGAATCAGCCGTCCCAGTCCCCAGGACCCAGGAGCAGCATTTTTGCATGTCATGTCATGAGTATGTAAATATATGTTATTTCTCCACTTCCCTTTGCTCAACTCCCACATCTTTCCCGTCTGTCTCCCGCACATTATACGGCATTAATGCGCAAAAGTACAGCGTTGATTTCACATGTCCTCTGGACGCAGTTGGGGACTGGCGAACCCTCCACGCTCAACGAAGGCGTTGAAAAATGTTGCAAAGATGCAAAACAACTGTTGGCAGTTTGTCAAATTTGATTTGTCATACATCAAATGGCTTTAAAATGACAGGCAGCGGGACTCTTGCCACCCAAGTGGTTGTGGCAGATACGAGAGAAGCGCGTCTCTACCACGAACAGAGCTCAACTCGGAGCTATAGAAATGTGCTGGTAAACATTAAAAAACAAAAGTGCTGATGTGGAAAAAAGGTCCGAGGATTGCATAACAAATAAAGAATAACTAAAATATATCAAACAGTGTTTTTAGAAAAGGATAAGTAAAGGAAGTGTAACCCTTTAAAAAATCTACATTTTCCACAGCCCATCTATAAGATACGATAAATTATTTGAGATTAGAGAAATTATAGAAATTGTAAAAGCCTGAATAACTTTCAAACAAATCAAGTTAAATAAGTGACCTAACTGCAGATTACCTAACGAATTAGTTTTATATAGTTGAGGTTTAAGCTAGATATTTTAAGCTAGATAGATATTTCAATAAACTAAATACTTTCTTCGATTTAATTTTTTAAAATTTTTAGTTTATGTTCCATCTTAATTAATAGTAATATTAATCTAGAGACTTGATTCTTTGAATATAAAAACGAGTTTACTCACGTCTGATTAAATGTGAAGAACTTTTAGCTACGGCCACTAGAGGCCTGGCAAATCTCAAAAATGGCTATAGCTCCCTCAGATTTCAAGCCAAATAGATACTTGAGGGCGGGCAAAAATCTTTACCTCCAACAATTTTTGGACCTTAAGTCCCCTAAAAATCGAGCTGATATTTTTCAAAAATAAAAGTAATAATAAGGATCGTCTTCGACTGATTTAAACTGTTATAGTGTAAGCGAGTAATCGGTTACACCCGACGGCCACTTTCTTACTGATTCTTAGTTGTTTTGATTTGTTATCTTAGCTTGCATTATTGTTCCTTTCAACTATTTGGTTTCCATAGTTATATTTTTAATTCCCTCAAGGCTTTTCCCCTCCGCGCAGTCAGAGAAAACTGACATCTTTAAATAGACGCAACTGTGAAGGTGTTGTGAGTTCAAGGATGCTGTTGAGTTAATAATCCCTTGTAGCTTCCTCTTAATAGGCACTCCATCAGATGCTGCGGCATGATGACGCATACATTAACTAAGCCAGCGGCACAAATTGGAGCTCCTAAGTAGCTCATTCATTTACTTAATATTCTAATATAAATTTAAGGCACTCCATCAAAAGTGCAGCACTCGAAAGAGCGCTTGCGAACACGGCCGGAATGCCGGCAGGAACTGGCGCCGGGCGGGCAAACACTTTGGGCCAACTTAGCCGGCTGCCGGCTGCCGGCCAGGACCTGGCGCACACAGACAAGCGTCTGTGTGAAGGACCTGAAATGAAACTCATTTGCTTCATTTGGGCCCAAACAGAGGGCTGGCAAATGCCACAGTTGGTTTTAGCCCTGGCTGGCATTTGTGCAGCGTGACACGCAAATTGCCAGGATACACAGAGGGATACCAACACACACACACACACACACACTGGTAGACAATGCAGCGTGCTTCAGTTCGCCTACGACAAGTCAAGTGGGAGCACAATGGACTCCGACAGCCGAGACACTCATTTGTAGCTGTAGCTGGGCCAGTGTGACCATGACTAATTTGTTAGCAATTATGTCGGATTGACGTCGCCGGAGTGGGCCACATTAGCATAATTGTTGTTATGAACGAGCGCACGCAGGTGTGACTTTCATGAAGTTACTCGTGACTGACGCAGTGGAAAGAAGCACATGTTCCAGTGAAAAAACCGGTTAGTGCGTTGCAGTCGGGCGTAACCGACCGCGCAATACTCGCACACAGTATATCAACCGGTTCTAACAATCGAAAACGATGTTCATTTGTTCTTATTGTCTGCCAAATTTGGTGGCTCTAACTCTAAAGTTGTAGAAGAATAATGTTTCCCCGATCTTTAGGGGAGGTCATCAGTAATCTGTCTGAAAAACTGCATGCACTTAGCTTTACAACTGAAGGAGACATAGAGATTTTATTAAATTGCCACGCCCATTGTGGGCGTAGCCAAAAATCTTGACAGCTTCTCTGACGCAGGTATATACGAGTATATATTCCAAATTTCAAGGCTCTAGCTTCAAAGGCGGCCAAAAAAACGGCGTTCATGCGAACAGACGGAATGACAGCAGGACGAACATTGCGCCAACCCCATATACCCTTTTCACTCCGTTAACGAGTAAGTTCATTACACAGAAATCCTTTTTATCTACTCTTTACTTTATTTTATAGACAGCTTCAATGTTTTAGTCAAGTTTAGTAAAAAGTCTTAGAAATTGATATGCTTTGTATTAGGATTAAATACGATTACCCTATTGGTGTTATGTTTACTCAATTTCAAGGGTATTCGTTGGCAAGTGAGCCGCAGCTTTAATAGCTTAACGACTTCAGCAGCCAACTACAAAATAAAGTCTCGTGTAAAGTTTTCACTGCAGAAGTCAGTCAAATGCAAAACCGCAGTTAGTTTTGGGGATAAGGGAGACAGAGAGGGGAAGAGGCGACGAGGGCGAAGGGCGGGACGGGAGCGGAGACAGGAGCGGAAACACGGCCGCAAGCCGCAGCTCTGCATGTTTAACAATTTGCACTTAATTGTTTAGCTCGACAACAACAATTACGAGACGACTGACAACAGCAATAGCAACAACAATAACAACAATTATATTACACAGTTACGAGCGTATTGTAATTAATTTATGTGAACTGTTTGGGGAGCTGCTCCAAGTGAGCTACTCCAGCCAGTTTGCCACTCGTTTATTCAGAGTTGTTTGCCCGTTGATTCTTCAGCTGCTGCTCCTCCCTTCGTATCTGCGCCAGTTGACCAGTTGACACGCCCACTTAATTGTTTGGTAATTGAAGCGCACCGGGCGGTCACGTGGTCAGCAAAGAGCAATTAGAGCTGGTTAAGGTGCTTGGAGTGAAGCTGTGGCCAAAGCGAGTGGCAAGATAACTGGCAGGGACACTAAAACCAAGAACCAATTGCCGAAGATGAAATACCCTTCAATTAAATACAGTTTTCAGCTCTAAATTAAAACAACTTTGAAGCACACGGCGAAAACTGAACTCAAATTAAGTTAAAATTAACATTCCTGATCCGAGACGAATTACTGAGAATAAGCACTAAGGAAACTTAAACCAAACCAACCTAAATCTTAATATAAGAAAAATATATAAAATATATTTAAATATAACTTCGGAGCTCGGCTGAAAAAGTGATTTCACAAGTATGTAAAATCTTTCAAGATATTTAAAATTTAAATTCCTTCCTATAGCAAGTACGCTATGAATTAAATTTTAAGGTTTGAAAATAACAAATTACTAATACAATAATACAATAATACAATAATACTGCATGCCGGAATCTGTGATATACTAAGTTAAGCTATCTGCTATAAACAAAAGTATGTGAAAGATACAAAAGTATCTGTACAATACAAAAGTAGCTGACATCATTTTGAGATAATAATCGTACACAAAACTAACACATAACACTAAATAAAAGTAAATTTTCGAAGTGAAAACATATGAATAACATAACAAATTATCAGCGCTACAAAATTATCTTAGACGTGATTAAGCTCCATAGGAAGATTGCCGATTATTCGTACGGCTTTGAAATTTATATCAATTTCGGATACATGCACTAAAAAAATTTCAAATATACATATGCCTTATGACTAGAAACAAACGAAACCATGTGTTAACCAAAAACGATGCAGCTTCGCCCGATATATCGCTGACGAAGAAGGCCGTCTTTCAAATTGTGGCCAGCAGCACCGCCAGCGTTGTGGACGTGTTCCTGATGCTGCCGCTGGACGTGGTCAAGACCCGTTTGCAGCTGCAGTTGATCAACTCAACGATCAGTGGCCAACAAAACTACATGGGCCTGCTTGATGCCTTTACCAAAATGTATCGGCAGGAGGGCCTAACCACATTCTGGCGCGGCCTGGGCCCACTTCTGGTCTCGGACACGCCCCGGCGGGCCATCAAATTTGTGGTCTTCGAGCAGTCGCTGCCCTATTTACAGTTCGGCGCCCCGCGACCGACGCCGCTGACCTATGCGCTGGCCGGTGGCCTGGGCGGCAGCTTGGAGGTGTTTCTGCAAACACCTTTCGAGGTGGTCAAGGTCACCCAGCAGGCCAATCGCAGGGAGAACCTCAACTCCGTCCTTGTGGCCCAGAAGATCATCAGGACGGACGGCTACGGCCTGCGCGGCCTCTACAAAGGCTTCACGGCGAACCTCTTGCGCAACGGCGTCTTCCACATCATCTACTTCGGGCTCTTCTTCACCGTGCGGGAGGCCACGCCCGCCTCCAAGGATGCCATTAGGGAGTTCCTGCGCAAACTGCTGATTGCCCTCTCGGCCGGCGTGGTGGGCTGCTCGTTGAGCATACCCTTCGATATGGCCAAGACGCGAATTCAGGGGCCACAGCCCGTGCCGGGCAAGATCAAGTATGAACGGACGTGGAGCACGGTTTCTTTGGTATGTAAGGAGGAGGGCTTTCGGGCCCTCTACAAGGGTCTGATGCCTCAGTTGATGCGCGTGGGCCCGGGCGGAGCCATTTTACTATTGGGCTATGAGTTTGTGACTAGCATTTTGGTTAAGCACTTCGCCTGACATCGACAAGCAAATTTTGAAAGTGTTAAGATACGGCTTAGATGTGAGCTTTGGATATATACAAGTGCATGATTACTTTTAAAAATTCGATTATTATTAAAAACGAAACAAGGTGTAATGAACTTAAGGCAATAAAGAAGTGTAGGAGGCAGAAGAAAGCCCACAAATCATATATCTTTTTATTGGGAATGAGTTAATCTTTAGTATATAAATCGGAATTATATGTATCGCAGATACAGATCAAGAAATAGTCTAAAAATAAATTATAATTTACATTTAGCGTGTTTTACTTAATAATCCCATTTTTTTAAAAAGTTTTTGATCTAAGGAAATTTTCAATTTTCAAATCTTTTGATCTTTTATTTAGCTCTTTAAATAAATTAATTAACCAATATCACAGCAAACAGTAAGTACGACAAGCAATATACTTGAGGCTTGTAGGCAGCGAAATAAATCGAGTTTTGGGGACAACAACAGCAGCGGCAATAGATCAAACAATAAATGTGTTTTGGCTTTTCTGGGCAACGAAAATGTCTCGAGGGTCAATTTCAAATGCATTTGCACACACACACACACACACATACACATAAACACTAGTACTCGCACAGATACAAGTTCAAAGTATACATAGATTAGTGTAATTACGAGTACTGCCATGAATTGGAATGATGTCGACGTTGGCTCTAAGGCATTTAACTGCACTGGTGAATTGAAGAGAGAATGAGAGGGAGAGATAGGGGGAGCGAGGGAGAGAGCATGAACAACATGATTGCAGTTACATTTGGCATATGGCAAATTCAGCTTTTGATTTCATTTCATTACCCATTGCAATTTCAACTATGAATAATTGAATATGTGCATTGCATACTTTAAGGCTCCAAATTGCCATTGCAATTGTTTGTCCTTGTTGCTGTCGATGTTGTTGTTGTAGTTGTTGTTGTTGTTGTGCTTGCTGTGCTTTTGGCTAATTCAGCTGGAATATGCTTATTACGCATTAAAACTAATTAAGCATGAAAATTCTGTTCAGGGGATGGAGCCCAAGGGGAGTCCTTTTAAACCAATTGACAAAAGTTTGCAAATATTGTTGTTTATGTTTGATTGATGTCAGTTTCAAATTGCCAAACATTGAACATTGGATTGCAGCAATTTGTTAAATTTCACGCTAAATAGTTTCACAATTGGGTGGCACATTAAAATTATCGTAGCGTGATTATAAATTCACAATGCAAAGAAAAATTTACTTTTATTTCGAGGGTAAATAAAAACAATATTATTAAAAATTATCATTTAAATAAAGTAAATCAAATAACAGAACCCCTATTAGAAATATTACGTTTTTGTTTATTTTAACAAATTTTGTGCATCAATATTTTCCAAAAATGTAAAGAATTAATTCAGTTGCCATTGAATATTCATTAAAATTGGTAATAAATTATATTAAAATACTAAGTTGTTGGGTGTTTAGGCACTATTATATTTATATTGCAAATTGTACACAACGGGCAATTTTTGTTCATCAAATAAATTGAATTGATTGAATTGATTGAAGAAGTTTAGAAAAAATAATACAAGCTTATTTTAAATTATTTTTAAATTGTCAAATTCAATTTGTGGAAGTCCAGAAAGTGTGAATAAAAAAGAGATAAAATAAAAAATCATAGTTACTGAAATATCTATCAATAATTTTAAATTGTCATTAAAAATTCATTTCTTTTGTGCCAATTATGCCCCAAAAATTCCACACGAATTTAAAAAAAGGTAAAATTGAACAGGATGCACACTTCAAATCCGACAAACGCCCAATCAATATGAGTCCAATCACTAATCAAAATGCGCTTTTGCAAAATGCAAAAACAAATTGAGTTAATAAAACTGAAAAGCGCTCAGTTGAAATTTAATTGTTGTCGCATTTTACTGTATCTGTATCTGTATGTGAATCTATCAATTGGTTGCTTTTACTGGTCCATCCTATTGTCTAGTCAATAAAATATGAATTATTTGAAATATTTAAGCGTACAAATAAATCAAATGCCAACACTCAGCATCAAAGAGGCCAAAATAGAAAAAAATATATCTTTCGGTTGCTTTCTTTTTTATATTTTCTTTTTATTTTCATTTGTTTTTTTACTTTTCCGCCTGGCCACAAATTTTTTATCAGCAAATAGCACAAATTTCGTATACGTCATGTTATTGTTGTTGAATGCCTGTTGTTATTGTTGTTGTTGTGCTTGTTGTTGTTGTTATCGTTGTGGTTGTCTAAATAAATTTTTTATTGACCATGGTTAACGCTTCGGTGAGCAATAAACGAACAAGGGGCCCGGAACTGCGCGGACAGCCGGGGGAATTTTTGGTTCACGCCGAGCGTGTAAAGCACAAAAACCACAGAGAAATTTGTAGAAGGGCAACTCCAGCTGCCAGTGTTGCCCAGCGCCTCGAAGCATGCCACAAGTTATTTTACACACACACACTGCCCAGTCAAGTATGCTTGTGTGTGTGAGTGACTGTGTTTGCGTGTGCATAAAATAAAATGCTCAAATTACACATGTTGTACAATTGTTGGAAGTAAATATGATTATGTGTGTGGGCCAGGCCCAGAAGTCAATCCCAAACTCAAACTCAACTCAAGTCGAAGCCAAACAACCTGTGAGTGTGGGGTTATGTATTAGACTTTGCCTTACATTTTCATATGCTCCTACAATTTGAAGTACTCTATAAAAAACTTTAAATTGATGGTAAGGGTAAGTTTTATTTCTAATATTCAACATATCCATTTGATAGCTGTTTAAACCTTTTTGTAATTATCGTATACATAACATTCATTTAAATGTGCCAAGAATTAGTTTTATGCAAATGTAAGATTATATAAATACAATAAATTTCTAATATGCAATATTGTTTTTATATTTTATTTTAAATTTAATAACATTTAAAAATGTACTTGAAATATAAATATTATTCACTAAATCAATAAATAAAATAAATATTATTATAAATCCCTTAAAATGTTAACCAATAAAAATATAACTGAACTCTCAAAAATTATGTTGAATTTCTGCGTTATTATATCACATCCCGATATGAGGCTAACTTAAGCTTTAAAAAATTCACAACACGTTTCGGTTGGCAATGTCGATATGTCGAGCATCAGACGAATTTTATTTCTTTTGACTGGGGGCATTATTTTCATTTATATTTTTAAGTGTTCGTTGGCCCCAGGAACTTTAAAGCCGCCACGTAAAGTGCTGCGAAAATGAAATGAAATTAATATGAAGTTTGACTTAACGCCTCATAAATCATTGTCCAATTTTCATGTCGCATGCCCTGAAGCAAGCAGCGGCAGCAGCAGCAGACTGAACAGGACGAACAGGGCCAGGACAATCTTGTGCTGGTGTCCTGGGCTGCCTGTAACACAAACACACTTAAAATGATTGAAATATATGTATGGCAGATATATGCGTAACATGGTGCTACATTGCAGCAAAATGTGACCATCATAATGTGGACATATACACACACACACACATATAAAGCCAGGCTACATATTGGCCAAGAGCGAAGACAGCAACTGGAATGGTAACAGGAGCGAAGACTGAAGACTTCCTCATTACACGCTTGTCACGTGCACATTTAACGATTCGCTGCACACACATACACACACACAGTGACATAATTACACACACACACACATTCACTCACACAAACACCCGTGCATGACAGTCATTCATATTAATATTGTCGGTCAAAACATAAAAACCTTACCAAGAAAACATTGTCGCAGACATGCATACAAATTTCTTTTTTTTTTAATTTTTGAATTATATTTATAGAGCTTTTATAAACTAGCAAACCTTTACAAAATTTTATTAAAGTGCAATAATTTTCCTTAAACATCTGCAGACATTTACGAGGTTTTAACACATTATCATATTCATTTTAGTATTCAATTTATAGAGTTCACATGCAATTGCAAGTGTTTTTCAATTTGTTTTGCAAATTTGCAAAAGTTTCCTTCAACTGTTTGCAGAGCCAAATTGAACATTCTTTGCCAGCTAACAATACAAAATTTATGGTTCTACATTTCATTTAAAGCGCATTTAAATGCCAAAAACTGTCGTAATAATTTTCTACATTTGATATTTTTTTAATAAGTTTGCGCGTGTCAAAACCAAACAGTATACAATACAAAAATGCCAAACAAAATACAAGTAAAGTTTTTTTTTTTGTGATTTTTAAACCTTCTTATAATATAAATAAATTTTAAACTGTTATTTTCATGCCTAAAAAATAACTTTACATTTATAGACTTTTTCAGCCCAGATTAATTTTGCTAAAATATTTAACCCGTGCTTTGACACTTTTGAGATTATCAAACTAAAAAATTTCAAAAATTATTTTTGTAATATTTATTTGTTTATTTATTCAGTTTGTACTTTTAATATTATTTATTTTTGTTTAGTTCAAAAATCAGAAAAACGAGCACGCCATAAAGCAGACCTTGCTCCCAAATTCCCAAAAGAGCATTTAATTTCAATTTGGTGTTTAAATTGCTAAGCTTGGCGCTCAAGTTCATATGCAGTAAAGTGGCATTAAACTAGCACTGAACCACTGACCACATGCACCACATGACGTCCCATTACACACGTCCACCCACACACACACACACACACACACACACACCAACATCTTGATACAGATAATTAAACATGCTGCGCACGTGCAGCGGCTGCTTTCAACATTTTATGCTCAGATATTCAAGGAAAAACGAATAAAATGCATGGGGCGTGTTTATATGTCTGGTCTGCGTTGGTCTGGTCTGGGCCGCAAATTGAACCACAAGTAGCACCCAACTACCACTAACTTTATGGGTCTGCTGACCGAGGAAATTCCGACAGTAACAACAACAACAACAACAACGGGAACAAGAGCAAAAGCTAGTTATGCGACTGCTGGCAATTTTTATATATTAATTAAAAGGAATTTTACGTGCTAATGAAATAAAATGTGGAAAGCGTGTGCTATGGAAAGTGTGTGGAAATGTTTAAGTTGTGTCCTGCCGATTTTATGTATTAACAAATAAAGAGCATTAAATGTTGCCATTCAGCTGACATTTCACAGGCTGGCCAGAGATATTAAAATATATATATTTCCACATCAAGTATACGCCGCATGCCAGCGACTTTTTGATGGTTAAATGAAATCTGTCAACGTGCTTCATGCGTGATATTGTTGTAGTCTTAACAGCAGTTGCTGTAAAACTGATTCCGACCTGAGTTGTTGCATTGATGTTCAACCGTATGCCACAACAAGTTGCGTATACGCCTTGTTGCATCAAACCAAGAAACTTGTTGGCATGTTAATGCTTACAGCTGTAACACGTTCTATTCCTTTACAGAATGTCCATTTTAAGTTTCGCGCTTGCTACTATTGTCAAATATTAAAGCATTTTCAAAAATAATGAATTTCTTTTCATTAATATAAGTCTTGACTTAGTATTTAAAATGTTCAGATTTATTCCATAAGTTAAAACAAAATTTAATAATAATAATTATAATCATAATAAGGAATACACATATTTAAGAAACATATTTGCATTATTGTCAATAACTTCATACGTTATATAAAACTATTTATTCAAATATTAAACAACTTAAATCACACATAAAATAAATTTTGTAAAAAAATTCGTTTTTTCCAAATTCAATGCCCAAAATTCACATTTCGAAATTTTATTTAACTACTTTTTAAACAAATTAAAACCAGAAAAATGCGATTTCCATTTTAGCTAACACACAGCATTTACGGAAAACCAACAAAATAGTTGAGTCATTGAGTGTGTTGGTATTTGGTTAAATATTTGCCTAACCCATAAATCTATAAAATTTAATTTTAAGCAAATAAATCAAAGTAAATATACAAACACTCACTCACCCACACATACAAAAACACAATTATTCTGTTTTCTGGCATTGTGTATATATAATATTTGAGCACTGTTGTTTGCACTTGACAAACACAAAGAATTTTTCCATAATTTACGAGAGAACTGCAAATGCCAAAAGTATGTGCTAAAAAGTGAAAATCGTGCAACAATGCCAGTCAAATTGAAACCGCAATGTAAGCTTGGAAAAATCTATAAAATCTGCAAGCCGCAAACTAATCATAAATAAATTTTGTAAACTGAGCCACAACACTTGCCAAAGTATTTTTGTAATATTTGTCGCACATATACTATCATAAACTTGTGCGTTGAATATTGAGGTTTTCTTAGAGATTAGTAAAATGTTTGCATAGCTTTAAGTTTTATCATGCATGCCGCAGCCGTCGTTGTTGTTGCGTGCCTTAAACCTGCTATTAAAAGTAAGTTGGTAAGTTTCCGGCTTGTTTACAAGTCATTAGAAGGACTTCATTAGGGATGCAACTTGCCGGCTGGTCAGCCAAAATGATAAGACAACGTCTGCTAATGATTTCAACATTTACTTAGGGAAATTCTCATGCAAGAGGCCAACTCGCATATAATGCAAATTTTTGACAAAATTAAACTAGATATAAAACTTAATATTTTAATGTGAACTGTTTACGCTTTAAGTAAATCAGAACAAATACTTTGTCTCATAGATTATTTTTAACTGTTCAAAATATTATACTTCACTGCGAAATCGGTTTCTATTTTTATCACATCATCATTTATCATTTCCTATTACTTTCTTTTTGGCACTAATGTTTAGATTTTTTCATATCTACAAATCATCTATCATGCTTAAATTAATTTTTCTGATGATACTTTTAATCACAGAGCTGTTATTTATTTACATATGATATTTGATTTAAGTCCAGCACCATTTGTTTTGTATTACTCATAATTTAATACATTTTCTATTTAAAAAATATTAACGAATTGTTAACGCATTTTTATTATTCAACTATCCCAAAGTCTCGCCATAATTTTCGTATTATTTTTACTAAGCATAGATGGATCAGGTGAGAAAAGCAAAGGTATCTCTGTATTGTAAGCACTCGCAATTTCGATTCAGCAGAGCTTTAATATATTTATTCAGTTCATAGCTGGAGTAACTAGCGTAAACAAAAGAGCCCACGCAACTAATCGTCATCGCCATCATTATCATGCTGGTTGTCATCATCGTGAGGCAAGCCTGACGCAGTTGCATAACTTGCAAAATTTATGCATGAGAGCAACACGGAGTTAATCCTATAAGACGCCGACGTGCGTTGCCAGACATTTGCAGTTGGGTGGGATGGGGTGGCAACGCTGGGCTGTTGTTATTTCGAAAGCACAACAGCTGCACGGGCATTGTTATTAACACCAAAATGGCAAATAATAACAACAACAACAACAGACAAAAAATAAAATGCAACAAGAGCTGTCAAGTAACAAGGACAAATTAAAATTAAATTCATCACGCAAATGTCAAAGGTCAACACACTGTCGGTCAAAAACGAAAATAAATTTAATTAACGACAACATTCCCGCGTTGTTCTGTTAAAAGCGGCTTCAACCTTACCCTTAAGACAACGAATCTTTTAGCCATAAATTGTATTTTACTCTCCTTTTCTCCTTGTGGGCCAGTGGAAATCTGAAAATCAGACAAATTTAATGGCGGCACAATGAAAAATCTCTGCCGCATATGTCGGCCAATAACTGACATTATTGACTGTTAATATCCGACCAGCTCACAACAATAATGGAAAATGACATTTAAAGCAAGTGAGGTCGAAGTGTGTATACGCTTTAATTAAGAAAAGTAGACTAGATATAATTGAGACAAAACTTTTGATTAGGTTGTTTATTAAGTAGTAATAACAATATTAATAATAATATATTAATTAGAGTAAGTTGAAATCCATCGAATTAGTTCGTGAATAGCAATAAAAATTGTATTGAAATGAATAACCAATTAGGTTTTAAAATATAATATAATATATTTTTAAGTGCTTTACATTTGACTTTAGTTTGAAATAATCCTAAATATTCCTAAATTTATTGAAAATTCTATTCAACCGTTTTTAACTGTAATTATTTTCCAAGTAGGAAGCCCATATTTAGTTATTACCTTTGTTCTCTTATGAGTATTATTGCCTTTACATTAAATAAATATAAATATATATTAAGTTTAAATATATTTTTATTTTATATGAAAATATGTGATGTACAAAAATTCATAATTTCTTGTTTCAATTCGTGCGCAATTTTTGTTATTTTATTTGTCAGTCAAGTGTGCTCGAACTGTGTGCAAAATGCGAAATAACCTTTTTGGCAGTGCTCTAAAAGCGTTGCAAGTGCAACATTTCAATAACTGAAACGCCAATTAAAACTGCACAATGGGTTCGCGGTACTCGGTCAGAAAGTTGGCGGGTCTGAACCGGCGGCCGGCGACGAATGTCAGTTAAACGGGCAAATAGCCAAAAACAAACACACAAACGCGACATCTGCATCGGCGTGGAGAGTAGACATATTTATACATATATATATATGTATGCACTATATATGTACACAAATATACATATATATTTTCCTGTGTGAATATGTAAGCCGGCGGCGAGCCAGGAAGCGCACACAGGGACGACCCCTCCGTGCACATCCTGCCATATCCTGATGCATGGCTGATATGCGCTGGTAATTGGTATTGTTTGCCCGAACGCGTGGCCAGCGAGACGCAACCATAGCTGGACAGCGTTGTCACACATACACACACACACACACACACATATACACATTTGCACCTTGACGCCAGAAAAAAAAAACAAGTAAGAAAGCTCCAGTCGAGCGAGCTCAACTAGGAGATACCCTGAATCCTATAAAAAATATATTATTGTGGTCTGAATTTAAAGCAGAGCCTACAAAGCAGTTCAGAAGTAAAAGCAAACTTTGCATCTAGGGTTTTGAACCTAGGACCCACCGACTCTTGAGATACATTTATGTACTTATGTGTGTGTGTGTGTGTGTGCGTGCTGCCAATTTGCTTATCAAATTTGTAAAATCTTAGCTTACATTTGGCATGATATCTTCGGTTTCTTAACCGATCCTGATGAAACTTTTTTGGTGTCTTATAAATTACGAAATAGACTTAAAAGATTTGCAGTTGATTGTACATTCTTATCGATTTTCGGAAAACATCTAAAATAAACTTTATCTGGACGTGCCAAGGACGAGCCCATATTCAAACAGTTTACTATATGGCTCTTATAGATGTGGGTTGCACAAATTGTTTATTTACTTATCGGAATTAAAATAACTTTATTTGGTAAAACTTATACTTTTACTTATTATTCAAGACCGAGAATAAAATTAATTATGCCTCTTACATACCTTTGATGCCTATATTTTATAGTAATTCCATGTTATGTGATATTTGAGGAACATAGGGACATAATTACATAATTGCCAAGTTTGGATGGGATCTCTTAAAAAGTCAAAAAAATTTGTTTGCTGTGTCCACTCGCTTGTTGGTACGAATCAAGAATCTATATGCTGTATAGGGTCTTCTTCGACTCGTTAAGCAATTCGTGATCAAATTTTAATAACCTCCGCAAGGGTATGCAAAAGCACAGGACAAATGCCTTGTAAAGAGGCCGCAAGTGGGGTAACTGCGGAAACAGAGGCTCAATGCAAGAGAGAGAGAGAGAGGAGAGGTGAGAGAGTGGGGGATTGTGTGAAGAGTGGGCAGCACAACGTGCATTAACAAGCAACTAGCAACTATTAATTTTCCGTTATAAACAGACCAATGGAAATGGTAAACAACAGCTTAAAATGAGATACTATTGTAAAGAGTTGCAAGCAACGTAAAAGGGACACAAACAAGACAAAAAAATACAACAAAAAATCGAAAACATTGAAATAACGGTCAATTGACTGCGTTCAGTAATAATATATGGAGAAAAAGTATCATTAATGAATAGCACTGAAAGCAGCTTTTCTGACCAATTATATTTATGGAAAATATCGCTTTAAATAGACATAGCCGTTTTTTATACAAATTGAATGCCAGTGTTGGAAAATAGCAGGCCATATTACAGCTTAACTTCTTTTTTTCAATTAAGTTAAGACCAGCTTGTTCTTGAATATACTCAATAATTTTATCAATTGCATTTTTAAATTATGAACAATCACAAAACACCTATTTATCTTCCAAATAGATTCTGCACTTCAAATATATGCAATATTTTGTTGAATTTTTTGTTAAAAAAACTCATGTACCCCCTCTTACTGATATTTGAAAAAAATGTATTTTCCATAATATAGTGCATCATTAAAACAGATTTTTAGGGGTAAAATTTGTTGCCATAAATCATGCAAAATTTTAAAAAAAAATTGGCAGGCCTCGGATCCTTCGTCCCCATATTTCAAACTCCCATAACTTTCTCAAAACTGAACCGATTTTTCAAGTCCTCTAGATTGAATCTGGATTATGTGAACTAATATTGCTGGTTTTATTTTTATTATGTGTATCTCTCAATATTATAATTGTATCAATATTATTTTCAGCTATCTAAGAAAAAAATTATTTGATATTTGCGCGATTATTTAAACAGTACATCGTTAAATTCAATTCTATTCAAAGTTGGAAAACTTTTTAAATTTTTGGAAATGTACTTCTACGTTACTTCTTTGGAAACTCAATTGTCTGATACCCTGCATACCAAAGCAAATCAAGTTCTCCGCAGCTATCGAAAGTCAAGTCGCAGTCACGTGAAAGAAACTGAACAAATTATTCACGCACCTTAAACTAACTAAACTTTTGACTTCAATATGTACAATATGAACCTGGGATTTATGCATATTGAGAGCAGGCAGCGCTATATCTATGCCCCCAATCTGAAGCCAAAAACAAAATAATCCAACGAAAACTTGGCCACAACACAACACGTTAACTGGGAAAACCTATTCAACTTTCACGTTCGCATTGTTTGCACAAGCACGAAAAGTTATTAAGATGCATAGACGTGATTTTGCATGTTTAAAAAGGAAAAAATAGATATACTTATATAAACAAAATCGAAAAGCCAAAGCGAAGACAAAGATGCAGATACTCTTTAAATTGTATGCATACATATATAAATTTCTAGATAGTACATAGATCGTTTTTCTGCACTTGAAGCACTTTAAACGTGATAAGCAGCGGAATTTCCATTAGCGAGCCGAAAACCAAATGCCGAGTCCATGGCATGGGCCCAGAAAATCCCAAACAGCCTCCGGCCCGAGCTGAGACTCTCTCATTGACATGCCTGACAAGAATTGAATTAAAAGTTTTTTATTCGGCTTTTTTTTTGTGCTGCACTTTTCTAAGGAGCAGCTGGCAAACTGAAAAATTTCATTGTGGCCAAAAGTTTCAGCCTCGAAACGCGCATTTAAATTGATTTGTAATTCGCGGTTAATTCAGTTGACTCGCCCCACTTTACTGCCGCCAGTGTTGCTGGTCAATGCGCGTATTTTTATTCAGTATTCGCCGTGTTGGTTTTACCGTGTTCATGTTATTAACGTAATTTGACACTGAAAGCGTGACAGCTGCGGCAATTTTTTCCATTTTCTTTTTCCTTTGCGTGGTAAATGGGCGCTTAATTGATAATCAGGTGGGGGCGAAATGCGCGGGGCGTATTTGGCATTGTATAAATTAAATATTGATTTAATTGTTGACTTGTCGCAAAATCATTTTATGCATATTTAAAAACAATTTTCATGTGGTTTATTTGGTATTTTTTACAAATATAAAAAACACACATCATATAGTTATTGGGGGATTAAAATTATATTGAATATAAAGCGTGAAAGTGTCATTAGAAAGTTAACTGCGCAAGATTGCTGATTTGCACAGACTGTGGTTCTAATATTTATGATCTTTAGCTTTATCTTTCAAAATGTAGTTAATACATTATTTAACTTACCTAAATTATTATAAGTCACTAGAGCTAGTTATTCCACAGAAATCTGAAAAATATATATAACAAAGAACAAAATTAATATTAAAATCGATGAATTAATAAATGAAATATTTATTTATTATATTGTAATAAAACAAAAATAAATAAAATATGTGCTTGCCAACTAGAACGCATCAATTCAAGGGCTAATTCAATTATAAATAATTATAATTTCTGGTAAAAACAAAAAAAAATATTTAATTAAAAAAAATGCAAACTTATATATAACAAATAAATAAATATAAAAATTTAAAAACATATGTATTTAAACCAATTCCAACTTTTAAAAAAGTAAGATATAAAATAAAAAGACTTTTAAGTTTCATAATTTCAATGGAACAAAATCATAAAATCTACTAAAAAATTAAATCAAATTAAAATAAATCCTTTTTTCAAATTTAGCGTTTAAGTTCTATGTAATTTAATAAAGGGGTCATCTAATATTAACTGCATTTGAATTATTTTGTAATGAATAAATGTGAATTAAAACTAAAACTTAAGAATAACAGAGGCAATAATAAGTACACGGTGCGGTTAATAAATCAGTTAAAGATAACTGATTATTTCTTGGTTTCTATTTTTTGTTCAAATGGTTTTTTGATTGACGTTTTTTTCGGAACTGCACCTTGATGAATGATCTGATGCTGCGTCAACTCACTCTTAATAAATAGACAACACAGATAAATCTTTAAAATTGTTGCTTCTTCGCAGAGCCCAAAAGGCGGCAACAGTTTTTGCAATGCGTAGCATTATGTTGTTCTTGGTGCTGATGCTGATGTTATAGTTGTTGCTATTGTTGTTGGTGCTGCAGTCAGCCATTTAATTGATTGATTGCTGTTCGTCTATGTCTGCCTCGATTTGCCTGCCTCGTTGCCCCCGCCCCCTTCTCCCACGCTGCAGTCGTTTCATAACCAAAGGATTTTCCCTCGGCCTCCCGTTATCAAATCGACTTCGTGGACCCACATAACTGCCATTGTTGTTGTTGTTCTTGTTGTTACTGCCAATTAGTGTTGGCGCGTCATGTGTGCGTGTATGCGTTCGTGTGGGTGCGTCATCAATTAATTTTTGTATTGTTGTTTTTCTTTTTCGGCCCAAAATGTTGCATTTGCCGTGAGGGGTTGGGCGGGCGACAGAAGATATGGCAGAGGGCAGGCGGCAGTACGGACAGAGCGTTATGCGGCATATCGGCTATGTTTTCAGAGGTAACCATGTTGACTGATTGGTTTTGCAATTCAATTGTTTGCCTGTTTTTGATGGCAAAATGCTCTGAACTTAGTTTTGTTATGTGTTCGCTCCACCCGTCAGAGCTGGCCCATTTATGTAACTCCAAAAATGTATGGGATTTGGTGTCAAAAAGTTGTGTATTTACTGTTGTTAAATCATTGATTTAACTGTTCAAAGTTGCCAGAATTATGACTTGTATCCAGCAAGTATTTCTATTTTATTTAATTTTTATACTGAATTTGCAATTTAATGCAAAATTAGAGCCAATGTAACTTTGACCCATTGTTCGTATAAAAGCCTATATTATATAGATATTTTATACTCTTTACCAATTTAGTTTACGATATCTTAAAAAACAAGTGTTATTATTAAAAGCTCATTCTTGACCGATTTTTCATATGATAGCTATATATAGTATATAGCTAGATACAGTGTATATCCTGCCTGCAACAAATTTATCATCTAAATAGCAGCATAATATTGCTAAAGTGCTTTTCATAGTTCGTTATACTTATTTCACGAAGTTTTCACCGAGTTTAGATAGATAAAACAAAAGAGGAAAATTAAAGCTTATCTCTTTTTAATTGTTCACAAACTCAACAATTTCCGGCTTGCTGTCTGACTGTCCGTCAGTCTGTTTTAACCCAATTTTTCGCCGATTTTGAAGCTGGAGAATTGAAACTTCGAATCTATATCAGCTTTCTCTATCAGCTTTAAGCTACACACACCAAATTTAGCAGGTCCCATCTCCATAACAATAATCACTAAAATGGTTTTTAATTGCTTTAAGTAGTTATTTCGCTGTGAGCAGAGTATTGCATAGTTGGTTACACCCGAGAGCAACGTTAAACCTATCTATATTTGCACACGCTGTCAATATATATAATGTAGAAGTCAATGAAGTTGTTCCTTTCGGCAAATCTCAGATTGTGATCAACTGTGTGCAGATGCGGAAGAAGGCTCGAACCCAGCTCTTGGTTTATGCGCATTTTTAAAAAAAAGCAAGTACCGACTGCGCAATACTCGTTCTCAGTGTAATAAGGGTGATTACAAATAATTAAATTAATAATTAAAATATAAATAATAATAGTTTCACACCACCAGTGATCAAGTTGTGACAAAACTCAACTCGAGTAATGAGATATATGCATCGCAAATATCATAATCACAAACGGCTGCATTCACAATTCTAATAGGAAAGGTCTGGCAAGTCAGCGCCACCTATTTATTCAATCAAGTTCAACAACAAGAAATATTCTATAAAATGTTGCGCTTGCTTCGTTGATGTTGGCAATGCCCTGCAATGAAAGCTGGCGCCACCTATTGTTCATGTTTATAAATACTATTATGCGCACAAAAGTATACCACAATTGAGTGATTTCTAAGTTCGCATTAAGATATATTGATTGTCGAATTGCCACACACCCAGTGGGCTCACCCGAAATCTTTTAAGCCTTTATCTGATGCGGTATATATGAGAATTTATTCCAAGTTTTAAGTCTCCAGCTTCAATAGCGGCAAAAAAAATTGCGTTCATACGGACAGCAAGAAAAACATAGCACAAATCCAACCTACAGACAAAGCATTACGATTTTTGTGCCACGCCCACTCGAAGGCAATTCGTTAACACGACGATCGCAAATCGATAAAAGGTGAAATTATATCCCACAATATTAAAGCTAGTCACCAAATTTGGTGTGCAGATTGCTGGTGACCCCCTCAACGATAGCGACATTGATATCCCAGCCACGCCCGCAGCGCCCCCGCCTTAAAAATGGGAAATGGCTATATTTCCCACAGTTTTTGGCTAGAGGCTCCATATTTGCAATATGTACTACTGGAAATCACCCGCAAACATCACAGAAAAAATTTCCCGTACAAAGTTACGGGCGTTTGAAATATACGAGCCATGGATCCAAGAGCTTTACATGTCAAACTTTTTGTAAATTTTAGCACGATTTTTGACAAAAAATTTGTCCTCCTCACAAACGGTTTTAAAGTTGTTTTTTATACTAATTGTGAAAACCAAAATGGATACAAAATATAATTTGCATTTCTAAATTTTGAAAAAAAAATTTTTGAAAATGAGTATGGGGAGTACATGATTATTTTGTCAAAAAATCCAATACATTTTATTTGCAATAATGAAAATATTTAAAATGCACAATCAATCTAGAGGACAAACCATGACGAAGGTCAAAGGTCATCAACCATGAAAATCGGTTCAGTTTTAAGAAATTTATGGGCATTTGAAATATGGATCCGGAAGCTTTACAACATTTTTGGCAATTTTTGCATGATTTTTGACAAAAAATTGGACCCCGCAGAATCGAGCCCAATGTAATATTTATACTAATTGTGACAATCACAATCGATTAAAAATGTAAATTTACATTTCGAAATTATGCAAAGAAAGTTTTTCGGAAATGAAAATAAAACTACTGTGTACTGTGAACGAGTATTACGCAGTCGGCTACGTCCGACTGCAACGTTGTTACTTGTTTTTAAACTGGTTTGGTTCGGTTTTCGGTTAAAAAATTAAATTAATTAAGGTTCCTGGTACGACTGGTTCATCCTAGATTATAAGCTTTTTTTAGCTTAATGTAGGCTTAAAATTACAATTTTAATACCCGAGACCTTTGATTATATCGTTGTGGAATATCGTAGTATTATCCAAATAGCCGTGTTAAATCTTTGGTATAATCTTCGTAATCTTTGATACTCCAAGGATAGTTGTTTTAATATAATAAAATAATAATTACTAATAGAAAATTCGAAACTAATTGCCTTCCAGTCTGAAAATGAAGCGTTTAAGTTTCCAACATATAGGTAACATAATAAACAGTAAACATATAGACTTATACAACAGGTAGACAACAATCCTGTTATTGTTTGACTGAGTATCTATTTTGCCAGCCAGATTGAATGTCGAACTGAATAAATATACAAAGCACAGCTGATGGCAACCATATATAAGCGAAAACTCTCTTCAGGCCATGAATCAGTTTAGGCTTAAAGCTCGAAACATGTTTAAGCGATTTCTAATATTTCTGTGGTATTTATTCCATGGAATTTCTTTGCTTAAAGGTAAGAAATTCGGATAATTGTTAAGCTTGGCCTAATATATTTTATTTTTATCTTGGCTCAGCATTGGATGTTAACGAAACTTTGAAGTCAGTAAAAGTAGCTCGAACACGATTATTAAATTTGCTCGAGTCGTTAAATCATCAATAATGAAAAGAAAGAAATATATGATTGAGTAAAAGCTGTTAAATTATTTTTCTCATTTTTAACTTTAGTACTTTGCTTATCTTTTGGAATTTGCGTTCAAATTATAAGGAATCCCTCTAATCAAAATATTGATAAGCAGCTTAGTCACAATTGTGAAATCAATTGCCCAATGAGAAGTTTATTCGATTTCAATGCTTTCAGGTTCACAAGCCACATAATCTTATCAGACATTCGACTACTGTATCTCGAAATTGATAACTCAATTCGGAGACACAGAGCCCGATGACTTTTTACGTAACATTCTATTTACAGCTCAATGCACAGTATTTCTAGGCATAGATCTTGGCCAGCATCAGGCCCACAACGGTGGCCGCAATTGTGTAGACACTGCTGCTCATCTTGCCCGCCGGATTCTTGTTGCACTTGTTGCCGGAGCAGACGGTGCACTTGGACTTTCTCCAGGAGGAGTATTGCGGTTTCAGTGGCAAGCCGCAGGCGCCACATCCGGATGCACGCAGCCGTGGAGCTGATGAACCACCGAGTTATCTGGCAAACGAAAAATAACCCTTTTTAGCCAACTGGCGGCTGTTCTCTCTCATTCACTCACTATTCGCATAGGTGTACTGCAGGGCAAGGCAGTCGAACCGGTAGCTGTTCAGCTCGCGCACGTTGCTGTGGTAGACGCCCAAATAGTAGCTGGTCTCGTTGGCCGCGGCTATGCTGCAGGTGGTCTTCCGGGCGTTCTTGCAATCGGCCGGGCTCACGCACGTGTAGCACGTCAGGGCGCTGGCTGCACTGGCAGAAAATCACATTTACATCCGGCCGAAAGGCGATCGCCGTGAATCACCGCACTCACCCAACTGCGCACAGGCGAGAGCAATCAGCGCACTGAGAATCAACGTCTTCGTATGCATTCCGGAAACTTGACGAGTTCTTTGGCTCACTTTAGGTTTCAGACTGAACTCTTTTTGCTATCAGTTAAACCTTTTATTGGATCGGATTGGTTTATCTACAAGCTTATCTTAACACAACGGGAAAGATAACTCGCACAACGTCGTATAGCTCGACTTTGAAGTACACTTGGCGAATATTCGCGCTTTTACATTAAATTGAATTAGATTGTAGATTAACTTCAAATCTTTCAATCAACTACATTTTCTTGAAATCAACACTTTAAAAACTAAACTCTAAAAAAATTTATTTATAACATTTAATTAAAAAAAATTACAAGTCTAATGTGGAATTATTCAAAATTATCAAAATTTAGTAATTGTTTTATTATTTGCATAAGTTTGAGATAGCTTTGTGAATAAAGTTGGAGTTAAGAAGCAGTTTTAACGATAAATACACCCAATATAAAATAATAAAACTTTAATTACAATTTAATAATAGTCACAAAAAAATAAATATACATAAACACACATATATATATATATATATATATATATATATTTGTATATATAATACGCAAAGAAAAATTAAAATTTTGTAATACCCAAAAAAGATATATATTTTTATGTATATATTACGCAATGCTTTTATGACCTCTACCGAACGAAGAATATAATATGCATGGTTCAAAAGATGCTTAAATTCGATTGTTATATTTTGCTTAAAAAAGCGTTGTACTTTTTTTTTGTAAACTTAAAAATAACTGGAAAATCAATCAATAATAAGAGTTTTTACCTTTTCAAAACAAAAATTTATTTATTAATATACTTAAAAAATATTTTAACACAAGCTTTCGAAAACGTGTTATTTTCTGTAAAAAACAAATATTTAAAAATAAATATAAAATATGAATTTCATTTTAAGCCTTCAAACTATTATTCCAATTTTTTCATATTAATTTAAATTCATAGGAATACTATAATTAATATCATCGACGACTCTTTGATTTTTTAATTGAATTATGAATTTCTGCATAATTGCAATGGCTTTCCCAGTGCTAAGCAGGGATCTTGGCCAGCATCAGGCCCAAAACAGTGGCCGCAATGGTGTAGGCACTGCTGCCCATCTGGCCAGCTGGACTCCTGTTGCAGTTGTCGCCGGAGCAGACGCTGCACCTGCTCCTGGTCCAGTATGCCTTATGTGGCTTCTGCTCCAGGGTGCAGGCATTCAACTCGCGATCCACACAGCCATAGAGCTGATAATCGAAGCTGGTGTCTGCCGGGCGTTAATTAACAGAGTGTTAGCGATGCGCGCGAATCTGCTATAAAAGGACGACTACTCACTCATCAAATAGATGTACCTTAGGCTGAGGCACTCGTAACGACTGCCGGTTGCATTGCGGACATTCTGGTGGAGAGTTCTCAGGTGCTGGCTCATTTTGTTGGCAGTGCTATTTGTGCAATTGGTTCGCCTTCGATTCATGCAGTTAGCCGGGCTTAAGCAGGTGTAACAGCTCAAGGAGTAGGCTATTATGGAAGTCGGTTCAGCTGGTGTCGTGGACAATCTCCTCAGGAATCACTTTACTCACCCAGCTGCATGCAGACGAGCGCAATCAGGACTGTAATCATTGCGTTCCTATACATTCCGAATTCTTCTGAAGTTCTCTCGACGAAGCTGAGCTCTCAACTGATTTGTTTTGATCATGCCAAAATCCCTTTAAATACCTTCCGGCGTATAGCGTTTGCAATTGCAGCAGCTAATCGCAAAAGAACTTACTAACTTTGAAAGAGATTCACTTAACGGTTTCTGTTTAAGTCCCATTCGAACTTACTTTTAGGTCTACACAATCGCCAGGTAACGACAGCTTCAAGCGGAGTCAGAAAATGAGTAATTGTTTTTAACAAACGGAAAATGTGTTCAATTACAATTTCTCTCGCTTTCAATTGTTTATTTTAAGTCGTTTCAGTCACATAAATAAACTGAATTTGAAGTGCTTATAAAATGATATTGTCTCAATGATCGACGCGATTATGTAGAAATATAATTAGACGAATGTGGCTGCATTATAAAAGCTTTGTGGAAGTCAAATTGCTGCCCTTAAATTAAAATATTCAAATAATTTACGCAGATTTGTTTTGTTTTCTTTAATGTGAGGATATTGGGAAGTATTTGTTTTTACAAACCTCTAAATATATATTTAGCCCAAGACTACCAAGACTAACAGGGCCAGTGCCGCAGTCGTTAGGGTGTAGGTGCTCCTGCTATATGTGCTCGCCCCATTACATAAGTTCGAATTGCATGAGCTTTGTCCTGCAAGCCTTGAGAGAGGACGTATTATGTCCGACGGAAAGCAACCCAGAATACTGTTCGTGGGACCAAGCTCTGCGTTTAAATGGATTACTAGAGACGCCGCAAGGAATCTTTACTCAGAATGTCTCTTACCATCTGTATAATAGTATGTTAAGTTCAGGCACCAAGCGGGGCCATAATAGTTGTCGTCAAACCCGCTATTTTTCAGCCAATTACGGGTCTCTTCAACTGATTCGTCACTGCAGATTTGGATGCTGGGATGGCGACACCAGTCGGGTGAATTGCAGCTGTAGCACTTCAGAGCATCGGCTAATAATGTTAACAATTATTCTACTGCTCGAAATCAGGGCTGCCAGGTCTCACCCATTTGTGGACTTACGATGGCCACAGACACTAGGACAAACAACACTTTAGTCCACATTTTTAATATTATATGAATATTATTTTCAATATATGTATATATATTTATTTTCAACACCAACAGTGCCTTCAACCTTTCAGCTCTCGCAATTCACATAAACTGAGCTGTTCCTTAGGCTGATGGGCGCCTTATATTCGAGAAACTGGGGCTTTGCCTCAGGGCATTTATGTATCACAATTGGTTCATGCAATGTGTGACGGAGTTTAAGTATCATATATATATATACATATAGATATACAGCTGCAGAGTATTTTATTTCCAGCATTTGTTTTTTTGTTTATTATGTGGCGAAGTTTGCCGATCTCAGCTCTGGATCGACTGTACCCCTTTTTACTGGGTACAATAGCAAAAAAAGTGTCCGAGTGGAGTGTATTGTTTCAAGATACCCTGTAACCATTTAAACAAAAGTCAATTTAAAGACAATTAATGTCTAAAATTTACTCTGTAGATATTTTTTCAATTGTTTTGAATTAATTGAGTCATGAAAATTAAAAATGTAAGTTTTCGAAACCTCTCGACAGACTCTTTCAAAAATGTTGTCCTTTGGCCTGACCTGTAAATAAAATAGATATGGCCCAAAACCGATATACACTTCAGTCATGAGCGAACAGCGTACATAAACAATATATGCTGCGCATGTCATTATATACATACATAGCTTTGCATCCATTTCGCATTTCAAGCACATTTTGATAATCTTCTATGTCGAGCCATATCATGCCATATCATCATCATCAAGAAAATACAACAGAAGCGTCCTTTATATAAATGATTATTATTACAATATATTATGTAGAAAGACCTAACAGACTCGACTGCTGAAAAAAATATCTAAAATCTTCAACTCTTATATGCCATAAAATTGTATAATTATTTTTTATTTCTTTTGTATTTGTTATATTCATATATATTTCGAATATTTTAAATGCAAGTACTACCTAATTAGTATGTTCTTAAATCCCTTTAAATCAATTTATTTATTTTATTCTTTGTTTATTATCTCTATCTGTTTTAAGAAATATTAAGAGCTCTTCAAAATAACATATTCCCCCGATTGAATATAAAATATTTATAGTACATTTATATATTATCTATTTCAAAGAGCTATTTGTTGAATGATTATTGTGTTTAGTGTACTGTCTTTATGACCAGCTTGGCCAGCACTACGGCTACAAGGGAGCCCATAACGATATAGGGGCTCTTGGCTGCAGTGCCCGCCGGACTGCGATTACAAAAGTCCGACTCGCAGGTGCGGCAGCTTCTGGCCCATCTGCTGCTGTCGCTGGCGTTCAGGGTGAGACTGCACACTGGGATTCCGTCATAGAAGCAGCCAAGGATCTCCTCAGTCTTGGTGAAGTCTAAATACGGCGAATGCGCATTGAAAGCCAACGAAAGCATAACGAGCACCGACTGTTACTTACTTGCGTAAAAGAAGTATGTGAGATTCATGCACTTGTAGACATTACTGTCCGTGACGAAGCGCACATCGCTGTGGATTTCGCTCAGCCAGGCGCTGGTCACATTGGCAACTCGCTCATCGCAGACCTCGCTGTTGGGGGTCAAGCAGGTCCTGGGCGTGTTGCACGTGTAGCAGGTGAGGCCACTAACTGATGACATAACTGAATAAATCTCCCGCTCACGTGCTGCGCTCATTCACAGTCAATTCTCACCAATTTGCAGGCCGAGAAACGCCACAAGGACTAAACCAGAAATTAGCTGCTTCCACATTGCACTCACAATTTTCAACTAATCGTGGTTGACAGCAAGCAAACTAAACAATTGTATTTCGAGTATGATTTTATTACCTTATCGTATCATACAGAATATGGCTGTAAACAATAAAGATAAGGCTGATATGTCGGTTGTTCCCCGGTTGACAAAGTGGCGAAAAAGCCTCTCGTACTTTGCTTCTAAATATGTCACAAACATATACATATGTGTATACTAATATATATACTAAATACTTATATACATATACTTATATGAACATATGTATATACTTATATATATTTATATACTATATATACATATAGGTTCATATGTATATACTTACAATTTTAACTCTGAAGAGTGGGAATTTTCGATTGAGCACATTTTCATAATTAAAAAAATTAATTAAAAATGTATTTAAAATAAAAATGATTTTTTATATTAAAATTTATAATATAAAAAAGTCTACATTAAGTAATAAAACCTATTTATAATAAAAATAATAATTTAATAAAGAAAATATAATAGAAAATGTAACAATGACTACCCATTTTGAAATATTTATTTATTTTTTTTAGTCCTAACAACCTTTTCGAAGTTTGGGCAAGTCCAATGTTTTATTCTTTTAAATTAATAAATACATACAATTATGTATATGTTCTAACGCATCTACTGTTGCCATTACTATAATTATTATTATTATTACAACCTAACATTCTTCTGCTATAAAAATTATTTATATATTAAGTGGATTAAAACCAGTTGGAAATATAGTGTAAATAATTTGTGGGAGTTCATTTGCAATCCAACTTAAGCTTGTGAAATATTTGCTTGGCGTTTCTCGGCCTGCAAATAGGTGAGAATTGACTGTGAATGAGCGCAGCACGTGAGCGGGAGATTTATTCAGTTATGTCATCAGTTAGTGGCCTCACCTGCTACACGTGCAACACGCCCAGGGCCTGCTTGGCCCCCAACAGCGAGGTCTGCGATGAGAAGCTGCCGCACCTGCGAGTCGGACTTTTGTAATCGCAGTCCGGCGGGCACTGCAGCCAAGAGCCCCTATATCGTTATGGGCTCCCTTGTAGCCGTAGTGCTGGCCAAGCTGGTCATAAAGACAGTACACTAAACACAATAATCATTCAACAAATAGCTCTTTGAAATAGATAATATATAAATGTACTATATATATTTTATATTCAATCGGGGGAATATGTTATTTTGAAGAGCTCTTAATATTTCTTAAAACAGATAGAGATAATAAACAAAGAATAAAATAAATAAATTGATTTAAAGGGATTTAAGAACATACTAATTAGGTAGTACTTGCATTTAAAATATTCGAAATATATATGAATATAACAAATACAAAAGAAATAAAAAATAATTATACAATTTTATGGCATACAAGAGTTGAAGATATGCCATTTGGCCATTATGTTAGACCCTGACACTAAATATTGATACATTTAAAAGTTTTTTGAAAGCCCAAAAAAACTACAATTTGTGTTTGTTTTTAAATTAAGTTTTTGTATTTCTATTATTTTAACATGCGGCAGCGGTAAGAACATTAGAAATACTCCATTAAACAGTTATCAGCGTTTCGCGTCGCTATCGCAATTGGAATTGAGGTTTATTTTATTTCTTTATTTCATTAGAAACCTTTACGACTTGAGACTTTTAAATAAACAATTTGACAAGAATGTGTTTTAGATGTTTTTTTTCAGCAGTCGAGTTTGTTAGGTCTGTGTACATAATAGATAGTAAAAATAATAATTTATATAAATGACTCTTCTGTTGTATTTTCTTCAAACATCAAATTTCGTTGTATGTGAGTTTGTGAGAGTGTGTGCATGCATGATGATGATATGGCATGATATGGCTCGACATAGAAGATTATCAAAATGTGCTTGAAATGCGAAATGGATGCAAAGCTATGTATGTATATAATGACATGCGCAGCAAATATTGTTTATGTACGCTGTTCGCTCATGACTGAAGTGTATATCGGTTTTGGGCCATATCTATTTTATTTACAGGTCAGGCCAAAGGACAACACTTTTGAAAGAGTCTGTCGAGAGGTTTCGAAACTTACATTTTTTATTTTCATGACTCAATTAATTCAGAACAATTGGAAAAATATCTACAGAGTACATTTTAGACATTAATTTTCTTTAAATTGGCTTTTGTTTAAATGGCTGCAGGGTATCTTGAAACAATACACTCCACTCGGACACTTTTTTTGCTATTGTACCCAGTAAAAAGGGGTATAGCATTTTTAAAGATATAGCCTTGCGCTTTAGTTTATACGTCATTTATATGCCATATTTAGACCCGGAACATTTATTGAGATCGGGCAATAAACACAAATGCAAGTTTGCATTTTTCGGTGTTGGTAGAAGGTATCTCATAGTCGAGCACAGCCGATTGGGGTGATCAAAAACAAAAACTGATTTCGCCACATAAACAAAAAAACAAATGCTGGAAATAAAATACTCTGCAGCTATTTTACTTTATTCAATTATTATTTTTATTATAAATAAGTTTTATTATAAAAAGTAAATTTTTTATATTATGAATCTGAATTACAAAAAATCATTTTTATTTTAAATGTATTTTTAATTATGAAAATGTGCTCCATCGAAAATTCCGACTCTTCAGAGTTAAAATTGTAAGTATATACATATGTACATATATGTATATGTATATAAATATATATATATATGTACAGATGTATATACATACAATTTTAACTCAGAGGAGAGCGATATAGAGTATCGCACAGTCGAGTAAACGTTCTTAATTGCTTAAAATAATATGTTTCCCAAAAAAGAATTGTTCTCTGTTTTCACACTATAAAACATTTATTGAATATAAAAGTACTCCGGGTGAAGTAAAGAGGCATTATCCTGCTGCAACTCCTACATGGCCAACTTGGCCAGGATCAGGGCCAGAGCCGAGGCCAAGATGGCAGAGGAGCTCGTGCTGAATGTGCCCGCCGGACTGCGATTGCACCTGTCCCAGTCGCAGGTGGCGCAGTTCCTGTTCCAGGTGTAGGCTTGGGTGACGTTCACGCTCAGATTGCACACTGGGATCGTGGGATGATAGCAGCCCAGGTATTCGTAGATCTTGCTCTGGTCTGCGGATCGAGTGAACTGTTGAGCCAAAACGAAAGAGAACTTCGCGGCAATTCGAACTCACTCTGGTTAAAGTAATAGGTGAGGTTCATGCACTTGAAGCTGGTGCTGCCCACCACGCTGGGCACATCACTGTGGATGCTGTTCAGCCAGGTGCTGGTGGTGTTGGCTGTTGCATTGCTGCAGACCTGGGTGCTGGGACTGCGACACGAGCTCGGGGAGTCGCAGCTGTAGCAGGTCAGAGCGTTCGCTGTCGGGTGGGTCGAGGTTAGTAGGCCCGCTCACTCGTGCGCTGAGCTCATCGAATTCTCACCTAACTGTAGGCCCACAAGGGACACAAGCACCAGACCAAAAATCAGCTTCGTCCACATTTTATTGGGCACAACTTGCAGCTAATCAAACTAGACGGCGACTAAGCCGTTCGATTCACAAACAGTTGAGTTATGTAGGTGCTTAAATATAGCACAGAAACACATTTCACTTGTAAAGATTAGATTGAGTTATCGATAGGTGACTAATCACAGTCGAGGGGGAGAAAAAGACTCATAGTGTGCCGAAAAGATAAACAATGTAATGATAATAGCTATAAAGATAACCAATTGCCGTCAAGCTTGATAATCGGTTCAGTTTTGACATCGTTGTCAGATTTCGGCATATGCTATCGATCCGAGAGCTTTACAGGTAAACATTTTTACCAAAGAATTAAAAGAAATTTCATTTTCCGTGATGAAGTTTGGCATAGTTATGCGAAAAACTAAATGTGAATATACATCTACATCTACATATAAATAAAAAATATATATATTGCGCTACTAATTAAAATTTATGAAGATAAATATTACGCGTATATCAAAGGTTCGCTTAATAACTGATAAACGACTATTGCCGATAAAGTATGATACCTATAAATATACATATATATATAATAACATGTAAAATCCAAATAACCATATCTTTTATTTTGGGTGTCAAACTAAATCTCATTTTAAACGAAAACAGAAAATATATTTATTATTTTGAAATATGAATAATTTATTAATAAATCAATGTATTTGAATTTCTTAATTTAGTGTCTGCTGAGCTTATTTTTAAACAAATTTACCCTAAAAATATGGTTAAAAGCAATAATATGATGACCTTAATAGAAATGGTGAAATCGACTTTAATTAAAAATGAATTGAAGAAGATATAAAAGAAACTAAGCACTGAAATGAAATCAAATATAATGTAACTCTTACAAATACTCCATCGATAATATAAATGGATTATGCAAATGCATTTGCAGTTACTATCGAGGAAGCGATAAGAAGAAGAGCGAAAAACAACAAATGAAAAGAGACAATTTGCAATTGCAAACACGTCTTAATGTCTAAACCCAATCGTGAGCATTTGCCATAACAAATAAACAAAAGCAGATGACCAAAAAAAAAAATAAATAAATAAGAACGGGGAACAATGTTTCAAAAATTGAAAAGCATATATCAGCATCCTGGCCATGGCCAGGACATGTCACGCATAACTAAATACAAAGCAAAAAGCAGCGACGGAAACAGATGCAGACTGCCAGAAACAACAGGAGGCATAAGCTGCTGCAAGGGATACGCAGAGGATATATTAAATGACAGGACAAATGGCAAATGCCTGGCCCCCTGGCCACAGAGTAGCAGGTACTCGAAGGTAAGCGAAATGCGCAAATCCTGTGAACAATACCAGAAGACAAACAACAAATAGCTGCGAGTTAGATTTATAAAAATATATATGTGTGTGTACATATGTGTGTGTGTGTGTGTGTGTGTGTGTGTGTGTGTGCGGCTATAGGTAAACAACAGAATTACAATATGCTTTTTTAAAAATTAGAAAAACAACGTGCAATAGTCGAGGCACCCGCCTGACAGGACAATAATATTGTGATGCCCACGATAAGCCGGAGCTAGAGCGCCCGGGAAAAACGTACGGCGGAGGGGGCGACGAGGCAGCCCAAAGATAAACACAAGCACAGACATGAGACAGGGGGAGGGGGAGGGGGGACGGGGGGCACAGCAGAATGCTAGCAAAAGTCGCTGGGGCGCCCTTGCCTGACAGTTGGGTAACGCTTTTCGGGGGCGTGGGGGCAATCTGGGGCGTGGCAGATATATGTTGCAACCAGCCGAGTGGCTTGTCGTTGTCCTGCGAAACTAGCTAGATTCCTTGTACACTGCATTAATTTTCAAGTCACGTTTCCTTTTTAATCCTGACAAGAATATTATTTCCATAAAAAATGGCACGCAGCCTCGACAGCGGCATCATCTACAAAATCGTTTCGAGCATCAAGCATACGCCACGTTCGCCGCAGCCGAATCATAGACAAGCAGCAGGCAGCGACACATGTATTTAATTTTATTTCATATGTATATACTACACACACACACACACACACACACAGTTATTTGAGTTAAAGCATTAACAAGTCGGCCCAGTGCTAGCTTAAAGCTCAGCATGTAATTTCAGGCAGCGCTTGTCAACGTTGCGTATGCGTAATGTGCGACACTTGCGGCTTAAAGGCTTTTGTGCTTTGGGGCATGCGGCAACAGTTACAACGCATTCCCGTTTCTCGTGTTAAGCAAGTTCGAATAGTTGCGCAGCAGATGGGCGAACAATAACCTCAACTTTAATCAGGCGCCCGAGCAGGGACACGATTAAACTGCAACCTAAGACCGAATGCCTAACTTAAACATACATATATATGTATATACATATATATAAATAATAATAAATAATAATAATAAACAATATATAAAAACTTACGGCCTCTTTAATTATATGATTTATTTTTTTAGCCAAAAACTGCAAGAGAAATGAAAACAATGAGGTTAGATCAGTACAGGGAATAACGGGAATTCTCAGAGGCAGTCTTAATGAGTGTTTACTTCTTTATTTAAAATATACAAAATACAAATAGAAAATAATAAGTTTCCTTATATAAATAAAATTGTATTATTTTAAATTTCAAAAAAAGCTGCCATCAAGATACGAATCAAAAACGGGATTTATTGGTGTAAACCAGGTTTAAGACTATTCTTTGTAAATATTATATTTAAATAGGGATTTTGGGCATTATTTCATAGAACAGGTGAATTTTAGCAATCAACATTTTGGAATATTATTTTTGTGCAAATGCACTTTCATTGTTGCATAAACATTTGACAAGATAATTATTTCTAAACAAACAAAAAAATAACGATAATACTAATGAATAATGATGAATGTACAATTTATGAGCAGCAAAAAGAAAAAAAATCAAAGAATATTAAGAAACCATAAAAACTCGAACTAGGTTTGCTAAAGCTCAAACGAAGTTATCTAAATTAGTCTTGATATTCTCGAGAGTGAGCAATGCGCTTTTATCTCTTATCTTATCAGTAAACTTAATATCAATAAAAATATAAGTTAGCTTGAATTTATGTTCAGTTGGAATTAACGTTATAGGCATTATTTAAAGGCCAAGTGACCCACTGAAAACCGACTTGTGGCAACACTAAAGCCACTGTCTGCTGTTGTTGTTGTTGTTGTTGTTGTTGTTGTTGTTGTGCTTAGCTTTCAGTAGCCTCTTGTATGCTCTTCAGCATTGTCTAATGGACTGATAGGAACAAGCAGCAAGCACTTGGCTAATACCAAAGGACATGGAAAATGTAAAATTTGTTTGTTTCCTGCATTGATGTTGAAAGTTTTTGCAGCTGCTGCAGACAATGCTTGAGAGTCTTCGTCTTCCTTATCCCCTACATATATATATATATATAGTATATATATCTAAACATGGCATGCCATGGGGCTGCCTTATTATTGCAGTTTGTCGATTTGTTTGTATTGCAGTCGACATTGTTGTTTCGTCGCAACAACAATAAAGTTGTTGTCACTTGTTGTGTGTGTGTGTGTGTGTGTGTGTGTGTGTGTATGGGTGTGTGTGTGTGGGCGTGTATACCCAGCTGGCCAAGTGGCAGGCAACCAATCGATTGTAATAAATTATTTGTAGCCATTGTAATTTGTAATGTTGGCAAATGTCTGACAAAAAACACACATAAAACCTATCGACAACTAGTCCATTCAATTATATATCATAGCAAAAATATAGTTAAACTATATACCCAATGAATTGCTTAAAATTGTTTCAATCCATTAATATGCGTTCAATGGAATTAATTTTTTGGGTCTAACATAACTAACATTCATTAATTCAATTTTGTTGTTAATTTCTTATCTCTCGTATTTTTTAATTAAATGACGACGTCAAAGATTAAGTACCCTCGGCAGATAATTGCCACGGCAGCTATATTATATAGCAATCCGACTTCTTGGAAAGCCAAAATCGTTTTGAATAGAGAAATGTGTTTTTCGATCATGTTTAATTTTTTGTTGCAATAGTAGACCGATATTAAGAATATATCGCTTTATGCTAGGAGCCGACGATTTCAATTTTAAAGTTGGGTAAGGATATATTAAAAACCCAAAACCTTAATCTCCCATAACAGGCCAACATGTGTTTGTGCTTGAATAAACTTGACTTGAATTATATTGAAATTTGAATTTGAATCTCAACTGCCACAACTGCGAGTCTTATCAGAGATAAGTCGGGCATATCTATTTCACCACTCTTATCTCTTACTTACTGCTGAAAACAAAATTATTATTGATTATTATCGAATGTGAGGGCAGTGTTAACAAAGCAGCCGAGCGAAATGGACAAAATCCAGATTGAAAAACTTACCTTCGGTGAGGTAAGTGTGTCAAAAACGATACTATATAGTCAATGTTCATAGGAAATGCACTAATTTGTGTAGCGACTTGGAGAAGGCACGTTTGGATCCGTCCGGAAGGGAACGTATAAAGATAAAATAGTGGCTATCAAAACCTTAAAGTCGGGCAATGCAGATGTAAGAAGTATTCTACAAGAGGTCGTGTTTCTGGTGAAGATCGACCACAAGAACATTATCCAATTATATGGAGTTGCGACACACGGAAACGAGATCCACATGGTTATGGAATATATGGCCGGCGGATCCCTGCACCTCTTTTTGTTTGGAAGCAAAACTCCGTATGCTTTTACGGACGCGATTAGCTGGATGCGTCAGGCAGCTGAGGTGTATATGAATATATATATGCATGTTTGAACGAAAATGATTCATGTTTTTTTTTGTAGGCATTGGCTTACTTACATAACTCTTTAGGTCAAACCGCAGTTCATCGCGATGTGAAGCCCCTCAACATGTTGCTGGATGCTTCCAGAAAAGTTCTGAAACTCTGCGACTTTGGATTTGTGAAAATTGTGCAAACCGAAATGACAAACAAACGGGGAACTTGGGTTTATATGGCACCCGAGGTATATATATTCCCATACATATACGTAATAAATATATATATATATTTACATATATACAGGTCTTCAGAGGAAATACATATAACGAGAAATGTGATGTATATAGTTTGGGCATTACGATCTGGGAAGTTCTGGCCCGTAATGTCGCATACTATGAAGAGACGCGTGCAGATAAAAAATTTGTTATAGTAAATATCTTAGAGAAAATTGAGGAAGGTATGTACATATATACAAGTCTAATCGAATGAGAATTTAAGAATAAACATTTGGATTGATGTAGGTCTGCGGCCCTCGCTGACGGACTTAACTTTTGATTGCCCAGCGAATATACGAACCCTGATAACCACATGCTGGGCCCACGACCCCGCTGAACGCCCCTCCATGCAGGGTATCGTGGACGTCTTGACAACAATTTCAGCTTGATGAAAATGAACCGAAGTATATATAATCAATTCAGACTTGTATACACGTAAATGTCAAATACAAATATGCAAAATTCTAATTGGGCCACTCTTCAGGTGAAGCCTCAAAAAGTTAACCGAATGTGCTAAATTAAATTTAAATTAAAATAGTGGTCAAAAGAAAATGGTAATAATTTAACTGTGGGTAAAAAGAGACTTGAATTTAAAATTGAAAATGAAAACAGAATTCTTTCCAGCAGATCTTGACTCGTATCATTTTATGATTATCAATCATTATCCTCGCTTCAAGATTGCACATGTCTCGTTTTTATACCCTGAAAATGAAAATGTAAATGTAAATCAGGGTATAATGGTTTTGTGCAAATGTATGTAACAGGCGGAAGGAGGCATCTCCGACCCCATAAAGCGTATATATTCTCGATCAGCAGCACTAGCCGAGTCGATCTAGGCCTGTCCTGAACACATCGATTTCGGAGATTGCAGAAGCTAGAAAGCTGAACTTGGACTCTTTAAGTTCGTGGATACCATACGCAGATCAAGTTTATTTCAAATCGTCGATAACTCATCTCGTTTTCTTATTGTCGATAAAAATCGGTTTCTTGACTCAGTTTTCTGAGGATTTCTTAGAGACCATAATGGCTAGAGGAACCCAATTTAGTTCAAATTTTCGCGTAAATATTTCCGCTTCTTCCCCATTCGCCCCATGTATGCAAAAATTAAAAAAAAACCGGAATTCATATACTACGGAGTTTGTACATGGATTTCAATGCTGTTGTTAAGCCCTGAAAGTTTCATTGAGATCATACTCTTAGTTTTGAAGTTATACACGAATTTAGTGTGCACAGCGTGCGGCGTGCGTTTGCATGTGTGTATGAATGCCAGGTGGCTGAAATATGTGAAAACACAGGGTTCAGGTATCCCCCAGTCGGGCGCTCCCGACTGGAGGCTTCTTGTTTTTTCTCGTCTTGCAGGGTATTGTGGACGTCCTGACAACAATTCAAGCTGGTGCAAGGAATTATGAAAGTGAACTAAACAAAGAATTCACATATCATTTCATATATATATATATATATATACATATATATATATATATACTACATATTAAACTATATTGAATAATACTATTCAAGATCTTATGGAAAATATTCAATTTTTTATTTTTAATTTGAAAATGTAGCTTATCTTTTACACGCCGTAAAATTACCGCTATTCGAGATGTTATTATTATTTATTACTTATTATTATTATTATTATTTTACTTTTATTATTATTTATTTCTTATTATTATTATAACATTTTGTGCTTCAAGTAAAGAGTGGCTACATAAGAATCTTATATATTGACATATATATATATATATATATATATATATATATATATATATATATATATATATATATATGTTATTATTATTTATTACTTATTATTATTATTATTATAATAATAACATCTCGAATAGCGGTAATTTTACGGCGTGTAAAAGATAAGCTACATTTTCAAATTAAAAATAAAAAATTGAATTTTTTCCATAAGATCTTGAATAGTATTATTCAATATAGTTTAATAGGTTCGGGTTTTGATTACCAAAACAGTTCCAGAATTACAGACTTGTGTTTTGCTTTGCACATAGATTTGAGTGCTCTCTTTAAGTGATAAACTATGTTTTTTTTTTGTTTTTTTTTAATTTGAAAATCTTTATTATATTAACAGATAATATGCGTTTTAAACATGTACATGCTTCAAAATTTGCATTTAACAATGTTTGTTTCTTAGTTTATTTTCTCCTGCTCTACTTAAGGTTAAGGCTAAGCTGTCGATAAACTATGTAACTTACTTTCCATTGTGATTTTTTAAAATGTGAAATGTTTGTAACTGGGTGCAGGGTATTCCCTAGTCGAGCTCCAGAGCGCCCTCACTGGTTCTCAACTAAATGTGAAATGTTTTCTAGCCTAATTGATCAATGTACATAGGAAACGAAGAGGCAACTTTCATTAGCCAAGTGGAGTTTGGAACAGCTGCTCGTGTGGTGGACCCACCATTCATCATCTGGACTTTGCGACACTTGCGAACAAGTTTCAACCATCGCAATTGACCCGGAAATAGCTTAAAGCCAAATATTTGCACAGCATGTCAAGCTGTGGGTGGCCAAGGGGCGGGGGAATCGAGCCTATCAATAGCTGAAAGCAGTTGCCGGAGACTGGCACGACCACGCCCCCTAAAGTACGCCCCAAGTACACTTAATGATTGGCCCGAAAGCAAATAGAAATGCAAAAGACCAAAACAAATATTTGCCTAGCATATGCAAAGTGAACAGATACAGATACAGATACAAATGCAGATGCAGATACACACACACACACACACACACACACACACACACACACACACACACACACACACACACACACACACACACACACACACACACACACACACACACATAACAGCGAATAAGTTTCGAGTGTCAACGGGCAATTTTCCCCTGTTTTTCCTGACACTCATTCAATTTTCCCTTAGACTTTGTGCCACTCCACACTAATTGTAGATTAAACGGTGCCAATTGGCGCTGGGCGCCAGCTCCACTTCCTTTTTATCGTCGCCCCCGCCCCCATTCGCCCCCTTTCGGCCCCTTTCAGCAGTGGAGCCAATTGATGGGGCGTCCTGCGACTGTCTTCTGGCCCCATTGTCAAAGCAGTTAGCGATGGGGTTCGATACGAACACCCAGCAGAGTGTTAAGCAGTCAGCGTGCGTGTGTGTGTGTGTGTGTGTGTGAGTGTGTGTGTGAGTGGGCGTGAGTCTGAGCGGGAGCGTGTCCTGCGACTCGGGTCATTGCAATTTTGCACGTGAACTTGTTAACAGCACAAACAACGTGGCCAAGACATGAAACTGCAAATTGAACGCTTATTGCAAAAAGAGAAACAAGTAAAAACGCTGCAGTTGGACGTCACCGACTGCGCAATACTCTTTCCCAGTACACAGAAGATGTGATATTTCGTAGGGGCGGCGGTGGGCGTGGCCAACACTTTTCGGCGCGACCTTAAGAGGAGGTCACCCAAACACTGCCTGCCAAACTTGGCGACTATAGCTCGAATATTCCGTTCTAGTGGGCGTGGCCGGGATATCAAGGTCTTTGGGGGAGTTCACCAGCAATCCACATGCCAAAATTGGTGACTCTAGCTTAAATATAATGGGAAATATTCATATTTAAGCCATTCGCGATCATCATGTGATCGATTTGCCTGCCTCCCAGTGGGCGTGGCACAAAAATCTTAACACTCTGTCTGACACGGGTATACACTAGTATATATATATGCCAAGTATATCCAAGTCTCTAGCCGCAACAGCGAACGGACGGACAGCAAGGCGGACTACCCAAATATACTCTAGCCAAATATACTCTTTTTACTTCGCGAACGAGTATATATGTTCGAGTAAGTGGAAAAATACATTTCGTGCGTCGTCTCTCTTCGGTCTCCAATAACGACGCAAGCTACTGAGAATATTAATGTCAAGCAGAACTCAAAAATGACTCATTTCAATGTTAAATACATTTGTTTAATTTGAAAGTGGGCGCGCTGTCATAGCAGCCAGCTTTGAGCGGCCCATGAACAGTGCTGCCCATCAAGCAAAACGGAAGTTTGAATTTTGCCCGGTAAATGTGACAGTTAAGCTTAACGGTGATTTAAACCGACTGTCAAATGCAAATGCAATTTAAAGTGCAGACAAAGTGCTGCGACTTTTAACCGAGGGCGTGGCAATTCCCTAAAATCGAAATAGCGCAGTTTTAAATAGTTTTTTTACCCAAATTACAAATAACCTACTCTAAAAGTGAAAGAGAGTGCACAACAGTTGTTGGATACGCCTGCGGGGGCGTGGTAAATAGATAAAATACGCATACAATTTTATTAATATTATAATTTTATTTATTAAATTAAATAAATCGATATTTTGGAAAAATAACGATAATAATTAAGACAGATTTAAGAGTTAGAGTTGTTTTCTTTTCAGTTGAAACACATTATATACCGCTAACGGAAGCAATCCAATCCCGGACGGCCGCCACCCTGGAGTAAACACCTGGATACTCGGGCCGGGCACAGCCGAAGCCCCACGAGACGACGCCGAACAGTTTGCCGTGGGCGGCGAGCGGACCGCCCGAGTCGCCTTGGCAGGCGTCCTTGCCGCCCTCGGGCAGACCCGCGCAGAGCATCCGGTCCGTGATCGCGCCAAAGTCCGCGTAGGCCGACGAGCACTGCGTCTGGTTCACCTTGGGCACGATGACGGCGCGCAGCACGTCGTCCGCCTCCTGTGCGCTCTGGGTGTTGCCCCAGCCGGTGACGGTGACCGGCGTGCCGTCGGCCAGGTCCTCGTCCTGTGCGGGCAGCCGGACAAAGGCCTGGGTCACGTTCGCGGCATCGTACGGCGCCAGCTGGAGCAGCGCGAAATCGTAGTCGATCAGCCGGGGATCGTAGCCGGGATGGCGATGGATGCGCTCGATCCGCGCCAGGACGCCGCCCCGATCCTTGCGCGTGGCGCCCACGCGCACCTTCAGCATCTCCGCCGGCGCATTCTCCACGCAGTGGGCCGCCGTCAGGGCCCAGCCCGCGGCCACCAGGGAGCCGCCGCACATGTGGTAGCTGCGCTGCAGCGAGACCTGGTACGGGTACTCCGCAATGGACACCTCCACGCCACCCACAATGCGTCCGTCCAGCGGCAGCCGGCGCCCGGCAAACGAGCCGCCCGCGCAGGCGGCCAGGGCAAGCAGTTGGAGCAGCGACATGATCGGCGAATGGTTCCAACTCGAGCAGCTGCTGGGCTTATATAGCCCATCTGGACGTGGGTTATCAATAGCTGATTTCTTGCACACCCTAAACTTATCGCCAGTGGGCAGACAGGGTATGCTGGTTTTGCGCAAGCTTTTCCTGGTCAGCACTAATATAATATGGACAAATATATACACTAAGGCTAAGGATGCTACTGGAAAGTATTCATAGGTGAGCTAATTACTCACGAAAAATAAAATCAATAAAAAAGTAGGCCTTCTATGTGAACGCCTCGACCTCACACATACTACAAGATCTAAAGAGCTCATTGCAAATTGTCGATAACCCCTCTTATTATCGATATTATTATCGACAGAATAAGAGCGAGAACTACAGTAGAATATTTTTGGATACCTTCCCCCACTCGCCCCAAATACGAAGAAACCGCAATTCAGGACACAATTCAGAATGCTCTTTTAAAAGCTCATAGATATACGCTTAGTTTGGAATGCATGATGCAGGGTGTCTCCGAGTCGGGCACTGCCGGCCAGAGCACCCTTGTTATTCCATTCAGGGTCAATCGTGGCACACACACGTTTGCGGCGAAGGTATCCACTTGGCCTAGTTAATCCGCCGCCGCCACTCGTAAAATTTATGACCAACAGACGAAGTCGTCGTCATCGAGAATGTTATCTAGGCCCAATTATTTAACGCATTTATTGTTTATTCTTTGCTTTGGAAGGCTTATAGCCAACTATTAGGACTCGGCTCAAATGGTGTCAAATGCTTAAACTATCTTCGAAATAATTCGGATGAGAAAAAGCTAAACCCATAAAACCAATTGCCCAACAATCTAGCTGATTGATCTAACCGATCAATAGACGAGAAGTTGACTTGGCTGCAATAAACACACCTTTAAAGCCACGACTATACTTATTTAAGACAAGAAAGAATAGTTATTTTCTGGGGTATCTCAGTTTAAACACCCCTGCACCGAATTGATAGCATGAGATCTATATATTTATGATATGTTCGAACCGCTAATAGATACATCTTAGATATCGTCAAAAATTAAGATAGACTATACGATCTAAATTATGAAATTAGGCGAAAATTTTTACCTGATTTATTCGTAACTAACAAAATGATTTTGATATACAAAAAATGATCATTCCTATGACAGCTATATAATATAGTAGTCCAATTCTGTTTAGATTTCGTTTAACTGCTTGCCTACTTATAAACGTACAGATAGATTAGATAGATAAATAGGTAGATAAACAGACAAACAGGGCAAACAGGAGGTAACGTGTTTATCTGACAGTTTAAAAATACTTCAACTTAAATATTATATGAAGATGTCTTTGACAAACTTTAATCTAGCTCTAGTCTCTAAGATCTTTGACATATATAATACATATATTTTATGCCCTGCATTGATGCTGACTAAGAATATACACATGACTTTAAAATGAAATTCGTATTCTACATTATACTGAATTAGCAACAATGGCAAATAGAGATAATAATAGTGAAATAATTTTGCGAAATGATGAAGAAAATAATTCTAGTGATAACAATGACTGCAAAATCAAATTTTATTTTTATATAAGTCTAACTTTATTAAAAGTAATAAATTCGATGATATTTTTTTACAAATTATAATTTTTCTTTATACTAGAAATATATTTAATGATTTAAAATGTGCCAGTAACTAAAACAAAAAATGAAGTGAACTCTAGAGAAAATTTTAAATGATTGCTTATTGTACTTTAGTTTCTTTTTAGGAACCAATCTATTAGTTTTCTATTTAGCCCATGTCTATTTTAGAAAAAGAATTACGTGTATGTTCCCAGTCAGCATTAATATCTGCCTGTCTGTCTATAAGAATCAGACACTTTCTGTTTTCGAATATAGACTCGACTTTGGATCAATTTTATTTGAAATGATAACCCACAACGATAAAGGTCTACGACAGCCTCGGAGTCTTAAGCTTAAATTCTAAATTATAGTAATTAAATAATCTATTGCAAAAAGTTGCACGTCCGATAAGAAACAGAAGTTATTAAATTAAAAAGCAGCAAGCGCGAGTAATTTTTGCATAAAGAAGGGCTCAGGGTATCTCCTGGTCGAGTGCATTCCTCCTTGCTGGCAATGAGAAAGCCACCAATATTGGCCTACAGCTTAAGCCAGGTCAAGAACTTATTGTTTGACGGCATGTCCGTGACGCGTTCCAATTGCAGGCCGTGCGCATTCGCCAGCTGCTTCAGGTCGCTGATGTCCCTGATGCCCCACTCGGGATTGCGGCGCCGCAGATCGGCATCGAAGTCCACGTTGCTTTGGGGCGTCAGTTGGCCATCGAGGGCGTAGGGGCCGTAGGTGAACAGTTTGCCGCCCGTTTTGAGCAGCTGGCCGGCGGCACGGAATAGGCCCACGGAGCAGGACCAGGGGCTGATGTGCATCATGTTGCAGTTGAGCATGTAATCGTAGCTGGCGCTCTTCACCTGCTCCACGGTCGCCGGCTCCCAGAGCCGCAGCTCCTGGGCAATGTCCACGAAGAGCGGCGGCCGAATGTTGCCCGTGGCACAGTCGGCGGCATAGGCGCCGATCGACTCAAAGTCCGGCCGCGAATACTCCGTGGTCTGAAAGCTGACATTGGGCAGCAGAGGCGCCAAAAAGCCCGCATGCTGACCCGACCCCGAGGCGATCTCCAGCAGCCGCAAGTTCGGCGTCTTCCGGTCCACCTGCGCGAGCAGCGCCTCCGAAATTGGCCGAGAATTGCGGTCCGCCGAGGGATGCGTGCGTTTGACTGCGCTGCAAAGCGTCGACATATGCAATAAACGTTTAAAGGATCGGTTGAGACTGTGTGCAGCATTTTAAACACGTTTAAATAGAACTCAAAACAATAAAACAATACGTTTACCTCATCTTTCTGCTGCATCAGTTCATTCAATGTATTCAATGCTTATCAAATTTCAATTAAAGTTATCTCAAATGTTTTTGTTATTATTTTTGTGGCTGGCCGCTCACAGCCCAGGGCTGGCGTAACTCGTGAGTATTTTAATTTTAAGTTCACGACTAATTTTACCCAACAAAATACTGTATTTTTAAAAAATGTATAAAACAAATATTGTTTAAGCCGTATTTTTATATCTTTTGCATATTAGAGTTGTATCGAAATATTCAGTTCGATATAATTCGATTTAATTACTCACTGAACTTAAAGAAGCAACTGCTGCCCAGGTTATATTTCAATATGTATATGTTTGACAAATTTTATATTTAGCACATTTTTTATTTAATATTTATTTATTGTTTAACAATTGCCTTATACGGCACCAGGTTCAAATACGAAATTACCAAATTAATCGAGTCTCGATATATTTTTTGAAATGCAGCTCCGCCTATCGAACAACCGCCACAATTAGTAGTAACAAAATTTGCCATTTTTTTATAACCATTGTGTTGCTTCATTAGTTGCACGCAAATAAATTTATAGACGCTGCACGATGTCGGATAACGACGATGATTTCATGTGCGACGATGATGAGGATTACGGTCTGGTATGGAGCACAAATATATCCCCTCCCTTCCTAATCCCGGCGTCTGCTCGACTTGCGGCTCATTTGCATGTGTATTTGTTTTAGGAATACTCCGAGGATAGCAACTCCGAGCCGGACGTGGATCTGGAGAATCAATACTACAACAGCAAGTCCCTCAAGAGGAGGAGCCGAAGGCGGCGCTGGCCAGTTTCCAAAAGGTGCTCGACCTGGAGAATGGCGAAAAGGGGGAATGGGGCTTCAAGGCGCTGAAGCAGATGATTAAAATCAACTTTAGACTGGTGAGAAGGGGCCCAAAGGCGATAATAGCAACAGCTATAAGAGTATTCAACTTGCAGTGCAACTACAAGGAAATGATGGTGCGCTACAAGCAGCTGCTCACCTACATCAAAAGCGCCGTCACTCGCAACCACTCGGAGAAGAGCATCAACTCCATTCTGGACTACATTTCCACGTCCAAGAACGTAAGTGCGGCCCAGTAGGGGAAAGGGCATTCAGCAGTCGGCAATTGTAGCCTCAATTTGGACCAATATTTAATGGTAACTGCAGCTGCTGCATCAAATTGCAGTCTGACTTAACTAGGGGCATAAAAATGCGTCCACTAGGAAATAGAGCAAAGTGGACCGAAATTTAACATTATAACACCAGCTGCAATATAAAATTACAGCGTCTGTTTACCGCCTATTTATACCCTTATTAGCCTCGCTGAAAGGCATTTTAATGACGTCTGGACTTCAACTCAACCTGAAAAAACATATATACTCTGGATCAGTATTAAGAGCCCAGACGATATATTTTGGTCCGTCTGTTTCTATGCGAAATAAACACACTACCATCTACTTTTTGTGGCAGTCAGTAAAAAAGTCGGAATCAGCTGAATCGGAGCACTATATCATATAGAAATAATCGGTCGACAAACGAGTTTTTGTCCGAAAAACCTCTGTTTTCAATATATTCTAACTAAACCTAGATATTCTTAGTATCACAAGGTTAGAAGTAACATATAAAATTTACATAAAGTAAAATGGTTGTCATAGGAAAAATCGGTTTAAAAATTAGTTTTTGTTTTAAAAACTTGTTTGATTTTTAAGATAACTTCGACAAACATAAGTGTTATGAACTTCACTATGGTCTTAGTTTATATTTTAAGTCTTATAAACATCAGACAGCTATATTATAAAGCTTCCACAGTCGGAAAAATTAGTTTTTATACTCGTTCACAAAGTGAAAAGAGTATATTAGGTCAGTGGAATGTCCGTCTCCGCTATTGTAGCTAGCGACTTGAAACTTGGAATATATATACTCGTGTATACCCGCCTCAAAGTGTTAAGATTTTTGCCACGCCCACTGGGAGGCTGGCAAATCGATAACATGATGATCGCAAATCGATAAAAGGTGAATAGAGTCACCAAAGTTGGTATGTAGATTGCTGTTGTCCTCCCCAAAAGATTGCGACTTTGATATGCCAGCCACGCCCACTTGAACGCCCCCAGCCACCCCGCCGTCACGAATCGCGAAAGCCAATATCTCCCACAGTTTTAGAGCTAGCGTCACTAAATTTTCAAGGTAGATTAGTGGTTCCCCCTTTAAGTAAGGGTAAAATTTCCCGGGCACGCCCACTCGCGCCCCCGCAAATCGCGAAAATCTATATCCCACAATTTTAGAGCTAGTCACCAAATTTGGCAGACAGTTTTTGAATGACCTCCTCTTAAGATCAAGCTACGCCCATTCCCGCCCAAAATAACAATAATAACTACTGTGTACTGTGAACGAGTATTACGCAGTCGGTTACGTCCGTCTGCAGCGTTCTTGTATATATATAATTTTTCATTTATAGCTACATTTTAAATACTTCACTTTAGCATTTTAAGTAAGCATTTAAGTTCGTGAATACTTAAACTTTCTTATAATAGTATAGTTTTAAATAGTTTTTGTTTAAACAGCTGTTTTATTTTGCAAAGTGTTCTCTTAAAATTAGTATCTGCAACGGACCTCTAAAGCATATAGGTTCAATCTTATAAAGAATTAGTTTTTGTTTGGCAAACTATTTCTTTGCGAAGATATTCTAACCAAACTTAGCCATTCTAATATATGAATAAAATTTAAACAAACTTATAATATATCATATATATACTCTTTAATAGGTATAGAAATCTGTTGTGTATTTTCAAAGTTCTGTTTCTCTTTTTTCACAAATTACTCAAAAATAATGAAGAAATTCGTGTAATTACACAAACTAGTCACAATTAATATACACTATTGGAAAACTTCTAAGAGTACAAGCACCTCTACCTTCAGATGGAGCTGCTGCAGAACTTTTACGAGACCACTTTGGATGCACTGCGCGACGCGAAAAACGACCGCTTGTGGTTCAAGACCAACACGAAGCTGGGCAAGCTCTACTTTGACCGCAGCGACTTCACCAAACTGCAGAAGATACTCAAGCAGCTGCACTCGAGCTGCCAGACCGACGATGGCGAGGACGATCTGAAGAAGGGCACACAGCTGCTGGAGATCTACGCACTGGAAATCCAAATGTACACGGTGCAGAAGAACAACAAGAAGCTGAAGGCGCTCTACGAGCAATCGCTGCACATTAAATCAGCGATCCCGCATCCGTTAATCATGGGCGTGATCCGTGAGTGCGGCGGCAAGATGCACCTGCGCGAGGGCGAGTTCGAGAAGGCGCACACCGACTTCTTCGAGGCCTTCAAGAACTACGACGAGAGCGGCTCGCCCAGACGCACCACCTGCCTGAAGTACCTGGTGCTAGCTAACATGTAGGTGCAATTGGGAGGAGAATTTCATTTGATAAAACCTGCAACTAATATGCTCCCTTTGGCAGGCTAATGAAGTCCGGCATCAATCCGTTCGACTCGCAGGAGGCCAAGCCCTATAAGAACGATCCCGAAATCTTGGCCATGACAAATCTGGTCAATTCATACCAAAACAATGATATCAACGAGTTTGAGACTATTTTGCGCCAGCATCGCAGCAACATCATGGCCGATCAGTTCATACGCGAGCACATCGAGGATCTGCTGCGCAACATACGCACCCAGGTGCTGATCAAACTGATCAGGCCGTACAAGAACATCGCCATTCCGTTCATAGCCAATGCCCTCAACATTGAGCCCGCCGAGGTGGAGAGTCTGCTGGTCTCCTGCATATTGGATGAGTGCGTAGCCCTAAAGTACTTGCCATAAATCTATTGAAATTTGCTTTCGTTCTCACCTTGCAGCACCATCAAAGGACGCATTGATCAGGTGAATCAGGTGCTGCAGCTGGACAAGATTAACAGCAGCGCTGCGCGCTATAATGCGCTGGAGAAGTGGTCCAACCAAATCCAATCCCTGCAATTTGCTGTAGTACAGAAAATGGCTTAGAGATAAAGCAATGATTAAAAGCAAACAAAAAAAACTATTCGAGCTCATGAAAATATCGCTTATTTCGTAGATTCCATTGAATTTGGGTTGGGTTTTTGCCATGACAAATAGGTCTAGTATCAGTATTTATCTTCAAGTGGGAAGGGTTTTCAATAATACAAGATAAGCGCAGGTACTTGTAAATAAATAAATTTGTTTATACATGACATGTTCAGAAGATAAGCCTTGGAAAATTTCCATAACACCAAACTGGGAAAAATGATAATTTACGATTGTTCAAACAGAGACCGCTTCATATAGAGAGGCATGCCAATTTCCATATACTCATATTCAGAGCTTTTTATATTCCCAAAAATGGTGCAACGAGTAAATCAATTGATTATGATAAAGCTTCCATAGGTAGGCTATCAGAAACTACTTCAACTTGTTTATGTTTTTATGGCCATCGTGATAAATGTGCAGAACATTTCCAAGACAAGCAAATGTGCAAAATAATGATGATGCCAAAAAAGAAATTTGTAATCAAATTTTTGGGTAAGTAAAAACTTAAATCAGAGAGATAAAAAGCAACAAATATACAAATCATGTTGATGCCAAACAGAATTTTAAATGTTCTCAAAATCTCAAAGGTGAAACAATTGAACTAAAATTTAATCATTCAAATCTTATACAGTTAGTATTATATTATATAAAATTGCACAAAACAAATTTGAAAATTTTCATAATGCTGCAAAATGATCAGATTAAAGGGAAATTATTGATTGTTTAAATTTATTAAAAAACACATCATACAATATAATAAAATTGAAGTTTCTTAACATTACGTTAATAACTGAGCGAAAGTAATTTAGTAAAATCCGTCATAATCAATTAAATAAAAATAAGAACAAAAAAATATTTATATAAAAATTGACTCTATAAAATGTAATAAATTGACTATTATAACTATGCACAAATACATTTGAAATTGTTTATAATGCTCCTATGTGAACCTCTTGCAACTAAACTAAATATTGATCAAATTAAATTATTTACAATTCCATCAGAAGTCGTGATCAATTAAAATATATAGCTTTAATAAATTGACTATGATATCAAAATTGCCAACCCTTAAAAAATGATACTTAAGTATATCTCACAAAATTAGGCAAACAAGAAAATATTGCTGAATCGCATGAGTCGCAAAAAACAATTCAAATGATTTGCACAAAAGACAAAGAGAATAGTGAAAAAAAGCAGACTTAAGTTTATTATTTAAACGGTTTGAACGGTTTCCATTGAGGCAGCTGCTCGTGTCTGCAAGATTTCCGTTTTTTCCGGCTTACCGCAGCGCTCGAACATCCACAATCTCAGCCTATAGATCCAGAAGACCAGTATGCAAAAGACCAGGGCCAAAAGAATGCAACCACAAACGCTGCCAATGGCCAGGCCAGGTTGCTCCCAGTCCAGAATAAAGTAAATAAAGCGATTGCCGGCGCTGCAAGGGTCACAATAGAATGTGAAACCAACAAACAAAATCGGGAAAATCGGGAAAATCATGATTGCATACAAATCTGTGCCGCCTGCCCAGAAGTAGATTAGCGAGAACCCGCCGTAGATGAGGCCCACAACCAGCGGATAGACAAAGTGCATCAGATTCGTGGGAAAGGCCACCACGAAGCAGTCGAGGAGCATGCAGACGGAGTTCAAGGCGTGCGCCCAGAGATTGTACAGCCCAATGGGTCCACCAGCCATGCCTGGGGAAGGGGAATTGTTTGGTTTTCAAGAATTATTAAAGCTAACTCTGAGCCCGCAACTCACTCGGATAGAGCGCTGTCCAAAACACCAGTGTTATCATCAGGGCCAGCACTGTGGTCGTATAATGGGAGCACCAGTACACTTTTAGCGCAAAGCTACCGGATTCTGCAAAAATAAATTGGAAATGTGCGCTACGCGAATGAAAATCCATTCCAAATTATATCATTCATGGGATTGCAGTGCATGAAATGAGCAGCCATCAAAATGATTGTGGATTGGAAGGCAATGAAAATTGAAGTGGAAATCAAATTAAATCACATTCAAAACTGAAATCGAATGAGTGGCAAATGTTGAACATGAATCAATTCCATAGCATTGCCTTTGCGAATGTGTGAATGTCCAAATCATGAGTCAAAAGGCAATTGTGAAGTACACGTGAAAATGTATAAAATTTATGGGCTAAAATGACACATTAGTAAAGATAAGCTGAAGTGTCTTGTCAACAAATTATAATGTGGTGTGAAACTATGTAAAAATAATACTTTCTCAGAATCACAAAACAGGGAAATTAATGGGAAAAAGGAACTCTAAATGTATTCAAGAGATTCATTAAAACTGCCAAAAAAAAATTTAAAACTAGTTTATGCTGGCATAAGTTATTTCGGGTTGTTTAGAACCTTTTAATAAATTTTCACTACATCCATGCTAATGTACAGATAATATTTTTTCATTTTTTAATATCAATATAATTTAAGAAATATTTACTACCACTTCAACTATATACCAAGCTGGACTTCGACAAATGATTTCTTTAAAAGATAATATGTAGCGACATTTAAACACTCAAAATAACCATAGTAAATTTCTAGGAAGGTTTTCACTGTGTAAAAAATAAATGAAATGGGATTGTGGAAATGAAGTATAATAAAAAAAACTACATTTTAATACAGAAATTGTAAAACTGGACTATTTAGACTTTTTGATTTGGACTCGTTTTACTTCATATACTACTTCTTAAAAAGAAATTGTGAAACTAGCAATGGAATTGTGAATTTAATTATTTAGACTTTTTTGGATTTGGGCTCTAAAATTAGCATCATAAATTTCTTTGGTTTTATGTGTAAGCAAATAAATGAAGTAAATTAAATTACTACATATTAACACAGAAATTGTCAAACTAGTAATTGTGAATTGTATTATTTAGGTTTTTTTGCATTTGGACTCTCAAAATTATAATAGTTTATTTTAAAAACATTTTACTGGATGTAAATGTAAAAGAAATACTATATTTGAATATATTTGAATTGAACTATTTAGACTTTTTTCTGCATTTGTACTCCCAACAGTTGTAAAACTTTATGATATGATAAAATGATATGATAAAATTATACATTTTTATAGAGAAATTAATTATATTACAAACAATTTGGAGTTCTTTCGAAGGAGGATGCAAGTGTATTTGGAATATTGAGACACTCTTCGGTCAAGCAACCACACGAGCTTACCAAAATATGTGGGGCTAAAATAGTAAATGGTGGCCAGCACGGCGCCATAGGCGCAGGCATAGAAGCACAAGGTGAAGCCCCAGTCGGTCAGGTAGATGAACCAGGTGCCCTCGTTGAACTGCTGCACCAGGCTGCCGATGACGCCGCCGGCGAAGAAGGCGGCGAGCAGCCAACGGTAAATCAGCCAGGTGAGGCAGCGCTCGCCGCGCTGCCACTGGGAGCGACAAAAGGCGGCGGGCTCATCGTGCTGCAGCGAGAACTTGGAGACGCTGAACTCGTCCAGCAGCGGCTGGCAGCAGCATTCCGCGCTGCGGTCACGCATCCCGGCGGGCTGAATACGTCGTTGTCTGCGGCGCCGGACAAACGCTGCTAGGGCCGTCCAGAGCAGCTGGCTGGATCGCCGGTAGACGGGCAACTGGCGCAGGTGTGCCCAGAGGCGGGCCAGCAGGCCCGATAGTTTCCCATTTGCTGTGTTTCCGCAAATCGCTGGAGCTGTAACTGCACGAGTGCTGGGGTTATCAGGCGATCCTTATCGCCAGATATGCACAGCTGGAAAGTATTTCCAATATGTGCGATAAGCCCCGACACAACCGGCCAAAAACACCCTAGACCGCTTATTAAGCTTGTTCGACGCAATTCAACTAAGTTGGCCTGAACGATTTCCCACGCGGCGCAAAAGCTTTTTCCCAAAAGTCGGGTGTAGCCGGCTGCGCCATACTCGTTCACAGTAGAATAACCGATTAAAAGCGTCGAAAACGCTCGAAATTATTATTTTTGTTTTGGCAAAGTATCGAATTTTGTAACCCTCTTTATTGTGTGAGATATAGATTTTTCCCGGCCTACACGCCCCAAAAGATATATGGATCTGATCGATTTGCCACGCCTCCGGAAGGCATATCCAAAAAACTTATTACGCGAGCTTTGGAGGAGGTCATCAGTAATTTGTATGAAAAAATGGATGTGATTGGCTTTAAAATTGGAGGAGATCTGTAGATTCAATCGGGTCGCCACGCCTCCAGTGGGCGTACCCAAAAATTTGTTGTTTAAAGGAGATCATCAGGACTCTGTGTGAAGCAACTGAGGAAGTCAAATAGATTTTATTGAAAATATTCTGAGTATACACCCAATATACTCTTTTCGCTTTGCAAACGAGTGTAAAAAGCTCCGCGCGCAAAATGTGCTTTTAAATTTTTGAACAATATTTTGGGAATTTTTGCACCTGATAAACGGTAACAGTAAAGCCAATTGAGAATAAACATCGGCTGACTATTTTGTGCACACAACCTGATATACCTAGATCGATGGCCTTCGTGATAAGAACACTTGATTCCATTCACACTAAAAACACACGCACACCCTGCTAATTTACCATTTCAATTTGCACTTTAATCAAAATAGTTATTGCGTATCGGAGCATGTTACGGCACGGAAGTGTGCCCAGTTGTTTAGGTTCTGGGATTTGAGCTCTGGCGTTTGGCGACACGACTCTAAACAAGCGATTCAGACGCCGTTAGCTGGGGCCGGCAATGTGACCGTGCAGGGAGCCCCCGAAATCGTAGATAAACGTCATTATACGGAATATGCACTGAGTCACGATATGAACGAGAATATGATAACAAATTTGCTGGTCATTCGGAGAAAATATAGCATAGATTAGCATATATAGAATGCAGAGACCTTCCGTAGATAATAGATAAAAATTGGTGAGGCAGATAAAAGCAAAAAAAGAAAAACTTTCAAAATGATATGTTAAAATGTAGTCTTAAATATAAACTATTGGTTCCTTATGCTCATAAATTTTACGCAAAATATACTAACAATACAAAATGTATCACAGAAAATATTTTAAATAAATTAAGTAAATTTAAGGTGCACATAGTCGGGTGTTACCGAATAGCAGTATAACGGCTTATAATAGTCAAAAACGGTCAAATTATTATTGTTATTGGAAAAATTTGAATATTAATTTTGTATTTTTATAAAAATTATATTATAAATAATTAAGTGTAAACAGCCAAATAAAGATTATAAGATAAATATTTACGTACATAGCTGCCGTCCCTGTTATCTCTTAAAAGCTTTAGCATACTTCTTACCACTCCTCTTTCCTCAACTCGATCTCGCGCTCTCTTTCTCAATTCACGGCTGCAGTTCATTTGGACGCCATTTGCATTTTCTTTTATTTTGCGTTGTGCAAAAACATCAACAGATTTTAAACACGTTTGTAGACAACTTAAATTAAGCTGCACGAAATTCTTATTTGTCATAATATGCTTTGGCATACACTCCAATTTTTCTTCTCTCACTCTCTTTATCAATTTACACGTATGTAGATAGCTTTGTTAAAAAAACAACACTAAATATAAAACACGATTTTGCCGACTTAAACTTAGCTGCACTAACAGAAACCCGACTTGATTACGACTTTCATATTATTGAATATCAGCAAACACATCTCCAAGGACACAGATGAAATGAAAAGTGAACAAATCGAACTTAAATATAAACTCACGCCACGCATTAAACACTTTTATATAAACACGCACACGCGAAGGACACGACCGATCAACAGGGCAGACACGCGCAGACTAAATCATCTCATTACAGTTGCACCTACGCTAAGCCGGCGTTCGCACTAATACAATCCCAATTAACATAACTCCCCTTGCTAACATCATCCACAATGGGCGCTCCTAACATAAGCGCTCTCGGCAGGATGCATGCCTAAGATAAATTACCTCTCCCGCTCACACCACCGTCAACAGTGCGCGCTCTCGCTGGAAATTGCAGCGTGCAGTGCACTCACGTAACAGGATCAAAAGCTGCAGCGCACCAATCGCGTGACAAGAGTGTGCAATTTAATTATCTTCTACGTTCACACCGTCCACAATATCCACTCGGTGGATCAGGAGAGTAAGAGACAGCTCTCTGCAAGCACGTTGATCTCTGCTATTGCACTAAATGCAGCTAACACACACGCACACACAAACACATTAAATCAGTTGTATTTTGCACTCTATTATGCTGCTTTAATTAAAATTGATTAATGATAATGATGATAACTGTTATATTTTGTTTTAAATTTCTTGTTATTTTATATATGTATATTTTAATATTTATATTATCCATATATATCCATATCTATATTATCCAAGGGGGCAAGGGGGATGGATTTTACATATTTCTAACTGGAATTTTCAAATAGTAAATTAATAATTACAGAATAAAGTTAAGTTAGTTTTCAGCATAAGTAGTTTTATACATATATATATATATATATATAAGTAAATAAGTAAATAATGTATAAAATAAATTAAAAAATATTTTAATACTTGAGTTTTATGCGTTGTAAGATCACTTATCGTTTAAAAGTGCTATAGGAAGTAAAAAATAATTAGCATAATTTGCAGCAGTCTGTTTGAACAAGCGGCAAGTCGTTTGTCACACAAATCGAAACTTTAAATTCAAATCTAGCCCTAAATATATTGCAGATATGCAATTTTATTAGATTATCATCAAACTGTTTAGCCTACAAATATGCAAATACAATCCACACACACACTGGAAGTGGAAAGTAAACGGCATCAATTAGCAGTGTTGCAAAGTGCGAGAGGGCGGACGCTATTCTTAAAGGCCGTGTAAATTGGCATTCAATTAGACTTGTAAATTGATCCAATAAAGAAACAATAAAAATCAGAGTGTATTTACAACAAATGGCGACACTTTCGATTTTCGCCGCGTAATATATCAGATTTCCAGATTCTTGGTTCAAGTCAATGGCAAGGTCGCGCCCGCGGGGGACCAGAAAACCAATTGCAAATTAAGAGGCACGTTTGTATTTGATACCTGCTGAAAATATGTACATGTCTGCTATATTCGTATCATTTGAGTTGAGTTTCAACAGAAAACAAATTGTAATCGATGCTGTTTTTATTAAATTGACCGTCAAGTGATCAAGTAACGTGGGCAAATATTTATTTATTTTTCCCTTTAAATGATGCTGTGGAGATATCCCTTTTTTTAACTAAAAATAAACCACTTTAACTTATATAAATATTTAATGTGGTATTCAAATATCTGTTCAATTGTCAAAACCAAACTAAATTATTATTACAATATATAATCGATTAATAAGATAAATATAGTGCGAATTTAAGTAATTTATCTTATATAAATATGTAGAATGATATTTAAAGGTATGCAAAATTCGCTGGGATAGTTTGTTAAATATATTTATAGCACACATATGGTATTCACATTGCCAAAAAATGCTTTCTCTTTTTTTGCCCACTTATCGCTCGACTGATAAGGCAAATGTAGGTCAAACCTATGATATTCTTGGTTAAAGCGCTTTCAGTGGATATATTTGGAATTGCGACTCCCACACTCGCAGCATTTGAACTATAAACAATTGGGAGGGCTCACAGCTTTAATTGATCGACCTCCATGGCTTCAAGTTCAATAAAGTCAGCGGACAGCGAGATCTGATGACAGACGATGCTGCCCCTGCTGTCAATATCATTGATATCATATCATCCGAAATGCTTCCCACAGCATCGAGTTTTGGATGGGAGCAGTTAACGGAATGACGACTCTGCTATTTGACACTCGCTGGGCTTGTACGAATATTTCACATTCACGACGTGCTTTTAATTAAATTACGTTGTTTAATTTATTGTTATACCCTGTAATTGTGTACAAAATATGGCTGTGCAGCCATATTTGTGAATAACTTGTCAAAGTTATATAATAATACAAATAATAATAAAAATTGCATTTTCTTGCCTAGTAATTTTATTGAAATTGGTTTATTGTTTTTAATTTCACAATGTGTAAGAATATTCTTTTCCCAGAAAAAATTTAAAGCTAGAATGCAAGCTTTAAATTTGCTGAATAACTTTGAGAATAGTATGCAATATTAATTTTATTAAAAACAATTTAACAACAAAGTTATATTTAATTTTTATTTATATAACGAAATATCTAACAGATTTTAAAGTTATTTTGGTAGTTTTATTTTGGATTATCTCCGCTACTATTTAATTATTATTCAATTAGTTGATATAATATTCCGGGTTTATTGTTTATTATATATTTTTATTTTTATGATTATTATTGCTGTTATTTAACTTTTTTATAATAATTCTTATTGTTATTATAATTAATGCTAAATTACTATTATAGTTAATATCATTTTTATTCATTTTTTGATTCAATTGTATTAATTTTTCATCACCTAGCTTTTAAAGATTCTGAATGAATTTTTGTATCTTCAAATATAAATATTTTTTTGCAATAATGTGCAGAAAAGCATTCGTCTCGCATTTATAAATAATTCTGTTTTTTATGTATTCTGTAAATTAAGATTATTATTTTTATTCTAGTTATGATTATTTATTTTTGTTTACAGATTTAATTAAATTTAAAATAGTCGTTACTGATTCTGAAATTAAGTTTATTATCGTTTAAAGGTAATTTTCTTAAAAGTATATAAATTAAATACAACTATTTCTGAATAATTTTTTGAAAATTTATTAAATTTGCATACTGCAATTCATTATCAACGGCAAACATTTAAGCCGGACTTGAAAAGGGTATGCGACAGCGAGCACCCCCGCTTTTGTTGTTTGTTATGATATGATGTTAGTTTTCGGTTGGCCTGCCGATCGATCGGTGGGCTGCGGCTTCGTATATAAAGAATACGAAGCCTGCGCCTAGCGCTTGTCGTCATTTCTAATCGGCTCGGGGCAGTCAGAAGTGTGAGTCTACCAAAGGGTAAAAGCAGCTGCTGCTTTCAGTCCGCTCTGTCGCGTTGGGTTGTGCACGTGTGCGCGCTTCTAGCTTCTAGTGGAGCCGCTAGCGAAACACCGGAAAGAAAGATAGAAAGAAGAAGCGAAACGAGCACAAATCCGACTCCGTCCAAGTGTTAGCTCACCGAATTTTCTTATTGCAAGATCACCCTGCTGATTTGCAGCGTAAACATAAAACCGAAAAAATTATATCGTGTGCAGCTGATGCCGAAGAAAAAAATAAAACAAAAAAATCGCAGCAGTACCGCGGTTGCCAACGCCGTTAGTCATTCAGACCACATTCACACCCAGCCGACTCACGATCGCTTAAAATGCAATTTCTCAAAAGGTTCCGGAAGGAGCTCAACAAGGAAATACAAAAGCAAAATTTCGGCTTTGAATGCAGTCACGTGCACCTGTTCTACAAATCATTGGTAAGCAACCGATTCTGATTCCAGAGATCGGATCACTCTCAACTCTTTGCAATTTTGTGAGATCATTCGACTAGTCTCGTGGAGTTGATTGTGCACACGTAACTGCCGTAAAAGCATTAAAACTAACACTGTGCAAATAGCATGTGTAAAACCAGTAAACAAAAGATAAATAAAAAAAATGATTGAAGGAACCGAAGCTCTTATACGCTTACAAAACATTTTACTTGTACTTTTAGAGTTTGTTTTAATCGATTTTAGTTATTTGGTACTTTTCATTTAATATATATATATATATATATTTTTTTTAATTTAGGTCACTAACAATTGTTTTTTATTTTTATCAAAGTTCTTTACAGCATAGTTTTATTTTATATATGCACTATATCGATTGTTTATTCTTAAAATTTAGTTCGGTTTTAATTAAGTCAAGTACACAAAAAATAACATTTTCCGCATTTGTATATATAATGAGCTGCTTATATATAGACTTTAAATACTACATTAGCATAGTTTAGGGAATGCTTTACATTAAATATGCTCAGTAAACTTTGCAAATAGCTGCTCTAAAAAACCAATGCCTGACATAAGTCCAATAAATATCAGAACGATTCCCAAAACTTAAGGCAACGTCGTCATATATCAAAAAATATTATGTGATCTCACTTAACATGTCGCAGTAACAGTACCCACGTATTACAAACGAAATAAAACAATAAAATGAAATTCCGGAAATATCGTCCCACAATTTATCACACTTATGACTGTTATCGAAATTAGAGAGAATCATGAAATGTTTGACACATTAGCTTTTGAAAGCCCAGCCGAATATTGGCTGCAGGCTCCACACAACGCGGGTGCACGAGTCAATTCCCATTACGCAATCGCCGAGCTGTGTTTTGGCACAACAACAAACGTACTAACTAGTTAGACATGCACGAGCCCCGCTAGTACGTCACCGGTTGACAGCATCTCATCATCGCACCGATAACAGACAGATAACAGCTATCTGAATGTTAGTTCACTTGCACCGCGAATGTTATGATTTTCACAAGCGGAATATTTTTTTTGCAAATTACAATTACGTTTTTGTGGAGGGAAAATAAACAAAACTGTGGTGCCCAAAGGTCAGATAAGGGTTTTTCGCTTATCGTGCACTATTATTATCAAATGCCAATCAATCGGTTGGTGAGGTGAATCATAGTAAATTCAATATGTTTTATCTTTATTTTGACGCTGTTCATTAATCTGGTTTTGGGGTGGGGAAGCATCTGAGCCAGGGGCATTTTAGGTAATCAGGGGTCTTATTTATGTTTGCTTAGAATTCTTAATGCAGAGTCATTGTTTGTGGGCGTTAGATAAAAAACAGGTACGTACGTTTATTTTTTAGAAATTAGAAAAATATATTAATATATAAATGGCTACCTCTTAGGGTTTTTATTTATTTATTATTATTTTTTTTATTAAATAATGATTACCATTATTATATTTATACATTTTTTATTATTATAATAATTATTCTTACTTAATATAATTAAATAAAAAATACATATATAACACTTTAATAAAAAAATTTTAATTTTCATATTTAACAAGAATTTTTAAATCAAAAGAGCATTGATGAACTGCAAGCTACTGACAATAAAATTACTGAAGCTTACATATAATTATTGAAATTAATTTAAAGAAATGATTTTGGTTTAAAATTTATGTAGGCTCAATCTCTGTGAATATTATAAATTACCAAATTTACCGATCCTTAATTTTAAAAATCAATTAATAAATAATATAAACAGTAATAAAGAACATTTATAATTTATAATATAAATTTGTTATGCAACCAATAACTGTGATGTGAGATCAAAGATTATATCATATTGTACAAATATACGCAAGATCTAAAGCATTTGACTTTCCATTTATCTTATTTAACCCCTAACCTCAACTCTCTCTCTCTCTCTCTCTCTCTCTCTCTCTCTCTCTCTCTCTCTTAATCTCTCACCTATACAGTGGCAAAAGAATGAAGTCAGCACAATCTACTTGCTATATCGCTGGATATGGGCGTTATTATTTCTGGGCGTTTACATCAATTGCATCATTCTGCAATTCTGCGAAGGCAAATTCTTTATCTACATGACCAACTGGGGCTTCGGTCTGATCACGATCACCATGCTGATCGCGGCCGTGCATGTGACACGCTGGCACTACGATCTACAGGGTGTGCGGAGTCTGGTACAGGAGTCGGGCCAGAAGGCGCAAACGACATGGGGCTTAAAGATCTACTGGTGGCTGTACAATATGTCGCTGCTCCTGGCCCTGATCATATCCACCGTCTACTGGATTTTCCTAAACGGCCGCATGAGTGAGTGCAGCACCGAGCTGATCCAAATTCTATTCTCCTTCAATTTCAATTTATTCGCAGACAAGCCGGCGCGATTTCCGGCGCTCAGCGTTATAACGCACGCCCTCAACAGCGTCTGCATGCTGATCGATTTCATAATCGTCGCATTTCCGCTCCGACTCCTCCACATGGTGCAGACGATGGGCCTGGCCATAGCCTTCTTCGTCTTCACCCTCATCTATCACTTTTGCGGCGGCACCGATGAGTAAGTAGCCCGCACTCCGATCCCAATAAATAGATTTATTAATCTGTTTATTTATCATACTCGTTCACGCACTGAAGAGGGCATATTGGGTTTGAACTGAATGTTTACTCGTGTCAGATAAAGTTGTTAAATTTCGATAAAACCTATTTAGCTCCATCAGTTTTAAAGGTAAATACTCTTTTCAGGCAGATTGGTGAAGACCTACTCTAAAGATTGTAGAAATATTTTTCGGATACGCCCACTGGGGGCATGGCAAATTGATAAAATTCATATATCTTGGGGGCGGGTAAATTGCGAAAATCCATTTTTCCCACAGTATTATAGATAGAGAGGCAGACGACCTACTTTAAATATGAGGCCGATAAATTTCGGTCACGCCCACTACTGCCCCCGCAAATTACAAAAATCGTTATTTCGGCAAAACAACAATAATAATCAAGACCGTTTTCGACTGTTTGAAGCTGTTATTATACTGTGAACGAGTATTGCACAGCCGGTGACACCCGACTGCAACGATTTGACCCTCATCAGCCTATTTATTTATTCTCTTTTTATAGGTTCGGCAATCCCTATGTCTATCCCATACTGGACTGGCACAATATCACGCGCTGCCTGGTGACTTTCGTGGGCATCTTCCTGATGATCATCTGCTATTGGGTGCTGCTCTTTGGCGCCCATAAGCTGAAGCAGGTCTTCAATCGGGCCTTCAGCATTGTCTGGACACCCCATGCAGTGGGTCTCATTTGAGCTTGGACCGAGCTGAACCAGCACTGCCTATAACATCATCATTACAAAAACTGCACTCAAGTAGTTTTAAGTCGTTGCGCCCGCATTTTGTCGTCATTTTCATTTAGTAGCAAATCACCTCACACACACATACACACTCGCACACACTTGCATTGCATTTATTTATATCAACTCGTAGCTGTACGCACTAAATTATTGTTATTTAGTAAGTACTAGCTATGCGGCTAGTCTAAGCATTGTAAGTTTTTTCTGGTTCCTTAATGCCCAGGCAACATCCGGTTGCCCCGGCTATATATTTTAACTGTGTAAACAATTGAATAAAGCTTGTTACTATGGAATCCATAGTATATAATGATACTGTTGAAGAAATTACAAGTGCATATTATTTGTTAAATAAGTGTTCATGCATTTTAAATTGGTATACATATTATATAAAGCTAAGCTGTTGTAAGATTTAAATGCTTTAGCTAAATGAAAATGGCTGCTGAAACTAATCTTAAAAAAGTATCAAGAGATATTTAAAAGTGTTTAAGTTGGAAATTGTAAATACCTTGTATTTATATCAATTATGAATTAAATGCTAAACACTTGGCAAGCACAGAATTTACACCTATGGAGATACAACGAAATGAATTTTATTCGGGATAGCATAGACCAGATAATGCCTCCAAACATTCAACAAGACTGATATATATATACAATAAATTACTTTATAATAATTGAATAAAATGAATATATAAATTAATAAGTAAAATCATTCGTAGATTATACATAATAAATTATACAAAAACACAACTAATTTAATACATATAAATACATACATAACTAAAAAAAACTATTTAATTAATATATGTATATTTAATATAATATACATACATATATAAAATAAATTCCTAAGTTAACCAACATTTTAATTGAAAAACTATGCAAAATAAATAATATAAAATAAGAAATTAAAAAATACTTAACATTAAAAATATAAAATAAGCAATAAAATTATGATATAATAAAAATAAAATATATTAATAAATACTAAATAAACGTAGGATTTTAAGACATATTTTTTAATTAACGGTCTAGACATTTTGATATTGAAAATAATTAAAATCCAGCTACATTTTTTGAAACTCAATGGAATCTTTTTATTGGGTTTTTTTTAAAGTTACCTTTTAATAGAAAAGTATTGTATGCGATGCTCATTGAATGAGCTTTATTATTGATTAAGCAGAAAGGCTCATCCGTAAAAAATACAAATAAAACATGTGCTATAATAAATTAAATATGCCCTGCGCCAGAGTTAGGGTAAAGGGGCCAATGACATTTTGTGTGGAAATTGAGGTAACGACCGATGCACATAAGTACATACAATTATTGATACACATTTCTTTTCTACTTTCATTACCCACTATTTGTATCGATCTCTCAAGGGTTTCGTATTCTTTTACTAACTACTTTGCGGAATGTTTGTCGAATTCGTATCGGGTTTTTTCTATGGAATTGAAGTCAGTATTTATAAATAAACATGCTTTGTGCTTGAATTGGACGCGGCACACATTTCAACACAGCCTGGAGTAAAATGTGCTTTTGCATTGAAACTCACATCAAATAATGACGAAGTGCTGCAAATCATTGCCAAATTATTTCGCTGAGAAAATAAAGCCGTCATGTTAGAGCCCAGCGAACACAAACGGGTTCTCTGCACAGATTGCAAAAGACAGAAAACAACATAAAAGAAAATAAAAAAACAAACTGTACAAAGTTAGTTAGAAAGAGGCTTGGCGTAAATTGTTCAGCTCGAATTGCTTTTATTCTGTTTACAGCGATTGCCAAAACGCGAAGCAACGATAAAAAGACTAATTAGGAAGGTAAAGGGAAAAACAACAATAAAACCGGGAGCGAACAGCGGTGGGCAGCAGAGTTGAAAGCCGTCGTCATCTTTAATCGTTCTGCAGAAATAAGCGACTACACTCAGCCAAAACCCAAACGACATTCAGCTCAAAATGACAAAGAACCTTTTCGTCCATTTAAACAAGGTAACCCAATTACTCGAATCGCTAAATTCATTAAATCAATCCGCTTCTGTCTATGGCAATTAAATAAGTGATTTATTGGACCAGAAATTGCAGCACAAAGAACTCTTTGCCAATTTAATTGTTAAACAATAACTAAATTGTGATATATACAAAGTATATCTATAATTATATATTTATATTAAAGTATCCGATTTCATTCAACAACAAAATGACAAAACTTACCTGTGCTCAGTTGGCGCCACAGCAGCTGCACAGCATTTTACGATCTCAGGGCGTACGATATACGATACGAACAGTGGGCTGGTGCGCATCAAATTGGGAATCTGTAACAAAGGAAAAACAAATATAGAACAATGGCTAAAGTTGAGCAGCTCTTTAGAAAATCATTATATAAAAGTTATTAAGCTTTAACAATTATTGATTGACTATTGTTAATATAAATTTGAAATAAAGTTTGAATATTTGAGATGTATATTTAACTTGTATCAAGAAGATAATGTGGAAACATATATCGTACCTAAATTTGTGGATTAGTTAGGCTTGTTAGAAGTTCTTGAATAAAGAAATTTAAATTTAAAAATTCTATTTTTTCGTTAGGTTTGTTAAAGACGATTAAAAAAATTTACATTCTCTGAACAAAACTTAAAAAAAAAGTAAAAAAAATTATATTAAATTTATTTAATACTCTTGTTTTAAATATGTTAAGCTACGTTATTCATAAATCATTTATAAGCATACTTTGCATATATTCGTGCTCTCATTATTTATCCACAAAGAGCGCACTGACGCCCACTGTGCGGCGCGTCGCGGTGTTCGTCCGCACCGTCGTTGGCCCAAACAAGTTGCGATCAGTTTTGGAGCGCGCGTCGCGTCAATAAGTCGTGATTTGAGCGGTCGATCCGGCGAGTTCCGAGTTGCGGTTAGTGCCAGTTGTTGCTGGGGATGGTTTCTGGGATCTGAGATCTCGGATTTGCGGTGTTGCGTGCTGCAGTCTTCGGTTCTCTGCGCTGTATCACATTGGCGTGTGAATGGTGTTGTTGTTGTTGTCGCTGGTACTGGTCGCTGCCGTAATACAAGTTGAAAATGCAATAAGCCTAATACAATAACGTCCAGGCACCGTTATGCAAAGCTGTTGACCCAAAAAGAAATTACTACAGAGACCCAAGCCGCCAGTTAGGCTGCCAAGCCACGCGTATAAAAACACGCAAAACGCGCTGCAAACTCGTTAGCAAAAAACAAATGTAAAAAATAAATGAAACAATAATAATAAAAATAGTACGAAAATAGCAACAAATTTGCCAACATTTTTGTTACAACGAGCTTAGCCCATTTAAAATTGCGTTGGCTTCATTCTTTTTGGCAGCGTGTGTGGAATATTCAATGTTCGCTTGTCGCTATTGGCATTTTTATTTTCTCCATTTTATTTATTTTTTTTTTTTTTTTGCCGAATAGTGTTGCCAAATTCGGTACAAACAGCAATGATCATTGCGCAAAAGCAAATAGAATTCAAGTGCTTCAAGTTATTTGAGCCTTATGCAATCTCTCTCGCATATGCAAATCTGATTGACAACATCAAATATTTTACTAGTTGAGCAAAAAATAACAAAAAACAACAAACTTTAGATCATATCCATATTAACCCGAGCCAAGGAACGCGCGAGTATCGCATTCAAATTGGCTCATTTATGGGCACGTACTGAAAAACAATTTATGCACGTTTTCCAGATATCGTTAATGAACGACATTATTTTCGGCTTACCTTGGCCATATGCAATTATAGGGTACTAAGTGAAGATATAAAAAATAAAAAATAAAACAAATTTTAGTGTTCTCTACGTTAAAGGAGTGGAACCCAACTCAATCGGATATACTAAACTGATTTCTAAAAATTAAAGGTGAGATTAAAATTCAATTAATAGGTTTCACCTATAAAATATAAATAAGAATTATTCTGGTAGAAATATTAAAATATTTACAAAGAATTAATAATAAACAATTTTCTATTTTAATCTAACTCAAATACAAGTTATAAAATAAGAATTATTCTCACAGCAGTTTAAGAGTATAAACAATGAATTAATTTGGGACAATTTTCTTTAATAACTAACTGTGACAACTATACATATACACATACATATATGATGTTATGGATTTGAGTTTCTTTTTGTTTAAAGTTACATTCAATGGGTAGTTTTTAGTTAATCTCTTAAATTTGATGGAATTTATATTTAAAATAACTTACGATTCTCATATCTTATATGAACAGTGTTGAATTTAGACTTATAAGATATAGTTTAAAGCACGAGAAGTATTATTAATCTCTAGCTTTAGTTCAGAGTGACTTTTAATTGACTTGCAAAATAAAAGAAAAAGTACTGTGACATTTACACAAATTTTAACCTTAATAATAATTCCATTAAATACATAAGTTAAATATAATTCAAAAAAGTTCTAAATGATATAAAAGCCTGATCTTGTATAAGAGTTATGACTTTAAAAAACGCAATGAAAATAAAGTTTTTCTTAAAGCACCTGACTTCTAACCTAAGCTCATTAAAAACATTTTTGTCTGAACGAAACTAATTCTCACATGTCTCGACTCTAAAACTCCATCAAGTGTTCAAAGCAACCTTCAACAGATTCTAAACCTCTTTCTCAGCAAGTGTGATCTCACAGTTGGGTATTTAAGAGCCCACATTCCTCAAACAAAAGTAAAATTCGCTACTTGATGTATGCACGTCTAATCAGCTAATTCACACTTATTATAACGAGCACACAATCAAGTGTTATCAATAGGCTAATTAGCATAGAAGTGCCTAAGAATGTTACCGATGATTTTTGGCAAAACTTTAAATACATCTAAAAAGCTTTATGCAAATGGCGACCTGTACGAAATTTTTAATAATAGATTTTTGTCTTCTTTTTTAATGATTTTTGTTAATATTTGCATATGAAATGTTGTTGTACTTTTTTTGATTTCGCTTTCTATGCGATTAAGTCGAAACAAAGCAAAATAAACAAAGCTAAAATTGACTAAAAAGTCAGTCAGATGACAAATAAGAAAGGCTGAAGAGTCTGTAGATCTGATACAAAGTGGCTGAACTTATCTAGCAAGCTTATCTTTTTGAGAGGCACTCACTGATTAAATGATATTTTGCGGCATTATCTTTGTCATCTGCGTGGCTGTTTGACTGCATTCACGAAATTATATTTACGCAGTTGGCAGCGCTGTAAAGGTCAACAAGTTTTAATATATATTTACTTCAAGTTTTCAACTTCAAATGAAGGCAACAAACGCGGTTCAATGTAGTACAAATGCAAGAGCTATAAACCTATATAAATATATGGATATATGCCATATAATGTACCGACACATAAATGTGTTGTGCACACACTTATCTTGTGCTCTTTTGTTGACGAAAATGTGGCACAAAAGCCACAAACGTGAATGAAATAATGTAAACGAAATTACAACAACAAAATAGAGATATATGCTTGAGTGTACTCAAGGCAACCACGGTTAGTTTGCCTGTTAAATAGTTGGCTTGTTCGCTTGTCTTGGCCGCCTCTTTTAGACGTGTCTTGAAGTTCGCTTTTTTCGTTTTTTATTTTGTGTTTTTTTGTGTGTCATTCGAGCAAGTTCAGGGCCATGAGAGTCCCATTAAAATTGCTTTATTACTAGTATTTTTTTCGTGTTGGAAAAACAGACTTGAAATTAAATACGCTCTATGGTAACTAAGTAACAGCTGATAAATCTGGTTAAGACTCTTGTTCTACACAAGCTTTGAAAGCGATATGGATATTAAACAAACACGTGTAGAAAATAATATTTATTGTTATTATTTGCTTGATTTAGAACAGCTTTAAACGCAATTGCAATTTAGGGGAAATAATGTAGATGATTGTAATTGTTACGATATGGGTATACATTTATGGGTATATATATATATATATATATATATGTGTATATGGCATGTTTGTTTAAACTTCATGGGTTTTTTGCCAATTGATATTTTTAAACGACTATTTAAACAAAACAAAAGATCTGGAATAACAGAATAGGTTAATGGTAAAAAAGACTTGAAATTGAGATATACATTTTTCTGATTACAGATCGAACGACACCTAAAACTATATAGATATATCGACTTTGCTGAATGAGAATATATATACTTAAAGACGCCCGTTTCACAATTTTACCGTCTATAGAAATTATATAACAGCTTTAGAAAATTCTGTTTTTTTTTAAATAAAACGTTTGCATTTATTAAAAAACTTAAAAGGATCTGTGAAAATACAAAAACGTAGATTAAAAACATTCGCAAGTATTTAATAACTAGCGAAAATTATCAATTTGTTAAATATTGGAAAAATTCGAAAGTTTTAAATTTTTACAACATATGAAAAGATCAAAATTTTTGCTGAAATTTAAACGTATTGCAAATATATAAATATATTTCTGGCTCTTAGCCGGTTTACTACCGTTTTATATATAGTATTCAAAGACTGTTCAATACTTTATTAAAATGTCAAAATAAGGAAGCGCTTGAAGCCGGACTTAAATTTGGCTAATTACAAAAGTTAACATTTGCCGGCCGCAATTGTTTATAAATGTTTTTTTCTCATATGGTGTTGAAATGCTTTTAGATATTGTCTGCAAAACTGGTTTCACTGCGGCATCATTTTGTTTGGCCTTTGATTTATTACCGTTTTAATTATATTGTGTTTTTAATTTAGCAGTCCATTAAAACATTTTGAGCTGGAAAGCATTTGAAGATCTAAAGCATGGCTAGTATTCATGGTTTTTAGCTGCCTTAGAAATTTAAATTACCCAACGCTCGACTGACCTGCGCTCCGAGTTGAAGTTGTTGCTGTAATTTTAATTTAATGTTCACCTTGCGTTTTTAAGGCGCCCAGTGCCGACCTTAGGGAGCTAATTGTTTTATTAAGCTTGCTCAGCCCCCATATGGAAAAAAAAACAATTAAAAGTTACACAAAGTCAGCCCGATTCGCTGCATAATAACTTAGTATCGTAATCACAGCAAAGTAATATTAGGGTGCAGTGAAGCGAATTAAGTGTCATCAAGAAATTTGCGGTTTGAGCGGAAACTCTGCACTTTTGTCCACGACATGCGAAAGGCACTTATATAAATAACCATATAATCGCATCATTATCATTGAACTTTCCGCTGCTCGTAGGGTCGAATAGTATATAATAGTCGGGTAGGTGTCTATGCAGCTGGGAGGGGCCTGGAGGGGCAGAAGCACGCAACGAATACCCCTAAGTCGGGTAGTTCGGGGCTATTTAAGGTGTGAATTATTGAGTAAAGGCCTCAAATGAGCTTTATAACGGCAACAAGGTCGATATAGTAGAAGTATAGTATATGAAATACGAGCTCAAACTTCTGTTCGAATCACATTCGAATATTTTCGCGATTGCCGTTAATAGAAGAAAACCAAAAAAAAAAGACGGAAAAAGTTACACATATAAAACTAATTATGCCAAATGTACATTTTAGATTGAAAGCTAAACATTGTTTTACATAATTTAATTTGAATTTTTTCATAAAAAAAGCCAAAATTGAAAAAATGAATGACAATTAATTTTGATCAAAACGTTTCGATCGATTACGGAAATTAACGTAAATCAGTTTAAATATCCATGCTGCCAGATTCGGCATCAATTTTGTAGGACGAATATTTATTATCCTCATGCAAAACTTCTCTGGTCTCATGGTGATCGGCTTTGCCCAGCGTCTGAGAGCGGCCATAAATCTTGATATAATTTTTATCATTATCATGCACCATTATCCCACCACCCAAGCACTGAGTGCAGAGGTCAAGGGCATTGGCTTCCTTTTGCAATTGATCGTAGACATCGACTGTGAGTGGCAGGGAACCCTATTCAAATTGAACTATCGCAATTATCTTAGGTTACTCACGATGATACTTAACACGGGAGACGCCACGTATAACGGTCTTGGCCTGACCGGATTCGCCGTGTATGTAGACCTTGGCAAGAATATATTTCAGTTTGCCTTGGCCGATCTGAACTTCTGGGAAAGTCACAAGATTTTTCACTTTTTGATCACAGCAATAGTTTCGCGAAGCTTTCAATGGGCAGTTGATAAAATAAAATAAAAATAAAACCCATTATTTATGCTTTGCATAACCCACCACGTAAAACAGGGCGCCAAGTAGGCAAAATCAACTTTCGCACTTTTTCCATATTGAAATAATTTTGAACGGAATTTTAAAACTTATGATGAACTCCTTTATAGTTGTTGACTATTGAGAATAACAGCTTCGACTGAAAAATTATGTACAAAATTGTAAGCAGCAGGAAATAGGCTACTCAGTTGTTGAAATTTTATTTCAAAAATCTCACATTCAGCTTTGCAGCTACTTATATATTACAATATCAAGGCAATAAACGGATTAAACAACTGGCTAAAACAGTTCGTTTCTTTCATATTTAAATTTTACTTGAAAAAACTTAATGGAAATATGTAAAAAAAAATGGTTAATAAAATCAAATGATGTTAAAATAAAAAAATGGTTCTCAACTGTTTCTTTTTCTTTCAATTAAATAATAAACTTGTTAAGTAAAATGCATCAATAATAATTATTTATTAATATTAATATAAATATATTAATTATAATTAATATTAATTGTAGTAAGCAGCATTATTTTTCTAACCCACAGCTGCTGTAATTCCAATTCAGCCATACAATATTAGAACGGGCCAGAATTATGGCATTTATCTAAACTGCTGATAGTGTTAATACCTTGGATGGATGACAGCAGTTGCACGGCAAATTGCACATTCAAAAACAGAAACAAAAACAACTCATCTCTATAATTGAAAAAGGGAGTTTCTAATTGAATTACGCTCCAACAAGATGACAAAGCTTCAGGTGATTGTGCATCCAGTGCGAAAGGAATTTAGACGCAAGCGTTGCGGCTTCGACCATGATACACCCGATGACTTTGTCAAATCGCAGGTAAGACTTAACCCAACCGAAACAATCTATATTTACTATTCCAACTTCCTTGAGAAGTCTCCTTCAATTGACACGCATTAGGTGCCTATTATTTGTATTATTTATATATCGATGCGGGTCAATGTACATGGTCCCACTCTTACCTTCAGTACATTCCACGAGGTCAGCTCGAATATCGAACACGCCTTCAAATTATTTTTAAAATTAGTAAGGGAGCATTTTTGTTACCAAAAAAAGGCTAAAGGAAGATTCAACAAAGAGAATAATCCATGTTTAAAATGCCATCAAAGTTCAAAGTCGGTGCCGTTTTGAAATAGTTACAGTTTGAAATGTGGGAGGGATCCAAGGGCTTTATTTGTCTAAATTTTTGTCAATCTCGGCACTATTTTTGACAAAAAATTTAACACCTCTCTTAATGGTATTTTTATACAAATTCTGATAGCCGCAATCAATTAAAATTATAAATAAATATAAATATTGCAGTTTTTAATTTGAAAGAAAAAGTTTTATCAATCATCCTTTTTCCAAAAGAATTCAACAAAATTGTATTTTCAGTAATGCATATATTTGAAATGCCGATTTAAGCTAGAGGACAAACATGGCCCAAATGTCTCAAACATGCAAATCGAGCAGTTTTTCAAATATGGTAGATATATATCCGAGAGCTTTTTTCCTCAGAATCCTTACAATCGATTAAAAATCTAATTTAGTAATTGTACATTCTAAAAAGCAAATGATATAATCCTTAATAATATAATCCTTATATAATTTGTTTTATATATATTGTATTAAATATATTTACAATTATTTCATACAGGCTATATTATTGACAAACCATCAACAATGTATAATATTTGCAAACTAGAACAAACAACTTAAACCTAGACTTGGTTCCCTTAAATATACTTTCTGTCAAATGCGGGATATATTAAAAACAAATTGAAATAAATAATAATTAAAATCAAGAATATCCCTTCTGCAACAATGTGCTTTTACAGAGCTGCTTGGGATCGTCCTGGCCGCCCCTGGAAATGTCTTTGTACAATTTGCGTTATATAAGCAAATGACCAAAACTGTAAGAACTGGGCGTTGTCCAGTGGCTGGTTTCAGCCATTTTATTGTCTTACCTTGAGCATATTTGATGAGTTTCTTTCATTCATAGTATCAATAGAACGGGAGGGAAGCAGGTCTGGTGTGTGCTTGTGTTGTGTGTTGTGTTGTGGTGTAGTTGGCCACTCGATTGTTCTAGCATTGTAAATTAAACCTCTAAAATATTCATAAGCGGCAAACAGCTACAAACTGTATATTGCCATACATCGTTTGGGGCGCCAGGCACAATAAAACTGATTGCAGAACCAACGAAACACCCATCGACCCCCTCCCGCCCCCTTCGCACCAGCCGCACTGGATATTGTCTAATATAGTCGTTGGATTTAATACTCATACTCAGCTATTCTATATTACAGTGGCAAACCTGCACAAAGAGCATGGCATATTTGTTCTATCGCTGGTTTATGGCCCTCTTCTTCCTCGGCGTTGTCATTGAGTCCATGTGGCCGCGATCCGACGACGAGTCCTGCTATTGGCTATACTTCATCTATATGACCAATTGGGGCATATGGATGTGCATGCTAACGAATTTACTTGGCGCCATACTCGTCACCATATGGCATTATCATCCAGAATACGCGGGTAAGTTCGAGCCTAATTGTGCATCAAAATATGCGTATCATTTTGCGGGCAGATTGTTATATCGATACTATTATAAAAAGCTGAGTAACCGACTGCGCAATACTCTTTTACAGTATAATAATATCAATCTAAGTCGAAAATGATCTAAATTATTATTGTTAGTTTGGAAAAATAGCGTAAAAATATCGTTTTTGTAATTTGTGGGGCTGGAGTGGGCGTGGCCGAAGTATTTAAGCTGAATAGTTAAAGGAGGTCATCAGAAAACTTTCTTTCAAATTGTGGAAGATGTGGGAGACATTCCCGAGATATAGAGGTCATCACAAATCTGTCTAAATTTGTTGTATCTAACTTAAAAGTTAGTTGAGATATTATGTGCATCTAGCTTTAAAACTAAGGTTAATAAATTCAGTTTCAAAAAATATTTATCTGACGCTGGCACAGTTTTAGAAAGAACAGAACAAAACTCAATTTTCGAGTTTTTTTTTATTACTTATACTTGCAATTTATTCACTAATAGAAGAAATCATAGACATATGGGATATAGTAAAAGTCTTCTGGATAAATCGATGAACTGCTGAGAGAATTAAACTTTATCTACGATGATTTTGCACTTTTGGATATTTTATATTTTGTATAAGAAATCAGTTAAACAGTTTAAGCTTAAGAATTTTCATAAATTCCGAACTGTATTTGATTGAGTTCCATTTCAAACTCAACAGATAAGCTGCTAAATATGCAGGCATGGACGAGCCCCTTTCGGATTTACTGGAGCATGCATATTATAACGCTAGTGCTGTCGATTGTCATCACCATTATATATTGGACCATACTCTATGACGGTAAGTGTGGATTTTGGGACAAGCCCCTGGATGAAATGTAACAAATTCTGTTTGCTCGAACGCTTTCCCAGCTAACGAGAACACTCTGGATGCCACAAATGTGCTCACCCATGCATTCAACTCGATTTGCATGTTCATCGATCTGTGGATTGTGGCGCATCCGTTGCGTTTGCTCCACGTATTTCTGCCCGTATTATTTGGCATTGTCTATGCCATATTCTCGTACATCTATCAACTGTGCGGCGGCATCAACAAGTGAGTAAACGATCCCCAGCCAACTCCAAAAAAATTGGTTAAATATATATTGGCTAAATAGAAAAATGAGAGAATATATTTTAAAAATTAATTTTTTATTTGAAAAAAAAATATTATCAGTAAGACTAGCCGTCTTTATCATTTATATATACTATTGGAATTATTTTGTATATCACTTTGGATAATTATTTCTCTATTGTTATCTCGATTTTGCTTGTGTAAAAATATAAATATTTTCACATTTTTACAGGAAAGGCAAACCGTATATATATCATGTCATAGACTGGAATCAGCCGCAAAATGCTCTAATTACCGTTTTGGGTGTCCTGGTGCTCTCTTGTTGCGTTTATGCGCTGCTCTTTGCGTTCTTCAAGCTGCGTCTCTTCCTCTCGCGCAGCTGTCGTCAGGGCAGCTTTGTGCTGCCCACAAGCAGCGGCAGCAAACAGTCTGGCAAGGCCGCCAATGACAAGCTGGCAACACCCAACAATGGCATACAGCACTCGCCCTCTCGCATCTCCATGGTGCTGGGCAACTATGCGGGCTACGAGAATCAGGCATACTCTCCCGGTGCCGGCGAGCCGAAGAGGCCAAAGAACTAAGCCGTGTTCACACCGATAACGGGACAGATATGGCAAGCGTTGCCAGATAACTTTAAACTGAAACCATTCGAAGCTTTCTTTTCGCAGCTTTAATCAAACTGTACAGTAGGATTTTAACCCAGTGATATTATATTATATTTTAGTTAAATTTAAGCAAATAAATTTTGATGTGGATAAATATAAATAATGAGGTTTTAACTGTACAGTCAGCTGTGTCAACTGAATACTTACATAATAATAATAATATTAGTAATAATAATAATAATAGTAATAACAAAGGAAATAAAAACATTAATTATAAAAATAATAATAATGCTAATTTTAAAATATAGCTAAAAGAATCATTAATTCAAGCAGGTAATTATTCCATTCCCTATTCTATCTATTAAGTTTTTAAAATTTATCTCCAAGAACATAGACATAAAAATCCTATTCGTTTTTATATTTTTTGTATAATTTACACTTTTACATACACATGCGTATCTATATAAAAATTCATCTTTATTAATTTTCGTTATGTCCTTAATTTACAATTTTGAAAAAGTATCCTTGATAACTTAGTTTTAATGCTAACACACATATCGCATATCCTACTGTTTCCAACTTTCTGTTGAATTTTTAAAATTGTTTCCATGGTCACCCTAGCTATGTCCTTGTACAATACAACATTTACGTACTACTGAGAAAAAACCCAAATATCCATTTAAAATGCCATTAAATAATCAAAAAGTCACAAAGGCCCTCAATGACCATAGATTGTCATATTTTCACATTGTCTCAGGCTTGGGAACTTTACAGTTGATAATCAAATATTTATGCACTGGGACAATTTGTACAAAAGTTAAACGATATACAGCAAAAGTTTGCATGCACCTAAAATGTGGGAAAAGAAAACGAAGAAAAAGGAAACGAGAGAAAAAATAAAATATGGCAGCTGGAAAATGCATATAGCTGTTGAGTTATTGGCTTGAGGACTTCGTTGTTGCCAGAAAAACAGTTCAAAATTACTAACTAACTGCGTATAACTTATGAGAAATGGGTAAGAACCTGTGTAAATATTTTACACAAAGTCCTAATCACCTTTGAATGGTGGCATTAGCCCAAAAATTCACGATAGAGTCATCAATCACAAGGTCTATTCGATTTGTAGAACGACTATTTATAGTACAATTTGTATTACAATTAAATTACCAATAGCATATGATTATTCGACAAGTGGTGAAATCTCGGGAAGGTTCATTTCTATAATAAAAAACCAAGAGTTACGTTTGGAATGTAAAGTTTTGGGACCCAGGCATACATAGAGTTATATCTTTAGTTAGCCATACAACCACAATTTAATTTTCAGTTATTAAAAGCCTCTATTAGGGCTATATATAATATAGCAGTCCGTTTTAATTTGATTTTGTCACGATCTTGGGCGCATAATTTAATTCTCAATTACTGAAATTTTTCGCTCCGATGTGATAAAGTAAACCGATATGAATAAGACTTTTCTCTTATGTTAGAAACATTTTTATTTTACGTAAATGGGAAAATTGGAAGTTTTCATATAAAGGTTTCTTGGTAGCAAAAATGGATTCAATGAACCGCTTGGCCAAGTTCTTTAGCAACAAGGACCTAAGCTTCTATGAGAAAGCAAAATGGCAAAAAATCATGGAACAACATGGGACATATTTGACATAAATCCGCCAATCATAGTCGTATTAAATGAAGTTTGAAATTGGTTTAAAAATAATGGATTTATTTTCCAATCGAATACTAAACTGTTAGTGATTAAAGATTAAAACTGGATATCAGTTAAAAATAATAAGAACTTAAAAGGTTTTGGAGAATCATTCAAAGCATTGAGAATAATACAATAAAAATAAAATATGAATTAAAAATTAAATTTATTTAAATACATTTTGACTGCCATCATTTAATAGTCAGAAGCTAACAAGAAAAAAAATAAAACTCAATTTGATTGTTTGGATTCCGTTGCATGTAAATGCAAATTAAATTTGAAATAAATCAGATACACAAATCTTCACCTATTGAAATGAAATGAATGGATAACATCGGCAGAGAACTCGAGTCAAAATTAATGTAGATAACATTCATTTGGTATGACAGTTAATTGAATAGGCAAATTGAATAGTTATTCAGTGTAATATGGGACATTTGCCTATAGATTTATTAAGCCTAGGCAGCTAATGATACACATAAGAATTTGATTGGCAATAGATTGATCATAGAATAAAGTTAATGCTAACAAAAACAATAAATAAATAAATAAAAAGAGGCCACACACACACGTGCACACAGAAGTGTTTGAATCATTTAACTTTTTCGAGTGCCTTTAATGTGACCTTTTCAACACATTCACACGCAGTATGTCCTTAATCACAGCTGCCCGATTGTTTAACTGGGTCCTAGTCCCAACTAGAAATGTAATTGGGGAATATCAATTGGCCCAGCTAGACGGCGGCATTAAATTCTGATTGTTGTTATAGTTCTTGCTGCTGGCTATAACCTTAATTAAGTTTCAAACAGCATTTAATAACCAACAGCCCAATCAGGAGCCCAAGGACGAGAAACACACGTGCTGCTTGGCAGACCCTCGCCTGGCGATGACACTGTCCTGGTTCGTGCTCCTCGGCGGGGGCTCGGGGTTGCTGCTCAGTGGTCTCGCCGTGGCATGTGCTCCAAATTTGAGCACCTATCAATAAAAGAACAAGTGAGAAGGCTCCGGTCGGGAGCGAACGACTGGGGGATACCCTGACCCCCGTGTTTTCACACATATCAGTCCCCTTGCACTTATACACACGCACACACACACACGCACACATGTAAACGCAGGCTGCACACTCTGAAATTCATGTATAACTTTTATACTTTTTCTATATAAGAGTATGATCTCAATGAAACTTTCAGAGTTTAACAACAGCATTGCAATTTATATACAAACCAAAGCCCAAGTCCGTAGTATTTGAATTGCGTTTTTTACATTTTTTCATATATGGGTGAGTGGGGGAGGTATTCAAAATCCGAAATATCCTGCGTATCCTTCACGCATTTTGAACCAAGTTTGGTGGCTCTAGCTCTTATGGTTTTTAAGATATCTTAAAAAAACCGACTCAAAAAAACGATAATTATCGATAGTAAGACAACGAGATGAGTTATCGATGATTTGAAATAAACTTGATCTGCGTATGCTATACACGAACAAGAGTCAAGTTCAGCTTTCTAGCTTCTGTAGTCTCCGAAATCGATGTGTTTATACAGACGGACAGGCAGACAGACAGGCCTAGATCGACCTGGCTAGTGCTGCTGATCAGGACTATATATACTTTATGGGGTCGGAGATGCCTCCTTCTGCCTGTTACATACATTTGCACAAATCCATTATACCCTGATTTTCATTGGGTTCAGGGTAAAATAAAATAAAAGAAAGAAAAGCAAGCAAGAACGTTGCAGACGGGTGTAACCGATTGCACTATACTCGTTCACAGTGCACTTACTGCTTAAAACAGTCGAAAACGGTCTTACTTATTATTGTTATTTTGGGAAAAATAAATTTTTGTAATTTATGGACGAGGAGTAGGCGTGGCCAAACATTTTAGGCTCGATCATTAGAAAACTGTTTGTCAAATTTGGTGACTCGTCAAAAAAATGGTGGGGTTTATGGATTTTCGCGACTTACCCGCCCCCAAGATATGCAGATTTGATCGATTTGCCACGCCTCCAGTGGCCGTACCCAAAAAAATGTGAGCTAGAACATCAGTAAGTAAAATTGAGGGCCGAGGGTTGTATATAAATTCAAACGATTTGCCACGCCCCCAGTGTGCGTAAGAAAAAAATCTTGTGCTATCTCTAGAGGAGGTCATCAGTAATTTATCTGCAAAATTTGATAACTCTAACTGTAAAGCTAAGGAAGATAAATCGATTTTGGTCAATTGCCACGCGCCCACGCTTAGCTAAAAAATCTTAAGAAAACCCAATATACTCTGTTCACTTCATAAACGAGTAGGGAAGAGAAAAAACCAGAGCAGCCATACTTGATTGTCCTGCCAGGCGTGCGTGTGTGTGTGTGTGTGTGCGTGTGTCAATCTCATTCGTTGTTGTTGTCCTTGCCGACGGGCGGACATGGCATGTCACAAGTTCCAGCGCAGTTAGACGCAAATTAGGCGTCGCATCTGTTTAGGGTCCTGGATCGATATGTGAGCATTTTGATCGATATGAAATTTCCTTGAGCTTTGAACTTCCTTTCATGTCCTTGTCGCGCCTATTGACCTGCCCATTGTACTTAATTCTCTTTGACCGGGCGGCCATCTCATCATTAGCCCGAACAAAATCAATAGCAGTTTAATTGAATGCACTACTTCGGAAATTTCGACAGCTGTCAACTGTCAATGCCAAGCTCAACGAATCTATTTCATTCACAGCATTAAAACCAACACTATAATTAAAAGCAATCAATAGTGTGAAATATTAATTGAATTCCATAGCAATCGCCCCTTTTCGTTTGGGGCCACGCATTCAGCCCCCTTCTAGATATAATAGATTACATTTATGGTTCAGCCATGATTGCGCAATTTTCTACCCATCAAAAACGCATCCAAGTTATTCAGAGCTAAGCGCGTATGAGCATGAATGCTTAAACGCATGAAAGGTGAGCATTTTATGTACAGTCCGGGGTCATTAAATAGGTTCAGCATAGTATATTTAATTTGGCTATAGCTTAGCAGGAAATAATAAAAGTATTGTTACAAATTGCCATTACAATGAAGGCTGCAATCTGGGTTTGAACCGAACCAGTTCGAATCCGGAACATCCATTATTTTTGAATTTTGAACCGTACCCTGAACAGAACCCGTTTGAAAAAAGACTGCCGAACCTGAACCCGAACCAAACCATACTTACTTCAAACCTTTAATTTAGAGTAAAAAAAAATTACTTTGAAATTTTTTTATTAATACATATATAGGCACTCGCTTAACGTATTCTTCAATCTTCAATTCGTCAATCCTAGTTTCGTCTCTTAGAATTTCGCGCTTGTACAAAAGTACTAGCCAAAAGGGTCTTAATTGGGTTTTGTTAGTGAAGAAATTACAAAAGATAAAGTAAAGGCGTCGAACCCAGGTTCGAACCAGAACCTGCTTTCATAAACGTGAAAAACCATGTTCATGAACCGCGAACCGAACCAATGGCATTATTCTTTTGGGTTTGCAGCCGTGATTAAAATATTTCTAAAATAAACATAAACTACAAATTCGTAATATTTCACAGTTCTCAAGCCTAAAAATGCTCGTTTTCTTGCACCGTTTTACTGAAACAATTTACAACACTCATGCCAACATTTGAAAACAAATTGTTTTAAGATTTATTTTAAATATTATTTTTTACCTAAATTTCGAAAAACATTAAAAAAATATTCTATAAAACTGTACATTTAATTTAGAAATTATTAGTTAAAATACACAAATTGGTTTAAAATAATATGAAATAATTGAAAACAAGTAAAAACGTCGCAAGTGTACGTTACCGACTGCGAAATACTCTGTTTGCATACCATTTTTATTAAAATAAAAATTAAAAAAAATGTGACTTGAATTATTATATTTGTTAGGTTCTAATTTTTAAATATTCAGAAAGTACTTAATATACATTATAAGCCATGGAAACAATTATATATAAGTTCATATATAAGATATATTTTCAGAAATATTAACTAATTTTGGATACAGATTTTCTAGTAGTGATAATGAGCAGGCAAAATAAATGAAACAGTAAATGTTTATACGACACCGCTAAGAATTTTAGAGGCCTAAAAGTCCTCTCTGAACTATCAAATGCTGCAAATTGTTAATTTTACAGATGGCAGAAATTGTTAAGCAATAAATTCAATGTTCCAGCAAAGCAAAGTGAAATATTTTTGTGGCTCGGACTGCACTTACCACATGAACAGCTGTAAGTCAGACGCTTTATTTACAGTGAAATCAAGAACTCAGTCGACAGGACGACACAGCAAAGTGACAGGACAGTGGCAACAGAGGAGCAGCGAACATATTTGAAAGATTAGTGAGAACGCAGCAGGCTGGCCCAGGACATTGTTTGGATGGCATAAACAAATGGCGAGTCGGGCAGGACACACACACACACACACATACCCTGTGCTATGCACAGTTTTCCAGTGCTGCCCCGAAGCCCCCTCTCCCTGCACCCCACCCCATGTTGTGACAAACAGGACCCACACATGCATACATTGGTTAACCCATACGAGTGCATTTTGTGAATCATGTGAACGACTGGAACTCATAAAGTATTCATTAATTGGAAACGCGCGCGCCTGCCCAACTGACCAACTGAGCCAACTGGCCGAGGATTGTTAGTTGGTAAAAACCGAAGTATTTGTCATATTTGAAATTCAGTCTCGTTTCGGACGCTCGGCCAGCAGAACCATATTTTCACAGGTTCCTATATTCTGTGTACGCCGTAATCGCAGTGCACAAATCAGTGGCGAAGCACGCGTTACGGGCTATGGTAACGGTAACGGACCGGAGCCGGATATTGCCGGCGCTATGTAGTAAATAAAATTATTATCCTCGTGCGTGTTGCCAACCATAAATGTTAATGTGTCGCCCAGAGATACCAAATAGCGGAAGTACATACAATAACAAATACGAGAAGAGGAAAATAAATATTTAACAAAACAGAAAGAAAACAATAGAGTTTCCAAATGTGCGTGCATGTATTTGAAACACTAGTGGAAAGTTCCATTTGATTTGTATTAGCCACAAAACAGGAACTCTCTCCCTGCCTCCCTTCCTTCATTCCCTCTCTCTCGCTCTCTCTCTCGCTATCTATGCGTTAATTGTGTGGGTGCGAGCGGTTAAAAAACAGCCCAACAGCATTGCGAAAATTCTGCTATACTGGCCACCGAATGGATAATGGGTATTTGTTTAGACACAGGTAAGCAGTGCGACAGCTGTAACAATCCAGCTTTTGGCCAACTCAATCATGTCTCAATAGCACACAACAACCGGCTTAAAGCAACAGTCAGAACAAACAGCCGGAACGTACAATAAATGGCTTATTCAAATTATAAAAAACACAAAAACCTGGCGGGCAAAAGAAGTTGTATTTTTACAAAAACAGATCTAATTCGCTTTATAATTTCCGCATAATAGTTTGGATTCTATACTTTCGTATATGCTTTACAATTGCAATACATAAATATATTCTACTTTCGAATAGAATTTTCAAATATTTGTACTTAATAAACAGTTTCTTAAATTTAACGAGGGTTTAATAAATAACCTATAAATTTTAATGCGAATTTCGCAACTTTATCCAATATATTTGAAAGTTTATCTAAAAGCAAGATTTTATTTCGGTACCTAAAAATACAACACATCAAGTTAGAATTCAGAAATATTACTTTAAAAATGATAAACAATGAATAAGCAAGCGTTTTAAAGAAATGGATTTTAAAAATTAAATTCTTGTTGGTTAATGTAAAATTTATTAAAAATAGCATTTTTAATTCGCGTATTTCATTGAAGGCATGATCCCAGTGGAATGTTCTCGATTCTAATAATTCTATAAATTCTAACAGGCAATAAAGAATATTTAAATAATATCCTAATTTTGACGTTTGTTACGCTTTGTGGTTAAGTCTAAGTTAATAATAATTGTATTCAAATAATGAACTATCATAACACTCATCAGAACGAAAATATAGTTTGCTTTTACTACATTGTAATATAAAAAAGCCTTGAAGTATGCTATAAATTTGTGTGTGAGATTATAAAAAATGTTGAAATGATAAAAGCAATATTATGAAATTATTTCAATAATAATTTGATTCAACTTTTTGCTTAATTCAAAGTAACAGGCTGCAATTTGGCGTGTCCTTCAGTTGGAAATACACTGAAGTACAAAACGCTTTGACAAAATATTCATGATCCGAAAGGACCTTGCACAAACGCTATAATTTGCGGTGGGTTGACCACTGATTGGTCCTTGGGCATGTTCGTTGACCATCAAACAGGCAACAAACTCATAAAAAAAATCGGAAAAACAAAAAAAATAAATAAAAGGAAACACCCACAGTGAAAAAAAGAGAAACAAGCACAATAATGTGAGCTGAAAAGGAAAGCAACAATAACAAAACAACATGTCAATTAAATAAAACTGCAGGAAAATCAATAAAAATGTCACAGGAATAATATAGAGTATACGACTGAGACCGACTGGAAATACGCGAAATTGTCGGCTGATTTTCCATGAATGAAAATTATATACGCCATTTCTCAGCTCGTATCGGTGACGTAATGTGCGCAGTCTACAATTAAATTATTGCTAAACATATTTTAATAATGTGTTTGTCCCGTTGCGCATTACTGAACAGTTAATTTCCTGCCCCAACGCCGGCAACAAATTGCTTCCGCTTTGTGGCAAGTATGGCGCTAATGCCGCTTGGCACGTAACAAGGCGGGGCGCTAACTGGCCAGCACATCCGGTTGCCGGCTTGGCTAATGGCCCTAAAGCCCTTAACTGTTGCTTCGAAAATGTGCAGCCAAAAAAAAAAGAAAAAATTATGCAAAATAATTCAAAGTAAACTCTAAAATTATATGACTCTTATTTTTGGTATTATTTTTAGATGCCAGCGCGGCACAAGATACCGACGAACCAGGCAACGATTGGAATCATACAGGGAATCAAAATGGCCCAAATGCGGGCCCTGGCAGCGTTATGGGCCTGAACGGCAATGGGCGACTCGGTTCGGCCAACATCGGCGCCATCGATATGCAAAATGCTGGAAAAATCAAATTCGATCCGCCCAAAGTGCCAGTGATATTTGTTTTGGGCGGCCCAGGTAGTGGCAAGGTCACCCATTGCGATACCTTCATGCAGGAGCGACGCGGTGTTACGCACATCAATATGATGGATCTCCTGCAGCAATATGCAATGGGGAACGGTACGTTGTTCGCCTACAAATATCTTATTATATATAAATTATTATATATAAATTGTTGGGTATTTAGTTTTTATTCTAAACTAGCGCTAAGAAAAACACCATTTGAAATTTGAGTATATATATCAAAATTGTTTACTATATTCAATAACTCAAAATTAAACATCGTATTATTAAACAAAGCATTAAAGTTTAAAATTCAAAAATATAATATTTATATTTAAATAACAATTAGAATTCGTAAATATTTGGGCCAGAATACAGAATAAAAAATATGAATAGTAGAATATGTTGGTAGCCCTAGGAATCATTGTTTAGTAGTTTTAACTATACCCGATACAATATACAATAAAAAATTTTTTGAAAAAAGGATAATAATAAAATTTAGTACTGTAAAAATATAAATAATTTTCATGTATTATAATTTTGCCAAAATGAATAATAATAGTATAAAATATTATCAAAGTAATGATTTGTAATAATGTTTAACGCTTATAGATGTCTCCGACACGATAAAGTATATATATTCTTGATTAACCGAGTCAACCCACTTCTGTTTTCTTTTTGGTATAAGAAATAGTTATAAATGATCAAAATAGCATTCAATTAATACAGGCTATTAGTGCTCTATGCTAAAATATTCTTAATCAAAATATTTTCAACATAACACTAGGCTAAATCACTTAGACAAACATTGAAACCAACTAAATTAAATTACTTAAGAAAGCTTGATTGCTTATCACAGTTTTAGTTTCGGCACATAATGTATTTTTATTTAAGGTATAAAGAATCTAACTAAATATATTTTAGTACTTAGCAGATACGAATTTTAAAATGAATAAAAATTAATTATATAAATATTTAAATGTACTTCAGATATGCAAGACTTTTCGCAACTATCGTCAAAAACTGTCACCGAGGTGTTGATGTTGGAAATGAAAATGGCTCCAGCTGCCAAAGCATACCTTATATCAGGATATCCACGATCCATGCGCGACGTCGTCGAGTATTCCGAGAAGGTAATTCACAAGTACCTCACAAATATATTTCTAAACAATAACTACAGATAGTGTGTATAGTATAGTTTCTCGCATTTATTATGATATAATTTTGGGTTCTCATTTATTTAGTTTTTCCTTTTCTATTTTTTGGTTATTTGTTCAGCATTTGAACTAATTAGCTGCCAAATGGGTCCCCGTTTATTTGTTAAAGCCTAATTCCCATGCATTTTGAGACGTACATAACAAGGATCTATACTTTTACACATACTTGTATATACTTATGTATGTCTGTGTGCGCTAATTGGCTGAAGTGGCCTCTAGAGGCTTATTGGGGCTTATATAATGCAGCCGAAAGCTTTGCTTGATTAATGTTTATAAAAGAAGTCTAGTTGCGGCGTGAATTATTTCACGTATATATAGAATTAAGTATGGTGGTATTATAGTTGATTTATTCTCTTCACAGTTGCTAAATTTACAGGCCTCATTATTTGAATAGCTTCAGATATATTTTATATATCATTTTATGCAACTATTTACCCTACTTTAAGCACCATTATTTGATTAGCTTACATTCTTTAACTTTTTTTAAATTGTATTAATTTGCATTTAAAAACGAATTAAGTTATTTATTTATAATATATATATAATATGTATATATATATAATATATATAATATATAATATGTTATGCATTTAATTTAATATTACAAGACAAAATAATTAAGTATGTTAAAGTGCCTTTGCGTAAAAAGCAAGAAAAACGAATTACAAAGTTCTCATTTTCAAATACGAAAGAAACGTAATTTAAGCCAAACACTTTTAAAAACTTGTTTGACCTAGAAAATCTTGAAGCATTATTTTAAAAATAAATAAGTCATATTGCCTTTGGTTTGACCGAAAAAAGTAATATTTTTGTATTGAAAATGTGGCAATCTGTAACGAAAACAAGTTATATGGCGAAATTCTCAATAGATATTTAATTAGAATTTAACAAGTCTTAAATTTGGAAAAAAATTAGTATTTTCAGATAGATATAGAAATTGTATTCTATCCAACAAGCTTCCAACATTGTATTCGTGAAATGTTCAATAGATATTTAATATTTATTTAACATATTTTTAATTTGAAATCTCCACTATATATTTAATTTAAATTTGAAAAATTGTATACTTTTGCAGATACAAGTCGTTAATGGTGTTATCTTAATATCCTGGCGCCAGTCGGTGCTTCAGAAACAAATCGATTATGGCGCTAAACTAGGTCATGTTGTACTCTCCTTAGCCAAAATGGAATTGGAAAATTTCTTCAAAAATGTGATGCCAGTCGCTGATTATTTTGATCAAAGCGACATGCTGTTGGCCGTAAGTTAAGCCAAATGTTGTACAATTATTCAAAAGCAAACTATATGTAAATTGTTTGCTAATAATGCGGAAACCTTTTCATTTGCATTCTTTACAGGTAAATGGTGAGCGTGCGCCCACAGAAGTGTATAAAGACTTTCGCACCGCTGTGCTAGATATACTGAGCACGCTCGAGAACCAAGAGGCCATGATGAATGGAGTTACAGGTATGGGCAGAGGGATACATGATATACCCGGCAGTATAGTTAGCGTAGACACCGCACCGAGTCAAGCCCAAGCGCCTCACATTACAGACCAAGTGGCCGCACCTGTTCCACCTGGTGAGCGCAATGTGACAAACGCTGTGATATCTCACATAGCCGCCAATGCGGCGACAGCGGCGGCCACATTGCGAACCGGCGGCGGCGCCAGTGTTGCCGACGACGACAGCGGCGTGGTTGTCACCCAGCAGCCGAAGCTGAGTCGCGGCACCGCCAGCCTGGATGCCGGCGACGAGCCACCGGAAGCACCACCAGCCATACCGCCCATCATTTGGGTAATTGGCGGCCCGGGCAGCAACAAGGCGACCCTGTGCTTGAAGGCGGTCGGACTCAATCCGGGCTGGTCGCACATCAGGTGAGCCCCTTAGCTAAACACAATCCTCGAATCCTTGACTCTAAACTCGAGTTTTATTTAACAGCGTTGGGCGTCTGCTGCGCAATATCACGGATACGGCGCCACGTGCCAATACCGAGAGCTATGCCGTCAAGGAGGCGCTCGCCGCTGGCGAAATGGCCCCGGAGAAGACGCTGAATCAGCTGCTCGACACTAACATCCGCCAGCTGCGCGACAAGACGGGCATCATCATCGACGGCTACCCACGCAACCTGCAGCAGGTCAGATACTTTGAGAACAAGGTGAGACTCCAAACCAGTTCGCACCCGTAACTCCAATATTTTTGAAATCAACAAGCAATCTTTCAATCGAACTTCTTGCCGAACCGAACCACACTCTTCTTAAAAACCGCCTCCACAGAGGCTGTAGAAATGAGTACTCGCTTAGAGATATTCTACTTCATGTAACAAAAAAAGTTACAGAACAAAATATTATGCTTTAAATATTAAACATGGGTTCACTGATGTGTCAAATCAGTTTCAAGAACCGAACCTAAAACCGCGACATTTTTGTGAACCGTGAACCGAACTAACGACCTTTTTTTGGGATTGTAGTATTGTTGAAAATACACAAGTTATTCGACTTCAAACTCTTGTTTCAAAAGCTTTAAAAGCACAGTTAATTTTAAATTCGACAGCCACTTATTTTGAAACATTAATACTTTAAGAAGCCAACTGTTTGATAAATTTACCACAGCACAAAAGATTTTTGTTTTCTTTATTTATTTAAAATTGTAAACTTATATAATTCTCATGTCAGGCTTAGAAATCTTTTATGGCCAGTTTAGTTCCGATCTGCAATTATAATTTTAGCATAAATTAATTAATGCGCTTTCAACTTAATAGTATTCAAATAGATTTTGGAGTATAGATTACTAGATTACTGTATGGTAAATAATTTTTCATGCAACCAAACTCACTTAATATGGGTTATGTTTCCAGCATTTTGGTGAAAATCCCTTTTTTATGTCGCTCTTGTAAAAACTATCTTCCATTTACGAAAATTAATTTTTTGTCGAAAAAATCCCGATTTAGGAGTGAGTATTTTAATATTTATTGCCTTACAACTATATTTTGCAACGTGTATAGAATGTTCACAAAGAAAATTGTTTGTCGAAACCAAGAAAACTTTATTAAAAATTGATTCTCTGAATCAAATGAAACTGACAATACAATAAAGTAAACTATTTATGTTTTTAAATACTTAAAGGCAGATTCCTTATGATCTGAAAAGAAAAAGTTAATTGAAATCCATTATTTTTTTTAAATTTCAATCCGATAACAAAATGTTTTGTCGAAACCAAGAAAACTTTATTAAAATTGATTCTCTGAATCTGACACTACTAATGATAATGTTGTTTATCCTAAAGTAAACAATTTATGTTTTTAAATACTTAAAGGCAGATTCCTTATGATCTGAAAAGAAAAAGATAATTGAAATCCATTATTTTTTTTTAAATTTCAATCCGATAACAAAATGCTTTGTCGAAACCAAGAAAACTTTATTAAAATTGATTCTCTGAATCTGACACTACTAATGATACTGTTGAATATCCTAAAGTAAACAATTTATTTTTTTAAATACTTAAAGGCAGATTCCGTTTGATCTGAAAAGAAAAAGTTAATTGAAAGCCATTTTTTTTTTAATTTCAATCCGATAACAAAATGTTTTGTCGAAACCAAGAAAACTTTATTAAAATTGATTCTCTGAATCTGACACTACTAATGATACTGTTGAACATCCTAAAATAAACAATTTATGTTTTTAAATACTTAAAGGCAGATTCCTTATGATCTGAAACGAAAAAATTAATTGAAATCCTTTATTTTTTTTAAATTCCATTCCGGTAACAAAATATAAACCCGTTCGATGTCCATTTCAGTACAAACAACGTCCGCCCACCATACTCTTGGACTGCTCAAAATTGCAGCTGGGTCGGGGGCGCATTGATGATACAGTTTCCTCGTTTCGACGACGTCTGGAGATATTCCGCGAGCAGACGCTGCCCATGCTGAAGACCATGGACAGCAGCAACCGACTGCAGATCGTAAGTAATTACATATTACTATATCCAACAAAAAATATATAATTGGTATTCGTGGTCAGGTCGACGGCGACACGGACAGTCCCTCGGTGCAGCGCGAATTCGAGCGGCTAATACGCAATCACATTCAGCAATTGGCCAATCAAATCGAGGGCAGCGAGGGGGCCAGCGAGAACAATCCGGCGATGCGCAACGAGCAGACGGACGCCATACTGCACGATCTGGAGACGAATGTGCCGGGCGCGGTTCCCACGATCAGCCACCATGTGAGCATGATGAACGGCCACCTGAAGAGTCGAGGTAGCGCCCTCGCCAGTGCTAAAAGGCCCAGCCACCAGATGATGAACGGCCACGTGCCCGGACGACCTGGCACGGGGCCAGTGGCCCCGCTGGGTCAGCCCGTCGATTTTCGACACATGCTCGAGGAGGCCGAACGCTATCCAGTGGACTCGTATATGTAGAGTATCAGTTGCGTTTAGTTTAAAGAAAGCTTTCTCTACGCAGAGCGTATAAGGTTTTATAGTTTTTATAGAAACGCATTCGTCCTAGATTAAGTTCTATTGTTAAAGCTGAGTTGTTGGTATTTGGAATTTTATAGGGTGGCGAGTTTTGATAAAGTATATTAAGAGAAATGGCTACAAAAGAAATTTGGGCCAATTTATTTTCATTGAATTCAAACTTTGCTAAGTTTAGTGGATAAACACGGTAAAATACACGTAATTAAATATAAAAATGCCTTAATTAAAGGCTTCAATACAATTGAAGGTAGCAATAAAAACAAAATAGCAACAAGCATAAAGTGAATGCAAAAAAACTAATTTAGCAGTAAGTTTGAAATTACACTTTAATAAAAAGCTGAAAAATAAATACAGTGTATGCCTTTTGCGAAATAGCCTATTTTAATGTATATAGCGCATTATTTCCACAGCTAATCTGAAATTATTTTTAGATTGAAAATAAATGGGATTCATTTTTATATTTATAAGTACATATATACATATGCTCAATCTGTAATAGTTGTAATTTAGGGAAAGATCCGTTCGCTGCGAAAAACTGCAATTATTGAATCTTATTTGCAGTCAAAAAAAATTTCCCATGCCCAGGTCCCAAAAAGCATTGTACAACTTCGATAACAGCAACACAGTTAGCGACAATGCATTTCAGACCAACTTCAGGGAAATAGGTTTCTAAAATAGTGAAGAGTATGTAGGCTTTGTACAATTCAGTTTTAAAGCTAGACACGTCCAATTCAGACTGATTACCCCCTTCTAAAGATTGCACAATACATTTTTTATGCGCCCGCTGGGCCGTGGCAGTTTTATTTAATCTACATACATATATACATATACATATACATATGCATATACATATACATATACATATACATATACATATACATATACATATACATATACATATACATATACATATACATATACATATACATATACATATACATATACATATACATATACATATACATATACATATACATATACATATACATATACATATACATATACATATGTATGTATGTGGGTTGGTGTTTCGCCGAGACTGCCATTTCACATTTTCGACACAATAACAACAACAACGAGATCCCTAGACAACAACCAGTTCGCTATCGGCAACATTTGAAGCGAAGGCGAATTCGCATGTCTGCAAATTCGCCAAACTAGCAGACGACGACAAGTAAGAAGTCAAAGACGAGAAGCACGGCGAAGAGGGGAGTTGCAGTTCGGCCTTTGACGAGTGCGGTCGTGAGAGCGGTTTCCAAACGTGATCGTTTGATGAAGTGTAAATAAAAAAATCCCACATATTTTGGGCACTCGCCCGGGATAAACGGTAAATGTTCAACAAATTAAGATTGCAGACAAATAAAAAAGTGACAAGTAAATTTTTCTAAAGCTGAAACACAATCAAAATAACAGTGATATTAAATGACAAAGAAGTGCGAAATTATTAAATTGTTTGAGAAATAAAAAGAAAGACGACATTTCTTTGCTCTCATTTATAAAGTAAAATGACAAATTTTAATGAGTTAATTTGAAAAAGCCTACGAGCCGCGTGTAAGGCAAATATTTACGCTTTAAACAAATTCGTATTTGAGGATGTAGGTGACAGAAATAATAGAAGCCGTTTGCACTGGTTTTAAACATGACGAAAACGATGTAAAATTGTTGGCGAAAAATGTATACATACAGGAAATGCTGTCTGACCGTGACCTTGAAACGATTTGCGCAGTATAAGGAATTAGTGACAATGTACAGAATATGCCGTTACATATATGTATGTACATATGTACATATTTCGCAACTTGCTTGCCGACCAACTGCTCGGGCATAGCAGTAATGAAGACGACAAAAAAGCAGGGACGAAGACGAAGAGAATTTGAAAATGCGCATGAATTTGACGACGATGAGCAATGCAGAGATCAAGAGGACAATGTTCAAGAAGTAGCAGCAATTAAAAGCGTACGTGCACAAAGCGAAACGACGATTGCCGACGACACTTTAACGAAGTCCAAACACAACACTTTGCTATGAGTTTTCGCGACGTAGAGCAGTCAATAACAGTTGTCAAGGTTAAAGGGTTAAATTGCTGTAGAAGTTTGGGTGACAGAATTCGAAAAACAGGCAAACTAATTTTTGCAAAGAAATCACTGAGAAGTATTGAGAAGTTATTTATTCCGAGTTAAAAACATCGCAAACATCTGTTGTGCGAATTTAAGTCGCTAGTGAACAGCAAGCAAATTATTCTATGATGACCTCCAAGTATTGAGCCAAAAAATGTTGGCCAATCTCATTCCGGCCCCCACACATTATCAATAGTTATTTAACCACAATAAGAGTAACAGTTAAGACCGGTTTCGACTGTTTTAAGTGGTTATTATAAGGTAGAGGAGTATTGCATACCCGACGGCAATGCTCAGTTGCTTTTATTTTTTTGAATTTTTCGTATTGCAGTTAAAATACATAAGTTTAAATGTGGATCTGTATAAAAGTACTCTAGACCTAAAAGTTGTTTTATTCGGCCTCAAAACATCACAAAAATTTATTTGATTAAAAGTAAAGTTGTATATTTTAAAACGTTGCCAACGTTCTCATAGTCTGATTCTGCCAATTTATCATAAATTGATTTAATTGTGTTTTTGGATAGCAAAAGCAAAACTTCTTGGCAATCTTATTGTCCACACAAGAGGAATAATTTCTGTAGCTATTCAGGCGACTTATATCCGGTACATTCAAATTCTCAATGACCCTTAGTTCGCGATTGTAATGCACTGTTGTCTGGAATTTACCACCATGAGGAATGGTGCGAAAACGCAATCGATATGTGACAATTGATCCATACATTGTCTCCTTGCCATTCTCCTCGAACATCACCTTCTTCGCGGCATATTCCATATCCTGGAGCAAAATACGCTGGCAGAATTGATTGTACCGATTCACCAGCATCCATCGATTGATGTGATAGATAACCTGCTTACCAAGCATATAAATATCCCCATCGCGCCTATGTTTCACGTACTCATTGCAGGTGCACCAATGCTCCCCGATGCAGGCATCCTCACAGTCGCGTTCCTCTGGCAGGGGATGCAGCAAGGACTGGCTGCTGGGACAGCTGGGCAGAGGGGACAGGTCCGCTGGGGTGGAGGCATTCAGCTGCAGAAAGTGCCTCAGCGTATTGTGGACGTCATAGTTGGAACACAAGCGATTGCGATTGAGAGACAAAGCCTCCGTGTACTTGGGATATGTTTCGCGGAACCAGGGCGGCAGGTATATATGCAGCATGGGCAAGCGCTCCTCCAGAAAACTGTCGGACAGATCCCTTAGGTCTTCAGAGCCTGCGCCATGATCGCTCATCAGTATCACAATGGCCCGCTCAAACAAAGTGTGCCGCTCGAGGAGTCGCAGGTTTTCCAAGAATTTGCCATCTAGGCTGGAGGCGGCAAAGTAGAAGTCATGCGTGAATGTCATGCTCCAAAAGAAGCCGAACGCAGGCTGGTCTAGCTCCTCTACATAGCGACTGGTAAACTGCGAACAAAAGTCGAAGACATAGGAAACGCTCAGCCGGCGTCCAATGCAATAATGATACCCAAATCTTGTGTATGTTTTCATGGCACTGTTAATTGCCAGTAACAGGGGGCGAAGATAATAATCCGTTGGTGCCCGATAGAAGCCAGGCAAACCCAATGTAAATGTTGCATCGACCACACAATCCTCTGCCAAAGCTGTAGCATAGCCAGCGTTTTTGTAATCCTTCCATATCCAAGGCATATTATCCAAACAGCCGTTAGCTTCGGCGTCTTTACTATGCATCATTTGGTCGAGCTTGCGCCCCGACAGTACTGGAAATAAATTTGGAATCGTATTTTCCCCCACCTTGTTGTAGCCCTCCAATTCAAACCAGCCGTCTTTGCTCACAAACTCCGCCGTCTTTGGCATTGTCCGGCGAAAGTTCATGCGTGACATGCTGTTCAGTCCGAGGATTATAACACTGGGCTTTCGGTCCAATGGATGGGATTCGGTGCGTGGGCTCGTTATGTTCATTTGAACCAGGGAAAATGCATCTTGTTGGACGATCTTTGATGGATTGGATATATTGCAGCATTCGACAATAATTCCGTTTATGCGTAACGGCAGCCAACACTTGTCACTGAAGTAGACCGGCGACTTTATCCTAAAGGATTTCTCTGTTGAGATAAGCAATCACAGATTGGGTAAATACACTTAATTCTCTTTTTGTTGTTATTCTAACTACTCATAAATCAAACATTTTAAGTGCACATTATATTTTTAAAGTGTAAATTTTTAATGGCATCTTACAGGGAACTTTGTCAGTTTGGTTGATTGGATTATCACGAAATCAAACAAAATATTTAATAACTGATTTCTTTCTAACAACTACTGGATTATCAGCATTGGGAAATAATGATAATAAAGAAATAATTTTTCAAAACCATAAACAAAATAATTCTAGTGATAGCAGTATATTATCAGTCTTACGCAAAAGAACGCATATTGTCATTTTACCATTTCATATTAATTTATTTTAATATTTTTTCTCTTTTCCAAATTATGATTTATTTTTTATAATTTATTTAATATGTAAGAATTTTTAATTATTCTTTATTGTACTTTTAACCTGTTTTCTTTTCCATTTACACGAACTTATTGGGACGTATTTATCAGGTTAAAAGAGAATTAGGTGTAGATGACTTACTCGCTGTGGTCGTCGGGATCAGTGCCGTTGCCACGAACTATTTCTCGATAATGACACTGCACACTTGGCTGTCCCGATTGACTGTCCAGTTTGAGCAGGTTCTTTTGGTTCACCTGGAGCTGGTAGTACTTGGTGTCCTGGTCGAATGTCAGCTGGAAGAGATCTGGCTCGATGGTGCAGGCCCTTAATTTAATTTCCATGGCCTCACGCGAAAAGGGTTCGGCATAGGGCATCTTGCATTTCTTGCTATTTACAAAATAACGTGAGGGCTTTATCACCGAGCTTGTAGTTTCTTCTCCGAAATCGATGGGCATTATATTAGCCATTTTGTTGTCCTGTGATTTCGACTCATCCCTAATTTCGACGGTTCGAGCAGCCATTTTACCTTTCTGGATAAGTTCGCGTAGGTGTTGCTCTCTTAAAATGAAATCTGGCTCTATCCAGTCCAATGTCGTCTTCATGGATACGGAGGGAAAATGTTCATAGTCAATGTCCGTCTCATCATTTTTGCTTTTGTGGTTCAGCCAAAGGAATATCAATAGTAGACCAAAGAAGATGAGCAAGTATTTGCGTATGAGTAGCATCGTTTTACGTCTTGGTGTTGTCATTGTCGTAGTGTTAATTATTTGTCAAGAGTTTGTCGAATTTACCGCAGTTTTCAATAATTTACAGTTTGTGTAGTTGAGTAGTGTTTGAAATATTGCTGAGACTTGTATTTGGAAAAAACCAATAGGAAACCTAATTGTTCTATGTTCTTTGTCCCAATTCTAAATGCCCAAAGTTCTTTGCTCTTCACACAAAATTCCTATTCGAAGCTATTTGTTATAGAGGTCCGATGCTGAATACAAATTTGCTAATATTCTTGGAGCATAGAGAAATTGTATAAAAAAAACTAATTTTTTGAAGGAGAGTTCGTTGCGTATAATGAATATTATGGAAATCGTAAAGCACCCTACATTCCACTGCTGGAGATCAGTCATTGATGAATAATCCTAACATATATTTTTATGCTGATCATCTTTGTTTGTCGACCAACCCGAATTGAAGAGCATAAAAAGGATAAAAAAGCATAAAACTTAAAATTTTCTAATGGTGATGTTCAGGAGTATTGGTGTTGCCTGGTATCTTTGAACGGTCTTCTTCTTGTTCCTAAACAGAGACCCGTTTATTTCGATTTCATTGCCGAATATTAACTGTAACGTGCCATGGACGGCTTTCCTTGTACCTTTCTCAATTTTTATTGTGGCAGTTTTCTGCTTCTTTCCTTTATTATGATGACCCCGTCGTCCACAACTTGTAACGGCTCCAGGGGAGCCACTGCTGCGCAGTGCAGCCGGACTGTTGTTGTGGAGCACATGTCATGAAGGGTAGCTCCTTGCTGAATGTTGACTTAGGCGTGACAGTGGATTTTCCATTTTGCAGGATTTTGTTACCGCAGCTTGCGATATTATTGTTTTCAGCGAAATTAAGTAATCTGTACCGTTGCGTTGAACAGGAAACAGATTGATATTTTTGCAAACTAAATTTGGAAATGTTTATTTAATTATAAAGTGTAAAAAAATATACCAAAATATTGACATATGCCATTTCCATTAAATCGGTTACTATAATATTTGTAGAGTTCTTAGTTAATATTTTCTTTAAATATTAAAAATCAAAAATAGCGAGATTTCCGTTTTGATTTGTTTATTAATATATTGAATCAATTAACTTCTGTTGATTGTATTTTAGTTTTCCAAAGCTTTCGAAATCGAGGGTCCCAGCAACGACCTTCAATGTGGTTCCGAGAATATTTATGCCTCTATGTGAATATAAACATATCCTATTGTAAATTCTTCATACAAGGGCGTAAGTTTGTTGCCTAGCCTTTTATTTGTTTTGATAAGAACTTTATCGCCCTTCTAAGGTTCTGTTTTGCCTTGTCTCGTTATGTTTTTGTAACTGCAGCCCTGGGCTTTATTTACTTCATCCTTATTTCTGGTTCACCATTTCCTCTAATTGTATTACAGAATTTCCCCCAGCTTTTGTTCCAAGGATTTCCGAATACGATTTGAGGAAAAGTGAATGTATGGTTTCAGAAGGAAGGTCTTTCCGGGACACTCCATTTGAGAACTAATCCCTGCTGCGAGTGGTAAATCTAAAATATTGGTTAAGGGATTTCACTAAAATTTGCGATTCTTGAACTAGTTGTTAGTAGTAAATTATCTCTGTCGTTGCTGTCCGGATTGCCCCACAGTGTATGGTGTACATTGCCGTACGTTCCAAAAATAAGGGTCTGTTACCTCAGGCTTGTCTATGCGATTCGTCTCTTGCCTTCCTCATTTGGTGACCCTCTGTCAAGCGTCATGTAACGGATGCTATGAGAATGGGATCAGATGAACGTCTAGCGCCACGACAGTGAGATTGTCTGAGCTGTAAATGGACATTAAGTAAAAATAAATGCCTTACCTCACAAGGATGGTTGATTTATATTTTCGCTATCTTCCTTCCTTACGAAAGCTGATGCATTGACTGCCGCCTCTTTTTCTAGGTCGTGAGCTGCATCTACCATGGCTTACAAGCCTCTCCGGCTTTAAGTGTGTTCTCATTCCTATCTTCGGGATAGCGCTTTTTTAATCTTAGGTACACACTACCTATGCTATAGTAGAGCTGATACTCGGCCCCTGTTGATTTACAGGATCATGTGCTGTTCCTTGGTGTCGGGCTTACCTACCAGTCGCACCTGCCAATTAGCAGTTGGCACGCTGCCACTGGAGAAGTCGCGCTTGTTCTTTCTGGCCGACCCTAGAGAAAAGTGCTCTGTACACTACCTCCTGCTTACCACCATCCCACGGGGCGACCATAGTAGTATTCCAGTTCAAATGCACGGGTTTAAATGTGGATCTGTATAAGAGTACACTAAACATGTGAACATGAGTTTAAATGTCGAGTAAGGGAAAAACTACTTTAGGTCGAAAAGATGATTTATTTGGCCTCAAAATACTACACAATGTAATCAATTAAAAGTAAATACTCTTTGTGTTGTGTGTTTTAAAATGTTGGCAACGTTGTAATTATTAAATCCTGCCAATTTTTCATATAAATATTTAATTTAATTGGATAGCAAAAGCAAAACTTCTTGGCAATCTTATTGTCCACACAAGAGGAATAATTTCTGTAGCTATTCAGGCGACTTATATCCGGTACATTCAAATTCTCAATGACCTGTAGTTCGCGATTGTAACGCACTGTTGTCTGGAATTTGCCACCGTGAGGAATGGTGCGAAAACGCAATCGATATGTGACAATTGATCCATACATTGTCTCCTTGCCATTCTCCTCGAACATCACCTTCTTCGCGGCATATTCCATATCCTGGAGCAAAATACGCTGGCAGAATTGATTGTACCGATGCACCAGCATCCATCGATTGATGTGATAGATAACCTGCTTACCAAGCATATAAATATCCCCATCGAGCCTATGATTCACGTACTCATTGCAGGTGCACCAATGCTCCCCGATGCAGGCATCCTGACAGTCGCGTTCCTCTGGCAGGGGATGCAGCAAGGACTGGCTGCTGGGACAGGTGGGCAGAGGGGACAGGTCCGCTGGGGTGGAGGCATTCAGCTGCAGAAAGTGCCTCAGCGTATTGTGGACGTCATAGTTGGAACACAAGCGATTTCGATTGAGAGACAAAGCCTCCGTGTACTTGGGATATGTTTCGCGGAACCAGGGCGGCAGGTATATATGCAGCATGGGAAAACGCTCCTCCAGAAAACTGTCGGACAGATCCATTAGGTCTCCGGAGCGTGCGCCATGATCGCTCATCAGTATAACAATGGCCCGCTCAAACAAACTGTGCCGCTCAAGGAGTCGCAGGTTTTCCAAGAATTTGCCATCTAGGCTGGAGGCGGCAAAGTAGAAGTCATGCGTGAATGTCATGCTCCAAAAGAAGCCGAACGCAGGCTGGTCTAGCTCCTCTACATAGCGACTGGTAAACTGCGAACAAAAGTCGAAGACATAGGAAACGCTCAGCCGGCGTCCAATGCAATAATGATACCCAAATCTTGTGTATGTTTTCATGGCACTGTTAATTGCCAGTAACAGGGGGCGAAGATAATAATCCGTTGGTGCCCGATAGAAGCCAGGCAAACCCAATGTAAATGTTGCATCGACCACACAATCCTCTGCCAAAGCTGTAGCATAGCCAGCGTTTTTGTAATCCTTCCATATCCAAGGCATATTATCCAAACAGCCGTTAGCTTCGGCGTCTTTACTATGCATCATTTGGTCGAGCTTGCGCCCCGACAGTACTGGAAATAAATTTGGAATCGTATTTTCCCCCACCTTGTTGTAGCCCTCCAATTCAAACCAGCCGTCTTTGCTCACAAACTCCGCCGTCTTCGGCATTGTCCGGCGAAAGTTCATGCGTGACATGCTGTCCAGTCCGAGGATTATAACGCTGGGCTTTCGGTCCAATGGATGGGATTCGGTGCGTGGGCTCGTATTGTTCACTTGAACTAAGGGAAATGCATCCTGTTGCACGATCTTTGATGCATTGGCTTTATTGCGGCATTCGACAATAATTCCGCTTATGCTTTCCGGCAGCGAACACTTGTCAGTGAAGTAGACCGGCGATTTTATCCTAAAGGATTTTACAGTTGAGATACGCAATCACAGTTTGGGTAAATACACCTAATTCTCTTTTTGCATGCATTGTTAACACGGTTTTGAAATAACACGACTTAAAATCATTGTTTTTAACAGGACTTTAACGATTTATTGTTCTATGGATTACTTTTATTCTCACCTGACCGTATTAAAAATGGGTAAAAAGGGTATAATGGTTTTGTGCAAATGTATATTGCAGGCAGAAGGAAGTATCTCAGACCCCGTAAATTCTTGATCAGGACGATGAACCCAGTCGATTTAGCCGTGTCCGTCTGTCCATCCGAGTTTATCAGTTTTTGTCGATATTTTGCACCGTTTCATTAATATCGATAAAAATCGATTGTAATGCCTAATTTTGTAATATTCGATTTTTTCTTAACATATCTCCTCGACTATAAGAGCTAGAGCCACGAAATTCGGTTCGATATGTGAGCGTGAAGCATACCCAGGTAAAGAATATTTCAGACTTTCGCATTTTGGATACCTCCCCCCATATATATAAAAAAAACGCAATTCAAATACTACAAACTTGGGCTTTGGTTTGTACATAGATTTGAATGTCCTTATTACGTAGTACAAACTTAATTACGATCATTTTCTTAGTTTTAAAGATATTGTGTGTGTGTGTGATTTTGTGTATGTGTGTATGAATGCAAGGGGTTCAAATGTATGTGAAGACGGGGTTCAGGGTATCGCATAGTCGGACGTTCCCGACTCGAGCCCCGTACTTATTTTAAAATTTAAATTGTTAATGACATCTTAAACACAATCTTTAATAACTGATTACGTTTTAACGACGCATTTGGTTACGTAAGACTGCAACGTTCTTACTTGTTTGGAACCAATCTACTATTTTTGGGAACGTATTTACCGCATAAAAAGAGAATTAGATGTAAATGACTTACTCGCTGGAGCCGTCGGGATCAGTCCCGTTGCTACGGACTACCTCTTGATAATTACACAGTACACTGTGCTGTCCCGATTGATTGTCCAGTTTGAGGAGATTTTTTTGATTCACCTGCAGCTGGTAGAGCTTGGTGTTCTGGTCGTATGTCAGCTGAAAGAGATCCGACTCGTTGGTGCAGACCTTCAGTTTGGATGGTGTATACATCTCCATGGCCTCACGCGAAAAGGGATCGGCATAGGGCATTTTGCATTTCGTGCTATTTACAAAATAACGTGAGGGCTTTATCACCGAGCTTGTAATTTCGTCTCCGAAATCGATAGGCATTATATTGGGCACTTTGTTGTCTTGTGATTCCGACTCATCCTCACTTTCGAAGGTTCGAGCTTGCATTTTGGCCTTCTCAATAAGTTCGCGTATTTGTTGGTCTCTTAAAATAATGTCTGCCTGTACCCAGTCCAATGTCGTCTCCTCGGATACGGAGGGAAAATATACATAGTCAATGTCCTTCTCATCATTTTTGCTATTGTGGTTCAGCCAAAGGAATATCAATAGTAGACCAAAGAAGATGAGCAAGTATTTGCGTATGAGTAGCATCGTTTTACGTCTTGGCATTGTCGTAGTGTTAATTATTTGTCAAGAGTTTGTCGAATTTACCCAATTTTCAATAATTTACAGTTTGTGTAGTTGAGTAGTGATTGAAATATTGCTGAGACTTGTATTTGGAAAAAACCAATAGGAAACCTAATTGTTCTATGTTCTTTGTCCCAATTCTAAATGCCCAAAGTTCTTTGTTCTTCACACAAAATTCCTATTCGAAGCTATTTGTTATAGAGGTCCGATGCTAAATACAAATTTGCTAAAATACTTGGAGCATAGAGAAATTGTATAAAAATAAATTAATTTTTTGAAGGAGAGTTCGTTGGGTATTAATTAATTAATCATTAATGGGTATAATGGAAATCGTAAAATACCCTACATTCCACTGCTGGAGATCAGTCATTGATTAATAATCCTAACATATATTTTTATGCTGATCATCTTTGTTTGTCGACCAACCCGAATTGAAGAGCATAAAAAGGATAAAAAAGCATAAAACTTAAAATTTTCTAATGGTGATGTTCAGGAGTATTGGTGTTGCCTGGTATCTTTGAACGGTCTTCTTGTTCCTAAACAGAGACCCGTTTATTTCGATTTCATTGCCGAATATTAACTGTAACGTGCCATGGACGGCTTTCCTTGTACCTTTCTCAATTTTTATTGTGGCAGTTTTCTGCTTCTTTCCTTTATTATGATGACCCCGTCGTCCACAACTTGTAACGGCTCCAGGGGAGCCACTGCTGCGCAGTGCAGCCGGACTGTTGTTGTGGAGCACATGTCATGAAGGGTAGCTCCTTGCTGAATGTTGACTTAGGCGTGACAGTGGATTTTCCATTTTGCAGGATTTTGTTACCGCAGCTTGCGATATTATTGTTTTCAGCGAAATTAAGTAATCTGTACCGTTGCGTTGAACAGGAAACAGATTGATATTTTTGCAAACTAAATTTGGAAATGTTTATTTAATTATAAAGTGTAAAAAAATATACCAAAATATTGACATATGCCATTTCCATTAAATCGGTTACTATAATATTTGTAGAGTTCTTAGTTAATATTTTCTTTAAATATTAAAAATCAAAAATAGCGAGATTTCCGTTTTGATTTGTTTATTAATATATTGAATCAATTAACTTCTGTTGATTGTATTTTAGTTTTCCAAAGCTTTCGAAATCGAGGGTCCCAGCAACGACCTTCAATGTGGTTCCGAGAATATTTATGCCTCTATGTGAATATAAACATATCCTATTGTAAATTCTTCATACAAGGGCGTAAGTTTGTTGCCTAGCCTTTTATTTGTTTTGATAAGAACTTTATCGCCCTTCTAAGGTTCTGTTTTGCCTTGTCTCGTTATGTTTTTGTAACTGCAGCCCTGGGCTTTATTTACTTCATCCTTATTTCTGGTTCACCATTTCCTCTAATTGTATTACAGAATTTCCCCCAGCTTTTGTTCCAAGGATTTCCGAATACGATTTGAGGAAAAGTGAATGTATGGTTTCAGAAGGAAGGTCTTTCCGGGACACTCCATTTGAGAACTAATCCCTGCTGCGAGTGGTACATCTAAAATATTTGATAAAGAATCACAAATGTTGGTTAAGGGATTTCACTGAAATTTGCGATTCTTGAACTAGTTGTTAGTAGTAAATTATCTCTGTCGTTGCTGTCCGGATTGCCCCACAGTGTATGGTGTACATTGCCGTACGTTCCAAAAATAAGGGTCTGTTACCTCAGGCTTGTCTATGCGATTCGTCTCTTGCCTTCCTCATTTGGTGACCCTCTGTCAAGCGTCATGTAACGGATGCTATGAGAATGGGATCAGATGAACGTCTAGCGCCACGACAGTGAGATTGTCTGAGCTGTAAATGGACATTAAGTAAAAATAAATGCCTTACCTCACAAGGATGGTTGATTTATATTTTCGCTATCTTCCTTCCTTACGAAAGCTGATGCATTGACTGCCGCCTCTTTTTCTAGGTCGTGAGCTGCATCTACCATGGCTTACAAGCCTCTCCGACTTTAAGTGTGTTCTCATTCCTATCTTCGGGATAGCGCTTTTTTAATCTTAGGTACACACTACCTATGCTATAGTAGAGCTGATACTCGGCCCCTGTTGATTTACAGGATCATGTGCTGTTCCTTGGTGTCGGGCTTACCTACCAGTCGCACCTGCCAATTAGCAGTTGGCACGCTGCCACTGGAGAAGTCGCGCTTGTTCTTTCTGGCCGACCCTAGAGAAAAGTGCTCTGTACACTACCTCCTGCTTACCACCATCCCACGGGGCGACCATAGTAGTATTCCAGTTCAAATGCACGGGTTTAAATGTGGATCTGTATAAGAGTACACTAAACATGTGAACATGAGTTTAAATGTCGAGTAAGGGAAAACTACTTTAGGTCGAAAAGATGATTTATTTGGGCACGAAATACTACATAAAAATGTAATCAATCAAAAGTAAATACTCTTTGTGTTGTTGTGTGTTTTAAAATGTTGGCAACGTTGTAATTATTAAATCCTGCCAATTTTTCATATTATGATTTAATTGTGTTTTTGGATAGCAAAAGCAAAACTTCTTGGCTATCTTATTGTCCACACAAGAGGAATAATTGCTGTAGCTATTCAGGCGACTTATATCCGGTACATTCAAATTCTCAATGGCCCTTAGTTCGCGATTGTAACGCACTGTTGTCTGGAATTTGCCACCGTGAGGAATGGTGCGAAAACGCAATCGATATGTGACAATTGATCCATACATTGTCTCCTTGCCATTCTCCTCGAACATCACCTTCTTCGCGGCATATTCCATATCCTGGAGCAAAATACGCTGGCAGAATTGATTGTACCGATTCACCAGCATCCATCGATTGATGTGATAGATAACCTGCTTACCAAGCATATAAATATCCCCATCGAGCCTATGATTCACGTACTCATTGCAGGTGCACCAATGCTCCCCGATGCAGGCATCCTGACAGTCGCGTTCCTCTGGCAGGGGATGCAGCAAGGACTGGCTGCTGGGACAGGTGGGCAGAGGGGACAGGTCCGCTGGGGTGGAGGCATTCAGCTGCAGAAAGTGCCTTAGCGTATTGTGGACGTCATAGTTGGAACACAAGCGATTGCGATTGAGAGACAAAGCCTCCGTGTACTTGGGATATGTTTCGCGGAACCAGGGCGGCAGGTATATATGCAGCATGGGCAAACGCTCCTCCAGAAAACTGTCGGACAGATCCCTTAGGTCTCCAGAGCCTGCACCATGATCGCTCATCAGTATAACAATGGCCCGCTCAAACAAACTGTGCCGCTCGAGGAGTCGCAGGTTTTCCAAGAATTTGCCATCTAGGCTGGAGGCGGCAAAGTAGAAGTCATGCGTGAATGTCATGCTCCAAAAGAAGCCGAACGCAGGCTGGTCTAGCTCCTCTACATAGCGACTGGTAAACTGCGAACAAAAGTCGAAGACATAGGAAACGCTCAGCCGGCGTCCAATGCAATAATGATACCCAAATCTTGTGTATGTTTTCATGGCACTGTTAATTGCCAGTAACAGGGGGCGAAGATAATAATCCGTTGGTGCCCGATAGAAGCCAGGCAAACCCAATGTAAATGTTGCATCGACCACACTATCCTCGGCCAAAGCTGTAGCATAGCCAGCGTTTTTGTAATCCTTCCATATCCAAGGCATATTATCCAAACAGCCGTTAGCTTCGGCGTCTTTACTATGCATCATTTGGTCGAGCTTGCGCCCCGACAGTACTGGAAATAAATTTGGAATCGTATTTTCCCCCACCTTGTTGTAGCCCTCCAATTCAAACCAGCCGTCTTTATTCACAAACTCCGCCGTCTTCGGCATTGTCCGGCGAAAGTTCATGCGTGACATGCTGTCCAGTCCGAGGATTATAACGCTGGGCTTTCGGTCCAATGGATGGGATTCGGTGCGTGGGCTTGTATTGTTCACTTGAACTAAGGGAAATGCATCCTGTTGCACGATCTTTGATGCATTGGCTTTATTGCGGCATTCGACAATAATTCCGCTTATGCTTTCCGGCAGCGAACACTTGTCAGTGAAGTAGACCGGCGATTTTATCCTAAAGGATTTCACAGTTGAGATACGCAATCACAGTTTGGGTAAATACACCTAATTCTCTTTTTGCATGCATTGTTAACACGGTTTTGAAATAACACGACTTAAAATCATTGTTTTTAACAGGACTTTAACGATTTATTGTTCTATGGATTACTTTTATTCTCACCTGACCGTATTAAAAATGGGTAAAAAGGGTATAATGGTTTTGTGCAAATGTATATTGCAGGCAGAAGGAAGTATCTCAGACCCCGTAAATTCTTGATCAGGACGATGAACCCAGTCGATTTAGCCGTGTCCGTCTGTCCATCCGAGTTTATCAGTTTTTGTCGATATTTTGCACCGTTTCATTAATATCGATAAACATCGATTGTAATGCCTAATTTTGTAATATTCGATTTTTCTTAACATATCTCCTCGAGTATAAGAGCTAGAGCCACGAAATTCGGTTCGATATGTGAGCGTGAAGCATACCCAGGTAAAGAATATTTCAGACTTTCGCATTTTGGATACCTCCCCCCATATATATAAAAAAAACGCAATTCAAATACTACAAACTTGGGCTTTGGTTTGTACATAGATTTGAATGTCCTTATTACGTAGTACAAACTTAATTACGATCATTTTCTTAGTTTTAAAGATATTGTGTGTGTGTGTGATTTTGTGTATGTGTGTATGAATGCAAGGAGTTCAAATGTATGTGAAGACGGGGTTCAGGGTATCGCATAGTCGGACGTTCCCGACTCGAGCCCCGTACTTATTTTAAAATTTAAATTGTTAATGACATCTTAAACACAATCTTTAATAACTGATTACGTTTTAACGACGCATTTGGTTACGTAAGACTGCAACGTTCTTACTTGTTTGGAACCAATCTACTATTTTTGGGAACGTATTTACCGCATAAAAAGAGAATTAGATGTAAATGACTTACTCGCTGGAGCCGTCGGGATCAGTCCCGTTGCTACGGACTACCTCTTGATAATTACACAGTACACTGTGCTGTCCCGATTGATTGTCCAGTTTGAGGAGATTTTTTTGATTCACCTGCAGCTGGTAGAGCTTGGTGTTCTGGTCGTATGTCAGCTGAAAGAGATCCGACTCGTTGGTGCAGACCTTCAGTTTGGATGGTGTATACATCTCCATGGCCTCACGCGAAAAGGGATCGGCATAGGGCATTTTGCATTTCGTGCTATTTACAAAATAACGTGAGGGCTTTATCACCGAGCTTGTAATTTCGTCTCCGAAATCGATAGGCATTATATTGGGCACTTTGTTGTCTTGTGATTCCGACTCATCCTCAATTTCGAAGGTTCGAGCTTGCATTTTGGCCTTCTCAATAAGTTCGCGTAGTTGTTGGTCTCTTAAAATAATGTCTGCCTGTACCCAGTCCAATGTCGTCTCCTCGGATGCGGAGGGAAAATATACATAGTCAATGTCCTTCTCATCATTTTTGCTATTGTGGTTCAGCCAAAGGAATATCAATAGTAGACCAAAGAAGATGAGCAAGTATTTGCGTATGAGTAGCATCGTTTTACGTCTAGGCATTGCCGAACTGTTAATTTTTTTTATAAAGATCTCGTAAAATTTACCCAGTATTCAATGATTTTCAGTATACGCAGATGAGTAGTCATTGAAATATTGCTGAGACTTAAATTTGGAAGAAATGAATAAGAAACCCAGTTGTTCTTTTTAAAATAAAACCCTGTGACTGTCCAACATTCGTCCAAAGTACAACAACAGCTTAAAACTGTCGACATATGGAATATATGTATCGATTTAATTTGCAATTTGGCGTGGCCACCATTTTTTGGTTCGATGTTTAGAGGAGGTCATCCTGTCACATCCCTGTCTGTTAAATTTGGAGAGTCCAGCTCTAAAATTTTGGAGATATAAATTTTCGCGTACCCAGTGGGCGCTAAAATCGTACCATTTTATCTGAGGCGGGAATACGTAAGTATTCCAAGTTTCAAGTCTATAAACGGACGGACATCACTCAACCAATATGCTCTCTTTACTACGTGAAGGATTATAAAAGTGATTTAGAATTCTTGTTTGTTTTATTATTAACAAGGTAAAGTGTTTGCAATACAAGAAACTTCACAGAAAAAAGTGCAATATTTCTTCCTAATTGCCTTAAGCTTTTAATTTAATTTAAGCTGATCTCTGCTGTTAAAATGTAAGCATTCTTTTGTGTTGAGGGTTCCGATGCATCCTAGTGAAAAGCCACGCTTTGCGAAAATCTTGTTTGAGGGATTCCTTTGGTTATGAGATTCTTTAAATCTTTAGCCTGTCATGAAACGTTTCGCTTGGTTGTCAATTTGGAGTCCCTCGATCGTTAATATCAATGTCTTCATCGAAATTAATTTTCGCCTTAAGACAAGCACAAAACTTCTTGGCTGTGCGTTCCAAAACACAAAAGGACTCGTTGCGATAAGCATTTAAGCGTGTTATGAATTCCTCGTTTACTTGAACACTGGAATTGCGGTGAACGAAGAACGTGGCTCGAAACAAGCCCCCATTGGGTTTGGTGGTGAACTTGATGCGAAATGTTTCAATGCCATCCGCTTCGCCGATTTCCGCCCTATCATCGTCATCAAAGTGCTGCTTGCGCTCGGCTCTTTGTAATTTGCCAAGCTTCAAGCGATAACATTGTCGATCATAATTATTTTTATCCAGATAGAGGTTGATGCGGTATACGACTAAACGGGCCCAGTATTCAATTAAATCGGTCTGCGGTATCTGCACATAGGGCTTACAGGTGCACCAGTGCTCGGGAATGGCGGCATCCGCGCAACTGCGATTCACGGGCAGGGCCTGAAGCAATGATTGGCATTTCAAACAGGCCGACTCCAACTTTAAACCAGGCTGCGACTGCACCAGCAAGTTACGTACGGTCAGATGCAGGTCTATGGTGGAGCTCAGGCGACGACGATTAACGTCCAGCGCCCGCGCGGCCTCTGGATACCGTTTTCTGTACCAGGGCGGCAAGTAAATGTGCAGCATGGGCAACCGTTCTTCCATAAAGCTCGACGCCAACTCCATGAGGGGTCCCTGGCGTTGACCATGGTCGCTGAACAATATGACAACTGCCTTCTCGAAAAGGCCCAGTTCCTTGTACCGCCGAAGGTAGCTTACAAAATCCGCGTCGACACTTGCCGCTCTACTGAAGTCATCGTGGCTGAAACTATTCGTCCAGAAAAGCCCGAAAAACGGCTTGGGCGTATTTCGGACAAAAAGCTCCACCAGCTGGAGACAATAATCATAGACGTAGCGGTAACTTTGCCGGCGTCCCACACAATACTCATCAGCAATGTATTTGACTTTATCTAAAATAATATGGAAAGCCTTCAGATACGGACGTAGATAATAATCCACTGGCTTTCTATCGAAACCCGACACAAGGTAGTAAAATGTCTCAATGGAGGGCGTGTCCTCGGCAAAGGCGGTCAGATAGCCGGCATTCTGGAAACGATTCCACAGATAGGTGAATGAGTCTAAACAGCCCGGCTCTTTCACATCGCACTTGCTTTGCCATTGCTTCGACGTGAGACCCGTCAAGAGAGGAAGCATATTGGGCAACGAATTGTCGCCAATTTTGTTATAGCCAAGCATCTCGTACCAGCCCCGCTGACGCACAAACTGGGCCGTGAGCGGCATTGCCCGTTGAAAGTTTATCTGGGACATGGAGTCAATGCCCAGCATTATAACACTAGGATGGGTTCGACTGCGTTCCTCATCAATCTGATCGTCTCGATCGCCCGGATACTGAACAAAAGCAAAAAGTTGCGTTGTAGAACTCGGGATTGGTTGACGTAATCATAACATTTCACTAAAATTGCTTGAATGCGTACTGGCACGATCCAATCCTGTTTCAAAATGTGGGGACCCCTCGTCCTAAAAGTGAAACGTTATTATTATATTATTATGTTGTACACTTATTTCTATTTTTAAGCGAATATTTTAAAAAGGATTTTGAAAAAGCAGTCTCTTTTTACAAGATTCGTTTTGTTTTAACTCTTATGTGCTTTAATTTTTTTATTCTTGCTTTCCACAAAATACACTTTCACGTCGCATTCTATTTTTCTAATTAGTCTCTTACAAGAAATATATATTGTTTCGTGTTCTTTTAAGTTGCTTCTTTAGGCATTTTTAATCTATTATTTTTTCATTTTTTTTATCACTTATCTTTTTGTTAAAAGAGAATTAGTTGTATTATATTATATTTGTATTGTCTTTAATATAACCTTTCCACTTAACCAACAACAAATTAATAACAAATAACTATGGTCAAACACTCAATTACACTTGGCCTAGTTGGGTACACACCAGAAGAGGGTATTATTCGCTGCATGCTTTATCTCAAAATAAGCGCAGAAATAATCCTGGAATATATGTAAGGGAATAGACTTGTTCATGTTCACAATATAATTTCCCTTCTTCGGATCATATCGCACGTTAACCAAGTCGGGCTGATCCGTACATTTCTTGAATTTGGGCGGCTTGAATATCTTCATGACGTCTTCGGAGAATGGATTAATACGTGGTATTTTGCATTTATGATCAAACACGCAGAAATCTTTAACGCGCCGACCACGTACGGTGGATTTTGGACTGGACGAACTTGACGGAGTCACCGTGCATTGTGTGGATTCTTCAATTATGACAACATCTGTATCACGATTAACAAATATAAAGATGAAAAATAATGCAAGAGTGGCAAATGCAAATTTGCCAAATTTGAGACGATACATTGCTGTGTTTATATCAAAATTTTACGTGTCTGTAAGACTAAACTGAAGGCCTACTATGCACTATGCAAACGAACCGGCTCAACACCGGAATTTCAATATTTGTTAAATCATAAGAATAATAAATATTATTCAATATAAAATATAAATATTATTAATTAATTATTATATATACCTCAGTGAAATAAGTATATATGCAAATTTTATTTTTCCGTTATTTTCCGAAATAGTAACGGCACAATTATTTTTAGTATGCATAAGTCTGCATTGGAATGCCATTTGTACAATGCGTATTATCAGATCTGTTTTGCACGCTATTCTTAGTACCCTTATCACAAATTTGTGTGGCGTAAATCTATTTTCAAGTGAAATAAGTATATGTGCAATTAGAGATCAGTGTGATTTTTGTAAGCATTGGAATCAGACCTTTTAATTAAATATCACACAAATACGTAAGTAACATGGAAATGTATAATAATTTATATAATCATAAAAAAATCGTACCTTTGACGGATTTAATTTTAGAATGCCACGTGGAACACATTTGTCGCCAGAAGACCGCGGTTTAATTATAGGATTTAAAGAAAGCGGTAAAACTGTATTAGAAATAGCTGCTAGACTCAATCGGCATCGGAATACAATTACAAACTTTTTAAAAAACCCGGAAAATTACGGGAAAACTGAGCGGAGCGGCAGACCGTCAACCATTGACAACGGGTGCAAAAGGGCAATTCGTCGCCTAGCTACCAAAAAAAGTATGTCTTGTGCCGAAATCAAGCATCATTTAGATCTCGACATCACTAAAAGACGAATTAATCAAATTTTAGTTGAAAATGGTTCGATTAAGTATTGTTCGCGGGAACCTGTACCAAAGCTGTTGCCTCGGCATATAAAGGCTCGATTGGCTTTTGCCGAGAAATATGAATTTTGAACAGACGAATTCCAGAATGTGGTATTTTCCGATGAAAAAAGTTTAATTTGGATGGTCCAGATGGTTGTCATAAGTATTGGCGTGATATAAGGCATCCCCGGGAAACCCGACATCACCGCAACCACGGTGGTGGATCCCTTATGATTTGGGCGGCATTTGGATATGCTGGAAAGACCCCGCTCTGCATGATTCCAACCAGATGCAATGCGGAGAAGTATACTGAATTACTGGACGACGTCTTGGTGGAATTTGCTGAAAGTCATTATGGGGACAACTGGACTTTTCAGCAGGATAACGCACCAATACATGCTGCGCGCATCACAAAAAATTTTTTCACATCCAGAGAAATATCATTTTGGAGTGGCCAGCTGTTAGCCCGGATTTGAATCCTATTGAGGATCTCTGGGGAATATTATCGGCCCGAGTTTATAAACATGGCCGACAATTTCAAACGCTAAAGGACCTCAAAGTTTTGGTGGAGGAATGGGAAAAAATACCCAAAACGGTTTTGGAGACGTTATTAACGTAAATGGCAAACACATAAATTATTAGAAATAGCCATTAGTTTATGAATATTAGTACAGAGAAGATATGCACATATACTTATTTCTTTTAAAGAGTTTCTATTTTTTTTTAATTTACTAATTTGAAAAAAAATTAAATATTTTTGGTTAATTTTTTGTTACTATTTTGCCTTAGTTTTAATTTAAATAAAGTTGGATTTTTTACTTTTCGTCTTAACACTTTTATTTCCAAAAATATGCGTGCACATATACTTATTTCGCTGAGGTATATATATATATATTTATGAAGCGTGCGAAGCAGGAAAGTGAGAGAGAAGAGTTTCAGCAGTCGAAGGCGGAAGAAAAGTCGCAAGAAGAGTCGTCGTATCGTAACCGAAAATAAGAAAATCACCGTACGAAGCAGAGAAGAAGTGAAGTGAATTGCAGGATATTAATAATAGAAATATGGAACAATTAATAAGGTTATTAACATTAAAAATACAAGCAGATGAATGTGGACAGAATGAACATAAAATCACACCGGATAGTTTTGCTAAGATTGTACCAGATTTCGATGGCGATAGTGTACCGGTCGAGCATTGGTTTGCAAATTTCGAGCAAAACGCTGCAGCGTGTAAATTAAACAGCAAACAAAAGTATGTGCAAGCACGAGAAAAAATGACAAAATTGGCTAGTTTGTTTCTGTTAATACATACGAGCAGTTGAAAAACGTTCTTGTTACCGAATTCAAGCAAACGTTAAAGACTTCCGATATACGAGTGTCAGTTGCTAGCTAGCTGAATAATTTGACCTGACTTTTGACCCTTTATTTTGTCATTGCAACAAAAAATTAGAAAAATAAGAATATTAGAAAATAGGACTTATTATACAAATTAATTAATTTTGATTAGCTTCATTTGAAAATTGTAATTGAATCATTTAATTAATTTAAAAAGATTTTTATTTGTTTAATTTTCTTGGTTTTCACTAGCATATGCTGGGCTTAATAAAAATTCGAAAACAACTCGAATGATTCCAAAATTGAGTGATTCTCACATTAACCCAAAATTCTTCGAAAAAATGAAAGTTAAATATGTAACACAAATTTTTTCAAAATCAATTGCTAATGCAATTGAAGGATGTGTAAAAAACAATCTTTTTTCAAATGCAAATATGCCCAAGGCAATGGCAACGGCAGATTTCATTTTAACTTTTAATAATTATTAAATTTGCTGCATTTGAATTTGTTTTTGCAGGCAACCCAATCTCATGCCCGCCATAAAACCAACTATGTTAACAGAGGGCGCTCTGAATTCTGCTCTTGTACTTTAGTGCTCTCTGTATAGCTGTTAAACATAAGATTATCTTTATATTAATAAAAGGGACCTAATCAGTCCCACCTGATTTATATTCAAGTACTTTTTGGTCTGAGAAAGAAAGTCTCTCAAGGACCCTCCATTCCGATACTTGTCCCACGAAGTTCGGCTCTTCTCCAATATTTGCGATTCTTAAACTAGATTGTAATATATTATATATATAAAAATAGCAGTGATTTACCTCTGTCGTTGATGTCCGAACTACCCCACACTGACTGGTGTCGCTCTGTCATGCGTCATGAAACGGATGCTATGAAAATAAACTCATGTATATTATACCACGCCACGACAGAGAGATCGCTTGAGCTGTAAGTTTTGAGTAAAAATATATAAATAGAATGCAGCACACATTGACTTTAGTCCGGACCTTGTTGCCCGCTGCCAACATAGGTTCCGAAGTTAAGCATAAAAGTTGTTTTATTCGGCCTCAAAACATCACATAGAAATTTAATTGATTACAACTAAAGTTGTATATTTTAAAATGTTGGCAACGTTCTTATAAACTTATTTTGCCAATTTTTCATATAATGATTTAATTGTGTTTTTGGATAGCAAAAGCAAAACTTCTTGGCAATCTTATTGTCCACACAAGAGGAATAATTTTTGTAGCTATTCAGGCGAGTTATATCCGGTACATTCAAATTCTCAATGACCTTTAGGTCGCGATTGTAATGCACTGTAGTCTGGAATTTACCACCGTGAGGAGAGGTGCGAAAACGCAATCGATATGTAACAATCGATCCATACATTGTCTCCTTGCCATTCTCCTCGAACATCACCTTCTTCGCGGCATATTCCATATCCCGGAGCAAAATACGCTGGCAGAATTGATTGTACCGATTCACCAGCATCCATCGATTGATGTGATAGATAACCTGCTTACCAAGCATATAAATATCCCCATCGAGCCTATGATTCACGTACTCATTGCAGGTGCACCAATGCTCCCCGATGCAGGCATCCTCACAGTCGCGCTCCTCTGGCAGGGGATGCAGCAAGGACTGGCTGCTGGGACAGGTGGGCAGAGGGGACAGGTCCGCTGGGGTGGAGGCATTCAGCTGCAGAAAGTGCCTCAGCGTATTGTGGACGTCATAGTTGGAACACAAGCGATTGCGATTGAGAGACAAAGCCTCCGTGTACTTGGGATACGTTTCGCGGAACCAAGGCGGCAGGTATATATGCAGCATGGGCAAACGCTCCTCCAGAAAACTGTCGGACAGATCCATTAGGTCTCCGGAGCGTGCGCCATGATCGCTCATCAGTATAACAATGGCCCGCTCAAACAAACTGTGCCGCTCGAGGAGTCGCAGGTTTTCCAAGAATTTGCCATCTAGGCTGGAGGCGGCAAAGTAGAAGTCATGCGTGAATGTCATGCTCCAAAAGAAGCCGAACGCAGGCTGGTCTAGCTCCTCTACATAGCGACTGGTAAACTGCGAACAAAAGTCGAAGACATAGGAAACGCTCAGCCGGCGTCCAATGCAATAATGATACCCAAATCTTGTGTATGTTTTCATAGCACTGTTAATTGCCAGTAACAGGGGAAGCAGATAATAATCCGTTGGTGCGCGAAAGAAGCCAGGCAAAGACAAAGTCAATGTTGCCTCGACAGCATCCTCCGCCAAAGCTGTAGCATAGCCAGCGTTTTTGTAATCTTGCCATATCCAATTCAAATTATCGAAACAGTTTCCAACGTGGGCGCCACAAAATTTTCCAATTTGCTCTAACGTGTGACCCGTCAGTATTGGCAATAAGTTCAGCCGCGTGTTACTCGCCACCTTGTTGTAGCCCTCCAATTCAAACCAGCCGTCTTTGCTCACAAACTCCGCCGTCTTCGGCATTGTCCGGCGAAAGTTCATGCGTGACATGCTGTCCAGTCCGAGGATTATAACGCTGGGCTTTCGGTCCAATGGATGGGATTCGGTGCGTGGGCTTGTATTGTTCACTTGAACTAAGGGAAATGCATCCTGTTGCACGATCTTTGATGCATTGGCTTTATTGCGGCATTCGACAATAATTCCGCTTATGCTTTCCGGCAGCGAACACTTGTCAGTGAAGTAGACCGGCGATTTTATCCTAAAGGATTTCACAGTTGAGATACGCAATCACAGTTTGGGTAAATACATCTAATTCTCTTTTTCATGCGTTTTTAACATGGTTTTGAAATACTACTTCTTAAAAGCTTTGTTTTAGCACGATTTTAATTATTCTGTGAGCTTTTATGAAATCTTTTAATAATGCTGTCAAAATCATATGTTAACAGGGACGGGAAATAGTACCGTTCAAAATTAACGCGGGTGCTACCTGCTAACGCAATTTTATTTCAGCGGTCAGTTAAGTGCATACAAATAGAAGAAAAGAAGTTGGCGGTCATGGAAAAATTGGCTGAGGAAATTAAATCAGCCATCAGCCAAATGAAAGATTTCCACCCAAAGATCCTAAGAAATAATAAATAATAGAAATAGTTATCTAGATTGAGTAAATAATAATTATATAATTTGGAATAAAATATCTCGCAATGGCAGCGAATAGCTCGTGCTTATGGTTTATGGTTCCCCAATCAAATTAATTTCTCTAGCTGCTGTTTTTAATTGATTTAATCAATTTTCCACTTATTATTACTGTTGACTTTATTTTAAGAAATTATGTTTTCAGAAAACGTGAAAGAGTTCTTTTTAGTTTCGAGGCAGGTCTGTCTCCCAAAATGCGCCAAGACGGCGCTACAAAATAAGTATCGTTCATGAATACATACTATTTTTAATTCGAACAGAATCCGTTGTTGAAGCATATTCCGCACTTACAGCACTGACAACATTGCCTTCATTTCCAGTTAAGCAATTTAGCTTTTTACACGGGAACGTATTTATCGCGTAAATAGAGAATTAGGTGTAGATGACTTACTCGCTGAGGTCGTCCAGATCAGTGCCGTTGCCACGAACTATTTCTCGATAATTACACTGTACACTGTGCTGTCCCGATTGATTGTCCAGTTTGAGGAGATTCTTTTGATTCACCTGCAGCTGGTAGAGCTTGGTGTTCTGGTCGTATGTCAGCTGAAAGAGATCCGACTCGTTGGTGCAGACCTTCAGTTTGGATGGTGTATAAATCTCCATGGCCTCACGCGAAAAGGGATCGGCATAGGGCATTTTGCATTTCGTGCTATTTACGAAATAACGTGAGGGCTTTATCACCGAGCTTTTAGTTTCTTCTCCGAAATCGATAGGCATTATATTAGCCCCTTTGTTGTCTTGTGATTCCGACTCATCCTCAATTTCGATGGCTCGATCTTCCATTTTGCGCCTATCGATAATTTCGCGTAGTTGTTGCTCTCTTAAAATAATGTCTGCCCGTACCCAGTCCAATGTCGTTTCCTCGGATACGAAGGTAAAATTCCTGTACTTAATGTCCTCAACATTTTTACTATCGGGGCTTAGCCAAATGTATATCAATAGTAGACCAAAGAAGATGAGCAAGTATTTCCGTTTCAGTAACGTTTTAGGTACTGGCATTGCCGTACCGTATTTTTTTAAAGAACTCGTCGAATTCAGCAAATTTTCAATGATTTACAGTATGTGTAGTTGAGTAGTGATTGAAATATTGCTGAGACTTGACTTTGGAAGAAACCCATGTTTTATGTTCTACCTATAACAGCTAGAGCTTCACTATGTTCACTATGTAAAGCATACGCAAAAGTAGGGTATCATTACATAGTGAAACTGTTATATATAGTTTCGCCATGCTTAGTATTTTATTTATTTGCTTGGCTATGTCTGCTTAGATAGGGAAGGCCACCAAACTAAGATCCCATATGGTAGGATCAGTCGAACTATCACTGTGTATAGCCAGAGTACGATCTTCGGGGATATTCCCCATTTTAGCCCTATGGCTCTTACATGTGTAGAGAGCAATTGTTGCTTTTTAGCAACTATCCAGAGTGTTCAGATTCCAGTTTACTTTCCTGTCCTATACCAGACCCAGGTATTTAGAGCTGTCACTGTATGAGAAAGGACGAAATTTTTAATGTTAGGAGCACTTAATGGCGGAATCTTATATCTTTTAAAGCAGAGTACCCGTTCGATTTTTGGAGGGTTGACCCCGAGGCCACACTTATTGACACAAATGGCCAATTGCTTCAGTTTTCCTGTCATCAGATCACAGTGTTTTTCTGTTTGTCTGACAGAAAATGTTCCCCAATTTTAAAAAATCGAAATTTTTCCTAAATAAAAATAATTAGTAAGACCGTTTTCAATTGTTTTAAGTTATTATATTGTGAACGCGTAATGCGCAGTCGGTTTTAAAAGAGTTTCCAAAATGAATCCGAAAAAGGAAGAAATTGGAATGATTGATTGATGATTGTTAAAAATTAATTGTATCTAATTACAAACTTGATTGCATTTATCGGAATTTATTTTTCAGGGCAGAGGGCAATTGAAGTTTGCAAATAAACTATGCATAAAGCCAGTGGAAGAGGTCAGTTTTTATACTCGTTTATAGTTTCCTTTTTGGTGTGAGGCAAAAATGGTTTGATTTTAAATTAACAATTCTAATTTAGAATTTGTTATAATAAATTGAGGGAAACTCGAATTTAGCTTGACGATATTGCACATATGTATTGCTAAACACTTAATTTCTGTATACGCCAGCCTTGAATTTAATTGCGTATCTTTTTAGAACCACTTATCGTAAGTTGGTATAACTACTAACTACTGAAAAAAAATAGTTCCTTGCTATATATTTATATCAGTTAGAGCGGCGGCCTACAAATGCAAAGCTTCTGGGCTATGGGTGCGTTCACACAATGCGAATCATTGTGGTAGAGTATGGACCGTCCAATCGAGACCTCGGGAATTTTCACGATATTTACTTGTTTGTTGCAAATAACCTTTCCGAAAAACACACCCTTTGGTCGTGTTCTGACTTTCATAATATATGAATCAAAATCTCCGTTAACCTCATTCCCCATGTCATCATAGTCCACCAAGCGCTCAACTCTCAGCAAATCCGTAAACTCCAAGGAATAGCACTGGAAGCTGTAGTTGTTCTCACTCAGATAACGGTTAATCTGGGACACCATCAGCCTACCCAGGACCAGCATCTTAGCGCTCTTTGGTACTGGGACATGCGGCGTACAGCTGCAGCTATGCTCAGAAATGGAAGCATCCGCGCAGGTGCGATTGGTTGACAGAACGCGGATCAACGACTCACATGTGGCGCATTGCTGCTGAAAGCTCATGCCAGGATGCAGCTGCGTAAGCAGCTCCTTAACCGCTATATGCAGATCGAACGTGGAGCTCAAGCGACGTCGATTCATGCTCAGAGCTCGCGCGGCCTCTGGATGCAGTTTCCTATACCAGGGCGGCAGGTAAATGTGCAGCATGGGCAGCCGCTCTTCGAGAAAGCCGGACGGCAACTTCACCAGGGGCCCTGCACTCTGGCCTCGGTCGCTGAACAGAATGACAACTGCCTTCTCGAACAGGCCCAGTTCCTTGTACCGCTCGAGGTAGCCCACAAAATCCTTGTCCACATTCGCCGCTGCGCTGAAGTCGTCTCGACTGAAACTATTCGTCCAAAATACCCCGAACAGAGGCTTCGGCGTGTCGTGGAGAAATCGCTGCACCAGCTGGAGACAATAGTCGAAGACGTAATGGAAGCTTTGCCGGCGGCCCAGGCAGTAGTCGTATCTCAGGCGGTTCGGCCTGCCCGTGATGTTATCGATAGCCACCAGAATGGGATGCAGGTAATAGTCCACCGGCTGTTTCTTGAAACCAAAGACGGGCGTATCCTCGGCAAAGGCAGTCAGATAACCGGAATTGTGAAAATGATTCCAGAGATAAGTGATTGCGTCCAGGCACCCCGGCTTCCGCACATTACAATAGTTTAGCCACTGTTCCGTTGTCCGACCCGTCAACAGAGTTAAGACATTCTCGAACGTTTTTCCAGCTACTTTGTTATAGCCAAGCATCTCGTACCAGCCGCGCTGACGCACAAACTGGGCCGTGAGCGGCATTGTCCTCTGGAAGTTCATCTGGGACATGGACCCAATGCCCAGCATAACCACACTGGGATGGGTCCGACTGCGTTCCGCATCGTTCTGGTTGTTCCGATCGGCCGGATACTGGACAAAGGTAAATGCGTCGCGTTGCAAAACTCGCGATCTCTTTTTCAATTCAAAACATTCCACAACAGCAGCCACAACGTGTCGAGGTACGATCCAATCTCGTCTGAAAAAACAAGAGCTCTTCTCCCTAAAAGAAAATAGTAATACATTGACTGTGCAATCGGTTACTGTGCTAATAATCTTTTAGCATCTTATCAATCCTACTTAGTGCAGCAAATACACACCCGACAAGCGAATCGTTCAGTCCTCGATATATCTCTTGAGCTCTACAGCCATACTCCGAAATATTTGAGTGCTGGGCGCCGAGCAGAGACTCGTTAACATGAACGACATATTGCTTCTTCTGGTTATCGTATCGAATGCCAAATAAATCCGGCTGATCTGTACATTCCCTGAATTTGAGAGGTTTTAAAAATCCCATGACGTCTGCGGAGAATGGATCAACACGTAATATTTTGCATTTGTGATCAAAGATGGTGAAATTATTTATGGAGCAAGCATATATATTTGGCACGTTGCTTGTCGTGGGCTCTACGTCTAATGCACTTGAGGGATTTAGAGCGGGTGGGATCTTCCCCGTAGCTAATGCCATAATGCTCGCATCGCGATGAAATACAATATACACAAATGTAAGCAAAACAATGGCAACTATAAGTTTTCCATTGTTTACGACCAGACGTTGAAACATTGTTGTAGTTGGGAATATTTTGTATCTGAGCGATTTAGTTGAAAGCCTACTCTTAAATTGTAGGTAAATATTTACTTTTTATAGTCGTTCACGAAGTGAAAAGCGTTTATTGGGTTTCTGCAATGTCCGCCTTTCTTTCTGACAATTTTTTCGCCACAAAGAATATAGATACGATATGATTAAATAAGATGGGGCTTCATATATATTCATATTCTTTAAAGGCTGTAGTTTATTTTATTCCTTTTAGACTAGGAATTCATAGTATTTTGAATATTTTTAAATTCGTTATCACTGCAAAGCCGGCAAAAATGTAGGGATTTCATCAAGACAAATTTATTATTTATATAGCAAATAAATAAATAAATAAATGAAACTTTTCAGCTTTGTAAATACAAATCAATTTCAGTAAGCTATGGCAATTTTTCGATTTAGAAACTTGAAACGTTGTTTTTTTTGATACCCATTGGAATACTACTGATAGTCATATATTATAATGGCACAAATGTGAACAGCATTATCGACGGCAAATTAATTGCCCCGACCCAGCCTTATTTCGTATATAGTTCGAACTGCAAGATACCCTATACCGATCCCTTCTCGCGAGAGCTACTAGAAATCTATAGGCCAGCCGAGCTGAAGGTCTGCACCAACGAGTCGGATCTCTTTCAGCTGAGCTACGACCAGCACACCCAGCACTACCAGCTGCAGGTGAATCAAGAGATTTTGGACAAACTGAACTACTGAACTACCGAGTAATAAGCCATACCTCCTTGAGCATACACCCGGCTGTCAGCTTTGAGGAGCAGCAAATAATGCCGCAGAATGTGAGCGGAATTGTGGTCGAATGCCATGACAGACAGAATGCCTCACAGATCGTGCAACAGGATGCATTTTCTCTGGTTCAAGTGAACAATACGAGCCCAGGCATCGAAACCCATCCGTTGATCGTTGACCAACAGCCCAGCGTTATAATCCTCGGACTGGACAGAATGTCCCGCATGAACATTCGCCGGACAATGCCGAAGACGGCGGAGTTTGTGAGCAAAGACGGCTGGTTTGAATTGGAGGGCTACAACAAGGTGACGGACAACACTACGCCTAACCTGTTTGCCGTACTCTCCGATAATGTGCTGCAGGAGGTGGACCAGTTCAACAGAAAAGCATTGAAAACGATGACCTGGATATGGAGGGAATACAAACAGGCTGGCTACGTCACAGCCATAGTTGAGGATATCATAGACCTGTCTGTATTTGGCAAGGTGTTTCGGAAGGTGCCAGTGGATCACAATCTGCGTCCGTTCCTGCTTGGCCTGGATATCGTCATGAAAACCTACATTACCTTTGGCTATCATTATTGCATTGGACGCCGGCTGAGCGTGTCCTATGTCTTCGACTTTTGTTCACAGTTCACCAGTCGCTATGTAGAGGAGCTAGACCAGCCTGCGTTCGGCTTCTTTTGGAGCATGACATTCACGCATGACTTCTACTTTGCCGCCTCCAGCCTAGATGGCAAATTCTTGGAAAACCTGCGACTCCTCGAGCGGCACAGTTTGTGTGAGCGGGCCATTGTTATACTGATGAGCGATCATGGCGCACACTCCGGAGACCTAATGGATCTGTCCGACAGTTTTCTGGAGGAGCGTTTGCCCATGCTGCATATATACCTGCCGCCCTGGTTCCGCGAAACGTATCCCAAGTACGCGGAGGCTTTGTCTCTCAATCGCAATCGCTTGTGTTCCAACTATGACGTCCACAATACGCTGAGGCACTTTCTGCAGCTGAATGCCTCCACCCCAGCGGACCTGTCCCCTCTGCCCACCTGTCCCAGCAGCCAGTCCTTGCTGCATCCCCTGCCAGAGGAACGCGACTGTCAGGATGCCTGCATCGGGGAGCATTGGTGCACCTGCAATAAGTATACCAGGCTGTCCGTGGACAGGCCGTTGAAGCGTGTGTGCAAGCAGATTGCCGGTGAGATCAATCAATGGATGCTGGAGCATAGGTTCAACAAACGTTGCTAGCGTCTCTTTTTTGTGGACATCGATCAGGTCGAGCAGAAGGTTGCCTCGGAGCGGAATGTGGCCAATAGCATGAATCGGTTTACGGTCACATTGCGGGTGCGCTTTCACACCAATCCCAAGTCGGGCCAGTTTCGGACTCCACTGCGCTACAATCGCTGGCTAAATAAAATCGAGGATTTGTATATACCCGACATTAGTCGCCTCAATTCATATCGCACTGATGCACCCTGTATGTGGCACACCATAGCGCGAAAGTTTTGCTATTGCTATCCTTCTAATTAAATAGAATAACGATAAATTGGCAGAATCGGAAATTTATTTATTTTATATTTATTTATTTATTTATGATGAAAAGTGAGGTTTTTTTTACTGTATTTTCATTGAGTAAACCAAGTAAATTTTCTACATGCCTTTTTTAAAATATATTTTAAAAATTAAAAAACATCCAACTATTAAATAAACCATGACCAGTATTCCCTTTTTTTAATAAAAGCATTTATATATTTTGTATAAAGAACAAAAACACACTCATTCACAATAAAATAACAAATTAAAACAGTCATAAACGGTACTAATTATTATTATTTTCGAAAGTTATTTTTCGGCACGATCTTTAGAGAAGGAGAACACTTTTTAAAAGATGGATTCCTTAACGCGGATAAAATTATAATCAAATAAATCCGGAAAACGATGAAAAGTGAGAATATTTTTCCTTTGTCCATTTTATTAAATGTTTAAATTTAGTTGGAAAACGATGAAAAGTGTGAATATTTTTCCTTGGTCCATTTTATTAAATGTTCAAATTTAGTTGGTCATTCTAGCTTCCACTTGAATCATAGCGACAATCTTTAAGGATATCTCGGAAAACAGAGAAATTTCTGACTCCTCCTAGAACAGCTTAGAGGGATCTCACATCGACAATTTGATCTTGAGCCGCAATAATTATAGGCAATTAAATGATATCTTTTAAAATGTACTTAGTAGACTCTCAGTAAATTTACAAACACAAAACAATACTGAAAACTACAAAAATGTTTCGTTGCCTGATCATAAATAATGGGAAACTTCTACTAGCCATACTTGTACTCCTACTCATCTTTATATTTGTTAATCGTGATGCGCCTGATGTCATCATTGAGGAAACCACACAAACCACTCCGAATCTTTCCATCATATTGAAGCAACCCAAGGTGCAGAAGTCGGCACGTAAACTGTCCCCAACCAAGGACTTCCACATCTTCAATAAGCGATGTAAAATATTGCGTGCTGATCCATTCTCCGCTGATGTCATGAGCATTTTTAAACCTCCCGAATTCAAGAATTGCACGGATCAGCCGGATTTATTTATCATTCGATACGATAATCATAAGCGGCAATATATCGTTCACGTTGATGAGCCGCAGCTCTTCAGGCTCTTCCCTAAAGTTTCGGACTATATCTGCAGCTATTATGAGATAGTTCTTAGGCCGAACGAAAATCCCACCTGGTGTGTAGTTGATGGATCATTGTTAAGAGATGAACCAGTAGCTGTTTAATAAGCTAACCATTTTACCCTTAGGAATAAGGGAACAATTTATTCCGGACAGGATTGGATCGTACCTCGACACGTTGTGGCTGCTGTTGTGGAATGTTTTGATTTGATAAAGCGATCGCGAGTTTTGCAACGCGACGCATTTACATTTGTCCAGTATCCGGCCGATCGGAACAACCAGAACGATGCGGAACGCAGTCGGACCCATCCCAGTGTGGTTATGCTGGGCATTGGGTCCATGTCCCAGATGAACTTCCAGAGGACAATGCCGCTCACGGCCCAGTTTGTGCGTCAGCGCGGCTGGTACGAGATGCTTGGCTATACCGCAGTCGAAGAGAACACTTTCGGAAGTATGCTAAGTCTATTCACGGGCGTCCATCCTCAACGTATGAATCAGATTTGCGATTTGTCAAGTCCGGGGTGCCAGGACGCAATCACTTATCTCTGGAATCATTTTCACAATTCCGGTTATCTGACTGCCTTTGCCGAGGATACGCCCGTGTTTGGTTTCAAGAAACAGCCGGTGGACTATTACCTGCACCCCATTCTGGTGGCTATCGATAACATCACGGGCAGGCCGAACCGCCTGAGATACGACTACTGCCTGGGCCGCCGGCAAAGCTTCCATTACGTCTTCGACTATTGTCTCCAGCTGGTGCAGCGATTTCTCCACGACACGCCGAAGCCGCTGTTCGGGGTATTTTGGACGAATAGTTTCAGTCGAGACGACTTCAGCGCAGCGGCGAATGTGGACAAGGATTTTGTGGGCTACCTCGAGCGGTACAAGGAACTGGGCCTGTTCGAGAAGGCAGTTGTCATTCTGTTCAGCGACCGAGGCCAGAGTGCAGGGCCCCTGGTGAAGTTGCCGTCCGGCTTTCTCGAAGAGCGGCTGCCCATGCTGCACATTTACCTGCCGCCCTGGTATAGGAAACTGCATCCAGAGGCCGCGCGAGCTCTAAGCATGAATCGACGTCGCTTGAGCTCCACGTTCGATTTGAATTGGACATTGAAGATGTTGCTCGTGCAGTTGCATCAGTCGCTGGACGTTCAAAGGTACCGGAACAGTAAGTCCCTGTTGGACATCTTGCCCGACAATCGGAATTGCGAAGCTGCCTCCATTCCGGATATCTGGTGCACCTGTACGCCGTATGTCGTAGATCCTATAGACAAATCGATCCAGTTCTTGGCCAAAGCAATTGTCCACCACATGAACCAAGTTCTGATTAAGAATGATTATATGAAGCACTGTTATCGCTTGGAGCTTGCAAATTTACTAAGAGCCGAACGAGAGCAGAAGTTTGATGGCGAGGGAAATGCACTGGCCTCGACCAAAGGAGCTCAGAAGTATCGCCTCAAGTTCACGACCCGCCCAGAAGCTTTGTTTTACGCAGCGGTTTTTAGCAACAGTCATCCCAAATCCGCGGATATACCAGAGGAGGATATAGAACGCATAGGTGACTATCACACGTGTGTCCAAGAATACATGGCCAGCAAATTTTGCATATGTAGGACCTCCCCATCTAAGTTGCACCGAAAATAGCCTATACACATAAAACAAAAGCAACTGTCAAAAGTTGAAAAAAAAACTGTTCACAACTGGCAACCATCGATAACGGCCTTAATTGTTTTTGTTGCTTAACTGTAACTGATATTTTCCGCTTTACATTTTTAAAGGAGGTCATCAGGAAAAATAGTAATACATTGACTGTGCAATCGGTTACTGTGCTAATAATCTTTTAGCATCTTAGCAATCCTACTTAGTCCAGCAAATACACACCCGACAAGCGAATCGTTCAGTCCTCGATATATCTCTTGAGCTCTACAGCCATACTCCGAAATATTTGAGTGCTGGGCGCCGAGCAGAGACTCGTTAACATGAACGACATATTGCTTCTTCTGGTTATCGTATCGAATGCCAAATAAATCCGGCTGATCTGTACATTCCCTGAATTTGAGAGGTTTTAAAAATCCCATGACGTCTGCGGAGAATGGATCAACACGTAATATTTTGCATTTGTGATCAAAGATGGTGAAATTATTTATGGAGCAAGCATATATATTTGGCACGTTGCTTGTCGTGGGCTCTACGTCTAATGCACTTGAGGGATTTAGAGCGGGTGGGATCTTCCCCGTAGCTAATGCCATAATGCTCGCATCGCGATGAAATACAATATACACAAATGTAAGCAAAACAATGGCAACTATAAGTTTTCCATTGTTTACGACCAGACGTTGAAACATTGTTGTAGTTGGGAATATTTTGTATCTGAGCGATTTAGTTGAAAGCCTACTCTTAAATTGTAGGTAAATATTTACTTTTTATAGTCGTTCACGAAGTGAAAAGCGTTTATTGGGTTTCTGCAATGTCCGCCTTTCTTTCTGACAATTTTTTCGCCACAAAGAATATAGATACGATATGATTAAATAAGATGGGGCTTCATATATATTCATATTCTTTAAAGGCTGTAGTTTATTTTATTCCTTTTAGACTAGGAATTCATAGTATTTTGAATATTTTTAAATTCGTTATCACTGCAAAGCCGGCAAAAATGTAGGGATTTCATCAAGACAAATTTATTATTTATATAGCAAATAAATAAATAAATAAATGAAACTTTTCAGCTTTGTAAATACAAATCAATTTCAGTAAGCTATGGCAATTTTTCGATTTAGAAACTTGAAACGTTGTTTTTTTTGATACCCATTGGAATACTACTGATAGTCATATATTATAATGGCACAAATGTGAACAGCATTATCGACGGCAAATTAATTGCCCCGACCCAGCCTTATTTCGTATATAGTTCGAACTGCAAGATACCCTATACCGATCCCTTCTCGCGAGAGCTACTAGAAATCTATAGGCCAGCCGAGCTGAAGGTCTGCACCAACGAGTCGGATCTCTTTCAGCTGAGCTACGACCAGCACACCCAGCACTACCAGCTGCAGGTGAATCAAGAGATTTTGGACAAACTGAACTACTGAACTACCGAGTAATAAGCCATACCTCCTTGAGCATACACCCGGCTGTCAGCTTTGAGGAGCAGCAAATAATGCCGCAGAATGTGAGCGGAATTGTGGTCGAATGCCATGACAGACAGAATGCCTCACAGATCGTGCAACAGGATGCATTTTCTCTGGTTCAAGTGAACAATACGAGCCCAGGCATCGAAACCCATCCGTTGATCGTTGACCAACAGCCCAGCGTTATAATCCTCGGACTGGACAGAATGTCCCGCATGAACATTCGCCGGACAATGCCGAAGACGGCGGAGTTTGTGAGCAAAGACGGCTGGTTTGAATTGGAGGGCTACAACAAGGTGACGGACAACACTACGCCTAACCTGTTTGCCGTACTCTCCGATAATGTGCTGCAGGAGGTGGACCAGTTCAACAGAAAAGCATTGAAAACGATGACCTGGATATGGAGGGAATACAAACAGGCTGGCTACGTCACAGCCATAGTTGAGGATATCATAGACCTGTCTGTATTTGGCAAGGTGTTTCGGAAGGTGCCAGTGGATCACAATCTGCGTCCGTTCCTGCTTGGCCTGGATATCGTCATGAAAACCTACATTACCTTTGGCTATCATTATTGCATTGGACGCCGGCTGAGCGTGTCCTATGTCTTCGACTTTTGTTCACAGTTCACCAGTCGCTATGTAGAGGAGCTAGACCAGCCTGCGTTCGGCTTCTTTTGGAGCATGACATTCACGCATGACTTCTACTTTGCCGCCTCCAGCCTAGATGGCAAATTCTTGGAAAACCTGCGACTCCTCGAGCGGCACAGTTTGTGTGAGCGGGCCATTGTTATACTGATGAGCGATCATGGCGCACACTCCGGAGACCTAATGGATCTGTCCGACAGTTTTCTGGAGGAGCGTTTGCCCATGCTGCATATATACCTGCCGCCCTGGTTCCGCGAAACGTATCCCAAGTACGCGGAGGCTTTGTCTCTCAATCGCAATCGCTTGTGTTCCAACTATGACGTCCACAATACGCTGAGGCACTTTCTGCAACTGAATGCCTCCACCCCAGCGGACCTGTCCCCTCTGCCCACCTGTCCCAGCAGCCAGTCCTTGCTGCATCCCCTGCCAGAGGAACGCGACTGTCAGGATGCCTGCATCGGGGAGCATTGGTGCACCTGCAATAAGTATACCAGGCTGTCCGTGGACAGGCCGTTGAAGCGTGTGCAAGCAGATTGCCGGTGAGATCAATCAATGGATGCTGGAGCATAGGTTCAACAAACGGTGCCAGCGTCTCTTTTTTGTGGACATCGATCAGGCCGAGCAGAAGGTTGCCTCGGAGCGGAATGTGACCAACAGCATGAATCGGTTTACGGTCACATTGCGGGTGCGCTTTCACACCAATCCCAAGTCGGGCCAGTTTCGGACTCCACTGCGCTACAATCGCTGGCTAAATAAAATCGAGGATTTGTATATACCCGACATTAGTCGCCTCAATTCATATCGCACTGATGCACCCTGTATGTGGCACACCATAGCGCGAAAGTTTTGCTATTGCTATCCTTCTAATTAAATAGAATAATGATAAATAGGCAGAATCGGAAATTTATGTGATGAAAAGTGAGGTTTTTTTACTGTATTTTCATTGAGTAAACCAAGTAAATTTTCTACATGCCTTTTTTAAAATATATTTTAAAAATTAAAAAACATCCAACTATTAAATAAACCATGACCAGTATTCCCTTTTTTTAATAAAAGCATTTATATATTTTGTATAAAGAACAAAAACACACTCATTCACAATAAAATAACAAATTAAAACAGTCATAAACGGTACTAATTATTATTATTTTCGAAAGTTATTTTTCGGCACGATCTTTAGAGAAGGAGAACACTTTTTGAAAGATGGATTCCTTAACGCGGATAAAATTATAATCAAATAAATCCGGAAAACGATGAAAAGTGAGAATATTTTTCCTTGGTCCATTTTATTAAATGTTCAAATTTAGTTGGAAAACGATGAAAAGTGTGAATATTTTTCCTTGGTCCATTTTATTAAATGTTCAAATTTAGTTGGTCATTCTAGCTTCCACTTGAATCATAGCGACAATCTTTAAGGATATCTCGGAAAACAGAGAAATTTCTGACTCCTCCTAGAACAGCTTAGAGGGATCTCACATCGACAATTTGATCTTGAGCCGCAATAATTATAGGCAATTAAATGATATCTTTTAAAATGTACTTAGTAGACTCTCAGTAAATTTACAAACACAAAACAATACTGAAAACTACAAAAATGTTTCGTTGCCTGATCATAAATAATGGGAAACTTCTACTAGCCATACTTGTACTCCTACTCATCTTTATATTTGTTAATCGTGATGCGCCTGATGTCATCATTGAGGAAACCACACAAACCACTCCGAATCTTTCCATCATATTGAAGCAACCCAAGGTGCAGAAGTCGGCACGTAAACTGTCCCCAACCAAGGACTTCCACATCTTCAATAAGCGATGTAAAATATTGCGTGCTGATCCATTCTCCGCTGATGTCATGAGCATTTTTAAACCTCCCGAATTCAAGAATTGCACGGATCAGCCGGATTTATTTATCATTCGATACGATAATCATAAGCGGCAATATATCGTTCACGTTGATGAGCCGCAGCTCTTCAGGCTCTTCCCTAAAGTTTCGGACTATATCTGCAGCTATTATGAGATAGTTCTTAGGCCGAACGAAAATCCCACCTGGTGTGTAGTTGATGGATCATTGTTAAGGGATGAACCAGTAGCTGTTTAATAAGCTAACCATTTTACCCTTAGGAATAAGGGAACAATTTATTCCGGACAGGATTGGATCGTACCTCGACACGTTGTGGCTGCTGTTGTGGAATGTTTTGATTTGATAAAGAGATCGCGAGTTTTGCAACGCGACGCATTTACCTTTGTCCAGTATCCGGCCGATCGGAACAACCAGAACGATGCGGAACGCAGTCGGACCCATCCCAGTGTGGTTATGCTGGGCATTGGGTCCATGTCCCAGATGAACTTCCAGAGGACAATGCCGCTCACGGCCCAGTTTGTGCGTCAGCGCGGCTGGTACGAGATGCTTGGCTATACCGCAGTCGAAGAGAACACTTTCGGAAGTATGCTAAGTCTATTCACGGGCTTCCATCCTCAACGTATGAGTCACTTTTGCGATTTGTCAAGTCCGGCGTGCCTGGACGTAATCACTTATCTCTGGAATCATTTTCACAATTCCGGTTATCTGACTGCCTTTGCCGAGGATACGCCCGTCTTTGGTTTCAAGAAACAGCCGGTGGACTATTACCTGCATCCCATTCTGGTGGCTATCGATAACATCACGGGCAGGCCGAACCGCCTGAGATACGACTACTGCCTGGGCCGCCGGCAAAGCTTCCATTACGTCTTCGACTATTGTCTCCAGCTGGTGCAGCGATTTCTCCACGACACGCCGAAGCCGCTGTTCGGGGTATTTTGGACGAATAGTTTCAGTCGAGACGACTTCAGCGCAGCGGCGAATGTGGACAAGGATTTTGTGGGCTACCTCGAGCGGTACAAGGAACTGGGCCTGTTCGAGAAGGCAGTTGTCATTCTGTTCAGCGACCGAGGCCAGAGTGCAGGGCCCCTGGTGAAGTTGCCGTCCGGCTTTCTCGAAGAGCGGCTGCCCATGCTGCACATTTACCTGCCGCCCTGGTATAGGAAACTGCATCCAGAGGCCGCGCGAGCTCTGAGCATGAATCGACGTCGCTTGAGCTCCACGTTCGATTTGAATTGGACATTGAAGATGTTGCTCGTGCAGTTGCATCAGTCGCTGGACGTTCGAGAAGGGTACCGGAACAGTAAGTCCCTGTTGGACATCTTGCCCGGCAATCGAGATTGCGTAGCTGCCTCCATTCCGGATATCTGGTGCACCTGTACGCCGTATGTCGTAGATCCTATAGACAAATCGATCCAGTTCTTGGCCAAAGCAATTGTCCACCACATGAACCAAGTTCTGATTAAGAATGATTATATGAAGCACTGTTATCGCTTGGAGCTTGCAAATTTACTAAGAGCCGAACGAGAGCAGAAGTTTGATGGCGAGGGAAATGCACTGGCCTCGACCAAAGGAGCTCAGAAGTATCGCCTCAAGTTCACGACCCGCCCAGAAGCTTTGTTTTACGCAGCGGTTTTTAGCAACAGTCATCCCAAATCCGCGGATATACCAGAGGACGACATAGAACGCATAGGTGACTATCACACGTGTGTCCAAGAATACATGGCCAGCAAATTTTGCATATGTAGGACCTCCCCATCTAAGTTGCACCGAAAATAGCCTATACACATAAAACAAAAGCAACTGTCAAAAGTTAAAAAAAAAACTGTTCACAACTGGCAACCATCGATAACGGCCTTAATTGTTTTTGTTGCTTAACTGTAACTGATATTTCCCGCTTTACATTTTTAAAGGAGGTCATCAAAAAACTGTAAAATTATGCGAGATATAGATTTTCACGGTTTTCCGCCTCCAAGATATTTAGATTCTAACGATATATAACGTATCCAACAAATGATTGTGCTGTGTTTAACGAAGGTCTTCAGTAATCTGTCTGAAAAAATGCAATGTGTCTAACTTTAAAACTGAAGGAGACATATAGATTCAAGCGAATTGTCCTGACCCCATTTTTCAAATTTATTAAAAATGTATGAAACAAATCATAAGTTTTTGGGTTCAGGATCGAGTGTACTTAAAACATTTTCTAACACAGTTAAACATATTAGACATAAATATAAGCATAAATATAAGCTGTTGTCCATTCGAATTTTATTTAGAGAAAACATTAATAATCTTTATGACTAAGAAAAAAGTGACTTAAAGTAAGGACATTTAAAAAAAATGTAATATAGAAACTCTGAGGGAGAATTTTATGCATAAATAATTTATCTCTAATATTAAAGCTATCCTTTTGACTGTATAAGTTGTTGTCCTTGCGACTCTTTAATATTTTAAAGATAATTTATTTCGTGCTGTTTAGACTTATTGCATTATTGCATATGCAATATTTCTTAGCAATTTTATCGTTCATGCACTGCGAATCATTCGCATAGGAATTCAGGCGACTAATTTCCTGAATATCGAAATTCAAAGCAGCTGTGCGATTGTTCCAACTGAATGTGACTTCGAATTTCGGGAAATTGGGAATTGTATCGAATTGGACTATAAAATATTGCTCAACATATTCCCGAATGCTCAAGTCAATTGGCAATTTGAGATCCAGGCTGATGAGGTTATTCAAAGTGTAATTCGCGCACAGATCCGTGAAATTTCTCGCCACCAAATTGTCGTTCATCCGCCGAAGGACAGCATCGATCATTGTCGTGGCATACGGTGCCCTCGTGACAGTCTCAACCGGATGGCAAGCACACCAGGTCTCCGGTATGCCCGCCTGCGTGCAGGTCCGATCGAGGGGTAGCCCAAAGAAGAGCGACTGACAAGCCGGACACTCGACCGACTTGGGCACGATGTCCGCACTCGATTTGCGATGCAATTGCAGCAAATGCTGCAGTGTCATATAGAGATCGTAGGTGGAGCTCAGGCGATTGCGATTCCTGTGCAAATTGGCCGTTAAGCGGGGATGCTTGCGCCGAAACCAGGGCGGCACATAGATGTACAGCATGGGCATACGCTCCTCCAGATAGCCGGAGGCGGCCCGTCGCAGTGCGCCAAAGCGCTGGCCATGATCGCTCATCAGGACGACAATCGAGCGATTGAAGAGGCCATCTCGCTCGAACTGCCTCAGATACTCGACGAACAGTTCGTCCAGCGCGAAGCTCTCGTCGAACGAATCGTGCGTGAAGCTGTTGCTCCAAAAGAGGCCAAACATCGGCTTCGCCGTGCGCACGAATCGCTGGATGAACTGCTGGGCAAAGTCCCACACGTAGGCGAAGTTCAGGTGACGTCCCACACAGGCTGTGGTCACGTTCTCCGAGTTCAGCTCCATGGCCAGCAGGAGCGGTCGCAAATAGTAATCGACCGGCTTATTGACAAAGCCCGGCTTTATGTAGTTAAACGTGTTAATTCGCACACTATCCTCGCCCATGGCGGTCGCATAGCTCGCCCTGTGGAAGTCCTTCCAGATGAAGGGCAATTTATCGATGCAGCCGGGCTTGCTGATATCGCAAACGCTCTGCACATTCGACTCGGAACGACCCGTCAGCATCGCCAGTAAATTGGGCAGGGTATTGTCGCCGACCTTGTTCAGACCCTGCAGCGGATGCCAGCCGGGTCGCTGCACGTACTGGAACGATTTGCGCATGGTGCGCCGGAAATTGATGCGTGACATCGAATCGAGTCCCAAAATGATCACACTCGGCTTCTGATGCCCTGCCGCCTCCTCATTGAACTCTTCGCTCTCGGTGCCCGCCAAATCCTGGACGAAGGCGATGCCGTCCGACTGGATCAGCTCGGCCCCGTGGGTCGCATTTATCTTGTAGCACTTGATGATTAGGTAATCGATTTCCGGCGACACCAGCATATCCTGCGTCAGTCTGCGCTTGTACAATGCACTGCGGAGAAAACCAAGCAAGACCGTTGCAGTCGGGCGTAACCGACAGCGCGATACTTGTTCGCCGTTTAACTACAGCATAAAACAGACGAACTATCTATTATTATTATTTTGGATAAATATCGGCTCGATCTTTAGAAGGAAGTCACCCGAAAACTGTCTGCCATATGTTGTGACTCAAGCTCTCGATTTTCGAGGTTTTTCGATTTTATCGATAAGTTATGCGATCTTTAGAGAAGGTCATTAGTAATTTTCGGAGGAGGTCATTAGCAATCTGTCTCGAAAATTGTATATGTGTAGCTTTAGAACTGAGGAAGATATGAAGATAGGAAGATGCCAAAAAATCGCAACTCTTTATTTGACGCAAATATATATTCCAAATTTTCATAGCGCCACAGACGGACACGGACATTAAACGCACCCAATATACTCTTTTCGCTACCTGAACGAGCATAAAAATGTTGAAAATCGATAAACTTACTGAATCGCATTGTCTGGAACTCTTTTGTCCGCATTCCTATCGATTCTCACGTAATTGCACTCCAGAGTTGAATTATCATCGAAGCCACCGGCCCAGTTGACTGGATCGTCTTGTATGTGCAGCCGATATAGCTTTAGATCGAAATCATATTCGCTGACAACCAAATCCTTATTGTGGCGGCACTTGCTGAATTTTCTCACTCGCATTATCTTTAAAATATCTTTCGCGTAGGGCTCGACAAATGGCATTTTGCAACCGGCGCTGTCCACAAAATACTTTCGATTTGTTGCATTTGGTGCGGCTCCAAACTGAAGGCTCAGCAAAACTATCAGACTCGCCAGATACATAGTTTTTATTTGGCTAGCTGCATATGTGAGTTTACTACTGATTTTATTGCACAGTTTGTTAAACTGAGGCATACCCAACTCAATTTAGCATGCTTCAGTTTTAGTTTAATTCGATATTATTAAATTTATTGATTTCCAATTGGATATTTGTGTTTCCATTTGGCATATCACCTTTTACTTATTTTATTTTAAAACAAAAAATAAAACTTCTCTATCACTAAAGATTCCATAAGAAAAGTGAATAATATTTAATGTCCGAATTGCACTAAATTTAAACCTTAAATAATTCACGAAATGTATTTGTAATTAGTTTTCCTAAAAAGTTTCCAAGTTTTTTTTATTCCTTGTCAGGGCTTAGTCCATATTTTATTCAATTTAATTGCAGTTCTAAAGTGTTTTTATAGGTTAATGATACACATTCCCTAAAGCGTATTTAACATTCGTCACTTTCGTAGTGTTTTGCGAAAGCGTATTTAAAGTTTGTCGGCAGCTAAAAAATATTTTTGTTTTGTGTATCTTTAATATTATTAATTATTATTTAATTGCCTAAACAATTTAATTGAGATCAGTTCGTCTCATATATAAAGTACTTCTGCGATTGGGCTATTAAGTTCTTGGCAGCGTATTGCAAGTTCGGCAACCCCCAAAACCTTTATTATTTTCAGTTGTACAAAATTTGTTACGCATAACGCATTAATAGTCCAACTTTCGCTACGGGAACAAATGAAACAAGTAAGCCGGGCGTAGCCAACTGCGTAATACTCGTTCACAGTACACAGTAGTTACTCATTTTTAAAAATTTACTTTTTTTCGAGTGTGGTTGTCACAAATAGTATAAAAAACAACATTAAAAGCGATTCTGAGGGGGTCAAATTTTTTGTCAAAAATCATGCAAAAATTGACAACAACAATTTCAAATTTCAAACGCCCTTAACTTTGTCAAAACTGAACCGATTTTCATGTTTGATGTCAGTTTTTCCATGATTTGTCCTCTAGATTGATTCTGCATTCTAAATATATTCATTATTGAAAATAAATTTTATTGGATTTGTTAATAAAATATCAAGTCCCTAATCATTTTCGAAAAAATTTTGTTTTTCAAAATTTAGAAATGCGAATTTATATTTTTAATCGATTAAAAACAACAATAAAACCGATTCGGAGGGAGTCAAATTTTTGATGAAAAATCATGCCAAAATTGACAACAATTTTGACATGTAAATCTCCCGGATCCATAGCTCCCATATTTGAAACGTCCATAACTTTTCATGGCATTTCTATCATGTATGTGGTGTGGCCGGGAAATTGTTTCTGTGATGTTTATGTTTGCGGGTGCTTTCCAGTAATATATATTTCAAATATGGAGCCTCTAGCTCATCTACATACCAAACTTGGTGACTCTAGCTTTAATATTGTGGGAAATATTCACCATTTATCGATTTGCGATCGTCATGTTATCGATTTGCCAGCCAGTAAAATCGTAACACTTTTTCTGACGCCGGAACACACTTGTATATATTCCAAGTTTCAAGGCTCGGCGAAAAAAATTTCAGTTCATGCGGACAGCAAGACGGCACAAAACCGATATACTCTTTTCAATTTGTGAACGAGTATAGAAATTTCATTACACCAAAAGTGTCAAAAGTAATCCATAGTCAGCGACGTAGTCGAGCACTCCCGGCAACGGAACTCTCAGTTGTTTTTTAATTTTATTTCCCATGAAATAAGTGATGTTGATAGCTCTACAAACATGTTGTACAGAAATGGAGTGTCGACAACTGCTTATTAATTGTCAGATATAAAGTGCTACTGTCAATTGCTCGCGTGTCCTTATCTCAATCAATATTCAATCTGAAAGAACGTGACTATTTGATAAGAATTCTGCATGGAAACAATTAAAAGTATCAACTTGTTGGACTGCGTGCTGTATTTGTGGCATTGGTGCACAACCTCAAAGCTGTTGAGATACTCCAGAATATTGAGGAAACTCTGTAACTTATCAGTCAAATTAACATTACGGTAGTCTCTAAAGTTTAACCGAAAAGGGTTTAAGAGTCATCAAAAAATATTGAAAACTGATATAATGAAATTGGCAAAAAAGTCAACCTCGACAACACTTATAAAGAAAAATTAGGTTCAAATAAAAACGAGAAGAATCAGCCTAATATAAAGATTTACCCTCGAATTTAGACAAATTTTACATAAAAAATGAAAATATTCTTTAAGAAAATTGTTTGAAATTTGAATATTTGCTGTTTTCTTTGAAAAATAAGATAATTACTTTTGGAGGCATTTTTTAAGCGACTATTAAATTAAGAGGTGTTTGGAACAGTTTTTAATTGCATACTTACACCTTTTCACTTTTATTTTTAATAAAGTTATAATGTCAATTGTTAAAAAAAAAACTTTGGCAAACTTTTTTGTGTATGTACAAATATAATATAATAATATAATACATTTATGTTACAAAAATGCAGAGCTGAATGCAGAGTATCATCAAGTTGGGTACTCTTAACTAGAATACCGGCGCCTATAACAAAATTGCTTATTTTTTTCTTCAACTTAATGTACAAAACAATATCAATTTATCTTATATTTATTTAACTACGGCTTGAGGTCACTTAAGCAAATGCAATACAATTTGGCGATTTTATCATTGATACAGGTGGAGTCCTCCTTATAGGAATTCGTGCGACTTATGCTCTCCACGTTCACCTCGACAGACTCCGTGCGGTTGTTGAAGACGACGGTGGCCTGAAAGTCGGCGCTGTTCTGATTCACCTTGAATTTGGTGCGGTAGACGGCCACTTCGGTTTCCGGCAGTTCGCCGTCCCAGCTGAGATCTAGGCCAGTTTTAATTTCCGTTTGATGTATATAGTTCAGAGTGAGATTGCTGCACAGATGGCTGAGATTCTTGTGCACAAAATAATCGTTCATGCGATCGATAACACGCGGCGCGATCCGCCGGCTCCAATCGAGCCGACTTATGGTGCGGTACGGCTGACAGGTGCACCAATGCTCCGCGATGCCCGCGTCCGCGCAGGTGCGATTCTCGGCCAGCGGATGGAACAGCGACTGGCAGGTGGGGCAGTCGTACGATCTGGGCAGCGTCGGGCCGTCCGGTGTGCCGCCGAGCTCGATGATGTGCTTCAGCGTGTTGTGCAGGTCAAAGTTCGAGCTGAGGCGATGCTGATTCAGGGCGAGGGCTTCGGCAAATTGCGGATACTGTTGTCGAAACCAGGGCGGCAAATAGATGAACATCATGGGCAGCCGCTCCTCGAAGAAACCCTCGGCCAAGCCCAGCAGACTGCCGTAGCGCACCCCGTGATCGGCAAAGAAGATCATAATCGTGTGCTCCAGGGCGCCATCGTTTTCGTAGTCCAACAGATCGCCCAGCACCTTGTGCTGCATGGCCGAGGGCATAAAGTAGTCGTCGTGACTGAAATGATTCGACCAGAACATGCCCCAAATCGGGCGCTCCTCCACATAGCGCTGCATAAATTGCCGGGCATAATCGTAGATATATCGATTGGCCAGCCGACGACCATAGCAGTAGGTCATCCGACAGTCCGGACAATGGTAATTGTCCGCCTCGCACTCGAGGGCGCGCAGAAAGGGTCGAAAGTAATAATCGGTGGGCTTCTTGCTGAAGCCCGGCTTCAGGTAGCTAAACGTATTCGAGGAGCTCTCATCCTCCGCATAGGCGGTCAAATAGCTGGCATTGCGAAAGTACTTCCAGATCAGGGGTATCTCGTCGAGACACCCGGCTTTGTCCGTGTCGCAGACATGCTCCTTGGCCGTCTCCGGCGAGTAGCCGCTCAGTATGGCGAATATGTTGGGAAACGAATTGTCGCCCACCTTGAAGGCAACAACAACAGCGCGTAAGAACGTTGCAGTCGGGTGTAACCGACAGCGCAATACTCGTTGACAGTGTGATCAGTGGTAATAAAGCTTCAAAACTGAGCAGCATATATATAGATTAAATCGATTTTTTAAGCCCTCTTTAGAGGTCATCGCAAATCTGTCGGCAAAAACTAAGAAGGATATATAAAATAAATCGCCCTAGTGGGCGTATTAAAAGGTTCTTTTGGCCAACTTTAGAGAAGGTCAGCACAAATCAGTCTGTAAAAATGATATATTAGCTTCAAAACTGAGGAAGATATGTAAATCTGATTGATTTGCCACGCCCCCAGTGAAGGTATCCAAAAAATCTTCAAACTCTATTTGAGACGGATATTCCCGAGCACATATTCCAAGTTTCAAGTCTCTAGCTTCAGTAGCGGCGAGAAAAATTGTCTTCATACGGACCGACGCCAAAATACATTTCTATATACACTTTTCACTTCGCGAACGAGTCGAAAAATTGAACACTATAGATATTTCTATTGATGCCTATTTGTACCTTATTGTAACCCTGCATTTCGAACCAGCCGGGTCCCTTGAGATACTCGTATACCAAGGGCATCGTGCGACGCAAATTGATCCGGGACAGTGTATCGATGCCGTACATGATGACACTGGGCTTACGCGGAATTTGCCTATCCGGTTTCGTTGCATTCTTCTCGGCTTGGTATTGTATAAATATATAGGCGTCCTTCTGCAGCTTAACGTGGGGCATTTCGGCGGTCTCGCACTCCAGCAGCAGGCCCTCGACGTGAAGCGGCACCACATAGTCCTGCGAGAAGTATTTGCTGGGATTGAGCCTGAACGAGCCATAAAAAAGGGCGACAATTTTAGCCAAGAATCAAGGGAGAAGGCTCTAGTCGGCAGTGCCCGACCAGGGAATACCCTGAACCCGGCATTTCAGTCCCCTAGCTCTTATGGTTTCTTAGATATGTTAGAAAAACCGAGTCAAAAAAGCGACAATTATCGATAATAAGAAAACGAGACGAGTTATCGATGATTTGAAATAAACTTGACGGTCTGACAGTCGAACATGGCATGCTGGCCAAGAATATATATACTTTAAGGGGTCGGAGACGCCTCCTTCTGCCCGTTATACCCCGATTTACCCACATTAAATGGGTTCAGGGTATATCAAAATAAAATGCCCTGGCTAAAACATTACATGTCGTAGGTCTCCGCGTGGTTGCCATGCTGGATCTCGCGATAGAAGCAGTTGAACTCCCGATCGCTGCCATTGAGCAGCTCGTGGGCGACTGGTTCATTTATGTGGAGCACGTAGCGCTGCAGGCTGACATCGTAGAGTGCCGAAACGAGTTCACTTTCATTCGAGCAGGGTATAAATTTGCGGGGCGTGTAGATTTGCATCGCCTCCTTCGTAAATGGATCGATGTAGGGTATCCTGCACTGTGAGGTGTGCACAAAATACTTTTGCACTTCAATCTGGGGCGGCGTATAGTTCACAACGGGTGTTGGTATTGGCCCGTCCAAATGGATTTGAGTGCGCATTGTTGGCTCGATCGCGGCATTGGGCTTCGATATATATAGTACGAAAATGATGGCAAGGATCAGACAACTGGCGAACCATTTGAACAACAAGTGCCCGCTGGCAAGACGAGCACCCATTTTGTGCTATTCAACGCGAACGCGAACCCAACTCAACTAACCGAGAGCACAATTTGGAGGAATACAACTCGCCGTTTGCTTGAAACATTCTGGCTTTATCAACAATTGAACGAGAGGTTCCCGGCAACGCGTGTTACATGTCTATGCGTAAAAGTAAAGAGCAGACGTGACTCTTTCGACAACTGGTTTCTTAGGCTTGGGCTGTCAACAAGACCAATTGCACTAATTGGGGACATAATGGGCTCACATCTAGGCGCTCACACGTGCGAAAGCAGCCAAAATATAGCTAAACAATTTACAAATTGTGCAAAAACAGTATAAATAAAACTTAAGATTTTCAATTAAAAGAATGCAAAAAACAAAATATTAAAGAACATTTAACATCATTTGAGAAGGAGTTCAATGTTTTCCCTTATCAAAATTGTTAGACCTTGCCTTAATATGGATATACATAAATTCCAAAATGATCTTTGACAATTTTTAATAGTTAAAATATATGTAAAATTAATAGAATTTCATATAAATAAATATATTGTGATCTAATTTCAGTATATATTCGATATATAAAATATTAAAAGGAATATTATATTTATTATTTTATATGTCTAAAGTTAAGAAAGGATAAATAAATATAAAACAGGGTTTTAACATTTTTTAAATTTTTCACTGTTTTCATTGTGGTTTTAAATTTATGAATGAAAATATTTATATATTATTATTTATAATTATTACCATACCAACTGGTATAAACGGTTTAAAGCTTAATTTTATTAAAACCAAGATGATATTAGTTGATAGAGATTATATCAATTTTAAAACACATCATGGAAATATCTGATAACATTTCTTACATTTTGGAAAATAAAACACATGTATATTTATACAACCTTTTGTAGGGGACGATCAACTGTGGTATATATTTAAAATAAGAAGATGATATTAGTTAATAATCCCACTCAAATACTAAATATATTTTAACAAATACACTGTAAATTTTACATACTTAAGAGTAAAATAAATACGTAATAACTCGTGCGTGGTGTTTAAACTGAAACGTGTTCTTCAAATGATTTAAGAGCCACGCATACCCCGAAAATTAATACAACACACACACGTATACTTAATTTGCTATCTGCCGCAAATACTCAAATAAAAGTGACTTGCGCCAAAATAATTACATTTTGCTTTATTGTTGTGTCATGAGCGTGGGGGGCGTGTTTTCAACACAAAATCTATAACAAGATATACGTTATCTATAAAAAACATCAAGACTAATATGCTTGGTTGTGTTTTGCTAAAACTAGCATAAATATAACTACAAACCCTGTTACCTGGCCTGCAGTAAACAGAACTTTACTTATTTAAAATACACGAATTTGCCATAACATGGTATTTATTTATTTTAAATTTATATTTCTTAAAATAATACTTAATAATTTAATAACTTGAAGTGCATTTGGTATTCCATAAAAAAATGCGACTCTAAGTTTCTTTTGCTGAATAGATATACGTTCTAACATGAGTTTGCAGTCTCGAAGAGAACATAATAAAAAGCTATTTGCTGCTAATTTCAATCAGCAGCAAAAGGTTAATGAATGAAATTAGCAAGAAAAACTATATATATTGCAAAATAGCACACGAGAAGCACGCCCGTTTCCGACCCTTATCGATATTGGACTAAACAGTTGTAATACCGACCTTTTGCAGAACTTCCTGTAGTATTTTACATGCTTTTGCTTTTAAACAAAAATACAACGATTCCTCAACAAACAACGAAAATCTGGTAGGTAAAAGACTTCTGGGAACCTTTACTTCACATGTACATTGATAAAAGTTTAAAATGATGATATATTGAGAAAACTAAACAAATATGCCAGTGAAATCTTGAAACATCGTACGACTACTATATAAGTTGCAATCGGACGTAACCGACTGCGTAATACTCGTTCATAGTACACAGAAATTATTATTGTTATTTTGGGAAAATATAAAATTTCGCGAGGTGAAATCGCCGTCTATTATGCCGTTGAATTAAGATTCAACTAATGTCACTTCAAGCGTCAATCATTTGAACAGCTCGATATCGATAATGACAAACTATATGCTATGTCGATCATTTATTTTCGGGCGTAATTTAGAGTGGGCGTAATATGTAATGTGTGTAGTCTATTCGAAATTCGACGTTGGCAACCAACATCTGGGCTCATTAAATAAATGTGGCATACTTTTAGGCATACAAATAAATATATAAACATGGCATGTGCAAAGACAACATAATTACTAAAATGCTAAGGCAACTTGATTTTCTCAAAATTGAGCACCAAAATCACAGACCTTAAAAATCTAAACATAGACTGCGCTTTGGCTGGCAAAAAAAATGTTGTTAGATTTCTCAATTCTCAAATTCTGCTAATTTATACTTACAATCTTTGAAATGGGTAAAAGAGGGTATAATAGCTTTTTCGTCAGCATACAGCACTGAATCCTTCGGCGTCTGCCGCAACAGTCTGAACAAAATGGATTCTCAGTCAAGGCGTACCTCGGTTGGGTTTGAGTCTCTGCCTAGTTTTATTATGTATGTTCTCGTATATTATCAGATATAGCCTTGCGTTTTGGTGTATCCATACATTTGGATGCTGAAACTTTCATAAATGCAATGGGGTTCAAATATATTATGGCTACTCGCAACTTAGTACAGGGTATCTCTATGTCAGGCACTGCTCCAAGAGTAGTGCTCTGACAAGCTATCCGAATACCAAAGTTACTAACACAGACACGTAGGCTCTCGAATGCTTGGCAAGCAATGATCGATCAATCAATCGATTACGTCAATCCTCTGAAGAGACATACCTCAACGTATATTTATCATAGTGCCGATCTAGCAAGCTCCCGGTTGGGCAACAGGACCACAATCCACTTAGGATATATGTGTGCATGATATATAGTAATAATAGCGCCTCCGCAAGGTTTATGTGCTTTAGTATTTGTTTCGAATCGTTGCTACAAAAAAACTAAAGTTAAAAAACCTAATGATGGACACGAATCCTCCCACCGAAGTCTTATTAATTTGAATATTCACCAAAGGGCGTTTACTGAATTACTCACCTTGTCAAATTTAACCCGTCCTCGATATTCGATAAAAAACTATAAATTAATTGCCTGTAAGCTGCTATTCAATTCATTGACACGTGACTTATTGCCCTGGGAATGCAGCCGGACTTAATCAACAACAATATCAAGTGCAAAATTATCTTCGGTGTATCTGAGCGTTATTACTGTTGTAATAAAACATATGTACATATGCATAGTATTTATTATTATGCTCGTTCACGAAGTAAAAAGAGTATGTTGGCTTTGAGCAATGTCCGTCTGTTTATCCAAATAAAAACGGGTTAAAAAGGGTATAATGGGTTTGTGGAAATGTAAGTAAGTAACAGGCAGAAGGAGGCCTCTCCAAGCCCATAAAGTTTGTATTCTTGATCAGCATCAACAGCCGAGTCGATAGATAAAAACCCGAAACAAACTCACCGCGCTAAACATTATCAACCTGTGTAGATGTCTCAAAAGCCACTAACTACGTTGTGCAAGGGCATATCACACATATGCATATTATCACATATTATCAAAATCATATGATTTTTTAAATAATGCAGGTTTGAGTTTGCCGTTCTAATACAAAAGATTATCTCATACGCAGCTTTTGCCAATTAGCAATATAATTGCAGAACCTGTTCTATAGCAAATTACGTTTAAAATGCAAAAGCATTTCTTCTTATACATAATAGACATATACATAGTTACACATAATAAACACACACACACATACATATTCGCTTATTAGCAGCTTATTGACAGGGTCCTTGTGTCGTGGCTGCACCTCAAAACAAACACAATAAAATACCCTCACAGACACCCCTATGCACTTGCACGCACACTAATGCAAATCCTTTGCTATATGCAAATAGACAAAAACCCACGCAAAAAATATTTTATACCCTGAACCCATTAAAAATGGGTAAAAAGGGTATAATTATTTTGTGCAAACAGGCAGATGGAAGCATCTCAGACCCTATAAAGAATATATATATTTGATCATGACGACGAGCTGAGTCGAACGCAGCGTTCTCGGAGACTCAAACTAAAAAATTATAGATTCTGTAATACAATACGCAATACGAGTTTATCATTTTTTTCGATATTTTGCACCGTTTCATTAATATCGATAAAATAAATTAATTTTTCTTAGTTTTCTCGGTATATCTCCTAGACTATAGGAACTAGAGCTCCAAATTCGGTTAAGAATATTTCGGATATTCGGATTTTGCATACCTCCCCCACGCCCCCATATATGAAACAAAACGCAATTCAAATACTACAAACTTGCGCTTTGGTTTGTACATAGATTTAAATGCTCTTATTACGTAGTAAAAATTTCAGCGAGATCATACTCTTAGTTTGAAAGATATTGTGTGTGTGTGTGATTTTGTGTATGTGTGTTTGAATGCAAGGGGGTTGAAATGTATGTGAAGACAGGGTTCACGGTATCCTCGGACGTTCGCGACTATAGCCCCTTACTTGTTGTAATTTGAAGCCACAGAAAATATATGTAAATGTATCTTGTAATAAAAGATAACATAGACAACAAATTATATTTCAATTAATTTTAAAAAATATTGTTATATTTATTAGCTTACAAGTTAAAAACATTTAGGAATAATAAAAATAGTATATTTATTCATATATATATAGTGAAAGCCAATAAAATACAGATAACATTAATTAGCTGCGACATTAGATAGTGCAATAAAAATCTTGGATTTACATCACTCAAGCGATAAGACTGATAATAAAGATATTATAAGCTGACTGCAAGCAAATCTTATCGCATGACGGGAAATTTGTTTTATATGATATATGTACATAAAGTAAAGATTGATTGTATTATGTGTTAAGCTAAATCCGTTTTGATACAATTATGAATGCTTTAATTAAGTATTTTAACTAGAAGTGATTTTAAGGGCAGGTAAATTTTTTAAATAATCCTAAATAGACTTTTTCTGAAAATATAGATATACCATATAGATTCATAGATGCAATTTTGCTATATGTGGCATTTATTTTTATTATACCCATTAAGTTCGTTTTTAATAGCTGTAATTAGTAATCAAATAAAAGATTATATTTACTAAGATAGTCTTATCTCAATTAGTAAAGTGGCGGTTAAGAGTGGTTTATTGCTTGAAGATAAGCCGGGCTAACTTGATTAATCGATAACTGTTTTTTTTAAGATTTTATCTACACTCAGTTAAATAAATATAATATTAATAATTATAAAAAATATAAAAATATTGTTAATATATAATATATGTTTGTGTTATAACACTAAAGATGAGCTACAGCAATATATATATTTATGTATTTCTTTGTTATTAGTTTAATTTTATACTTAATCTATTAAGTTCTATTTTAGATAGATATAGGCACAGGCTGGCTTGATTAATCGATAAATGTTTTTAAAGCTAATATACATATATACACATTAAAATAAATATATTATTAATAAATATAAAAATATAAAAATATTGCTAATACCACAGAAGAGCTTATAGCAATATATTTATATTATTTTATTATTAGTTTATTTATAGTCTTAGTCAACAAATTTCTATTTTAGGTAGACATGAGTTTTATTACCAACTTAGTCATGTTTACCTGGCTTTTTGCTGCCACTGAACGTTCGACATTTTTATTGATATTAAATTTCCAATTAAAACAATGGCCGCAGCTAGACACTCTACATGCTCGGGGCCGACGGGGTATGATGAGCACACGCATGTCCCATGTTCCTGGCTGTTAATCAGCCTTAACCTCTTATCAATCTATATTCGGGTATTGTTTATTTTTGCACTCTGTATATATTATGCGATTAACTATAATCATAAATGGCAATTACTGGCTAGCCTAGGCCGTTTATCAGCACACTGTACAGTCGGATAAAGCGCACCAGTTTGTAAACCAGCAGACGGTCCCACAGTTTGTTTTCAGTTCCCGGTTCCCAGACAGCCCCTCAGCATGTTTGGACTGGGGCCGTCATCGTCAGCAGTGGGCAATCAGACAGCTTGCGAGTAGTTGAAAGTCATTCTATAGGCGGCCAGAGATTCCAGCGTTAGTTTGCAGCGATAAGTCACGAGAGTCGGGTCGTTGATGCCACCAACATTTCTTGCCCAACGATATTTTATCCTTGTACAACATGGCCAACAAATCCCTCATGAAACGGGCCACGAACATAAGTGCCGGCCAATTGCATTATTATCACACGGATTTTTACTACTCGATGCCCGAATTGCATAGTGAGTATTATGAAGTGTTTAAAAATAGGCATCTTTAGCTTTTTTAAAAAAAAGGACTGTCATATTCAAACTGAATTGTAAATTTATAATCTGGTTTTATAAATCAATAATTAAATTAATTAATTTTAAATATTAGCAAGCTTTGCCTTAGTAATTTCATCAACTTAAATAGTAAATTCTAACTATTAATTTACTTAAATTTAAAAACATCTCTGATTTTAATTACAAGATTAATAAATACATCCTGAAAAATTTTTTTCTTAAATGGACATTGTCCAAAGTCGATCAATGTAGCAATTTATTAAATGTATAACAGAAATGTTTTACTAACGTTTTTTTATCAAAATCTATTTAATACCAAAATCAATTTAATAAAGTACTCAATCTGAGCAACATTCCGCTTATTTCAAATATGGAAGCTCTGGATTTTGTCTTTATTCGAGAAATTTATTTTAATTTTTTTTTTTTGATTATTCTAGATTTATTTTAAAAATATTTAAGAATGAAATATTTTTTTAACAAAACGAATACTAACAATTTCTCTTTTGGGTTCTGTGTATATAAACCAAACGCATTATTTGGGCTTTTGGCATAGTCTGTTCTAAATTCAAAAATACAGACTTTAATGAGTTCTTACTTTTTGAAATCACAAATAAAATCGGAGAAGAATACACGAAATTATAATTACTAAAAATATCAACATAAATATTTAACAAATGATAACGATTTCAGTATAAACTTGCAACTGAATTAATTGTTTGATCTGTTTGCGAAATACAATAATCAATATTCGAACATAGCTATAGCTATAGCTATATTCATATGCAGATAGGAGATTTGTAGTCTAAATGTATTTCTAATATAAAATGGCGTGTTCATACTGACATGCATATATGAGTTTAACAATTATTCCCATACAAACTGCGAGTTATCTCATATCATCTGCTCTTCAGTATAGATAAAAGTCTTTAAGATTAGCTGCTGTGTTTATTATTCGATCGTGTGAACGATTTAATAAAGAGTAATATTAATACTATCAAATAAAACGCTAAATATTTAAAAGAAAATCGTAAGAAAATTTATTTATATGATATATGTAAAGGTATAAAGGTAGATCAGCTTCATTATGCCCTTTTTTCAGTTTTAGTGTGTACAGGGTATATTTAAGTCAAGTTTCGAACCAGCTGGCAACAGCGCAGCCAACTTCACATCAAAACAAATGGGTTTTCTCAGAGAGGTGTTTTGATTTTTTCCGAGCGCACCGAAGAGGGAAGAATAAGAGAGCTAGTGAGAGCGTGAGCGAGAGAGAGAGAGAGACGCGCCTGCTCAGTGTGGCGCTTGGTTAATCTCATTGTTTTTCATGTTGTGCGATGATGAACAAAAATTTCCATTGCAACAGAAATGAGTCGCGGGTGTTTTGGCCGTCCGTCAGTCGGTCGTCAGTTGTCAGTTGGGTTGCGAGCGTGCGGCGCGGCGCTTGACGAATATTTCGTAAATCCCGCAAAGTTTTTTTTAAATAAAACTACGAATTTTACACAAAACTTGAAGAAGAAACAAAAATCAAACAAGTGATATTTATAAATACCAAAAACAGTTTATCACAAAAACAAAGCAAAACATGAAAATAAAATTATAACAAAAATAGTCACAAAGAGAGAGAGAGAGAGAGAGAGAGAGAGAGAGCGCCACAAAAAAGTTTGAGAGACAACAGTTGTTGATAATAATGTGTGTCAAAATTTTATAAGCAATAGGAAGCAAACGAATAATAATAATAATAATGCGCGACTGATAATCAACAAAATGATAATGACGAAATCGCTGCACGTGAAGATAACCAGTTTTGTGGTTTTCCAAATTTAATTCACTTAAAGACAGACAAAGACAATATGCCAAAAGCCAGCGAACGGTAAACAAAACAAACTGCATGCTAAAGAATTCACAAAGAAACCTGCACTCATCACGTCGTGTAAAACGCTGCTGACGTCGCTGCTGGCGTCGCTGTCGACGTCGGAACGTTGTCGCTAAGCCAAAACGTAAATAAGAAAAAAAAAACAAAGCTAAATAAAAACAAATAAAATGTAAGTTTACAATAACAACAATAACAAGCAATAACAAAAAAAAACAGAAACATGAGAATTAGACATGAATAACGAAATATAAATACTAAATAACACACCTAGATGTACATAAGTATATAAGTACAAACATATATGACATATATATATATGACAGTACGCGCACTTGAGTACATACACACATATGTACACACATACATACGCACACACATATGTGCATACTTTTATTCGCGGCACACGCCGCCATTCAACGAGCTCTAGAAACGCAATATGTACAAGAATTAGCCGAGATAGTTCAAGTTTACAAGTATATAGGAACGAGGGTGCTTTTTGCCGGCTTATTTCCGACGAACATGGCTAACGAATCCTTAGGTTACATTTTAAACAAATTAAGTAATAGACTTTAATTTCACTGTCCACATTATTTAATATTTGCGATTTAGATTCAAAATAATAAAAGTAACAGCAGTAAATAAATTAAAAAATATGTTTTATATTTTTAATGTATTTCTTAAAGATGATAACTTTAATAATAATATTATGAATTAAAATTCACGTGTGTTAAAGAATTAAAACTAAATTCAAAAACTTTAAAATACATACATTTGTTCAATAATAAGATAATTTTTAAAATGTAATCATAACAAACTTTAATATTAACTAAAACAAACAAATAACTGTTCTATTCGGAATGCCGAATATTAAATACACTTGCAGAAGATTATACATAAATACACACTAACCTAATTGTATAATAAACCTTATTATTGACGAACATTAATGTATTTCGATTTTGGTGATATTTTGCTCGATCAGGAGCATGTGGACAATTATCAAGTTTACTTGGGGTATCTTTAAAAACAATCAACTTTTTCGAAAAAAAACACTTTCGACCGATTGTTACTATTATAGCTATAAAAAATGGTAAAAATTGTAAGAAGCAATTTAATTTCTAAGCTCGATTTAGGTACCTTAAAAAGTCAAATGTCAGTAAACATATGAATCTTTAAATGTATTGCACATTTCCTAATACAATTGCAAGGGTATAAAATTGTTGAATATTTATATAAAAACATTTACATGTGGTTTGGGCTTCCATTATGAGTGAACTGAGTTTTACTGAGTTTCTTATTGTTAATAATAACTTCTAATAGGCAAATTATTCAGAGGTTAAATGCTGCCCGTAAAACAAATCATATTCTTTTGCCATAAGTAACAACAACAACAATATATTAGCCAAACCAGTTTGGGCTAAATAAAACATTTGCGTACCATGCATAAACCTGCCTCAACAACAACAACAACAACAATCGAAACACGATACTTTCAATGACAACATGTCAAATTTTATGAACCGTAAACTGGCTGGAAAATTAAAAACAAAGCAACTTTGGTATTTGAAAAGCTGTCGTGACCACAACGAAAGCTGTCAATAAAACAAATTTAAGTAGACGTCTAGGAAATGCGCGACCTATGACATAACCTGAGGTCATAGATATGAGGAGTGCAGTTCAAGGGAACGAATAGCAGAAAAAATAAAAAAAGGTTGGCATTATCAGACAGCGACACAGCAGGAATTTTCTGAGCTGATTGCACAATACTTGTTGAGATAGCAACAATAAATAAATAAAATCTTAGGTAGTAGGTAGGTTTCTCTCCAATTTTTCCTTTTCAATAAATATTAATTGTAAAATGTATAAATTAATTAAAACATTGAATACAACTACAATACTGCAAATATATATTCATAAACTAGCTAAAGAAAATTTGTATATCAAGGAATAAGCAAATAAATAAATAAAAAAAATTAATATTTATAGGAATTAATCGCAAAACTGTCTGCTGTCTGCCCTCAAAATAGTAAATAGATCTGATTGTTTTTCCACGCCTCCAATGGTCGCATCCAACAGATTTTTGCACGATTTGTAGAGAAGGTGGTCAGTAATTTGACTGAAAAAAGTTTGTGTATCTAGCTCTAAAACTGAAGGAGATAAATAGATTTTATCGAATTGACGCGCCAAATTTCAAGACCGTATCTTCAATAGCGGCGACATTACACAAACCCCAAATACTCTTTTCACTTCCTCAATGAGTATAAAAATCAACTAAGAATTATCAGCACTACGACATATATATACATATATGTTGTGTACAATATTTTTAACACCTACCCACTTCGCTAGCTTTGCTCTGTCGCAAGCTGTTTATGACTCAATTATTGTTTAATTATTGCTCAACCCTGGGCGTTATAATCAAATACAAGTCTACAGGTCTATCTGTAATCTATTTAGCTGTCCAACTGTCCCCTATTCAAGTGGTTGACTATATCTGATTCTGGGCAATTTAACAACAATTAGTTAATTCTATATAAAGAACTGTCTGAATTTATAGAATTTTAATTAATTTCAAATCATAAAGATCATAAACTTAAAACATTGATCGATTTAAGCGGTTAAGTAATAGATTGCCTATAGGTTTGTTTAACTGGTTCAAGGCAAAAAAACCAAAAGCTGTGATTTTGTTGTTATCTATATTTAGACAGCTTTTCTTGTCTGGTTTATAAGGAAATATAATTTTTGTTATTTTTTTATACTGTTAAAAATATGTTATCGTCTGGGCAGTGATTTAATAAAGATTTTATTGGGTCGTATAATGCTAACTCATATCTGAAAAAATAGAAACCACAAATTTTCCTAAACTTTAATAAATAATAAAACACTCGACAAAAACATGCTGGCAAGTCGAGTCAGAAGCACATTCGATGTATGTGTATAATTAAACCTTCAATGTTTTTCCGATTCTTCGAGCACATGAAATTGATAATGAAAATGGACTTTATGGAAAACAGCAACAAAAACTTGATAAGCTGCCTTTTTAATGTTCGGCTGCTGCACCAACAATCTTTATTGTTTTATTTGCTCGTTTGATAATAACTGATAGCTGCGAAACAAAACTATAACCGATTACCCAAAAAAGGTTGCCAAACATTAATAAATTACAAAAAGTATTCGGCTGTGATCGATTGCGCTCTTCAATGCTCTATTCATAGTGTAAAAAAGCTTAAATTTGTAAAAGAGCTTTTACCGGTCAAATTTTAACTTTAAGATTTAAGATATAGGATTTTATTTGACCTGGGTATACACGTGTATATAGTTCAAGTTTCAAGTCTATGAGTCTCAAGACGGATATTGCGAAAAACCAATTTACTCGTTTTCACTTTAGGTACAGAGTACAAAAGCTCGACAAAAACGTGATCACAACTCGAGTCATAAACTCTATATGTACATATATATTATAATTAGACGTTCCATTTTTACTCGAGCACAACGTATTTATTGGAAACGTAATTGACAGCGTATGGACCATATAATAAAAATCGAGCAACATTATATAGATAAGCTACGAAATAGTATCAGCTAGCCATTTTCCTATAGGAATCTAGCACCTACACAGGAAAATAGTCGCTATCAGCATTACTATCAGTCGGTGAGCGGTAATTGTGAACTAAAGGTCGTTGATTACCCACCGAACTACGTAATTAGGCACAAATTTCTGAAATTCTTTATGGATAGTAACTAAAAAAATAAACAGACAGGAAAATGTTTCGAACCCAGATTAACATTAATTCAAATTCAATAACAATAAATTAATAGTGTGAAATATATCAGAATCTTTTTTTATTTATTTTTTAATTCAATTTCGATAATAAAAATATCAAGTAAACATTAATTAGTAAGGGCGATATTAAAAGAGTTTATAACTGCTGGCTCCCCAAAGTATGCAAGATAAAATGCTGAGATATCATATTCCGAATCCGAGCTCAGAAAAATGTGAGCATTTAATAATTTAATGCAAGTATTTAAGAGTATGCTCAATTATGGGATACCCTAAAATGTGAGCATTTATTAATTTAATGCAAGTATTTAAGAGTATGCTCAATTATGGGATACCCTAAGCCAAACAAATTTAAATAAATGAATAAGGGATCTGATTTTTTCCAACATTTAATCAGTAATATACATAAGTTAAAAATATATAAAATATAAAAACAAGCCATTTTAAGAAGAAGATTAGCAGTTGTAAAAGTATTAATCAGAAAAATATCTATAACCTCTTTGTAATATTGTTCAGATCTTTTTCTTTGTCAACCTTATCACACATGTACAATTCATGAAAAAAATAATAATAGAGAAACAATTAACCAAAAATGATCTGAATGAGATCAAGCTGTTTGGGACCAAAGCGCGGAGCACTAAACGCTAATTAAATAGAGACTGTCACTTAGCGCTCGTTTTGTGATTCCGAACGAATCTTGTAAATAGCTTGGGTATATATTTGCACAGAATTTGGCGTTGTTGCGGCTCGTTGATAGACCAACACACACTCAGCTATTTATTTGAGGGCGGCAATCACGCCTCTGAGCCTCTGCTAACTAATACGCTCTCAGCGTTTCATGTTGTGCGATAAAAAAAATGGAAAACTAACGCCTGAGGCAGACGTCTAATTTAATAATCGCACAATCAAGACAGTACTCAGAAAGCCTGCACGGCAGAAACACGCAACGCGCAGTGCAAAAATAAAATACAAATTTGTTAAGGCTTTATTACGAAGAAAATTTAAACAGCACCAAAATGCAGCAAATTACGGAATATCATTTTGAAGGTGGTAGTAAAATGAAAATTTTCAAATTAAAAAAGAAACAGTAAAACATGTTATAGCACTTGTAAAAAAATCTACAAAATACGGAGACATGTTAAATATAATTTGAATAATAGTAATATTCGAAATAAAAACTTACTTAACATTCGAAATTCTGTATTCTGAACTTTCTTTGAACGGATTATTAAATAACATGATCTTAATACAAATACATATTATAGACCGGTTATACCCGACGGATCCTACGACGTTACAGTCGTTAATCGACTGTGGAATACTCTGTTCACAGCGTAATATAAAATTTAAAAATTCAAAAACGGTCCTATTGATTACTACAAACAAATTTGGTAGTCGAAAATGGATCTAAACCTGAATAAAAACAATTTCGTTCATGCGGACACATAGACGGCTAACATACTCTATTCACTTACAGAACGAGTATCAAAACTTACCTAATATATAAAAGATCTTAAATAATTTCTATATATATCTCATAAATCACTTTTTAGAATTTCCTTCAAATTATTTTTTAAGTTTTAATTTTTTTCAATATTTTTTCTTTAAATAAATTGCTTGAAATTTGGCAATTGCAGTCAGTTTTTAAATATTATAATATAAAACTAAATATCAATTTGAAACTTATATTTTTTTAAACTACACATTTTTTAAACTACTTTTAAAACTAATAAATAAATATTAAGTTAATTGCTGACGATATCTTTTAGATAAGTTATTTTTAATAACGAAGGATTTATTTTGACAAATTTATGTCCAATTTGTGTTTATTTACATGATCGTTAGACTTAGAGAATAATATTATTTTAATCTTCAAGGGACCATAAAAACTTTGACAAATAATAAAACTTAAAATGTAGTTGAATAAACTTACTAAATGTACGTACGTTTAGTTCTGCGAACTGTCTGCTTATCTGAAACTTATCTGTTATCTATTTGCCTAACTTCCAGAGAGCCGCAAAATGCACGGCGTTAAACGTGTGCTGGTCTTTTGCATTATGATCGTGATACTGCCGGCGATACTGATCATAATGCCGCTCTACATGCGCAAGACGATATTTGCGGATGTCATCTATCCGGTCGCCGAATCGGATATCATTGAGATAAGGGACGGCATCTCGTCCGTATTCTGCTCGAGGCACACGCTGCGCATGAGCAGCAATTTCAATGCGTTCCAGTTGCGCAACAAGCCCGAAATCTCCACAAATCGCAAGCACATCAGGCTCAAGAAGTCGATGACCCTGCCGGACGATACCCTCGAATATTGGGGCTTCTTTCTGCTGAAGGGGGCGCGAGTCTCGCTCAAGTTCTGCTCCCGCTACAACGGCTCACGCATCCTGGTGATCAAGGGCAAGCGCGAGCTGAAGCTCTGCGGCATGACCGATCACAACAAGAACAAGCACGGGGCCAACTATGCCCAGGGCCACGAGCAGGTGAAGGTCTTCTTCGAGGACGTCGTCGAGATCACCGAGGAGAAGCCGCCGGCCGACGGCCTGCCGGAGCACGAGAATCACGGCGGCGAGGATCTCAGCGAGGATCAGGCGCCGGCCAATCTCAGCACAACGCCGGCGCCCACCAAGCGGCCGCGCAAGAAGCTAAAGAAGGGCTCGCCACAGGCGCCGGCGCTGGGCGAACTTGGCAATAATGGCACGGCGCCGGTGTTGCCAGCCCATCGCCGGCGGCGGCAACTCTACGAGCAGCTGTACAAGCCCAAGGAGCGGCCGAAGCGCGAGAATGTCTACGACCGGAAGTACAGTCACGGCGGCAACGCCGTCAACTTTACCGAAACGGACGAATCGAACTCCGTGTCGAGCTTCGAGACGGGCCTCTTCGAGTGCTTCAACGGCGCCATTCTGCTGGCCGAGGGCTTTCCACCGAAGCCGGCGTGCAATAATGCCCATTTCCTGGAGCGGGGCAAGCACGATACGGTCAAGCACAATATCACCGAGGATGGCTACTACTACTATATCTTTTATAGCGACAACGATCTGGTGCGCAACGACATACACGCCATCTTCGACATATACAAGCCCACGTTTCAGTACTCCAATCTGAGCGAGTCCCGCGGCTGTCTGAACAGCACCGACTGCAGCTTCAACATTGGTTTCCTGTCCGACGAGATCGTCGTCGTCGAGGTGCCCACCCGCGACGGCATCGAGCACGAGGACGATGATATCACAAATCTAATATCGACCTGCCATCCGCGCAGCGAAATCTACGCACTGTTCCCCATCACCGTTCTGGTGCTGATCCTCTGCTGCTCCTTCCTGTAGGATCGCAGTCCGGACACGCTTGTGAATCTTGTGATATTCTTCTTTTGAGATAACCGAGTGATATACGTGGGCATGAATACCAATATGGCAGGGCCAGAAACACGCAAGAGCACGTAAGAACGCTGCTGTCGGGCGTAACCGACTGCGCAATACTCGTTCACAGCATAATAACAGCTCAAAACAGCCGAAAATGGTATTAGTTATTATTGTTATTTTGGCAAAATATCGATTTTTGTAACTTGTGGGGGACGGGAGTGGAATATTTTCGACTCGAAATGAGGTCATTCTACTTATACAATTTTCGAAGATATTTAGATTATATAGATTAGATCGATTTGCTCCCAGTGGGCGTATTTGTTGTAATATTTTTTGTGATCTTTAGAAGAGTTCGTCAGTAACCTGTCTGACAAATTTGATATCTAACTTTAAAACTGAAGGCAAAGCAATTCGCCACGCCCACAGTGGGCGTAGCCAAAAAATCTTAACACTTTATCTGACGCGGGAATACACAAGTATATATACCAAGTTTCAAGTCTCTAGCTTTAATAGCGTCCACAAAAATTACATTCATACGGACAGACGGACTTTGCACAAACCCAATATACTGAACGAGTATGAAAACGTTTTCGTATGCCCCAACCATTATCATTAATTATGTATCAAATGTACACCACAGTCTGAAATCATGTGTAAGCAACACAAATCAACTGAATATTCATAATAACGAATTACATTATATATTAGCTTAGTCTAAGACGCAAGCATTTAGGTTAAAAGACGACATGATAACTATAAAATAAAATATAAATAATTAAGTACAATTTGTAATAAGTATAATATAATATTTAGACCTGAAACAAATTACCCCTAAATATATTTTAGCAGCTGCATTTAGGCATATTTTTTTAATTCAATAAAAACAAAATAATTGACAAAGATATAAAATAAAAATATATTTTTATATTTATTAAAAAAAACACCATATAGAAATGTAAATATATAAACTTTTGTTTTATAAATATATCAAAAATACTCTTTTTATGGCTCAACAAAAAATATCTTAAGGTCCCAGCATTTTATTATTTTCCATTTATTGACTGAACATTATAATGCCAAAAACAAAAAAAAATGTTGCCCATGTATTATTTGTGTTTATTTTAGTTATTTTAAATCAATTCACACGCAATATATTTTGCATGCAGCGTGACTCTGTATTTTACTTGGTTCCCGTACCGTTCACATATATATATGAGCATATATATTAGTAAATGTATGTGCTTATTGTGTATATAATAAATGAAATGAAAACTACATTGTCAACAAAAATAAATTAATTCAACGTGTAGTTGTATCGGATATATGTTTATTATTATTGAATGTGTACTGTAGACATGTTTATAAGCTAAGCAAATAGAAATACGATTTAAGCGATATAAATAATTGTATCTAAAACCTAAACACACAAGTGCCTTATAAAATGTAGTAATTAATAAGGAAGAGACGTCAAATTGATCGTCTTTATATATGGTAAAAATAAAGTCGTAAATAAAGCATATTTAATTATAAACAATTTGCTATTCAAATTCTTAATCTAAAATCTACAGCAGCGTGATCATATAGTATACACAAACAGAAGCTGATGGCTATAACACGTAGGTGGCAAACTTGGCTAACCCATAGAAAATTTGCTGTCTGTTCGGCTCGTATCTCAAAGATAGCACAAATACTTGACGAGTCTCTTATCGTTCGTATTTGTTTCAATGTAATCTAACTAAATGTTAATTTGTTGGCAAAAGTAAGTACACTTTTCTTGTTGGCAGTTAAAATATATTAATTTCAGAAAACTTCAATTCTAACTTCACTTCTAACTTCACTTCTAAATCGAAATTCAAGCGTTGGCGCATTTAACAAATTTTAAGGAAATATTTAAAATGGAAGAATAGAAATAGTTTTATTCCATTCACAGGCTAAACATTTCTAACCCTCTACAACGAGGAATTTCTACCCCCTTTAGTGTTATGAAAGGGGTTAGAAAAGCGATTTAACTGATGGTATTGTAATTTTTAAACACCTCCCATAAGGTTTTCTTATAATCCAACTCATCGCCTGCATCTTAACTTATATCCTTATTCTTTAAAACTAACTAAACTTGACTTTCAACTAAGTTCACAGGTTTTTCAAATTAGTTTTACCAAACGATAATTATCGTTTAATTTTAATTAATTAATTATAATTAAATGTTTTCAAGCACTTTATAGACTAATAGACTAAAGTAACAACAATTTTAATCAACTAATCGTAATAAATATTATATTTTCTAAATCAAAAGGAAAAAATTCTACTGAACATTTAAAATTATAAAATATTGAATATCCTTTAGACCAAAGAGAATGAATCCCAATTTCGCATAGTATATATTTAAATATTTTGAAATATCTAGTCCAAGTGCTAGTCAACATCTTATATGTTTTAAAATATGCTCTAGAGCAAAGAGAAAGGACTCTTGGCAACGTCTTATATGTTCTTCATATTACAAATATTTAATATATCCTTTAGACCAACGGGACCACATTTCAAGTCAAACTTTGATATAGTTAAAATTATAGGCCATAGACAACTTACCCCCAAAACCAACCACCACCTTCAAATGCTTAATCAGCTGATTTGCTCGACTCTCTTTCGCTTACCCTTGTTGACGCTCTCTCTCTCTTCCTCTTTGCTCTCTTGGCCCTCTCAAGTGTCAGCTGTCAAATACACCTGGCCATGGTCGGTGGTAGCTAATAATATTTGGCCCAAAATAAATGCAACAGAGCGGAAAATGAATTTCCCACTGCTTGACTCGAGTGGCATTGCTCTCTCGCTCTTTTGCCCTAATTCTCTCACTATCGCCAAATTCCTTTCAAATGCATTTATTCATATTTTATGTGCGCTGATTAGGTTTATGGAGCTGCATTATCTACTAGCGCTCTGCCGGCCTTACGCCGGCTTTCGTTCAGTTTTCGTAATCTCACTCTCACTCGCTCTCCGTCTCTTCTTTTATGCGTGTAACTGGGGCAACGCATGCGCTGCTCTCTCCGCTCGATGTTCTCATGGGGTTAGCGCATGCACGGACATGATTGAGAGAGCCACAGGTTATGCAAAGAACTCGGAGCACTTCAAATTGTGACGTCACAATAATGAAAAATTCGTGCAATTTCGCTTTTAAAATTGTATAACTACTAAAGAAGACTGTCTATCTTAATGAAACTTGTTATAGATCCATATTATTAGTGCATACAGCATATATATTAATACTGTCCCTAATTAGACACTATTTCATATAGTTCACATAATAAAAATAAAAAAAAATTCGACTTTTTTGTTTTGAAAAATGTTTTGTTAAATTAAATTAATAAAATTAATAATCAAACAATTCCGGCTTTATTTATGAAAGCTTTATGTAGTTTCTACAAATCCAACGGGAGCCCATTGGAATGGAATGTAAACAAAGCACAAAGAGAAATTGTGACGTCACGCTCTCTTAAATCGCGCTCTTTTGTTTCGGCGTCGAATAACGGAGCGCAACCTTCAGATCTCTCCGTCGCGTGTACGGGTTCTAAAATTCCCTGATATAACGTGCGTCCGTACTCTCTATTTGAATGGGTCTCATGTCGCAAATTTCGCGCGCTCGCCGCAGTTGCCGTTTTGTTGTCATCTCGTGCGCTCGCGCGTTCGTTTGCCTCGACGGAAAAATACATTTTTTTTAATTAAACATTATTATTATTGTTACTGATGTCGCTGTTGTTGTTGGTGTTTGTGATGTTGTAGTTTAGTTGCGCCGCGATTAAACGCAAACAATAAACAAACGGCCAACCAATTAAATCGACGCAAAAACGTGAGTGCGAAAATTTACGAAAGAGCAACGCGGTCTCAGGGAGCGTCCTGCGCCACAACAACAAAGAATAGACCCAAAAAAAATATACAAGAATACAATACAAGAAAAGAAAAAAAACAATAACAACAACAACACAATGCGAAAAATTGTGCTGAAAATCAATTGTAAGTAGCCAAAAGCAGTGCTGAAATGTTGGAATCAAGCTTAAATAAATAGCAAAAATAAATAAATATATAAATATAAATATAAAAGAATTAACTAAAAAATATTTTAAATATTTTGGTCAGCATAAATTTACCCAGCACTTTGCTTAGTATGTCAATTCGGAGATCCAATGTGAAATGCATAAAACCCGTAAAAAGTGCATTCAAGTGCCGTAAAAAAACACACACACACACACACAACAAATTAAATTAAGTCTTGAGAATGTCGTTAACAAAAATAAACGACGCGTTTAAGTTGAATATTAAAAAAATTACAATGTTGAAGATGTGTATACGAGTAAGTGTGGGTATATGAAAATACCACAAATAATTATATCCATTTAGTACACAACAAAATTCAAGAAGAAAAGATATAACCAAAAAAAAGGTGGCGAAGCATGCCATAAGAGATTCGCTCAGTGCGCTCTTTCTATAAGAGTCACAAATGGATATAGTATACACTATAAAGGACTTGCACTGAGAAATGAGATTAACATTGGAAATGTGGTTCGTTTCAGCTTGAACTTAGTTCTATCGATGTTTTTAAAGTCTTTCCACATTTTAAAATAATATGAAAATAAAAAAAAATAAAATCAGTAATACAAATAATAATAATAATGTCAACATCAGTAACAAATCATTTTTTATTTTTGTTTTGATATTAACAATAATTATGGAAAATTCTGCAAATTTGTAAATCTTTTTCTAAATAAATTTGCAATAAAAATAAAGCACAAACTAAATTATACACTTAAAGCATATTTAACTTCCTATTTCAAAAGAAAAGTTTCTTCTTTATCTTCTTTTTAATTCAAATACTATAATAGTAAATAATTGATATAATCAAGCTTCAACAATATATTTTTTAATTTAATATTTTTTTGAATTATTTACCACCCAATTTCTGTATACCTTTTTTTCTTAACATTTTAAGTTAGCTAGGATGGTGAATACCTAAACCTACTTATATTATATTTTTTAAAATAAATTATATAAAATAATAATGTTTTTTGTATTATAATGTTTGATTATATAATATATACATTTATATATATTTTTAGTTTTTATTTCAATGTATGTATTAATTATACATGTTTCTCTTTTAAGCGCACCCGCGTTTCGTTGTTGCTTAGCTTAGCAGATTAGTTGTTGTTATTTATAATTCAGTGCAGCGACAGCTGCCCTTTGCCTGATGGCTGCACCCTCTGCCTCTCGCCATTACGCTCACGCTCGCGCTCTCTTTCTCATTGTGCAGTTGCCATTTCCGTTGGTTCTCTCGCTTTCGCTCTCGCTCTTGCTCTTTCTGCACTCCAGGGGTGAATTGCCCGACACACAGTGGGGCCTTATCCCGAAAAGTATTGCAAAAACCAAACAAGCTATTATAGAGAATTTCCCCCAGATCCCAAGCCCCAAATTGGTTTATTCGTATTGGCAGTACAGCTATTCACAGTTGGCTAAATTTTGCAGTTTGGCACGTATTAGTAGAGTAGTTAGTGAGAATTTCCTAAGAGATTAAATATAAATCGTTCAGCAGATTTATGACACTATTTTTGACACTATTTTTAAACTTTGACAAAATATATCTGAGAGTTCCACCGAGTTCCACCATAGTTTCATTGCCTTAAATTCTAAAGAGGTTGCAAAGTTTGCCGTTTCACGATTTATCAACATATTAGTAAATAGACACTTGCTAAAACACTGCTGCACATAACCTAAAATGCACTGGCACACTTAACTAACAGTATAAAGTATAAAGTATTGAATTTCAAATGTGTATTTTCCCTATGAATCACTTGAACTTTCCATTTCATTTCGTGTAATTTAATTCTGACAATCACTTGGTTCAGGAGTTATGATATTTGCAACGACAAAAGTCGATAAGCCCCACTGTGCGTCGCCTTGTCGCGTTTCTTTCATTTGTTTGCGGTGGCATTTTATGTGTTTTCTTAAATGCGATCGCCGCACAGACTTCACACTTCACTCTCCATTCCCCACGCGTTTCACTGTATTTTCATATATATGTATAATTATATTTAGGCAGATTAAATTTCTGGGGCGTCTTTGCCTCTGCCCTGATAAGAGCCTTCAATCATTTTTATAAGTCAGCAGCGCCAAGTGTTAAAGTTCTTTCGCGCTTGTGGCGTCAAATGGATAAATTGCAAATCAAACAATTGTAATCCCTAGAATGGATATTTATTTGATGGATTATTAGGTAGTATGAAGTGTCCACTTGAGGCTCGTAACTTTAAATTATCTCAGCAAGTTTATCTTTCATGCACTTCAGACTCGTTTATAATGATGAAAATTATCTTCAACAGATACTTGTTCCTAAGCTAAAAAAACATGTCAGATAATATAATAACCCATATCTTTTATCTCATTTTCAACTGCATAAGTAATAAATTGTAAGCAATTTATTATTTGCAAAGACTTATGCGCTTGTCAGTTTGTTCCGTTTGCGTAAATATAATATAATATAATCATGATTGGCTTCTTCAAGATTAAGAAGTCTAAAAATAAGCATATTTAACATATTATATTTATATTGGGAATAGAATTGGTGGAACTACTATCTTGAAAAAGAAAGACTTCTTTTTATCTACAATTCACACAGTTAAAAAATAAATAAGTTAAAAATTACAAAATGATAAAGTATTTAACAAACAAATTACATTTTACAAATGAAAGAAATATTTAACTAAGAAATAACTAATAATATATAACACAATATTTATACAAATTAAGTTTTATAATTTAATTATAATATTGTTATTAAAATTTTGGCAAAAACAAACCAATAGAAAATATGTTTTATTTTATTATAATACATGTAATCAAATAAATCTTAAACCATTTTAATAAGTTAATCGACTGCGTCTTTCATAAACTTGAAATAATTAGCTTCTACAAAGTACAGGGTATTTAATAGGCCATCATGCAACCCCCCACCGCTTTTATGAAATTATTGTATAAATGCAATGCTGGTGAATTTATTTGAAATTTTTCATTGAATGTGTAGCATATAAGCAGTATCTACTGTAATATATTTTATCACGTATAAATAAAATACAATTGATTAGCAAACATATTTCATATATTTGTTTTCCTCTCAGCTGTGTTTTTTATTGCTTTGAAGTTAGGTAATTAGCAAACAAAGCGAAAACAATAAAAAATCATCGTTTCTTTCAAACCTTGTGACAAACTTCTTCATCAATCGATTATTTTCGTAAACAATCAAACAAAAATTCTACGACCCTTTGACCCATTTAAAACAACAATACCCACATACAGTTTCTTTATGTTTGCAACCATGGCCGACTTTATCAACGCTTATTCAGCTATATATACATATAGTATGACTAATATATAAATTCCCACATGGACCAAAATTTAAACCGAACTGGTTTGCATTATTTAATTATGCTTATGCGGGTAACACGAAATTTCATACTCATTTGCCTAATGTCAGAACAAAATTCAATTTGCAGTAACAAATTAAGAACACATGCTTCAAGCAAAAAAATATTAACTAGATAACAGTGCATGTGATAAGGTCATGTACATGTTATCTATTGCTTGCAATAACGCAAAAATATAAATGAACCAAAGGCAAAATTGTAACAAGAAAAAATTCGCAAACTAGCGAATAAAACTGACAGAGATTGATTTCTTTCGTTACACTTTAAATAAGTGTATTTATTATAATCTTGACAAATTTTGTTGCTTGTAAGAAGTTGATAAAATCATGCCATTCGAAAATTTTACAATATTTCATGGAAATAGGAAAACTAACATAATAAGCGTGCTATATAGATCATTGCAATCTGAAAAATATCTTCAAACAGGATTCGAATAGCAGCAAAAAGAAAATACTCGACATTTAAAATATTATTTCATAACGAAAATTATACATAAACTTAAGCAATTTTTTAAAAATACTATTCGTTTATTTATAAAGCGTTTCCGTAAAGTTTTATTTAAGAAAATGTTTGAAACTTATATTTTATGAAATTTTTAAAATATATAAATTTTCTTTTTGAGAGAACTCTTAGATCAAATTTAAAATATTATTTTTTTAGTGTAGTCAAAGTATAGAAAGGCTCTGAAAAGTATTAAAGATCGCTCTACGAATGTTTTATAATTTCAAAAAAAATTAGAGAAACCTTTAGAAACTTTTATTAAAAGATTAAATATAAACAACTACATTCTTTCTTTTTTAATACTTATGAGAAAGTCGCATATAAACATATGGGTATATATGTAAGCCCAACATAATATATATTGGAGCATTACGTTACACTATTTATATCAGCTATAAATCTATAAATGTGCCGTTCTGTACTGATCGAACTAGCTGATGATTAACACCACCCCATTTGGCAAGATTGTAGGAGCAAAAATTCCATTTGCGTTAGATCAGTTTCTAAAGTATTTCGAATGCTCTACAAATACAAAAATGTGCAGATTCTCGAAAATCCAGCACAACTTTTGAAAATGAGCAAAACTGGGTCTTAAATTTAAAGTGCAACACTTAGCTCGGGAAATGGCCCCTACGGAATGTCAAGTAACTTCAACTTAACAATTTATTTTTAAAACATAAACATAAATATATAAAACTTTTGATCAGGTGATTGAACCTCACCTTGTTACCTTTTTAAATCATAACTAATCATATTGACATTAGTGACTTTTTCGCAGTAATCATTTAAAGAAGAAACTTAATTTTTACTGCCAACTAATGGTATAATTACTAGAGATATAGCTGAGCACAAATACTTGATGACAAGGTTTTAGGGCGCTCGATAAGAACGCCTACTAGACGAAAGACTGCCACCTAAGAGACTTTAAAGCGGATGTCTAACAAAAAAAAATAGAAAAAAAAACAGAAAACTTACGATAACAGTTCCCATGGTCAGTTCCTCTAGGGGTGATAAGAGTGAATTTGTCAAAGCAATTCAGTTTCAGAGAACTATATATTTATACTTAAATATATATTATTTATGTATACGTTTTTTGTCACGTTTATCCGGCATCGCAACAAATGAAAGAGAAAAAAAGAAAAATAAAAAGCACACTCACACACTCAACAATTTAATTAAATTCTTTTATTTATTTATTATTTTTTTTGCCCAGAATCGTAAAGCGTGGCCGATTTTATTGGTTAACCGGCGCGCCAAACACAAAACAATTGAACAATTGGTTTGCTGTCCGTGCGTGTTTACTGTGAATGAACTGTCACGGTATTGTGACCTGCCCGGGGCCCATTGATATGTTCGCTATGAGATAATCATTTCATTATTCGGAAACATATTTAAAATATCTATTACGCCTTATATAATTACTATTTTACATAGTTAATAGCTTACAATAAAAATTGATAACTGAAAAAAAACCAAACACTTTTTGTGCCGATAATTTTGAAATATTTCGCTTTTAGTATTTAAGTTAACTGAAGCATAACCTCCATGGTCACTTTATTAGTTAAGTGAAAGTGTTTAAAAGAGAGTCTGTGATCATGACATGTCAAAGAGAATCTTGTTAAGAACTTAATAGAAGTTATTCAAATTCTGGAATAATGTATTTATGATCTTTTAAAATAATTTGATAAATTCTTATTGAAAACCATTTTTTCTGATTTTAAATCAGCTTAAAAAATATTTAATGCTAATTTAAACGATTTTCTAAATCTGGAAAATCAATAAAAAATTTTACTTGACTTAAACTGAAATTAAATTTCATTAAATACACTTAATAAATTACGTGAAATATAAATAAATAATTTAAATCAATTTTCTAAAAATAAATATGCCCAAATGGGCCTAATTTACTAGTATGCTCGAAAAAGAAAGATAACTCTAATACTGATTATGATAAATAGCTTGATGATTACTTATAAAAAATAAACAACAAAAAACAGCCACAATTATTGATAGCAAAAAAAATCGATGTATTAAAAACACGTTGCAAAATGAGTTCATTTACGTATCTAACCACAAAAAATTACAATTTACTCTTTAAAAACTGCACATATTAAAAATAATTTCAGATTGTTGAGCTAAATATAGACTAAAATGTAGGATTTATTTATTTTGATTTGTTTTCGGATTTGTTGTGCACAGTGCAATAGTTTAGTTGGGCAACGGCAAATGCAATTTATGTAATTTACGCTGTAATTGCAACGCTTTTCGTATGCAAAATAATTGCCATGACACGCATTTCCCGCCGGGGGAGCAAACTGTGAAAAATGGGAGAACAGCCGCAAGGTCTCCGACTATTTCATGCCCATACTTAATTAATTTGCAATTACAATCGCAATTTAAATTGCCGCCCCATTAACGTGGAGATCTCCCCAGCAATTGAGGCACGTCCAGTGGCCAGCACGAATGCAATCACCACCCGCCCCCACAATGCAATTGAACCGCATTCCGCTTTCCAAACCGCAGATAAATTGTCGCAATGCCCGCGCCTCACACTTCACTCGACTTCCCTCGCATCGGGCTCCATCGCAGCCACGGTTGTTGTATACATCCTGTCATCGTCATCCACGGAATCCTCGTTGCTGTTGGCGGCCTCCTCCCGCGGCGGCGGCAGGAACTCGCCCACTTTCAGTTTGGCGGGCAGGAGTTGGGGAGTTCTCAGCACCCCGTAGGGGCTTAAGTGGTATATCAGATAGTCCAGCACATACATTAAGTTGGGCGCAACGTAGTGAAAGGAAATGGCATTATCCGAGCAACAATCCAGGCCCTGAAACACGATGATATATTATCACAATTCAATTCAAATTCAGTTCACCTTCAGCTCACATCGTCTGTCTGATAGAACAGGTACTTCCAGTACCAGAAGCCCTGGTCCTTGTTGGGTATCAAATGGGTCTCGGGCACAAAGGGGAACATGCGACCACGCCCATTGCTGTCCCGAGAATCGCCCGCTGTCACGTTCAGGTTCTCCATGCACTTGCCAATCTCGATGTCCTCGTTGACCACGGTGCCAGGCAGACAGATCTTGGGATCGGGGATACCCTCTTCCACAAAGCGACGCAGGGCCTCCCGACTGAGCACATACCCCGCTCCGCCCGACATGTAGCCCTGTTTCACGAAGGGCTTGAACTTGAAGCCAAAGTGCACGGGCGTCTCCGGGCTGTAGGGATAGAGCATGTAGCGCAGGTTCTCGACCACGGCGTAGGTGTCGTCATCCGCCTTGTAGAACCAGTCCGCATCGTCAAAATGATGCTTGTAGACGTACTTGAAGGCCTCCTTCACCTTGCGCCAGAGGTTCTCGCGCCCCTCGCCCACATCCAGCTGCACCGTGGGCAGCTCCTCGTCCTTGGCGGAGCTCATGAAGAGGAGGATGTTGCAGCGCTTGCCCCAGGTGCGCTTCACGTGGCGGGCCTTCTTCTTGTGATTTTGGGGATTAGTCATCACCCAGCAGAGGACGCGCACCTCCTGCCGCAGCTGATCGGCCAGCGAGGAGTTGTCCCTGGGATGGTCGTGATGAGGCACGTCGCGTTCAGGTCCGGAGGCATCGCTAAGCTCAAAATGATTGGGCGCATTCCCGCCGTAAAACCCTTTGGGATTAATGTTTAGAGGCGTGCTGAATACTTTTATAAGGCAAATGCCGATAATAAGTCCGGCAGTGAATATAAATATCGGATGTCGTGATATATATTCGTTGTGAAGTCGCATTTTGTGGGTTAAGTTATAAAGTTTGCACACACTTTGATCACTTGTTAAGTTAACATTTTGTAGGGATTTTCCTTGTGGGATTTTCCTCAATGGGAACTTTGACTTGTCTCGCTTGCTTAAAACTGACTAAGGGCAGCGCCTAAAGACTTAGCTCTTATATATATCTGGAAATGCGACTTTCAATTGAACACAAATTGATTAAAAGTTATCAAAAAACTTGTCGCAGATACAGATGGAAACTATCTCTCGATGTATTGTGTTGCGGGTTAATTGGATTTAGAGAAACAACCAAACGGAACTAGTTCCAATTGGAAGCTTGCATAGAGTTTTAAAAGATCGTACAAATATTATATAGGTAATAAAAGTTAGCTACAAATATATATGTATGTACATATATATTAAATAAATTATATAAACTTTTGCAGATTCCAGTAAAGTCTACAAACACTATTTACAACTCAATGGGAAATCTTTTCCATTTTATTAATGAATTCAAAATTATGGTTTAATTTAGTTGTATATATTATATATTTAAATATATCAAACAGAATCAACTTCAATGCTGAATAAAATTGAAGAAAATATTAAATGTATTTAAATTGAAGATATTTGTATTAAAGATGTAAGATGTATATTTATATAACATATCAGAAAGTCTTTAAATATTGTCCAGCTCAGAATTTAATATTTATTTTATTGCCAGTTGAGGTCAATCTATAACTAAAAACGCCCACTTTCTTGTCCACATTCACTTTAATTTTGGACGTTTTCAAGTTTTGCTTCACTTATAGTTTCGCCACTGATTATCACAATGTGATAAGCAGCCGAAAAGAGAACACAAAAAGCAAAAAAAGCAAGTGAAAATGCTGCAGTCGGGTGTAACCAACAGCGCAATACTCGTACACTGTAAAATATTTGCCCCATCATTGTTTTTAGACATTAAAACCACAATTGAAAAATATAAATTTGCAATAACGGGACGGGGGATAACATAATTTTTTTTACCAAAAAATTTCAAACAATATTTTCAAAAATGCAGAATCAAACTAGGACCAAAACCTGAACCAAATTCCATCAGACATGAAAATCGATTTAATTTTGACAAAGTTATGGAAGTTTGAATTGTCGTAACTGTGGACCTGAGAGCTTTACAGCTCCAAATTTTTGTAAATTTTAATCTGTGTGCAAAAATGGTCTACAAATTGGTCTATCTAGGTTTCTTTAAAACTGAAATCAAAATGAAAATAAAGTGATAACAAAACACATTTTCTCAACTAATGTTACTTTAACTAATACATATACATATATATATATATATAGATTACTTCGAAGACGGACTTTGCACAAACCGAATATACCCTATTCATTTCGCGAACGAGTAAACCGTAAAAACTAAAAAATCAACTGATAAGCCGGAATATCTAGTGGCCGCTGATAAGCGCATGTGATTTATTTTGGCAGCGGGTGCTGCCCGGATCAATTAGCTCAATTGGCTGAAAGATAAACGCCTTCGCATAACAATGAAGAACCATATGTCAAACGCAATTCCAAATGTTTTGCGTTCTGTTTTCCACTGATAATGCGTGGCGCTGTAAAAGTTTCGCCATTACCATTTCAATTTCCATTTGGGCTCGGCGATATTCCAACAACGACATTGACAACAAGTCCGTCTGCTGCAGTCCACGTTGCTTTAAGTACCCCTGCTTAAATGCACTGTGGTCTCAGTTGTCGCTCGCCAGCGAATCGTGTTACTCGTAAAACGCTCATTAGGCTCAGCTCGGTGAGGCACGGCCAATTTATTTTAAATAAACAAAAATTAATAATCATTAATATAAGTTAATGTGTGGCCTGTTTTGCCTGTTGGCAAGCTTTACAATTATTGCTTTTAAAGTGATTGAAAAAGTTTCTAAACAGCTGATCAAAAAGAAAATTGTATGCACAATTGTTTGCCAAAGTTTGCCAAAAAAACATATATGTATCTTTGGGCGGCCGAAGATAAAATACACCTATTTCTTAGTATTTCTTAATGATATATTTAAAAAAACTCAAGTTACGGCCGATTATAATCTAATATATAAATAGAATACTAGCAATTCTCGGCGTGGGAAGAAATGCTAGCATATTATTACAAAAGAGATTTTGCCAAAAAAAAAGAAAAATTCTTAAGATATTTAAGAGTAGTTTCTAAAACCACACAACAACCTATTAGATAAAAATACAGGCTTTTAAAATTACTTTACTTAATCAATATGCTTAAGTTGATTTAACCAATAAGAAATCTGCTAATAATAATAATAATAAATATGCCTAGCGAAGATATATTTCAAAATCGCTTTAAAAAATATATTTAAAAAACTTTAAGCTGTTGACAATCCTACTGCTCGTCTTCTAAATTTTCACACCATTAGAAAAGTGCCAAAAGCTAGACAAAAATTGTAAATATCTGTAGTTTTTGTGACTATGACCCAAAAAATTTGCAACTTCACATTACATTTGCATAGTTTAAAATGCGTTTGTGATCTTTGGTCCTAAACCAACAAATTGCCATAAAAAAAGAAGAAAATATAGTCTATGGATATGCGTTAAAATCTCGATGTTTATTTCATGTAAACAAGTTTAAATAGTGCCAAGCAAAAGAATGACATCAACAATATGAGGAGAAAAAGAAGATTATTGACCCACTAGGGCGTACAGCTGAACAAACGAGACATACGTGCAAAAGATAATTAATTAATTGATATCAACGCATAACAGAATGCATTGAAATGAGAAAATGTGCAAAAACAATAAGAGATACGAAATAAAAGATGATGCAGAATAAAATAAATTCAGCAAACAAAAACGTTGCAGCTGAGCTTAGTGGGCCACAAATGAATCAATTGTCACGTTTTCGCATATTTAATAAAAAAAAATAAATAAATAAATACAAAAAAACACAGTCGAGTCGCGAACATCGCCCCATTGCACAATTCCCAGATAGAAGACACTTGTAATTGAGAGGCGGACGAGTGCAGCAAGAAGATGCGCTAAATTGTAGAATTCAAAAGAGTTGTAGAACAGTCTTCACTGGCAGGTGCGTGCCTCCAAACGTGACGCGAACTGTACAATTTATATAAACTATCAAATCTTATAAAAATATATATAAATGTATATTTTTCAACTTCTTGCAGAAGATGTAAAGCCAACAGAAAATCGGCGCTTCACCTACGTAACGCAACCAAAGAGGCTCTTCCCCGCCCCCCGCCGCCGCCAAAGCCCAAAGAGTTGGAGCCAAGCATAGAGGTTGCCGTTATCCCTCTTCCTTAGTGTCCTTTTAACCAATTAGCTCGTAGTACAAACTATAATGACTGGCAACAGCTTGCTGGGACGATCCCTGCTTAATGAAGGTAAGATCAAATATTGTTATCTATATATAACTATATATATAAATATATAAATATATTTGAAGGCTTTATTATAAAGTAGATCGATGTGTAATCGAGCATAGCAAAGCTCAGAACTCCTTAAGTTGATTAGGATAAAATACAAAAATGTTTTTATAAAAATTAATTTTTAATCGTAATTGTTCCTATTGCACATATGTATATGTAATCCGACGTTGTAAGCTCTAAATTGACTAGTTTAGTCGGAATATATTGGAAAAGAAAAAATTGCAAATTTTTTAACCGATCTATGACAGCTATATAATATAGTGATCCGATTCGATCGATTCCGACATACAAGTATATACTGTCTATAACAAAACCAGGGTCTAGTATAAGGTGCAAGGGTAAACAAAATCCAGGGTAGCTGGAGGAAAAAAATATATTCATCATCTGTGCATACGAAATTTATTTTAGTATATATAGTCCTTACAATCATCGGGATATAGCCATAACACCGTGGAAACCTGTCAGTCAATATTTATCGATTTTGCGCAACGGAAACAGTTCTTAAAGTAATTTTTATAATAATATATAATATAATTATAAAATTAATTTGTCTGCTTCTTTTACTTATTTTTAAAGAAGCTTATATAATTATATTATATTATATATATTATAAAAGTTATTTAAGACAATAAGAAAGACCAATTATATTTGGAAATCGTCGACATATAGTATTCAGTTTAATTTTGTATATAAATAATATAAACAAGTGAGAACGTTGCAAACGGGTGTAATCGACTGCGCAATACTCGTTCACAGGATAATAACAACTTAAAACAGTCGAAAACTGTCCTAATTAATATTCTTATTTTGGAAGAATATATTTATTGTAATTTGTGGGAACTGGGCGTGGCTAAAATGTTTCGGCTTAAATCTTAGAGGAAGTCATCAGAAAGCTTTCGGCCAAATTTGGCGAGTGTAGCCAAAAATAGTTCTCTTGATTTTTAGAGAAGTTCGATGAATCTAGCTAGCCGAGGGCGATATATAAATGAAATCGAAGCAAGACAAATCCAATTCGATGCCAAAAGCTAAAACCTTGCGATCTTTGCAGGACGCTCGAACAAACGTTCGTTCATCTCGCTGCTCGTCGGCCTGATCGTGGGCTTCTGCCTGGCGGAGCTGTTCGTGATGTCCTCCACGCCGGAACGTGGCGAATACGTGCCGTACGACGGCCATCGGCACGGCGATGTCAACGACGCCCATCACAGCCACGACATGCTGGAGCTGGCCGGACCAGAGCAGGATGTGGGCAGCCACGATCACGCGAACGAGAACACCAGCATCGCGGAGCGACTCTACGGCGAGGTGCGCATCCTCTGCTGGATCATGACGAACCCGGCCAACCACCAGAAGAAGGCGCGCCACGTCAAGCGCACCTGGGGCAAGCGCTGCAACAAGCTGATCTTCATGAGCTCCGCCAGGGACGAGGAACTCGACGCCGTCGCGCTGCCCATCGGCGAGGGCCGCAACAATCTGTGGGGCAAAACGAAGGAGGCCTACAAATATATCTACGAGCATCACATCAACGATGCCGACTGGTTCCTGAAGGCGGACGACGACACCTACACGATCGTCGAGAACATGCGCTATATGCTCTATCCGTACAGTCCGGAGACGCCCGTCTACTTTGGCTGCAAGTTCAAGCCGTATGTCAAGCAGGGCTACATGTCCGGCGGAGCGGGGTATGTGCTCAGCCGTGAGGCAGTTAGGCGCTTTGTCCTGGAGGCGCTGCCCAATCCGAAGCTCTGCAAGAAGGACAACACCGGCGCCGAGGACGTCGAAATGGGCAAGTGCATGGAGAACGTGAAGGTGCTGGCCGGCGATTCGCGCGATCCGGACGGACGCGGTCGCTTCTTTCCGTTCGTGCCGGAGCACCATTTGATACCCTCGCACACGGACAAGAAGTTCTGGTACTGGCAGTACATCTTCTACAAGACGGACGAGGTAAGCGCTAACCAAACATTTAGCCGGGATTAGCCGTCTTTGTTTTCGCCCAACTCTCACTTTGCCATTAATTGAAGATTATATTAATTGATATTAATTTGAAGTCAATTCGAAAAGAAAAACAATAGTTTTTTACAACTGTTAGTTTCCCGTTTTCCGATTGGACACATATATAATATGTAGGGCTAAGAAAATGTATTAAAAGTCAATCGAATAAAAATAGAACTTCCTCCTTTAATCTTAAACCCTAATTTTTCACACCAGTGAAAGAGTCAATTTTGCAATATTTATATACCTTATATTGTTAAATTATTCTTTTTATTTTTCCTTTAAATTGTCATCAGATTGTTTGAAGAAAGATTTGATAAAAGTTGTTTGAAATATTTCGGGGTTTAGTATTTAAATTAAAAATTAGTACATTTTTATGCATTTTTCAAAAAGTAAACATCTGTCCCATCAATATTCCCAAAGTTCCTTGATAATGTGTTCGAGAACAGCTCAAAAGAAAATCAATTAAGTTTCTTACAACAATATTTCGCTAATTTCTTATAAATCTTATTATTATTATTTTGGGAAAATGTCGATTTTTATAATTTATAATAGAGAGATATAGATTAATCGAATAAACAAGTGTGATTATATACAAATACAAATACTAAATCATGTCTCTTCCGTTTTTTGTAGGGTCTGGACTGCTGTTCAGATAATGCCATATCATTTCATTATGTCTCGCCCAATCAAATGTATGTGCTGGACTATTTAATATATCACCTGAGGCCATACGGCATTATCAATACGCCCGATGCTCTACCCAATAAGCTGGCGGTGGGAGAATTGATGCCGACGCCCAAGGAACCAAAGGAACCCAAGGAAATTAAGGAGCTAGAGGCATCAAATGCTGCCATCACGCAAAGGGAAACGCAGTAATTGTGGACGAATGTTACTTGTGTGTATATATATAGAGATCTGGTGTAAATATCGAGCGGTATATAGATCGAAGTTAGTTAACATACTTGCCATTTCCAAATGTTGTCTCTTGTATTAGTTTAATTCGCTCAAGCAAAGTTATTTTTAACTGCTCTTGAGTTGCGACTCTTTTGTACAAAATACCAAAATCAGAATACTTGAGTGCTGTTAGCTTAGTTTGTAATAAAGTCTGCGCAATTATCGTATTTAATATATAACTAGATACATATGCAATTAATAAGCTATTCATAATCCTTATGGCACATTAGCTCTTAAGACAGCGCTAATATATATTATATATACTTACTGGCCAATTTAGCTAGCAATACACAATACATTTAAAACTTGACATAATTATTTCGATAGGCTTTAATACGTACAGATACATATATAGATCGGTATTGTTACTGAGCACTTGTATTACACTCCCCATTTACTCTAAAATATTTAATAAAATTGTGTGTAACAAATAAATGAAATAATATGACGTTTTCATTAACGAAATCAATTGAGAAATATAAATAAATTTAACTTTAATTTATATAGATATATGTTGGACAAAAAGTTAAGAGCAACTTTTGTAACGAACTCTTTAAAATTGAAAAATACATGATGCTGATGTAAACTGCTTGGCAAGCAGTGCACGCAAGCTGTTCAACTGCTTTAAAGTCTGAAGGCGTTCACACGTCTACAAATTCACGATATACCTTACGTTAACACAAATATTTCGCAATGAACAAACAAAATAAAATTTAAATAATTTAATATTTAAAAAAATAATACTAACAATTTCTTGGCAATTGCACGAGTTTAAATTACTGGCCTCAAGTGGATTCATGTCCCAAGAAAATTAATAAACACAATCATTTAATCTAAATAAAAAAGTAAGAAATAGATAATAGAAAAAAATACAGTTAAAAATATCACGCTTAAAAGTAAAATGAACACAAAATAATAAATTCATATATTAATAAAACATATAAAATACTTTTCTTATTTACAATTTTCCTCATATTTTGATGGGTTTTAAGCGTAAAATTATGATAAATTTTTGTACTTCTTAAAATATTTTAAATAAATGTATTATTGTAAATAGATATGTATTATTATATATTTAAAATATATAAATAATTTATTATTTTTAAAAAATAACTGAGTTATCTTATCATTTGCTGTTTCTATGATTTTCTTTATCGTGCTAAGATAAAAAAACAATAAATTAAATATAAAAAAATCAATTCAATTTCGATGTTACTTAAAGTTTTGAAGTTATAAATATTTTAATTTTTGTTGATTGTTTCTTGATTATTTAAAATGTTCACTTAATACGCAATTTGTAGCCCAGTGCATTTAAATATCGCCAGACACGCTCGTCTGTTTATTCATAAACAATTCGATCCTTATATTTGATTAGCTTCGGTCGAGCATTAAAACTGGCATCTGAGGCAATTTGCACAATTGTCATTTGGTATTCATTTTTTGCCAAGTCAAACACAAAAATAATTGCAAAGGCTGGAATAAATACATTTTTAAGCTAAATGGAGCCTATAAAAACCGGTGTGGCGGGAATTTCAAGTCCTAGTCATTTAAAAAATACGCGTCTTATCGGATCAGTCAAATTTTAAAATAAAATCGAAACTTGATTAATTAATTAAAACTTAAGTAAAGTTCCAAAATCATGATTTCCGGCCAGAGGCGATTTTTCGAAGCCCGTTTAATTTGCACCCTCATCGCGGGCTTCGTCGTCGGATTTTGCTTGACGCAGCTTTTCTATAATGCACCCCTGCAGAAAACCCATTCCCTGGCCGTGGAAAACCATCGTCGGCACTACAAAAAAGTCAACTATTCCCAAGCCGAGCAGCTGCGGAAGGAGGTGCGCGTCCTCTGCTGGATTATGACCAATCCCCAAAATCACAAGGAGAAGGCACTTCACGTCAAGCGCACCTGGGGCAAGCGCTGTAATATTCTCCTGTTCATGAGCTCCGCCGTGGACAACGAACTACCCACGGTGCAGCTGGATGTGGGCGAGGGTCGCGAGAACCTCTGGCGCAAGGTGAAGGAGGCCTTCAAGTACGTCTACAAGCACCATTACAATGATGCGGACTGGTTCTACAAGGCGGATGACGACACCTACGCCGTGGTCGAGAACCTGCGCTACATGCTCTATCCCTACAGCCCGGAGACGCCCGTGCACTTCGGGTTCAAGTTCAAGCCCTTCGTGAAACAGGGCTACATGTCGGGCGGAGCGGGGTATGTGCTCAGTCGGGAGGCCCTGCGTCGCTTTGTGGTGCAGGGCATGCCCGATCCCAAGATCTGTCGGCCCGGCACCGTGGAGAACGAGGACATCGAGATTGGCAAGTGCATGGAGAATCTGAACGTGACAGCGGGCGATTCTCGCGATCCGAGTGGGCGTGGTCGCATGTACCCCTTTAGCCCCTCGGACCACATAAATGCCGAGGTTGATCCGAAATATTGGTACTGGGAATACATTTACTACAATACCACAGATGTGAGCACGTTAACTGACTGTGAAGCAATTCGATTCTATCTCAAGTCTTTTTAGGGCCCCAACAGTCTTTCGGACACGGCTATATCTTTTCACTATATCACGCCCAAGCAAATGTACGAATTGGACTATTTAATTTATCGGCTCAAACCCTTTGGCCTGGCCAACGAACAATTGCCGCTGCCAGAGAAACTGGCCGTAGGGGAATTGATGCCCGAGCCAAAAACAACCGCAAACAGCTCCGTCTACTAAATGACTCGTAGATATCATATCATAGATAAAATTATATTATTATGACTAGGTCTATTTAACGATTGCTAAAGCATAGTATAAGTAATAGGAAGTATATAACAGACATTTTTGTGTATCTATCATCTGTTAAATCAAATGTCACATAAGTAAGTTCCAAAGTACCAGACTGCCTAATGTTATTTCTGTCTCAGTCATAAGTCAATATTTGAATATTTTTAATTTTTAAATAAACATTTGGTTTATGTCAAGCTTTTTAACATCTGTTTTGTTTCTTCATAAAAATTATATTTATTTTCTATAGCTTTAATTATTACTAATACAGATTGTGATACCCCAATAACTGCAATTGCAAAGAAGTGCACAGATTTTTGAATGAGTACAATATAATATTAATCTTAATGCTAATGCTTAATTATAATAATTATCAAAACATATTTGCCAAATAAAACATTTACTGAAAGTAGTCCGTCATCTACTAAAAACATTTCAGCTATCATTAATGATCGAAATGATTCTACAAATGTCATCTGTCAAATTTTCGTCAATTTTTTATTATTTATTTATTATTATTATTCTTTTTCGTCATTTTGGGCACTTTGTTATTATCAGATATCAGAACGTTGTTTGGGGAACACGGTATTTTCTCTTTAGTTATCTATGGTTGGAGTATGTTTAAATTCGTTGTGGGTATCGCATAATAAATGGTTACAGGATACGAAATTATTTGATATATCTTCTTTTCAATGATTTATTCCGTTTATTACATGCGTTGAAATTGCCGAATCTGATAACTCACCATTTTTACCCATTGCCAGCATCGTATAATAATATTCTTATTGTGATCGTTAGCTGTTCTGCTTTTTTTTTTATATATTTTAACGTGAATATCAGCTGCGTTTTCGATGCATGGGAAGTCACTCAAGAAATTCGCAACAAATTCGGTCCAAGATTGGAAAACACATTCGCTTGAATCGATCCAATATTTCGCCGTCCTTGCATTTTCTGTTGCACTCTGAATGTTGCCGAAACATTGCGAAATTTGAAAATAACAGAAATGTAAAATGTTCTTTGTTTTAGTTTTTTAAATATCGTTTCTTTAAATATGAATAGAATGAATAGTTTTAATCGATACATGATAAAAGTTTAAATTTGTGTTCCATTATATATTCTTAAGTAAATTAAATAAGTGTTTTTGAAGTATATAAATTCTATATTTAAATTGAATTGAATGACTGAAATGGTTCCGAGCCTATTGACTGAGTAGCTGGTCGTTCAAGCCAGATCGACATTAAATTTTAATTCTGATTCTAGATAGAAGTGCAACACTGAATATCAGTGCTCCATCAACCCATTGATATGCGTAACGAAGGGATTCAATGCGCATAACGAATTGTCGCAGATCTAGGAATTAATTGGACGATGGATAGAATTCTGGTAGAAGTGCGACAATTTCCTTTACACTGCCATACGGATTCCAATTGTTTGTGTTATTTGCATATATGCTGTTACGCTGTTGTTATTGTACATCAGGAACATTATCCATTATCTTGAGTGTGAACGTTTATATTTAAATTCGAGGTATTTCCATTGGGGACATACATATTTGAATTGATAACATGTTGCTGATCTAATGCAACATTTACGAAATTTTCTTGATCATGCGATTGAAGCATGGCTACATTTACGCTAGGCTGGACACATAGAGTAATAAGAATAAGGAGCAGAATTGCAGATCCGAGCTGTTATTACAGTTTTTTGGGTGAAGCCAAGTACTTGGGCTCGATCTGCAAACGCAATTCCAGAGAGCACTAAAGTAACAGATCGGAATTCAGAGCGCCCTCTGTTAACATAGTTGGTTTTAAGGCGGGCATGAGATTGGGTTGCCTGCAAAAGCAAATTCAAACGCAGCAAATTTACCATGGGAAGCAACAACCAGAGAGCTGTAAAGTAACAGAGCGGAATTCAGAGCGGCCTCTGTTAACATAGTTGGTTTATGGCGGGCATGAGATTGGGTTGCCTGCAAAAGCAAATTCAAACGCAGCAAATTTACCATGGGAAGCAACAACCAGAGAGCTGTAAAGTAACAGAGCGGAATTCAGAGCGGCCTCTGTTAACATAGTTGGTTTATGGCGGGCATGAGATTGGGTTGCCTGCAAAAGCAAATTCAAACGCAGCAAATTTACCATGGGAAGCAACAACCAGAGAGCTGTAAAGTAACAGAGCGGAATTCAGAGCGGCCTCTGTTAACATAGTTGGTTTATGGCGGGCATGAGATTGGGTTGCCTGCAAAAGCAAATTCAAACGCAGCAAATTTACCATGGGAAGCAACAACCAGAGAGCTGTAAAGTAACAGAGCGGAATTCAGAGCGGCCTCTGTTAACATAGTTGGTTTATGGCGGGCATGAGATTGGGTTGCCTGCAAAAGCAAATTCAAACGCAGCAAATTTACCATGGGAAGCAACAACCAGAGAGCTGTAAAGTAACAGAGCGGAATTCAGAGCGGCCTCTGTTAACATAGTTGGTTTATGGCGGGCATGAGATTGGGTTGCCTGCAAAAGCAAATTCAAACGCAGCAAATTTACCATGGGAAGCAACAACCAGAGAGCTGTAAAGTAACAGAGCGGAATTCAGAGCGGCCTCTGTTAACATAGTTGGTTTATGGCGGGCATGAGATTGGGTTGCCTGCAAAAGCAAATTCAAACGCAGCAAATTTACCATGGGAAGCAACAACAAAACTTCTTATTTTGATATTCTACGCTGCTTCTGTGCTGAGATGAGTGCGTAGGCAACTTCGCGGGGAAAAGGGTGACAACAACCACACTAATTTCGGCTGGACTTGTAGCGTTTTTTGTTTTGATATTTTGCTTCTGTTCTGAGATCCAGATGTTGCCAATTTCGGGGTGTGCGGCATAACAACAACCACACTACTTTCGGCTGCACTTGTATCGCTTATTGTTTTGATACTTTGTGCTCAGATGAAGACGGACGCATAGAGGCACCCGCCTCTATGTACCCTCACCACGAATTATTAATCAAAATACCAAAATTTCACGCCAAAGTGGCGAACCCTTTGCAAATATCACTGCACTCTACAAGCGAAAGGGAAGAAAAGCGACCGAAAATTGATATTTCTTCAATTATCGACGCGTTGCTGCTTGAAGACACTCAGTGCGAAAACAGAAAGTGTTCTGCAGTGTGCGGGAGGAAATTGCAAAAGATCCTCTTTCTCCCTTAATCCAAATGAGAATAGAAAAGAAGAATAAACAAAAATTGTTTTTGCACTTTGGGCAATAGAAATTATGGGCATATTGTGTTTTCGTTTTGTGTTTGCGGCTCCATCGCCACTCACCATAACGCTGCTATAACCATGAATGCCTCTGAATTCCGCTCTGTTAGTTTGGTACTCTCTGCATCGCCACGCACCATAACTTTGCTATAACCATGAATGCTCCTGAATTCCACTCTGTTAGTTTGGTTCTCTCTGCATCGCCACGCATCATAACGTTGCTATAACCATGAATGCTTCTAAATTCCGCTCTTGTACTTTAGTGCTCTCTGTTGTACTTTAGTGCTCTCTGCCATAAAACCAACTATGTTAACAGAGGGCGCTCTGAATTCCGCTCTTGTACTTTAGTGCTCTCTGCCATAAAACCAACTATGTTAACAGAAGGCGCTCTGAATTCAGCTCTTGTACTTTAGTGCTCTCTGCTATAAAACCAACTATGTTAACAAAGGGCTCTCTGAATTCCGCTCTGTACTTTAGTGCTCTCTGTAGCAGAGCGGAATTCAGCAGCATTCATGGTTATAGCAGCGTTATGGTGCGTGGCGATGCAGAGAGAACCAAACTAACAGAGCGGAATTCAGGAACATTCATGGTTATAGCAACGTTATGGTGCGTGGCGATGAAGCTGCAAACACAAAACAAAAACACAATTTGCCCATAATTTCTATTGCCCCAAGTGCAAAAACAATTTTTGTTTATTCTTCTTTTCTATTCTCATTTGGATTAAGGGAGAAAGAGGATCTTTTGCAATTTCCTCCCGCACACTGCAGAACACTTTCTGTTTTCGCACTGAGTGTCTTCAAGCAGCAACGCGTCGATAATTGAAGAAATATCAATTTTCGGTCGCTTTTCTTCCCTTTCGCTTGTAGAGTGCAGTGATATTTGCAAAGGGTTCGCCACTTTGGCGTGAAATTTTGGTATTTTGATTAATAATTCGTGGTGAGGGTACATAGAGGCGGGTGCCTCTATGCGTCCGTCTTCATCTGAGCACAAAGTATCAAAACATAAGCGATACAAGTGCAGCCGAAAGTAGTGTGGTTGTTGTTATGCCGCACACCCCGAAATTGGCAACATCTGGATCTCAGAACAGAAGCAAAATATCAAAACAAAAAACGCTACAAGTCCAGCCGAAATTAGTGTGGTTGTTGTCACCCTTTTCCCCGCGAAGTTGCCTACGCACTCATCTCAGCACAGAAGCAGCGTAGAATATCAAAATAAGAAGTTTTGTTGTTGCTTCCCATGGTAAATTTGCGGCGTTTGAATTTGCTTTTGCCGGCAACCCAATCTCATGCCTGTTATAAAACCAACTATGTTAACAGAGGGCGCTCTGAATTCCGCTCTGTTACCTTAGTGCTCTCTGTGAATTCCGCTCTTGTACTTTAGTGCTCTCTGGGCAAGTACATATGCATGTGAATTCGCCATTGGGGCTTGTTGCGTACCAATCGAACATTGAACATGTTGTGTGTTGGACGTTAGAGTTTTCTGACGCTCGATTAATTTTATCTTACGTTGAACAATTCTGCATTTCCAAACTAGCATATTACCACTTTTATGGTGGCAAATTAAACTCTACTTGATTCGTCATTATAATAAATTTAATAATAATGTGTCAGAAAGTAATATTAAAAAGTTGCACGCTTCCGATGCGTCTTCATGCTACCAACGTAATTCCCTCGAGAACATACCAACATCGATCATGTCAAATCCCAAATTTTAAGTTGTTAAGTCATAAAGTAGGTAGATGAAATATTTTAATTATAATTATTATTTCAATTATTCACTTAATACAAAATTTGTTGCCCAGTGCATTTAAATATCGCCAGACACGCGCAGTTTATTTATAAACAATTCGCAGAGGCAATTTGCACAATTGTCATTTGGTATTCTTTTTTGCCAAGTCAAACACAAAAATAATTGCAAAGGCTGGAATAAATACATTTTTAGGCTAAATGGAGCCTATAAAAACCGGTGTGGCGGGAATTTCAAGTCCTAGTCTTATCGGATCAGTAATATTTAAAAAAAATCGAGACTTGATTTATTAATTAAAATTTAAGTATAGTTCCAAAATCATGATTTCTGGCCAGAGGCGATTTTTCGCAGCCCTGGCCGTGGAAAACCATCGTCGGCACTACAAAAGAGTCAACTATTCCCAAGCCGAGCAGCTGAAGAAGGAGGATCGCGTCCATGCTGGATTCTGAGGATTCCGTGGATGACGATGACAGGATATATACAACAACTGTGGCTCCGACGGAACCTGATTCGAGGGAAGTGGACTCAAAGGAGGTTGCTTTAGACGAGGCAGAGAAGAAGAAGAATGAACATTTTATTATTTAAATTATTAATATTAATATTAAATATTATTAATATTAATATTAATATTAAAGGATTTAAATTATTAATATTCATAAGAAACATATATATGCTTAATAACAGAAACTATATTTTATTTTTGAATAAATGCTCACTTGTAGAAGCAAGTAAATGCTCTTACCCAGGTGTCCAATATTTGCCAAAGGTAACACTATTTTTATTTGCACAATTGTCGTCTATGGCAAATGCATTTTGCAGTTGTAAACTTCCAGAATTTGTTCAGTTTCAGAGTTTAGTAGGTGCTGAAAGGTGAAAAAGTGCATATCGTTGTTAAAAATAAAAATCGGTTACTTTAAAAATTTATAAAATTAACTGAATATACATAAATATAATGAATTATTGGAATATTTTTAAACACTAATTGTTAATAATCAATTTTCACCCAAAATCAACTTATTAAATTTAGAAAAAAATTAAAAAAAAACAATAAAAAAATATATATAAAAATAATTTGAATATTCAAAAAATAAACTAAATTATAGCAAGTTTAAATAATTATAATTATTATATAATTAATTAGAGTATTTAAATATATTTTTGTGCAGTTTGCATTTGCAATTTTATAGTTTATTTAAAGTTGAAACAAAGTTTATTTGAAAGTGTTGACACAAGTGGAAAAGCTGGAAAAGCTATAAAAAAATGGGTTCAAACTTCGTTCTCTATGAAGGTAAACGAAATAAAACAGAACTCCGCAATATTCGAAGATAATTGAAATAATTTCAGCTTATAAAACACGTAATATTCTTATGTTTATGATTGGATTTATTTTGGGTGATTTTGTGGCCGATCTCACATCGTATATAACCATGCCCGAATACATCAAATCGACCAAAATCCGAGCCGAAAACTATCAGCCCCTGATTGATGTCGTAGAACCAAAATTCGATTGGCCAAGGGACGATCAGCCCGAAGATAATTCCACGCTGGCCGATCAGCTGCGGAAGGAGGTGCGCGTCCTCTGCTGGGTGATGACCAATCCCCAAAATCACAAGAAGAAGGCACTTCACGTCAAGCGCACCTGGGGAAAACGCTGCAACATCCTGCTCTTCATGAGCTCCGCCAAGGACGAGGAGCTGCCCACGGTGCAGCTGGATGTGGGCGAGGGTCGCGAGAACCTCTGGCGCAAGGTGAAGGAGGCCTTCAAGTACGTCTACAAGCACCATTACAATGATGCGGACTGGTTCTACAAGGCGGATGACGACACCTACGCCGTGGTCGAGAACCTGCGCTACATGCTCTATCCCTACAGCCCGGAGACGCCCGTGCACTTCGGCTGCAAGTTCAAGCCCTTCGTGAAACAGGGCTACATGTCGGGCGGAGCGGGGTATGTGCTCAGTCGGGAGGCCCTGCGTCGCTTCGTGGAAGAGGGTATCCCCGATCCCAAGATCTGTCTGCCTGGCACCGTGGTCAACGAGGACATCGAGATTGGCAAGTGCATGGAGAATCTGAACGTGACAGCGGGCGATTCCCGGGATAGGAATGGGCGTGGTCGCATGTTCCCCTATAGGCCCAAAACCCATTTAATACCTTTGGAAATCGTTGAAGGGAATTGGTATTGGTCCTACGTATTTTACCCGACGGAGAGTGTGAGATGCAACATTTGAGTAGTTATTTAGACAAAAACTGTAATTTATATTTATTTCGAAGGGCCCCAATTGCTGCTCGGACACTGCTATATCATTTCACTATGTCAAACCCGCTCTGATGCATGTCCTGGACTATCTGATCTATCATCTCAGGCCTTATGGAGTTGTGAAAACGCCGCAAAATTTACCAGCCAAATTGAAAGTCGACGAATTTCTGCCGCCTCCAAAGGAACACAGCAGAAAATTGTCCCAGGGCAATGAGATTGGCAAAGATGATCAGAAACCGTTATGGAAAGGGACGACCCCGGCTGCAGATGAGATGGAAACTGATTCAGAAGAAGTTAAATCGAAGAACAGGCGAAGTCAAAGAAATATCGAATTATTAAATTTTTGATACAGGCATATTAAAATTAAATGAACTCTCCCAACTTTGTTGACATAGTTTAGACTATAAGTAATCAGTAAAAAATAAACATATTGTAGGTAAAGCTTGGAAGACAAAAACGGTATAAAAAAACACATATCGGATTTAAAAAAAAACACGAATAAAAAATATGGAATTATTAAATTATTGATCCAGGCATATTAAAATTAAATGAACTCTCCCAACTTTGTTGACATAGTTTAGACTATAAGTAAACAGTAAAAAATAAACATATAGTAGGTAAAGCTTGGAAGACAAAAACGGTATAAAAAAAACACATACACTTAAATAATCGGATTTAAAAAAAACACGAATAAAAAATATCGAATTATTAAATTATTGATACAGGCAACTTTGTTGACATAGTTTAGACTATAAGTAAACAGTAAAAAATAAACATATAGTAGGTAAAGCTTGGAAGACAAAAAAGGTATAAAAAAACACATACACTTAAATAATCGGATTTAAAAAAACACGTTCACAGTGTAATAATAACGAAACAATAATTGAATAAACATAAACAAGTTCACTAGACCCAAGGGTGTTTACAAATAATTAAATTAATAATTACCAAATAATTAAATTTAATAATTTTCAGTTCACACTAACAGTTGATTAAGGTGTGACAGAACTCAACTTAAGTAATGACAAATGTATTTAAAATTCGAATAGGAGAAAGTCTGGCAATCGGCGCCTTTTAATCACGTTCAACAACAATTATTCTATAAAATGTTGCGCTTGCTTCACTTATGTTGGCAATGCCCTGCAATGAATGCAGGCGCCACCTATTGTTCATGTTTTTAAATATTGTTGTGGGCACAAAAGTATACTACGATCGAGTGACTTCTATGTTCGCATTGAGATATATTGATTACCGAATTGCCACGCCCCCAGTGGGCGTATCCGAAATCTTTTAACACTTTATCTGACGCGGGTATACACCAGAGTATATTCCAAATTTAAAGTCTCTAGCTTCAATAGCGGCAAAAATGTTTCATGCGGACAGACGGACAGACTAACGGACGAACGGACAGCAAGACGGACATTGCACAAACCCAATATACTCTTTTCACTTTGTGAACGAGTATAAAAAGATAAACTTTGTCGACATATTCAAGACAGACATAAATAAATAAATAAAAATTAAATATATAATAGATAATATTAATGAATAAGTCTAAGAAAAATCACTTAGGAAATTAGCATTTTCATAAATTCTAGAAATAGGAAAAAATATTCATGAACTTTTAATTTCTAGACATGTAAATTTATAATAATAATTATCAAGTGCAATTTAATTGTTTCTTATGTAAAATCAATCGCAAAAAGTTGAGTTCGTTTTTTAGTTGTTTTCCTTTTTTTTTTTTTTGATTACGCAAACATTAACAAAATTAAAATATAAAATAAATGTGTTTATAGATAGATAGATTCCTGATGATCTCCTATAAAAACCGCGAAAATGCACATCTCCCAAAATTGTAAATTTAGCAGACAGTTTCCTAACGACCTCCTCTAAAGATTGAACCTAAAAATGTTGGACCACTCTCGCCCAACAAAAAATCTCGAATTTTCTATATTTTAAGACCGTTACACCCGACTGCAACATTTTTACATGTTTTGTAGTGTCTTATTTGCTTTCCTTTAACCTCCCTTTGTCAGCTGTTTGAAGCAATAAATATTAAATGAAGTAATCTATATGTCGATATCGATATTGACCAGTACGATTTTTAACCCAATGTGAAAAGTCGATGTTCAGTTGCGATTAACATTAACATATAATAACCGATCTGACAGGTGCAGGAAGAGTATCGAATATTTCCAAATGAAGAGACAAAGTTAACAAGATTTTCTTATCAGATGTAATAAATCGATGTTCAGTTCCGATTAACATTAACCAAGCAGTTTTTGCCATGCTTTAACGTTCTGGCAACGCCAACAGAAACCTGATTTGACAAGTGCAGGAAGAGAATCGAATATTTCCAAATGAAAAATGAAAAATGAAAAATCCATGTTCCGTTGAACATTAACCAAGCAGTTTTTCCATGCTTCAACGTTCTGGCAACGCCAAAAACTAACCGATCTGACAGGTGCAGGAAGAGAATCGAATATTTCCAAATGAAGAAACACATTTTACTAAGTCGATGTTTAGTTCCGATTGACATAAACCAAGCAGTTTTTCCCAAGCTTTAACAGTCTGGCAACGCCAACACTAACCTGATTTGACAGGTGCAGGAAGAGAATCGCATATTTGCAAATGCCGCTGAGCCGCGCAGTGCGCCTCCTGGGCCCGCGGGGCGTGGCACTGCTGGCCAGCTGCCTCCTCTGGTACTTGCTGCTGGAGCTGTACACGGTGCTCTCGAGTTCGCCCGGCATCGCGCTGAGGGACTATCTGCAGCCGCCGTACAAGGAGCGCATCCCCGACTTTGACGTGGGCAGCCGTAACCAGACGTGGGACAACCGGAGCATTGCGGACCAGCTGCGCGGCCGGATTCGCATCCACTGTCTGCTGCAGGTGACGGACGAGCAGGAGCGCCGCAAGGCGAGGCACGCGCTGAGCACTTGGGGCGCGCGCTGCGATCGCGTGCACCTGAGCGGGGCGTCGGATGTGGGCGTGGCGTATCGCCGCATCGCGCGCACGCGGTACGTGGACCTGGACTGGCTGCTGCACGTGCACGTCGACAGCTACGTGATCATGGAGAACCTGCGCTACAAACTGGCCGGCTTCGCGCCCGATCAGCTGATCTTCTTCAGCGCCTTCCACGCCGCCTATCCCTACGCCCACGTCAGCCTGCGGGCCTCGACGGACTTCATATTCAGCCGGGCCGCACTCCAGCGGCTGCTGGCCAACAATTGTGGGGCTGACAATATGGCCGCGTGCCTGGCCGACTTGACGCAGGCGCCCAGCGAGCAGCTCTTTCCGTTCCAGGTGCCGGCGGAGCTGCTGCCCTTCACGCTGCGCTCCCAGTTCTGGGCCTGGCCCTACATCCATCGAGCCGTCTATACGGGCCAGGTAGGCTAATATTTTAGTTTCATTCATTTCAACATACAGTGATGGAAAAAATAATAGAAACGGCAATTTTTTTTGTAAATTGTAGGTTTAATTCTGTAAAAATTATTTTGATTCCAATGATATATTTTATATTTAATGTTTACTCCAATATGTTAAAAAAAAGACAAAAAGTATTGGCTTTACGATAATTCATATCGTCACGAAAATTAATTTAATTTTTTGGGCCTGGAAAAAAATAGAAACAAACACTTAACACTAAGTATATATGTATATATACAAATTCTTAAGTATGCCAATTTTGCAGTTTAAAAATTTCATATAATTTTACTTGAATACTTCTAAAAGTGATTAGAAGTACATATATATTATATACATATACATTATACAAAAATGTTAACCAGAATTTTAGTCGAGGTATGACCATTTTAAAATTTTCATTTACAAAAGTCTTCAATAATAATTTATGTTTTTAAATTTACATTAGATTGTGAAAGTAAAAACTATCTTTTTAAAAAATGTAATTCCTAATTTAAAATGCAACTAAAAGTAAAATTCAGAAGTTATGGCCATTTTTAAATTTTCATATAAATTTAGATACATATAACTGATCCCGAATTTAAGTCATTTCGATTCGACATTTAGTTTAGAAGGTTTAGCCTTTTTGTACAAATTTGTAGTAAAAATATGAATTAAGTTTTTAAATTTACTGTTGTAATCCCGAATTTAAGTTGAAATTGCAATGTTTTGAATAATTTAGAAGTTATGGCCATTTTCAAATTTCCATTAAAATGTACATAAATTTGTAACTTAAACTTTGCCTTGTTTCTTACACCCGACTGAAAAATTCGAACTTGATTGCATTTTAGAATCTTCTTGATATATGATATTTTGTTTCCTCTGTGTATTTTAAAAATTTTACATATACTCTTTAGATACATTTCTTTCTTTTTCGTATTTTCAACATTTTACTAATACTAATACAAACTTTTCTTTTTTACATTTTCAAAATCGATAATATTTTCTTAAATTTTTGCATTTTTCCAATCTGAATGTTATATTATCATTTTTGATAATAACAATATTATCCTTCTTATTTGTATATTTTGAATTTTAACAATATATTTTTCTTTCTTTTTGATATTTTCGCAATCTTCCTAATATATTATCTTATCATTTTTCCATTTTCGCAATCTTCCTAATATATTTTGTTTATTTTCTTTTTGCATTTTCAAAGTCTTGCTAATATATTATGTTTATTTTTGTTTTGTCTTCTTTCATTTTGAATTTTCAAAATTTTCTTAATATATTATCTTTTCTTACTTTTATGATTTGCCTGAATCTTTCTAATGCATTATATTTCCTTTCTTTTTTCAAAAACCTAATTTTCTTATTTTCTCTGATTTTCATTTTCCAAATCCAACTGATATATTATCTACCAGGGCTTCAACCATTCCACAGAGCAGCCGCTTAGCTTTCCCTACGCCACCGCCAATCAGCTGCACGTGCTGGAATTCCTGCTCTACCATCTCCGGCCCTACGGACACGTGAACGGGCTGCCGGCGCTGACGGATGCGCCCAAGGACATGCGGCTGCCGGCGCTGGCCGTGGACGACAGCCTGGCCCGGAGCATGCGCAAGAGGGTGCGCATTCTCTGCTTGCTGCTGACCCATCCGCACCAATACGAGAAGGTGGCCAAGACGATACGACAAACGTGGGGCCGTCATTGCAACCGGCTAATTGTGTTCAGCAGTCGCGAGCAGCGGCCCGTCAGCGGAGTGTCCACTGTGGCGCTGAACGTCAGCGAGGGCTACGATCTGCTGTGGGGCAAGGTGAAGGCGGCCTTCCGACACGTTTACGCGCACCATTTGGAGGAGGCCGATTGGTTCTTCAAGGCGGACGACGACACCTATGCCATCATCGAGAATATGCGCTATATGCTGCACGCCCGTCGGCCCGAGGAGCCCGTCTACTTTGGCTGCAAGTTCCGGCCGGACGTGGCCCAGGGCTACATGTCCGGCGGCGCCGGCTACGTGCTCAGCCGGGCGGCGGTGCGTCGTCTGGTCGAACGCGGCCTCCAATCGGGCCGCTGCAATCGGAATCCGACGGGCCCCGAGGACTTCGAAATGGGCCTCTGCCTGAGCAAGTGCGATGTGCGCGCCGGGGACTCCAGAGATCGGCACGGACGACATCGCTTTCTGCCACTCTCGTTGGAGCACATGTTAATACCCGGACGCATGAATAAGGATTTCTGGATATACAATTTCATGTACTACAAGTTCAAGGAGGTGCGTCGAACCATATTATATATATATATATGTATATTTAATATAGTATACCTAATTGCAGGGCTTGGAGTGTTGCTCAACGTATGCCATCACCATCCACTACGTCTTCTACTACCAAATGTATTTGCTTGAGTATTTTCTGTACAAAATGCATCCATTTGGCATTATTATGGGCCACGAGCCGCTAACTCAAAATCCAATTGGCAATGCGAGCATTTGGTTGTAATTAAATGTTACTATATGCTAGAAGCATTTATTTATATTTATTTTATAACTGTACGTTTAACTAGATTCATTTGTAATAATGCGAAAAAGGGTATTAAAGCATTTACTTATATTTATACCTTTTACTAAATCCTTCGTTTGTTTAAAAGAATATAAATGCTTTTCTTTAATAACTATAAATTGTCCTACCTCCTTTATTTGTTATAAACAATCTAAATAAAAGGAATTTAAATTATTAAGTTCGATAACTTTTTAACTATACATTTGACTATCTCCTCAATATGTTATAAAGTATATAAAGCATTTAATGCGATTACAAGGAATATAAAAACAAATGCACTTAACTCAATTTCTTTAATAACAATAGATTTTAAAAAATTCTTCATATCCAATCAAGAAGGTAAAAAAGGGGCATTAAAGCGTTAAATTCGATTTCCCCTACAACTGAATATAGTTTGAATACAAAAATATTCTCGCGAACTTAACACCAAAATCTTTGAGAAAATATTATATATAATATATATATAAGAAACAATTTAAATTGAAAACATATTAGAACGTTACAGACGGGCTAAGCCGATTGCACAATACTCTGCTCATAGCGAAATAACAACTGAAAATAGTCTCATTTCGCTGCTGTGCAGGCTACAGTTTAATTGTGTGTCATTTATATTTTCTTTTATTTTGCTTTGTTCAAAACAGCACTAAATATTAAACACGCTTTGAACCGACTTCTATTTAGCTGCACTAACGAAACTCCGACTTAACTAAGCCTTTCATATTATTGAATCTCCGCGGAATAAATAAAACACTAATAAATCGAAGTTAAATAAACACACAAGTCACGCAGTAATCGTTTTTTTCACACGCGCACGTACGAAGGACCGATCAACAGGGCAGACGCGCACAAACTAAATCTCTCATTAAAATCGCCGCTACGCCAGAGACCAGAGAGCACTAAAGTACTTTGTTAATGATTACTACAAATGAGCGACATGCGGCGTTTGGCAAACAAAAACAACAACAGCAGCCACAATGCGCTGTGGGGTGGCAGCGACGCAGAGAGCGCGACTGCAACCTAAACAAGAACTCCCACACCAATATGCGCTCGCATGTGACTGCTTCTCTCTCCCTCTTTTCGCACTCTCTGCTTTGTGAGTTTGTGTGTGTGTGTGCATTGGCTGTTGTATGGCTGCCCGAGTCTAGCAGCAAGTAAATATAATTTTGTAGTCTACTAATGTGTAATATACAAATATTAAGTTACAATGTTAACGCTAAGGTTGCATGTTAACACAAAAGAAAACAAAAAATACTCGAAGTGCGCCAAAGCTAAAAGGATCAGCGGATCGTGCCACCACAAAATGCCAGCTTATAAGAGTCCGCTCTTTGCTCGGCTCTCTCGTAACTAGACTCACACGGAGTGGGCAAATAACATCCACCAGATTCAGTAACAGCATTGTGTCCAATTGGCAACGCTCGCTCTTATGTTTAGTTTAGTCGTGTTTCCGTGTTCAAAGCGAGCTGACGTGTCTGTGAACGGTTGCTGTGCGCGCGTCGTATGCATTGCAATATTTTTGTAAATTTCAATAGGTACATGTGTATGCATGTGGATGCGTATGTGTCTGTGCTTTGGTTGTTTTTTTGCAATTTAAATTCGAATTGATATTGCAAAAATAGTCAACAATTTGCTAAAATCGTTTGCTAAACGAGCGGAACTAATAAAAAAGGCGAAATGTGCAGTTGAATTGGTGTCTGTGTGTGCCTGCTTGCGTGTGTGTGTGTGTGTGTGCGTGCCTTTGTGTGTAATTCATAAGCAAATTGCAAAATGCGAATAGAATTCTCTTGTTCTGCTCGGAAGTTGCCGTCTGTTTTTGTCATCGTCTCAAAAACCGCCGCCGTCGACGTCGCAGCCGCCGCTTCGTCTGTCATTACAAACAGCAAACCCTCGCTGGTGGGATTTGTTGCCCGTCTCGCTCTCGCGCACACGTTCAACGTACAAATGTACATTTGCTATATTTAGCAACATTTCCAATTGGAAGAATTTTGATTTGACCTTTTGGCAGTAAAAGCTTTTAACTGTAATTATTATGCGATGCCAGCGAAAGAAAAAAGAACAACAACAACAACGAAATGCCGTGTATATGTGTGTGCGTCTGCATATGAAAAAATCGATGCCAGACTCCCTGTGACGATGACGACGACGGCGACGACGTCGACGTCAACTTCATTCAGTAAAGCAAAAAGCAAAGGCAAAAGGCAGCGACGCCAACGTTGCCGCAGTATATTTTACAGTTAGACAAAGTTGGTGCTTTGGCCTGTCTGTGTGATTTAGCGTGTGTGTGTGGGTGGCTGCAGCTGAAGTTGGGAGTTCGAATTGGAAATGGCTTTATGGACAGCTCCCGATAAGAAACGGAAATGAAATTTTTGCCGTATTAGAAACTTAAATATCGCAAACTTTTTTGGCATTTTTTTTTATTTTTTTTGCTGTGCATCCGTTTAAATGTTTTTTTGGGGCAGCCTACGCAAAAGTTTAGTTTTATTTAAAAAAAAAACAAAGCCAAAGGAAACGTGCGTGAGTGTGTGTGTGTGAGTTGTTTATGTATAGAGGAATATAAAATATTTTATATGTATGTGTTTCAGTGGGAGGCAGGCAGGCTAATCTGCCTGTGTGTTTGTGTGTGTGTGTGTGAGCGAGTGTGAGTGCGCCTGAGCTCCACACACACTCACTCACACACACGCATACATATATGCATAAAACTCCTCTCTACAAAGTGTATAGAAAATATGAATGAAGATAGGAAACGCAAGCAAAGGAGTTAAGAGTAAATTGTAGCAAGAGGAGAACGGCAAGTGTGGGCTGAAAGGCGGTCGCAAAGGGGGTTTGGGGGCAGTGAGAATAGTTTTCTTACACTAACGCACACCAGTTTCCCCATTTTCACACCTCTCCAGCTCCAAATAGCGAAAAGATTCTACGTGAAAAATCAATGCACAAATTTTGTTGCACGTACAAAAATTTTTAATTGACTTGAAAAGTTTACGAGTGCAAGAAAAATTAATTAGTTTGAAAGAAAATGGGAAAAAATATTTTTGAAATATTTTAATTAAATTATATTTTTAGCGAAGCTAAAAGTATCCCATATCCTCTTCAAAGTACCGTGTGTCTTACGAGTTGTATATCAAGAATGCTTGGCCAAATTATAAAAATATTTGCAAACAGTTTCCGAGTATAGGACAAGGAATTTGAAGAATTTTGATAAAATTACCTACTGCGATAGGTTGTCTTATTGCTCTTATATTTTCCTGACTGTTTCCAACTCTTCTAAACTTTAATAGTCCCAAATTGTGTTGAATACAATTTAAAAGATTTACAAAATATATAATAATAATTTATATATTTGACCCCTGCTTTTTTAACGCCTTGCTATATTCCTGAATAAAAAAGATAAAGCAAATAGTAAACAATTATAGCTTTGTTTTAGATATTAGGAACTTTTTAGAATAGTTTATTTAGTCATTAAATATTCCCAAAAATCCCTGATTTGTATTGAGGTTATTTTTAACATTAAAATATAACAAAAAAGCAATTTTTTTAAAATTAAAAATTGATGTTTTTTTCTCACCCTTTATTCTGACAAGATTAAAGACACAAAAAACAATAACAATAATAAAGAAAAATTAAGAAAGTAGTTTTTTATATTGTTTCTGGGATACATATAATTACAAAAAGTCTCTTTTTAAAATTTACCCCAGAAATCTCATTTTCATATTGACTACAATTATTATTTTAATGGTTTATGGCATACTTGGCATATTTTTAGATTGAAACAATAGCTAAGAACTGACTCGAAAACTTTTCCCATGGATAAACTTAGAAATGACAAAAATAAAATTAGCTGAGCGCTGATTAGCATTCTAATCAACGCCAAATTTGTAGCTTACTGTTTGCTTTTCTATGCCGCAAATCTGTATGGTAAAATATAGTTTTATTGTTTTAATTTAGGTTAAAAGAGCTATATAAACTACAAAAAATATTGAAAGCTCATTTCATATTTATTTTTAGGCAGTTCTAAGCCCTTACTTTCGATTGCGAAAGGACGTTGAAAAACAGCTTTAAAAAATCACCCATAAATGCTATAAAATATATATCAAACCAAAATTGGTACATAATCAACTTCTAAATGCAAACAGGGCAATTGATAGGATGTATGTATTATAGTATTTATGCTGACTAGAAAAGTTCTTTATATTTTTTAAATTGAAATGAAAGTGCAAAAAACATTTTCGAATGATTTATTGTGCTTTTAACCACAATTTGTCTTTACAAATGTACTCTAAAAATATAGAAAACGATTATAGAGGTAATTTTCCAGTCAATAAAAGAAAGTATAAAATTGGTGTCTATAAAAAGCTGTCTCTCTCTCTTTATTAGGACATGGATTATAATATTATAATAGTATTCACTATTTGAAATATTCTACTCAATTTGCGGTTTACATGGCTTATTGAAGCGTGGAAAGCCACATTTAATTATCCTACTAATACAAAGTGCCAATTAAATCAAGCGTAAAAACTAATATCCGCTTGAGCCCAAACGAAAGCATCTAATTGCATGTTACGCAAATCAAATCAATATTAAATATTTATTAAAAGTGCCGACAGCAAAACACACAAACACACTTAAGCAGCTTAGAGCAACAGCAACAACAACAACAACAACAATTACCAGTTTGATTATTTAAGCGAAAATCTCATTTCCCAACCGTTTCTCTTCTTTCTTTCCCACCCACCCCCAAAAGTATTTGGATGACGAATTTAATGACCTGAAAAAAACGCCAATCACTTTCACACATTGCATAGATGAAAATTGAAACAGCCGACAACAAAGACGAGCAGCGGCAGCGACGTCGACGCCGACTGAGGCAGCGACTGAGCCAGCGACAGCGACAGCAACTGTGGGCGCATTGATTACATTTTCATAATCAACGAACGAGAAGAAAAGCAACAAAGTTACAAAAAAAAAACAACAATAAATAGAGAAAAAAGTTGCAGTTGGTTTCAATGAAAATCGCATAATGGAGGCAACACCTGAATCGTGTGGCGCACGCGATTCTGTGGAGGCGTTGGAACTGGAGGCGGATACAGAAACGGAGGCGGAGACGGCGACGCTGGCAGCGACAGCAGCGGCTAACAACATGTCAGCCAATGTTCGGGCCGAGTTAGAGCCCGCAGCTCTGGACGCCGCATCCGACGACCAACAAAAGCAAAAGTATGTCGCAAATGAAATTCAATTCAAATAGTGGCCAAAAAAGATAGAGAGAGAGAGAGAGAGGGATAGAGAGAGAGAGAGAGCCCCTGGGCCCGTTGCACAAATGCTGGCAGCCACTGTGCCTCGTAGCCTAATTACATTTTCATTTAGATTTCCATTTACATTTCCATTTCGTTTTCATGTTTGCCTGCTGCAGCGAGCCGCAGTCGTTGGAGCCCATCTCCCTGGACGACATCCCGGAGCCGATCAAAGTCCTCGACGACATCATCTCCGAGTTCGAGGAGGCGACCACCAAGCCCGCGGCCCTGCACAGCAACAGTGGCGAGAATCAGTCGGAGGACGACGGCTACATGAGTCTAAGCCGCAAAAAGTGAGTTCACCTCAGAGTAAAATCTTAAGTTAAGCTTACTTGATTTCCATTTAACTCTCAAAGTTCTCAAAAAATACCAAAACTTATGCATTTGAGTAAAGACATTTAATTGTTCTTACGATTAAAACAAAAAAAAACATTTTGGAACAGGGAAACCTTTTGAAATACGGAAATAGTTGTTTGACTTTTACACGAATACGCGAAAGTGATTAAATTTTTTAAGTTTAAACTCACATTATATATTAATTTAGTCTAGAGTTAACAGATGCGAAAATAAACTCATTTAAGCACACACTTTTAGCTAGTTTTTCCCATTGAGTTTTCCACCTTATAGTGTGTACTAAAGAAATTTGCTTAGCTTCTTGACTTTTAATTAAAATGATCTTTAAATTTATGCTTAAGAACAATTTTGGAATACGGAAATTTGTTAATATTTTAACGAAAATTAAACAAAAAATGTTTTCAGCCAATACAGGCAAAATATTTAGACAAGCTCTTCAATTTTTTTTTTAATTTTAACACGGACAAATAACCTCATGAGTTAAATGCAGATTCAGATTTATATAAGACACTCATATCAAGAGGAGAGATTCAACTTGTTTTCAAATATATTTTGCAATATATTCAAATATATTTTGCAATATTTATTTTTTATTAGGCGGCTTTATTTACATCAAAAAAATATAATTTTAAAAAAATATTTTTAAATTTGTGCTAATTTATTTTCTGAATCAACAGTTGGTCATATGATAAAAATCGTAAAAAAAAACTAAAAAAATGTTTAATTTTTTAAATTTAATATTTATAGATTAATTCGTCAAACTACTTCCCAAAATGTAGCCTAAATTAGATTTTAACATTTATCAAAGTAATATCTGATTTTTTTTTATAATAAATTAAGTGATTATTCATTAATATTTTGCAATATATTATTTTTTGTTAAATTCGTGCACAAACATCATCTGGTACCCATTTTCAGAGTAATCAAACTTAGACTTTTTCTCAAACGTACAATAACAAAAATACCTTTTAAAATACTCTCTATGAAGTGACTGAAAATCCAAACGAAGTCAGCTGAAAATATAATTATAACAATTTTGGATGGCATATGCTTGTGTTGCAGCATGTCCAAAAAGGACTCGGAGGATGTGCCACAAACGCCGAGCACAGACACCGTGCCCGAGGGCAGTTTCAACGAGGTGGATGGCACCGCCGAGAATCTAACCAAATTATCGACGGAGGCGGCGCACGGCCCGGAAGCGACAACGCCACTCATACAGACGACGCTGGTGAGTCTCTATATCCGGTGTAAATATGTGCCAGTGGCGTAGGCCGGAGGGGGCTTTAGGTTTTTAGTTTTTAAGCCGCCCAGCTAAACAACTAATCAACAAAAACAAAGCGGCAAAAAAAGTAATTATTTTGAACGGTCCCCCTTAAAAAAAAATTGCTGCCTACGCCACTGATACGTACAGCATACACCTGCCTGGCAAACTCAATTAATGTACCTTTAACTCAGCCCAAGGCACGCAGCGCCAACTCCACCCCAGCGACAAATTCGAATTACTCGAGCCTGCCCTGCTGTGGGGCACGTGCCTCCAATTTGGCTGCCACCGGGACGGGCAGCGGCGCCAGTGAAGACGGCGCCGCCGCCGCCGTTGCCACGCGCGCCGGCAGCTGCAACGGGGAGCGGAATGCGCTGGGCATCGACATCAGTGCCGTGCACAATGCCGTGCTGCGCGGCAATCTGGCCAAGCTGCCGGAGCCGATGCTGAACGAGCATCCGGTCACCATCTATCCGGGGCCCTCGTCGAAGGCCGGCGGCGAGGGGGCGCGCGTCAAGCGGCTGCTCAACTCGGTGGAGAAGCACAAGGAGGTGTGCCACATGCTGCAGCCACACGCGTCCAACAGCTCCAGCAGCTCCACCACGGGCTCACAGCACACGTCCAGCGGCGAGGCCTCGCCGGCGGCATCCAATGTGAATGTGGCCACGGCCAAGCCACATAATCATCATCATCATCATCATCGCCATCACGTGGATGACTACTCCGAGGACTCTCTGGAGGAGTCCACCATCTCCACGGACCTGACGCCCATCAAGCAGAATGGCGTCGCCTGGGAGATACACTTCAAGAGCAATAAGAAGAAGACGACTGCCAAAAAGTCGGCCACGGGCGCTGCCAAAAAGGTGGGTGCACTGCAGCCACAAAGCTGCCCAATTGACCCCTCAGAAGCCGATCAATAATGTTGACATCAGGGCTTTTACCTCTGGGGGAAAAATTAGCCTAAATTTTACAAAGTGCCAGTACAGAGTATGGCTGAGAAGTCCCAAAGACGGTTTAAACATGTAAGAACGCTGCAGACGGGTGTAACCGACTACTCAATACGCGTTCACAGTATAATAACAGCTTAAAACAAACAAAAACGGTCTGAATTATGATTGTTACTTCAAGCTTTAAAATTGTAATTTTCGCCCATAAGATATATGGATTTCAACAATATATCACGCCCCAAGTGGGCGTGAGAAAATCATTCTAAAATCTTCCTTAATCTATCTTTAAAACTGAGTGAGATGCATCGATCGACTTCTAAAGTGTATTTCAAATGATCGATAACCAATCCCGTTTTGGTTTTTTTTAAGCTTATCTTCTAGATCGCAAAAATACCTAAATATACTTCAGCACTTTCTATTGCAAAAAAATTGTTAAACTAACAAACTTCATTAAGAAAGTTCAACAAGTTTAATTAAGATCGGTTATTTAAAAATTTTTGTAATGTTTTGAACGAAAAATGAATCACCTCAGCATCAGTTTTTAGATAACTTTTATAAAAAAAACTGATACCAGCAACCAGTTGAAAATAAAAAAATTTCAGTATTCTAAATTTTGAGGCAAAAAACTTTTTTAAATGCAGAAAAACCCTGAACAAAATTAAATAAACATTTGACGAATCTGTGAACATAATGAAACTTTTGACGTATCTATTAGGGGGTTTACTTCCCAAAACCCCCCAGCCTACGCCGTTGGATGAAAGTAATATGTTCCTTTTAAAAGATAGAGATAGCGATAGGAAGGAAGATTGCATTGTCCGTGTAGTCATGGAAAAGCCAAGATCTGGGCTAGGGGGTAGCGAGATGTAAAATTTGAAAATTGAGTTTATAAAAAATAACAAAAATGAAATGTTTCAAAACCTGCTGTGGTCTTGGATGATAATTATTAAAAATTTGAAAATAATATTAATGTCAACTCTTACCCCGCAGCAACAGTCAAGAGAGAACAATTTGGCCGACTTCAACAACAGTTTCGTCTACAACGAGCAGAGCATGCTGGGCAAGGGCACCTTCGTCATACGCCGCTCCACGGCCAAGAAGCCCCCGCGAGCCGTCGACATCTTCAGCATACCGAAGCCACCGCGCAGCTCCCTGGGCCTGGGCCTGGGCAGCGTCGGCATCGGCATCGGCGCCGGCGTCGGCGCCGGCGCCATCAGCAATGAGTTCTATACGAGCGACAGCGAGCCGAGCGAATCGGCGCCGTTGCCACCGCCGCCGGCTCCGGCCGAGATGAACTTCATCTACAAGGAATGCGAGGCGGCGGCGGCGCAGACGCGACGTGGCCTGGAAATGGCTGCCGCGCAGCGGGCGGCGCTCTCCCTGGACATAGCCGAAGCCACGGAGCACCTCGGCACCAAGCCCCTGAAGAGCAAGACGGCCATGCTGACCGAGAAGCGGCTCAGCGCCGAGTCCATGCCGGACAACACCTCCAGCAGCGAGGAGTTCGACGAGGCGCGCCTCAACGGCAACGGCTACGATTTGTTCAGCTACAACGGCAATGGTAAGTGGACATATAGAAATATATTCCTCCACTTTTAAGAAAATTTAGATTATCGCAAAGTGCGTTCAATTTTGCAAAATGCTCATTTTTTAAATTTTAATGGAAATTTAACAGAAAGTGTTGTTGCTCAATCATAAATAAATATTCGGCAAAAAAATGTTGCTGATCAAGCATAAAATAAATATTCTGCGATAAGATCACAATTCTCTAAAGTTTGTATAGGTCATAAATTAAATAATTAAATAAATAAATCTGTTTATCTGTTTATAGAAATGTTGAATATTGTGCACAATAATAGAATTTGTACGGGCTATTTAATTATATATATGATTTATTATTTAATTACATAATTACATCATTACTATCATAATTTTTATATTATAAATTATATAAATAATAATTCATTTATAATAATTTATTATATAAGTAATAACTTATTTATATAATTTATATAAATAATAATTATATAAATATTTAATTTATTTATATAATTTAGCGATTTTGAATGTTACTAGGTAATATCGAACCAAGAAAAGATGAAAATAATTGCAAGGCTTGCGTTTTGCCATTAAGATTTGATCTAGGCCTAATGCATTGAGGCAAGCATTTTTGTTATCACTCTGAACGAATTTTAATCGGGACTCTCAACATGTCTTTATTCAAAAAATATATATTTTTTTAATTTTTTTTTTTCAAATTAAAAGAAAAGAAAAATTTTATAATGTACTTAAATTTATCAAAGTTTATAGGGATTACTTTTCAAAATCTTCTACTTGCACATTAACGCAGTTTTTGTTGCCACTATTGAAGCTAGCGACTTGAAACGCCCACTGGGGGCGTGGTGATTCGATAAAATCGATCTGTCTCTCTCCATTTTAAAGCTGGATTCACCAAAGTTTTGCTAACAGATTACGGATGACCTTTTCTAAAGATCGCACAGAAATTCTTTGACAGTTTTTGATAACCCCCTCTAAATATAGAAACTTCGGCCACACCCATTCCCGCCCCCACATATAACAAAGAGCAATATTTTTTCAAAATAACTGTTTTAAGCTATTTTTATATTGTGAACGAGCATGGCGCCGTCGATTGGCAGGGTATCTCGTAGTCGAGCGCACCCGACTAGAGCGCTTTTAGAAATTTGTTTAATCAATTGCTTCTCTCACTCCTCCCATCTGTAGAACAACGCGTCTCCACGGCGACCACGCCCCACACGGACCTGGCGCCCACCCTGGAGGAGGACGAGGAGTCGGACTTCAGCTACGGCTGTGCGCCGCTCAAGCAGATCGAGCACAACATCAGCGCGCTGCTGCGTGGCGATCTGCCGCTGCCGGGTCCGCTCGCTGCGGCGAACGGATGCAGTGCAGCAGTCGCGACGTCCACTGCCGCTGGCGCTGAGGCTGCTGCTGCCGCTGCCGGTGCCGCTGCCGCCGCCGCCGCCGCCGCCGCTGAGCTGCATGCGAAGCGCGTGCTGGAGTTCCGTCCGGGCGTGCACAAGTCGGAGAGCGCCAAGGAGATGCTGCTCTCGCAGAGCGTCGGCTTCGGGCCGCTGCCGCCGTCGCCGCCCAGCTCCAATCCGGACATGTTCGACTACGATGCGCCGCTGCCGCCGTCGCCGGTTGAGCCGCGCAAGCCGCTCGAGCTGCCGGCGACAATAGTCGATGCCAGTGGCAGCGTCAGCGGCAGCGGCAACCGCGGCACCACCGTCGTGGAGGTGCATGCCACCGCCTCGGGCGCCGCCGTGCATAGCAGCAACAGCCACACGCGCCGCAGTCGCGACAACGTGGCCGCCGTGCGGCATTTCAACGACGAGCTGCCGCCGCCGCCGGCACCGGCCCACCAATCGGCCAGTTTTGCGGACGGACCCGGACCCGGGCCCGGACCCGGACTTGGGTCCGGGCTGATGGCGCCGGCGGTGCCGCCGCATCGCGCCGGCGGACACTCGCTGAACACGATGAAGTCGTGGAGCATCGATTCGCAGTATCGCAAGCGGTCGCCCAAGCTCTTTGGCTACAGCAGCGGCAGCGGCATAACCACGCCCACCGGCCTGGGCGGCATGCCGCCGCTGCCCCAGCCACCGCCGCCGCCGCCCATGGGCACGATCGGATCATGCGACGGCGGCTCCGTCGCCGGCACCGGCTCCTACCAGCGACGCTATATCAACTACGGCACCAAGCGCAGCCTGAAGCAGTCCCCGCGCGAGGAGCATCGCCTGCAAACCTCATGTAGTCTTCCCGAAACGCCCATCTTTGCCAGAGGGTGAGCTCGCATCCCTAATCCCCTACAGAAATCATCACTAATTTTGTTTACTATGTTAAAAGTGTAGCTTGGGCTTGTGATATGTCCGTCCGGAATATATACTCTTGCAGACTCGCGCCGGATAGTTTTACGATTTTATGACTACGCCCACTGGGGGGCGTGGCAATTCGCTTTACTCTTCATATCTCGCTCGGTTTGAAAATTAGACACGTCAAATTTGAGCAGACGAATTATTGAAGTCCTCCTCTGAAAATTGTATAAAAATGCTTTGGCTACGCCCACCTGGGGGGCGTGGCCGATCGCTAAAATTAATATATCTCGCTCAGTTTTAGAGCTCAATAAGTAAATAAAAGTCTAAGGACCTCCTCTAAATATTGCGCAATATTGCCACTGGGGGCGTGGCAAATCGATCACTTCTGTAAATATCCCTCAGTTTTCAAGGTAGATACATCCAATTTTTAGACTCATAAGAGATAACTGCTCTAAAGTGGGGGCGTGGAAAATCTATAAAAATATATATATATCTTTGGCGGCGAATCCACATCTCCCACAATTTTAGACGTAGAGTCACCAAAAAAGTTCGGTCCTGCCCCCACAAATTACAAAAGCTGTTATTAGACTGCCAGCCGACTGCTTATCTGCCATTTCGATCCACAGCTGTGACATACCACGTACGCCATATCGACGCCAAAATGATCCCTTACCCGTCAGCGGCTCCCGCACGGCGCCGCGTTCCAGCACATCGAATAGCATTAATATGGGCAACTCCATTTTGGGCATAGGCGGTGAGTTTCACGTTCGAAGAGGACATTAACATTATTTAATTGTGTGCGTTTCCATGTTGCAGCTGGCACCTATGGGACCGCTCAGATCTGTCGCCAGCGTTCCATCAATCATGCCTTAGCCTCGAATGAAATGCTGCGCATGACCGGCGCCCCCGCCCGCGGCTGGTATCCGAAGCAGCGCAGCATGCGACCCGCCTCCACGGAGAACATCGATCGCCTGGCCTCGGTGCGTGTGTGGGACAATCCGGCGGGCATGTCCGGCACGGGCCAATCCCGCAAACCGCTAACCCTGCCGCCCAATCTGACGCCCTCCTTTCTGAACAAGTCGCCGCGCGAGGCGCTGCGTCGCGTCACCAGCTTGCTGATCACCAAGAAGAGTATGTCCCAATGCCAGCTAGTTCCGCTGCGAACCTGACCTAATTGATTGCATCTTCATTTTCCAGAGCACAACAAGGAGCGCAAGCACAAGGCCTACAGCGATCAGACCATGGACGACAGCAATAGCAAGCATGCCTATGAATTTGAAACTGGTAACTGCGCAGTTCACATTTCAGCCTATTCAAACCAGTTAAATACTTCTGCCAATTTTTGGCCCAATAAGTTCTAGCTCAGTGTTTCACAGTATTTTATAATGTATACGGATTTTGTATTTGTCATTCAGTTTACATATAGATCTTTAAAAATTACTTAGCATTCGAATCAATTTCATACACAGTTTCTACCCATTTTTCACCGTGGAGGATGGAGTTGCTTTAAGACAAGTTTTATAAATGTGCAGCTCATATATAATATATATATATATATATAATATATATATCATAAAAATGTCTACCTCAGTAATTAATATATTTGTAATTTTTGTAATTATTAAAATACGTTTCCATTCAAATCATGCTTAGATCTTCCAAAAAAATCCAAAATAAAAAATTAATTTTTAAAATCGAAATAAAGTTCTATAAAATAGAATTTCAATAATGGCTTGAATTGCCCAAAAACCAGGCTATGTACTGAAACAACATTTTGTTAGCTGACTTCTATCAATTCTATCGTATCTTCCGCCTCTCGAGGTTTGAAATTAATCGAACAACTCATTCATTTAATCTCTTAACATTTGAATTTCTTCATTTTTAGATATGAGGCAGAACTTTCCAAAATCTTGGAAGTACTTTTTGATAGAAATTTACGCAATAATCTTTGAAAACGATATCTTTTGATTTTATTTAATTTTGAATATTGTATGCCAATCGAACGAACATAAAATTGTGGATTTTCTGTAATGTATGAAAGGATTTTTGAAAATCGAATGAAAGACAAAGGAGCTATAAATATTTATCGGTTATATCAAAGAAAACTTTCTCCTGGGTCATAAAAGCAATTTTTCTGGTTTCTAGCTCACCAATTAGTCAGTTAGTTGGGCTCAAAAAAGTTGATTTATTTCGAACAAGTAAACAATACTAATTATTTTCTCTCTCTTGCCCCTGGTGCGTAGGTTCCGCGAAGCGCAAGGAGAGCAGCAGTCGCAGCAAGGACAATGCCGCCACTGGCGTCGGCGCCACGCCCAAGGCCAAGAAGAAGGGTCTCTTCAAGACGCTCTGGAAACGCACGAAAACCGCCTCGCTGGATCAATAAGAGCATACTTGTTTCAGACAAAGCCAAAACACTGCCCCCTCCCTCCCCCACACAATCCCAAACCACTTTGCATATGTTTTGAAATGAACGTTGATAATAACCACACCTATATATACACTATGTAAAATGTAAATGGAGTTTTTACGCCAGGTTTGCAATACCCTCCTTTGTAGCCAACCCCCGGCCAGTTTCCCAAACTCACCTGCTCATCCATCAATATATTTACACACACGCACACACACATGTACGTTTGACTTATTCTCACAGGCTCGTTCGTTTGTAAGTTCGCTCACCTTGAAAATTTTACTCAATACGAAAGCAATTTATATATATCTATCGTACATATATGTACAACTATATCGGTCATATAATAATGCGAAAAAACAACTGAATAATTCAAATGCACAAAGCCGTGAATCGTAAAGACTGAAAAACGAAAAAAAATTAAATGAAATGAAATGAGTAAAAACCAATTTAAATGAAAAACAAAAATTTTATGAACTGCAAAAAATGCCACACCAGACCAGATCAGATATAACAGTATTATATATATATATAAAAGAAAAAAAAATATATATATATATGGGATATGAGATCCTGAGGTGGTGCCCAGACTTTGAACTTGCAACAATTCCATGGCCGAAACACACAATAAAAAGCACGCAACGATGAGCAACAAAAAAAAAAAATAAAATATAAAAAATTAAAAGAAAAAAATATAATTATACAAGCACTGAATTTATATATAGTATATAAACTCTATATACATAGTTTGGAGTATAACTGAACCGTTTAGGGTTCCAGGCAGCATTACTTACTTTATATTACGATGTTGGATATACACAGAACACTTTTTTAAACGCTTCAGTAGCGCTTTTTGGCATGGAGTGTAAAAGATTTACCAAAGCACTTGCAATGGATGTTAAAAAGTCTTTTACAACTCCAACGGCCATCCGATCTTGAAGTAGTATTACAGGCAAAAACGTATCTAACAATAAAATTTAATTTCGAAATTTTGAGAGACTAGAATAGCCGAAACGCCCTCCAAATTTCCAAGAATGTTTGATAATACAATTTCCAAAACTTTTGCATACAATTTAAAAAATATAAAAATAAAAAAAACCAATCCTTAAAAGTAAACTCCAACTGATGCTCAATAGAACTTTACCAGGCAGCATTTTGCTTTTTGTAATTTGAAGAAAATCTGAAGAAATGAAAAATACCAATAACTGCAATAAGTAAAAATAACAAACTGTAAACGTTTACTAGTCATTAAATATAAAAATAATATAACGAAAATAATAAAATGGGGCAAACACGATATATATATATATATATGAAAGATTATGTATTTTTTATTAACACACTGACAAAAGCCAAATGGGCCAAGAAAAACACAACAAAGAAGTTACGTGTAATTAACGGCATTTTATGAAACAGGCGCCCGCCCCGCCCTCCCCTCACAGAGAGAAAGCCAGTTGAAAAGTATTATTAACGAATTATTATATTATGCTATAGCAAGTTGGTATTTATTATAATTAATTATATTGTATGTACAATTATTTGTATTAATATTATTGAATATATTTTTTAGAAAAGTAGTGTGAAATTTGAGAAAAAGAAACTAACAGAAGAATATAATAAAATTATTTAAAAACAAAGTAAAGCTGGCAAATGTGGCACTTGGGTACTTTTTACTAACCAAAAATAAAATGGAGCAGCAAAGCGAACAATAAATTCTATAAAGAAATTGAATATCAGACCCAAAGTTGAATAAAAAGAATATATCTAATCTGAAGTACTTAAAGTCGTATTTAGAGAGGTTTTTCCTTAGAGACTTTTGACACATCCTACATTTGAGCAAATCTTCTAAAGCACTAACTAAAACCAAGCCCACGCAAAACTATATGTACATCCATAATTCTCATACATTCAGCTATACAACAAATTACTGCTTGAACGAAACACATGAAAAATAATAAGAAAAAAGCGAAAAATAATGACAAATTACAATAACAATTCACACACAAGCACACACACACACAAACCACACCACACCTATACACATATGAATAGAAGAGCTATGAAAAAGTTTAGCACGGACAGAACAAAGCAAATAATATAATTTTTTAGCAAGAACAAATGAATTTTTAATATATATATATAAATATATATATATAATATATATATATATAATATATATATATATATCATATATATATTATATTATTAAAATTTAACTGAAGAAATGAAATAAAATAGCATTGAAAATTTTGAGAAATATGAATAAAAACGTGTTTTCATTTAATAAGTGAGGCAATGGAAAATCTAAGCTAATCTTTCAGTTAAATTAAATTAAATTAATTGAAATAGAAAGTTGAAAAAGAAAAACATACCATATAGAGTGTACGCTATTGGAAGTAGTTTATATATTCTTAGTGTCTAACACAACTGATCAATTCAAATTTGTAAATATATTTGCCATTTATTTTTCTTGGGTGTTTTTTTGTTTTTTATTACACATGCGCCGCAATTTTGTTTTTTTGTGCCTGTGTATGTGTGAGTGTATGTGGTGTGTGTGTGTGAGTGTATGTGTATGTGTGAACCAGATAAATATACAATTTGTTACGAAAATGTTGCAATTGCCGCATTAAAAAACAAAAACACACGCGCCAAACAAGAAACTCGTATTACAAAACTAAATAAACTAACTAAAAGTATCAGTAATGCGCACATCTTATACGCCTTTTGTTTTAGGATTAGTTGGGATCAAATACAAAAAATACAAGAGAAAAAAACAAACAAACAAAAATAGATTGCATTACCTTTAAGGACTTCAATTCAACATTTTTGACAAACTGTCAAGTAAGGTTTCAGTTATTTTTTTCTTTTTATCAGAAGAGATATCAAAGTTTTAATTGTTCTAGTTGTTGTTGTTACGGTTGTTGTAATGCGAGTCATGAATTTTTAAAAATTTAACAAAATATGCCTTGGTATAATGTAGTACAAGGTATTATAATTATTGTATGTTATGTTTTGGGTTGCACTGTGAATTCAATAAGTGAAGGGTTTTTGTTTTTTTGTTTTTGTGTTGTTTTTTCAGTTTTTGTTTTGTGTTGTTGTTTTTTGTTGTTGTTTAATAATCTCTAGTAGCTGTCCGAGCCGTTCGCAGTCTAAGCCATATAGCTATACTCGTCACCAGAATTAGCCGTTCGCTCAATATATTGTTTGTCAATTAACGATTCCACGCACTTTTTGATCATAGCAATATTGGGCGTAAAACTAACTTTTGATAGGGATAGTACCTGTTCATACGGAATAAAGAATGTCAGCTGTATATGGTATATGCGATTAGAATTGAGAGCCGTTCACTTACCTCTTGTATTAGCGCATTGTGCTTCAACACTTTGCGCGCCTTCATAATACGCACAATCGCCGCTTGCAGAAACAGTTTACGATCCTCATCCACAGAGTTGATCGTGTGCTCCACCTAAAACAGACGAAAAGTACATTTATTTATCATGGGTATATTTGTCTGGAGTGACAGATACATTAATTGCTGATCAACGCACAGCCCGAAGCGTGAAAGCTGTTGAAAAGTAAGTAAGACTATGGTTTTGTCAATTCCACCCGTATGGGTGAAAAATATGTGATAAGCAGTTTTTTTATCCGCTTAACATTAAACTCATAAACTCATTCTTATAGAAAATTAATAAACGATTTTTAATAGTTTAATTTGATAATTTCGGAAAATAGGTGTCAAAGTTTTGTTTCTCATTCGATCCACTTTAAGATAATTTTTTAAGATTTATGTAAAAGTGCTTTAAAGGCGTATTTTACCCTTCATTAAGAGTTTATATTACTGGATGGAAAATTAAAGTAATTTTTCTGTGTTAAAAAGCCCTAAAGACGTATTTAGCACTTCAGGAAACACTTCCTAATGGAGAATAAAAGAAGTTTTTAAAGATCAAAGTAGATTATCCTTTTCGAAGAATCAACAACACTGGATGGATAATAGGTTGTATGGATAACAGATCGTTATATTCGTATATATAAAAAAAATTGAAAATGCACTCCACAGGCGAAAATTGGGATATAAGTTTTAAAAATTAAAATATAAATGCCGCTGCCCAGCCAAAGCCTGGCAATACTTGTTAGTTATCCTTAGAGTCCAAGCATTTGAAGAGAACATACCTCTTGTGGGGTTTCCTTTTGTAACGCTGAGCTAATCTTAAACTTTGTACGCTTATTTGTGTAATCGAAATTCAATTCGATGCGTGTATCACCCGAGAGATTCTCTGAGCTGGCGTTCAGCAGTTTGGACTCAATCATCGGCTGCATATGCTTCTGATACGTTTCATCATTCAATTGGAGAGTATTTTGTATCTCACGACAGGTGAGAGTGTCGCAGGTCTCGAACAGCAAGATTATCGCCATTTGGTACGTCTGCATGGTCACAATGTAGGATTTCTTGAGGTGACTTAGCTTCAGTTCGCCATGGCACATATGATGCAGCCAGGTTAGTTTACGGCCGCTAAACAAATTGTGATAATAGTCCTCAAACTGGGGACAGAAATAAACACGATAAGCATTAACATGAAGTTCGTACATAATTTGTTAACATTGTAAAACGCACCATTTTGATGGACTTTTCGAATTCCTGGGGCACTGCAAAGGGTATAACCTGCGTCGAGCCCAAGGGCCAAGCGCCCGCCTGCAGCACTTTAATCGACAGGTTAATGCCTGTAAGAACACGAGTGTTGTTAATATATTAATATATTACAAATAGTGTGGTAACTAACTTATTGGCTGAATATTATTTGTAAATCGTTATTAAAAGACAAAAAAAAGTGGTAAATAAATGCAAAAGCAACAGTGAACAGCAACAGCATGAATCTTATGAATTTGTTATTTATACAAATCAAATTCCACATAATTTATAGAGATCTTTCTAAATATTCAATGAAAACGTGCCTCACTAATTTCGAACGAAAAAAAAGCTAAAAGTTTGTGTTATATATGTAAAATAGGTACATTTTAAAGAATACAAAAATGCCTGCTTAGAAATTTATTAAATACACAATTTGACTAAATTAGCAACTCAGCGAGTATACCCTAGGGGAATGCGAAGACTTATAGAGTAGTTGACTTAAGAAGTAGGGAAGAAAGAGCGGAAAATAAGTGGAAAACTGTTATATGAAGATTTAATCTTGGATTTAAGAACGCGGAATTTCTAAAATTTATTTTATTGTAATTGAAAAAATTAATTTAAAATTACAAAGAGTATAGCCAGACTTACAACAGAGGCCTAATTTGAATATTCAATTGACTTGATTCATTTAAGTGTATTTAGAAAGGATTTAAAATGAATGAAATAAAAGAAAGTAAATTGAACTGTTTTTTAATAAATTTACCCATACAAACATTCATTTAAATTGTTTAATACGCACCCAGATCAATGTCGTTGTCCTTTAAATGATTATTAAATTTGTTGTTCAAATCCGTGGAGACCGAAATATCCGTGAACATGCGATGCAGCTTGTTGGTAAACTCATAGCCACAGGCTTGCTGCAATATTAAAGTACATATATATTTGATTCCATATATAATTGATTTTTAGACACACCTTCAAGCGATTGATCATGCCCTCCTCGGCATCCATGCTCTGGCTCTGTTCGTGTATAAGACGCTTCGCAAGCAATCGGCTGTAGAACTTTTGATACACATCCTTGTCCTCAATGTATTTAAATATGGTTATATTGTTGGTGAGTTTCTGATCGATTTCCGCTTCGCAGGTTTTCGACTTCTTCAACAGAGTATCACAGTATTTGGCCACATACTCAGCGCTGCGACAGGGCTGCCGTTCGCTGGGTCGTCGATTGATGACACTGGCGCACGCCTTGTCCAGTGCGCTCAGGAAGAGCGAATCGTTCTCAAAGACATCGGCGATTAGCTCCTGATACTTGTGATGTACCTTCAGCATATTCTCGACAAACGCAATGTGTATATTCTCGCCTTTGAGCGCATAGACCGTTTCCAGACCCTCGTTTTTGATGTGCTCGAGAAATGTTTGTATCAGTTCGGCTTTCAGATTATCGGGTATCGGCTTCAGCACAATGTACATGTTGCGCAAATCCTGACGCCGCTCATCCGATACCATATCCCGGCACTCTGAATATATAAAGCCCAAGCGATCGTTGATAAACTTCTCCTCGCACTGTTTGCGCAGTTTGGGCAATGAGCTGACATGCAGAAACTTTTGAGCCCGCTTGCTTTCGTACTCCAGTATCTTGATCACCTCCTGCATGTACTGGGAGACGCTGCAGCGTTGCAGCAATTTGTTGGCCTCATTCGTGTAGTAGGCGCCGCTGGCCTCCAACATGGGTCCCTCGAACAGCTCCTGGTAGAGTTTCAACGATCCGGTCTTTTTATAATCCTGCACCTCAACGAAACTGTGTATGACACCGTTGATGACCTGGACGCGATGGGAGTCGAGGGTGCCACAGCTGGCCCGATCTGCGGCGATGCCTTCGAGAATGTGACGGACCAGTTCCTGGGCCAAATACTCAACCATATACAGACGCCAAATGTCCAAGCCGAGCTCACCGATTTCCATTTGTTCGGCCGCATCACTGGACAGATTGCCGTAAAATGATTCCGTATCGGTGATCTTTTGCTTTTTGATGTGCTGCTGGTTTAGGTAGCTGTAAATTTGGAGATTTTCTCGATTAATCTAAGGCTTCAATTGACTTTGGTGTTACGTACATGTACAATTGGTGGAGATATTTGATGCCCTGACTGTACTCCATCCAGGTGGTATAGTAGCGCTGCAGCAGATCCGGTTTGCTGTTCGTGTTGTTGGCATTGGCCGCATCGTGCTCGGCCAGCACCTTTTTGGCCAGCATCTCCTGGACGTGCGACTCAAGGAAATTCTTTGTCTCGCTGTAGAGGCGATCGGCCATCGGTTCCGGCTGCGCCACGCACAGCGTATAAACATCGCTGTGCAGATATAGAAGTGCGTGTGTGTGTGTGTTAGATGAGTTTTAATATTGAACAAATGTGGGTGTATATGTATGTAAAAGAAAATTTTGGTTTTTGGCAAATCATGCTGTGACGCACAGTGGAACATAATCAAATCAATTTCTAAGCGATTAAAACTTTATGTGTGGCATAATAAAATGTTTGTGTTAACGTTTTATTATTTAAATCTAAACGATTAAAACATTATGTTATTATTATATATTATTGTGGTGTTTTTTAACGTTTTATTATTTATTCATTTAGTTAATTGAGGCTTTTTTAAATCATATAACAGCTGATTCTAAATTGCAATATATTCCAATAATTGCATTTAATTACCGTTTCTAATTTTGGGCTATTTTTTCTTTCTGGTCGAAAATTTCTTTCCATTTCGTTTAACTCGTTTATCAATACTGACAATGTAGTTCCACTGTGCACGGCAAAATGTGACAGTCACTTATCTGCTAATTTTTTTATAATTTTTTTAACACATCTATCAAGCGGTTTCATTCTACAAGTTTGTCCTGCCTGTTCCACTGTGTAATTTCAAATGTTTCTTTTTCTTCTCTTTTACTGCTATTATTATTTTTAATGTTCATCAATGAATAATAATTTTTTTGCAATGCGGTTCCACTGTGCAGTGCTAAATATGAATGTCACTTATCTGCTTCTTTATTATTTTTATACTTGTTCTTTTTAAGTTCATCTAAAAATATGTTCTGCAGTTTCATCCTACATGTTTACCATGGCTGTGCTCCACTGTGCGTTTTGTATGAAGAACACACACTCACCTAAAGCTCGTGTTCCAGACGGCGCGTTCAACTTTGCTCAATGTTATCACCGACTCGGCGATGCAACGCAAGCGCGGCCAGACATCAACAAATTCCACTATTTTGGGCTTGAGCGACATCTCTGCTGCTGCTGGTGTGTGTGTGGGTGTGTGGGAGGATGTGGATTGTTTGCTTTACTGTATTTGGATTGATTGGGGTGAGTTTGGACAACGAATTATTAGCAAAACAACATTGTAAACACGTTTCAACAAATATGCAACAGCAACAACACAAAACTCAAAGCGCTGGCAACAGCAACAACAATAGTTTTGTATTGTTGTAAATGCACATAGAGTTACAAATTGCGTCGCCCCTCGTACGTCGCTGCCAGGCATAATCAGCAGGGCCCCTTTTTGGCCGCAGAAATGAGAAACGAGAAACGAGCAACGACAAATGGCCTCGAGCTGCAGCATTGCAATGCAATTGACTGGGGGCCTCAATTGGCGGTGCGTACAGAGGTGCCACAATGTGTTTAACACTTACGCGCTTCTTGATTACACTATGTACTAATTATTTATGCGTAAAATTTAGTTTTTTGCACTTTTTTTTACAATCCAAAATGAACTCTTATGTTACGGCGACAGGGTTGCCAGTCCATTTCGTTTATTGACAGTGCGGCTATGCAACCCTGTAATAGCGCAGTGCGATAACGATAGCAAATGGCAGAGCGACTCAGCGTCACAGTTGTCCATATCGAATATTAACATTTCTGTATGAAGCACAACAGCTGTTGTTAAAAAACAGCTGCTTAATTGCGCGCCAAGTTTGAATTCCGATGTCACTAAGCAAAAATTACGAGTTCTTTATATATTTATGTAGATTTATTACGTTTTTCTTCATTTTTCTATAATTCACTAATTGTTTTTTAGTTTTCTTTTTGTTATTTAAATTATATAAAAGTGCAATGTTAGATTTACAGTTAATAGCTTAAAACACAACACTTAAAACGTAATGACTAAAGTTTTATTATTTTTTTAAATTTTGCTAGTTAATTGTTTTAAATTTAAATTTTTTAAATAAACTCATAATTTTAATATTGAGGATAGCGGGTCTCACAGTTATTCAATCATCGTTATGCCTTTAACTCACATATTTTTCGTTGATTGTCATGCTTTAAGCCATTAAGAAAGGAAACTTGAGGGGAGGCTAACAAAATGAAAACACGGTATGGATAGAAATGCTTATAAACTGGAATTTGAATTAGGTATTCTCAATAGATATTGATTTGCTTTTGCTATGTAAGTTCGTTTGTAGTTTGTATTTTTTCTAATTCGTTGAAGTTCTCTAGTAAACATGCGACGCTCTATATACGTATGCTAATGTATATATGTATGTATATGTAGAACTATATATGTATATGCATATGTATTTATGTTTCTATGTTAACATAAAGATATCGAATTTGTTCTGTTTTCTAATACTTTCAATTATTTGCCATCAATTGGTTGCTGCCTACGCTGGCTCTTTAACTAAATGCTGTTAACTAAGAGTTTGTTTCTATAATTATTTAGCATAAGTATAGTACATATATATTTGTTTTAGTATTTTCTTCTTTTTGGACTTGCTTGTGGGTTGCATTTTGTGTGGTGGGATACGGATTTTTCAATTTTTTCAATGCATAATTATATTCATATTTCGCCTTAGTCTAAATATCTGCATTCTGTATGATTATTTGTATTTGTAGTTAATTAATTTATAGTTCGATTTAAGCGCATTTTCTATGCAAAATCTTTTCACATTGAGATTTGTTTGTATATTATTTTTTGCGAAATTTATGCAAGTAGTATATTTAATTTTTTTTTTTTAATTATGCCTAACACTAATTATAAATTGATGTTAAGATTCTTTTGTATTCAACTACACATCGACTAATGTTGTAAAGCAAATGGGTTCTTTGTTATGTTACAGTTGTTCAATAACTTGAAATTAACAATTTGTTCAAAACAAAACACTCACAATAATTAAATACTTAGTAATAGTTATAATTGTTTTAGGTACACAGTTTACAAACTTTTTAAAAAAGCAAAGATTAGTTACAATTATACAACTAAAAGAGTTCTTGAATTGTTGCTTCCTTTTTTTTTGAGAGGGGGTTTTCACATAGCAGAATATCACACGAATATAGGCAAACAAAATTTAGCGTAGGTATAACAGTTGTATAACAGTTAACTTTATGTTCACACACTCTCACAGTCACACACACGCACGCACATCAATATGTCAAATGAAAAAAAGTTTCCCAACATTTACTCCAACAAAGACTGAGATTCGCCCACTGTGCCATTGCCTAGACACGTTTCCACTGCCGCTTCTGATGCCGCCTCCTGCGCTTTAAGCTTCAGCAGCGGCGTCTTGATGTCCACCTCCAGCTCCGCGCTACAGTCGAGACTCGCTGGCGCTGCCGCCGACTCCGGCTCATGTAGTTCTACGGCCGCCTTAGGCTCCGCTGCGCTGCTCTCCGATTTGCCCTGAAGAAAGTAGATAAATATATTTATACAAAAAATAGCATTTTTTTAGTTGAGAAAAGTAATTGATTGGAATCTTCTTCCCACTATCCTTCGATGTTTAGTTTAAATGCAAACTGGGAGCAGAATACAGAACATTATATTGTGAACAGTTGAATAGGAACAGTAGAGCACACTGACTAGATGCTGAAACTGATATTGGGAACAGAACTTTATACACCGTAAATTGAGAACACTGTGAAGTACAGGAAACGGTACGTTGAGAACACTATCAATATAAAAATATATTCAAATGGAAAATAAAGTACAGTGGTCACCCACAAATTAAAATGTCTAGAATTTAGAATTTTCCAAAAATTAGAATAGGTATTTTCACTGCAATAGACGCATAATAAATAAGTTATTTAATTAAATTATAAATTCTTATATTTAAACCTTATTTAATTAGATGTCATTTTAAAATACTGCGAAAATCGCTACATTTTATTATATAGTATTTACAATTTAAATGTTTTAAATTTTTGGCATGGCGAAAGCAGCACATAAATATGGGCGTAAATTCGTGTTTTCAATCGCAACTCACCTGCAGATAGTAGGTCATTAGCTGACCCTTGCCCTTGACCGCCACCAGGCCGCGCTGCAGGAACGTATAGCCGAATGGTTCCAGTATATTGCAGGTCTCCTCGGTGACCTGAACGGCGCCCGCCTTTCCGGTGCTCTCCATGCGCGACGCCACGTTCACCGTATTGCCCCAGATATCGTAGTGCGGCTTCCGAGCGCCAATCACGCCGGCCGTAATCGGGCCGTGATTGATGCCCATCTTCAGCACGAAATGATTGAACGACTGCTCATTGATGCCCTGCAGCGCATGCTTCAGCTCCAGCGCAAACTCGACCAGCACGGCCAGGTGGGACCAGCGCTCGGTGATGGGCGCATCGGTGCGCAGGTTGCGCTGCAAGTTGATGCCACTGGCGGCCATATAAGTCGATCCAATTGTCTTGATCTTAATGATGTCCTGAAATTGCGGCAGCTCCAGCAGCTGGAAAAGGGACAGGTAGCTGACTTTAGTACAAATTCGAGTACACACTGTATAAATGTTATGCCCTGTTATGTTATGACCTTAACTAACACAAGTAAGAGCGTTGCAGTCGGGTTTAACCGACTGCAGAATTTTCTCGCGTACAATAACAAATTAAAACACTTTCAAAAACGGTCTGAATTATTATTGGTATTTTGGAAAAGTATCGGTTTTTTGTAATTTGTGGGAGCGACAGTAAACGTGACCGAGATTTTTCAGCTCGATCTTTTGAGAAACTCATCAGAAAATTGTCCACTAAATTTGGAGACTTTTGCTTTAAAATTGTGTGAGAGATGGATTATCGGGGTTTACCCGCCTAAAGATTTGCCACGCCCCCATTGGCGTATCCAAAAAATATTTGTGTGATCTATAAAGACCTTCAGTAATCTTTCTGAATATATATGATGCATCGAGCTTTAAAACTGAGAGGGATATTTAGATTAAATCGAATTCCCCCGCCCCCAGTGGGCGTACAAAAAATCTTCACACTTTATCACTTCGTAAACTAATATAAATTATAATCTTAGTTTGCTACAGAAACATGGATAATACTAGATTTTTCTAATTTAAGCAGAGCTTTGGAAAAAAACAATAAATTTGAATTTATGACTTTGTTTAAAAAAGTTAGTTTGTAAATTAAGAAGTAATTAAATTTTTAGTTAAATTTATTTATTATTATTTTAAACAAACAAACCCTCTACAAATAAGATCATTTCGAAAGCTATTTTTTTAATTTCTTATAAAATTTAAATATAAAAGTAAATCTTTGATCATAATAAAAAATATAGAAATTAATTACCATAGGTACATTTTTAAGTTAGTTAAATATACTCCAGACCAGACTTACCGCATCGAAATCGGAAATGACCTCATTCAAAAAACGTAAACACTCCAAGCCCTGATTGTTAACTGTTTCCTCCGAGTAAAAATCTATATAAAAAAAGAGAAATTTCATCAAATCTCATTCTACATCAGACAAGTGGTAAATGTATATTACCTGAAAAGTTGGGCATGCTGGCGAACAGAACGCCGACCTCGGCATAGCTCTGCGAGTAGAGATCATCGTGGGATCGCTTCGTATTCTTCATGAAGTGCTCGGCCACGTGCACGGGCAGCACGTTGTAAACCAATGCCTCATTCCGCTGACGCATATCGTTGGCGGTTTCTTTCTGCTCGGCCACCTCGGTTTTCCATTTAAAGATAACACGATCCTCGTGATCCATCTGGTTTGTCATAAAAATCAAAATTTTTGAAATTTGAAATTGCGAATTTTTAGCAGTCAAAATAATTTATTGGAATTTTCAATTATTTCTCTCTGAATCCTTCTGTTCGATATTTTGTATAAGTGTAAACTGAGAACATAATATACAGAATATACTGTGAACAATCTTATGGGAACAATAAACTGCTTGGTTGCATTGGGAATACTATTCCCACTGAGAACTAGTTTTTGGGAACAGCTCTTTGCGCACCTTACATTGGGAACACATTGCAGTGCAGGGAACAGTACGCTGAGAACACTGTGCATTGGAAATACGTACAGTGTCCACAAGGAAAGTAAATCTTTCAAAAATTGCAATCAATATCAATTGCTTTGGAAGTATTTGTTTTTTGTAAATTTCTTTCTTATATATTATAAAGTACAGTGGTCACTCGTAAATTAAAATTTCGAAAATTTAGAATGATCGAAAAATAAGAATTACTTTAATTCAATTATTACATAAATATCATCATATCAAATACTATTAAGAAAATCGCCAAATTTTATAATAAAATATCTAAAATTGTTCTTGTTTTAAATTTGTACCATAGAAAAATGGGATTTATAGAAATTCATATTTCGGGCATTTGAAATAAAATCTAAAACAGATGCGTCCTAAATTGTGAGTGTTTACTATAGCACACATTCGGTTCTTTGTGACTTATTTTTAATACTTACATGTCGCGCCAGAAAGCTGAGAGATATTGCGGCGACCAGCAGCAGACCTGAGGCGCAGTAACGCGATGATATGAGGCTGTAAATTAAATTTATGCACATAAGTATATGTGAATAAATAAAAATAAGTATATAGGAAAAATAAATAATGAAATAATATGTAGCAAGCCTGCAAAGCAGAAGTCAGACGTCAATATTTTAAAAAGCATGAATCGAACTTTGAACCAAACCAAAAATCCATAGAACCTTATAATATTTTTGGGTTTGGTTTAATTTTAGTAATATTGAAAATTTGCTAGAAGATATTGAATTTCGTAATTAGAATTAAGAAAATTTATTATATTTATAAATAATAAATTTTCCTTTAAAATGAAAAGAAAATGATGACCCAAGGTTCGAGGCAACACACAATAATGTGATAAACCAGGTGCACGAACCGAACCCAAGATGCGCAACCTTGAACCGAACCGAGGACAATTTTCGCTGGGTTTGCAGTCTAGCTTAAAAACAATCTAAAAACAAAACTTAAATAAAATGTAGAAGAAATAAAATTAAATTAAATTTTCATCAACATCTTAACTTACGGCTGATTTGCAAGATCGTCTTCGAGAGCGTATAAATCCTGCATGATAAAAATATTAAAATAGCAATGCAAACCTGAAATTTCAAATAAAAGATTATCAATAAAATTTCGAAATATTTCCACACATTTTCACACACTCACCCGCAATGGACATGAGCAGCAGAATCTTGGTTAAATGCGTGAGCTGGGCAATCACGGCAATCGCGATGAGTATGAGGACACTGAAGTTGCTCAAATAGGACGGATACAGGACACGCTCGGTGGGCACCGCCTCCCGCATCTGCTCCACAAACGACTCCGGCAGCAGGTGCTCGGCGGTGGCCACCTCCTCCAATCCGGCCGTGACATTGAATTCGCTTTCGCTCACAATGTGCTCGGTGCGCACGAAAGTCACGAAGAAGAACTGCAGCGGACGGCGAAAAAACGACAAATTAGAGTGCTTAAGTCGAGGCCCCCGACTGGCAGATACCCTGCACCCAGCTGTGAATTACCTTTGCATAAATTCGAATTAACTTTTATGCACTATGGATAATACAGTTTTGAATAACTTTTGGGTTTAAAGAACGATCTTTAAAAATATTCTAAGGTGTGTATATAGCAAAATTTAAAGCTATATCTCTTTAAATTTCATTGAATTGGAAGGAAGTACAAAAAGTAAAATATTCTTTTTTGTTGTTTACTATGCAAAATTACGTTTTCCATTTTCGAATAACTTCTATGCTTATAGTGCGATGATGATGAAATTTTCTATGCTTAAATAAGAAATTCCAAAGATTGTGTATACCAAAAATTACAACTGAAACTAATTTTGGATAACTTCTATGAAATTTTTAAGACCTTCAGATGATTTAAATACAAAAAAAATAGTATAAATATTCTTGATCTTTTTATTATTTATCAATATGGAATGTCAATATCCAAGTCGGAAATAAGCTACAAAAACCAATGTTTAAAATCCATATTTAACAATTTGAAATGAAAATGTTGCTAATGAAATAAAAAGTATATATAAACTTGTTCTGCATATGATAGAGAAGAATATTAAAAATTAAAGTAAACTTGATCTGCATTTGATATATAACAACTTATCGATTGTATTTATGTATATCATGTGATCCGAAATGCTTCCATCTGAAAAGGTTAATTCCCGACTCTTTAGTCTATGCATTCTTAGAGTTTTTGTCATTTTACTTTTTAAAAATGATGAATCTATTCAGTTGAGCTGGAGTGTATGCACCAGATGAGGTCGAAAAGGCTGCCTATAATCAAACACCGGGACAATCGCAATAAACCCCTTTTGTCAAACATTGGCAACAGGGTACAGGCCAACAAAAATCAATAGGGACTCGAGCACGCCAGCTTGTGGGGGCGAACCGCATACGAACCATGTCGATGAGATTGCTGAGCCCAATGGTGAGGGCTATAATTATGGCCGCCAGTTCGCGCACGAAGGTAATGTCATTGAAGCGCTTGCTCACGTCGACAAAGAACTTGGGCAGCATGCCGCTGAAGCTTTCCGCAATGCTGATGGCCACCAGCATGGCAATGGGCACCAGCGGTGCGGCAATATTGATGAAGTGCAGCGTGGAGCGCGGCAGCACCAAATACGAGTACAACACATCGATGCACTGCACCAACAGTGAGGCCAGCAGCGGCAGAGAGCTGTAGGGTTCCCGGTAGACGGCGTAGGCCTGCTCCAGCTGTGGATTCTTGAAGCGCAGAAAGATGTTCGTGTCCTTGGTGAGATTTCTGTGATGGCGGGCACAAATTACATTCAATTTCGTTTAGGTTCACAACAAATTGTTGCCTTACTCGTGTCCATCGCGTGTGACGAGCTCGTCTTTGAGACGCTGCTTGAAGTTCTCCAGCTTGATTTGCTCCTCCTCATCCTCGGCCTCGGCTGAATTGTGTCCATTGACGACAACACTTTGGGCCAGCAGCTCCTCATCGTCCACGGCGGCATCGTTATCTTCGCCGGCATTGTCATTGCTATCGTTGCTGGCATTCGAGTCCGGACTCTGAGTGGCGTCGTCTTTCTTTGATCCGTTGATTTTCTTGGCGCAGGGCGACGAAAACTGCAAAGGTTCAAGAAAATTCGCAGCTTGTGACTATGATTTAAATATCATTATAATATATCATTTGTCTAACTGGTTTCACCCTTTGAAATGTGTGATATTATTAAAATTGTTAAAAATAATTATCAAAAATATAATTTATATATTTATCTATAATATCCTCAGCCACAAATTGGTTATAGCGAAGTTTGTCTGTTTCTTTATGTCTAATTAAACACGTACTTAGTTTTTAAATTTTTATCTTATTAAAAAAATTGCATATATCTGAATTTTTGCTAAGTCATTTAGTCAGACATATAGCTGCTATAGGAACTATCGCTCGAAAGTAGAGTTTTTGTATAAAAATCCTTTTGTTTGCTTAAATATGTTCCCAATATATATATATAACATATAATATGTAGCGTAGGCAAGTTTTTTTTATTTTTTGTAAGGGAGAGGGGGGAGGCTTAAATAAAATAGTTTGTTTTATATGAGGAGGCTTAAATAAAATAGTTTGTTTAATATGAGGAGCGATTGCCGCTTTGTTTTAACAAAGGTTAAACAAAACAGAAATTTATAAGCATCGGCCACCTATATAATATGGCTACCATTGGAATCATCCGTCAAAAATGTATATTTTTATTTAAACAATTCATTTGCTCTTCAAGATATCTTATCTAAAATCTACTTTGCTTATAACATAAAAAGCTAATTCGAGAAACGTCCCTTGCATTTTATATAGTTTTCATAATAACAATCGGTCTATATTTTATGTCTTACACGCCCTTCAATATACTCTAACTAAACTGCTCAATTACTCATTAAGTTTGAAGAATTTTGTGAGGTTTCTTTTTGTTCAAAATAAATTGAGAAATCTAACGGACTATCATTTTTTATAGCTGCCATAGGCACGAAAGACCAACAATTGAGCTTTTCTATGGGAAAAAACGGAAACCTTTCATTTGTAACGTTTTGCAAGGATCTTTAATCATGAACAGCAGTCCTCGGCAGATGAGTTGTCTAAGTGGTATCAGGTATTTGTTAGGTTGATAGTTTATACCTATATCCCATATGTAAATAAATCAAATAAAAATAATCTGTTCTTTTCATTTTTTTTCTACGTCCCGCTCGCACTCACCGGCTTAACCACTTTGGTAATGAAGAAGGTCTTTAGGCCCGCAATGCGCAGCAGCTCCTCGCGCTTCTCGCCAAAGCCGGGCTCCACTTCGAACTCGCCGTTGAGAAAGGCCAAAGTCTTGTCGGAAATGTGCACGCGCCTGCGAAAGAAAATTCGATTAAAATAAAGTTGAATGTGGGTGTTGTGCGCACACACACACCCACACGCACACACACCATCAATTTACATATGGCGGTGACAGGTAGAAATCATAACAGAATGAGGGCCCGCCTGACTTTATCAATTATGCAAAAAGTTGGACTTACCCGGCCTTGCCGCTGGATTCCATTTTATTAGCCAGCTCGACGTCCTTGGAGTAAACGTCAAACTGCCACTGGCGCTGGCCGAGAATGCCGGCCAGGACAGCGCCCGTGTGAATGCCCACACGCATATCAACAGGTGAGTTTGCCTTCTGTTGCACATATCTAAAAGAGGAAATAGGTAATAAAATAAAAAAAAACAGTAAAGGGGATATAAACAAAGCAGGCAAACTATGTCCAGGGACAACAGGACGACGGAGGACGCGTGGTTAAGTGCAATTACATTTAATTGAACAAACGTTGATTTGACAGCGCCTGTCGTCGCCTGTCGCGAGTCCTGTCCCAGGTCCCCACGGGCTCGCCTGCCACACACACTCTACTCACTTGATGGCCTTCACCATTGAAAGTCCCATGTGCACGCAGAGCACGGCGTGATCCGGACGCTCGTCGGGCGCTCCACTAATGCAATAATAGCAATCACCGAGAATTTTAATGCGCAGTTGTTGGTACTTCTGCAGGGGGTATAAAGGTGTGTGTGTGTGTGTGTGTGTGTGTGTGTGTGGACGTTAGTTAGAAGGCTTATAACGCAACGAGCTAATCGAACTGTAGATGGGCCTCAAATAATGGCCTGCAGACCAAATAGAGGCCGACAGCAAGGGTAAAATTAGCTCAATTATTGGAAATTAATCAATATTAAATAATAGATAATAGATAATAATAAAGCTGCGTAATGAATTTGATTAATTGTGGGGAAATTTAGAAGGCTAACAAGATCAAACAATACTTGATATTTACAAAAATATATATTTCTGAAAAGAATTATATGTATATTTATTTTGTATCTATGTAATTTCGTTACTTTGATAAGTGCAAAATAATAATGCATTTTTACAGCATTTAATTTTGTAATTATTTTAAATAAATCTTTTTAGTTTTATTATTTTATTTACAGCATCACCATTAAGAATCATTCTTTAATTAGCAGGTAAACGAGTTCAAACAAAACTTCATATATGAACAATAAAAAATAAAGTTATTAAAGAGAAGAGTTCTAATTCAATATCATTCTTACATTCAACTGGAGCGATTTTCATGTTTTTCTTTTTAGTCACGATTTAATGCGTATAATTAATACTAGACTACACGTTTGAGTTGTTATTACACCTTGAATGACACCGACTGTAATGTTCTTACTTGTTGCTGTATTAATTTTATATTATAGACATTTTTTTAATTACTTCAAAACGTAACATTCAGAACATTTAATCAATCATTGAAAAAATAATACAAAATATTTAAAATTAATTTAAATTAGAATTTCAGACTCAAAGCTGTAACTTGGCTTATAAAGTCTGGAATATTCTAACTTGCTGGAATAATAATTTTGTATAAGTAGCAAACACTATATATTGCAATCGATACACTTACAAAAAATTAGAAAAGTTATAAGGCATTATATACAACAACAAAACGCAGTCAAAAAAACTGCCGAAAAGCCAAAACTTCGAAGCTTTTAAGCCAAGCAAACAAATGAACCGAAAACGCTGCAAAACCAATAAAAATAAATAAAAGAGGGGTAGAAAAAACACCCACAAATCAGTGAAAAGGAAAACACACACAAAAAATGTCGCCAACTCAAAGCACAAAAAAAACTGCAGCAAATGAACTAAGCCTAAATTTAAAGGACCTTTTAGCCGAACCCGAAAATCGCATGAGAGTAAAAATCAACTCGACACATTTCACACGGCTGACTGAACTTAACTTTTGTTAAAAAAACCCCCCAACCCAAAAAAAACAAAAAAAAGAAATGGAGATGAATGACAAGAGCAAACGCAAGCAAAAGAATTCAAATTAAAGTTCGAAATGCGCAATGGAAGGAAATGAAAAAAGAAGGAACGAGAAAAGAGAAAAACAATTCTCTGATGCTTATCTTGAACATCATAATCAACATTATTTTTAGAGATTATCATGGGACTAGGTAGGTGAACGAACAGCTGGAACAGCGCAAAAGGCAAAAGCGAAAAAGTAAAAGGAAAACAAAAACAAAAAACAAAAACACAGTCGGTACAAAAGGAAACTTGTTTCACTTTACCTCGGCGAGCCTATCGAAGCGTGCGAAGAGCTCGTTTAACATTTTCACAAGATCTTGGGCGCTATACGTGGAGGAGATGGCGGTGAAGCCGACAATATCCGCATAGAGTATGCTTTGTTTGTGGTTGTTGTTTTTTTTTTTTTTTATATTTTTGGTGGGTGCGAAAAAGAACATAACGATTAAAATGCTTGGGTCGCCATGGGTCGGTAATTAGCCTATAAAATGTGCGCCGAATGAACTTAAGCCCGATATTATTTAGCAGCAACTATTAATGGAAAACCAGGACGTGAAAATCTACCTAAAAAATATCTTAACATCTTAACGCACTCGTTAAGCTAACGCCCGAAATTCACAAGTACTCGTCAGTCAATGTTATGGGCCATAAAATTATTTAATTGGCATCAAAATATGTTGATTAAGTTTTGGCTTGTAAAACGAATGTTTATAAAATTTAAGTCATGTGCACTCGTTTTGTGCATGGTTAATAGACGTATTGTTAACCAACGAGTAGGTAAATTAGGTGCTAATCTTGGACCAAATAACGGGTAGAGTGGAAAATTTAAGAGCCTCGTTTTGAGTTTTATAACTAGCAACGAATAGCAAGAAAGTAAGTTGTGCTTTATAACGAGCAACGAGTAGCGAGAAAAAATACTACTCTACTCGTTATAGAGAAACTTAAGCCTAATAAGAAATAACAATTTAACAGCACAAGCTTGACTTGTGGTTAATAAAGAATAAGAAATTTAAACTAAGCAACGAGAAATTTTTAGATCCAGAGCTTGTCTTCAGGTTAATAGCGAGTAACTAGTTAAGTTCGAGCTTTAATCGCGCTTAATCACGACTAGTGCAGTTCAAGATTGCGACTACCAATCGTAAAAAGTTGATAAACATTTAAAGCTTGTCTTAAGGAGTAACGAGTAAGCTTTCATTTATCAACGAGTAGGTATCTGCTTTAAACCTAATAACAAGCAAAAAAATAGAGATAGTCTTAACTTATCTAGAATTTAATAGAATTTAGGGACTAGATATTTTAAAAGCTCATCTAAAGCTTATTAAGAAGAAACGAGTCTTAATTTAGTAACGAGTTGGTCTGAAGCTTATTAACAACTAACGACTGGAGGCTTTAGATTAATAATAATTTGATTAAGAGCTCGATTAGAATTTTTGATTGAGTGACAACTAGAGAGTGTCGCAGCTTGTGTTAAGCTTTAAAGAGTATGCTGATAAAGGATATGAACAATCGTATTTTAGCCACATATTAGTTAAATTAAGTTAATTTAAGCGCATTGCAAAATGTAATTAAGATTTGAAGAAAGAGCTTAGCTTTGTTGTACCACTTACCTCACGTTCTCATGTCGACTCATGTAGATCTTTTTGAAAGCCTCCGAACTGGATGAGCCCAAATCCTCGCGCATCTTTATAGCCACATGCTTGGGCAGCACAGATAACAGCAAGCGTTCCTTTCAATTGAAATAAATTTAGTAAAATTACAAATAAAGAGCATTGTGATTTTTACACACCTGCTCCGCGGACTGCTCCTCGATGACCATTTTCACTTCCAGACTCTTTTTGGCCTCCAAAAAGGCGCGCTTCTGCTTGGCCTCGCCCATGAAGTAATACATTAGACCAATTAACGCTGCGGTGCCGATTAAAACCGCATTGGCCGCCGCCTGTTCGGAGAGTAACGGATCCGCCCGCGAAAAGCCCACGGGCAGGCTCAGGCAATTGAAGAACGTGCAAAAGCCTATGACCATGCCCAGAAAAATCAATGGCAATGGCAGCGTCACATAAATCAGGAAGTTCAACAGTATGGACCAGCCGAGCACTTCGCTAAAAGTTATAAAAAATTCAACAATTAGTTGCACCTGAAATGGGTTGTCAATTCACGGTAGTTACCGCGGCGAGAAGCTGATCTGCAGCATCACATAGCCGGCAAAGTGCAGCATCGAGAGGAACCACAAGGCGCGTGGAATGATCGTCAACAGCGACTGGTGGAAGCGTTGCATCGCCGGCTGTTCCGAGTTGCGTCCGATGTGCAGCAGGGCCGTCAGCGCCAAATAGGCCATCAGCATGCTGAAGTTGACCACTAAAATTGGGAGTTGTTTATGAAATAATTTAAATTGGGGCTAAGTCTTTTTGGAATATTCAGAGGTTGAAATATCTATACTGTGATAGAATTATACAAGAATTCACATAAATTTTTAAATTAGCATAATTAATCAAAGTTATAGTTAGAATTAAATTTAAACAATTGAATCAAATTTGAGTTTGCCAAATAGGCCATCAGCATGCTGAAGTTGACCACTAAAATTAGGAGTTGTTTAAGAAATAATTTAAATTGGGGCTAAGTCTTCTTGGAATATTTAGAGTTATATAATAAATTTTAAATTTAGCATAATTAATTGAAGTTATAGTTAGAATTAAATTTAAACAATTAAATCAAATTTGAGTTTGCCAAATAGGCCATCAGCATGCTGAAGTTGACCACTAAAATTAGGAGTTGTTTAAGAAATACTTTAAATTGGGGCTAAGTCTTGTTGGAATATTCAGAGGTTGAAATCTCTATACTGTGATAGAATTATACAAGATAAATTTTAAATTTAGCATAATTAATTGAAGTTATAGTTAGAATTAAATTTAAACAATTGAATCAAATTTGAGTTTGCCAATTAGGCCATCAGCATGCTGAAGTTGACCACTAAAATTAGGAGTTGTTTAAGAAATAATTTAAATTGGGGCTAAGTCTTCTTGGAATATTCAAAGGTTGAAATATCTATACTGTGATAGAATTATTCAAGAATTCAAATACATTTTAAATTTAGCATAATTAATTGAAGTTATAGAATTAAATTTAAACAATTAAATCAAATTTGAGTTTGCCAATTGGGCCAACAACATGCTGAAGTTGACCACTAAAATTAGGAGTTGTTTAAGAAATAATTTAAATTAGGGCTAAGTCTTCTTGGAATATTCAGAGGTTGAAATATCTATACTGTGATAGAATTATTCAAGAATTCAAATACATTTTAAATTTAGCATAATTAATTGAAGTTATAGTTAGAATTAAATTTAAACAATTGAATCAAATTTGAGTTTGGCAATTAGGCCATCAGCATGCTGCAGTTGACCACTAAAATTAGGAGTTGTTTAAGAAATAATTTAAATTGGGTCAATGCCTTCTTGGAATATTCAGAGGTTGAAATATCTATACTGTGATAGTATTATACAAGAATTCACATAAATTTTAAATTTAGCATAATTAATTGAAGTTATAGTTAGAATTAAATTTAAACAATTAAATCAAATTTGAGTTTGCCAATTAGGCCAACAACATGTTGACCACTAATTAGGCGTTGTTCAAGAAACAATTTTAATAAAAAAATAATTTCAATTGGAGCCAAAAATTAGTTGGAATATAAAAATGTTAAAATCCCTCTGTTTTCGCTAGAACTATTTGTATGCAAAGTTTTTCAAAATAAATGAGTTATGCAAAAAACAATTTAAATTAGAAATACTATAAATATTTATGTATACAAATATGTAAAATATTTGGAGTTATGCAAAAACTTTTTAAATTTTGACAAGAATTAGTTTGAATATTAAAAGGTTGAAATCTGGCTCCTTTTGGTATTATTATTATTAAATATTTAAAATTTGTCTGTTCTTGAGGCTGACATTTTTTATTGAATTATTTAAACTTGTATATCCAAATTGGTTAAAAGTTTAAATTTAGCTGCCTTTAAAGCTTTTCGATGTGCGAACAACTAATATAAAACTTTGTCCTCGGAAGCTTGCCAACAGTGATAGTAATTTAAGTTGGAGAAAGATTAATTATTTTAAGCTTTGTAAGTTGAGAACTTTTCATAACTATTGAGACAATTAATTACATTTTAAGTTTACCAATTAGGCCACCAACATGCTGCATTTGACCACTAAAAATATGCGTTGTTCAAGAAATAATTTAAATTTGAGCCAGAATTAGATATGAGGTGATATGAGATATAAAATTGATCTAAACTTAAATCTGATTCGGATACGGAATCTGGTAGAATTTTGTAAAAATAAATTAAAATCAAACCTGTTTTAGATATTAAAAATTAATATTTGTCATTTGCAAAACTGAAATAATTTGTTAGAAAGTGTTTAAATTCAATTTAGTTATAAATTGTTAAAAGGCGGATATTTTTTATTTAATTATTTAAGCTTGGATTTAAAATTTGCTAAAGTGAAAAATGAAAATGATTTAAATAAAGTTGAAAGATTTTGGAAAATCATTTTAAATGAAATTATGAAGAGGGATTAAACATTCTATAACAAGTTGTAATCTACCTCTTTCTAAAGCTAAAAATATTGAAACAAAAAATGTAAATTGAAGTTGGAATTAGTTTTAGTTATTAAAGGTTTATATCGGTATGTGCCTATGTTGAAACCGAATTGCGATTTATCGAAAATTACAACTATGTCCAAGGAATCTTGAGAAAAATTAGCGGGCACATAATTTGACGGCGTCAATTTGATCTTTACAAAAACAAGGATTAATTAAACTTTCCATGCGTAGGTAATAACAATATTGTCTGAAGACGAACAAAACTTCTCCGATTCCAAAAGTATATATATATAGACAGCCTTCTTTCTTGATATTGAAATGTATCAAATTCATATTGATATTGTAATGTAATTTAAAAAAATTTAAAAATAATGAATATGAATATAAAACCGCGGGAAACAAACAGACAACTAATATAATAACTAATAAAATAAAAAATGAATAATAAACCGCTTGACAGTACTTATAATAAATATTATGTTCTGCATTTTTATAAGAGAACATTTATGTCTGTTTTTAACCCCTTTAAACCTAGCTTTGATTTCTTAATTTCTGTAAGCGTAATAAAATATATATTGAATGTATACTATTAATAATAATAATATATATATAATAAATATTAAATATTATATACATAATAAATATGAAATATTGCCAGCGAATTGCGAATAAAAATAAAATAAGAGCACGCTCGAAGAGATTATCTAGAGAATGAATATTAGATAAGCCGCAGCTGCAACGAGGCAAATGCAATATGCAAGACGCAATTGGATGAACTCACCCCTTGTGGGATTCGCCTGCTCCCAGGGTATGCAAATCGTCCACAGATTAAAGAGAATGGCCGCAAACAGGAACCACTTGAGGCCGCTGCGACGCTGCTTGATGGAATAGTTGTGATAGAGTTCGTTGAGTACGTGCTGTGGCAGGATGACCACGCCCCCGCCGGTGATGCCCACGCCCCCCGCAACGGCCTCGCCCTCATTGGGCGGACGTCGGCGTGTCGGCGTCTTTTGCCGCTTGCCCTTGCTCGGCGTCGTCTGGCCATTCTCCAGATTGGCCACCGTTGGCTTCTCTTCCGGCATGTCGCGCGGTTCACCGCAGTAACAAAGTTTTTCGTTGATCGCCGCTTTTTTGGTGGGTGGTGGGTGGAAGGGGGGGTGTCGGGCGGTTTTCTATTGTTGATGTTCTTGTTGCTGTTTGTTAATGAAGCCTGCTCATTTCCGTTGTCCTCACTTATTTATGAAACGTGCGCGCAGGGAATGGGTGCGGGGGGCAACCTCGGTAGCTGGGGAGACGGGTTGGCAAATAGAATAATATGAAGCACAAACTCAAATACGAAACTTGTACACAAAATACAAACGTTAACGGTAAATTTGAGGCTTAACATTGCCGATTGCCTCGTGGCGTCCTCTCTCTCTCTCTCTCTCTTTCCTTCTTTCTTTCCCACTCTCTCTCTAAATATAAACGTGAGTGTGAGCGCCAAGGCGGAAGCGTCCTTGTACAAGAGCCATGAGCGTGGCCCTGTGTGCGTGTGTGTGTGTGTGGTTGTGTGTGTGGTTGTGTCTATGCCTGCCTTAAGCAAAAAGCTCCTGACGCCGTGGTACAGTGGGCCACATTCGATATAAGTAATTGAATTGTTATATACCTGAGAGGTTTTTTTTCTATTTTGGCATATAACAAAATAAATGTACTAAAATTTTGTTAATACGTTTTTAAGCATATAACAACATTAATGTTCTAATACAGCTAAGTAAATAATCCAACTCTTTTATACAAAAAATATGCTTTTCAAACAAATTATTATATACCTGATAAGTTTTTGGTATACAACAAAATTAATAACTTAATCCTGTTCAGTAAAAATTTGGATTGTTATGTTGCTAAAAAATAAATTGGGGATTTCTAATTAAATTTAAAACTGTTATACGGTTTTTAAAACTATTTTTCTGTTCCTTAAAAACATGTTTCAAATATATTAATAATTTTTTCTAAGTATCATTTATTCAATTTAACATTGAAATTTATGTTATACTTCAGCCCTTTTAAATTAACAAGAAAATACGTTCTAAATTAGATTTACAAACTAACTCATCAATTAATGAACGAATAAAATTTTAAAATGCAACAAAATTATATTATTCACAATTTATTTTACGTAAGCCCTATTTTAAATAGCTCGAAAGTACTTTGTATTGTGTATATTCTATACAAAAATTAAGTTTTAATGTAATTGCTATAAAAAAATTAAGTTTTAATGTAATTGCTGTAATAACAATTATTTTCTTTGCTATCTTATCAATTGAAATAAGTTGATCTATGGCGAAATTAAGCTATATTAAAATAGGTTTTTCCTGACTATGAATATCAATTGCAATTGCAATAAAAATCTGTTTTTATAACATTTATGTTTGTTTTATCTTATCAAACTTTTTCTAGTTATTGTGCCTACTAAAACTTTATAAGAAACTTTTTTTATGATATGTATGTTCGTTTTATCTTATCAGCACTAAAATTTGATAACTAGAAATTACCTAAACTTTACTATTTATATTAATTATAGCGCTTACTAAAATACTGGGGCACTATACAAAACTTTAATAATACTTTGATTTACCATCATGTGAATAAAAAGCTCAATTAAGCTACGAAAAATGCGTGGGGATACCTTTTATGTTGTATCTTATCAAAATACATTTACATTTGAATGAATTGAGTTCAAAATACTACAATTTAATACTAAACTATTCATAATATTGATTTACTTTGCTATCACAAAGGCAATCTCATTATAAACACCTCCAAACAACAAAACGGGGCTTTTTATTTTATTTTTTGAATGTATCTGCATGCGTGTTTTATCTTATCACCAGATAAGATAGAAATACTTGAAACTTCTTTATGACAAAAATAAAGCACTAATTGATATTATTAGCGCTGTGACTGAAAGAAAACTGATTTAAAATTAATAATGATTATTAAAGTTTTTTGGTTTTAAGAAAACCAAATTTTCTTAGTTTTTGTTTTGTTTTAGGCCGAATTCAAATTGTCTTATCAAATTTTCATGCTTAATAAACGTTTGCATAAATGATGGAAAAAAATGTAATTTTTTCGGGCACATTTTACACACGCACACACCACAGTATCAAATCTTCCCTCCCTCTTGCTCCGTTACGCTCAGTGTCTCTCGCTTTGGCTCAGAGTCGCGCCTTCTCTTTCCGGCTACCTGGGCTGAGTTCGCCGAGTTCCTCTTCACTTGGCTGTCGTATCCTTATTGCCGAATTCGTTGCTTCTTTACTTGGCATACAAAAATCCTTTACTTCTATGCTATGCTCATGGATATATATACCTATATATAAATATGTGTGTGTGTGTTTATCTATGTGTGTTTAAGGCTGATTTGCTCAAGGTTCGTTTTAATGCGTTGTGATTTTGTGTGAGTGTGTGTGTGTGTGTGTGTATTTGTGTTTGTGTGTGTGTACACACTTTATGCATTTGCAGACAATTTTGTATCTAATTTTAATTTGAAAAAAACAGCCCGCCCATAAAACTAGGCAGCAAATTTGCAGTTTTTGTTCTATATACATTTTTTTTTTGGAGGCTGCGTAAGAAAAGTGGGCAGAAAAATTGGCTCGCACAGCTGCCCACACTTTGATTATAATTATCTTTTTTCTTTTTTTTTTATTTTCATTTTCAATTTTGCACTTTTCACTTAGGCATTTCTGACCATTTTGATTTAATAAAAATATGTGATAGCATTGGTTTTAATTGAATTTATTAACCTTTTTCAACTACTTCGTTGTGGTTTTTTTTTATTGCTGCTGCTGGTGCTGCTGCTGCTGCTGCTGCTGCGAGGCAACTTAAATCGCAAGCGTCGCGCACGCAAATTTCCGCGAACTAAACTAAGACGCACGATAAACTTGACTGATTGTTAAGTGAAAATTTTTGACAGTCAACAGCCCAAGAGCCCAACAGCAGCAGCAAGGACTTTTAACAAGCCCCAAACGCATTCTCTTCTCTCCCGCTCTCGTTGAGAGCGAGCTTTTTGGCGCAAGCTCTGTGAGCGCATGACTGCGAGAGCGCTGTGAGAGACGGAAAAAGCGCATGCAACTGATAACGGTACAGCTGTGCAGCCTGATAACGCAATGTGCAACGTCTGTTAATGGGAATGTGCGTGTGTGTGTGTGTGGCGTGAAAGGACCTCACACTCGCACTTGAGCATTATTACTGAAATTGCCGCAGGCCCATAAAATTAATTAAGAACTGCTACTCAAATGGCCAGCAACAGCGACGCCGACGCTGACGGCAACAGCACCTGGCCTTGCGCCACTCCACAGGATGCAGCTGTGGATTTGTGTGTACATAAACATGTAATGCATCTTTAAGAACAATATGCTGCGTTGAATATTCAACAGCTACAGATACAGATGAAATTTATTACAGTTTCTCGTGGTTCACCTTATAAGAATATGTATTATTCTTGCCTCGATTTCCCAGAAACATCAAGTGTTCGATTATTATCATTAATTACATTTTTTGATGACAAGCAATGCAAAAGTAAACTAGGATATTGCCATATTGTCCCAAAACGCCTAGAAGGAGACTTCTCCGATCTCAAAAGTATAAATATATATTCTATATCAGTATTCCCAATAATGTAAATGACATTTTTAACGAGTTTACGAAAGAGGAATGAAGTATTCCAAAAAACACTATATGATAATAATAATGAAAATGCTATAAAAATTTAATTTCCCACTACTGAAGTCCCCGTGGTCCCCCAAAAATAATAAAACTTAGGTCATAATCATTATATGCGCCCACAAAAAACAGGAGTACTCTAGTCAGGAGTGCTCGACTGTGAGATACCCTGAACACAGCAGTGAGCTGTTGTTATAAAGATATAAATATTTTATACCTACACAAAATCAGAAAATGATATCCTAGATATGCGTTTGATTTACGAGAAAATTCTCAACCAAAATTGGAGGCCCTAGCTATTATAGTCTCCGAGATATGCTAAGAAAACACACACACACGGACGGACATGGCTAAATCGGCTCGGCTCGACGTCGTGACCAAGAATATATATACTGTGTGTTCGGAGATGTCCCCTTCTGCCTATTACACACGTTTGCCGAAAACCAATATGCCCTTGGTGCAGGGCGTAAGGAGTATATCTAAATTCATTAACAAGAGGCATGAAAGAAAAGTTTTGCTCGACATTAACTCACATCTTGCAGGATCCGTTGCAGCAGGCGAGGACGCAGGACTCAAGACGCAGAAGCCGGCCGAAGTGCAGCAGGAAAACCCATGTGAAAAGGCGCGCAACAACAATGCGCAACCAGGTAATAAAAACGGAAGGAACAGCTGGCTTTGCCGTGTGTTGTTGTTGTCGTCGTTATTGTTGGTGTTGTCGTTGTCGTTGTTGTTGTTATCTAAAGGAATAGTAATCCAGTACGCGCACAATGGCACGTGATGCCGCTCAATCCCATTTGTGCCGGGTGCGCACTGTGACGGCCGCCTTTTACCTGCCTACTGTGCTACATAATTGTAATTTCCGCTTTGAAACTCGAATAGAACAACAACAAATCGACCATTACTTTGATTGATTGCTTTCAATTTCCATTTGTATGTGCATTGGTATGGGTTTTACTTGGCGCGCAAATCTGTTCGTCTGCTTAGCACAGCTATCGATAATTTGCATTTATCGCTTATCTATGTAATTAACATAACGGGCAAGAAAGAGAGTAGCCAAGCTTTTAATAAACATGTTATTCCCTAGTTATCTTTGTGGTATGAAATATGGTTAAAAGGGTTACAAAATCATACTATTTTATAAAAAATTTTGATGAATATGTAGTTGGGTACATATGAATGAAAACACCAGATTGAGAGATACAACAAAATATCATTAACAACGTGTTATCGCCTAAGTTAATAAAATAGCAGGCACTTAGTATTCTACCAACATTCAAATATAACAATACATTTAAATGTCAAGTAACACTCGATGTAATCGATAAGTATGAATTGCTGCTCTACTAAAAGGTGAAAGTATGGTCTCTTACTCTAACTGCCCGTGTGCTGGAAATGGCTATTGCATTCGCACTGTTCACCACTTCATTGTCCATGGTAACAGTGCCATTTTGAGTATAACATAATGTTAACTTTCTTGATCGCATGATATATAAGCTTGAAACTATAACATTATAACCAATTTGACTCAAAATCGAAGCTAACTTTGTTTTCAGAGTGTGTATTTATTAGATGAACACCAATAATTAATATATTTTTATGCCTTTTAAATACAAATTTTACAATAAAACAATATTTTGAAAAAGAAAACAGCAAAAAATATTTCGATAACGATTGTTGTGCTGCAAACCGTCGATATAATATCAATATAGCTAGTGTATATAAAGTTACTTCAGCTTCTGTCTCTGTCTCATTCGGCGTTTTTCTGCGTAACTGTGTGGACGTTATTCTCAACGGCAACCAAAAACCCATCAGGCATTCAACTTTTGTAAGCAGAGCTACCTGAAAAAGTTGTCAAGCAAGAGCAATTTGCACAAATTTATAGAATTTGCAAATCTTGTTGGAAATACGTGTTTGGTTTTTAAGTATCTCAAAGTCGTGTTTGCGTACGCGAGCTGTTTGCAAAACTTCAAAAATTTAAACACTTCGCGCTTCTCTTTGAAAAGTAATTCTTAAAAGTAAAATGGCTGATGTGGCTGATAAAAAGAAGTGAGTAAATTAATTTGTTTCTGTGTAAATGTGTGTGCTTTTAGGCTATGCATGTGTGTGTTCAATTTGTTTAAACAATATATGTACATATATATATAGCGGCAGTTGCGGCTAATTTCGCAAGTGGTGTACATCATTTTCTTCCAACGGTTTGGGAAAAAATTTCTTTTTGAATTTTGTGTCTATCCTACGTAAAATGCTTTAACAAACAATAGAGTTGTCTCTGTTACGCCAAGCCGTTCCAAATGTGCGCGCAAAAAACGACGCCGTTGATTTTGGCGCGGCGTCATGACGCTTTCTCGCTTACACTCCGGCCGGCAAACAGCAACGGCGGCAGCGGCGGCGACTTCGTCAGCAGCATGCTTGTTGGACATGTTCGCGGTGGCGGCGGCTGTGAAGAGGCAAAGAAGTAATATATTGAGCGTACGTGTGTGTATGTGCGTGTTTGTGTGCAAAGCGGAGTGCGCAAATAAGTATGCATGTATATATGTATGTACATATTTAGTGTGAGCGAGCTGCATCTGTGTGAAGCATTCAAGTTGCCGCTCTTTTTTTTTCGTGCCGTTTGAGTTTCAGCTGTCGTTTTGTCTGTCTCGTCTGTTTGCTTTTGCTGCTTCTGCTGCTGCTTTCGTCTGGCCCTGGCTATTAATTTTTGTCAGTTTCGTCTTCTGCGCAATTTTCGTTTAAAGCTTAAAGCTTGGCATTTATTAGCCGCTTGCCTTTTGCGTTCTTTTTTTTGTGCTAATGAGCTGCTCAAATGAATTTCTGCTGTGCTTCCAGGTATATTTTGTCACTGCTTAAAATAATCACCATTGTCAACGTTTCGCTATGTGCGTTTTCTAACTGCTTTTGCTGCGTCGAAGCTAAAAGATAACCGTTAAAACCTTTTGTCTGTGTTGTCTTAGGTTGTGTTGGTCATGGGGAAGGGGGATTGTCGCATAGTGGGTGTTTGTGCTAGCATATATCAATTTTGTGACCGTTATTTTTGTCGCTTTGTCTTGCATTGCAATTCTTTGAACGAGCCCTCTCACTCGCTCTCTTGTATGTGGTTTCCTTCGGGTACGTGACGCGCGCGCAATGTGTCTAACAAAAGGTGTGTGCGAGGGAGATGCAAATAGTGTCGCAACAAAAAAAACCAGTTTTTTTTCATACGTTGTATTTCAAACAAGTCGCGCTTCTTTTTTTTTTTTGCATGCTTTGCCTTTCCACTCTTCACATTTTATGCTATGTACACATATTTTCCGCTGTATATTAAGGAAAAAGAAGAGAAGAAAAAACAGTTTATATGAAAGCGCATGCCGCTCACCTTTTTTCCGTTTCTTTTTGCGTCGCAGTTTCCACGAGTTGTTGCTCCCATTTATCATTTGCGGCGGCAGATGCTTTTAACATGCTTGCGTGTGTGTGCGTGTGTGTGTGTGTGCGTGTGTGTGTGTGTGCGTGTCTGTGTCTGCTTCTACTGGGGGTGGTTGTAACCAACGCGGAAGCGACCGGCTGCCGGCTGCAGCGTCGTGTTCACTACTTTTGCCGGTCTTTTGTGTTCTTTCTATTTTTTTCTTGTTTTATACAATTGCGACATTTTGGTTAGAAATTGTCTTATAGGTAATATGTCGAATCAATAGAATTTTTTTATAGTGAAATTTTAATACTTAGAATTTTTTAATAATTGGATTTTATTTTATGCTTCATATAATTGCGAAATTTTTTAGAAGTATTTTTTTAACTAATTAATTTTTCTCTCAGCGAGACCCCTGTGGTTGAGAAAGTTGCCGCTGAGGAGGTTGATGCCGTAAAGAAGGATGCGGTTGCCGCCGACGAGGCAGCGGCCGAAACACCAACCACCACAGAGAACGGTGCCGCCGCCGCCGGCGAGGAGGAGTCGAGCAGCAGCGCCGATGGCGCCAAGGAGAACGGCTCAGAGGCGAGCGCCGAAGCTACGCCCGCTGCTGCCGGCGATTCCGTCGATGGCGAGAAGAAGACCGAAGCAGCAGCCGCCGCCGATGAGAAGAAGGATGAACCGGCGACCGAGGAGAAAACAGCTGAGGCCAAGTCCAGCAGCGAGGCAGCACCAGCTGTAGAGAATGGCGCCGACGAAGCAGAGGCAGCCAATGGTGATTCAAAAGGTGAGCTAACCCACCCTCTCCTTCCGGCCTATCAACATTTTCTGTACAGTTAACTAACGTTGCCCAAAACACAATGCTTTTTAGATGCGCCCGCCGCAGAAGCTGTGAAGCGAAAGGTTGACGAGGCTGCCACCAAAGCCGATGAGGTCGTTGCCACGCCGGAGAAGAAGGCGAAGCTGGACGAGGCCAGCACAAAGGAGGAAGTTCAAAACGGTGCCGAAGCCAGCGAGGTGGCTGCCTAAAAACGTCGCCCCGCTCAGCAGTAGCAGCACAGTACTACATATAAATTTACTAACACAAACACAAAAATCACACAAAAATGCGTTCACACGCACCCACACACACACGCGTGTCTCGGTCTGTGTGTGTGTGTGTGCTTGCTGGCGCTTCTCTATTAACAATCCTGTAATGGGAGCGTAGTCTTAAAATGTACCGATTCTCTCTGACTAACAAAAAAAGCAAACAAGAAAAAACAAACAAATCCATTATCATTTACTTAAACAAACAAAAAAAAACTTAACTTTAAAGAAAAAGTATATATATATATAAACAAACAAAAAAGAAACAATTAAGATGCGTTTTAAGCAGAAAACAAAAAGGCAAAAAAAAAATAACGAGAGTTGTAAACAAAAATAAAAGCATCAAGTTTATTAATAAAAAACAAAAAAAAAAACGAAACAAAAACTTGCAAGTCTTGTAAAAGTGAACGAAAAACAAATTTAACTTTACGCATTTGTCATTTTTAAGATAATTTCTTTTTTAATTTTATGTATGATCCTATATTATATATGAATATTTATATTAAAAGAAAAAGCTCTATGTTTAAAACTCGAAAAGATCAACCAACATCTAACAGAAAGCTGCCCTCTCACTTGAAAAAAAAAACAAATCTATACATAGAATTGAGAAACCATAAAAAAGAAATGCATGGATCTTGTATATCAAATTTTTTTTATATAGCAAACAAATCAACAGCGCGAGCCGACTGGAAAATTTAAAAGTTATATTAAAAATTAAAAAACGTAATTTAAATGCCGTAACTGTACAATCTTTTTTTTCTATTTATATACTATAATTTTCATTTAATTGTATACGTACAACATATAATTATTTAATCTTGGTAAATGTCTTGAGAGCATTTTCTGCTCGACAATTGAATTTGCATTTAAAGAGAGAGCTTAATTTTGCGCTGAGCGTTGTCTGTGTATGTGTGGTTAGTTGTTTACATAGTTTTTGCCCACTCGAACCCACTACCAGACCAACTATTCAGCTCTCTCTCTTACACACTGCCAACCTTTTGATGTTTGAGCGATTATTTAGTAAGCCAGAGACGGCAGCGGCAAAAAGAAAAAACAACAAGAACAAACAATCAGAGCAAAGCAATAGGCAATAACGTATGCCAGAAGGTGACGCAGAATACATAATTAAAATTAGAGCAGAGCATGTAAAATGGCAAAAATTGAAAAACTTTTCAAAAGTAACCGGCGCATTTTTAGCCAAGTTTAAAGCAACAAGAAAATGGCTAACAAAGTGGCCAGCAGAGAGAAAAAGAAAAGAGAACCAACAAAAAATTCGAGAACATTCAAAAATAAATGGAAGAACAAAAAAACAAAAAACGGAAACAAGTAAATTATTCTGTCTACGAGGGTTTGGCGACTTTCTAGCAACTTCTAAAAGCTTACTAGAACCGTTCGAGTCTGCATGTGTGTGTGTGTGTGTGTGCATTGTGGGACGCGACTGTACAGCTTATGCAGAAATAGTCGCGGCTTATCAGCAGTCACCTTGGGCATTAAATGCGACACAAAAAGCTCTTGTGTGTGAGAAATTTGCATTTAAATGAGCTACAGTTTTTTATTTATATATATATATACAATTATATTATATGTATATGTATTTATATTTGTTTATTTTGCCAAATGGAAATTTCCTTAGAAATTTTGTAATACATTTACAAACAAATATACATTCCATAAAAAGCTCAATTTACTATCGGCGTAATTCCACGAAAATAAATATGATCGCATCCGTGCAATGTGAGTCACATTTGAAAAAAAGTACATTCGCGAAGCGCTTGCGAAAGTCCAAAGCTTGCTAGCCGAAAGCTTTTCAAAGTAAGCTAGCTTTGAAGCGTCATGCATTGTTGCATGCAGCATTCAGCCGCAAAGCTTTCAAAAGTTTCCACTTGTAGCGCATTGTGCTAACCATGTAGACCGAAAGCTCATTAGCGAGTGGCGCTCAACAAGTATGAAGATCTTTATCTAATTTATTCCTCTTTAGTAGCATATGTTTTTGCTCAGCCCTCTTGTTACAATATTTTATTTTCAACGGCGCGCGTGCCAAATCTCACGAAATTTTCTAGAAAACTCCCAAATGGCGCTTTTTTAAACATATTTTTTTGAAACGCAATTGTTTGTCTTTGACCCAAAAAAAACCAGACACAGATTTAATAAAACTAAAACTGGTTCTAATCAAAAAGTATAAATTAATTAAAAAAAAACAAGCTGCGACATTTCTGTGGAGTGTAAACAAAAATTCAACAATAATTGAACAGATTTGCTTAATTCTAAAATTTTAAATAAAGCGCGCAGTAGCTGCCATAGCAGTCAGCATGTTGACATCAACAAAGAGTGAAATTTCCAATAAGAAATTGTTGGGAACGAAGAAATTGCAATGGCAACCTTTCAGCGCTCACTTGCAAAAGCTCGATCGCACCACAGCCTGCAATGCTCCAAGTATCGATTGCAAAATTGGGAGCAATAAAGAGCCAACAATACTCGTTGCAAAAACACAAAGTGATAAGATACCGCAGAGCGGGCACGGACCTCTTGACACTCTCACGCCAAAGCTACGATCGCAGTAGCAATTGAAACGTGCGCGCGAGTGGATGTCAAAGCGAAGACCGGAAAGCAGTGCAAAGTTAAAACCGTTATACAGTCAACAGCGCGACTCTAGTTATTTATATTGTTATTATTATATTTAGTACAAAGTGACGTGCGTGTTTGTAAATATTTATTGCTGTTGTTAGTGTCAGTGAGAGTGCGATTAAAATACATACATATATCAAATAGGAAATACAAAGACACACAGACATACACAACACACAACACTCTCACACCAGTAGTTGTTACGTACCTTTTGGACAGCGCATCGCGTTGAGGACGGCAGACAGAAAGCGGAAGGCGGTAGAGAGCGAGAGTGTGCAGCCACAAGATGTCCAACAATTTGCAAACGGTAAGTGAGAAGAAGAAATTCTGCAAAATGCCCAACCTGTTTTTATTGTTGTTTTTTTTTGGCTACTCTTTCCTTATCGCGTACATTGACCGAAACGCGATTTTGTGTGTGTCATTGCAATGGGTTAAGGCCCTTGCGAAACGCGTGTGAAGAGTCTATTGATTTTCTCACGCCGTTTGATACCTAAAAATTTACTTTGAAAAAGTTAATTTTATTATGTTTTTTTTTATAATCAGCGAAAAATCAGAAAATTGATCGCTAAAATTTATTTCTTACAAAAATGGCCTTATTTTTACTTTTCTGTTTTTGACGTGCGTGTTGCCGGAGAGTTAATTTTTTGACGTTCTTGAAGTTTTGTGCGAGAGGCTGCTAAGTTTGCTCCTGTTAAAATTGGTATTTTTTAAAGGTGTTCATTTTTAATACCATTATTTTTAATAAATTAATTTGGTGTTGTTTACATTTTGTTCGTGTATTTTGAAAGCTGTTAATTTTGAATACTATTATTGTTAATTTGAAAAAAATTAACTGCTTAATAGTAGCTTGTTGAAATTTTTGTTTGTATGCTTTAATGTTATTTTGTGTATTTAACGGCTGCAAACCCAAAAAAAAACCAAACCAAAATATTTTTCATGGTTGGAACCAATGTATTGCTTTTAGGTTCGGTTCATAAACCTGGTTTTCCGCACCAATGTACTATGGTTCAAATTTGGTTACTCACGTTTTATTTATTTTTTAATTTTAATGTTTGCTATGATATATTTAATACATTTTCAAAATTCTAAAATAACACTAAATAAATGCTTTGCATTTCTAAAGAACATTTACGCTTCGACTTGTTCACCCTCCAAGGTTCTTGTGTTGTTTCTTTTGATTTACTTTTATGGTTGATATGATTCCTTGCTGATCGTTCAAACAGGGCCTATCGCCCGCTACATTGTTGTCGCCTGTTCTCTTTGTAGTAAAACTCGTTGCACGCTCTTCATAATCTTTTTTTTTTATTTTATTGGTTTTTTGTTTGTTTTTTTTTTCTTATTGGCATATTTTTTGCGTGAAGCTCGTTTCACAGTCTCTCGTCGCAATGGGCGCCGCACAGGTGGCGCTGCGGGCAAGCACAATTCGCTGCTTTCGTCATAGCATTTGCCGCCCCCCGCCCCTCGGCTGTAATTGCTGCTGGTGGAGTCGCCGCAACAGGTCACGTGCCGGCGTCGCCGCTGCCGCCGCCGCTGCTGCGCAGTTGCAGAACTGTAGTCAGGTAATTGCTTTAGCCAGGTCTAATCTATTACCAAGTATCTATATGTGCATGTATTTCCCCCCGAGCGTTGTCGTTGTTGTTAGTTTTCTGTTAATGCGGTTTTCGTGCGCTATTTTAGCCGCAGTTTTTTTCGCAAAGTACTTCCAGTGAATTTTTTAAATCTTGTGATTAATATTGCTCATGCGTTAAATGAATCAGTATTTAAACATATATTTAAATTGGTGTGGGGCAAATTACATTGTGCAGCCAATATAACGCTATGTAAATTAGATTCAAAGAAAAACAAATTATATAGGGAGGACAGTTCCCATAACCAGGTAAATTAATTCCAATGTGTTGACACATTACATGTATTTCAAATTTTTATTAAAAATTTTGAAATATTTTTTATATGTAGTTATTTAAGCTATACAGAGCATCAAAAATTTTACTAAAAAAATTTATTTACAAACAGTAAAAATAAAATTAATAAAAGAACGTATTTAGATTTGGCAACTTGTAAAGATTTAATACAACGGCGAGAAAGAATTAAAAATTACCTTTGTGTAAGCTTAAAACATATGGGTTTTTTTAAAGGCGGAAATAGCGCCTCTATTATAACCCATTTATAAAAGCATTCTGGTTATTATATTGTTTATAATTTTAAAACTTTTTTTATTTATTTTTTAAATGTATTCATCTTTTTTTTTAATAAACGAGACAGACCTCCATGAAATCGATTCACAAAATTAACTAGATAACCCATATACCTTATTCCATTGATCTGTTGTGTGTAGGTAATTTTAATTTTTGTTTTTTCTATATACGTATAGGAGAAATGAAAATTAAATTTAATTATTACTGGTTATTTCTCACTTCCCAATTTTTTCAGTGTACTTTATAGAGCTGAAATTGCATAACTCTGCCTATTTCGTACATTTCATACAATTCAATTAATGTGACTTAGCATTATTAAAAAGTAACAGAAATTTGATAATTTTATGAAAGCTGATAAGCTTTCATTTAATAATTCATTTTGTGCATTAGCACAATTAATTTTGTTATCAAATTACAATTTCTGTCATTACTATTTGTATACTCATTGAGAGGTATTAACCAAATTATATATATTATATAGATTTTTTTTGCGTATTAGTATAATTAGATAATACAGCCATATAGGAAACTTAATATGTTAATAAATCACGTGTTGCTCATTGGCCACAAGTTTTTATTTACAAACACTACACGTATATTTAGCTATACTATATGCTATATATACCATATGTTAATCTGATTTATTGCTTGATGAAATTGTGAAATACTTTTTGATTGACGGCAACAATGTAGAAAGCGCTTGTAAATTCAGATAACCACAGTTTCGATAGAGTATAACTCATATAGATATTAGCAACATAAAAAAAACTATTTGGCATTAACTTTTCAGATGTTTGTTAACTGCTTGTAGAACACGCGCAAATCTTATCTCAATTTGGCGCCTTTTTGACATGAAATTTCAGCTATTATCGGCAGCAGCAATATTAGACCTTAGCCAGACTTTGGTACTTAACTGTTATACTGACCTACTTATAAGCATGCTGATAAGCAGATGAAAAAAATATATACATATATTTCAATGACCTACTTTAGCTTAGAGTTATAAATGCAATAAGTTTGAAATAACTTATAAAAAACTGGTTGCAGTCGGGTTTAACCGAGAACGCAATTTACTTGTTCACATTGTAATAACAACCAAAACATATACCCTAGCATTATTTGTACATATACAAAATAATAATAGAAACCAGTGCACAAATAATACTTAAACTGCGTGTTAGATAGCAGGGCCACCAAACAGCTAATTTTTAGTATCACGATAACATGAAGTTATCCAGCAAGAACTATTCGCAATCGTCAAAAATTGCAAGCAAATTCTATTACACGTTTTATTGTTATTTTTATACTCAAAATATATAGTTGCAATTCTACATTTTGAAAAATTTTTCAATCAATTTTCTTTTCTATAATGCATATATTTTCAATGGAAAATAAATTTAGAGGTGAAATCATGACCAAAATGCTATCAAATATGCAAATCGGTTCAGTTAAGATACAGTTATGGGAGTTTGAAATATGAGCGCTATGGATCCCAGAGTCTAACATGTAAAAATTTTTGTCAAATTAAATTTGATTTCAATATTCGATACAGCTACAATAAAATCGAAAGAACAAAAATGCGACTGAAGAGAAGTAAATTCCAATGTCAGAAAGTTTAAAATCACATTAGATAAAAAGCTTAAGAAATTGATATTTGAACAAATGTATTTCCTTTGTGGTGCGGTCGTCAATATATGCGTCAGTGGGAACGCCCTTCAGCTGGGGGGAAAACCGCAACATTTTGAGCACCCACAGATGAGGAAAGAAAAGAGAAGTGGCCAAAGATAAAGTCAATAAGATTGTTATGGACTTGCTTTATTGCTAATATTGTCCAATGAAACAGACAAACATATTGAAAAGTGCAAAAGTCTATAGATCTTTTCAATTATTAAAATAACTTTAGTCATTAAACTTAAATAAACCGTTTAAAAATCACCTATTAAGAAGTCTTCTATTACAACTGAATTTCAGCTTGTATTTTCAGCGAAATAAACAGAGTATTTTGCAGTCAGTTTTATACTTGTTTTGATTAATGTTTGATTCTTTAAAATTCTCTGATATCAAAAAGCTGCCCGTATTATTTATATCAGAAATTATAATCAAATAGTTCGCAAGATCTTGGAAACCATGTGGCTGACGTATGAAATAGTTGCTGATAAGTTTAACAGCTTTTGGGGCTGATAAGGTTTGCAATAGCTTATCAAAGACCTTTGTCATTTACTTAGTTGTTGTTGTAAGCTGTATTTGAAATGGTACAATAGGGCATTACGTGAAGACCCTTAATGGGTTTATCACATTCCGGCCACAAATACTTATTTCCTATGTAGTCTGCTGTTTCTCGAATTGCAATTCTTTTGTTTAAATTAACATTCAATTTCTTTAGTTATTGTTCCACGTTTTCTTTTGCTCTTTGCTCAATCTGTTTGCTCTGTAATAAAATATATATTTATATATATTTATATTGTAACATTTTGTTGCCTTTTTGATAAGACTTTTGCTTTGTGCGTAAGTGGAAGATTTTCTTGTTGCGATGATTGCGTGGAAAATTCCACTACGAATGGCGATTGTGTGTGTGAGTGTGTGTAAATGTGTGTTTGATGACAGTAGTCGGATTTTTGATGAAAACTAGACTAAAACTAGTTTTCTTTGTAGACCCTACGTTTATACCTAAATCATATATTTTACCGCAATTTTGTTGAACAATTTTAAATGTTATTATGATATTTCATAGTTATACTTAATCCCATATGCAGCGTTTATACGAAATTCTTTAATTGTTTAATCTATTAAAGAATATACGATTTTTCCACTGCACTATAATTTCAATTATGTTAATTTGGTGTTCAAGCAAGACCAACTTTCTTGATCTTTAAAAAAACTAAAACCAAAAATTTCATAGAATTATTCCCCAAAAGAAACCCAACAAAGGCTTTAAAAAGATATAAGATTAAATTTAAGGCAGTTTGTGTATTTTCTAAAAAATGTTAGATAGAATTTTAAAATGTTTTAGTTAAGAGCCAGCTTTTAAAAGCAAGAGACCTTAATAATTAATAAAAGCGAGAGGAAGAGAAAAACAGCAGAGAACCGAAAAACGTGAGTGAGAGTCAGTTAAAAGAGAGGGTGGAATTGAGCAAGACTTTAAAGAGAGAGAGAGAGAGAGAAAGAGGGAGAGACGGAGAGTGAATGACGGACTTAAGCTAATCTTGAAGGGTTGCAACGCTGAGAGAACCTTTAAAGAGAGGAAAAAGTCTGGCAAATAATTGCATACCTGCTGCAGAAATAAGATCTAACTGGAAGATAAACTACCTGGGGCATATTAATATAATAAATAATAGTAAATATAAATTACAAACATGAAAATAAATTATATAATTTATATATAGTATACAGTGTTTGCTCGCATTTAAGAACAAATAATATATATATTAAAAAAATAATATAATTAGTTAATGAATATAATATACAATATTTTAAAAATAATGTATTAAAACTGTTTTGAAAACAGAAACCAATTTATAAATAATTTATTTACTCATTAAAACGCTGTTTTTAATTTCTAAATAATTTTAAATGCAGTATATTTCAAAATATCGATTATACTTATAATACTTGTCAGATTATACATTTATTTTAAGGTCAGACAAGTGTTTCTTTTCGACAAAAATCAGGTAAAATATTTATTTGCACAGGTGTCAATTCATAATACAGGTCAACGAACGCAATGGCCTTAAAGATATACACGTTTATATTAATCAAGGTCCCGTTTCCAAGTTTGTTAACAATATTTACAAGTACTTACAGGGCCAATCTTATCTTTAGTAGGTGCGCTAGACTACAGCTAATTGCCAGTAAACCAGTTTAACAATATTATTTTTATTGCTTTATTTTTTTTTACCTGTCTCGAGTCATCAATTGCCAAACCTAGAACATCTGCTCGGAATCACAGCACGCAAATTCGTGCACTACGAGTAGCGATTGACGTATTTCGTAGTTACGGGTTCTATGTTCTGGTCTAGGTAAACATATGCTTGGCCTTAGCAACCCCGGGCGATGGCTGCGGTGGCGTCAATGGTGGTGCAGCAACCACCAAGAGAGAGAAAGTGTGGGAGAGAGGAAGAAAGAGCGAGGGTGCGCGAGATTGAGAGCGTAGTGGACTGATGACTCAGTTTTGTTGTAGTTTGTTTCAGTTTGTTATTGACCGCCCAGCTGTGAGAAACATTCGACTTAGAATACGGAACAACATTAAAGACTTGCGTGTGCATACGAAATTGACACATCTGTTTTTATATAATTAGATTTACACTTATTATATATACATTCATATATATATATTCAAATTTGTATTGAACTTTTGTAAACTATAATACGCGTAGTATGAGACAACGTAAACGTTCTAACAAACATAAAACTCGTCGTCAAAAGCAGCAGCAGAAATTTCAAGAGATTGATCAGAATTGTTGTAAACGTCAACGTTGTAATTATGAACATATCTGGCAACACTTTCGACGCAATGTAAGCTAACTATCTTAAGTGTACTAAAACGTAATAAGTTTTCAGCTATTTTTATTTATTTATGTTCAACGAGCTTTCAAAACACAAAGATTTTTAAATGATATATGCTATATATTTCAAATTAGTTTTCTTTAAAAATAATTTCAAATTTTTAGCACTTGACAAGTTTTTCTTAGACGTATTTGGGCCTCTTGGCAATATACATTATGAATTTACCTAGCAGCTAGTGCTAATTATAAATGATTTACTTATAGTACATGTTATTCCCCAATATCATTTCCCAAGAAAATAAAAAGTGTTTTAGTACTTTAAGTACTTTAATTCACATTTGAAATTCACTATTAGCTATAAATATTTCAAAATAAACTACTAAATTTTAGGTACATGCTAGGTGTTTATGTTACTGGTACATTCTAGTTTAGGTACATGTTTTTACATGATATTTCATGTCAGGTTTGAAGGTTTTTAGCCCAACATGCATTTTTAATACCTTATAAACTATATACTTACATGCATGTAAGTAAAAAATGTAAGTCAGGAGCCTAGCTTAGTAGCTTTTTCATAATCAGCTTTGGTACATAGCTCATTAAAAGTATAGTAAGGTGGCACTAGATTTTTCATGTTATAGCATAGGCTTAACTTTTCTATAAAAAATATATATATTCAAAAACTTTACTTTACGTACACGTTAATGAAGTACAAAGTCCATTTGTTTAGGTACAAATGTTTTTAGCCTGTGTAAGTGACAGAAGTTTATTACCAGTTGTAATTAGGTACAAATGTTTTGAATGCATATATTTGGAAACCTTATTTTAATGGATTGTGATGTTTAAATACCAAAGGTTTTGAATCATTCGCAGTTCCACAAATCAATACTAGTAATTTTAGGTTTGCCATTAGTTGTTTCGGTGTTGCTTAGGTACCAGTTACGTGCCACATGTTTAAGCTGCTTAAAACGTATCTTTTGGTAGCTAGCATTGGTGTGGCGAGACCTTTTTAGCACACACAAAAGACCTTGCCGTTGGGCTAAAAGACGTAACGCAAAGTTATTTAGATCACGGGCACAGTGCTTATTTTGGTTCTTAAGAATTGCACGCCATTTTTAGCGCATGCAAGTGCTTATTATATTTAGTACACCACCCCCGGCACACGCCCCATCACGCGCCCCATCACATGCTCCACCATTCGCCCCGCAGCACATGCAGGAACATTTGTTTTATCAATTTGCCGCTCTCCGCAACTAATCGCGTGCTCTCTCATTTTCTCTCTCTCGGGTACTTTGCGCTCTTGGCACCCATCCAAATAGGCCACTCTCGAGGAAATTCGCCAAGCGGCTTCGCGCATTTGCCGTGACTATCTAACCGGACGCTGGAAGGTGGTAACCCCGGAGCAGCTGGTGGTGAAGCGCATCAGGTGAGTTCTGCATTTGAAAGACACGACATTTAATGAGACTTCAACTGGTATTTTCAGTGGGGGCCTCTCGAATTTCTTGTATTACGTAAGTCTGCCCGACTTGGATGACTTTGATGAGCAAGAATTATTGGAGGTGGAGCAGCAGCAGCAGAAGCAGCAGCAGCCGCAAGGAAATGTCAACGTCAGCATTGGCAAACACGTCATAGCCGCCTCGGCATTTGCTAAGAATAGCAGCAACAGCAACAACAATAATAACAGCAATAACAACAACAACTATAACGCGACCATTGAGGCGCCAGCGGTGACCAACAATTTGGCACAGACTGTTGTTGTGGGCGTTGCTGCCGACGCACCCTCAGCCGCTGTCCCCACTGTCCCCACTGCTGATGCTGCCGACGACGATGACGACGTGGCGCTGAGCGCCAAACAGGCCAACAAACGGCGACGCTTCGACAGCGACAGCGGCGACTCGAGTTTGCTGCGGCGCCTGCACACGCCCAAGCAGGAACCGCGTGAGGTAGGTCGTCATCGTAGGTGGTTTGTCGCCAATCACAGATATATCTGCCCATTTAGTATGCTAATATTTACCATATTGTCACACAGGTTCTGCTGCGCATCTATGGACAAACCCACGGCGATCACGCCTTGGAGACAATGATCACCGAGTCGGTTGTGTTTGCTCTGCTCAGCGAGCGCAACTTTGGACCGAAGCTACATGGCATATTTCCCGGCGGACGCATTGAGCAATATATACCGGTAGGTTGAACCGGCGGCAAGGTATTAAAGAGTGTTGGGGTTAGGCTAAAAAGCAAGGGAAAAGCTAGTTGACATAATTTGTAAAGAATGGATAAAAGAGTTCTAGAGTTTAGCTAGAAAGGCTAGAAATATTATTTTATCATTTGTATTAAAGAGTTGTTAAAGCTTTTTTAGAATGCAAGAGAAAGATGAACACAACTTCTGTCAGAGTTACTTTATGATTTAAGTTATAATTGTATTATTTATATTATTGGAAAGTTATTTTATCAGAGGAATTTTATCATTCAAATTATTATTTTCATTTTTACATTTTAGAGATTGATTTCTAGAGAAGGCTTGAAAGAGTTGTTGGAGTTTGGCTACCAAGAAAGGAAAATATAAAAACATCTTCTGACTGAGTTATGATTTTAAATCAGTTGTCAAGAAGATTTTAAACAGACAGACGTATTTTATTTTGAAATATATAGAAAAGGTATTAAAGATTTCATAAAGTTTGGCTTCAAAGAAATGGAAATCTAAAAGTCAACATCAGCCAGAGTTAGTTTATTATTTAAAATACAATTTTATCATATGTAAATAAGGTATTGAAGAGTTCTATAGCGGAAACTGAATAACAGCGGTATTTTATCAAAGAGAAGGGCAAATTTTTCTATCATACAAAAGAAAACACATTTCACCCTTTAGAATGGGCCCCCTATAAAATGATCAGAAAACAATTTCAGCAAAATCAGCAACACGTGTAAAAAAGTAAAGAACAGATATTTTGGGGTTTCAATACTCATGTAGAAATTATGCTGCTGAGCGCTATGTTTCTATATATTATAGTGTTTTTATACAATATTTTATATTTAACTTGTTTGTTTCAATGGAATCTATTATAGTATACATATGTGTATATAGTGCATATAGAAATCTAATTATTCTGTTCAAAATATTGTGATGCTTAAGATAGCCAGTTTTGCTTAAGATAGCCTAATAAATAAAAAAATTGTTCAAGCAAAAACTCAATTTCTGATCAAATAGTGGTACGATCAGGCCATGACCGATATATGTACCGCCTGCAGCTAAATCAGAGATGTCTGATTGCGTGACAACATTTTAATACTTATCCTTTGAAGGTAGATTAATAATGTCGAATATGTCCAATGTCGAATGTGAATTATAGGATCTGTAATCATATCAATATCTCTACGAATATGAATCTCTATCTCTACGAATTTTCTATTTTTCTATTTTTCACATTCGCAAAATCTTGAATTCACTCATATTTAGAATCTTCGTGAATTACTATTAAACAAAACGATAAAGACAACATACTATAATATTATTAGGTGTTATAAAATCGAATAGCGATTTTTTCTAATATTTAATTTGCAAAAATGCGAATAAAGAAACAGGTAATAAAGAAGTTCAAGCCTTTGCAACTAAATGAATTATTCTACAATTAATTATATTAATTTTAGTCTATGTTTATATAATTAAATTTCGATGTCTTTTGTCGCAGGCACGCCCCTTGGCCACCACAGAGCTGGGCGATGCACGCATATCGATGAAGATCGCCGAGAAAATGGGTGAAATACACAGCCTAAATATACCAATGTCCAAGGAGCCAGATTGGATTTGGAACTGCATGGACCGTTGGCTGGCCAGCTTGGATAGCATTGTGAAGGGCAAGATTGAATCGAAGCCCAATTCGGTAGTGCTGCAAAAGCAACGCGACCTGATGCGCACCATCAACTACGTGCAGGAGATGGCCTGGTTGAGATCGGTGATAGATGCGGGCGCCTATCCCGTCGTCTTTTGCCACAACGATCTGCAGGAGGGCAACATCTTGCTGAGGCAATCGAACAGTGCTCAAGAGCGTACACCAAGGGAATCAATAAGTATACTGAGGTGTGTTCAATTATTTGATAACTAATATATATAGGAAATATATATAATTATATTTTTATATTTTTAAAATTTGATGAAATTTTGTTTTAAAAATTAAATCAAATTTTTTAAAATTTAATGGGCGAAAGTTAAACTTTATTCCATAGAATTCATAGCAAGATATATCCATAGATTTTTCACAAATATATTTTAAATTAACTTTGGAATAAAAACAAAATATATTTCAATTAATTTATCACAATTTTAAAAGGAATTCTGTAAAATTCCAACTTAACTTACATCGCAAATTTACACAATACAAATTTTCTAATTTATCAATATCTCTCCCTTAGATCGAATTTCGATGAGACTCTAGGCGACAGCTTGGATGGCAACAGTAATTTGGATCCGGACGACAAGTGAGTATATATATATATATATATTTATCCAGTTTCGTGCTAACCCGCCCCAAATACTTCCGTTGGCCGCTAACCAGTATTTATTTGCCAATTGCCAAATTAGTCTATAAGTTATATTTCATGCTTGCTCGCCGATATAAATCTACCTTAAATTCTAGATGGCCCCTTGCTGCGGTCGTGATTTGAGTAAAAATTTATTGAGCTGGCTGTTAGAATCGGCCTAAGCAAATTACCAAATACATACAGGTTATCCATGCCATATAATGTTATATCTGTTGTAAATCTAACTAATCGTTTCTCCCAAAACCAAAAAAAAAACCTATCGCATATAGCAAATCGCAGAGCGCCTCACCCTGCGCTGAGTTGGATACGACAGATGATTCCGCACTGGACTCGAGCTTCATGTCCGATCATGAGCCGGATCTCATTATCATTGACTTTGAGTATTGCGCCTACAATTATCGAGGCTTCGATTTGGCCAATCACTTCATCGAATGGACTTTCGACTATACCAATCCGCAATTCCCCTACTTTCATCACTACAAACAGCAATATTCCACGGCCCAGCAGCGTCGCAACTTTATTGTCAACTATCTGAAGAAATATCACGACGATGAGCAGTACGAACCAACTGTCGAGGAGCTCGATACGGTCGATGCCGAGATACGGCTCTTCACCATGCTCTCCCATCTGTTCTGGAGCCTGTGGTCGGTGGTCAATGTTACCTCGGCCATTGAGTTTGGTTATTGGGTAAGTTGGCTAATTGAAGGGGAACATATAATATGAAGTCCATAATTCTGATATGTGTGAGATATAAAATGAATTATATATTAAATGCATAAGTGTGAATAAACTTGGGGAACCTAGCAAAATCGTTCTGGTAGAAACTGTTAATTGTATATAATTTAATTAATTTAAAAAAACGAGTCGGAAGAGAATAAGTTTCTCTTTATTTAATTTATTATTGAATAAATTCCATTATATTCCTGATTTCATAATCGATAATGTTGCATAAATAAGTACAAAATTCTTGAGTACAAAATACTTTCAAGAATATTCTTAAAATAATCAGGTCCATTTTGTCTTCGAAAAGTTACTCTATTTAAATATTACATTCTACAAATTTTGGATGAGTTAAATAGTATAGGAATTGTAATGGTTATTTTGTACTTTAGTTAAGAAATGTCCACATTGGCTGTATTTACAAGGTATTTAAGGTACAAAATTCGTAGATTTTTTTCCAAAGTGTATAAACGTTTCATCCAATTTTGATAAATTTAGGTAAATGTTTATTTAGACTATAATAAAATAAAGATTTATTAATTTACAAGATTTCATGAGCAAGCTTGCCAGTTTAAATATTATATAATGTTATCTTAAATTTTAAAAATAATCTAAATAGCTACAGATTAAATTGAGTTTTAAAACTATCTTTTTGCTTTTTACCAAGATACTATCTGTTGTTGATTTTATGATGGGTTTTTAATATTGTGTAGCTATCACAGAAACTATCAGCAAACTGACTAGAAGAAGCATTGCTTCTATAAATATAATAAAAAAACAATAAAAAATATTTTTAAGGAAAAATGTTGTTTTGGTATCATCTATATTTATACCTAAAGCTAGTTGCTTCTTTGAATAATTCATTATGTTGTATAGAAGCTATTATCATACTTATTATCTTAAATAGTTGATTTTATCTAATCTTTATACCTCTTTCAGGAATATGGGATTGCGCGCATACTGGAGTATCAGCAGCTAAAGTCCGCCTATTTGGCAAAATGAATTTCGGCACTTGAGGATCAAATTTGATGGCAAAAATACACAACAATCATCAAAACCGCACTTAATCGAATCGATAAGCGTACTTAAGTGGCCTTAAACTTAAAAACAAAAAAACTGAAAAGAAAAACGGAATTACAACACCAAAACCCCCTAAAACACGTAGTCAGGAATCGTATTTTCCAGCTTTAGTTAATAGAGTTGGTCAAGCAGTTGACAAACTGCACACTACTTTATGGACCATAAGTGCTATAGCTAGGAACGGGCAGACCTATTTACTTGATACGGATATCTACCTAAATACATGGATATATGATATATTATGGTTAGCTTCATGCTGGCCATGGTATACATAAATAATTATGATATAATGCTGAGAAGAAAAGTCAAAAATTAACAATTGCAGCTGTGATTAATGCGTGAGTTAAGCAGACAACAACAATTTAAGCTAGTTACGATTGTTGTTGCTTTAGAAATGAGGGGGGCGTGGCAAACGCTCACTCTCTCTACTACAGTTTCACACAAGAGTATTACGACAGCAACTATCTAACACTACGAATAACAAGCACACTATCTTACTCGGCTCTACAATTCCTTGCATTTTTACACCACACCACACCCATACACGCACACACACCACACACACATACCATTTTATTCGAATTTATTTTTCGTTCGAATTTGTTTTTCCTATTTGCAAAAATTCACTTTCGGTTTTTAGTATTATTATTCAATCATATAACACCCAAGCCTAATTCTTAAATCTTTTGTATTTTTTAAAACTCTTTACGCAATTTTTATAACAAAAAAGAAGCAGCAACAATCAAGAAACAAATATGTGTTTTATTATGTACCTATCTATATTCCTTAAATGAATTTAGTTTTATATATACATATATGTAATTAGTATTTAGTGTTTTTGCGTCTATTTTTTAATGCAATCAATAAATAAAAAGTTTAGTTACAATTTAAATCCACGTTGTATTGCTTTGAAAAGTATTTGTTAACTGGTGTGTTCTGAGTTACAATTTCGACTCGAATTCCCAAGCAATGTTAACTTAATATTTGAAAATTGTTCAGAATGGCAAATCTTAAGATTGTTACCTTGTATAATGTTAATAAATAAATTTGAATAATTAATTTAAATCATTAATACAAATAAGTAACTAATTGGGAATATAAGTGTGTTCGTGGAACATGGATTTTGGTGTGATTATGTCAAGGTAAAATGTAAAGTAAAATGACAAAAAAAACATAATAACGCCAATAAAACAAATTCAATGCGAAGGACACATCGGCTGCAGATTGAATTCCCAAGATACACAAGCAAAATATATCATCTTGTTGTGGAAGTGTCAATTTAATGTAAATAAATGCAAGTGCACATTCCGGCCAAGATAAATGGCAAGGATAAATAGAAATCAATTTAAGGAAATTGTGAAAAGCGGTCGGAGCATCAGTCAAGGTAAGATAACTAGAAATTGTTATCATATTTATTTATTAACTTGTAAGCACTCTGATGATTATTAAAAATATTAACGACAAGTGTGTCATATTAACAAAATTTATAATTATAATCACTTGGCACTGCCCGCCAATACATTCTGTCTTCTGCGCTCTTTCATAAAAGACAGGCAATTCTTTGTCCACATTCGTGAACAACAATTTGCCACCAAAAAAAGTCCGAGCTGGACTGCCCTAAGGAAGTTTCCTCGCAGCACTGCTCAATACGATTTTCGCCGCAGACATCCAGGTGCCGAATAGGAGATTGACCGCGAATGCGAATCCAACAATACCTCAACGAGTTTGAAAACTGGGCCAGAAAATGGAAAACCAACAGCAGCAAATCCGTCAATGTTTGCTTCGCACTAAGACATAAAAAGCCGTCAGTGGTGTTATAAATTAGAAATTGTTTGACTATTTTTTTTTTGCAACTGTTTTTAGCATGTTTACCTGCTGGAGCAATCAAGGCAGTCGGATTAACGAGATCTGAGAATTATTATTAGTATTTTTTAGTTATTAGTATAGTTAGTTTATGAATTTTTATTGTATTATTATTGTTATAATTACTATTATTATTATAATTGATATTATTATTATTATTATAATAATTATTATTATTATTATTATTATTGTTATTATTATTATTATTATTATTACTGTTACTATTATTATTATTATTATTATTATTGATATTATTATTAGTATTATTATTATTACTATTAGTATTTATAGTTATATATTACCATTCATGCCTCTTTTAAATCTTCCACTTGATTAATTGTAAACAATGGCCCCACACCGAAAGTCCTTGTTCGTGTCTCGGTCTTAGCGGGCAAGTGCCAAATGTCAGGCCTTGCTGTTAATTTCCCTGGCAAGCACATCGCCCAATTACGCGAATCCTTTGGCATTAATTCAAAACACAATGAGCTGGCGTCGTCGATGCTGCCAGGACCACAATAACGACGGCAAATCGGACTGGAGTTGCAACAACAATGCAGTGCATCTTTAATTAATGCAACAACACAGGACAACCGAAGGACTATTTAAATGGCTGACAGGCTGGCAGACAGACAGACTGACAGGCAGTCAGAGTGCCAGTGAGTGTGTCTCGTGCTGCACAATGACTATCTGCATGTCCTTGTCCATGTACCATGTCCCCTTTTCCCCAGTTTGCCATGTTCGTTGCCTTGTCTTGCCTTGTGGTTTTGGACTGCACTTGAACCCATTTGGGGGGTGGGGGTTGGGGCCTTGCTTGGCCTTTATTCTCGTCTAATGTAATGTACGCCTCGGCGGGCAAAAGCAATCCAAAGCAATTGTCTGCGGCTGGTGCTGCTGAACGAGCGTCCTGCCTGGGACAACAATTGTTTAAATACGTACAGCTCTCCGCAAGCAGCTCCTGCTCCTCCGCTCTCTTCCTGTTGACATACGGGAATACAAAATAGAAAATGGTTTTCGGATTGTACTGCGACAGGGCTTCAATATTTTGACTACAGCCGCTACGTGATGCACTTTGATTTTGCTGATCATAATGATGACGATGATGATGCATTGTTATGCAGTCTTGCAACCTTGCAACCGTACCATGTCCTGGCCATGTCCAAGCCCTGTCCAGCTATATGCTCGCCTGCGTTTCGACCAAAACTTAATTAGCATTGATGCAAGACTCGAAATCAAATTAATTAGCAATACACAGTCACTCGGGCATTGCAGCTGATTGAGCACTTGTGCCTGACATAAGTAAATTTGTTAAAACGTGATAAGAGCTGCAGCATTATATCCTTTTCAGATAATCAACAACACATTCGCTAGTCGTATACATATTCTAATTGTGTATATTTTTTAGTTTTCTAACATTGAAGGCTTCAAAGTTAGAGTTTTTATAATACCCTTCCGGAGCATATTACAATTTGCACACAAAAATGTGTAATGTATGGCAGAAGTCTGTATAAAATAAATGTTTTATTAACCTCCTAAAATAATATATAAGAGAATCCTTTTCACTTCAGTATCAAAAACTATTTTTAGTATACTCAATATTATCAAGACTGCAAACCGGGTTTAAACTGAACCGGTTTGAACCAGCAATTCCAATATTCTACTAATTTTAAACCGAATTGAATCGCAATTCAGTCAAACAAAATCTCGAACCGAATCATTTTCTTTTCAATTTAAATTTTAGCTAAGGAAATTATTCTTTCTTTGCATTTGCACTTTCAGTCTAAAACTTCGATTGGTTGAAAACCAACCTTAAACCAATTAAATAAATAATCAATTTTACAGTACAGCTCCCTGTCACGTTATATTACAACTTAGATCCCACAACTTGCTCAATATTTATTTTAGTTTCAATTTTTTTTTCCGAGTCTACGAACAACGCACATCCTTCCGCCCATTTTCCGGCCATTTTCCCACCCCTCTTCCGCCCTTTGCAATTGTTTTGTTATTGTTGTTCTTGTTTGTTTCTGCGGTCAGTTTTGTGTTAACTTTGCTAGCCGGCCCTGTATATAAACGGCTTCTAAATTACTTTGACCAAGTTCTTTTTGTTTTTTTTTTGTATTCATCTCTTGCCGGAGCAAACCTGCTGCGCTTCTTCTTCTACTTCTACTCGGTCCACTCTGCTGACAAGATTTGCACTTCCGGGGAAAAAAGAGAAAAAGAGCTGGAAAACTTTGCCCGACATTGTTCTTGTCTACGCCTGCAACATGCAACTGTCTGCGTCTATGTCAAGTCGCAGACTGCCCCGTACCGCCCCCTTAAATACACTTGGGTGTCTTCCCGCCCAGTTCATTGCTCAGCTGAAAGCCAACACCCCCTTTCCTCCAGCTTAGTCCAATTGCAACTAAAGTTGATTTATTGTTTGCATTTTTTACAACTTTTGTGTCAGTTTCTGTTTGTTTTTTCATTTCGTTTGACTTTGGCGTCGCCTTTTCACTATCTTGAGGTCTTCTTTGTTTTTGTATCATTGCTGCACATATTGAAATTGTCATTGGACGAGGGGGAGGTTCATTGGTCAAGGATCCTTGACGCAGCTCAAGACAAACATATTTTATGGCTTTAAAATTGTTTTGTGATTTATTTTTGTAATTTATTTTTGTTGTACAAGTACTTTAAAGTCAGCCGGATGATGATTTATATAAATATATAAAACTATAGATATTACAAAAAAATAAACTAATAAGAGTTAAGAAATATGTAAAATTTGTGCTATATATTGAAGAATAAACTATTTCTAAAGATAAATCACGAAATCTTTTTATCTTTTCTCAGAAATAAGACACTTTTTATCTAAAATGCTTTATGTCCCGAAACGTGGTTTCCCTAATATGTGGACAATTTTGAGAGCTCTAATTAGCTAGTAACTTCTCTATTATTAGATGCTTTCAAAATCATTATTATTTCTGGCAGAATAAGCTACTTTTCATGACTGACTTCTCTAACAACTTGCTTTTAGCAACTAAGTTCTGAAATTTTTTTTATATAGTTCTCTTTAATTAAAGTTGACCCTATTTTCTAAATGTTTATTAAATTAAAAGGAATTTTTGTTTTCAATCTATTTTGTAAATAATACAAAATCCTCCATTTAAATTTTTGTTCGTGGTGCTCAAAACAACAATCATAATTTCTAGTTATGAGCTGACAATTTGATATAGTACTGGGATGAGATATTCTCCGCTCTCTTATTGTAAATGAGAAGTGTATAAATTTTTGTCAGCCCATTTACGCACATGGAACTCGCTCGAAATTACATATATCAGTTGCTCTGACTTTTTGGCAAGCTAATTTTAGCGTCGACAAGTCACAACGGTAAGCCCTATCATCAGTCAAAAGTGGGAAATCAGCTATCGGGAGGGGCCCTAGAGCTTCAACTTAAAGTCTCGTGTGGAAAAAATAAGAAAAATGTTGCGCAATGCTGGAAAAATCGTGAGAAATACTTGCGAGGGCGGCAGGTTAGGAAAATGGAAATCTTAAGCAATTTGTTAAATGGAAATAATTAATGCTTTTTATTTAATTATTGCTGTTTTTATATATCACAGAATTTAATTTTTATTGTTTTTAAAGTTTCATAATAACTATGAAACTTAAATTTAAAAGTTATCAAATCCTTATAATAAGAGGTTAGTTTTAAATTATTTAATAATAATTTAATGTGGGCTATGAAATTTATTAAATTGTTGCCTACTTTTGTGCATCCAGTGAAATTTGTGAAGTGGCAGATTGGGTAAGGGATTTATGGTGATATAAAACGAGTCGGAGAAGATAGAGAGAAATAATAACTATATAATATAGTTTATACCGAGATAAAAAATATTGTATATAATTATTATTGATCAGAATAAGTTAATATTCATAATCTCTAAATTCTCAAGCAATTAAGATACAATTTATAAGAGATGAAAAATATATTTTTAAGTTTTATTAAAATCTATATATAAAAACATTTCTTACAACAAGTTAAAGTATAGGCATTTGACATTTTTAACTTGATTGAAATTCGATTTATGTTTTTTTTTTTATTTAATATCTATGGATTTTGCACAGGCATTAAAATTTAAATCATTGTATGTTGAAACTAGAGCTGAAAGTTATTTGCGAAAACTTGGTCAATAACTTTTAACTTTAGGAAAGCTTTTAACTAAATACACGGAGTTCCTTTCACTTGTTAAAGAAACCAAACTCCAAGTTAAATGCCAGCATAAGTATTATATATTTGAGTGTGGGCATCTGAAACAGAGACTGCCTGAGCGGCGAGCCAAAATCATCACTCTCCAGAGTGGGCAACCGCCCACAAGTGACAGCTCGAGGCGCGACCACCCAACCACCCCCCACTAGTCGGTTCGGTATAATGATAAACATTCATATGCAGGGAGCGAAAGGGAGCGGGGCTGAGAAGGATTTTCGAGATATTCTCCTTTGGCAATTTCACGCACTATATGTGCATGTGGCAGGCCATACATAATACAAATACAAATGTCATGATACACATATAAGTTTTACGCATGCAGCGACAGAGTAACAAAAAGAGAGTGAGAGAGACCGTAGAGGAAGCGAGATGGTTGCCTTCTCTATCTCTCTCAATCTTTGCGTGGCATTTTTACGATTTCCGCTCGCCGAGTGTAACTAAGCAAACAGCTTGAGGCGCAACAAATTATAATGTACATAATGGCAATGCGTTGCAGACACACACACACACACACACAAACTATAGACTTCAAATATACATAGATAAGCGCAGTGTGTAGCTGTAGGCTACAAAGAGGTTCCTGCGTTGACCATGTCGTATACTTGATGCTTAATGGCAAACTTTGCATAATATTCTCCACTTCTTGGCTTTTTCTTTACGTTTTCTCTATATTCATAAGGGTCTGTAAGTTGCGTCACGAAACTTGTTACGCATTGCAAGAGATATCTACAAACCTATGGCATATATATATTATTGATCAGCATCAACAGCTGAGACAATATATTCATTTATTATCTTTGTCTTTTTGTCTTAAATCTTTCTTAATACAAATTAGCACAGATACGTTTCTTTGCTGCAGGCTGTACATAAATATGTCAGATTTAGCCGTATTGGAACACTTTCATATTGCTATATAACAACTATTTTCTTTTCAAAGATATCCTGACGGCATTCCTCATGTTTCTAACATATGACATATACTTTAATTAGCATTGGGCCAATATATCACAAAGTTCCCTTAGGCACAGTCAGTCAAAAAAATAAGATTTCGTATGCGAAATTAATTTGTTAGTTAATATTTTGTATGCAAACTTACCAATTACTGCTTTCACTGTAATCCTAACTTGATAGAAAAATCTCTTCGACATAGGACTAATATATATATGTCTCCTAGTGCAAAAATTTGAAAATTTAAAATTATATTTTTTTTTTAAATCTTTAGACAATATCATGTAGTTTTCATATGAACTATCCATTGAAAATTAATTATGTATTTATAAAGTATATGAGAACATTCGGTCAAATATTGATTTAATTGCAAGTGGCATATGTAGATATGTAGATCGCAATTATCTAATACATATATAAGGGTATTTAATTTACGGCGTATCGATGATAACTCGTTCTTCTGATTCTCTATATTTTTTTCTATGCCCTTCTTTATTCCGCGCTACTTTCGCTTTGTGTTATCACTGACAATTTAGCAGCAGTGAGAAAAAAAGAGAAGAAAATAGCGAAAAAAAGACGCCAAACGAAGTGTAATCTGATTGCATTTGGCAGCAGCACAAAGCGAGTGAGTCGAGTAAGAGAGGAGGGGAGGGGGAGACTGAGGGGTGTAAAGAGGTGTGGACCTGGTTCGTAGTGGTTGGGGTAGGGGTTTGTGATGTCGGTGTCATGTCCTGGCGTCTGCCAAAGGCGTTTTGCTTAATCAAACGTCGCTCTTTGTGTCAGCGCGATGTCAGTGAAGCGCTTTGCACCTTGCCATGTCGCTGTCTGTCCCCTCAGCCCCCTCACCCCGCTGCCCCGCCCCTCTCTGGCCAGTAGTAAGCGCTTCGCTTTGGGCCACGCCAAGTCATTCAGTCAGTCAGCGAGCGAGGCAATCGCTGAGATTGATTATGTCTGCTTTAATCTTGCAAATGTAATCAACATGTTTATGGGTTTTGAGACCCCTCGCTTTAGCTCCTTCCAACGCTCCTGGCATACACCTAGAGGGTTTCCTTTTTCCTCTTCTTTTTTTCGTTGCACAGCAACGAGAACAAGCTGTTTGCTGAGCTCATTTAGTTTACACCTTTATGTGGGTGGGACTTAACTATTATGTGACATTTTAATGTGATTATGCAAAAAAGAACAAAAAAAAAACAAATAAATTGTGGGCTATATAATAGCGACTTGTATGTGTCCACGCAACTGTATGAAATAGAATTAATAGTAAAAGAAGGCAGAAATTTATTTTACAAAAAATACGAATAATTGAGAATAATTGAAAGTGTTTGAGATGTATACTCAGAGATATATAAATATATATCTATATAGAGAGAGATATATAGATGTATAGTCAGATATATACTCAGCCCTAGCAAGGCCTTCAACTTCAAAAAAGCCTTACAAATTTGTTAAATTAGAGGTAAAATCAGTTATATGCAGGGTAGGGTAGGGTTAAACTCAGAATTGCAATTTTACTTTAATTATGAACCGTATCTTAAACTGATCCAGTTGATCACAGAAATAGCCTAACCTAAGTTCAAATTAAATTTAGATTTTTTCAGAAAAATGTTTTGTTAACAACAAACTTTTTGGCATATTAAAAAAATAAATTCAATTCGAGAATAATAATTGCGTTGGTGAAATGATTTTAAATTAAAGTATTCAATCAAATATTTTGATTTGAAATGGCACCAAGACGAACCCAAGGTTGTTCATAAACCGAACTAAATACAAATTTTGTGAGGCTTGCCGGCTGTGCATAATTAATAATTAAAACATAAATCATTTTTTTTATATTTTTATATAACTATATATATGAAAATTGCTATATTAACATTCAACATTTTAATAAAAAAAAGCTAAATGAAAAATTTATAATATTTCGAGCAGGTTTTTTTTAAAGTAACTTTTTTATAATTTTTTTTGCGATCTGTGAAGTCAGATCTAGAGTTTAGGAGATCATGATCAACAAGAGTTAATGAAAGTTTTCTACGTGTTATTATTAATATTATTATTAGTATACAATAAAGTTATAATCTAAGCGTCTAGATTTATTTTTAAAAGCTACATTAGCCTTGGTCTCGAACCCAGCTCCTCTTCTGAATAAGCTGTCTAGAATTTTTTAAACAATTCTTCATATATATTCAATATAGCCAGATATTCCAGAAATTTGTTAAACTGTCAAGCAGTATTTTAATCGTTTCGAAATTTCTTTTAGCTACTATAGTTTTTCCATTTGTAAGCTCTGTCCACTTATGCCAATTGTCGCTGGCCAAGTCATTCTTAAGCATAAACTAAACCCATCTGGCAATTGTTGGGTTAATTGACATCCGCTGACTTGGCACCACAGCAAACACATGGCGGCCAAGCGGGCTGGGTTCCCGCTGGCAAATGACAAACAAAATTCAAAAACCGAAACCGCAGCGCGTGGAAAGTTTTTGATCTCTAGCTGGGTGGGCGTATGGGTTACATGGGGAGTTCCGAGAGTTCCGAGAGTTTCGGAGTCCGTCAAACTTAAATGATTGTGCGGTGGCGCATAAAGTGCAAAGGAAAGTACAACATTGAGTGCAGGCGGGGTCCCGTGGGAAATACAAAGAAAGCTGCAAGATTTGAGAAAGAGAAAAAGAGGTGCGAGAGAGAGAGAGAAAGAGAGCGAGTGAGAGAGTGAGCATGATGGCTGGAAAAGTTTTTGGACGTCTCTTGTAAAACTTCACACGCTCAGTGGACCCCGGCGAGGCAGAACTTGAACTTTTAATTTGTTCCAAAGTAAATTTCAGGCAAAAACTTTAAGTCATATTGGTAGTTGGCCAGCCAGCGATTGCAGCGACATATGTGGCAGCACTAGTAGAGGGTTGGTGGGGGAGGGAAGGGAGTGAGGGTCACAATCACACACGCTTTTGTTATGTGCGCAGTTGATACCAAAAATTTGCTTCAATGGTTTTCTGTTTTAGCCTCAATCGATGCCACGCTTGCCCCGCTCACATGCCACGCCCATAAAAGTTTTTCAATTAAATTTATGTGCAAATAAAGTAATTTTTTTTTGGATTTTTGGGAATTTTGTTGTGTTCTTACCGCGAAAAGCCACGAAAATCGTTGAACAATTTAGCAACATTGACGGAGTGCTTCAAGTGCAGTAATTATTTATGGTTCCCAGTGGGTGGAGGGTCTGGTCTGGGAAAGGGGAAGGGGAAGGGGAAGAGGCCACCCCGGCGCAAGCAATTAGTGGTTGCGATTTAAATGCCCGATGAGCATTTGGTGATAACAAAGTTTTAAGATTTAATACCTTTGTTGGCAGAATTCATTCCAATGAAAATAAATACTCCTTTTTATTTAATAATTATTATATTATATATATTATTATTATTATAATTTAAATGAATTGTATTTATGATAAAAATTAAAATTAAAATTAGTACATTTTATACAAATATATAGAAAAAGCGAAGTATATAAAATATTTTTTATAAATAATTAAATGATCCCTAAAATAAAAAATATATAAAAATTATTGCTTGATTTAAAATAAATCCCATTTTAGCATTCCAAGAAATTGTCAAGATTTTATTATAATATGCAAGTGAATTTATCATATAATTTTAAAAGCTTGTAAGAAAACCCCAAAGCATCTATAAAGGATCCCTCAATTTCCTTGCAACCGTTTAAACGCCGATTAGCTATTAGCATTTGCTATCTATAAAATGTTATTACTCCTGCAACAAATAACAGAAAAGTTTAAATAAATATGCAAATTGTGAACATTGGTATCACAGAAGCTTTTTTGTTGTTGTTGTGGTTTTTGGGAAATTGTGTAGATTAGTGTAAAACTTTGTTTGGACAGCGCTCCCCGAACAGAGAAAGTCAGCTGCATACGTCATCATCATCATAATCATAAATGATAAATCGTCAATTCCCGCTGGCCATGTCCAAGTGGCTTGTTTTATTTTTGTTACATTTCACTTTTTTTATCTTATTTTTTAAGTTGTACATCAATAAAAGAAAAGGCAACGAGCCAAGGAAATAAACAAGTTTTTTGGTGCTGTCGTTGTTGCCAAGAGCAAAACTACGAGTCGAATGAAAGGGGCGCCAAAGGGAATGCGGCAAACAAAGCCAATGTAATAAAGGAAAACACAACAATCATATTTTTATGGCAAATGCAAATGCTAAAGGGAAACAGGACAACCGAACACGACCCAAAGCAAGCAACTCACTTATGGCCCTTCGCCTTGTCCTTGTCAGCGGCCATTGTCGCTCGGATGACAGCAGCAAAAAAAGCAAAATAAATAAGAAAAAAGAAAACACCAACACGAATAGCAAACACCCTAAAAACAATAAAATAACGAAAAATATTAAAAAAAAGAAAAATAATTATATATAAAACTAGTTGACAAATTTTAAGAAAGGTTGGATTTTTATAGTTTACGGCTTATAGCTTATATTAGTTTAAGTAAGTTATATATAATTGATCTTTCTCGATTAGACATTTATATTTCTATAAATCATTCTATATTCTTAAGAAATTCAATATTTTATGTATTTTAGTTGGATTAAGGGCTTATCCTTAAAACTATTATAGGTAAGGTTATAAACGCTAGGTTATTATGGGTTGATGTTTAATAGGTAGGACTCATTTATTTCTAGAATTAAAAAATAACATGAATTGTGTTGAACAAAAAATGTACTAAAGTATGTTAAACTCAAAAACTGTTAACAAATTTAATTAAAAATTGTCGCGTATTTTTAAAGACTAAACGAGTTTTAAGTTTACCAAAAGGGCTTGACCATGTTAGGGTATAAAAAAAGGACAAACGCATACATTTACCTATTACCCACGGTAGGTGGCGCTGTTATGGCGGTGGCCGATAAAATGATTTGCGTACAAATTGGTTCGAGCAAAATTCGATTGAGCTGTGGGAATATTCAGCGCCCTTTTGTTAACCGGGTTAACGCGCAAAAGGCAAAGTGGAAAATATGGCAAAAGAGCAGCAACAACAACAGCAGCAGCATCAACAGCAGCAGCATCAACAGCAGCAGCAGCAGCAGCATCAACAGCGTCAACAGCAGCTGCAAAAGAATTGAGGAAACCGCCGGCCAACATTTCCTAACTTCGTAAAGGGCCAAAAGCGATTTGGTCTGGGCCCTGGCAGAAACACTTCAATGCCAAAAAAAATAATAAGAAGAACAAGTTTCCAAGGGAACGAAAAAAGAAAACTCCGAAAAGCTTTTGTGGTTATTGAATTTCTGAAGCGCTCTCTCGGCTTTGTTGCCGCCACACAATCTCTGATGCTGCCAAATATGCCGGAAAATTTTAATGATATCCGCCGTTGGAGACAGTACCAAACCGACCATCATCGAATAGATAGGAGTAGCCAAAGCCTCCAAGTAAATGAAAACAAATCGACGTCCAGCGAGTCAGCAAAAGTCGCGGCGAGCGCATTCATTAGGTTTTCCATCCCAACATCAGCATTTTCCACTTACAGTACAAAGAAAAAATTAAATGCAGTGCAGACCAGCAGATAAACCAATCGATACGTCATCATTAGTTTTGCCACTTGGAATGGTATCATCAAGCACCGACCTCTTCGTTAGTTGAGGGCACTGCGTCATGCCCCAATGCCCCAATGATGTGCCGCAATTGCACTGAATAAAATACATGAAATGTGCAGTTTTAATTTTTTATGGGGTTTTTATGGGAAATACTCATTGGATTTTTTAAATTTATTTAATTTGCATTTTAAGTTTTCTTGTTTAAATGGGGAAATATTCATTAGTCTATACAGGGGTATCTTAAGTGTAAAAATAAGAAATTTTAATCATAAAATGTATATATTGGGAATATTAATAGTTTATAGGACAGAAATATCCTAGGGCCAGAGAGAGAGTAGAATATTACTAAGTATTAAGCTACTTTATATTTAATAGGTAAGAATCTTATTATTATTAAGGTATAAAAACACAAATTAAATGAGCTTTTCAGCTCAGCTATTTGAAAAACCTTTTAAAATATGATTATAAGCTAGGAAGTACATTTTTTTTAAATGAATGTCCTAGAGTCGGAATAATATTTCATAAATTTTTTAAGTTTATACAAAACTCTTCGATTGCTCAAATGGTAATAACTGTTAATTCTAGTTACATTAATGTTTTGAACACCTCTTGGGTTTCATTACCATGAAATAAAGCATAGCCTACTTTTTGGCTAAAAAAATATGGAAATTTGTGTTACACTTTTGTTGAAATTATATATGATAGTATTTTATACCCAACACACATGCCGCAAACCTCTTTTGAAGTTTTCCGTACACTTCGTTATAGAATTTGCCATTTAGAAAGGTTGACATGCGTTTTGCACACACACATTTGCCAATTCAGTTCTACACACACACACTTCTAAGCTCTGTCTCTCTCTTGTTTATTGCCCATATTCATTGCCGAATTGGCCAGGTCATATTTCGTTAGTTTTGTCATTTTTCGTTAGCCAAAAGACCGAATTAATTACGCTAATTGAAGAGGCTATGCATATATATATGTGTGTGTGTGGGTGTGTCTGCGTGTACTTGGGTCTGCTTGTGTGCGTGTGTTTGACACATTGAGTGGTGTACGCTTTTGGGCATTTGTACGACACGAAAAATAAATAACATAAAATGCGGTGTTGCGACAGAATAATAAGAAGAAATCATAATTAGATAGTAAAAATGCTTAACTCTAATTAGTACTTAGAATGTCTGTTCTGGAATTTGATTTCTTTTCGAAAGAGTTTCACTTTTTATATATATATATATATAAACTTTATATATATATACTTTGGTTGTTGAAATTGAAACTATATATTACAATATAGATTCCAAATATATATAATCTATAAAATAATTATTATATGTTTATATAATATATGTGCAATAAGTTAAACAAATTTTAAAAAATAGTTTAAAAATATATGATAAAATTTTTATATTTATATTTTTTAAGGTTAAAATAGAAGTGGAAAATGTATTTTTATACCAATTTATTTTATTTTTATATAATTTATATATTTTTTATATTTATTAGTTTAAATATTGTTTTTTGTTTTTGGTGTTGCTTTGTTTTTTCTGCTTTAGTTTAAAGTTAAAGTTGAAAAACTGAATTAAAGTCTAAAATCTGTCAATTTATTCTGAATTTTAAGAATATGTTAAAAAAATCGTGAAAATTGAAAACAAAATTGAAATTTGATAAAAAAAATGGTGACTCAGATGGCTTTGCTTGCAAATTCTCCATCCATCCAAAATAAATAAAACTAAATTTTTCCAGATGTAGCTACAATTTATTATATGTATATAGAGTATCTCCAAAGGGAATACTTGACACGAACATTTCGTTCTTTTTGAACTTTGTCAGATATTCAACACCTTAATTTTTTTCTGACACATAATTGGTGATTTCAGATTGCCAGTAATTAGTACTTGGGAAGCTGTAGTTTTTAAATAGGTTGCCTGCAAAGACGAACTATGCAAACTGCATTTTGCAGAAGTTTTGTTGCCTGTCTTCAATTATGGACAAACTAACGTTTCGCAACAAGCAAATTAAACTAATTTAATGTCTAATTTAATTATGCAAACAAATGAACGGTACGAGAGCCTGAATGAGACAAGACGAACTGGCGAAAACTGAACCCAGGAACGCAGGAAATGCGTTCTAACTTTGACTGCAAAATGTTCAGGGGCAAACTTTGCAAACAAACTGCCAAACTCTGGCGCAAAACCCCCAAACGACTGTCGTCTGCATGTGAGAGAACTCGACGAACTCTATTACAATATGCTAAAAAGTCCAAGTCCAAGACCAAGTCTCTAACGGTGAACAATGCAAATTCAATTGGAAAGGAAAACCAAAGCATTTGGCTAGCGTCATAATATTTATGCTTCAAATTTAATGGCAAGTTCAGATGGCGTTTAAATTTGTCGCCACGCAAAATGCAAATTGCAGTCAATGTGAAAGGGAGAAAGAGAGGGAAAGAGACAGAGGGAGAGTAAAAAAAAATCGAGCGGCAAGTCCGGAAGTTGACACTTAAGTTTATAAATCCAATAAAAATCACATTAGCCTTGCGGCGGAAACTCGCGTGCAAACAATGAAGAACAAGAACTGACACTGAACTGAGTTGAGCGTCAGGAAATGGAGTAGGGGGAGGGGCAGGGGAATGGAGGGTTCTGCGCGGCACGAGGCACGACAAATCCTCGCGACACATTTAGCTAAGCCACTTGAAGCGACCAAACGCCCCCATCCGATCCCAAACATCCCATGGAGAGCAGATATGCTAATGATAAGGCAGCTCACTTTTGGACCAAAGCGTTTTAGCCCAAGTTGAACAAAGGAAAAAACGTTGCTTTTAATAATTTAAAAGTGGGTCTACTGCAAATGGCTAATGGATTCGCTTTCCATATTGACTCTCCAATAGAGCGGACTCTCTGAATAAGCCTTGCGGAAATGACAGCAGCCAAGACAGAAGTCTTCAATGTGTTGGACACTTTTTAAATGCTCGCAGCTCGGACTTTCAGATGGGAGTTTATTGTTTCTACATAATCGGAATTCGTGTTATGGGCCAGATCTGTCTGTTAGTTGTTGAATATATATATAATACAATATAATATAATATAATATAATAATATATTATAATATAATATAATAATGCGCTACTCGCAAGTCATCTAAAAAAACTAAACTTTATAAAGTCTAATAAAACATAATTTAACTATGGAAATTATAGCATATAAGAGAAAATTCTTTAAATATTTCTTGAAAGTGTGGACCGATAATTTGATAATTTTTAAAAGAGTCGATCGCTCTACAAAAATGTTTAAGTCTTGGATTTTTTTGTTTATACCATAAGCACATTTTTGTGACTTGGGCAGAATACTGTCTAAAAGTTACTGAAAACCAACTGATAAGTTTTGTTACTCCAAAAAGAATTATATTTATAAGTAAACTTTATTTTTTGTTTAACTTTTTTTTTTTAATGTTTATTTTCGTCCAGTTCTAAGAAGATATATAGGATAGATAAGAAGAGAATATATAGAATTTAATAAAACTTTATTTAAGTTAAATATATCTTACGTGAGTTGGATCAATAATTTATACGCAGCAAAATAATAATAAAATCCAGTATTAATGCCTAATTTAAACAAGTAAAGTTGCTATTTCCAATAATGTCCGAGTGGGAGATACTTTGTACAACCGAAATAGCATGCAATGATAATATAGTATACAATATATACAAATTTGTACTTACTACTTCTACATATACCTACATATATTCATAAGTACACACACATATATTTACACATTGTGCTTCTTTCTCTGCTGTAACTATGGAAATTTCATTCAAAAATATCTTCAAAAAGCGAGGTATATAAATGGGCTCTAGGAAAATTGGTAAATGCTTGTCTAATGAGGAGCAATTAAACGCAGTTTTATTACTTATTGCATTTTTAACTGCACAGCTTCCAAATTAACACACAAACCATGCAAATTACCATTCAGTTGCAATGCATTTGCAGGCAAACTACAAACTGAAGGTTGGTTAGTGTGTCTGCGAATTTGAAATACCTTCAGCGCCTTTCAAGTGCGTGACATTAACAGTTGAATGCCATATTGAAAATTGCATGAATGAATAAAAGACACGACAGTGAGTGTGAGTGCGAGGAAGTGGGAGTGGCAGATGAGGCACGAGAGAGATAAAGAAGGTACTCGTAGTGCTGGTTTGTCTCGGGCTGCAACTCATCATCAACGTCATTTGCAAAGTTCGCGCCAGCGGCGTTGAAATTTGTAATACCCTGTACTCACTGAACATAGTTAATGGTATATTGGTATATATGGTATTTCTGTTACATTTAAATATCGGCCACCATAGCCATCATTTGAAATAAATATTTTTGTAAATAATATGCAGAAAAAAATTATGTTTTATGCCCTTACTAAAAATTTGTTTAAAAGGGTATAACGGTTTTGTGCAAATGTATATAATAGGCAGTATAAAGCATTTCTGAACCAATCAAATATATATATTCTTAGTCAGCATCATTCTGCCCGTTTCTTTATATGAACGCAGGTATCTCTGGGACGATAAGAGCTTGAAACTTGAAATTGTAAAGATAGGGTTTTTTCTCTACCAAGTTTAGATCAAGTTTATTTCAATAAATCCTTACCCGTAATAGATGTATATTTATTATCAGTCAAGGGTTTTCGAGAATATCTTGGAGATTTGTAGAACTAGAGACTGCAAACTTGGTATGTAGATTTTCGTATATTAAACAAAAAGAAAGAAGAAGAAAGCTAGTCAGTTACTCCCATTGTGTAGAGTATATATTATTATTATTTTATGTTTTTATTGTGTAAGTGAGCATATCAATTATTTTACAAAGCTTGCTACAGGGTATCTTTCGGTCGGTCGTCCTCTTTGAGAGCTCAGCTGCTTGTGTTTTTGTTGCTGCCGTCGGCATCAAACGCCAACAACAACAATCAGCCAACAGCTTCAGTTACTTTTAGTGCCATGCCCCCTCCCCCGACCCGCCTGCTTCTGTAGCAACGTCTCCAGCTTTGTCCTGCCACGTCCTGTCCGCGTCCTGCATAAGTGCCAAGTGCTTGCCGCAAATAAATTTGATTTGCATGTGCAAATGAACGTGGAATTGAATTTTCTTATGCATGAAATGTGCGCATAATTGGTCTATGGCACACACACACACACACACACACGCACACACTCACACACAATAGCATACTAACGGGGCATGGAGCCCACTCCAGCACATCATGCTGTTTAGCCCTTTACCAGTAGACAAGTGCCCCCAGTTGTGGCATTGCTCATAATTGCTTATGTATAAATTTCAATACACAAGTAATTTTCAC